>OX335646.2:5348076-7848076 GCA_946894095.1 Incurvaria masculella
CATCGACACATTAGGCCACTTTTCGGTAGCAGAAGACTAGTTTAGGGGATTAGTGTTTGTCATCGTCTTTGCAAAATAAACTGATATTTGTCATGAACTGTTGCATACGGCATTGACTGTTGATTTTTGCAAATTCATACTAATTGGTGGGTTTACCTATGGTTTTCTCTATTCATCAAAAATAAATACTTCGTATTATTGTGACAAGGAATTCAAGTTATTTAACATAAACAGGTACCAAGAAATAATCCGTCTGTATTCAGTGGCACACTTTGTCTAAGTGGACCTTGAAACAAGCATACATGTTTCTTGCCAGTTATTCTTGGCTATCATTGTTGAACTGGCTAATGATAAAATATGACAAAGCCGAGTGCAGTGTACTGTCTATGGATGAAAAATAAACAATAAACAGGGTTATGAAACCCCTATAATGGCATGCAATTACAATGAATGCAGAATGAGTAAAATAGGCTACATCCCAACATTTTCACCATATTGTCCTGACCAAAATAAGTTAAAAATCTGCAAGCTCTGGTATTCATCCAGCATCTTTGTTTGCTAAAAACTCAACATCTAGGTACTTAATAATTTTGCACTTAATCTTCGATTCTACATTCTGGCTTACAGGAGTATAGTTTGAAGATAATAATGTGATCAGAGTCCAGTGTCTGAACTCATTAAACAAGAAAAGTTTTCACTTGAGTAGTAAATTTAAAATGTTTAGGGCAAATACCATGCATAGTGATTTATATAAGTATGCAGCTTACGTATGCCCTTAGCATTAAGCAGAAAAATTGGCCAAGGTTAATTTTCAACGGACGTAGAGAGCAGTCACTTTATAAGCAGTAGAGTGTTTACCTGGAGCTGGCGAAGGTTGTGGGAAGTGGTACCGGAGCACATCGGGAGGCACTGACAAGTTATAGGTAGAGCCCCCAGCGGTACGCACATCCATGTGGGTGACTGGGGTGGTGCTTCCCGCATATCGGATAATGCAGCCCACTATCAGGCCTGAAAATTTATTTATTATGAGGAAAATCAAATTCAGATCCGATACTGCCATGATCACAATCCTTTTTTGTCTTTCTCTGGATGCCAGAGTCCAGGTAATGTTAAAAAAACCACTGTTAGGTGAGATTATAGCCTTCATTCTTCGCAGATAAAATAATGAGCATTGTTAACCACAGAATTAAAGTGTGTCAATCTGAAACTGAGTAGACACATTCGGTCCGGCTCAGAAGCGCTCGCCTCGTTCCATCCTAGCTTGCCTTGATGCTGATTTTTAGTGCCAGAGTCAAAGGGGATTGGCGCATAAGAAAATTGAACAAACATTGCAATGTTTAGAACAGTATTAATATGCTAATGCCCTTAGTGCAGCGGCAAACACAACCTCGATGATGTCCACTCCTTGTGTAATTCGAAAGGCGACTGAGCGTGCCTAGAATAGAAATTAAAGGCTGGCCTTAGCTTAGACAACCGTGCCCAGCACCGGCAAATGCCAAGCCACGAGAATGAAATTCCAGCACAAACATTATAGCAATTGCGGTTTAAAAAATATTATTCCAAGAAAGTTAGTTAATTCATTCAATGTAAAACATGTAAACAGAATATTGCATGGTGTAGGATATCAATTCTAGAAGACGAATCTGTTCCCTCCAATGAATACGGGTGTGGATACTCACCGTAAATGACTGCGAGACCAGTCTCATGCAGCCAGCTCACCCGGCGATGCTTGAACACCCATATTGTAAGCACAGTCAGCGTAAGCAGACATACGTAAATCAGTAGGTTAAGGCTGTCGATGCGGTGGAGTAGTGTCGCCTTGGCGTCCAGCGCGATATCGGTGCCGGAGGCCGAGCACAAAGCCAGGAGCCCCGCGGCCACAGCGATTACGATTCCGGCCAGCATTTTCATCAGCCAATGTAGTCGTTTGTCTCTACGGCGATGGTAGTCACATTACCTCCATGGAACGATCCAAAGTGCCTATTTTCATTATCGTTTTTATTTTATTTGAATGAGGAAAATCCTAGCAGTCATTTCTCTCTACACAAATAACCACAGAATAAAATATACTGGTACCACAGAAAATAAGATTTTTTTGACATGATCCGTTTGAACTGTGGAAGAGAATTAACAGTCGAATTCAGAGAGCTCCTGTCAGTAGTACGAGATTAGCACCCGTAGGAGCGCAGCGGCTTCTCCGAACTCTTTGTTAGCACCGAACTTAACATACATCCGTTCCGAATCTGCTCACAGCCACAGTCGCACGAAATCAAATCAAAACTAATTTGAGCAGCCATATGTGTCATGCTGAGATTCATGAAGCTTGCTTATACTTCGCTAAGTCAAAGTATGCCTACCGATTGTCAGTTTTGACATAAAATTTATGGACCTAATGTCAAATTTGACAGCCGGAAGCTGTAGCACGAGCAAGGTCTATTAATCTCAACATCGCAGCCTAACCTAACTACCTCGAAAATTCTTTGTTTGTCTTGAAAGTGGTTATTCCCGGCCGAAAATTGTCTAACCAGACTAACAAACGGAGAAAAGCCTTCGTTCTATGCGGATCACTAAAAGTGACGTGTTTGAACATTGATTAACTCGGCCGTCTCGTCGTGCAACTGGGGCTTAGTCCGGCGGATTCAAGTTAGTCGGCCCACTCTGAATACAGTTGTAGGAGTATAATTCTAAGATTCATAGACCTCACTCGTACTTGGCTGAGTCAAAGTATGGCTTCCGACTGTCAAATTGTACATTCGGTCCATACATTGTATGTCAAAATTGACAGTCGAAACTTTGGCTTGGTCTATTACGAGTAACTTCCAAAGAGTAGGTAAGCGTGGTAACGTCTATGAATCTCAGCATTTTCTATTATGTAGGAGCGCAGCTACTTTGCGAACTCTTTGGTTTGAACAGGCAAATATTATGAAACATCGTAATGAAATCATAAAGCCACGTCTTCTATTTTTGTACATCTCGAACAGCTGCCGGGCCAATGGCGTAAACTACACCGAGGTCTACTCGAGAAGCGATCACCAGGAGTTCTCACAATTCGTTTTAGATATTTTATTCTTTAAAACATTTGTTTATGTTTTAGAAGTGTACGTCGAACGAGATTTGCTTCCAGATTTGTAGATTTTTGATGAAGCGGTTAATATTAGTTTATTAACTAACATAATATTTTTAAAATTACAATGAGTGCTATTCAGAGTGGGCGGATTAACCCCGTGTTAATGCCGTTTTTACTGATCTCGGACTAATACTTGATATGGGATTAATGAAAGATAATCTTGGACTAACTTATATTGCGGTTTAGCATTTCGTATAGCAATACTGAATAATTGATGCTTTGTTTGTGCTTTCCTGCACACCATGTGCCTTTTACTTTTCTCTCTTCACTCTTTGCCATGTTACTGGTCGAGGCAGCACTAGTAACTGGTGAAGCTGTCACTAACAATAAGAAGCATTGACAATCAGGTGTTCGATTTTTAATGGCCGCCGTTAGCACGGGTTTAGTACTATTGGCTCTCTGAATCATGGAAGTGAAGAATCACCTCCATGCTCTGAATGGCTTTTTCCTGACCTTCATAATTTACGTTTTAAACTGACAGCCAACTGTGAATATAAGTGTCCAATAGAGCATTTCTTCAAATTTCTCCACATGATCCATTTTGTACAATTATCCACAGGTTCGACATCGATCGAAACAATGTTTTTCATTGCGGCGAGCACAGAATATAATTGGTACCTGTCAAAATATAATTAATGAATGAAATTAGTCTCTGACTGTTTCTTAACCCGAGATTAAGCCACAGCGCGAAGTTTAACATTTCTTATGGCAATATTGAATCATCGCTGGTTTGTTTGTGCTCTACTCGCCTTCCTCTTTCTCACATTACTGATTGAGACTTCATTAGTTAGTATCTTGTTAAAAGCTGTAACTAGCTGCCCCACGTTATGAATCACATTCCCAAACGCTCACAGAATAAATGTATGGTTTCTATGATATCATAGGCATATAATTGTTTTGTGTGCTCTTATATCATATTGTTCTATAGCTATGTGTCGACCTAATAAACTCATGCCACTGTGTAACTATGCATAATAACACGTATGTGGCCAATTTCAATAGGATATGGTGGAATAATGAAACGGATCGTTTTTTTATGTTGCGGGACAACAAACACATACTGTCATCATGATATTAGCCCAACACACCTCATGGCAAATACGTGCAATGCCAGGACCTTCCTTTTATTGCACAGCTGCATTGGACTGGATGCAAAACACGGACAATTTTCATTGCCGCAACGACCATCGTTCATTCAATGCGATGGTATCAACCTGGGTGGGATTAACACTACCACCTAGTAAGGAAGGGAGCGGACCTACAGTGGAGTCCGAACCACCAACGACGGATTCCTTAGTCGGCTCTAACGAAATGCACGGAAAAAAATGCAGTCGGCCCAACTATATTATTTTTACGTGTCGGGAACCCACATTTAAGACTTTGAGTGTGATTGAGGCGAGAATATTGGCAAACAGCTGTTCAAACGGGGGAACGGCATAACGTATAATATGCAGATCGTATAATGTCATATTTTAACAAAATTTTAAAACCATGCACAACGTATAATCGGCAGATCGTATAATCTTATACGTAGTGCATGAAGAAGTTTAAAAAATAAAATTACTTATTTCTCCATGCATAACGTATAATAGTCACAACGTATAATATTATGATCTTTATTTAACAAAAAAAGAAAACCATGCATATCATATAATCCAAAAACTTTTCATACGATAAGCGCCCTTATGAACATACTTTTAAAGCGTATACTCGCACGCGACTTTTCGACCGTCTCAATTAGCGTTGTAGCAAATTGTTACTCTTCAACAGATATCGATTCGTAGCAATTTCAGCCTTAAATGTATCGTTGTTAGGGCGCTTTATGCAGTGCTTCTTGGCATATTATACGTTCTGCATAGTTTTCTTTTTTTGTGAATTCATGTTAGGAATATTATACGTTGTGACTATTATACGTTCTGCATGATGCAAAGAGTTGATTTTATTTTTAAACTCATGCACAACGTATAACATTATACGTTGTGAATATTATACGATATGCATGGTTTTAATTTTTTGGAAAAAAATACTATTATACGTTGTGACTATTATACGTAGTGAATACGACTCGTTCAAACTATAATGGCCGCCGTTAATACGATCTTAGTCCGCTGGTAAACCTACTCTGAGGTGGTTTAACCCATGTTCGAAAAATAGTCCCGTATGAACGCGCGGACTAATCTTAACCGGCTCTCTGAATACCATTTTTCATAAAACGAACAGTTCCGATTCCTCGTTTTGAGCTTTGACAGCTGTCTCTGAATACGACTGACTGACAGTTGCATAGTATGTACGGGCCTAGTCCGGCGGTAAGTCGACCGCCGTTGCGAGGAGTAACACTAATCCCGCTAATTTGAGTTTCAGCGACATCTACATTTGAAGCATTGTAATCAGATTAGAGCAGTGGACATGTAATCCAAAGGTCGCAGGTTCAAGCCCTGCTTCCGACGAATGTCACGACCAATACTTTTTCAGATTATTTTCAAAATCTGATTACAATGCTTCAAATGCAGATATCGCTGAAACTCATATTAATGAGATAACGATAATGTCGTATCCATTAAATACATTTATCGGATTTAAATGGATAATACAATTATCCATTTAAATCCGGGCTGACTCTCAGTGTCCGATACCAAAATCCACTTTGGTGACGACGGCAATAAGATTGATAAGCAAAAACATCATCAGCGCCATCTAGCAGAAGATAAGGGAAGCATTGTGTCGATTCGAATATAATCGAGAAATTTGTTGGCTGACAATTATTGTTGGGATAGCTCAGTTGGCTTAGAGCAGTGGACATGTAATCCAAAGGTCGCAAGTTCAAGTCATGCTTCCGACGAATGTCATGACCAAAGCTTTTTCAGATTATTTTCAAAATCTGATTACAATGCTTCAAATGTAGATGTCGCTGAAACGAATGTTGTATCCATTTAATACATAAAACTAATCCCGCTCTCTGAAATAGAGTTTTACTTAATACGGCAATAGTCCCAGCTTAACCCGCGCACAAAAGTTAGTCCGCTAACTCTGAATAGGGCTGTTTTGAGGCATTGTCAAACAGCTTTTTGTCTCGGTAACTTAAAATTTTCATGAAAATCTATTTCAAAGTTTTGATAGCAATCTGTTATACTCATGGAGGTGAAGAATTTCCTCCATGGTTATACTCAGATGTTTTATTTTATTATATTACATACATACTATCATGAAGGGGGTGAAAGTTTGCATTGGGGAACTAATATATGAAGAAAAAAACCCAAGCGTAGCCAGGTACATCAGCTAGTATAATATTAGTATATATTGGAATCCCAAGAGTTATAAAAAGGAGTTTTCGTCTCGTATCCTTGGGAAACATCCCGTCTCACAAGCACTTGGTAAAGTTTTTTTTTATTTTACACACCACATGGGAACTAGGTTCCATGCCAGTACCATCCTTATACTGCTCGGCGACATTGATCTAGATGGAAAACACCAATAATATTTATTTCCGCTTTGACCATCGTTCATTCAATGCGATGGTACTACCCCGTGAGGGATTAAACCTGGCAAGTAAGGAAGGTGACCCATAGTTTATCCTGGAATCCGAACCACAACCAGTCTCAACAGTTGAAAACGATTAGCCATCTAGAACCCAACTGTGTAGATGGCTAACACCGCTTGCTGTCATGAAATGAGCATATTACACCATATGTCATTACTAATTGCACCGAAGTACGGATTGGTATTTCCCGCAACTTTAGGACTACTTGGCATCACGCTCAATCGCCAAAGGTGTGACCAGTGGAATAAAATTGGTGGAATTACTCAATTTAGATGCGGATTGAATTTATGTCTACTGTGATTCTACTCAAAACTAATAAATCGCTTCCTTACCATATGGGTGAGTAGTGAGTGTTAAATTCTTATAAATTGCGAACCACTCACCCGATTTATATGCGTAATTTATCAACGTATAGCCTCTCTGGGAGCAGTCAGGTACGGGATGGGTTACCGTTTTCGATGTTGAGGGTGGCTGTGGGTTGGAGTCCACGCAAAACTTACCTACATTTCACGTTACTGACTTACTAAGTATGCAATGTAGCAGTGCAAGTGCAAAAAGGTTCTGGCAGCAAAAGCTTTTTTTTTAATAGCCAGTAAATGTTAACGAATCTCTAAATGGGAATTATTGGATGTTTCAAGGAATGTGATATGTATGTATGTATAATCGACCGTGAAGCAAGGACACATTAATTGAAGAAAGAGCCCACTAAAAAGAACTACTTTACGAATATTCTGCAAGGCTGGACTAGAACCAGCAACCTGGACCCAGCACCAGTTTGACTGTTTTGGACCAGCCATGTTGCCTACTTTTAATCCATCAAATAATTCAGCCGACACTAACCCAAGCGGAACTAGGTACCGCAGCTAACAAAATAACTTTATGTGAAGCTTAGTATTTTGTGTACGTCACAGCCTTACATAAGTTGTACCCGACTGTGCCCATACGGTTTTGAACTTTCACAGGGACTGCAAAAACCATGCCATCCGAGGTGGTCACCAAATGGCAGACCGTGGTCCGGATCCGAACCGCCCACTTATTTTGTGCAGACCCTAAGTAACAGTTTTCTGAGCAAAACTAATGTAGCTTTCATTGCTTTATTTTTTGATATTTTTAAAAATATTAATGACCTGAACCTTAAAACTTACAAGGCAAAGGAACATTTGTATGAGAACTCTTGTCTGAAGTAAGAAGTTTTTCGCGAAAACTAGATATATTTAATAACGATCTTGATAATGAATGCTAGTCCGCTTTGCACTGAAAATGCACGCTTGTGTTTTACTTGTTAAGACTCATCTATATGGAGACCCCATCCGGAAACTTTTATTATTCAACCTGCAGCATCACCCCTTTTTTTAACAATGTTTGGCTGATAATCAACACTAGGAATGAGTCAGACCAGGGCCCTCAATCCATTCTCTCCTCTGCCTGCTTATTTCTGTGCTCGCCCTGGTTCGCACTAGGAGAGATTTACCGCAGTGGCAGCATTATTCGTCCCTGGTAACGCAATATGCAAGTTTCAACTAAAAAATAACAGACACTTACCAGAAGATATACAATAGATTGAAATGCTGTATTACAGTATGGTTTGCATGTGCTTTACAAACGGACATAACCTTTGTAAAGCGTCAAATAATTGAGCAGCCAGATTGCATTACCGGATCCTTCAGAAAAACTGCTTGTTGGTTGATTTTTTTCTATTCTAAATTTAATATTTCAGAAAAGTTCTTTTTCCTTTTTTTGTCTTGACATTTATAGCTAATAACATGTCATGATATTAGCATAACACACCACATAGGAACTAGCTGCCATACCAGTACTTCCTTATATTGCTCGGCTACTGGATGGAAAACACGGACATCATTCATCGCCGCTTCGACCATCGTTTATTCAATGTGATGGTACCAACCCAGGCGGGATTAACCCTACTACTTAGTAAGTACATTCAGTTTTACTTGGAAACTGAACCACAGTCAGCCTAATGTTTGAAAATGGTCATCCACCTAGAACCCAACCGTGCTCAGAGTTGCTTCACCAAGCATATCGAACTGCAAGGCGTCGCGCCACTGGTCTTCCGAGGCTGATACAAAATACATTACTTGTCATAAAGGGAAATCCAAATAATGAAATAATTATGTTGATTCATTATTTATATGCTGCGCCTAGAACCGATTTACCCGATATTCTATTATATGTATGTGTATAGGTGCTGACTCTTCTAATATTTAGTTATATTAAGTTATTGCCATAGATGAAGCCAAATATCTTGTTGATTTAAAAATTTTTCAACACAGGTAAATAAACTATTTCTTTTTTTCTTAGTTCTATAGCACGTTCATATTGCTGCTAGTCATAACGTCAAGGATATTTAGAATACCAATCCACCATTTTCGAAACTCTAATTCTCTAATTCTAATATTGAAAGCTAACCTTTTCAGCATACATAATTTTAGAAGTTATTCCAAGTAAATATACTTTTCCATACTAGGCAAGTACCTACCTCGCTTTTTCAAAAGAATGTAATATGTATGTATGACCGTGAAGCAAGGAAAATAAAATAAAAGAAAAAGTCCTGCAAAAAGAACTATTTTACGAACATACTGTAAGGCTGGACCTGAACCAGCAAAACATACCATTAGCGGGTATTGCGTCTTACTAATTTCGCCACCTGCTTTATATCCATAATTTGGAATTCTCCTACAGTCCATCCTCCCATTATCAATACCAAGATTATACCTTTTATACATTGATTAAACACAGCCTGCATTGCGGACATTAGAACACTATTTTAACAGGGTTCCTTCTTTAATTAATGTGTCCTTGCTTCACATTCGACTATACATAAATACTCCATAGTAGTGATTCGAATAAACTTCTATGGAGCACATCACCCTTAATGCCACAGTAGGCATTGGCATTTGCAAGTAAACCATATGTGGGGTCCAATGTGTGGCAGTTAGGCTAATGCTGTTTGTACATGAAAGTAAAGGACTGTAAATTTTGCCCAATATATATATTTTTATTGTTTCCTTCCAGGCTTAGCTCCCAAGTCTCAGTATCTCACCCTCAGACCATGCAAGGGAAGCGGGGATCTGATTTGAATTTCCAAACAGTTTGACTTCTGTGAAGGCTACGGGAACTATTTCCTTGGCTACAAAAGTCTGGTGAAAAAATTTGTAAAATGACATGAAATTGGGCTCAATTGGATTTGCACTTTCCTATTCATACAAAATAAGGAGTAGGTCAATATTACGTATTGTGTTATGGATCTGAAACTAAAAGTTGTATTTAATACAAAAGTTTATTGGTGAAAACATGAAAAATATGTAGTAGTTTTAATGGCTGAAATGCAGTAGAAATGTTACAATACCTGTCATCACAAATGAAAGCTTCTATTTAGCTAATAAATGCTCGGTATCGAAAGTCAGAAACTAAAATTGTAGAAGCACAACAGAACGGTAACATTAAAAAAAAACTTAATTTGAAAGTGGAAATACTTCATAGAATTTAATGAACACATATAAATGACAACAAGACTTTGTGCTCAACAACAAAATAATCATGTTGGTAATTTCTGTATAATAATAACTTGGTAGTTGCACGACTTGGCGTAGGAATTGAATTATACAGCAGTATAATTTAAAATATATATATGTATACTTTAATTAATCTCTATAGATTTGAGTCCTCACAAACAGCCAGACACGCGGGCGGGCGCGATGCGGCCTCGCCACACTCACTTACACTTGCACAATGAAGGAAAACACATTTAACTTAAGAAACCGTAATTTTAATAACTTAAGTTATAAATATTTATATTCATCAGGTCAGCTCGTATCTGTAAATCCAGTGTAAACACAGAAATACAAAACCGTCAAAGATGACACATAACATTTAGACGGAACGTTAAGGTCCGCTGCGAACGACATTTAACATTTTTTTACAAGCGAACGGCCCGCGACAGCGTCGGGCGGTCCCCGCGCCTCGCGACACTTTCGTACGTTACTCGTTTTCTTACAAAACATCGATGAGAACAAATGCGAGTGCTGGGGAGAGTGAGGGGTGGTGGTGGGGGGATGGGTTGGACACGCGCGGCTAGTTGTCGCCACCCTCGGCCGGCTCGTCGCCGTCGCCCTGCGTGTCCGACGTCCACAGCGTCAGGTTGTCCCTCAGCAGCTGCATGATCAGCGTCGAGTCCTTGTACGAGTCCTCGTTTAATGTGTCTAGTTCCGCGATCGCATCGTCGAACGCCTGCAACCGACACCCGACGCACACATTACTCATCGCTACTTCTCACCGCATTTCCCAACTGCTTTCGAGCTATATCTACTGCTGGATTCTCAAGCTAACCAGAACAAAGATAATTAACATACTAATAGTAATTGAAGAAAAAGAAAATATTTGGATGCATTAATAATAAAATTGAGTCAAGACGGAAATTAACAGTTTTAAAGACAGTTGGGAAACATTTAAAAAAAGGATAAATCTTTGTAACAACAAACAAGGTGCTGGTTGGATTCGAGTATCGCGGGGTTGTTATTCTGAACGGAGGGCAACGGCTGGAGCCCCCCGTCACGGCGCATGCCCGAGATGTTACCATTATTTACATCGCACACGGCAAGTCGTGCAACCGATTCAAGGTTGTATTTCCATGCAGGCAACGAAAATTCAAATGTTAGTGCACTACACCGATAATGGAAATTCGATGGCGACACATTGATTATTACAAAGATGCACACTCCAGAAACAAATGCAGGATGCATATACGGGTTCGCGAAACCTGTTTGGCTAGATGGCAAGCGCGCGCGGGGGAGTTGATAATCTCGTAGTAAAAGACCGAGAAGTTGAGCGCGAGTCCGAGCCGGATGGGGTGTGTGGGTTGCATTTTGGCCTTGGCTATGTCGAACGCCTCCTGGTAGGCCTTCTGAGAGTCCTCCACCACGGCTGAGACAATAACACACCACTTTAGGAAAGGTTCGGCAGCGGTGCGTCACTCGGCACCAACCAGCACATGTCCGCCGGCGCTGGACAAACTGACAATGACCTGTTTAGCGAGCTGACACGCCTTGTCTGGTGAATTTAATATCTCATAGTAGAATACGGAGAAGTTTAGCGCCAAGCCCAGCCTGATGGGGTGTGTGGGCTGCATCTTCGCCTTACTTATTTCGAAGGCGTCTTGGTATGCCTTCTGTGAGTCCTCTACCACGGCTGCAAAGCAAATGTCACAATGAGGCAGGCAACAACAATAATTATTTAGAAATATTATTATGATCCCCATTTTGACTTCCAAACCCATGCCCGCAAAGAAGATATTATTTTATAAAATAAAAAGAAATCATTTTTTTATAGTAATTTTTTATCGGAATTTCAATTTGGTCCCATGATTACAGTAATTGGACAAAAGATTTTATTTCTTAATATAGTTGGCTTCCAAAAATAATTTAGTCGATGACGACTTTCATTGTAGGGAAAAAAAAAACTTGTTTTATCAAATGGAACCTGGTAAGAATGTACTTGAAAATGATGCCATAAAATTGTATTATCTTGTAATGCGGGGATTAGGTCTGTTTCCCTAGATGAATGCGCTGGAAAATATCTCCTACCACCGCTAACCAATCACTTATGTTTATTCATTTATTTTCCTCTATTAGGTGCATACACACTTCTGGATTTGTCACATTTCAATGTTTTCCTTGTTGACTTAGTTTAAGTTTATTATTTCCTCCATTAGATTTAAATTTACTAGGATTTACAACCAAAAGGTTTTTTGTCTGTCGGTTCAATGACCTCTGGATCCAGTACCGCAAAAAGATAAATATTAATACTCACACCTTTGAAATAGTTAACATAAGGCATTTTCAAAGGAAAATAGTATCTGAAAGAATGTATCATCGCTCAGTTCAGCCCCGTCAAGACAGATTTTATATTAGGTAAAAAGATCGGTACTCACTATTTCTGGTTTCTCCTGTGGCGACTTCCGCAAGGTATCTGTAGTAATCTCCTTTCATTTTAAGGTAGAATACTTTACTTTCTGCATTACTTGCTTTAGGGATAAGGTGTTTGTCGAGTAAACCCTGAAAAGTAATACAAATAATCAATTAAGTAGGACAGAAGGGCAGAAGTGAGACATCATCGAAAGAGGTAATAAAATGATACAGCTCTGTGCCGGTAGTCTCAGTTGTCACCTAAATTGGCGTTTACGCCATACTGATCGATGCCAATTTAGGTGAGAACACAGACTGACCACTCTGGCCTGTGTTTCGTTGGATGTGGACAAAAACTGCTGCTCGTCATAAACTAGGTGCTGCTACAGCCTTCGGGGCGATCCGAGTCCTTGCCCTTCCAAGGGCCAGCGGTGTGCAATAACCAAATCCGATAAAGTTTTGTTTCTGTGCAGCCCCAGGCGCTCAGAAGGGGAATGACTCGACTAGCGATGGGGCTTTACATTTTATTTTATTAAATTTATTGATTATCACAGCTTTTATATCAAATAACTACATACATTTGTGCTGTTTGGGTTGAGCCCAAAAAATTATAAGTGATCCCCCACCGCATTTCTTCCCATGCATGTTGTAAGACGAGACTAAGATGTTGGTGGTTCCTGGTTAAGTTTCCAAGTAAAATAGTAGACCCCTTCCTTACTCACTAAGTGGTAGGGTAATCTCGCCCGGCCTGGTAACATCGCATTGAATGAAAGATGGTCTAAGCATGGTACAGCTCGTGGTCTTAGGGTTAGAGGACTTTCTTTTTTCTTTGCTGGATAAGTGCATTTCGTTACGAATGTGAGCAGTTCCATGGTTCGGAACCCACGTAAAACTGTAGGTCCCTTCCCCTACTAGGCTAGGTTAGGTAGGCTTAAGCCCGCACTCTTGGATGAAACTATGGTTGAAGCGGCAATTAAAATTTTTTCATCCACTTCAATGTGGCCATGCTCATAAAGGGAAGGCCCTGGCATGGCACCTAATTCCTTCGGTAATGTGGTATATTGGGCTAATATCATAACAGTGGTCGTATGGCATTACCCATCCGTCATGTTCCATAAAAAAAGTGGCAATGAATAGTCCGTGTTTTCCTAACAGTTCAATGCAGCCATTCAATACATGGAATGTCCTGGCATGGAACCTACATAGTTCCTATGTGGTGTGTTGGGCGTAATATAAAGACAGGCGTGTTTGTAAGCCATCAAACTCCAGTTACATAACATGTGTTGGGTTCTGTGCATTGTAAAATTTGTATTTCACTACACTCTCTCTCATTTCTTTACATTTATTTTGAACCTAGTTAAAATTTCATTAAATGCATATTATCTATGTAGAATTTTATGTATACTTAAATATGTATATGTATTAGTTTATTACTTTAAAGATATTAATATATGTATTAAGGTGTAAATTATTGTTTATGTATGTGTATGAATATATATATTGGTTTCTGTCACCCTTTACGCATTACGTATTACCTACATTTTCTTTTTCAATTCTTATCCTCATCACCTGCAAAGGTTGACTGGAAGAAATCACTTTTAGTGATAAGTCCGCCTTTGTGCAGTTTCGCTCTGTTAGATTTAATTGTTCTGTAAATAGTTTTTAATGTAATTTGCACAATAAAGAATTTCTTTCTTTCTCTGCCTACCTCAAATAAACAGATAATGAGTGGTGAAATGGATAAATAAATAGACGAATGATTTTATAAACTTTGATTGTCCCAAACTCTTTACTGAAACATGTGTTAGATTCTGTGCATTACAATGTTTATTCAACTCTCTGCCTAAGTACCCCAAACGTCAACATAATGTGTGAGGTATGAAAAAATTAATTAGCAAAGACTTTACGAACTTTGAATGTAAGTACTAGAAGTAGTTCCTAGAATGGAACGAACATTTGGAAAGCCATATTCTGTTATTTAGATGTACGTATGTATCGCGGATCGAATGATTTGCGGGGAGCACGCGTAGCGATAACGGCCCGGGGACACGGCGGGCGGGGCGTGGGGGGAGGGGGGAGGCCCACCGACGGCGGAGGCGGCGGTGCGGAATGAAGGCGGGAGGGGGAGGCACATAGCGACGCGACTCGCGCCCGCCGGTACAGAGGAATTTTCGCGTCAATTTGTCACGTGACATCGGAGCGCTCGAGATCACCGCCGGCGTCGCTTCGGAAAGCAACTCGTCCTGTCGAGCTGAAACTCGAGTATTCGGTATCGAGACTTGTCACAGTGGTGCGCGCGCAATCGCCGCGCGACGCAATACGTCACCCGGCGCCGCGCCCATACCCGCCTTCCCCCACCCGACACCGCGCCTCCACAATCGCTAACAACCCACATACCTATAGTGGTATGTCTTTCGACTCCTCGCCGGGTGCGACAAACCAAACAGCCTGATGCAAAGGAAGTCGTCGGGGCCGATTGCATCACTCCTTGAAATGGGCGACGCGAGAAACATGACGTCAAGCGCGTAGGTGTGAGTCCGCGCCGGCTAGCTCGCCAAACGAGTCCAACGGAAGTTGGAAGATCGCGTCGCCAAACCAGAGCCTAACTCACCAGCCTCTCCACATTCCATGCGCGGCTCAATTAGACAAATTGCTCGCGCACACATACGGGATAGAAAATGATGCACTCACCAGTACGTCGTAGCAGATCTCTCTGAGTTCCTTTTCGACTTTGACCCTATATTCCTTGGCCATCTGTTGTTTTCTTTCGGAGCCCTCGGTCTTTTGTTCGATGGAGGAGATGACGCGCCAGGAGGAGCGCCGCGCGCCAACCACGTTCTTGTAGGCGACGGAGAGCAGGTTCCTCTCCTCGTTGCTTAGCTCGACGCCGGTCTCGGTGACCTCCTTCATGGCGGCGGCCATGTCGTCGTAGCGCTCCGCCTGCTCGGCGAGCTTGGCGCGCTGCACCAGTTCCTCCTTGTCGACGGACATCGCGCTCGGAGGGCGTGGATCTGCTCACTGATGCCCCTGAAACAAACCGGGAGCGTCAACGCGGGCGAGGACACGCGGCGGCGGCGCTCGCAGCTCGAGAGACTTCAGCAAGACTAATCGTAAGGCGTCATGTTCGCCTGCGGCGAATCGCACGTAGGGTATGTGTCATCATGTGCGGCGTACCGGGAGCGGCACGCTGGTGGCGTTGGCGTCACGACGGAACGGCAGCGCGGGCGGAGAGGTCTCACGCGTGGCGCGCAGAGTACGCGGCAGGCGACCGACTCGGCAGCATCTCAGACACGACTGGCGCGCGCCGCCGCCGACGCCGCCACTGCGCCAACGGTATTGATCCGCCGACGCGGGATAAACACTCCAGACGAAATACGACTAGAGCGACGGTGCACGCCGCCGCCACCGCCCCCCTGCGCCGACCCACCCGCCTCGGGGTATGCACCTCGCTCGCACGCATAACGCCGGCCCTAGCGGGGCGTCGTCGAGCCAACATGCCACGCCACTCTCCAAAATTGCTCGTGCAGGTTTATAGTTCACGAGTTTCCGATCAACGAGAGCAATAACCTGCTCTACCACTATAATCATTAAGATAACTAAAACGTCGATACAGATAAAAGTGTCGATCATTAACTTTGAAGACGTAATAAGGACAAAATCAATATGTAATAATACGGTCACGAAACTAAAAACCGTTCCGTCACCTTTCGCGTGATTCACTTGGAATCCCTTGACGACTGCACTTGCACACTGCGCGCTGAAAATGAGAAATGCACGATGATTCAGAAGATGCAGATAGACGCGTTTAAATATGTCATGGTCGCGTTTTCCGCTTCTTATATGTCGATCCAAAATAATAGAAGGGAAGGCGGTCTGATCTCTCTCACAACTTTCCAAGTGTGATGATGAGTGAAACAATGCATGATGTTGTAACTAAGTCAATTTTGGGGGCTGTTTTTTCTACGCGAAAGCTCTTTTCGTCGGACGATACGATTACGGGGCCAACCGGTTGGATGACAGTAGTTTCGGAGCATGCAGAGCACAATGCAGATGGTTTCGCGTGGCCGGGTTCAAAGAAAGGACTGCTTACGCAATTCATGTTTAGCCTTGATGATGCCTACCTATGATCAACGGTGGAGAGCGGATAATCCAATTAAAGTATGTATGACTCAAAAGTTGAACAAAAAATGAGCATCTGAGCTATAAGAGTGCATTTACATTTGCATACATGCTTTTCTAATGTATGTATGTATGTTTATCCATACAACCAAACATGCTTTACGTAGATAGTGAACACGCGGTTACTATGAGACGGCCTTCCGTCACTCCGTAGACACGTGAGTTTGGCCGTCGCACTCTGCCCATACTCGCCGGGTGAACAAGCAAGTGAGTGATTAAATCTGACGGTTAACTACAAGTGATTTTGAAATTTCGAAAAGATGAAAAATTAATTGATTGTTTCGCTGGATTTTAAACATATGACTATACTAACTGAAGTACCCGGCTCCGCTCGGGTCAATGACGCTTCGGAATGGTGTCTGGCTGAACCTAACATTTTATGTTATATGAGTCCCCCATACAAATGTTCATCACCTTTTCATTCCTTTCGAGTTTAATTTTCACCACAATAGTTAGCTTGTGTCCTTTCCCAAAGTCCAGGCTCAATTCCGAGATTTATTAAAACTTGTTAAGCGGTAAAGGCGTGAAAACGCAGACAGAGTTACTTTCACATTTATAATATTAGTTTTCATATTATATCTCACGCTCCTAATCTTTGTTCAACCTTTTTTTTAAAAAATATACATATTTCCTCATTTGAGCAATTGAAAGTTTTGTCTTTAACATCAATCTACAAATTTACTTTTTTGACTACCGAATTGTGTTGCGTACAGAACTATTTTTTTTTTAATAATAGGTCTTTACCAATTAAATTGGAGATTTTATAAACACCATTTTCAGATTTAATGATCTTTGGATTAAGGCGCTAGGACTAGCCAACTACTCGCGCCATACAAATGCACTTTTTAACAAAATGTAATAATATGTAGTGAAACGCTTCAGCAAATCCAAATAGAACTCCAGACTGATAATGGATTGTTAATATTTTTTGATTCCATCATTTATTTAAATAATAATAAAAATAAAAAATTTGATTTTTCTCGTTATAAATCTGAAAGTAATTCGATTTCTTGATATAAGCAAAAACAGCATATATGCATAAACAAAAAATTCCATTTGCTTTTAGATTTCTACATTTAGTCAAAAAAGTTCGGAAATGGACACCGTTTCCGCAATGTATTTTGTATAGAAAAAGGAAACATACATTAACGAAAATAGGTTGATTCCTAGACAAGGAATCATATATTGTAAGAATGACACTTATAATCGTCAGACTTAGTTAGTTAACTTGGGGTGCCTCGTCTAACTTTGCGATTTGGCTAGTACCAGGCCCTTAACGCGCAATTCGAGTTTCAAATAAATATCATTGGAAAGCAATGTCATTTTAATTTCAAATTCAGTCATTTGTTTTTAGATAGTGACGCAAACACGTTGACTGACTGACTGACAGTTATTTAGGACTTCAATAGGCAAAGCATTTTTTGCTGGATAAATGATATTTGATTATAATAACTCATTATTGTTGCCAAATCCAGTCTTAGGAATATCAACTAATTACCCAAGTTAATTTATTAATAAAGTTTGAATTCGTCTTTCTGTCTGCCACAATTATTTTGTTTGCTTCAGCACAAACTTGATTTTTTTTATTGGGGTTCCGTACCCAAAGGGTGTCAACGGAACCCTATTACTAAGCCTCCGCTGTCCGTCCGTCCGTCCGTCCGTCTGTCACAGGGCTGTATCTAAGGCTGAGATAAATAGTCGTAATAAAAACTAGCGGAAAGTAGTACTTTGTGACGTCACTTTGACACATTTTGTATGGACGAAATCTCAAAGCAATGCCAATTGACATCACAAAGTACTACTTTGCGTTAGCATTAGTTTCAGTGACGACTATTTATCTCAACCTCAGTAACCGTAACAGGTAGACAGCTGAAATTTTCACAGAGTGTGTATTTTTTATTTTGCCGATATAATAGGTAAAATAAAAATAAAATAAAAAAAAGCCGCCCCCATACAAAAAACCTGTTTTTTTTTGTATTAAATATTTTAGGATGGTACGGAACCCTTCGTGTGCGAGTCCGACTCGCACTTGGCCGGTTTTTTTATATAATGGAATTATAAGACAGATGTAAATGCACTAAACCCGTAATGGCAATGGGAAACAAACGTTTCCCATTGCATTCTGAGCCCAAAGTACAACTTGTCACCTACATTCATCGACAAATATTTTTAAATTTTATCGAGAATTGAAAGAACATGTGCAGGGGGCGAACTAACATATGCGAGTACAAGTTCGATTTGACAGCTTATGTATTGTTGCTGTAAATATGTTGACATGGCCGTTTATGTCGACTCCGCGTTTTTATACAAATCAGAGCCGGTAGTCTCAGTTGTCACCTAAATTGGCGTTACGGCAAACCGATCGACTGGTGTTTTCAAATGTATGGAGAAATTGAAGAGCGCGCGCAGTGGGCGTTAAGCGAACTAACATTTGCGAGTCAGAGCTTGATTTGACAGCTTACTCAACGTTGCCGTAAATACGTCGACGTTGACGTTTACGTCCACTCCGCGTTTTCATACAAATCGGAAGTCGGTGTTTGACTTTGACAGCTTAAAGAAGTAAAACCACAGAATATCTAGTAAAAACTTGTATGGAGTTTGACGTTTTTACGGAACTTCGGAGTTACGTAAACGCCAATTTAGGTGAGAGCTGAGACTACCGGCTCAGAGTGGTCAGTCTGAGTTCTCACCTAAATTGGCGTTTACGGCAAACCGATCGACTGGCGTTTTCTCCAAACTCCATACAAGTTTTTACTAGATATTCTGTGGTTTTACTTCTTCAAACTGTCAACGCGGACTTCCGATTTGTATGAAAACGCGGAGTGGACGTAAACGGCAATGTCGACGTATTTACGGCAACGTTGAGTAAGCTGTCAAATCAAGCTCGGACTCGCAAATATTAGTTCGCTTAACGCCCGCTGCGCGCTATCTTCAATTTCTCCATACATTTGAAAACGCCAGTCGATCGGTTTGCCGTAACGCCAATTTAAGTGACAACTTAGACTACCGGCTCTGAGCCCATAGTCCAACGCCAATTTAGGTGCGAACTCGGACTGACCGTACAGTAGTCTAGAGTTTGATTGTGACAGATTGAAGAAAGTAAACGCCAATTTAGGTGAGAACTCTGACTTCCCATGACACCTTTTTGCTATGTGTACCCAATGCATGTTACCTTTATTACAGATTAAGGGCCGCGTGCACGAAAGAACAAAAAATCAAAATCAACATCAAAGTATGATTAAACACGTCACTTTGTGTGGACAGTATGGAAGGAACTCTATGTGGTTCACTAAAAGTCACGTGTTTGAACATTGATTAACTCGGCCGTTTCTTCGTGCAACCGGGGCTTAGAGTATCGCAGAATATGGAGAGAATATTTCTCCTCGAGATAAAACCTACAAACGTCCGATTTAGACAATCAGGGACCTGTTATATAGAGATCTTACAGTGAGCGTAAGTCAGCTCGGAGTGAGACTCAATAGCTCACGCCACCGTTTTTGCGAAAAGCTCGTAATTCGGAATAAGGCGGACCTTTAGTGGAGAAATTAGTCAAATGTTAAGTTTTTGTCTACGTTCAATAATCTAAATTGACATGATTTAATAACCCAAATTAACATGATACTCCTAAACAAACTGTATGGGGCAGAATGTAACGCAAACATTTTTAACTCTTGTTCTGTTGTTGAGAATAGCTCCCCATACAAATGCAGTTTACTAATTAATCATTTGAAAACCACTGTTCCAATTTAACTGATATTTCATATGTAATATCAGGCAACAAATAATGGTGCCTGCATGTTTTTAGGGTTCCGTACCCAAAGGGTGAAAACGGAACCCTATTACTAAGCCTCCGCTGTCCGTCCGTCCGTCCGTCTGTCACAGGGCTGTACTGTAATAGGTAGGCAGCTGAAATTTTCAGAGTGTGTATTTATTTTTACGCTATAACAACAAATAGGTAAAATAAAAAAATATCATAAATAAAGGGGTGTCTCATACAAAAAAAACGTGATTTATTGTGTTAAATCTTGTACGTTGGTACGGAAACCTTCGTGTGCGAGTTCGACTCGCACTTGGCCAGTTTTTTTAAATCTAAACCGAATCAAATGAAAGCAAAAATATTTTTTTTATACACAATTACTTTTCTCTGTGGTTTGCCCCAGGATACATTTACCGAAAAAACAGAAACATACAGATATATGTTACCTGATATTAGATATCAAGTTAATTGGATCAGTGGTTATCAAAGTATAGTAAACTACATTAAGGAGTGAATACACTGAATTATTTTTATTTTTTTTAACTACTAAGGTTTACTTTTGGTCTAACCACTTTGGCACTATCTGATTGTATGAAGACGCCAAAAAATAAGATTTTAAATCAATATGAGTTATTTTGACAACAAAAAACTGGGTACGTGCAGTAACCTCATTGAGGTGAAGAATGTATGGAGAAATTACTTTCATGGAACACTGACCAAAGACTTCGTGGACATTCTCTGAAACTCAATGATAATAGTTTCAATTCCAACCCGAGGAAACACTTTCTGTCAAACTGTGTTGTGGAAGACTGGAACAAGCTGCCGGAGGAAGTCATAAGTGCTAGCTCAGTGAACAGTTTCAAAAACAATTTGGACAATCATGTAAAAAATTAAAAAAAACCATTCGTATTATGAACACTTAAAATAAAAGAAAATAATAAAATAAAAACAATGTGCACTCAATCAGTGAAGTACACGCATCAGCTTGCAGCTGCTAGTGTATATAATAATAATATAATATAATAATGGAACGAGCGCGCAAACAATTATGCCACATGACTTACAACATTATATCGCCGTACACATTTGTAGCGCAGTGATGAAAACGGAGAAAAATCCAATTTGTAGTCTCCCATATTGGTAGGTAAAATAATAAAGATAAGTATTATTTTTCAATACATCAGATGTTCGTTACGTCATTCTTCATTCGTAATGATGTATTCAGCGAGAGCCGAAACCAAAGAATATATGCCGAAACAAAGGCCATATTCCTCCGGCGCACAGTGGAACGATATGGAAAAAAGTGGGACTTAGGGCATTTTGACCATGCAAACGTATTCTACCAACTGTTTTAAGCAATATTTATAATTTTTAAATTTTTTAAACTCAATTTTTCAGGTTGAAAATATTTTTTAAAAACTTTTACTAACTATTTTTTTTTCTGAACAGCTTAAACATTGTTAAATACTATAATCATGCTTGCAGAATGAAAAAGATGAGAATCGGTATCCGAGTAAGTCTGGTTTCTCAGTCATATCGACCAAATGTCGATCAAATTTAACTTTAAATAACCTCAAATTAATTGTTTTTGACCTCAGTGTTTTTATGGTGTTTTGGTGTTTTTTTTTATATTAGGTGGTTTAATGTGAAATCTAAATCGTTTAAAACGTTTTAGAAAATGAAAAAAAAATCCAAAATATATTTATTGTACAGATAAAAAAGCCTTATAACAGTATGGAAACTAAGATCACATAAACATAGCAATTTGACTAAATAAAAAAAGAACTAAATCAACTTAATTATAAATTGCTGTAAATGTAACAACCAATTAAATGATAAGGGCTCGTAATTTATTTATTTAAAATTTTATTAAATACTAAACATCTTGAGAATTAATCTGGACAGAGCTAATTAACATGTTCAAATAATATTTACCTAACTTAATAGATTTCATCCATCTAAGGAACCAACAAAAATACATAAATTATATTTAGGTTTACATATTGTCTTTGTTATGCAAGGAAAAACATTATGCACAAAAGGATTACACGAAAGTTTCAAGCATTCAAAATTATTGTGAATTATAACGCAGTAAATGTTAAGAACACAAACACTAAATATAGTTCACATGGGGTAGAAGTGAATCCTTCAAAAAAATAACTTTGAGAAGTATAATGAAAAATTAGGATAATGAATTAATGAATGGAACACTATATGTGAATAATATGCATTAGACAAAAACCTTGTATTATTTAATATATCTCATTCTATCGCAGGCTATATCTTCTAGATGTACGTATTGTCTCCTTTCACCCGACTGCGTTAGTGTAGGTTTTTCCTTTCATAGAGTCTCAAATCAAATTTTTTTGAAATCTTTGTTTGTATGTGCTTTGACGAGAAGCACCATAGGATCCCCACTTGCTTGTTATGTTAGCTGGCAGCTATGAGCTTATGAGGTCTCGGCACGCCACTTTTAAAATTATTCCTGTCGTGTGATACAAAATAGCTTGCAGTTTAACTTAAGCTTCTGTTTCAGTAACGTTAATGTACGCTTTTGGAGGGTAACAATAAATTTTCGCGTGTTTAATTTTATTAAAGAGATACATATCCAAATCTACTTATTTGGCATTGTCTGTTAATGTTAAATATTGCCATCTACATAGCTTTAAGGACACTATCATCGGAAGGGTTTTTCCCTGAGTCTGTTGTAGATACAACCATTTGCCGTGCTCAACATAAAAAAGCCATACAAGGCGCTGTCGATAATCTCGGAGAAAGAATTGGAGGAGTGCTAACCTTTTGGTAATCCACGAGGTTGCTACTTCCTGAAGGCATTTATTCGGGCAACTTTATGCCTGAGTCTAACCATTCAGCATTCTTCTTTGGAATTTTATTCATGTTGTAGCTTGATTTCACTCATCGTTTGTGTAGATTGAAACAATATATACAAAAACATTCTTCTACTTGTGCCTCCTCGAACAAATTCATGGTGATTTTGGAGATAATAGCACTAACCAAAACATCATGTTTCAGAAAACTGCCATATTTCTTCAATATCACGTAGATATCAATGTTTTTAATATTTTTTCCATATTGACAAATAATAGTAAGATATTTAGAGTACGTAAGTAACAAGACTGTACCTTACAAAATACTGGGGTAAACTGATTATCGACTAGCTGGACCAATTTGCTTACGTAGCTCGCAAGTTCCAGGTATTTTGATTAAATAATTAGTTTAATTGTTAGCAATTAGTGTTGTTATTTGTAACAAGCGTCGAGTGGTTTCATGGAAATAAATAAAATTTCACATAAAGTAAGTACTTTACGGTAATACATCAGAATAAGGCTGAGTAGGAGCCTCGGTAGCTCAGTGTGCAACGCCTTGCGAATCGATAAGCTGGGGAAGTACCTCTCAGCGCGGTTAGGTTCTGGCTGGGTGACCATTTTTAACCGTTGAGGCTGGCCGTGGTTCGGATTCCACGTAAAAATGAAGGTTCCCTTCCTCGATTACTAGGTGGTAGGGTTAATCCCGCCCGGGTAGGTACCATCGTATTTAATGAACGGCAATCGAAGCGGCAATGAAAATTGTCCGTATTTTCCATCCAGTTCAATATAACTCAGCAATATAAAGAAAGTCCTGGCATGGCACCTAGTTCCCAAGTGGTGTGTTAGGCTAATATATGACAGTCAGTTCAGTATTAGCCATTCGTGTCCATTTACATAAAAAAAGAATCTATGTAATAATGTTTTATTCGAATTTACTTTTTTAGGGTTCCGTACCCAAAGGGTAAAAACGTAACCCGTAACGTAACTAAGCCTCCGCTGTCCGTCCGTCTGTCACAGGTCTGTATCTCATTAACCGTAATAGGTAGGCAGCTGAATTTGTATGCTGAGTGTGTATGTATTTTGCCGCTATAACAACAAATAGGCAAAATAAAAAAAATAAAAAATTAAAGGGGGGCCCCGTACAATAAACGTGATTTTTTGTGGTAAATCTTGTACAATGGTACGGAACCCTTCGTGTGCGACTCCGACTAGCACTTGGCCGGTTTTTTTATGCTACTGAAAATTGATGGCTAATACTACACTTCACTGTATGATTTTACCCTACATATCTAGGTGCATTGCGAGGACATTTCTTGTATTACACGATGGAAAAAACGGTCAATTTTGAATTTCGCTTCGACTATTGTTTATTTAAGGTGATGATACCAACCTGGGCGGAATTCACCCTACCACATTGCAAGCAACCTACACTTTTACATAGAATCAGAAGCAGATGCCTTAACGGTCGAAAACGCAGAGCCCCACTGCGCTCAGGGTTTCTCAACCTTGATAACCAAACGCCGAGGCTAGCATCCGCCAGGCTAGTTAGGCTGAAAAAGTTTTTTGACCTGAAATTTCATAAAAAAGCGAATGAATTGAGTGTTGCAAAATACATTTTACTTAAAAAGTTTGAAAGGCTTAATACAGAAAAATCGGACGTACTCGGATACAGTTTCAATGGGGTAATAATCTTTATAACTCAAAGAAGCAATATTTAGTAACTACAGGTCCTGCATTTTGTAGCATTTTGAGAAAAAAAATAAAGTTACATTATCTCCATACTACAAAATCCTTAAAATGATTATATCTCAAAAAATAAGGCCTAAATAAGAAAATTCGATTTGGAAATGTCATTTCAAATAACGCTTAGAAAAGGTTTGCATACTTAAATTATAAGAACAATGCGATAAAAAAACAATTTCCCTAAGTCCCACTTTTGTCGGTATCAGTCCAATGTGCGGCGGCACCATTGACGTGTGGACACTTTTTTAATTTCATCCGTTCTCCTGTTATTTCTTCACCTCCATGGGTAACCTATTGCCTAAGATCAAGGAAAAAAATCTCATTTCCAGTAATTTTATTTTATTTATTATAATTCTTTTCTATTTGTTGTTATAGCGAATAGAAACACACTCTTACAAATTTCTACCTATTATGATTCATGAGATACAGACGAGGTATGGAGAACCCTACAAAACCGGCTAAGTGCAAGTTAAAATTTAAGTATGAAGTAGGTATGTAATACATTCAATTTCATAACATTTAAAATTGTATATGCTGCTTTGAGTAGGTCAAATGTGAATTTTAGCAAGAGCGTTGACGACTGATTGACAGACATTTAACCCCTGATCAGCAGCCCAGTACTTTGGTCACGTTGTCAGATACCTTTTGTCCTACTGTGATTTGCCCACAAAAAGTGGTTCACAATGAATCAGTATAAGTTTTTTGTCGATCTTGTGTTGTTTCGCGGAAAGATAAAGAACCGGAGCAAAACATTACACCCAATCCGACAACTCAACTGCCCGATCCAAATTATCTCGAATTTGAATAATTTGGCCTTTTATTGCTGTTGAACGAAAGAAATAAATGGATTAAAATTAAGACGTGGATAAAATACTATTGCTAAGGAGACAGGCATGGGGTCAGGTTTACATTTTGGGTTTCAATTATTCTTTGGGAGGGGCTTATAAAATGGTTTTCTCCATCTTACGATCTTGATGGTTACTTTTGTTTTTTTATCTATTCTTGTAGATAAAAGTGTCTAGTTTGAGTTTGAAAAGAAAAACATGTTACTTTTCGAGGTTTTTTTCTTTCCCTACCTACTAGGGTAGTACCTAGGTTTCGCAGCTTCCACCTAGGTTTCACATTCTCCAGCAATAAATGTTCTGAAATATATATCACTGGCTATCCGCCCCGGCTGCGTACGAGTTTTTTCGCGCAATTTTAAAACTTAAATATGTCACAGAATAATGCAATTCAATCTGTCACCCCATGGTAGCGCGCGAAGTGCCAAAGTATGGTATGACAGTTCAGATTTGAATATTATTTGCTGGGACTGAGAGAAATTCGTTCCATGCTCGCACTTCAATTTGAATGGGATTTGCTCGCGAATAAAAAGCAATTTGTAGGTAAGCACCGAAAAGTACTCTTCAACACACTGTGTTTGGGTTATTTCAGTCATTAGTTGTGTTCTCCATCACCATATACCAGTGGGGGTGCTGGCTCTTATCTAATTGAGGTTGTTGCACCCTAATGTTTAAGCAAAGAGGTCATTTACCTACGAAAAATGCATGCAATTCATTCTATTACTATTTTATTCTGTTCAATTTGATTGATATTTCGGATTCAAACAAATATCTATGTATACACATGTTTGTATTTTAAAAAAATTTTACGAATATCCTGTCACACAACAGAGAAAAGAAAATTTGTATGAAGATTTTCTTTTGCCTGATATTTGACTTGATTTAGTTTTTCAGCAAAACAAAAACGTGCAGACACAGGTATTTATTGTCGAATATTAGATACCAAATATCAAGCAAATTGTAACAGTGTGTGTGGAGAACATAGCTTAGGTCGTTCTTGTCTGGTTGGTTTTTTTAAAATGTAAAGCGTGGCATATGGCGTACGCCAGGACCTCTTAAGGTGCCCGACAACGCCCATGAGCTTTAAACTTTTAAGGGGGCTGCAAAAACCTTGCCTACCGGCCAGGTGCTTCTTCACACCATGTTTGAAGGATCCCAGATTGTATTTTTGGGAAAATAACTTGGCAGAGAGCATTCTATAGTTTAGCGACCCTATAGATCAGGGATCTAGAGGATCGGTTGGTTCTGATTTTTGTAAATGTCGACAGTGAACGGGTGCATTTCCTGCCTGTTTAGCGTTGTGCGATGTTAGAAAGGTGATGGGACTGCATTATGCAGCTCTGACGAGCATTCTCCACGATAAAGACTGTAGAACACAGAAAGATACCCAACATCCCCCCTTTGGTATTGGAGGGTATCTAAATTCAACGATACCTTGAGGTCGTCGACGATACGCACGGCCCGACGCTGTCGAGTCCAGGGAGCCAAGCAGGTGCTGAGCTGAGCCGTCCCACAAATGCGAGCAGTACTCCACGCAAGACCTAATGTGCGCCTTGTAAAGGAGCAGTTTTTGGTCAGGCGTGAAATACTGATGCACCATGGGAGTACACTTCGCACTGAATATGCACGCATGTGTTTTGCTCGCGTTAAACTCGACAAGGTTCTGGAGACCCCATCGGGATTCCAGTGATAAGCGAATAAGAAAGGACAGAAGTGGCACTAAGTTCCTTTACGAATTGAGAATGTGCGACATCGGATTTTAGTTGCACTATACAGCATCCAGTGAAGTTCAACGCCAAAATTGGATACACTGCAGCTATAGAAATAAGTTTCGATCGCCACTCCAGTCTTTTCTTGCTGGTGGGGACTCCATCTCAAATGAGTGGAAGTGGAAACTTGGTGGAAATTCTCACTGAGAATTTTCTGTACAGTGGGTACACGTAGGAATATCTACCAAAGATATCTCGGAGGATGGGGAAGAAAGTAAGTTCAAGACGATAATAAATAGAAAAGGATAAACCAAAACAACTACAGGAATCGCAGGAAGGTAATTTTAAGGTGGCCCATCCCGCTCAACTCCCCATACAAACGGGGAAAGAAGATCACGCCCATATTTCTTGTCAGAGATCCCAAATTTTGCTCAAAATAACTTTATTTGATCGAACTAGATGTCTGATGACCGTTGGCATTGTGAAATTGTGTTTGGTTTCTAAGTTATAAGGTCCGAAAGTTCGAATTTTTTGCGCGTTTTATACAATAACTTTGGAGGTGGATTACGCAATAATTAAGTAAGAACAGATTAGTCATCAGACAGCTTATTTAATCAAGATTTATAATCTATTTGGTTTGTGTTAGATTTTTGACTACAGCGGTCGTGGTTTACTTTTAGCTATAAGTCGTTTTGCAATTTAAATTTTCGTAAATCTAACACTATGCACATTGTCATTTTTGTAGACATGTTGCATCTTCCTCATCACGGAGCCTGTCTTTTTCTTTGAAACAGAGAAGGTCCCAGAGCGCAACAGCACGGTTATGTACCGTAGTTAGTCCTGTTGGGTTGGGCCGCCTTAAAGTCCAACAGTGACCAGCATGTTAATATGTTCACGCTTAACATTCCTTCTAATCGTTTAAAGTATAGAGTTTTACAATACTATTTCGAAAATGGAATATAATTATTCAGAGGCCCATGGTCACAAAATAACAAACTTTAGAAGTAAAATGGTGAGGGTACCGTCCGTTTCTTTACTAGGTTTTTTTCTGTTACTATGCAGTGTTCAGTATCTTTGAGACCAAAATTATCACAACATGCATACATACCATCACGCCGGTTCCCAGAGGGGCAGGCAGATAAGAAGATAACCATAGTGTACCTATAGCATACTACTTTCACTTCCTCTGCATACATTCATATTTTCATACATCCTCTACCAAGGGCGTCGCCAGCCGATGGCGCAGGGGGGGGCAAGTTGACTTTACCTACTACAATTCATACTTTTCTCATTCTCAATGGCGAATTCATTCGAGTTTCGACGTACGGGAATGATTGTTCAAGGCTTGAACTTCAAGCAAATCAACTCAAAGACTTAGGACTTTGGTTGCATTATATTTGGCAACTTTTTTAGAATCTCTAGGGGGGGCAGCTGCCCCTCCCTGCCCCCCCTTGGCGACGCCCTTGTCCTCTACGATTACGGGTGCTACATACCTGACCTTTACCAATAATACATCTGGTCGTGTTACATCCTCCTAGACCGCTGGGCAAGACATTCCCACTTCCTTGTGCTCTGTAAATCACCACAATTCATCGAATATTTCTAACTTCACCAGCTAGTTCAATTTGTTCGGTTCGGCTCGCGAGCAGTATAAATTGTCTTAGGCGAAACCAGGCATGGAAATGAAAGTGCGGGGAGCTAGGTTTCCTTACAATAAAAAGATGCAAATTATTTTTAACAATGAGACTGTATCGACGCCGAAAAACCATAGAAAAATGGTATTTACTCATAAATAGTCTTGGGTCGACATTCACCTAGTATGACTTTCTTACAGACAATCTCTAGCTAGAAAACATACATTGGAGCCAAGGTCACACTGCTATCCAGAGGAGTAGAAGATGGGCAGATATGATAGAGCGGATTACGGTATGATCACAGCACACCTCTTTCGGTTCATCGACAGACATATATCTATTCATGCACGCTCTACGATTACGGGTGCTAGGCACCAGGCCTTTAGGAAGTATTACATCGCCTTGGTCGCGATACCTTTTCCTATATCCTCCATATGTTAAACCATCTTAACACGATTCTCGTCACAACATCATTTATCAATTCTCACTGGTCCCTAACCTATTCAATTCGGAATTTTTCTGTTAACTTAACTCGCCATACTTTCCTCTAGAAACGCATCTCTATTGCATTTAGTATACGTTCGTGCCTCTGCTACGCCAAGTCCAGCTAGAAAATGAATATGAATAACACTAGTCATATTTCATGCTATTGTCTCCATAACTGCTACTGCTCGCGATACCCAGACTGGTAGAAAATGCCACCGCCATTAAGTTGTACCTTTTGCCGTAAAATTTGTTTAGTGCACTAAAAGTATAAAAATAAATACACTCATAATAGCAACACAGAACATTGATGGGCTGGTTCCAAATAAGCGTAGAGTGTAGACCCTGATTGACCATCGAAAGCTTGATATCCTACTTATAGAAAATTCCTACATATAGAAAGACAAATTGTAATGCCACTGGATTACCGAAATCTCGGTAATGCAGTGGCATGACAATTTGTCATTCAATAATTGAGTTGAAGCAACTCTGGGCGTGGTGAGATTTTGGATGATGAACATTTTCGACGGTTGAGGCTGTTCAAGATTTGTATGCATGACCAATTTCACACTTGAGGCTGGTCAGGTTTTGTATGGGTGATCATTTTCACACTTGAGGCTCGTCAGGTTTTGTATGGGTGACCATTTTCATAGTTGAGAATTTCCGTGATTTGGATTCCATGTTAAGCTTCAGGTAGCCTTCCTTAACATTTGAATATGTGGCAGGGATAATCCGCCCAGGTTGGTAGCATCGCATCAAAGCGGCAATGAAAATTGCCATTGCTACGTCTTTGATGCTAAAATAGTATCAAAGCTTATTGATATTGTTAAAATTAGAAATCATTTTTATAACTACACTATTGACATATCTAGCATAAAAATAAACCTTGCTATTGAATGGCTTTACAGGGTATAGCTGATGTGAACATTATGGAATGATGGTAAAAAGACCCTATGTGCAATATAGTATTTTAAAATGATGTTCGAAATCTATGAACGAACACAAACGGGAAGTTATACATATAAATATGGATGTCACAGCACATCAAACACTAACTTAACTACATTTGACCAGGTTGAATGTTGGGCTTGACTCGGTCCAATGACTCATCGACTATGACAGTATAGTGGTGACTAATAGAATAGAGAGTGGAAGTTACAAAGGCACCACTGATGCAGGCTGCACCACTACTAAATATAAAATTTAAAAACTCTGTAGCTGATAAGAAAATAACAAAAATAAAACATAACTAATCACATTAAAACTAATAGCAACAACAATCAGCAAAATTAGTAAATGACGAAAGACATATACAGAATGGAAGTGTTCAGAACTGCCATGTTGTAGAATATTTCACTGTAGAACGTACCATGGGCAGTTTAATGAAGTACTTCGAAGGTCAGTTACATATAGCCCCCGTAGTCATAGAGCATGTAATAAAGAGACATGTCTACAGAAAATGGAAAATAATTTACCTGTGATCATACCATATGACACTCTTTGTCACTTCCAAACTGTTTGTATATAACTGGTCTGGCTTAACCATACCACCTAGTAAGTAGAAAAGGGGGCTACAATTACATGAGTTTCAAATCCTGAAACATGGCGTGTATCTGAAAATAATTCATTCTATGTAATTATATCATCCATAATTTTTTTTAATGACCTAATAGAAACGACTAATGAAATGAAATTTTGGGGCAATGACAGATTTCATCTTTATTTAACGAACAGATAAATAGCAAGAGTGTAGGCGGGAAAACTAGAGAAAGCACGCGCGTATTGCGTATTCGAAGCCACAGCTCTAAGCGTGGCGGGGCAGGGACAGGGCATACCCTCACATGCTGTGATGTCCGCCCAAAAGGACCGAACCCGCGGGCAGGTAACGACCGTCGCCCGAATAATACACGCGATAAGGTTATCTAAGTCGGAGGGAGCAAGGAACAAGCTTCATGCGGGGCTATCGACGTAGACAGCGATAAGAACGACTGGTCACACGCACGGAACAAACCGCAACATCTACGACAGGCCGACACCAACTGCGTAGATCAGATTGATCATCGGCAACGGATCGTAAGTGCAAGAAACTGCCGTTACAGTTCTTAAAAAAAAAGGGCCCTCATTCTTCGATGTACAACCTCCATGGGCCATCCAGTGCACACTCAAGCACGAGTGCTGCCCACGGTTGAGTCGCCGGTGCGCTAGCCGTGGGCGTGAGGAACTTCCACACGCGACTCGGTAAACCGAAAAAGTCGGGAGTATAAAAAGTTGCTAAACGAAGGACACAAAAGTAGGCGCAAATTTCTGAGCGGCACCGATAGAAGACGCTGCGCGCATTGCAGCGCAGGTTGTCGCCGGGCGGCAAGATGGCCGGCAGACACACTCCTTCAATTGACGGTCACGCGTGGTGATAACCAGAACCTCACTTGAACTAGGCGATCTTACCTTGTTGGCCGTTCGTAGTTTGGGCGTGGCGCGGACGCAGGAGTCGCGGCTCGGTTTTGGCTCCGGGCGCGGTACAACACTCACTTCACTCCTCACTGGACTGGCTGACTGACTGACGGTGGCAGACTGCGGGGAAGAGGGGGGCTAAAGAAACCGGAACGGGGTTCACAAGAGCGGCCATCTTGTACGCTGCCGGAAATAGAAAAACCGCGCTATGTTGAAATGCTGTCAAATTATTTCACCTATTTATTTATTTATGAAATGAAGATAAACTCTAGTATTTAATTCTGGAAATTATATTAAAGTAACAAAAAAAAACGTATTATTCAATAAAATGTCATAGAATAATTACATACGCACATAAATAAATACTTGAAGAACTATTCAGAGTGGGCGTGCTTACTTTAATACGCGGTTTATCTCCGTAGTAAATCTCATTTTAAGTGGTTAGTCCAGTGATTATCCGTTAAATCCGACCGACCGATAATCCATAAATTGTGACAGCTGATTTTGGATACAACTGTAGCATGGAGGTGATGAAATAATTAATTTTAAGAAAAAAGAAGTAATTTCCTTACCTCCATGGACTGTAGACTGAAAGTGAAAAATTACTGCTACTAACTATTTTACTTCTGTGCCAACACCTAGAGGGTTTTAGTGGCAAAGTTGCTTTGTGTTTGGAGGGTTATTACCGCTGGGAAGGTTAATATGTTAAAAAAAACCGACTTCAAAGAAAAAGTATTCCAAAACAAATTAATATGCACTAAAAAGAAAAAAAAATATTGCAATTATTGTAGTTACAATTATTGTTATTTTTTGAGTCGGTGTGAAAAAAAGCAGGTATGTAACTACATACATAGTTATAGGTGAGATGTGCTTGTGTCGTACGCGCTACTTGACGAGGCGAGAGGCGAGAGTGGGGCCGCGGCGGGAGCGGGGAGCTGTCAAGTGAACACGCCGAGCACGCGCCGCGCCAGTCAAGATAGCCTTGGCTACCTTGGCTCAAATATTATATTATCTATGCCTTGGCTGACACTGATTCCAAAAATAACAATAATTGTAATTACAATAATTGCAATTATTTTTTTACTTCTTAGTACATTTTAATTTGTATTGGAATTCTTTTTCTTTGAAGTCGGTTTTTTTGTTAAAATGTTCGTTTATTTTTTTATTATTAGTGAATCTGAAGTACACTAACTAATTTGTAATTCCTTTCCATGGAGGTGTTATTTCATCACCTCCATGCGTCCTTCACGCAGCAAAGCAGATGAGACACCTTAGTTTGGGGTTGGAATATAGTTTTAATACCAGCTAATTTATCACAACAGGTGGCGTCTAAGCGAGCTCACCTAAAAGGTCTGTAAAATCTGCCAGACACCGTACAAAATAATACAGGATAGATTAAAACATTCTTACATCTAAATACTCAAACAGTTTGACATTTCTAAGGTGAGATCGCTTATGTGATAACTACAATAAGATTTCAGTTTTCTTCTCTTTGGATTGTAGCCCCTAGCTAGAGTACTTTGCTAATGTGAAATACCAGTCGACTGTGCGAGTCAAACTGTATCTGTTGTATTCAGAGTGGGCAAACTTACTTTAATCCGCCTGACTATGTCGGTTTTTGTATGGTTAGTCCGGTGCTAATCTCGTATTAAGTTTTGACAGGTGATCTCTGAATACGATAGTATATGGAAAGAAGTAGGCATCTTTTTAAAAATAGAGTTTGACAGTTTCGAACCCTCGTGAACTTCTCGTGCCAGCTTCCCAGGAGGTCTACTGGGAGAGGGTCACTGGTGATTCAGTAGCGATTCACAACAATTCGTACTCATGAACTCGTACTCATGACACGTAGAAATATCTGTAAATCACCAGTGATGCTACTTTTGATGATGCCTATTTTTTTCTACATGTAGTTTGACAGAAGCGAACACAAGAACTTCTGGCTTTTGCTTCCCTGAGGGTTTACTCATGAATGACTCAGCTGCTGTGAATGACAGTACTTTCTTCGTGGTTGTCATTTCATTTTATACGAAAGTGACATGACTCACCAGTGACACGGGTAAGAACATTCGCAGATGTTCTGTGTTCTGTTATAATCTGTGATCTAAATGCGTACAATTCCACAGTTGTAGCGAAAATAAAACAGGAAATTATCCACGAATGGACCGAACAATGAAAAATTTCCAATACGGGTCGTTGGTACAGTCGTTTCCTATCAAATGTATACACTGGAAAGAGAAGGAATTCCTAAGTCCCTTTTACTCTATGGTTGACGTCTGCATGTCAAAAAGAGACCTCAAATTTGTCTCTATTTCCGGTGTATAGATTTCAGACGAAACGACTGTACGCCGAAATAAACGATTTAGTTGGGAAACCACCTTGGTTCAATAAAACGTTACCAAAAAGAAAATAATTATGCAACAATTTGTCGTCTACGTTTCGGACATTGTCTTTTTCAATCCCATCTTTACAGATTAAACCTTATCGACACCGCCGTATGCCCACACTTCAACTTAGCTGATCAATCCCTGGACCACCTCTTCTTTCATTGCTGTGCTTTTGATGAGCAAAGAGAAAAACTATATAAATGCTTAGAAATTACATACAAAGAAAGAGAAAAAATCCCGCTCGACCTGAAAAAAATATTAAGTCAACCGACCAACTTTGAACCCATATTTCTATATATACATGAGACAATAGAAAATATTTAACTACATGACACTCCAGAATTGACTACAATCATAGACCTAGCATGCGTGCGCAGGTACATCCTATTTTTATGACTACAACCCATAAGATACAATAAAGAGAAGGCTGTATAGCAAAAGCTTTTGCCTGTCCATTGGATAAACAAACAAAAAAAAAACAATTTTACAGATCCACAGCACAGATCATAGAACGTCACAGAACATATAATATTTAATACAATTCGACATGTGCTAATGTTAGGTTATATTGAATATTTTTCTTGGTTAAATATTCGTATTGGTTCGTATTCGGGGCCAAAGTGGTTCTAAAACTCAGTCTCATAATTGTTAAAATAATAATTTAGTCGCTGTTACATAATGCCGAAATCTAAAAGGGATAAGAAAGGTATGCTTCCACATATTTTTATCATCATCGATCTCTTAAAGAGAAATAGGAGGTCCGGCAGTCCGGTTATTGTGCAGTGCTAAAGAACGACATATTCTTATTACAAGTCTAAAAAAAAAACGATTAACCTGTGTTTTTCCTGAGAGCCCTCCATCCATTCATTTCTTATTTCCTAATGCACCAATTATTTTAATTATTCAGTGTCCCTCACCAAGACAACAAAGAAAGGATTAGTGCTGAAACAAAAGATTGTGGAGGATATAAGAAAAGCTGTGACAAAGTATGAGAACATCTTTGTTTTCACCGTCAATAACATGCGCAATGCTAAGCTCAAGGACCTCCGGACGGAGTGGAAGGACTCGAGATTCTTCTTCGGCAAAAATAAAGTAATGGCTTTGGCGCTCGGGAAAACGGAAACCGATGAAGTAGAAGAACAGTTGAATTTGGTAAGCTGTAGTTGTGTAGTTTTCTGCTTCAGAAAGACAGCTGTTGTGATGTTGCAATAGGAGAAAATCCAATTTTGTTTGTTCCTGTTATGATTCTTAGCCGTCATAAATGTCTCGAATCTTGAATTTAAAACTTACATTTAGAATTTTAAATTGAATTTGAATTAGTTTTATGAGATGTCGTGGTTTCTTTTTTTTTTATTACCGAGGCATATGGAACTTTCAAACCCCACTTCGATGATTAAATCATACTATTAGTTTAACTGATATAGATTTATTCTGATTTCAGCTATCAAAAAAATTAAAAGGCCAGTGTGGGCTGCTACTGACCGATAAGAGTGTCGCCGAAGTGGTGGAGTGGTTCAAAGAATTCAGCGAAGAGGACTTTGCAAGGGCGGGCTTTGTGGCCACGGAGGACGTGAAGTTGCCAGAGGGTCCCCTTCTGGACTTCTCGCACGCCATCGAGCCCCACCTTCGTCAGTTGGGCCTACCCACCTCTCTCAACAAGGGCGTCATTACCCTCCTGAAGGAGCACCAGGTGTGCAAGCGGGGTGCTCCGCTCACGCCCGAGCAGGCCAGCATACTCAAGCTGCTCGGCATCAAGATGGCTAAGTTCAGGTTGGTGATCAAGTGCCACTGGAGCAAAGGACAGGGCTTTAGCCAGACCGAGGGAGCGGGTGACGAGTCGGATGACAGCGAGGAAGGGCAGGAGGCCATGGAGGAGGATGAGAGGTGATTCGATGGGTTCTCTTAGGTATTAAATGATATATATTGTACTTGTGTCTTTTTCTTTTAAATATATAGAAAGCCAAATATGGTTCACTATAATGCCCATTGCCTGGATGCCAGTTTTCTGAGTGACCTGTAACTTTTTAATTTGAACAATGGAACAAAAATTAAAACATGGTTGCCATTTCATAATGCTCATAAGGCACACATAATGAGTGGCAAGCCTATGTCATCTAACTATTGCTACATACCTTAACTACCGAAGTGGTGGGTTTCCTAAGAATGTTTTCCTTCATCGTAAAAGCTTTCGTGTTACATTACATATGGAACACGAAAACATGAATACATTTTCTAATTTATGACTAATTTACCTTGTGCATTCTTCGTGCCATATTCCGTGAATCTATAATGGTGAAGTTTTAATAGCATCATGTGATACATTGTTATCTAAATACTAACATGGTGACGGATTCAACTGAATAGAACCTTTAATATTTTTTACAGGAAAATTAAAAGTCTTTAGCTAATAATTCAACTCTGTGATTTTGGATATAAAGAAGTACATGTCACACATACCTTCATGACACTTTCATACAGTGCAATCACAGCACACCTGTTTTGCTAAACCTTTATAGACATGCTCTACGATAACGGGTGCTACATACCCCATCAATCGGCGGTATTTATAAAGAAGTTACCAAGTTACTACGTTCATATTACAATACACAAATGTTTTAAGTCTGAGAATTTCTTAGCGACGATAAAAAAAACGAACTTCGATGATAGTGATTTAGAAAGAGAGGGAGAGAAATAAAACAATGGCTCTGGTAGATTTAATAAACAATTTTATTTCGTAGCATAGCCTAGATACTTGTTCCGTACAAAGTTCATAAGCCTCAGAATAAATTGTTTTCGCTTCAACAGTCATACAGAGAGCAACATTAATCAGACAAAACAGATGCATATATGCAAAGATATGTAGTAATTTTGGTTTGTTTTCACAAGCTGCGCTTAAGGTGGCCCAACCCGCTCATCTCCCCATACAAAAGGGGAAAGAAGATCACGCCCATATTTCTTGTCAGAGATCCAAAATTTTGCTCAAAATAGCTTTATTTGATCGAACTAGATGTCTGATGACCATTGGCATTGTAAAATTGTGTTTGGTTTCTAAGTTATAAGGTCCGAAAGTTCGAATTTTTCGCGCGTTTTATACAATAACTTTGGAGGTGGATTACGCAATGATAAAGTAAGAACATCTTAAAAAGATTAGTCATCAGACATAGCTTATTTAATCAAGATTTATGATCTATTTGGTTTTTGTTAGATTTTTGACTACAGCGGTCGTGGTTTACTTTTAGCTATAAGTCGTTTTGAAATTAAAATTTTCGTAAATCTTACCAAATCATACACTATGCACATTTTCTTTTTTTGTGGACATGTTGCATCTTCCTCATCACGAAGCCTGTCTTATTCTTTGAAACAGAGAAGGTCCCAGAGCGCAACAGCACGGTTTTGTACCGTGCCCGCGAATGAGTTAGGCCCGCCGGGTTGGGCCACCTTAATAGATGTTTTTACTTAATATTAGAATGGAACCCGAATGGCGAATGGGCAAAGCTGTTCATAAAAACAAACAAGTATGGTTATGGTCTTTTCTCTTTTCATTTAGTCGCCCAGAAAGTTCTGGAAGAGTATATATGTGTTTTCAAGATACTTTGAAGCTGTGAGGAGAGCACAGCTGTACGAGATAGTTTTTCTTGTATTGGAACCAAATATATTTACATAATTGTTCAACACATTTATGGTAACTATTGCTTGACTTCAGTCTAGCGTTTACACAAGATAGCATGACATTCCAAAATTGCCAGCCAATGTGCCACCTCTACGGTATCTATCCACTAAAACTACGACTGGGTGGGAATACATTTACAACTAAAAAATAAACATATGTAACAAAACATTTAAATATAAAACTAAAATTAACAAAACGGATTGTACAGCTATCACCACACGTTGTGAATGTGAAAGATGTTTCAGATATCATAAATGTACAAAAATAATAGTAGTTGTAACTAAATATTGCTAAAGATTGGGATAGCACTTAGTAGTCCACGAGCTACTTCCAGTCGCCTAATCAAGGAAATCTTAATTTTGCAAAACTTAAATTAATGTTTCTTAATTTTAATAATTCCATAAATTTCATTAAATTTGACTAATAATATAAATCACAGCGATATTATTAAAACATAAAAATATAATTCTATGAAATTATGAACACGATGACGGCTCATATCATGACCCCAAGCACCTCACGGCGCATGGTGTATATTCCGCCTCCATCGACATCACAGTCTATTGCGCTTCACACTTTATTAAAACCCATAATCACAGCTCGTACTAACTCAAGTACATACTTTTAAAATTAAAACCAAATTATAATTTAAACTCATCAACTATAAGCTAGCCATTGGGACTGGGACAGTCTTTGAAAAAAATATGATAACATTAACTTAATATTTTAGTTATTTGTGAGGATAGTTTTAATGTCATGAGACATGTATCGTACACTAAAGTCAAACACTAAAAGACGACCTACACGGCCTGTCAACAATCATTTAGTCACTGGCTTCTAATAGCCGAGTCAGCATATGCTCCTAGAGCAAGCACACATCAATTATGAATGTCCTAGGAATGTCGTTCCATACATCAGCAATACCTATGCAATAGTTAAAATAGAGCCACCAACATAGAATAACTATTATACTTTTCTACACAAACACAGAAGACCAGCTCCTAATTTGACCTTCGCACACTTTCCGTCTTACTTGACTCGGTTGAATCTTATCCAAGATGAGCACGGCCGGCTCGCGATCGTGCAAGCGACGTTAAAGCCACAAAACTTGACAAAAAGCTTGTTTCAATTATCTACGCGTGCATGGCTACAATCTAGCATAGTCAATGTGCATCGTTGAAAATAGCAATAGTAGGGGGCTCGACACGAACGGCGCGCGTGCGGTCGGATGTGCTAGTGTAAGGTCTCCGGGATGGCGGCGAGCGCGAGCGTGAGGTCGAGGCGCGGGAGCGGCTCGCGCCAGTACACGGTCTGCGAGAAGTCGTCGCAGGGCTCCATCAGCACAGGCGGGAACACCTGGTCCACCAGCACGGACATGTGCGAGTACCTGCAACGAGACACCGCCGCACATCAGTAAGAGGATGACCTGACATAGTATAATGCTGGAACGCCGCCCTGGAGTTGTTAGTGATCCGCCTTGCATGGCAGAGTAGCAGGTTCAAAAACAAACACCGCCCGTGGGTTGGCGTTTTTAGCTTGTCCCTTCTTGCAATTTGAGAAGTATTGCTCGGTTGGATCACACTTAGTCGAAGTCAAGGAAGAAAAATTATATTAAAATAAATGCACCCATGCCCAGAGTCGGGTGAGAAACCGCTGCAAACATTGTACATAAGATATGCATGTTGGCTGATCTAAGCCTATGAAACGGATAAGCATTGAAAAAAAAATTTAGTTTATTTGAACTGTTGTAGGAAAACTTTAGGAAGTTCTTTTATTTAGTGTAAAATTATGACAACAAAATTTAAGGGTAACATTATTTTTGTATTTCTTGTCTAAAACTTCTATGGAACTTTCTATGGAATGTTGCAAAACCAAAAATATACTATTGTTACAACATGTAATAATAGAGCAAAAAGCAAAATTTTTAAGGTTAGTTATGTTTAGTTAAAGCTATTTCTAAGTTTAGTAAGCATGTAACTAGGAGTTCGTTTTTTTTTTCCAAATAAACTAATGAAATATTTGAGTTCATAACTTGGCGGCCACTTCATCACATTTAATAGATATAACAACATGAATAAATGATTAAACGAATTAAACTTAATTTGCTTTAATATTATTTTGGATATTGATATAATAATAGGCTATTTATAATTTGCAAGGTTCCACAAGGTTGAAAATTTAATAACAATAGGATGATGAAGTTATATTACAAGAAATTGTCCTAAACAACTATTCCTATACCAGCAATTCAAAAGTTATAATATGTACTGGAACCCTGTGTACTAATGTACCCTAAGCTCCCGGCAATAGGGCTACTGAGTACTGAAAAGTGAATCGATGAATAACACATGAAATAATATTACTTGGTGGAAATGTTGGTCTCTATTTGTCACTTCTCTTTGTCATGATATAACAGGGTGGTGAAATAAAATATATTAATTTACATTTTGGGGAGCATCTTTTTTATATCCTTGAGTAAACAATAAATAAAAGATTAAAATTATAAAATTCGTGCACACTAAAATTTTGTGATTTATCAGACAGCGATAAGCGAGGCGCGTCATCAACTATAATGTGACCCTTGCGTCACTGCATCCGAGGTCACAGTGACTGTGTCAACATGAAAATTCACTGCACGCACATTTATGTAAGAGGTGTGAGTCAAGTCCACTAATGAGTAAATTAAACACTGTCAGAAATATCGCACGAATGCGAGCTGTTCCAAGGTTCGGAATTCATGTAAAAGTGTAGGTCCCCCTTGCCCTTGCCCTATTTTTTTTTTATGCAAATTGACATGAATGGCTAATACCACACAACTACCGTTATGATATTAGCCCAATACACCACATACCCGAAGGAATTAGGTGCCATGCCAGGACCTTCTCTTTATGAGAACGTCTACACTGAACTGGATGGACAACATAGACTTTTTTTATAACCACTTTGACAACATTTTCGTCCAATACGATTGCACCAACCCTGACGGGGAAGGACCGTAGGACTGTAGGGGAAGGACCTACATTTTTACATGGGTTCCGAACCATGGAACAGCTCGCATTCGTAATGAAATGAACTTATCCAACTTAGAAAGAGAAACAAAGGGGTGAATGACCGGGGCAAGGATTTGAACCAATAACCTCTGGTATGAAAGGCAGGTCATCTGGCCCCTAAACTACGAGCTGTGCTGGCCTATAAAAGGAATGTCCTGGTATGGTACCTAATTCCTACCAGGATCCACCCACCTTCCTAAAATAATATGGGTAATATAGCCCATCCATGTCCAGTTACATAAAAACAATTACTGATAAACATGACTTATGTTGGTGCGTAGCTAACCCATACATATGAATATTTATATAAACACAGAAGATAATTAAGAGGCTCATCCCTGTTTCCTCAGTCAAATTAAGAAATATTTTTCTGAAAATCTGACCTCTTAAATAAATGATTTTTATTATAACTTAGCTTATATTCATGATATAAGCCTCTAAGGATTTGTATGAAAATGTTTAAAGACATATATCATGGATATAAGTTTAATTATCAAACAAATCAACTACCGTCCGACGGCCGCACTAATACAGAACAGAATATTCCTATTCATGTTTAGGAGTTAAATAAACACATAAAGTCACAATAATATATTATAAGTAGGTACCTAAACATGCATAAATATTTTCATACTGATATTCAGATTAATCTTATTTAAATATGTATAGAATTTGAATATGTTGAAGTGTGTTAAGTTTGCCTCATAGGGTAGAGATAGAAATGGAGTTGGATGTTTTAGTACGAGAGGGACAGATTGTGATGTGGTTACTTAGCGGTCATATAGATTCATGATTTATTTGTATGTAGTAGTCGATTAGCGGCAGCATAAAAGATCTGATAATTACTTAATAATATATCAAATAACACAGTATTATGGAACACAAAAAACTAAATCAAAAATAGACATCACAAAAAAGCATAGCTTGGCGAATTAACAATGGTCAAAGTGTTTCGCAGTTTGAATATGACCGTGAGATGGCTTAAAAAAATTACGAACTTTTATGGGTAATCTGAAGTCCGACAGACCGCTATACTTTTGAAAAACAGTGAAGCGAGTACAGACAAAGCCGTCACAGAATGGTAGATGACGCGGAATGATTTGCTCTCCAGAACTCATGCCACCCTGGTAGGCTTACCGGCATTAATTGCGGAACGTCGCCTCACTATCCAACAATGAGTAAACCTAGTAAATTGCATCGAATCCTCGGTGGGAATTGTTCTAAAGCTTATTTATTTAGATTTACTATTATTGGACAGCGAGCGAAGGGAACAGGTCATCGACCATGTCACTTTGCACTTCGTAGCTGAAATAAAGATAATAATAATAGTTAGACCATACCCAGAGCTGGGAAGATTTAAAAAAGGATCCTTTGTCAATTATACTTGAAGTACATCACATCTTTATAAAGACATTGATTGATCCGATGGCAGAATTGGACAACAGTCCAAGATAAGATAAGTTCTTATTGTTCCGAAAATATAACACCCATCCAAATCGTCACTCAAAATGCATCTCTACTGCAGAATGCAGAATGCAGAAAGTTCAGAATGTCACACAGTAGGTTACGTGCTCTCAAGTATAATTGACCTGGTTTCGCTTTGTAATACTTTCACCAGACCTGCGATGCTGAACTGAAGGAAACATCTTTTTTCTATTGATAATGTAGTGTACTCATTTGACACTCGATGTGCGCATAAAAACCCAATAATGGAGTGGTGAAAGTATTAAACGGCGGTGTTGTGCGAACGAGGGCTACTCACGTGGATTGGAATGTCTGTGTGAGCTCATGCTTGAGCTCTCCGCGGTAGTTGATGGTGAATATCCGCACGATGGGGATGCCGACGGCCTGATACGCGCACACGTCCTGCACATTGTACAACCATCAAATTATCGCTCAACTTTCAATGTTAACATTGAATTCAAGTGCGGATTAACCCCTCCTGGGGGTAACCGGCGTAAGATTAATTAATTTATTTTATTAATTAATAAATTTATTATTCGATTAATTCGATCAATTCTAAACCAATCAATCAATCAATGAAGGCTACATTGGATGAAAGATGGTTGAAACGTCAATGTAAAAGTGTCCGTTTTTTCCATCCAGTTTATTGTAGTAGTCCTCTGGGAAGTGGTGTGTTATAATATCATGACAGTAGGTGTAGTATTAGCCACCCATGTGTAGTTCCATCATGGAAAGTCACATGAATGCGTACAAACGTACATTGACCCGGTTGCCGTATCCCGCGTAGAAGGGGTTGGAGTCGGCGGGGAAGAGCGCCTTGATGTCGGCGAGGCACTGTATCTTGAACTCCTCGGGCTTCTTCTCGATGACCTCGCGGTGGAAGGCGCGCAGCAGCGACGTCGGGTTCAGCAGCAGCGGCCCGTCCGGCAGGCTCACCTCGCCCTGCCGGATCGAGCGGAGGTACTCGCGCGTCACCTGCCGCACGCACGGACATTACTCATTTGTGAGTTCCGTAGGTGAAACTAGTAACTCGGTATGGCCCCTTCCTGACAACGCACATTCATTTCAATGTAACCGTGCAATATAAGGAAAGTCCGGACATGGCCCCAGTAGTGGCTAATTGCATGTAATGTACCATGGACGACATAAGTCCAGTAGCACCCTACGGTCGGGTTTCTTTTGCACATGTGGCGTGCCCCTTTCCCTGCCGACCGGTTTTCAGGCGGGTGTCTTACCGCAAGCTGCGCGGGCGGTGCTTCACCTCCATAAGATGCTTTATAGCAATCGCGTTGGAATGTGCTACTGGAGTTTTCATTGATTGATTAGGTGAGTGAACCTATGACTTCTAACTTAATTTATAAAAAATAGAGAAAAAATATTTGTTTTAGTATTTTATACATAGGGCACACTAAAACTTTCTGAAAATAATAAAAGAAGTAATAAACCCATTACGAAATTTTAAAATAAACCTCTCTGAGAAGATGTTGCTTTTGATTTTTCCAGATTGTCATTTCATTATGGCGTAATATTGAGAAATGTCTGTTGGCATTTCAACGCATTTAACCAGAACAATTTTGCTTTATTTAAAAAAAAAAATGTTTGCTGGGGCTTAGAGAGTTGCCAAGGACTTCTATTGGCATTTGGTGATGAAACCCAATCTCAAGCGTGTTTCAGTGAGTTTAGAGATGTGGAAGTAATCATCTCTATAATAATGTACGTGAAGGTTGACCAATTATCGAATTTTATATTACTTGGCAAAAAAATTACTTGTCACCAATGACCAGTTCGTACCGTGTATGGCTTTTTTAAATAATGCCTATTTAGGCAGGTTTATGTATATTTTCCATTATTTCTACGTCAAAAATATTTTTTAGATAGCGGATATTATGCTGCTTAATTTAGGTATAAAAGAGTTGAGCTGGTAACAGAGTGCAAAGTGTTACCAGCCACAGAAATATTTTAAAATCACTATATTTAAATTTAGAATTTATTAATTAAAATTATATTGTTTTCTATTCAGTTCAATCTAAGAATGCCCCCATATTTAAAAAACTTTTAACAGGTCAGACAAACACACGACACGAATGCAGGATATGACACTGAGCAGTCGGGCAGCGCACCTTGGCCTGTCCGATGGCGCGAGCCGACAGGTACAGCAGCTTGTAGCCGTTGCTCTTGATCTTGGTGAAGAGTTGCGCCACGCCCGACTGCGCCCAGTCCTTGCCCACCAGCGGGAAGATGTGCCCCAGCAAGTCAGACCTGGCCCCGAACAAACATTGTGTGAAATTAGCTTTTATTGCTGCGGAAAATTACAATTGACCCTTCCTCCATTCAGCGCTGTCGACCTCGCTCTATCTCGACTTGATTATGAGGATGATTTTAGTACACAACATATTTTAATTCCTAGCTAATCTTCTCATCAGATGGATTTCCTCTTCAATCTGCTATCTATCTAAATTGATTTCAACTAATTAGGATTTTACAATCCTCAGGTAGTACTTATCGGACTGATAGTACAAATTCACGTTTGTCAAAAGACGAATAGTCATTGCCGGAGATTTATATTTTTCTATCACATCTGACTATAATTTTACTAATAAACTTATGGAATTACTACATCGGATGGATAAGCAGAAGCACAAATTAATCAGTCGAATAGTTATCTGGCTCATTATCAGACTATTGAAAAGTCAGCCCTTAGTCACGTATGGTCGGATCATTACACGCAAAATAGAGGCAAATTCGAAATCCCTTGTCCTCGACCTTGGTGTAGAAAGGACTTAGGAATGTTTAATCTGTCCAGCGTAATAGTGAGGAAATACATTACCATACAGTTGACGATATGTTAAAAACTACATTTTGGACTTTGAATCATTGAAGTTACAATAGCATTTAGCATTCACAAGCAGGATGAGGGCAGCGAGCGACCTAAACAGCGGAGTAGAGACGAGGTACGCACTTGGTGATGGTGCCGTCGATGTCGGAGATGACGACCTTGTCGTCGTGCCGCCAGCGGAACAGGTTGCACTTGCAGCGCGTGGTGCCCTGGTACGCCGTCGTCACGCTGAACACCATCTCGTTCATGCCCTCCTTCAGGTTGAGGCCCGCCTGGACATAAACACAAGCTCCATATTTCTCATGCTGTGTGAGTTTCGGCACTTACAATGAACACAAGTGGTCCCACTACACATCTTTCCGTGTGCCTTACAATGTAGAGGCGACTAAGAGATTCGTTGTTAGTGGTATGGATTCCACAAAAAAAATGTAGGCTCCGCCCGGGCATCGCATTTAAAGTACAATGGAAGAAGCAGCAATTAAAACTGTCCGTGTTTCCCATACACGAATAAAAACTTGATCTAAGCTGTAGCTGAATAGAGATTCTAAACGAATTCAGGAAAAACTGCAAGAACTGGCTTATGGAAAAAAATTACATTTTGGTTTTATTAACTTAAGGTCGGCCCGTAATCATCACAAAATTTCGCCTCCCATACAAACATAGTTTACTAATAATTTCAAAACCACTGTTCCAACTTACTTGATATTTGGTATCTAATATTAGGCTACAAATTTCTGTGTCTGCATGTCTTTGTTTTTTCGGTAAATGTATTCTGGGTCAAACCACAGAGAAAACAAAATTCGTATGAAGATTTTCGTTTTGCTTTCATTTCATTCGTTTTGGATTTTTTAAAAAATCAAAAGCATGCAGACACAGATATTTGTTACCTGATATTAGATATTAAATAAAAATTTAATTCGAATAGCGGTTTCCAAATGATTAGTAAACTATGTTTGTATGGGGAGCATAGCTTACGGGCCGTTCTTAAACCGTGGTCGGCTGGCAGTGCCACTGAGCGGTACTACGACAAATATTTTTCCAACTCCCTAACAGTACTGCTAGTGACCGTGCACTGCAGTAGATATCATTCTCCAAATGGCAAAGCATACGACAGGCGTCATAAGACCTGTTGCGAATGACGGGAATGCTTACGATCTGGTCGGAAGAGAGGCGGAGGGTCTTGCGGAAACGGTCGGTGGAGGGGCGGTGCGAGCGGCGCGGGGTGTGTTGCCACGCCGACGCCGGCGTGCCCGCGCCCACGGGGATGGCGGCTGCTCCACAAACAAACAAATACACATGTTCACTCCTTGAACGGTTTTTTGTTGCATGGTCGAGAGAAAAAAATTTTCGCTCGCACAGGCGCAGTGACCTTATTATAGTGTATGATACAATTGCACGCAGCGACGGAGACAAAAAGTGACAACTCAAACATTCAAATATTTCCAGAAAATATTTCAAGGGGCATCTTTGTTAGAAATAATAGCAATGGCCGCACCTGTCACCGGAGTGCTCTCCTGGCTGGCCTCCTCCGCCTCCACGGCGTCCGTCACCTCCGCCTCCTCGGCGGTCTCCGTCGGCGTCTCCTCCGCCGACTCGGCCGACCTCCCCTCCGTCACCTCGGCCTGCTTCATCTCCGTCAGCTCTGGCGTATCGTTCGAGATTGCCGCCTCGCCTACGCTCTCCATCCGCGCCTCCGGTAATTTGACTTCTGCTGTTGGACTCCCAGTGGGGGGGTTCTCCGCAGTTTCCTCAGTTGGCTGGGACGAGGCGCTGGTAAAAGCAAACCATTATTAATGGTTGCACGTGTACATGCAATTAAAACATAATATATCTGGCTCGCATGCGAAGGGACGGACGGATGGACGGACGGACGGTACATATGCCCATACTAGTATGGGAATACTAATTTTATTCTTTAGTTATTACCACAGAAGAGAAAAGGAAGGCATTAATTACCACAGAAGAGAATTTTGAGAGAGTTAAGTTTAAAATAATCCAAAGAAATTTCACTAGTCAATAATTTGATTGATTGCTTTATTAAAGACTTTTTAAATATTTTTTTTGGAATGTTTGAACAAAAGAGTGGAAGACAATAATTTTTGTTTTACTTTGTGTGCGTTAAGACTGAGTAGTCCATGAAATGATAATTGCTTGTTTATTTGTGGAAAACACTTTTTATCCAACCTTGAATTTTTCAATTGTATGGCAAATTCCTCTTATATTTCTATTATTAATATGCACACAAATCTATAATTTCACATACAAAATTACTGAAGGAGTTACAAGGCTGCGGCATACGGACGAGTGGATGGACACAACGAAATGATTAGGATTCCTCACTATCACGGAACCCAAGTGAGGAGCGCTGATTAGTCAGGTGTACGAGACGTACCGTGTCTCGGGTGGGTTCGACCTGCGCCAGCTCCACCAGGAGTAGCCGCGCGGCTTGGCGGCGGCGGCGTCCGGCGCGGCGGACGCGCCCCCGCCCGCGCCCCGCGCCCCCTCGCCCAGACCCTCGAGCGCGCGCTGCACACAATTAACCATCGGTCACCATCATCGCACGAATAGTAGTTCACGCGGCAGTCATAAGGTTTTGGCCAGCATGAGCCTTCGCCGTTAAGAGAGTTCACGCTGCATCGCATTTCTAGCTTATTGGATTTGTGACGAGTTGAATTTTTATAGTGGTACACCAAGTGCCCCAGCTCCTTATGCATAATTTTATTGTGATAAAAAATGTTGTTTGCACATTGCTTGCTGCAGGCATCATGGCCGCTGAGTTTTACCCACAAAATCGTATTAGGTTTGAAAGCTGTGGAATGCACTAACTTAGGTATTTCTCAGAAATTAAAACGAAGGGGTCCTTCAAACATGGTGTGAAGAAGCACCTGGTCGGCCGGCATGGTTCTTGCAGCTTTGTGAACATCCAAAAGCACATGGGAGGCGTCGGGCACTTTTTAGGTTAGGTTAGGACGGCACCTCTCATGCTAGGTTAGATAAGTTTAGGGCAACTCTTAGGATAGGTTAGATTAGGTTAGGACACTTCTTAGGTTAGATTCGATAAGGGCACTTATAAAGTTAGGTAAGGGCACCTCTTAGAATAGGTTAGGTTAGTTGAGGGCGCCTCTTAGGTTATATTTGGTTAGAGTACCTTTTATGTTAGATTAGGTTGGGTTAGGGTACCTTTTATGTTAGGTTAGGGCACCTGTTAGGTTAGTTTAGATACGTTTATGGAAACTCTTCGATTAGGTTAGGGAACCTCTTAGATTAGATTAGGGGACTTCTTAGGAGAGGTTGGTAAGGGCACTTCTTAGGGTAGGCTAGGTCAGGGCACCTCTTAGATTAGGTTAGTTTACGGGAAGGCGAGTGTACTGACGCGCGGCAGGTGCCTCCTGTAGGCGAGCAGCGACAGCAGCAGCGGGCCGGCCGCCGCCCACGGCACGTACTCGTCGCCGACGCGCACCAGCAGCCGCGGCGACGCGAGCAGCTCGCGCGGCGCCGACGCGAACTCCTCGTACGGGACCGCGCGTGACACCCGCGCGCCCGCCGCCTCCTCCGCCACGTACACGCCCACGTAGCCCCTGCCCGGAGTGCGCGGCGCACGCATTAGATACGCTTCTTGGGCAAACGTAGCTGGGGCTCAACCGGCGTAAGATGTGATAAAACATGTGAGGGAATTGGATGAATTCTGCACCAATCAGAAGTGGACGACAAATATTCGACCCAGTAATAGTGCAGAAGGTATAACATAAACACTTCTGATTGATGCACAATTGATGAAATTCCCTCACAGATATTCTCCCATTTTACGCCGGTTACCCCCGCTATCTTTTCACATTCGTGTATAAAAAAAGTTGGCATCTACCCAATGTCATAATATTATGATTGCGCAAAAAAACAATTTATTTATTTGACAGGAATGTACAAAATTAAAATAATAGAAAGAACTTCAACAATAACTAAATACATTCCCAGCACGTGGAAATAACACAAAAAGTCGACTTATAGGCAAATCTATCCACCGTCTGTGGCGCATGAAGCTTACTTGGACAGCAGCTTGTCGTCGTCGTCGGAGTCGAGCTGCGGCGGGTCGAGCGAGGCGGGCGACTGCGGTAGCGACGGCCCGTTGCCCGACTCGTATTCCTCCTCGGACGCGCCGCCGCCGAGCGACACGTGCAGGCCCCCGCTCGAGCCTGCGCGCAACCAATGTGACGTTACAACGATAAAGTAGTGATTTACGAGGAAAGAGGTGTAGAATAATAGAGGTAGCAGTGAATACCAACGATCGCATTTTTAAGCTGTTAGCCATGAAGAAGCACCTGGCCGGCCGACATGGTTTTCGCAGCGCTCCTCAATGTTGGAAAACCCATGGACGTCGTCGGGCACCTTTAGGTCCTGGCGTATGCTATAATGCCGCGCTTAACATAAATAAAAAGTCGCCGATAATGATCTGATCGATTGATATAAGTATTGAGTGGTAACATTAATGAAAATGATGAAGGGATGTGCTTAAAACCATATGCGTTATGTCTGTTCGTATATTGAACCCGCTATCCCCAGCAACAAACAGGTGTCAACAAGTGGCGTCTCAACTATTCCTATTATTAAGGCGAGCGGGCCTTCCCGTTTAACTCCCCAGACAAATATGTAAAGAAGATTATGTGCATATTTCTAGTCGGAGAACCAAAATTATACTTAAAACAGCTTCATTAAATCGAACTACATAGATGCTTGATGGCCATTGGCATTGTACAATTGTGTTTGCTTTCTGAGTTATAAGGACCGAAAGGTCGAATTTTTCATGCGCTTTAAATATGCAATAAGTTTGGACGCAGATTACTCAACGATACAACAAAAACATCTAAAGCATCTTAGTCATCAAGTCTAACTTGTTTGAATTTTGACTACAGTGTTCATGATTTACTTTTAGCTATAAATGGTTTCGTAGTTAAAAATTTAGTACATTTAAAGGGCACTCTTAAAGCTCTTTCGGTATTAATAACATATCTATGACTCACAAAAGTCTTCAACGTCTGAAACAGACAAGCGTCACCCTACTGATCAATTGTAGAACTCAGGGAAAGTAGAAATTGTAATTACCGTTGCGGTGCGCATGCGTGTGCGCCTGCTGCTTCGGGAAGTAGAGGTCGGGGTCGACGTGGCCACCGGCGAGCTCAGCGAGGTACACGCCCTCGTCCGCCGCGCCTGCGCCGCCCGCGCCACCCGCCTCCTCGCGGGACTGCGCAACCGTACGACACCGTGAGCGTGGAATAAATATGGGTATATTGTTTTTGCCGTGTGCCCGGTTTTTTAGAGGAAATTGTCGTGCTGTGTAGCCTCACGTTCCAATGGTGGACGCTGCTTCCATCACCAGCGAGGCGACCTTTTTCCGTCCATGAATGTGTAGGAGCGTCAAGTGACGCATACAATGACTCCCGGGGTTTTCCCAAGTCCCGGGTATGAACACGCATGGTACGCCATAACTGTTCATAGCGAGTATTAAGTTCCCCGAAGTCTGAAAGTGGACTAATTGAGTTCTTTAAGCAAAATACTTATAGGGACTCCACGAAGGATGTAGCAGGCCACCTGCTACATTCTTCTATAGTTGTTGCCTGGCAACGATTGTTTTTGAGAACGCGTTTTGCATTAGCTACGCGACTCACCTTTTTTCCAATCTTCTAATTTAATTTTCATTATATTACTTTGATTATTAATAAAGTCCACTAGCAGAAGAGTTTTTGGTTTCCTTCCATCAATATCTTCACAATATTATTCAGTATAACCACCTGATCTACGGAATATTTTCGGACGAATTGGCTTTTATCATTTGTTACTCAATCTTTTTGCTCACTCTGACCTAAACAAATATCGCGTCATCCTCTTCTGACAATCCATGCACTTTTCTAACACTAAAACAGTGGCAGCCTCAAATACCGTATCATGCATCAAGAATCAAGATCGGGTGTGAGACACCAGTTGCTTACAGAAAGAGAGAGAGGCCAGACCTAAGATTTTATAAGAGTTAGGGTGGAGTGCACAACAACTACGGTTAATAACAAAATTTAAATCAAATTTAACCACAGGTTGCTGTGGTAGGAAATGTGGCGTGCACAATTTCCGGTTGGTGCTAATACTAAATTGCCAGTCGACAAGACTGATTTTAATTACAATGCTAACCATATACGGTCACGTACGCGGGACTGCACAAAAATATACGGTATTTTTCCTTACCCTATGAAGAAAGATTGAAGGCCCTCAAACTACCAACCCTGCACCAAAAAGGATGCGAGGCGATTTAATAGAAGTGTATAAAATGCTTACTGAGAAATACAACTGTGAAGCAATAAAGGAAATGTTCACACTTAATCATAACACTCACCTGCGTGGCCACACTCTAAAACTGAATAAAACAGAACACAAAACCAACACACGGAAGCACTTCCCACCACAACAAACAGAGTGGTTGACGATTAGAACCAACTTGGCTGCCTGTCTAATATAAAATAAATAAATGAAAAATAAAAAAATACCAAAATAAAAGACTGCTGGACCCCGCTGACATTGACACATATCAGCTGTTCAGTTAGCACCATATTTATGTTTAATCGTGGAGAATAGAGTGGTTACAGTTTGTATTTGGTTATGTCATCATTTCCAGGTTGTGCATGCCAGTGTTCCTCTGATCGGAGATTTGACAGCGGTTTGGTGAATGTGATTAACCAGAGATTATGCACTCCAACCTAAGTGATAAACAATTTACGACCAACAAGCAAAAAACAGTACAACGAAACGTATCGCGCACCTTCATGAATCCAAACATAGTGCCGAGCACGCCGCGGCGCGCGCGCTCCTCGTCCGAGCTGAGCGGCTCGAGCGGCGACGCGCACGCGGCGGAGGTGTCGCGCGGCGGCGGCGGCCCCGGCAGCTCGCCCCAGCGCCACGACTGCGCGCGCGTCGCCTCCGCGCCGCGGGCCAGCTCCACCTCCGTGTCCGACTGCACCGGCGTGCCCGCGCGGGACCCGCCGCCCCTGCGATCCACAAGTGTCCCGAAATAATATAGGTGCTCACAGCCACATACATCACTACCATTTGCTAGATTCAAAGACAGTTCTTGGGTCTTGAGACGATTACCAAGACTTCCGACTGTATTAGTATGTATTGCAGAAGACCCAGACGACAAATGGCAAATTTGACATTACTTCCACTATTTTTATGTTAAAATTGCCAGTTGGAAGACTTTAGAATCGTCTCAAGACCCAAAAACTGTCTTTGAATCTCAAGATACCCAAATCGGAACAAGTGTGAGCAGGCAATATTATATCAGAGATTTTTTGAGATTGATTGCTTCAGGCCTAGAATTTGTCTAGCTGGACATAGAATATAAGTGCACGTGACCGGGGAACCACAGAGCGACTACAAATTCCAACATTTTGATGGCAGCCAGTATGACCTGTATACCATCTGTTGTACAGTTGTTTGAGACACGTCAATAGTTTCGTGATACTGTTATCAAAGAATATGGGCAATTCAGAACTCCAGAACTCTCTTCCAAGGTATTTACCCAAAAGTACGATTTGGGGTCATTTAATCATGGTGTGAAGAAGCATGTTTAGATTATGGCTACCAAAGAATTGTAATTAATGAAGAAATAATGATTGACGGTGATAATTAGTATTTCTAAGTGCATAAAAGAAAAAGAAAAGGTGAAGTAAGTTCAAGCAAAAAGAAACTACATACTATCCTTTACAGCTGCATAAGGTCTAAACCAAAGGTCAAATAACTAATATGGAGATATGATTATTTCGTTAACATTACATTCGGTTTTAGGGCTAGGTCTAAAGTATTGTGTTCTAGAACATAGGAGTAAAAATGAAAAAAGTCACTGCAAAAGAGAAGGTGAGAACATTTGCAAATGACGTCATCGACACCGAACGCCAAACTCGAACTGCGGATACGGGTGACGGGTGAATCCCGACCCACACGCATCGCATAGGTGTTAGCGTTTGGTGGACGTCGCGCAAAGGTAAATAATTACGCGTGTCTCTCGACGACGCAGATCTCGAAGGCTGTGTCGGAGAGCGCCAGCGGGATGCGCCGCGCGCTCATCTTGGACATCTCGCCGCTGCAACCACGAGCGGGGCGTCAGAGGGGTGGGGGGTGTGCGGGTTAGGAAGAGGAGAGGCTCTGGGAGAGAGTGAAATCACTGGCCAATTGGTGATACTTATGGTTACGGCGGTAGATGAGAATGCAGGCGCTCTTTTTGCCAACTCGAGGCAATAAAATAAACGCATTTAATAATGAGGGTACTCAAATACCATGCATTCTTGGACGCCATTATGCGCCAGATAGTGTGCATTGGGGTAGGCAGAGGAAGTGAACGGGAGTATGGTCGTTAAGAGGAGAGTATACTGATGAGAGGTACTGACCTGAGCGCGGCAGAGGTGAGTTCCGAATCACTGAAGAAGTTGACGTCTGTGGGGTCCGCGGGGGCGGGGACGACGGGCGCGGGGACAACGCGCGCCTCGCTGCCCGCGCGCTCCGACTGACTCGACTGGTTGGAGCTGGAGGACGACTTGCGCTGGTGTTTCTTCTTGGAGCCGGCCTTCTTGGTCTTCTTCTTCTTCTTGCCGTTCTGCTTGCCGTCGTCCAGCGGCGGTTCGTCGGCGGCCGCGTCCGCTATCGGCCGGAAGTCGTTGTGCACGCTGATCTTGCGGACGGCCTCCTGCGCCTCGCCGGCCACCTCCGCGGCGGTGAAGGTCCTGACTGCGGCGGACCCCGCGGACTCGCTCCAGCCCGGACCCACCTCGTCGAGCCCCTCCATCTCGAAGAGCGCCTCGTGCTCTTGCGACTCGTCCTTGTTTGCCTTATCTTCTTCCTTGTGCGCGTGGTACTCCTTGGGCAGCTTGCTAAAGTCCGGCTTCTCCATTTTCTGTCCATCTGTGTATCTGAAAGTTCAAATTAAAACTACATCAGAGAATGTGACTATCATGCGATCATCAGTTTTAAAATGTGCGGCAAATCGCTTCACACCGAGTTTTCTCTCAATTGAGCAACGGGCGTAGTGCATTGACATTGTCTCGGGCGGCTCGCGCGCATTGCAGTGCGAATGTAGACATGTCACGCGCTGCCGAGCTCGACAGGCATCTAGCAAAATCGTTGCTTATTTGAAGCTATGCTTGGTTGTAGTGGTGTATCAAACATGTGGACAGTTACAATGAACACAAAGTTAAACGAGAATGATAAAAAAACCCAGACGAACCGACAAAAATGAAACCTACTACTATGATACTACTATGCAGTCTTCTATGCTCGTAAGTCGGTTACCTTCTCTAGGAGCAGTCAAAGATCTGGCTGTGCGAGTGATGCGCCTCCACTTGCGGTTCTTGGCAGAGAGCGAGTTGTGGCCGATCGGCGGTTCCACCAATTGGTCGAAGCGCTAGTCTGGGATGGACAAGGTGGCCAGGTGCGCCGACCGCTCCGTGTCGTTTTCTATGATCCCTTCTGTAAGTCGGTTACCTTCTCTGCGAGTAGTCGGAGATCTGGTTGTGCGGGCGGTGCGCCTCCAGCAGCGGGTCGGCGGCGGAGAGCGAATTGCGGCGGATCGGTGGCTAGTACAGCTCGTCGAAGTGCGAGTCTAAGATGGGCGAGGTGGCGAGGTGCGTAGACTGCTCCGTCCCGTCTTCTGTGATGCATTCCGTAAGTCGGTTACCTTCTCTGCGAGTAGTCGGAGATCTGGTTGTGCGGGCGGTGCGCCTCCAGCAGCGGGTCGGCGGCGGAGAGCGAATTGCGGCGGATCGGTGGCTAGTACAGCTCGTCGAAGTGCGAGTCTAAGATGGGCGAGGTGGCGAGGTGCGTAGACTGCTCCGTCCCGTCTTCTGTGATGCATTCCGTAAGTCGGTTACCTTCTCTGCGAGTAGTCGGAGATCTGGTTGTGCGGGCGGTGCGCCTCCAGCAGCGGGTCGGCGGCGGAGAGCGAATTGCGGCGGATCGGTGGCTAGTACAGCTCGTCGAAGTGCGAGTCTAAGATGGGCGAGGTGGCGAGGTGCGTAGACTGCTCCGTCCCGTCTTCTGTGATGCATTCCGTAAGTCGGTTACCTTCTCTGCGAGTAGTCGGAGATCTGGTTGTGCGGGCGGTGCGACTCCAGCAGCGGGTCAGCGGCGGCCAGCGAGTTGCGGCGGATCCGCGGCTCGTACAGCTCGTCGAAGTGCGAGTCTAAGATATGCGAGGTGGCGAGGTGCGTTGACTGCTCCGTCCCGTCTTCTGTGATGCATTCCGTAAGTCGGTTACCTTCTTTGCGAGTAGTCGGAGATCTGGTTGTGCGGGCGGTGCGCCTCCAGCAGCGGGTCGGCGGCGGAGAGCGAGTTGCGGCGGATCGGTGGCTAGTACAACTCGTCGAAGTGCGAGTCTAAGATGGGCGAGGAGGCGAGGTGCGTAGACTGCTTCGTCCCGTCTTCTGTGATCCGTTCCGTAAGTCTGTTACCTTCTCTGCGAGTAATCGGAGTTCTGGTTGTACGGGCGGTGCGCCTCCAGCAGCGGGTCAGCGGCAGAGAGCGAGTTGCGGCGGATCCGCGGCCGTACAGGTCGTCGAAGTGCGAGTCTAAGATGGGCGAGGTGGCGAGGTGCGTCGACTGCTCCGTCCCGTCTTCTGTGATGCATTCCGTAAGTCGGTTACCTTCTCTGCGAGTAGTCGGAGATTTGGTTGTGGGGGCGGTGCGCCTCCAGCAGCGGGTCGGCGGCGGAGAGCGAGTTGCGGCGGATCGGCGGCTCGTACAGCTCGTCGAAGCGAGAGTCCGGGATGGGCGAGGTGGCGAGGTGCGCCGACCACTCCGTCTCGTCTTCAGGCACCTCCTCCACGAAGAACGCCTCGCCCGACTCGCCCAACTTCATGTGGATGTTTAGAGGTTCGCCATTCAGCTCCAGGTCAACCTGCCAACAAAAATGTGACTCTTTATAACTCGAAGCATGTTTTAATTAAGCTATTAATGATGACAACTATAGGTTTTCACGTAAAAGTATCGCTACGAGTAGCGCTACATATAAGGGAATCGCGCAACTGTTCTCCTTAGCTGCGCGACTAATATTTCCGTTTATGGCTTTAATACCGCATTGCTGCGATATAAAAGTTTGAATTTAGTCTGGTAAGAACAGAACTTCTCTGGAATATTGAAAAAGTATCTCGAAGGTGATTGTTCTTGACCATATGAGGCTCTGCAAGGAATTGTTTTTCTAGGTGAAGCTTTGCCTAGCATAAAAGCAGCGATATCAGTTTATTCTTTAGTGATACACAGGCGAGGCGAAAGAGTGAGTTCCTCTGTGGGCGCGAGACAAACGATACCAGCAATATTAAGACTGTTCCACTGTGATAAGAGTGTTATAGTTCTTTTGGTAAGATAGTTACTGGATACAGTATTAACTGAATAGTTCCTGTTGATAGTATGGGCATTGACTGAGTAAGGGATTTTGTTAAGTATTGAAAGCGACACGAAATAAAACCCCCCCGTAACATCATTGTGACTAGACGAAGCGAGAGTCAAACTTGTTGGCTACAATTCTGCATGAACCTATGTGTCGCAATTTGCAATAAACGTCGAATCACATCCTGCTCTTTGATACGCGAGTTGAATAACCGAAGTGACCTAGTCATATTTCCATTCAAACACCACTAGTGACCAGCAATTTCCGGCTTTCTAATAAGCTCAACACACTTAATAAAACTGACAGTCAGATTTGAGGGATACGGGAAGAATTCCTTTCAGATTTAATAGTCTTGCAGTCGAGTCAAAACAATTATGAATCACACGGCCGGTTATGGCACACAACGCGTTTGCCAAAAAGATTCGCCCGCTCACGCGCGGAATTCACCAGAAATATTTGGCACGAAATTCTTATTTAAGGCGGCCCAACCCGGCGGGCCTAACTCATTCGCGGGCTCGGTACAAAACCGTGCTGTTGCGCTCTGGGACCTTCTCTGTTTCAAAGAATAAGACAGGCTCCGTGATAAGGAAGATGCAACATGTCCACAAAATAGACAATGTGCATAGTGTATGATTTGGTAAGATTTACGAAAATTTTAATTTCAAAACGACTTATAGCTAAAAGTAAACCACGACCGCTGTAGTCAAAAATATAACAAAAACCAAATAGATTATAAATTTTGATTAAATAAGCTATGTCTGATGACTAATCTTTTTAAGATGTTCTTACTTTATCATAGCGTAACCCACCTCCAAAGTTATTGTATAAAACGCGCGAAAAATGCGAACTTTCGGACCTTATAACTTAGAAACCAAACACAATTTTACAATGCCAATGGTCATCAGACATCTAGTTCGATCAAATAAAGCTATTTTAAGCAAAAGTTTGGATCTCTGACAAGAAATATGGGCGTGATCTTCTTTCCCCTTTTGTATGGGGTGATGAGCGGGATGGGCCACCTTAATTGGGCCACATGGGGTGCGCCGGGAGCTGGGGATAGGTATAAGTACTGGGTATAAGATTACATGCACGCACATGTACGCAAAGCAGACGGATGGCGATGTGAAGTTTTGGGATTCATACAAATGGGTTTCTATGTCGAGTTTCTCGAAAGTACCTAATACGACGGCGGTTGCCAAGATACGCCCGCCAACTTTCATGTTTTCCAAGCCGCAGTGTAACGACCAGAGTGCATGTTTGTAGCATCGCATTGATTTCAGCCACTGTTTTCAGCCCATGCGCGATGGCCGCCGGCGATTCCGTTGATAAAACGTCAGCAGTAAGCAAAAGTAGTGCATCCGCAATTCGTCCGTGCGTGTTTTTAATAATAGCGCATGATTTATTCATCGTGACGCATTGTTTTTAATCGAATCAGCCATCGATCAGAATGATGATAGCACCTAGCAAAGTTTTCCTGCAAGTATATTGTCAACACTTTATGCAACGAAACAGTTCAGTACAAATATGGTATGATCGTACAAAAGGAATGTTTCCATCAACTTGGAGTACTCGAAAACACGCTACTAAGCGTCGATGCTACAAAGTGACTGGAAAGGTCAAGTTGCGAGTAGACGGTTGTGTGGGCGCCTCCATAAACATACCGCCCCTTAAGTAAGCCAACTAAATAAACCAACATTATATCTGTGGTAGGTATAGGTACAAAGTACAGCACACAAACAAATTACGTTATCCCATTTACGATACGAAGCCATTGAAATTTATCTGACGTCAGTAATTAAACAGGCCATTTAGTGAGTTTGAAAATGTAGGGATGTTTTTGTTTGTGGGATCAAGAAAGAAGATAAAACATGATTTAACGTGACGCATAGGGAAACTTTATTATATAAGAGGCAAGATGTTTTTTTCTCTGCAGTTAGTTAGTTAGTTAGTTGGGCGGTTGTTGTACGCACTAAACCTACTGCTACAGAGAGGTAATTGTGCGTAACAGCGGTGACTATGTGAGCCATCCCAGCTCTGCCCAGAAGTCCAGCAGGTTTTTAAAGTACCCGCAGGCCTCTGGGAGGGATCCCGGTGCTTCCAGGGTCCGTGCCTGTTGATTGGCCACTTTCCTGGACTCCACAAGTACATGGGCGGTTGTCTATGTTGCCTCCATACAGCCACGGCTTAGAGGGCTTTCTGTTATCCCCAGATTATGGAGGTGCTTATTGAGTGGGCAGTGTCCGGTCATTGTTCCCACTACTGTACGTAGGTCAATCCATTTCAGATGCAATAGTTTGTGCGTTATGCGCTTACTGAGGGAGGGGATGACCTCTCTGGCCTGCAGTTTCTCTGCACTAACAGTCTTAACCGACGGCCCAAAGTATGCTTTTCAGGGTGAATGTTAACATGAATGATGTTAATACCACAGATTTAAAACTTTCCCCTAATATAATTAAACATTGCTGGTTTGTGTGTGATAGGGAATCATTGTTGTCACTAATCCTCCACCGGGTCGCATTAGGGCCAGCGCACACTGACAGGACAGCACGGCAAATAATGTTTCAGCATTTTTTTAGTTCAGAAAAAGTAATAAAACTTGCTGTCAGTATATTAAAGATGAAATTGCAACAATAATTCTTGTACCTATGTCCTAAAATCAGGCATACTCAAGGATACTCAAGCATACTCAAGGATGCTGTCTCTGGATGCCTAAGTGGCCTTCAACGTGCTTCGGTAATTATCGGCAACTTTCGGAACATAGCAGCCGTCGCGTGCGCCTCGACCTGACTGGACTGATGTCTTTGCGGGCGCGGCGACATGACGAAGGAGACCGCGGCAGCCTTCGGCATGTTTTAACAGTGCTCTGGACGGCTCGGCATGTCTCGGCATTTTATGCGAGCAGTGGACGCTTGTTTGTAGGATGCCGAGGCATCCTTTGCCGGGTCGTCCTGTCAGTGGACGCTGGGCCTAACAGAATAATCGCTACACAAAAAAATGTATACCTACTATGGTTTGTCCCCGACTGTACATTTTTGACTCTTCTTCCAATCCAAGTCTCACTTCCATACTTAAGCGTAGTTAGAAACATGTTGTAGAAATGCGTTCTGAACGTTTGAGGAGTGAGTTTACCGCAATAGTTGGAGAGCAGTTTATTGTTTATTGTTTATTGTTTATTCATCATCCATAGACAGTACACTGCACTCGGATTTGTCATATTTTATCATTAGCCAGTTCGGGGAAATCCCAGCGAAGAAGAACTGGAAAGAAACTCCGCTGGTTTTTTACAAAAGTATTTAGACTGACAGATAAACACGCTAAATTAATATGAATTGACGAGAATCAGCAATTCATGTCATATGCAACCGTTCATGACAAATATCAGTTTATTAGTAAAGACCATGCCCGCCATCTAGAATGTTGCCAATTGGAGCAAGCCAGTCCCCACAAACAGCACCCGTTCACGAGCATCACGCCAGGCACAGCCATCGCCTCTATCAACCATATTTTAGGGAAAGAGGAGACCCGAACCCAGCGTCGCCGCAAGTAGGGACCTTAAAGCGATGCACTACTCCAGTGGCAACATGAAAAAGTTGTGAAAGCTCTGTACCATTTAGTTTTAATACGATTATTTCTGTCATGAACTACTACAGTGACCTGTAAACAAAGAGTCAAAATACAAAATACATTATAATTCTTACAGCTAAAAAAAAAGTCAGCATGTGGTCAAAATCTCAGGAAATTCAAATTTATCAACTAGGGCCTCTTTAACACTATAATAAGCCTTTTGTGTTAAGAATTTCTTAATCTTAGCCTTAAACATTTTTTCACTTAACTCCCTGACCTCTTCGGGTAATTTGTTATAAAATCTAACACTGTTACATATAAAACTCTTAGATGTTTTAGCTAATTTATGACTCATCACTTTAACATTGTGCTTGTGTCTTGTGTTATGGTTATGAACATCACTATTAAGGGTGGAGTCATGTATATGTTTCCTCGCGTAACATAAGTTTTGGAAAACATAAGCACTTGGTAAAGTCAAAATTCCTACGTCACTAAAAACCTTTCTACAGGAGTCTCTCATCCTCATTACTAGCAATAGTGTCAACAGAAAGAAGATGTAGTAACAGGAATTGGGAAGTGTAAGTTAAGGTGGTTGGGGCATGTAGAGCGAATGAGGGACGAAAGAAATACGAAACAGAGTGAAAGTGAGTGAAATTGTCGTGCCCGGGAAGAGCGTACCACGACCAATTTGATGAAGTACTTCGTAAAGGTCAAGTAAGTAGCACCCGCAATGGTAGAGCATGTATGAAATTATTTTTGTTTATTATCTTCGAGTCAACATATCATTCACTAATTTGTATAAAAGGTTTTACACGTCATTTATTGTTTCAACCCAGGTGGGTTGACGAATGTACGATTTATTTTAGTGGTCCCAGCGCCCAAGGCAAATAATCAATTGATCGTGGTTCATTGACTTCAGTATCGTGACGCTGCAATGCACTGAAAATCGCGTGTCTTAATGAGCTGCGACCTTGCCAGGAATCAGCGCAACACACAAATTACATCAAGAGAACAACAGACAGACACGAAACGCCGACCGCAGTAAATAGGACCAGGTGACGGATGGTAAAAATACCATTACTTGTATAGCAGACGGCACCATAAACGCCACACTTTGGACTTAGAACCTTTCAAGATGCTGCAGAAGTTAGCGATGGGAGCGTGCACAAACCGCGTGGCCTAGTCTAGGGCACCTCTATAGGTACAGAAAAACGCACTAGAGAACGAAGAAAAAACGATTGGTTCTCAAATGCAAAATGTTTACTAAAAAACCGGCCAAGTGCGAGTCGGACTCGATTACGAAGGGTTCCGTACCATAGTACAACATTTAACACAAAAATCACGTTTGTTGTAAGGGTTAATTTGTTGTTATAGCGACAAAATAAATACACACTCTGTGAACATTTCAGCAGCCTACCTATTACGGTTCATGAGATACAGCCCTGTGACAGACGGACGGACGAACAGCGGGGCCTTAGTAATAGAGTCCCATTGGCAACTTTTGAGTACGGAACCCTAAAAAGGATGCTCTGATTACCTGCGACTAGTGCTCAAGACTGGATGGCGAGAGGAGAACAAGAGATGAATGCTCCGGCAGTGCAATTACGAAGCACAAAATTGGGTGTAGGTCGCTGTACTTACAGCAATATGACAGCTTTTGCGATTACGAAATCGATGCATTCACAAATGGTGCGGCACTCAGCGCTACCCGCAGCAATTAGGTCAACTCCATTCATTTCGCGTCGAATTGGTATTACGAAACGGCAAAGAACTGTCAAATGCGGAGAGGTAAACGCCTATTTCGTCTGCTCGTCTAGTAAAGTACCTCAAAAGTTGACCTATTGTCGACACAGATTGGTCCGTGCTGGATGTAGGTGGATGAAAAACGGCTTCGTAATCGCGCTTTAGAAATGACGGGGGCGCACCTACACGTACCGCGGCACCATCCTCAAATTTTGCGTAATCGCACTGCCGGTCGGTATGGAATGCACTCTATTCCCGAGCTAGCACTCCGAGCTATTTCCACCAAAGTACAACCTAGGGTTCATCAAACATGATGGCCGGCATTGTTTTCGGAGCGTTCGTGTAAGTCTAAGCGTCATCGGGCGCCGCTCTAGTAAGGGGATAGCGTACGCAATTTATTCCGCGCACAGCGTCTATAGAAGTACCTCTATATCAGACTTTACAAACAGTAAGTGGCTCAGAGACAGGCCATCACCGAGCTTTGTGTCTTCAACAAAACCCATAGAATTCCTTCACAGGCTTAACTCGTGATTTGTGCAACAGAAGTAGGTGTGCCCGCCAGAAGACAATTCTGCAATGGAAACATGTCCAATGCTACATATTCCGCTATAAGAAATCAATTATTATCATAACAGATAATTATATCACACGACTGACGTCAAAATACTATCAAACTGCCGCTGCCGCAGGTGACGCAGATCAACAATGGCACCACTGAATAGCGTCACTCTGATAGCATATCGACACGATGTATTCACGCTATAATCGCGATAATCGAAACAGATCTAGTTGGTTGCAATAACATGGCTGAAAAACAACGCTACAGAAACTAAGACTCTGTCGCTTACAGCGGGGATTTTTAGAAATCTGAGACATTCTATCAACCAAGACGGAAAGATGTTCTACCTAGAAAACGTGGCGACGGTCTATTTCACTTAATGTTAAGGTCGTTCAGAGGCCCTATTACGAGTTACAATTCACTTATCAAAATCACGTTGAGCTGTTCTTTTCCACAGGTTTGCACCATTGAATAGAGCAGGCATTTGAGGGATACACTGAATCGCCCGTCCATGGGACACGAATATATAATTCCATTGACGGGCGACTTAGTGTATTCCTGAAATGGTTGCTCTATTCAATGGTGTAAACCTGTGGTATCGAAGAGCTCAGAGAAATTAAGATAAGTGATTCCTAACTACAAATTACTACTAACTAGGGCCTTTGTTCAAACTTTCGGCAGTTATTATTTTAACTGATATTTATGACTTGCCATTGAACTTTCTCAAGCACGGCTTCAATTTAAAAAATGAAACCTGGCTAGTGATTTTGTATAATTACATTTATCAGAAGTCTTAACAGATTTTCAAGCAACCGTTACACAATTGGTTTTTGCGCTTTTGGAAAGTGGGACACCAACCGTAAAGCCTAAACTAGAAAGTATATATCATGCGTAGACATCTACAATATACACTCGGAGCGAAAAACAAGACGTCGATTTACTAGATTAGCAGAGCAGCACATTATAAGATACTGTCATTAGCCGTATCGCAACCTCGTTTCCTGCAGCTTTTCTGTAGCGGTACCGAGGAGTTTCGAAACGACAACATTGCAGCGTTCTGACTCCTCCCCATCCGCCGCAACCATACCGCCTTTGCACTCGCCAGCGCCATCGCACACAGCGTCGCTTTCGCAACTATCGCGCGCCGCAATCTTGAACATCTCCAAAGTGATTTTAGGAGCACAATAACCGATAACATGAGAACCCAGCATCGGACTGATTTTATGACTGATGAGCATACGATGGTAAAACCATCTCTGGGTAAAACGGTATTGCTGTAATTGTGGCTTTTTTTCTTGGGGGGTCAAATAAATCAAGGGCATAGACATATAATAACAGGATAATTACATAGCTAATGAGATTAGATTATTTTTCATTGAAAAGGTACTTTCTGTTTCTTATTTTACTCAAAACATCTCTAAATTGTCATGTTCTAGGGTGAGGTAGCTGCAGAACAATGCTCTTAAGTTATGTTTCATGTTTTAATTTGAAATAATGAAGGAAAGATGAGAAATATGGTCGGTAAATGATGGATAAGTCACGAATTGTTTACCCGAAACAAATGTGTATATCTGGATCACCATGCCTTGTTAAATCATAGTAAATCACAGAACAAGACACCAATGTGCAAATAAACCTTTTTTAAATTAATGATGAACAATAAAAGACAAAAAAATATCGAACACGTCACCAGCCGAGGTCTGTTGGGGTATCTTTCCGAATAAAACAATTATCATCGCTGCATCCCTCGCCGTCTATTTTCCTCTTACGCGGGCTGCGTTAACGCTTCACCTCTCACTCCCACGCTTTGTTAATCTTGAGCGAAGCGGCAGCGACATACTAAATATATGATTAAGTAGTTTGGCCTGGAACCTAGATCGCTGGAAGATAGAGCATGTGGAGCAGCCGTCCAGCAATAAACAACAATAACAGTAGAGAGAATGAGACTGACCACTTTGAAGCGGGATCGCAGCACGCCGAGCTTGCCGAAGCGCACATGGAAGGGCGAGCACGTGAAGCTGCCGTGCAGTAACAAAAGAACAATAACAGTGGGGAGAATGAGACTGACCACTTTGAAGCGAATCGCAGCACTTCGAGCTTGCCGAAGCGCACATGGAAGGGCGAGCACGTGAAGCTGCCGTCCAGTAACAAAAGAACAATAACAGTGGGGAGAATGAGACTGACCACTTTGAAGCGGATCGCAGCACTTCGAGCTTGCCGAAGCGCACATGGAAGGGCGAGCACGTGAAGCTGCCATCCAGTAACAAAACAACAATAACAGGAGAGAAAATGAGACTGACCACTTTGAAGCGGGAGCGCAGCACGCCCAGCTTGCCGAAGCGCACGTGGAAGGGCGAGCACGTAAAGCTGCCGTCCAGTAACAAAAGAACAATAACAGTGGGGAGAATGAGACTGACCACTTTGAAGCGGATCGCAGCACTTCGAGCTTGCCGAAGCGCACATGGAAGGGCGAGCACGTGAAGCTGCCGTCCAGTAACAAAACAACAATAACAGTAGAGAAAATGAGACTGACCACTTTGAAGCGGGAGCGCAGCACGCCCAGCTTGCCGAAGCGCACGTGGAAGGGCGAGCACGTGAAGCTGCCGTCGGGCTGCTCGACCACCACTACATCGATGGCGCCGGTGAGCGTCGCGCCGTTGATCTCGTTATAGAACTCGCGGAAGTTCGCGATGAACTTTCCGATATAGTTCATAGAATACATCGTGAATGGTTCTTTGTGCACTTCTCAAGAGAAAAAAATATGTCTATGACATTACACTTCACACTTTCTGGTCCTTTCGTAAGTAGATTCGCCGGTTTAGACGGACAATCTACGAATTATACTTGGCGATCTTTCCATTCTTCTGCAACCTGGAAAAAAAGAAAAATAAGCGTAAGGGCAAGAATGACATATTTTTTCTTAATGTTTTGCAAACTCTGTTTCCCGGAGTGCAATGCCGTGCTTGGCCGATATGTTAACAAGCCGGGCTTCCAGACGTGGCGACAAGGCGACGGAGTTGTCCCGTAATTATGCCTTCGTCGTTGGAGATGAAACTTGGCCAAGCATGGCATCCCACACCGGGAAACTTCGGTTTTAAAAACATTTACAGCGACGGTTTATGTAAATCTAAAAACATTTGTTCTTCTGCAACCTAAATTGGTTAACCTAACAACGTAAGAAAAATGTAGAATAATAATAAAAATTACGGTATATTAATAATAATATACGGTGATAACTAACGATTTCAGGGAAGGACAAATAAACGGAAATAAGTAAGATTGTCAAATACTTTGAATGTTGTTTGCATAAATAAGGCAATTTAGAAACATAACAGTACAGTAACAAATTATGTTTACTGACACTCGTATATCCAGACCAGCCGGAAATTATATTCTAGCGAACTCGCTCGTGTCTGATTCATAGACACTCATCCGTACAACAAGCAAGAACATCAACTCGAAACGCTGAGCAAATAAACATCATTTTGAGTGCAGAGATGGTCCATCTCAGGAAATTACGAAACAAGGGTGCAGGTTCTAGTACCAGAAGAAAGCGATTCTGGAGCTCTGAGCCGGTAGTCTAAGTTGTCACCTAAATTGGCGTTACGGCAAACCGATCGACTGGCGTTTTCAAATGTATGGAGAAATTGAAGAGCGCGCGCAGCGGGCGTTAAGCGAACTAACATTTGCGAGTCCGAGCTTGATTTGACAGCTTACTCCACGTTGCCGTAAATACGTCGACGTTGCCGTTTACGTCCACTCCATGTTTCATACAAATCGAAAGTCCGCGTTTGACTTTGACAGCTTGAAGAAGTAAAACCACAGAATATCTAGTAAAAACTTGTATGGAGTTTGGAGAAAACGCCAGTCGATCGGTTTGCCGTAAACGCCAATTTCGGTGAGAACTCGGACTGCCCACTCTGTACTTAGGGGCGCAATTATGTTCGCACATTTTTTTGTGGAAATGAAATGGATGGTAAATACCACACCTACTGTAATGATGGTAGCCCAACACACCGCAATCCTGAAGGAATTAGGTGCCAGGCCAGAACCTTCCTTTTATGAGCACGGTAGCTACATTAAACTGGATTGGCGTACAACCCGGGCGGGCTTAAACCTTAGTAGGGAAGTGGGAAGAGAGTTTAAGATTGATTACGAACCATGGAGCAGCTCCAATTATAATGGCAGCTAAATATAATTGCAGTTATAATGACGAAATGCACCATAAAGTTTGTAAAAAAAGTGATGCATGAACGAGGCGGGATTGAACTCACGAAACCTAGAATGACAGGCGAGACCCCGCTAAGCTAGCAAAACCCCGAGCTGAGCTAAGAGCCTGGGTTTGTTGCAAGGTATGCAGAGATCAATAGAACCCTTAGCCAAGGTATATGTAATACCTTAGCCTAGCGGCTATACCCATGGCTAATGCTAATATAATATATATCAGCGAAACGTTAAAATATGACAAATCCGAGTACAATACAATATGTGGTCTCTGGTCGAAGACCAGGATGTGCACTTCATTCGTTCTTATCCAAGAATCAAATTTCCATTTTTATATTACGGTTCGGAACCCGTATTAAAAAGCAGTTCTTCTTCCTTACTTGCTAGATGGTCTTATTTATTCTGCATGCGATGACTAATATTTGCTAATATCAAATATAAAAAATATTATATGACAGCGGATTGTTCTTATAATAGTATAGTATAGTATAGTATAGTATAGTATTTTTTATTTCATCAAACAAACAGACATTTACATGATTAGAAACATTATTAACTTAAGATTAGACATTTAACAATAACAAGTATTGGATGTGGTGGGTGAACAAGTTAATAAAATAACTGCAGCCTACAAAAGAACTGAATTCTGAGTAGTAGGCGGCATTCGACATAGAATTATTAAAAAAAAGGTGAACGCACACTTACTATATGGCAAGCTGAATAAAGTCATGCCAATATGAGTGGATGTGTAAGAGGAGGTAGGAAGAGGAGTTAGGTGAAAAATGATGGTGAGTTAATTTGTTAATTTGAGAAATGTATGTTTGTGTTGTGTGTCAGGGGAAATGCTTATTGCAGCTAGTTAAATTATAATGTTAAACAATTTTTCAATTTCACCTGGAAGCATATCTAGCACAATAGAAGATAAATTTTTTTTGTAAATATTAATGCTTGACCATTTCTTTATACCAATACGGGCATTCAGTGTGCAATAAATCCTTGGCCCGAGCCATTGCAATGATCTTTGTGAAAACCTTGTTGTTGTAGTAAGCTGGATGTATTTATTTTGTTTTAACCTTGTATCGTACTTGTGCTCAGGAACTTTAAGAAAATGTTTGCCTTTACTTGAATGTAAAAGCAAACATATTTTTTGTATGTAGATTTTTTTTACGGACATCACTCTGAGATCTTCAAAAAGCTTGATGCTGGCATACGTTTTAGGTAGATTGCTCATTATTTTGAGTACACCTTTTTGGGCGACCTCAAGACGATCTAAAGATGATTTGTTCGCAGCTCCCCAAGCTAAAATACAGTAACTAATAATGCTTTGACAAAGTCCACAATAAATGGTTTTTTTTGTTTTTTGGTCAAGGATGTTCCGGGTTTCTTTGAATATATATATGAGTTTTCTAACCCTTTTAGTTAGACTGTTAATATGTGCGTCCCAGTTGAGGTATTCATCGATTTGAATTCCTAAGTATTTAACTACGTCCGCTCTTTGTATAATCTGGCATGTACAAGCAAGTAGTGATAATGAAGTGTAAGAATTATTCGGACATGTTGAATTATGCAATCTTAGGGTTATTTGGGTAGGCATTTTTCCTGCTTGAGTTATTGAAAAGGAGATATATTGTGTCTTTAACACGTTAAGAGTAAGTAAATTTGAGTCAAGCCAATCTTTAACTTGTCTAAGACCATTTTCAGCATTTTTTACTACCTCCGCCCAGGATTCTCCTTCATATAGTAAAGCCGTATCGTCAGCAAAAGAAAACAATTTCATACCTTGAATTTTGAGACTACACAAATCATTCACATAGATGAGGAAGAGTATGGGTCCAAGAATGCTGCCCTGTGGTACGCCAAAATTAATAGGAAGAACTGAACTTAGTTCCATACCAACTCTCACACGTTGCGTACGATCGCTTAGGTAGCTTTTAAACCAGTCCAGTGCAACCCCCCTTATTCCAAGTAGCTCGAGTTTTCTCAGGAGAATATGAGAAGAAACAGTGTCGAAGGCTTTCGCGAGATCAAGAAAAACAGTAATGCAACGTTTTTTCCTGTTAATCGTGTCTATAACTGCTTGAGTAAGTTCTGACACTGCATCTTCTGCTGAGCGATTACTCCTAAAACCGTACTGGTTCTCCGAATAAAGGTTATTTTTTGTTAGGTATGCATCAAGTCTTTTCTTGACAATTTTTTCTAGAATTTTTGATACGACACTAAGCAGAGAAATTGGTCTATAATTTGACATTTCCGACTTATCTCCGGCTTTAAAAATTGGTAGTACAATTGCGTGTTTCAGGGCATTCGGGAAGTATCCGCTCGATAGACTTAAGTTACAAATGTGAGCCAGTGGTTTTGCAACATGATTTTGACCTTTTTTTAGAATATTGGATGATATTTGATCGAGCCCGGAGGCACCTCCAGCTCTTAATTCATTTATCGTCATTAAAATTTCTTTTTCGTTTGTTGGGAGGAAAAAGAATGAAGACGATTGGAGAGGTACTTTTGTAAATAAGACTTCACTACTCAACAATTCTTCATTCGTTTTTAGGTTAGTAAGAATCTTATTTGCGAGATTACTGCCTACTTTTGAAAAGAAAACATTAAGTTTGTCTGGTACTGATAAGCCTTCGTTATCCTTTTCAATTCCTAATTCCATTGAATAGTTATCCTTTTTTGTATTGGTTATTTCCTTTATAATTTGCCATGTTTTTTTTATATTTGTTTTGTATTTTAGTAGTTTCCTCTGAAAATAGTGTTCTCGTGCTAATTTAAGGGCTATGTTACATACGTTTCTGTATCTAGTGTATTCTAATTGTAGTTGGGTATTAGTTTTATCTTGAATTTGGATCTTGTACATCTGATCTCTTTTTCTTATAGATTTAAGAAGGTTCGGGGTAACCCACGGTGTAATCATATAATCTTTACTTTTTATTTTTTTTGTATTTGTGTGTTTCTCCATTAGGGATTTTAAAGTATTAATGAACATATTTGTAGCTTCATCTATATTATTACAAGTGGTTACCGGTTCCCAATTTGTTTGAATAAGTTCTTCGTGTAATTTAAGATAATCTGTCGTTGTTATACTCAACTCCTTCACTCTATGAACACTATTTGATATTGCTATTCCTAGTATAACTGCTGAGTGGTCAGTAATAGCACTATCGACCACCACAGAACATGTAGGGTGCTTGGTTTTCACCATGTAGTGGTCTAGGCAAGCTTCTAGTCTGGTGGGTTTGTCAATAGCTGGTAGAATTCCATGTTTTGCTAACATACAGAGATAATCATTGACATGTGGCTTGGATTCCGTTAAGATATCTATATTTAAATCACCTGAGAGTACTATACACTTTTGCTTACTCTCTGTTTTTAACAAATCGTCCAAAGATTCTATAAAATTTGTAGCATCCCTAAAGCACGGTGGTCGATAAATGCACAGTATCGAAACTGTGTTTTTTATGTTAACTACCATACAGTTACCCTCCGATAATATTGCCTCATAAATAATAGCATTTAGACCATTTCTTACGTAGACAATCACACCGTCGTTTTGATTGTACAACCGTTTTGTACTGTGGTAAGTGTAACCTTCTAAGTATTTTGGGATGGAACAATCATTTAGCCAACACTCTGTAAGTATGATAACTTGGAATGACATTTCAAATCTGTGCAATAGTATCATAAAGTTGTGGAAATTTCGTGCAATGCTTCGTATGTTAATATTTAAAATTTTAAAAGAGTATACTTTATTTCGAATTATGCTATTACAGTACTCTGGCTTACATTCAAAAGTATTAGGCTCATTTAATTGTTCTATTTCTATATTAATATTGTCTTGGCTAAGCTCTGTGTTTTTTAGAGTTAATCCGAGCAAGCTCCGTCAACAAACGTTTTCCAAATAGTTGTAATGTATCATCCGTTAAATATTGTGCGTACTGTGGTGCAAGATCAACGCATTTCGCGGGCAGGTGCGGGGAGGTGTGGCTCAGAGAGACGCAGTGTGGTCGGCGGCGGCGTCGGCCGACCCGACGACGGGCTGAACGGGCAGCCTGTCGTCGGGTAGGCCGAGCCACTTGATTCACCGACGACGGCGCCGCATCTCTCAGCATTCGCATGCTCTGTGTTAGACACATTCGATTCTGGAAAACATAATAATGTGGTGCATTTTTTTCAGGTTTAGTTAAAAGATTAATTTTACTTGTAGTAAAGGTGCTCATAGTGATAATAATTGTACTGAACGAGGAGAATGTGAAGTGATTTGAGTGAATTAATTGTGGATAGAATTCTAATGTTTGTGATAGTGTGTAGATACTGTATGCATGTGATGTGTGTATTATGATTAGGCTAGTTATTTTCGAGAAGGTTAAGCGTTCCTTATTAACGTTCTTAGTTGCATCAGTGGGAAGGCGAATGATATGAATATGAATGGAAAGGTATATTGTGAGGTGGATATATGTTGGCATGTGCAAGGTATTCTTTAGGTTTATTATTGTAAAGTAAAATAAAGCAAGCTTAATACCTATTTTAAAATAGTAAAAGATGATAAATATGATTAATATCGGATATAAGACTACGATCCGAATATCAAGCAGCGCAGTGGGCTGGGTAGAATTAGGCATTATATTGCATATTGGCAGAGTTTGATGCCTGCAAGCGTGATTCTGTTCGACCGCCGCCCGCACCGAAGGGTTCGCCGTCACCGCCGCCGGTTCCGGTTTGCTTCGACGGCAGCCGTAGTGCAGCCAGGTCCGAGTGGTTACGAATTCTTTTGACAACAGAGCCTTCCTCCCGTCTGACGTAAATGTTACCGCGTCGAGTCCATGCATATTTATAATGTCCTTTGACCTCGGCGCGAGTGTTCCGAAATAACTCACGATTTGCTCTAGACAGACGTTCGTTGAAAAAAATTTTATTGGAGCCTTGCATGCCTATATCATACGTCAATAGACCACGTCGCACTCTCGCTGCTTGTAGGAGCCGGTCCTTGAGAGCCCTTCTTACGAGTCGAATGACTACCGGACGAGAGCGACTAGCGGCTGGTGTAGCGGAGGCCGCGTCGTTGATGGCTGCGGGCGGGCGCCAGGCGCCGACGCGCTCGACGTATACTATGTCCCGCTCGTCGAGTTCGACTCCAAGCTTGCGAGCCGCCAGCGTAACAATGTGCTCGAGCTGCTCGCCCTTCGCTTCCGGCAGTCCGGTCACCTCGACATCGTTGACGACGGCGTCCTGGTCTCGAGCGGAGAGCTCGTCGCGCAGCTCCCCGACGGTTCGCCGCAACTCTGTGACCTCCTCCATCTGCCTTTCTACGGACCCCAGTCGACACCCGAACTCAACAAACTTCTTAGTGAGCTCCTCCATCCGCCCATGGGCAAATTCGAGCGATTCTATGAAGCTCGAGATTTGTTCCTGGCAGCGAGTAAGGGCAACGGTAAATGACTCTAAGCTCGATACGGCATTATTTGGGGGAATACAATTAGGCATGACAGGCATTGATTCCTCATTTTCTAGGCAATCGAGCTGCCCAGTCGCGTGCTTAAGGGTGCCAACCACAGCAGTCCTCTGATTACTGGATGCAGAGGTTGTGGTAAGGGCTGAGGTGTTCGCTCCTGTGACGGAGGTGGTGGTGTTGGTGGTGCCTGTTGGGGCACTGGTAGTAGTAGTGACAGCAGGGGATAACTTCACGGGGGTATTGTCATTGCGCACGACTTTGGGCACGCAGGCTGGGCACAGCCAAGAGCGCGTGACCCTGTCGGTTCCAGGAGCTCCCGCTTGATTGCAGCATAACTTATGAAAGTCACCTCCGCATTTACTACACCTGATAAAGTCTGCCGCAGTTCCGCCACCTCTATTGCAAGCTACACATTTCTTCATTTTAGTAACAGTTCTGAAATGTAATCTTAATACCAAAAATGCAGGTAGTTTAGGACACCCGTATATTATTTGCTTTAGATTATATACTGTAACATTCACTGATTCAACATAAAATTATGTCTGGTTAAAATTTTAGAAACTTCAAAATCACTTAACACTCAGTTATTTATAGATTTAAATATTTTAGGCTCAGCGCAAGAAGTGATGGTGCGTTCACGTCGCGATGCGAGATGAGAATAGATTCAATAATATGCAACTTGACTGATATAGAAGAGATGTTGCCAGTTTGATGTTCGAATGCTAGCTGCATTCGAACATCAAACGGCCCAGCATCCGTTACAGTTCTAGGAACAAACTCCTCTCATACCAAGATTGCCCCATCTGGGCCACAGTTGGCCTCATTACTGGAATCATTCGGACTTATTACTCACCAGCACCAATTGGATATAAAAGATTGTATAGTATGTATAATTTTCAGGTCAAGCATAAATTTGTTAAATCTCTAGCGGGAGGCCATCGACCTTTGCAGATCCGATCTTTATTATGTAAATTATTTCAATACAACGTTGTATTCTCGGCACACATGAATCCGGCGGTTGCTAGGTCCTCGTCCCGTGTGTGTGCGTGAGTCGAGGGTGTGTGGGTGCGCAGAACACGGCCACGCAAAAAACTCATGCGGCTCGACGAGACGCGGTGTCAGGCGACAGGTGTACTGTACCATCCACGAGCCATGCGGTGGGCTCGTGTTCGCACAGCCGCGAGGACTTCGCACCTGACTTGGCGACGGGTACGAGATGTGCCATCATTGGCGCGCCAAATCGACTAAGTACACGTTTCACGTTTGGAGAAACCCGATCCACTCAGTTTGACACATTGTACCGTGCATACTTGAGACATCCGCTTGGGGTGACAGTAAATTTTGCATCCACAATTTGATTTCAATCAATCATTGTTTCAATCAGTGCACGAAAATTTACCCCTCAACACTTACGTGTTTAGCCAGAATGTGTTCAGAGCCGGTAGTCTAAGTTGTCACCTAAATTGGCGTTACGGCAAACCGATCGACTGGCGTTTTCAATTGTATGGAGAAATTGAAGAGCGCGCGCAGCGGGCGTTAAGCGAACTAACATTTGCGAGTCCGAGCTTGATTTGACAGCTTACTCAACGTTGCCGTAAATACGTCGACGTTGCCGTTTACGTCCACTCCGCGTTTTCATACCAATCGGAAGTCCGCGTTTGACTTTGACAGCTTGAAGAAGTAAAACCACAGAATATCTAGTAAAAACTTGTATGGAGTTTGGAGAAAACGCCAGTCGATCGGTTTGCCGTAAACGCCAATTTCGGTGAGAACTCAGACTGCCCACTCTGACAACAGCGAATGTGGTATTTTTTTAACCTTTCAGTTGAACAATACATGACTTTGTGCGTTGTTAGAGGTAACGGTAGGTTATGTGCACGTTTGCGTGTAAGGGTAGTAAAAGTGACTTTTTATCCTTTACTGAACACTGAGCACCTTTCCTCAGTCAGCAGTAATAATGACAATAACATGATTTTACAGTATGGCAATGACGAACATGTTTTTCAGTGAAAAGTAGGTGTTTTCTTTTCGGATTTCGGGAACAGAGAGTCAAAGCGCCTTACTTCAAATAATCAAGCCACATATAGGTATATCGGTTAATCCGTTAAGGAGGATTCTTCTTGAAACATTTTTTACACAGGAAAATGTCTGAGTTGCCATGGCCCCCACCTAGAAATCATAATGTTTGTTTGCCGAACCCTGACCTCTCTGTGGCAACGACTTGATGCAATCGAGAGATCCAATACGGCACCTTGTTTTGCTCAAGAAATATGGAAATTTTGGCCGGTTATGGCAGGCCCATTCATGGATTTTATTCAAGAATGAAAGGTACAGGTTGATCAGCATGGCCGATCACTGTGGAAGTATAAGATAGGGGCCAATAAAAAAAAGGATTATGACAATGTGGTGTTTACCAGTGTAGGGTCAGCGATAAAACATCAACACCAGGTTATCATGCAACATCGTTTTAATTGATAACAAGATAAAAGTGTCTGTGAGGTTAGTTAGGTAAATACCGACGACGGTTCCTGGCTGATTTTATGCAATGGAACATAATATGCGATTGTCGGACGTGTTGTTGCAAAAATCGCGTGTTATATTTGGATTCGCCCTCTTTTATTACGAATTCTCTTTGATGAAACGGAGTTGCAAACCCACGCTTTTAGAAAGTTCTGCTTACAATTTCTGGTCTGACATTGGTATTAATTTTGTGGTGCTAACCCCCATGAATCGTAGAATACCGACAGGTCAGTAGAGTTCGAAGGGAAGGTACCATGGCCACAGAATATTCATCAAATTTACATTACCTACTATTTGTAGCAACTGCAACCAACAGAACTGTGACAGGTTGTGACGACACAAGCGATAATACATAAATGCTCATGCAATTGCGTTTGCGCAAAGCGGCTGCGTCGCAAAACGCGTGCGAAGCAAATTATTCGATGTTTGTTTTTCACAACTTTACTATAGATAGCGGCTGAAATTGTTTTTCACAACTCTACTGTTGATAGCGGCTGAAATTGGGACACAGATCTGGCCGTCGGACTCGGCATGAGTCTGCGGTAGATACTGGTAACGTTGGGCAAACATGGACAAATAAACACAAAAACTTATATGTACAGTAATACAGAAACGGAAATAGTGGTCGGTGTGGCATTCGTAATGATGCAGGGGTCCCATTTTTACGTGCAAATTTAAATTCTGCATTTTATAATGTGAGAGAAAAACGGACTGAAACAACTCTTATCAAACTACAAAATCTAGTTAATATAAAGTATGACGCTTATACCTAACTGTTCTGCGTATAATGTACAAACACGTACGTGCGTTATTGAACCACAACTAGGTCACAGTATTGTATGTTTACGAGTGTATTAATAATGTACAATCAAATATTTTGTAGGTTTACCAGCATACTGTGGGATGAGGAATACGAGAAAGAAAACAGTACAAGTTAGCAATGAAGTAGAATACGAGAAAAAACTAGTAGAAGTCAGCAATTTAAGAGAATACGAGAAACAGTAGAAGTCAGCAATAAACTAAAATTCGAAAAACAAAACACTAGAAGTCAGCAATCTTTCGTCATTCAGTATTACATTGAAGCTGAATTTAGTCGGTATTGTACGAGAACTGTGCGATCAGCGGCTGTATTATAACGGTGGTGACATTTTTAATACCATTGAAAACATATTATAGAGATCAATGAGCTTTAGATCAAAATAAGAGTAAACAGACTGGTTAGGGACTGCACTTGAGGGTAAGGAGTAAGCAATCCAGGAATACATAGACCAATGTTTAGAATAAGCCATAGCGCGACGAATCCGGCATCCGGGTGGCCGAGTCGGGATACAGCCCGTCAGCCAGCGCTGCATTGCCAAAACACAGGGCTATTTGCGTCAAGGGCGCGCGGCCAACCTCACCTCCCGGACAATGCTACTGAACTTGGCTTTCTGAAAACGCGACGGATTTACTGTTTCGATGGCTGCGTCGCGTCGCCCCCGCGTCTGACACTTTATGAGGAGCTACCAGAAGAATCGAATAGCATTTTTTGCAACGCGAGTTGATGGCGATGGAAACTATTTAAAAGCATCACCAAGAGTAGACCGACTGGCGACGTCTATAGCAAAACATAAGCGCGAGCTGTGTTGAACTTTTTGCGTGCCGTCGACTTTTTGCGATGTCTGGTTGGTCTAGTGTCGTTGTATCGTTCGCTTCGTGTAACCGCGCAGATGCAGTCAAGATCAGGGCTAAAGAGTTACGCAACATTTGCATGCATTGTAGGCAGCTACCTAGGTACCTGTGTTTTATTTGCACCAATGGCGAGACAGTGAAAACAAGATGCGGTAATTAATTTCGTACGTTACGCTGATGCTATTTGAAATGATAAGTCGTATTGTAAACACAAAAATACATCGTACGTCACCAGCGTCATCAGCACGCACAATAAAAATATTGTTTTACTCAAAAGACAAACGAGTAAAATTATTAACGGAGGAAGAAAACATAATTTAGGCTAAGATTACTGAGGTTGCTCAAACGAGAGATTCGTTCAGTGCTGAGAAACCCTCGGAGAAATCTATAATAGTGCAACTTGTATCCGTCATTTCCATCTAAACTATACACGATGTTTTGGGATAGGTTTTAGAAACTTCAGTAACAGGATTAGCTCATTATTAGACGAAGAAATGCTTATGCAAAAATCTAAATTCTGATCTTTTAAATTAGTCACATGACTTCAACAGAATGTACGAAGACCACGAAAAAATACACCGTAATTTCGATTCTTCTAACAATGAGTGCATCCTATTCCTGAGTTTCTGTAACGTATCCCGAAACAGCCGCGGGTCTCGGAGAACCAGATTTCCAAGTCACCCATGCTGGTTTGTCACCAAAAATTTAAAGCTAGTATTTAAAAAATCCGTGCATGTCATTTTTAGGGTTCCGTACCCAAAGGGTGAAAACGGAACCCTATTACTAAGCCTCCGCTGTCCGTCCGTCCGTCTGTCCGTCTGTCCGTCCGTCCGTCCGTCCGTCCGTCCGTCCGTCCGTCCGTCTGTCCGTCTGTCACAGGGCTGTATCTTAGTAACCGTAACAGATAGACAGCTGAAATTTTCACAGAGTGTGTATTTATTTTGCCGCTATAACAACAAATAGGTAAGATTTAGTAATAATTAAAATTAAAGGGGGTCCCCATAAAAAAACGTGATTTTTTTGTATACATTTTTTTACGATGGTACGGAACCCTTCGTGTGCGAGTCCGACTCGCACTTAGCCGGTTTTTTTAGGGTTCCGTACCCAAAGGGTGAAAACGGAACCCTATTACTAAGCCTCCGCTGTCCGTCCGTCCGTCCGTCCGTCCGTCTGTCACAGGGCTGTATCTCAGTAACCGTAACACATAGACAGCTGAAATTTTCACAGAGTGTGTATTTATTTTGCCGATATAACAACAAATAGGTAAGATTTAAAAATAATTCAAATTAAAGGGGCCCGCCCCCCATACAAAAAACGTGATTTTTTTGTATAATTTTTTTGTACGATGGTACGGAACTCTTCGTGTTTTTTTTTTTTACTGATTGCCGTTATGAAAATTGTTTTGTATTACACAAACATTTCTATTAAAATCGACGTTAATCGGCTTCTTCGAGGTCCTAGACACTGAAGGTACCATTTTTCGCGCGTGATACGAGAACAACAATAATTAAAAAGCACCTGATAATTTACACGTGTAAAAGTAAAGCAAACAACATGCATGCACCTACATATTATTATATGAAGATACTAACGAGGATACCTACTGCCAGGCCACTCACTCACAAAAAGAGTGATGTGCTTGATAAGATTAATAGAGAAGTCGTTGATAAGTCACGGTTAGCTGAAAGGGCTCATAAAAATCATGTCAACCTTTCAGAAACGGTTATTCAATACAGCAGACAGGTTGTTTGCAACCGAGCACCGATATATATTCGCATTTTAGGGTATAAACTTTAGTTCGAAGTTAGATACCGAAATCTCAATTTAGAAGAAAATTTAAATCTTTTTTTAAATAAGCACAAACGTTTTTGTATGTCAATGATCTGAAGCTAGACCCATGAAACACCAGGACAAAATGCTTGTAAACACGTTTAACTTAAAATTAACATTAAAACTACGATGACGTAAATATCAAAATGTAAACATGGTCCAAGGAACTATGGTTCAAAACGTAATGCCACCACCGGTGAGGCGGTTAGGCCAGGTGGCTAAGAACAAAGCAGGCCCTGGCATTACCTTGGCGCTTTAGGTGGCCTAACCCGGCGGGACTAACTCATTCGCGGGCACTGTACAAAACCGTGCTGTTGCGCTCTGGGACCTTCTCTGTTTCTAAGAAAAAGACAGGCTCCGTGATGAGGAAGATGCAACATGCCCACAAAAACGACAATGTGCATAGTGTATGATTTGGTAAGATTTACGAAAATTTTGATTTCAAAACGACCTATAGCTAAAAGTAAACCACGCCCGCTGTAGTCAAAAATCTAACAAAAACCAAATAGATTATAAATCTTGATTAAATAAGCTATGTCTGATGACTAATCTTTTTAAGATTTTCTTACTTTATCATTGCGTAATAAACCACTAAAGTTATTGTATAAAACGCGCAAAAAATTCGAATTTTCGGACCTTATAACTTAGAAACCAAACACAATTTTACAATGCCAACGGTCATCAGACATCTAGTTCGATCAAATAAAGCTCTTTTGAGCAAAATTTGGGATCTCTGATAAGAAATATGGGCGTGATCTTCTTTCCCCGTTTGTATGGGGAGTTGAGCGGGTTGGGCCACCTTAAGCCAAGATAGTTGAGGTGAATGGCCCGTTGAACATCGTGCACATTGCAGTGACTGCAACAAATGTGCATCCGCGCTGCCTTTCACGACGGTGAGTTCCGTAGAAAAATGTTCAGTGCATTTTATCGGTATATTCGTACACTCGAAGAATGTCTTTGCATCTAGCTACAAACATAACTCTAGGCAAATGTGTGGCCACTAGAATTCACGGTCCAAAGTCGGTGAACTGGCTGGTATTCGACCAACCAGAACATCCGCAACGTGGCGACCGGTAACATCAGTGAATTCATAGAAATTGACAGCAGGAAACAGATAGGTCAACACGTGAATGCTGACGTAGGATACGAAGGAGGCAATAAACGAGCCCTTCGCACGCGGCTCAAAGCTTAGGTAGGTAGATAATCCAACGTAGGACATGATCATAAAGAATGGATTTATTGAGAAATATGTCATAAAAAACAAAAATACAAATGGAACGAGAATGATAACACTAAAACTAAGGAAGTGTCCTACTTATCCTAGTTCCTGCTTTAGTGTTATAACCAACGAGAGAGGTTATTTTCTCGTTGGTTATGACGCAGGAAAACAACACAGAATGGTAATGTTAATATCAATTGATCATGGAATATAAACAATTTAATAAAGTTTTTAGAAATTGACGAATATGTAACCTACGACCTATTGCACAAGGGTGAATCATGACTGGACGTGAATAATCGCAACAAAGGCAAGCAACACGACACGGAAACCCCGCAGTATGCGCTAGAGCAGAAATTGCTAGGCTAAATGTATTATAATCACAGAACATTATAATGATGTAGGTATTATAAGCATACAAACAGTGAAGAAACTTTTTCAAGTTGCTACTCGTTGGCTTGGTAAGCACGTATAACTACCACCGCCGCCAGCTCTAGGGCCCACAGCTTACTCTTACTTAATCTGTGCCCATAGCCACAACCATAACACAAATTTGGTCCAGAACGTCCTCCGCAAGGTGAAGTTTAAGGACTTAATCGTTGTTCGCTGATGCAAAACCTATTTTGTAACCTATACGTATTCGCTTTCGTTCGGTAGATGAGCAAAGTAAACAGTGCTAATATCAGGATTCTTTGGAGGTATAAACTTAACAGGAAATTTTTATTTATTCATACAATACAATTTGATAAGATATAGCAATACCTTTCGGTCTGACACGCCAATGGGACCGATAATAGATGACTCCTTCCGGATCAATAACCTAATTCCGGGTCTGAAGTCGAAAACGATAACGTAATGTCAAATGAGTAATTGGTACTCATATTTAAAATAAATAAATATTTTAAACGAATTGTTGTGACGCAAACTTACAATGAAGGAAGAAAGAACAAAGAAGCAGAAGAGACGACCGCGTAAAACCACAATATCGAAAGTATGTAACGACCCACAAATAAAAAGATAAGTAATTGTAGTAGGTATGTCATTATTTACCTTAGCGAAGAACTGTCGTTTCCAAAGGCACTTATTCCAAAAAACTATAAAACTGAATTTGTAGAGCAGAGTTAATGTTTATCTGAAACTTCCTGAAGTCTAATCGCGCGAGAGTTCAGAGTTGGTAGCGCACGAGCGGCGTGCCCTCCACGCAGCGTTTCACAACCGACTGTCGGTTGTTTGTTGCCGAACCAAGCGGCTCACCGTCACCGCCAGCTGACGCGCCGGTGTCCGCTGACGATTTGCCTCTAACTCACACTGCAATAGTACCCTGTCACGCACGTCGAGTCACCGCGCACACTATCACGCCAGCAGCAGGAAACATTGCGAAGCCTCGCGCGACTCGCTGTGCCGTGGTGGTGGCGGTGCTGGCGGGGCGGTGGCGTGATGTCGCGCGATACCATTCCGACCGCGCGTCGTGCGTTACGTCTCACCTCTCTCTTTGGTGGTACGATGCGATGCTTCTTCGTATCTGTCAATGTCGGACGACCTCGATTGAGGTCTTTTGCCAGAGGCCATGTTTCGCATGAAGCATGCCCAGAACGATTATGTCGAAAGTGGTGACGGGAAATCGAATGGCAATAGGAGCATACAAAGTCGAATCTCCAACGCGAAACAGAGTAAAGGCGGATTAAATTTAGAAGAGTTGCAATATCACAGAACAAGGAATATTGGACACATTTAGAGGGATTTACAAGGGGAAAGCATTATAATATATAACTATACTATATCCAAAGGGTATGTGATAAGGAATCAGATCTAAAAGGAAAATAGGTACTTTGTATTTGTATTTGTACAAATACAAATACAACGTACCTATAATAAAATCAGCAAACAAGTCGTAGGTACATGACTAATTTCCCAGTACCGTGGAAACGCGGATGCAACAACAAGACTGTACAAACAACATCGATACAGGAACAACTGGATAAACAAGCAATTTTCACTCGCATCCCGTTGCCCTAAATAAGTGCCATTGATTTACGCTTGAAAAAACTATGTTATTCTGGTTGTTCAGTAATTTTACATTCAGAAATTTTAGCCGAAGACTATCGACATTGGCCAGCCGTAAACATACTGAAAACTGCTTGACGCCACCAATATGACACAAGGTTGAGCGTCTCATTTTGATGTTACATAAATACGGAAGACTTTGAGATGATGCTCGATTTCACTAGATAGAACATAATATAAGATTGGCGACCGTCAACTCTCACGCGTAATAGTATAAGGTTAGAAAGACACTGTCGTCGTCCAAAGGAACGAAAAAAGGGCGAGCTTCTACCTTACTTATTCTGTGCCTCTACGAAAAAACAAAAAAATACTGTTTTGTATGATCCAAATGCTGTTACTACATATTGTAAATTATAATATTTAAGGTGTTTCCTCATCGAAGAAATTAACCAGTGTGGCGAAAGCGCGCACGTTTTGACAACCAATACCAAATTCACATTTTCGGCACGACCAATGCAAAAAAAATATTTAAGCAAATCAAACATTCGGTGTTACCTTCCAGTCGAAATATAGCTAAATAACAAGGCCTAATGTTCACGACGACTTTGAACAGACCAAAATGCTATTATTAGATTAACACACCGTTTGGTCGGAGACTCGCAAACGAAATTGGTGTGGCATTGGAGGCGTGTCGGACCACCGATGGCCACGTGTCATCGCCGCGGGTGCTGCGCGGTTGCTGTGCGGTGGCGATGGCGGTGCGACGGCGGCGGGGCGGCGTCATAGCCGTGCCCCCAACAACGGCGCAACAGCTACTTTAGCACTACGCCGCTGTTATAATCTAACCAAGGTTACATACATGCTTGGTTTCATGCAAGATAGTGAGCAGGGCCGCTGACAAATTTGTCCAAAAATAAATAAGACGAGGATAGTTATTAGATATTGGGTGTTTGCATAGCGTCACTATACTATTAAGGGCATATAAATCGTTTCAACAATAGATCAACAAGATTCCGAGTCCACCTCATTCCGAAAACCCGCCGCCTCCGGTTTTATTCCTCCTTACATACATACCATATCAAGTTCACTCCCACTTCTCACCCAAACATCAATTCCGGCTTGGAACATTCCTGAAGTAGGCTTATGGCCATTCCAGAGGGGGAGTAAAAAGTGTACACTAAGTTTACCAGTAGTCAAAAATACCAGGGTTACCTTGTGATTTCTAGATTACTAAGGATTACCAAAGACTACCAAAGATTTCCAACGATTCATGGAGATTTCTGAAGATTCCTAAAGATTCCTGGAGATTTCCATGATTCTTAAAGGACTACGAAAGATTACCAAGGGATTACTGAAGATTCCTAGGATTACCAAATATTCTAGGATTTATTAAGATGACTCAGGACTCCAACATTCCTAGAAAAGGCCAAATCATGCGGCTGATGGTCTCCCAAACAGAAAGTTTATCTTCCAATTTCACTTGAATACTAAAAACATTTTTCAAATGAGCAAAAAAGGTCTTGCGGCCGATGGTCTCCCAAACAGAAAGTTTCTCCCCCAAATTCACTTGAATAAACAAATTTTTCGAATGAGCAAAAAAATGTCATTCAGCCCATGGTCTGCCAAAATTAAAGTTTCTCTTCCAGTTTTACTGAAATAGTATTTTTTTGTCGAATTGACGGGAATGCCTTCCTCGAACACTCGCGCCAAACAATACTCAAATTACCAATTCATGTGATAGATTGCCAATGATTTCCTTAAGATTCCCAGATTCACTAAATTACTCCAGATTTCCAGAGATTCCTCTTCAATCTTTGGTAGTCCTTTTGGTATCCTTGGGAAACTCGAAATCACAAGGTAATCCTGGTCATATTGACTACAGTTTATCTCGGTGTACGCTTTTTGGGCGAGTGACTGACCCCTTGTATGAATCGTGGTATCTCAAAATCACAAGATAATCCTGGTCATATTGACTACTGGTAATCTTGGTGTACACTTTTTGTTCGAGGGACTGACCTCTAGGTGGAACAGGAACTAGTTAGTAAAGAAAGGGAAGGGTGTCATGCCAAGCCATGCACAAATAAAGAACATTTTTAAAATTTAAAATTGTGACAATTTAATGTTTCACGAGCTTCTTTCAGGGAAAAATAATATGTTGCTCATTCACATGAGGTTGTTTGTATAATTTTATAATTTAAAGATTCGAATAAACTTCTGGTCGGTCTTTTCATGAGCTACGCCACCCAAGAGCAGGACTACTGCTTGACACCTCCTCAAAATATTGAGGTCATGTTGGTCCTCTTCAAAAGTTATAGAAAATGATTGCTCGAACTTCGTTCCTAAGCGAAATAAATTTTCCTTCGTAGTTTGAAATATTCTAAATGGCGCTATGACCAAACAATTTATTAAGAGCTTTCAAATTGTTTTGATTTTTTTTTCTAAACGGTAAATATATAAACCACATGACTATGCGTGCCTTGTATATATACCCGGAAACAACATGTTTATCACACAAATATTATTCTATCGCACAAGATAGTGTGTCGATGTGGGTAGATAGCGTTGAGTAAGTTCAACGTTGTCAGTTTTACTGTAAACAACAGGACGTCCGTGGATAAGTAAAAAAGGTACCTTTTCTCCTTTTAAAATTACATCGTTATTCGAAAAATATTGTGGGTTATAAAGAATATTTGGGTATTCGAATATGTAGTACAGTTAATTACGGTTAAAGCCCGATGTTGCTTGATTTTTTTTTTAAGTTTATTATATTTGTGCACTTGTACTCATTTTGAGTGCACTAATTAAGAGTTAATGACAAGAAAAAAATTATAACTTCGAAATTATGTGGTTATTTTTTGTAAGAAAAAATTAGAAATATAATAGGTTAAGGTTTTCTTTATGTAATTTCTTCATTAAATTTAAATCGGTTAAGGTTATAGGTATTTTCTTGATGGTAACTAAAAATAATACAGCATTAACCAACACTTAGAAAACCAGAGTCATAACTCCGAAAATTATATCTCAAAACACCACACACCTTCCTGATATCTGGATTCCGTATTCTGTACGTGGATACATTAGAATGCGATTAATTAATAATTATAAAACCGGACAGACCTAATCCTAATCTCAGATAATTTGGACTTACGCAACACGCGAACTTTCCTGGTGATAAGTGATTGATAACTGACCGGGCCGCGCAACGTGACTATAATATTCACATATATACATGCATACATATAATCGAATGTTCGTCAATCTGACCGCACGCGATGCGATAAACTGCGGAATGCATGATCCAGTACGTGAAATTAATAATGATGAGTAGTGATGTTATTCGTGATCGAGCTGCGCTATCTAAGAATGACGAAAAATCCAATCACTTTGTGTCTCATTTAGCGGTATGTCGATAACTTGTTGTGATGTTTGAACCCTAGCTGGACTAGGTTACAAACATACGACTAGGGTACTGCACCCCTAAAACGTTGCAGGCTGGGGGCTATGCTGAAGGCTCACTGTTAGGACTATTACTTGAGACCATAACGCCGGTTGATGCGTAAATAAATGTGTCCATGTTGGTTATCGCTAGAAACGAAGGCGGCGCATGAGAAAACACCGTTGGAGTGGAGACCGTGGGATGGCATAGGCGGCCAAAAGCACACAATCCACAAGGCAGACCACAAGTGCGCTGCGGATACGCTCAAGCTGGTGTTACCGACTCGGCTATTGCACTCCCGATTCTCCAGCTAGGTACCGGACATGACAAGACACACTTACCTCCCGCAACCTACCGTTTTATTATCCACGCTCGGGACCCGGACGCCAGGCAGGCTGGTTCCCGTACAACAACCAGTATGGTAGCAGAGACGTTCGTTAGTAGGAATATCATTTTATGAAACAATGGTTGGACGGTTTGCATTCCAATGAATACTTATGTAATAAGGTAAGGCCAAATACCGAAATAAATCAGGTAGGGGCCTAGTCCCCCTAGAATACCCGGCGCCCATCAAAGAAAAAAAAAACAAATGTATTTGTAAAATGTTGCATGCTCGCGAAATATAGTAGCTACAGAAATCTTAGGTCGTTGTGCGAGTTAGCTTGGTTGGATTTAATTAACTGTCCAATAAAACACACAACCAGCGAGCGCGGTGGGAGATGACCTCGACACACTCTTGCTCTCAGGTCTACATTCGTATTTCTACACTTTTCATTAGATTATTTTATTTCTCTATCTACTTATAAACCTTATTTACCTCCGCCACATTTACGCCGACACAACATTTTGTTCTAGCTAGACAGATCGCAGAACAGTACGTGGTGTGTACACCAGTAGTACCTATTACACACAACAGTAGTGATACACACATCACACAGTACAACGGCATCACCTTAGACGCCACACCTTGCACTTTGACCCTCATACGTTTTCCTTTCTAATGCCAATGCCTAACTGTGGCGCCGAGGGTAATGCGCTCCGTACCTATTATTGTATTGAATTAAAAAAAACCGGCCATGTGCGAGTCGGGCTCGCAAGATTTACCAACAAAACATCACGTTTCTTGTAAAATAAAGCCCCCCCCCCCCTTAGTTTTTTATATTTTTTTATTTACCTATTTGTGATACCGGCAAAAAATACACACTGTGTGAAAATTTCAGCTGCCTACCTATTACGGTTCATCAGATACAGCCCTGTGACAGAGGGATGGACTAGACTCAACAAGAGGCATCTAACAATGCCCATGGACTTATGAATGAATTCGGGTGGTTCTTCCCATTACGTTTGAAGGAATCCAGGTTCTAATTTGGGGAAATACCTTAGGATCTAAAGGATAGGTTGGTTCTTTTCGGAGGAATGTGGACTGTATGCAAGTATAACGCAGGATAATCAACGGCGCGCGGCGCGGCGCGAGTCAAGGAGCCATCACCCAAACAGGATTTTTGCTGATTTCCTCCAGCAGTTACAACTAAGCTTGCTATCATGCTTATTTGGACGCGAATGACCTACGAATACGATTCGGAGACTAGCAAAAAATATACCTAAATGCTTAGATAATTTCTGGGATCCACCAAAGCGGACCACCAAACCTCTTTCGAGCACGGACATAAGACTCACTTCACTGTTAGCAATATAAATAACGAGCAGAAAATGTGTGGCAGATCGCAGGCATCGTCCTCGCGAAAGGTTTACTTTTATTGCAAGAGCAGTCAACACATTCCCTATGCTCACGTCGGATGAAGTAGGGGATCTAACAAAAGGCAGTCACCACATACGATTTCTAGGACTAACATGATTTCTATGATAATGATAAAATTGTAAAAGCAGTGGACCAACATTTTGAGGATAGAGAATAACAGTCTAGGTCTCTATAGTGGAAGTCTCAAGAGTGTTATGTGTTAAGAGTGAAGGAAAAAATAATCTGTACTAATTTTATGACAATAAAGTTTTTGATTTGACAATACAAAAATAAGATATACCTAAAATCTCAACCCTATCATTTCCTGTCCTAACAAATACAGCGGACGTTCATACGCCAACATCATTCGGCGGCGGAGTTTTGGCCTCGTGTGGACCTTAATTTCGTGTGTAAATTTACTGTGCTTGGGTAGGCTTCGGCTGGTTATTCGACGGGCCAGGAAGATATTGCTTTGGTAGAATATTACAGCCAGAGCCGACAAAAACCAAACAAAACGTTTCCTATGCGGTGGGTGTGTCCATCACGTCACAGTCAATAAGCCAATGCGTAGCAAGGTCGCTACGCAGCACCCACATTGTCACAAACAACACGATTATCTCCAACGTAACCGCCACAGCCGCTGCCGTGACGTACAGTTATCAATATCCAGAACTTAGCGAGGACGTCGACAGTACTGACAATATTATATTCGGATAAGTAAATCAGAAGATTTCACTTGGTCGAATGAACGAATCTACGTCAATTAGGTAATGTTGCGTTCATGATTTCCATTCCCAGATGTTGACTCTGGAGGGCTCTACATGTCAGAATGACAGTGATTTTTACACGTTCAGCTGTGAAATTTCATTGTTGTTTTATTACCTTGTTTATTTGTATTACCTTGTGCGCATATTTGCGACGAGGAACACGTGGAATTATTTGACGAGAAGTCGTTATTTCTTTATAAGGCACTAGCTGGCACGACACACAAGGATACACATGCAATGCTATACAATTGCAGATAATTTATCAGGCCATGCCATTCATTGGATTAACGTTTCCACTGTAAGTATACGATTTTTACCGAGAAAGAAGTACAGTTAACTACCTACGCAACGTAGCGTGACGATGCGATACGCCAAACTGTACGCCAACCACTACTATTGCTGACAAATCACACTATATCAATGTTTCCACTCAGCTTTGAACAGTTGAAAAATTAAACAAGTCTTTCCTTTCAGTGATAAAGAAGACTCCAAAGAACAGCTACTGTACCGGAATTGCTCTGGGTCCTAGGCACATAAATCTGGTCTTAGGTGTCGATACAAAAGCTGGTTATCTAAAAACGGTGTGGCTAAATGTCTCTCAAAAACTTTCTGGATCAACGTTGATACGTTGGGAGCGAGGTGGTCATCGGTACGCCGTCACACAAACAGTCATCATAATGCAACAAATGTCTCCTTAACCAAGACATGTTCGAGCTGTCTTTGGAGCGGTATTCACTGTGAACGTTTACATGTCTTATTTATTGCATTTTGCCAATTTTGCTTAGGTCTCCCGAGATTCATCCCTTACTTACCGATTCTGAGATCCCTAATTCGTCACTCGCTAAGCTCTACCCGCAACATTCAAGTGCCAGGAGCGATTTTTTCCGATTCCATGAAGAATTTATTTGTTTTGCAACAATCGATCTCAAGTTTGAGACCAAACAGTAACTGACCTTGACCTTACATGACCTAATTCTGCTGGCAGCGATGCCTAATTTATAACTTGACTTTCTTAATGTTACTTCTATAGAAATAATCAGGTCAAGTTTTCACTCCTACAAATACAAAATATTTTGGTACTCAAACTTCATTTCTTTCTTGGTTCACATGAAGTCAATTATATGTCCATTTTATTTATGTATGAATGGATATTTATGTAGAAATGAATAATACTTCTACAGTTTCAAAATTACGCAACAGATAAAGTGAATAACAAAGCGATAGGATGCCAAAGATACCGAATAATCAAAATATTTGCGCCAGCAGCGGCCACACGTGGAGCGAAGTAGCGACCTTCACACACGCAAAAATGTGGCTCTTCAAAACAACTTTACACACGAAGCGACGATATCCATTGTACAATACACGCATACCGATTGTTAGGTAATGCAAAGTGCATTACCTAATTCTGAATGGATAGGAACCAAAAGAGTTCGCACGATAATATAGGGTTCACCCAAGTCGGATGCGGATAGTGGAAAAGTGACATAGGACCCATATAGACTAGGAGGTCGCGACAAAAATGATAACGATAACGTAAATGGCTGAAACTGGGTTCACGGGATAAAGTACAAACCTTTGAAGCTAAATGTGTCAGTCTGCCTGTTCCAAGTGGTTGCGTTACGTAGATAAGGCGCCTGAAAAAGTAGTTATGGTGACAAAAAATACATATGATAAGGTAAATGGATGCAAATGACGAAGCATGAAAGTATCAATACATACTTGCTTAGCAATACAAAAAACTGAACAAATCGTTGGTTGCATTTAGTAGTTATAGGCGATTTAGGTTACAGATATAACTTTAGGTATATTTAAGTATTTAATTAAGTAACCGTCTAGTTATTGTTGTATAATTAATAAGTATCAATGTTTCCAGATAATCAGTATATTCATCAGCAGGTACATACCAGCATCTATTTTATATAGCCAATATAGAAAACGCAACCACTTGGGACGGGCAGACCGACATATTTAGCATCAGAGGGTTGGTCTCTAACATGTGAACCCAGATTCAGCCATTTACCTTATCGTGACCAAAAATGTCGTGACCTCCCGGAATAATAGGACAGGAGAGGAACCTACTTATTGGCGGAAGAACGTTCTTGTATTGGCTTGGCTGCCTCTGGTTTGTTCACACTACCAGAGCCGTTGCATACAAATGTACAAAAAATCATTTTCGCGAGAGGTTTACTTACGGAGATATTGCTTATTAAATTCATCGACTTTTGTTCGTCTAGATGGCTAGCCATCTCGCACTTATCAAATCGAAGCTGTAATGAACGCTTGAACCTGCTAACGGATTCTTATCTCCACTCGGCACACTAGGAACATTGCCTACATTTGTTTGCTCGGCAAGCTCACCTCAATTTGATGCACCCACGATGCACCACTCCTAGGGGTAAGTCACTCAGGGAAGACCCTACAGAGCTCAGGGACTCCAAGCCACCGCTGAGTTATGGGTCCCCAATAACGTTATATATGGACTGACCACTCGGCGCTGAATTCTACTTCCCATATATGGCTAAAGTATTCTATCACCGGCCTATTCTGTGATTTGTATAGAAGTCGTAGTTTTACCGGTGAAAAGAACGTTCTGGAACGGTATATGATTCCCAATTCAATAAAACGCCGAAAATCTCCGTGTTTAAAATGTGGCAGCCCAGAAGTTCAAGGTGCTCCGAGACAGGAACGAGGTTGCCTTGAAAACTTGCTAGGGACGGAAAGGGTTCAGCCTTGGCAGAGAAAACACAGCATTGGGTCTTGCGAACGTTAAAGGCGACAAGATTCTCCTGGCCCCAGTTCGCAACTTTCTCGAGAACAGTGTCCACTTGTTCAATACAGAACTTTGCGTCTCGCTGGGCTGTGCATCTCTTGCTCTCCAATTCCTGACATACCCCTCATGCGCCGTGCGCTGACGCTGATGACACACCGTAACTGTGAATCATGCCTAGGGACAGTAAATCGTCTATGAAAATTAAAAATAGCGTTGGTGACAGCGCGGAGAGACCCAATCGGGAAGTCGTCCGGAATGCCAATAGGCCCCGGTCCCAAATGCGGTCAGAGGCATTGGAGATGTGCAATGACACTGCGAGCGACTCCCCAAAATTGTCCAGTCTTTCGGCCCGTAAGTGCGTAATGTACGTTAGAAGATCTCCTGTTGACCGCGCTTTTCGGAAACCGAACTGCTTGTCATCCAGGAGTTTATTCGCTTCTAAGTACGCTAGGAGGGGAGAGTTGATGAGGCGCACCATAAATTTACACAAAACCAACCTCCAAATCCACTTGTCACAGCGACTTTGTTTGCGGCGTGAGGGAATCTGGGAATACCAAGGAAATCAATGGCAATCTTATCAAATATCAAATCCATGGTAATGCCGGGGAATCGTGGGTGCGGGAGTCAGAAAATCGTCGGAAGCGGCGAGTATTCCCGAAATAAATCTAAAATCCTAAAATGGAGCACGGGCCTGCATGGCATCTTTTTTTTGCTCATTGGAAAAATATTTGCAGTATTGCACTTACATAAATTGGGCGCATAGCTTCATCTTATAAAGCAATCATCCTCATGACTTTTTTAGTGTACATTTGAAACTTTTTTCAGTATTTCCATCAAAGTGGGAGCATAACTTTGATTTTAGAAGACAATTTTTGGATTTTCGAAATCTTACGAAATTCCAGAATCCTTGGTAATCTCTTAGGAATCTTTGGTAGTCCTTTAAGAATCATGGAAATCACCAGGATCTTTGGTAGTCCTTAAGGAATGTTTGTTAGTCCTTAAAATCTCGAAACCACAAGGTGATCCTGGTCATATTGACTATTGGTAATCTTGGTGTACACTTTTTGGTCGAGTGACTAACCCCTCACACCACTCTATTAGGCTGGGTAGTATAGTATAGACAGAAACGCTACCGATGTTCGGATAATGAACGCTCTACTGTATATGATGTACTGTTTATTTTTTTAACTCAAACATAATAGTCTTCGGCTTTGCCACATTACTAGCTAGTAGCTACAATGTACACAATAGGAGGCCACTGCGTAAATTATTGCAGGTTCAGTCAGGACCTTTTACTTTAAAAGCTGTAAACAGTTTTTTTGTAGTTTAAAATATCTAAGTAACATTTCAAATGCACACAATCTAATGTGACGTAAGTCCACCGAAATTATATTTGTAATTAATTTCAAAAATAACATTTTGGTTCGGACATTCGTCTGAAACTGGGATGGAAGAGAAAAAGATCTGCTTATTTTCAAAATTTGATTATAATGCAGCTTAATGCAAAAAATTATGCAGCTATATACATTTTGATACAGTATAGCCATATAATTTATATCTGTATAAATTACCATATTTTTGATTACATAGAACAGCTGTCAGATGGAAATTTAAGTTCTTAAAAAAATGTACAATTTAACTTCCGTAATATTGAATTTTTCGTTTTTTTCAAATAAATATTTTGTTTAATACAATGCATTAAATACAAAATATTAAGTGGAACGTGAAAATCCGTAGTCTTGTTTACCCAGAGATGGCGTTAATTGAGTTATCTAGCTCAGATAAGACACGACAACGGAGAGAGGATTGCGGATCGTGTGGAATAAAAAAAAACGATTAAATATTCACTACTTGAAACGGAAAACATAAAAAATTTTTTTTTTGCAATAATTTATAGTTTTTTTTCACAATTTAAAGCAATTGTTTTGTGTATAACAATATGATCTTGCATATTATTAGAAAACATTTGCAATGAAAAGGTTTGAAGTTCATTAGTTATAGCTGGCTATGGCTAGTCAACAACTGCATGCTAATTTATGCACGGAGCACCACCAACCTTCACCCACATTGTATTTTTGTTGACCTCCAATGTTGGGTCATTTGACAATAAAAAAATCAAAACACCTGATAAATACAGTACAACAGATCGCTCATACAGAAATTTAGGATATGATTAAAAACTAGTGTATATTCCTACTCTATCCCTATGTCTCCTGTATAGAGCCCCACTATCTAGTTTTTGGATGAAAACTCTTATCAATTCCCATGTGACCAGCCTTTTATAATAATTGATGTTAAAATAACTTTTCAAAAACCTAGTCATAAATTAGGCAGTTCTCTTGTCCTTAGCGGTCAAGGCCAGTGCCTCTGTTATTTCAAACTTACGTGATAAAAAACCGGTCCACAATTGACTGACAAATCGGTGAACGGACGTGAAAATACATAATGACAAACTTAGGAGTAGTAACAAAAGGAGTAGGCCTTTTGTGAAGTCAGTAAAATAATACGAAAGGAAATATCCAATAGGAGAACCAGCTATTCCATAGCTGTGCAAAAGTGTAAATAGCTTTTTATTTATATTTTTTTATTGTTGTAGATAGCTGATTGGTAATATTCATATATTAAACAATGAAATAGTGATTTTTTTTAGGAAAAAATAAGAAAAAAGACTCTTGGGATAAAAAAATCGAGTAATGAAAGACAAGAGTGATTAATAAAACCCATTCGGATAGCGGCAGTATAGCTACGTTTTAGTGATTATAAATACTCTGACGGTAACACCAGCGCGTCAAATATGGATTCATGATAGCCAAATAAATTAACCCGGTTTAGTGCTCCTACACTCAAATTCGTAGTTATTTGGTAATCCATACAAACTTCTTCCATGCAATCTCCTTTTGAATGTTTTTTTTTTAAAGATTCATTTTCTATGGATATTCATGTTGTTTATACCCTGGATATCAAGCACCTGATAGTATGGCAAAGGTATATTAGATAGGTAAGCCGAGTCTACAAAGTTAAGTGAAAAAATAGATTATTCATCCGTGCAGCACTTGTCCTATGAATTTTAAGTTATAGTTTTTGATAAAAAGGTGCCCATCAAGTGGCTTAAACAATTGTTATATTGACTTGCCTTTTCGGTGATTCAAGGAAAGGATTTGTGCGGCTCGTAGCTCAGGAGCGTGTGAACTTGACTTCGATGCCAGAGGTCAAATACAAGTCCATGGCTCGGAATCCATGTAAAACTGAAGGTCCCATTCTATGTGGTAGGGTTAAGCTTGCCCGGATTGGTACTGCTTTGGATGAAAAGATGGTCAAAACGGCAATGCAAATTATCCGTGTTTTCCATCCAGTTCAATGTAGCAGGCTTAAAGGGAATGTCCTTGCAGGGGGTATTAAGCTTATATCATGACGGTGGGTGAGGCATGAGCCATCCATGCCCAGTTGCATGAAAAAATTATTTGTCGGAACCACATTCGATTTTTTTTTTTATTTCAAACGTTAAAAAAATTGTGGAAATGTTAGAATTTTTTTTTTAAAACCAAGTTTCAGTTTCTGTTTCCATATTTATTTGATTTTGTTTCTAGTCATTAATCCCTCTCTTAGATGTATCCATAAATATATTGTACACAGAACGCTAAAAGTGTTGCACTTTAAGTTACAAATTAATTATTATCGATGTTAAATAAAAATAGTAGCTGCAGTGAAAACATTTTCACAATTTCAGGTTTAAAGGTTTTTCTGTTATTAGCGATTATAAGTTTTACAGAGCGACAAAGCCAAAAAACCTGTCATTCTGAAAATGTTTTCGCCGCAACTACTATGCATGTGTAATCTTGTTTGTATATAAATATGTATCCATACATAATTTTTGTATGCCATAGCTGGCAATCTTGTGGAGATACCGAAAAGTTTTTTAAGTAACACTGTAACACCCATAAGAGCACAAAATGAATTTAATTTTATTTCATTATTTTAATCTTTTTTTAAATTCTGTGTACAAACAATATCATATGGGTCGGAACAGCTTACCCCATAATTTGATTTAATAGAGTAGAAACATACTGCGCACAGATACATCACTTTGACTTTCCCACCCATAATTGGACATATGGAGTCCAATTATGGGTCACTGGATGCTACTCAAACATAAGCATCATTCAATAAGGTAGAACTACATTCTGAACCAAATCTTCCCGTGAGTCGAGTGTATCCGAATCTACAATAAAGGATAAGATTAAAACATGCTGCTATGAGGAAAATAAATGACTAGAAAACCACCACAATCCAATGGATGTAGAGCTTCCAATACCACACACAGGCTCAACGGCTCAAAAATCCTTGAGACCATAGCTTTTAATAAGCCGAAAAAAATAAATAGAATAAAGATGAATAGGCCAGGCGTAAGGAGCCTAATACGAGGGGGGGGGGGGGGGGGGTCGTCTCATGAATGGATTTTTGCTTATTCTGTGTGACATTTGAATATTCATTAATGAAGTCGGTAAAGAAGGAGATGGCTTAGCATTTTCAGTCCTTTGTCGCCCACTCCAGAACCTTTTTCTGAAAGACTCCTCCAACATGAGCCATTTTGTTCGATCACTTGCTGCCTTCATTCGGCAACTTTTACTGCAGCATTTACCAAGTCGATAATTTTTATGTTTTTAATGGATACGACATTACCGTTATCTCATTAATTTGAGTTTCAGCGAAATCTACATTTGAAGCATTGTAATCAGATTTTGAAAATAATCTCTAAACCAAATGAGCTCTCCCGACAATTACATCAGCCAACGGATTTCTCGATTATATTCGAATCGACACAATTCTTCCCCTATCTCCTGCTAGATGGCGCTGATGATGTTTTTGCGTATTAATCCTAGGCTAAGGCATTTTGACTGCAATGATTCAGATATCAATCTTATTGCTGTCGTCACCAAAGACATTTTTGGTATCGGACACGTCAGCCCGGATTTAACTTGATAATTTTTATGTATTTAATGGATACGACATTACCGTTATCTCCAAGGTCGCCGGTTCAAGTCCTGCTTCTGACGAATGTCACGACCAATACTTTTTCAGATTATTTTCAAAATTTGATTAGAATGCTTCAAATGTAGATATCGCTGAAACTCAAATTAATTTACCAAGTAATCTGTCCAACGAGCTTCTGGGCATCCTACATTACATTTGCTATTTCGTGGTCTCCACTTCCGAACTTGTTGGCTGCATCGCCCTTTTCTACGAACATGTATGAACATGAAACATTTACGGTTTTAAGAGTCATATTAGCACTAATTCGTGAAAAACTTTTACTGTAAAACGTGTTGGGGATCACAAGATACACATTGTCTTATTTAAAACCTAGTAGCAAGTGTCCCAAATTTACCCCTTCAAAATGGTTAAGGACCCTATATCCCATAACGTAAAATCAAGAATGCGGCGGAATATAACCAGTGCCATCATGTCAGCAGGAGGGTACGCACGTTTCGCATGCTCCGTCCCCGCTCGGCAAGGTACGACTAGTCTGATTTTGTCAAAAGAATACAAATAGAAGATTTTTTAACAGCAAGGGGGATGTGTACCTTTTTATGGCTGAAAGGTATGAGATTTTTTTTATTTCATTGTTCTAAACAGAAACATAACAGAAAAAATGGCTTTGAATGGTAAAAATTTAACAAAAAAATAACCGACTTCAAGGAAAAAGCACTAAAAAGTAAAAAATAATTGCCATTTTTGTAGTTACGATTTTTGTTATTTTTTGAGTCGGCGTCAGCCGGGCACGCGCTGCGCCAATCAAGAGAACCTTGGCTACCTTGGCTGACACCGACTCAATAAATAACAAAAATCGTAACTACAAAAATGGCAATTATTTTTTACTTTTTAGTGCTTTTTCCTTGAAGTCGGTTATTTTTTTTGTTAATGTATTTTATTTGTTTATTTTTAGTGAATCTGAAGTACACTTACTAATTTGTACACGTCCTTTCCAATAAAAAAAGAATCACGGAAATCGGTTGGCGTTATATTGAGTTATTCGTCCATTTGTCGCGCACAACTTAATACAAATTTAAGACTTATATGATTTTCTCATGGATATCATTGTCAGAACTTAACCAAATTAAAATGGGACCACTTGGGGAGCACTAGCTTTCATTTAAAAAAATAATCATCATTTGGATGATTATTTTTTTGATTTTAACAGGCAAAAGTTATGAGGTAACAAACATAAAAAAAAAACATACAGACGAATTGATAACCTCCTCCCTTCTTTGAAGTCGGTTAAAAAAGGTCCTTTTAAAAATATTTTTTATTTCGACGATTATACAAGTGTTTTGGTATATTTACAATGTTTAACAACCAAAGGCTTTAATGTAATCGGCTTCAGAAAAACATTCACATTTAGGTATGTATGTATTAAGTAATTTCTAACAGCCGTATTCATTGTGGGCGGACTAACCTAAATACACCAGACTAAACCGGTTTTTATATGGTTAGTCCGGTGCTGATCTCGCACTAAGTATTGACAAGTTCTCTGTAAATACGACTGTAACAGCCATATTCAGAGTGGGTGGACTAACTTTAGTGCGCTGGACTAAACCGGTTTTTGTATGGTTAGTCCGGTGCTAATCTCGCACTAAGTTTTGACAGGTTCTCTGTGAATACGACTGTAAGTAGTTAACTTAATCTATCATTTTTAAACATCAAAGTGTAAAAATGCAATGTACCACAGGTGAAGGTTATATTAAATTAAAGGAAGACACACATTTTCATGTTTTCACATCATGCGACTGTGATGCTTCCCAACTAGATTAAAAAGGTACAATAACATGCATGAACCAAGAAACCGATTCTGGATCTGCAGTTGCAAATTTAATGTAAAATGTGTTTGTTATAATAACCTAAATAATGGTAGTTTTATTCCAGTTTGAGTGGGGATAGAAACGGTAAGGATAACATTTAAGTAGCTCTGTGCCAGGGCAGAGACGTAGAAGAGTCTATGAATAGTTTTCATAATGGTTAACACAAAGCACAGTTGATCAAGGAGACCAAAACATCCGTGCACCTCTAATGCAGACATTGCCAATCACGTTAATTCATATGAATTTGTGAATTTGTAAACGCAAAAAAAATGTTTGATTTATACGATAAGATTTAAAGTTTTTCTTACTCGTCCCACAAGTCACAAATACTTGTCCTAATTCATTTGTTTAAACCCTTCAGAGCCGGTAGTCTCAGTTGTCACCTAAATTGGCATTACGGCAAACCGATCGACTGGCGTTTTCAAATGTATGGAGAAATTGAAGAGCGCGCGCAGTGGGCGTTAAGCGAACTAACATTTACGAGTCCAAGCTTGATTTGACAGCTTACTCAACGTTGCCGTAAATACGTCGACATTGCCGTTTACGTCCACTCCGCGTTTTCATACAAATGGGAAGTCCGCGTTTGACTTTGACAGCTTGAAGAAGTAAAACCACAGAATATCTAGTAAAAACTTGTATGGAGTTTGACGTTTTTACGGAACTTCGAAGTTACGTAAACGCCAATTTAGGTGAGAACTGAGACTACCGGCTCAGAATATGTAGGCATGTTTACAGTCAGAGAATTCTGTTCTGTCAAAATATGTTTTACTTTGCACTATGCTTTGTTTAAACATAGATTAGAGTAAAGGTAATGTATTTTGATTCCACTAAAAGTATCATTATCAGTGAATTTCAAATGTGTTTTAAAAATTCCCAACATTGAGTGTTCAGAAATAATGTTTTGAATAGTTGACATGAAGCAATAATCCAGCTAAACCAACTTTTTACAGGAAATATTAATGAATACATGAAAATTTTATACCAAAAGTTCTCATTGCTTCAAGAAAATAACCACCGTTTCGTCGATATTACCTGAATCTTTGATGCCGAAATATCCCGCATTACAATGGGAGAAGTAATTTCGATGTGACAAAGATGTTGGCTTGAAAATTGCCTTAATGCATCTTATCGCAAAGGATGAAAGGAGGGCAAATCTGGTATGCGGGAAAAATACCTTAGGAATAAAACTTAAATTAAGCTGAGTTTAATAATTGTTCTTGTAAACCTATAGATTATTTTATTCATTTGAGGATTACCAGCGGAGTAGTACACTCACGATTATACACAATATTGACCAGAAAAGAACATAACCCCAGTAGCAGTTAGTAATATAAATTATTGAATTTTATAATGTAGTGATAATGATAATTCTTTATAATGGACACACATTTTTATTTCAACTTCCGTCACGCCAGATAGTTAAAATCTTGTAAAATATGGTGTAAAGAATAACCAACCATAACATAGGCTCACAGGGACAAAGAAAAGTAATAATGAAGAAGATTTTATTCATTGAAACATTATTTTTGAAAAACGTCGGGTGTTTATTATCTCAACCTGATTTGTGATGGTACAATATTGATTTACATGCGTCGAGGAGGTAATCAATGGTAGGTAGGACAAAAAACACTCACCACGGCTAGCTACTGTGGATATGTCCAGCACTGATCAAGAGATTCGACGCATGAGATATTCGAATATTTTAAAGAACGAAAACATTAACACTTTTAATTCAATCCATCAGTCGCGCGTTAGTAATAAAATATTTCTGATTGAAGCGAATGAAGCCATCATAGATAATATAATATGGAAGCCATAGAATCTGGAATATGAATGAAGAGGTAGGAAACACAGACTAATAATAATTAGGAATGATAGGAAATCTGACAGTTCATACAGCTGATTTTTTGATACGCAGCGCAACCATGCGGCAGCTGGGGAAATTAATTCGCGAATGCAATGCACGTCACATCCGTTTTAAAATTAGTCCGAATTGCTGTATTCACGCAGCAGCGTGAATACAGTTGGTCCGAAACGCGCTGACAGTGCTCACAAATGCAAGATTGTGAGGCATGACGTCACGATGACACCATCGATCAAGCTCTTTAGTTGTAGTATCTATGTAACCGTGTGCAATACTGTAGAGATGCGCGCTCTCTCCATAGTCGTTCTGTTACTATTTCGCTTGTTTGCCAAATTCTATGACTATCAACTTTTCAAAATCACATTCATCATCACTCTCATTGTCACATAATGCTATTAAATAGCTATCCCCTTGCAAAATTTTTATTGTTGAACATTCAATACAATGTTTTGATGAAGAATTTTGTGAACACCGTTAGCACGCTCACAATCGGTACGATTTGTTATCGCAAATAAGGAAGTATGTATTCGCGAATATTTTGATTCGGACCAGGGGTTTGCACGAATATATTTGTGAGCACCGTCAACCCAGAGGCTAAATGGTCCGAATTGTGCTCAAACGCTGACAACGTGAATACAGTTGACAGTGCTAAAAAATGCAAGATTGTGAGGTATGACGTCACGATGACGTCATCGTTCAAGCGCTTACGGTGATCACGGTGAAACCGTGAGCGATATCAGTGGCAGCCATAAATCGCTCGGTAAATTTGATGTTGACTCTGCAAGGACAACAAGTTAAAAAAAATAAAACGCTTTCAATCTCTTTTGGCGACCTTGGCTACCTAGAGCAAAATACGCAGGAACTGGACTTATTATGCTCAATGGTAAACTAAACTATCCAGAAGTCTTCATTAGAATCGGGTTAATCACCCCCCGAGCAAACTTTAGACGAGACTTTAGATTACCAAATAGTAAATTATTCCATTAGTATTGGCTAGCACTCAATCCTTCCCCAGGACGCTTCAGCTTCTCAACACAATGAACTAAACTGAAGCTAATATTTTTAATACTTCTCAACCACGAGGTTTGCCCCATTTGTTAAAAATATTTTTGTAATCGTAAATATTGAAATATTTTTTCGCTAAGTTGGGTGTTTAAGATCAATCATATTTTTTGTTATAATTTTAGTTCTTCTTTGTTGTATTTTTTCCAGTATTGTAGTTTTTAACCAAAATGGTCGACCTGAATTAATTGTAAGTTTTGTAAGCCTATAATAGGCGAGCATGCAATTCAAGAAAAGGTACGCTTCTCAGTGTTTGCTTTGATATTTTAGGGTAGGTTACCTGGACGCTACCTGTCGTAATAAATAAGCAGTTTTCTTACCCATTCGGATAGTAGGGACAGATCTGAGCGGTCCAAACTAATTTGCGCTTATGTTAGTGTTGCCTAGACTTGGGATCACCGTGCGCGGCTGCCCCCGGTCGTGATACGCTCTTTATTGCATTTAAATCGAAATCATGAGCACTAAGGGCAATTTGACGTAACCGAGGACATAATATCATTAAAACCGCTAACTAGCGCTTTGACCATTATTCGGACCAAGCCTTGGAAACGGGTAGGCGTATAGCGCCATCTAGATTATATTTTGATAGATGGTGCCCTTTGAGTAATAATGTCACTAATTACTTTGAAATGGCGCCACATTCATACCTAGAGAATCGATATTTTCTTTTTGTAATATCACAGATTACATACATTACAAAATGTATGTAATCTGTGGCCTATGCATATTTTATGATCATATCGAAAATTTATAAAATACAAAATACCTTCACCCAAATATCCGAACTCTAATTGTAGGTATCCTCTATCAAATTATGATTTAATCCGACATAAAAAAAAAACAATTCTATCAATTATCACCTTTCGCCTGAATGTTTTCAAATGTTTGGGTTGGAACCTACGTAAAACCCATCCATAAATACTGACTACATTGGTAGTAGGGAAACCCATTTACCATTTTTATGTTAAGCGCGGCAAATGGCGTACGCCAGAACCTTGCATAGGAGGTGCCCGACGACGCCTATGGGCTTTCGGACTTTCACGGGGGCTGTGAGAACCTTGCCGGCCGGCCAGGTGTTTCTTCACACCATGTTTGAAGGATGTGGCAGGCTTTCTATAGTTTATCGACAATACGGATAAAGGACCTAGAGGATTGGTAGTTTGTGATTTTAGTAATGTCGACAGTAAATGGGTGCATTCTCTGCCTGTTCTGCGTTGAGCGGCTAAGATTTTTTTAATGGTTGGTTTAATTTTTTAAACACACAAACAAGTAGACATATTTGCAACCAATAGACATGTTCACCTCGTGGTCTAATTAAGAATGATTTTCTATTCAAAAGGTAATGCTACAGCAATGAAAGACAATAGATATGTTTATTTTATTTTATATACAATAGCGTGTCTCCTTTACATTATTCACAATATATCTATACAATATAATTATCTCACAACGAGGTTGGCCCGGGTGTATGTGCAGGGTGGGGGGCGCGTTGTTATGGCGGCGTGGCGAGCGAACGCGCCGGCGCGCCCTCGGGCTCCGCCGTGCCGTTGGTGAGCCGCTCGGGCGCGCCCGCCGCAGCTCCCGCGCCCTCCGCGCCCTCCCCGCCCTGCCCCTTGTTGCGCAGCTCGAACACTTGCGTGATCGCATCGCGGAAGCACAGGAAGTTATAGTCTATCACACCTGAAAGAAAACATTACATTACATTAAGGCGCCTATATACCATAGCGTCATGTCAAGGCATACGCGCAGTGGAATCTAGCCAGTACCATCATGTCAGCGGGAGGGTACGCACATTTCGCGCGATCCGTCCCCGCTCGGCAAGGTACGACTAGTCTGATTTTGTCAAAAAAATAAAAAAATAAAATTTTTTAACAGCAAGGGGGATGTGTACCCCGTTATGGCTAAAAAGTATAAGATTTTTTTATTTCATTCTTCTAAATAGAAAGATAACAGAAAAATTGCTTTGAAACATAAAAAAGGTCCTTTTAGAAATATTTTTTATTTCGATGATTATACAATTGTTTTGAATATAATGGGGATGTGTACCTTCGCAAACGTACGTTCTATAAGCTCAGTATTTTTTCAATGTTTAACAACCAAACGCTTTACTGTAATCGACTTCAGAAAAACGTTCATATTTAGGTATTTATTCCCCTTAAAATATTATTTTTTTGTATTTGCATAGAGATGGCTCTTTGTATACAGGTTGTCGTAATGGCCAGTACATTAAATTTGGGAAATGAATATTGGGATTGAAACAAACAAAAAAGTTGATTAACTTTTTGCTGAATATCCTGTAAATAAAAAGTTAGACTTTCCATACAAAGTAATTAAATAATTTAGTGTAAAAAGAATCAAATGTTCTGTAAGAACTTGGGATCGTTGTATGTACTTGGACATGGATGGCTAATATCACACCTACTGTTATATTAGCCTGATACGCCACGTGGGATCTAGGTTCCATGGCAAGACCTTCCTTATGCATGGTTACAACGTCGTGAAAAATTACGATATGTAGACAAAAACATAAATTTCAAAAATGTTTATCTCAGTAACTAGACAATTTAGAGTTTTTTTTTTTTACTTTTTTGTCTCGGAAAAATATGAGGATTACGCTGGCGAAATTAATGTACTGGCCGTTACGACGCCCTGGATAGCCCTGTGTGACAATGATTCTTCAACCAATATAAACACACCGGTTGTAATTTAACTAGCTGTAGTATCCATCTCCACATGGGATACAGTTTTTTAGAAGGAAGTCAGAATGTCCTTCTTCAATCACAATTTAACTATTAAAATTAAATATATGATTATAATTGTTCAATAGTTTAACTGTGAAGATGTAGGAAACAGACAGATGGATAGATAAATAGAAATGGATTTATAATATAAGGAAGGACTTTCAAATATTTTGTAAAAAGTTCATAAATTAACTGTTCCTGATGCGGTATTCCAGACAGATTGTTATTTCCACAGAAAGAAGATATGCAAAATAAATATGACCAAATAGACCATGAATAGACCAAAAAACAATTTCTTAACAGTTGAGCACCGTAAGATTAGACACGATTCATTATCTTATTTGCCTTTTCAATTGGTAAGTATCACAAATTCTGTGTTAAGAAAGTTTGGCTCTTCCTTGAATCTTTGGCTCAATGTCTAAGTACTGATACATAGACCACAGAAATACTGAGCTAACACCAGAGGGAATCTAATTAAAATTAGAATTTGATAACCCGCATCGTCACCAGTGTCAAAGCAATGATAAGCGTAGAGCCACTATTTGAGTTTTAGAACTATCACAAAGAGATACCTTGCTTGTGGAAGTTTTCCTCGCGCAGAATGCATACGAGCGCCAAGAACTTGTTGACCTCGCGCAGGTACAGGATCGTTCCGTTGTTCAGCTTAATGAGAGACGACGACTGACTGTTGAACGCGGCCGCCTCAGATTCCTCCACCAGACTGTAAATGCACACATTGTTCGTTAAAAAAACATTTCAACCTGAAAAGAATTTGTCTTCCATGAATCCAGCAGAAAAACCTAACAAACACTATGTGTGGAGGGTACATGTTGTTTAGGTGTCGTGCTGCAAGACGTTGTTACCCGTCGCCAGTGGCAGCAGGCATGGTTGTGGCTCACTAACCAACCGCTGATGATTGATACTGTGTCTTTAAAATACTTTGGGTTCCTTTGTGGTTAGATAAAGTGAGTGGAGCAAATAGTATACTACTGCTAGAAATTTATATTTTTTAATGTTTCCAATTCAGTAAAATAGTGATGTCAGATCCAGCTGTCAATTAATAATATCTCAACATAATTAAAATAAACATCTCATCTCAATAATATGTCTAGTGCAGTGTTGGATATTTTGTGTTTTTAATGGTTAGGTTTTTGTGATAATTTTCCTTAGGGTGGGCTCGTAAGCATCCGAAAATCACACTCCCCATAAAATTGTACTTCAATGATTAGTAAATTTACTTGATAATTAGTATCTAAAGTCAGGCAAACAATATCTGTGTCTGAATGTTTTTGTTTTTTCGGTAAATGTATCCTGGGTATCAAATCACAGAGGAAATAAAATGTGTATGAAGATTTTCTCTTTCCTTTTATTCATTCGGTTGGGATTAAAAAAAAATGTGCAGACACAGATATTTGTTACCCGATATTATCTATTAAATATCAAAGAACAATGGTTTTAAAATTATTTGTAAACAATGTTTGTATGGGGAGGATAGCTAATGGGCCATTCTTTACTCTTTTGTTTGACCTCAAATTAGGTGCTGTGTTGCCTTTTTTGGCAGACCAATCTTATATTGGGTATCGTTGAGTGCATGTAAGATTTTTATAAAACTTCAAGGGATTTAGATTCAGACACCTTTCATATGACTGTCATACACAAATACAAAGAGGAAAATCATATATGTGAAGTCTCCTGTCAACGTTTTCCTTCCATGGCTAATATGTTGATGTCGTACCCATATATACAGGAGACGTCGATGACAACGTCGATCATGTCACAGCACAGCTCGTAGCTCTGCATGTCGACGGGTGAGCTGTCAGTGGCGATGTAGATCTTGGACACCACGTCGAATAGGAATGCTTTCTCGATGCCGGAGTTCTGAACAATAAAATTACCTCTGTGAAACTAATGTTAATGGAGTCATAGAAAAATGGGAACATTTTAAATTCTAGACCTCGGGTAAAATTTCTCCTATGATGCATGGATTTTTCAGTAGTGTCCGGTCAAGGAAAACTCCATTTCCGTTCATGAGGAACATGAAAGTATTTAGGTGTGTTACTACTTCCAGCCTGGCTGGTCACGGTGTGTATTACTGGGCTGCCAGAAAGACTTTATCTCATGATAACGTTATGGCAGTCTGCTAGGTAAGTACACAAATATTCAATATTAACACCAAAATGCAGTGGACCTCCGGTAATATTTCTTATTTACTAATGTCATAAACATCCGACCTCTTAACTCAATATTCACATGACATCTTAGTAAAAACTTCCCATGTTTTGATGCTGTCTACAATTTACTTATCACTGCATATTGCGTAGTCATATCACCGCTGTATTGTAACAACACATGTGACGCATGCAGGGCAAAATAAACTAACTACTTGGACCTGTCAGATTACAAGGGGTTTACTGTATACTTAATTGTGCCGACTTACAGATATGAGTATGTTGAGCAGGTTCTCGAGGGTGGGTAACTGGGGTATGAGCTTCTGCACGACCTTGGAGAACGCCTCGAAGATGGAGTGATCGTAGATGGAGGTAAGATGAAAAGAGAGGTGAATGCCGTCGTAGCCGAAGTCTGTGAGATCGTCAGTGGCACGCTGGTGTATGTCGCGCTGCGACTCCATCTTGTAATCGTCGCTGAGTCCGTCCACCTTAAAATGGATGGTCAACATTATATTACTATACTGATTTTTAGTTTCTATTGCATCTTTATTGACTGGACGAAATATGTCCACTAATATTAAAAAGTATTAACTGTGGAGTGGTTACATTGATCCAGTGGCTCAATAAACTCCACTAATTTATAGAATAGAATAGAATAGAATAGAAAATTATTTATTCGATAGAGTACAAGCATACATAGCCAAGAGAACTTATTTTTATAAAACAAAAAGTACCCTAGGGAAAAGGCTTATGACTCTGCGATGGTTTGCACTTACGAGAGCTGCAGCAAGCTGCAGCAGTCTGGCGACGCTGGTTTTCAGTAACAACCTGTGATGGTGATGTGTGATGGTGTGTGTGTTAATGTTTATAGTTGTACATGTATATTGTTGTTTAGTGATTCTATGTATGATTATTTGTAAGTATATATTTGTGTGGATGTAATTTCATTGTTTGTGCAAGACGAATGTGACCCTGTGTATGTATATAATTGTATTAAAAAAATTACAAAAAAAATATTAAATTAAGTAATTAAAAAGTAAGTAAGTTAAAATTATGACAACAATATGTAAAGATAACCACGTGAAGTGTTAATTATGTACAGTGATAAATAAATAAATGCAAGCGTTTTAAATTACGTTCGCAGTATTTCCTTCCATTTGGGGTCTCGACAGATTTTGTATCAGTATTGATTAGTTTTAATAATTTACTGAGCCGGGTTCTGTTTGCCTAGATAGTAGCCAGTCCATGCAGGCTTTTTTAAATGTTTTTAAATGTCATATATGTGACAGCTTTGCAAAAAAAATGTTTACAAACATGTGTAAGGAAATGGGAATTTCTCGACTTAAAGCACTGGATAGGAATTTCATTTAATTTGTATCCCATTCTATTTCATTTTCAAATAAATGATTTTTACAGTAAATTTTATACAATTACACGGTGCTATAAAAAGAACACCATCTGAAGTCATAAAAAATACAATGGTTAATTGCAACAAACCTGAAAGACTGTTTTTCTGATTCATGATTATTATCTTTAACCATGGAGGTGAAGAAATAACTGGAGAAATAACGTCCATACAACGAGCGCGCAAAAAATTACGTAACGCAACTTACAACATTTTATTGCCGTACAAATTTGTAGCGCAATGATGAAAACGGAGAAAAATCGAATTTGAAGTCTCCCAAATTGGTAGGTAAACCGATAAATATAAGAATTATTTTTTAATAAACCAGATGGTCGTTACGTCATTCCTCATTCGTGATGATGACAGCGAGCAAAAAAGCAAAAATATCTAATAAATACTGGCTGAATCCGGCCGTCAAACCCATTGAAAACTACATGAGTTAGAAAGATGTTATGCAAACCATAGCCAACAAATAATTTGGTTGCAAAAATTTGCAAAAATATTGCTCATTAGAGCAACGTGGTGGCAAGTGAAGCTGGGGATAATGCCGCGGCGCTGAGCGGGATGAAAACATCACCGTCCATGGATCCATTTGTAAATTGTTGTTCGTAATTACTTTTCTGAAATAGTGAATTACAAACAAATATTTTGAAAAGGCGTTTTATTTGCATGTTCTTATATGTATATGTAACACATCGTAATTAGAAAATAATGAAAGAGAATCTCCAAATATAAAAATAAATTTAGGCGATTACATAGCCTATGTATATTGGGTTTGTGACTTCGGTTTTTTTATTAAACAATTATGTAAAGTTTGTAAACTGCCTGAATTCGATAATTTTCTGTATCTAATGGATACGACTTTACCGTTATTTCATTAATTTGAGTTTCAGCGACAATTGAATTTGAAGCTAGTTAGGTAATCAGATTTTGAAAATAATCAGAAAAAGGTTTTTTCAAAATCTGATTACAATCCCTGCATTAATTCAAAGATTTATTCGGAAGAAATGCTGTTTCATCAGAATTTATAGCGAGAAAAGACAATGACTAACAAATATACGTAAGTGTGTGAAATGCATTCTCTGTTAAATGCGCCAATGTAGCACTAATCCCGTATTTAAGCCTAACTGGATACTGGCAAAATTGTCTAAAAATAGGACAGAGAGGCCTTAATTAAAATCAATCCATCAATCAACATAAGTATAGTTTTAGTTTTTAACCGACATCAAACACTAAAAAGTGGAAAATACCCGATTTTTGGGGTCGGTGCCACCCAACCAAAGAATAACACCAATATGTCACCGACCCAAAAATGGGTGTTATTTTCCACTTCTTAGTGTTCGAATTCGGTTTTATTACGGTTCCATACCCAAAGGGTGCCAACGAAACCCCAATACTAAGCCGTTGCTGTCCGTCCATCCATCCGCCCGTCTGTCCCTCCGTCCGTCCGTCTGTTACAGGGCTGTATCTCATTAACAATAATAGGTAAATAGTTGAAATTTTCACAGATTGTGTATATTTATGGCCGCTATAACAACAAATAGCTAACATTTTGAAATATTAAAAATTAAAGGGGAGCCCCCTTACGTGATTTTTTGGGTGAAATCATGTAAGATGGTACGGAACCCTTCGTGTACGAGTCCGACTCGCACTTGGCCGGTTTTTTGGTTAGTGATTCCGGTACAGGCGCACTCCTTTCAGGTACTAACTTTACGTAATTATCTTGACCTTGAACTTTACGTAAATATCGTATAGACTTGCGTTATTTGAGTGCTCCAAGCAGAGTGCCCACTCAAGTCCTCAATGGCTTTTCATAAGCGTATTTTTATTATATTTTGTCTTAATGATGGAAGCCAATTTTTTCAAAATTTTTACCAAAATAAGTTGGCACTGTTTGCTACAAATACGCAATTATATTTTAAATATTCGTCAAATATCATTTCATAATGCTAGATTCAGTATATTATCAATATAAGGTACAACTTTTTTGTAAAAAAATATATTAGGTCAACATTTTATCGCGCATATTCAGACTTATGTATATTCAAGTAAGAGTTTTATTTTAGGCTGGTTCGTGCAAATAACATAAAATATAATTTTAGAAGTATTTCTATGGGTAAGCATAAATCCAGCAGTAGACATTTCAATACACAGACAGACATACTAATTGCATGCTATATAATATCTATTTCTGGCTAAATAGAGGAATTCTGCAAAGAAATGAAAATAAGTAGCGAATTGAGATTATTTTGAGTTCGTGTTGATTGATGGCATAACACCATCCCCATAGAAATGTTTTCAAGTGAAATATCCACTATTTCGAATATTTAGCGTATACTTACAGGTAATATGATATTCCTGAATGTTTTTTATGTCTCGTCAAGTTGTTTATGCATCATTTTACAATGCACGACGGCATATTCAATTAAAATTCGATCTTACGTCAAACTCGCCCGCGACAGCTAGCGACGCAAGACTAAAATGGCCGCAGGTTCTGTCAAGATGACACGCCCCCCGCGGCACAATTGTGATAAGGCAATTTTTTTAGTTACATTCGTTCTCCTGTTATTTCTTCACCTCCATGTCTTTAACATATATAAATTAGTGCTTCAAAGTCTATTACTTTTTATTTACAATTATACATTTCATACTGAGATAACCCCAAAAAATTAAGTGATACACGTAATTCATAGGTTAAAGAGGAAGGGATAGATTGCTTATGTCATATCAGTGTTGAATAGGGCTAATAAAAGTCCACAGGTGACAATGATATTTTTTACATCGACAGCAGACGAGCGCGACGGATGCCTCTTTGACAACGGGCTGAATGATTAGCTCGCAACGTCGGAGAATATCTCTACCTGCCGCGTGAAAAGCCGTAACATTTTTCAAACATGCCTAACGACCGCGGTAACCTCAAAAGTATCATAATGATATTTTTTATTTACAATTTACATTACTCAATTTATACATAAAATGTAAAGTTTTCATCGCGCCTACCTAGGCAAAATTTGGAATCGAGCTTAGTTGAATGACAGTGTAACTACTTCTGACAGTGATGGCGCTGGTAAGAAATGTCATAGAAATGTCACCAGAGAAAATAAGTAGTTTTCAGAGAGTTTTAATATGACTTTACCTTCTTTTTTAATCTATGTCATTAGAGAGAAGTTCTTTTTTTTTTTTTGTGACTGGACATGAATGGCTAATACCACAAGTTCTGTCATCGTATTAGCCCAACACACCACATGGGAACTAGGTGCCATGCCAGGACCTTCCTTATATTGCACGGCTACATTGAACTGGATGGAAAACACGGACAATTTTTCTAATGTAGCATTATGATAGATTTATGAATGTTAAAAAAAAAATATGATTTTTGCAAGTGTTAATCTTAAGGTGCTGGTCTAAATCTCTAAATAACAAGAAATTTCTTTCTCTTCAATAGAATTATACAGAAAAGTAAAATGTTCCGTGTACCTTGTGAATGAACACTTCAAACTTTATGGACTGGTTGACTTTGAATGCCTTCGTGACTGTCATGTGAAGTTTGTTCAGTGCGTCCATGTAATCATCCTGCAACAATGTACATGAAGCTGAAAGAAATAAACACAAAGCAGTACATAGCAGAACTTTGCAATGACCAATCTTTGAATGTCAAGTTAAATACAGCAAGTGATTTGATAGGGACTCCGATTAAATATCTGAAGTATCTTGTTAACCAGAAGATATATAAAGATTGGAACGGTTTTAAACGGCGGGAGCAAGCGTGCATCCCACAACATTGGTATGAACCTAAAACGTCTAGCATTTGGATCACAAGATGTTTCATGTTCTTTTAAGGTAATCAAGTACATTACTGCACTATTTATAGACAGCAGCAGCCAAAAGTACCATTGTTACACACAAAGGCGTCGCCAGCCGATGGGCAAGGGGGGGCAAGTTGACTTTACCTACTACAATTCATACTTTTCTCATTCTCATTGGTGAATTCATTCGAAGTTCGACGTACGGGAATGATTGTTCAAGGCTTGAACTTCAAGCAAATCAACTCAAAGACTTAGGACTTTGGTTGCATTATATTTGGCAACTTTTTTAGAATATCTAGGGGGGGGGCAGCTGCCCCTCCCTGCCCCCCCTTGGCGACGCCCTTGGTTACACAATTAACCAGTCGTGAATGATTCAGCAGATATCTGCCAGATAATCAATAATAGCCTTATTGCATAGGCGAAAGTAGGCCAAATAGTCAGCAGGAAAAACTTCTAAAACGTCTGCATATTAATAAAAATCGGTATGACTCAGTATCTGAAGCAGGATCTATGTTGGACTGTTTTGTTTCTATTCAATATTAAATACTATTCTATACAATACTATTGGTTGTCGCTATCTAGCCTTAAATTAAAGGTATAATGATTGTCAGTCTCAGTAGCCTAGTGGCGTGATACCTCGGTGTTCGATAATCGAGGTTAAGCAATACTGAGCGTGGTGGGGTTCCGGATTGGTGACCGTTTTGCAGACCACCTAAAATAATGGTGAATAAGTTAACATTTTCATCCAACATTAGGTCAAGACATGGACCGTTAAGATAAGGTATGGGTGTAACCAAAATATTTCAAAACGATTAAGTCATAAGAATGTTTTATTTTATTATTGTAAATTTAAAAGCAACTGAGCTAACAGTTTCTTCTATGCTGAGTTTCTAGGTCAGAAAAAAATGACCAATAAGCCGATTCTTACATAACAGGTGGTAGGGTTAATCCCGCCCAAGTGGTACTATCCCACTGAATGAAAATGGTCGAGGTGGCAATGAAAATTGTCTATTTCTTTCATCCCATTCAATGTAGCCCTACAAATTGGCCGTCGTCGGGCACCTTAATAGGTCCCGACATATTCAATATGCTCCACTTAATATAAAAAAAACAAGATTTAGCCATACCAGTATTACATATTGAAGCTTCCCATATAAACTTAACTAAAACAAACCTGAGCGTCTATAACAAAGACCAGAGCGCCGCATCCGCCAAATATGGTGTCCGAGTCGAAGGTGGGGTCAAAGAAGTCGATCTGGCCCGGGAAGTCCCAGATCTGAAACTGCACGAAGCTGCTGTTGTTGATGTCGTCCTTCACGATCTTGTTGGTGGACTCCAGGAACAGCGTCTCATTCGGAGACATCTTGTGGAACACCACCTTCTGGATGGATGACTTGCCCGACCTGCAAAGGGTTGTGCAATGGGTTTTTGGTCATTTTAACTGTTGTTTCGTGTATGACGTTGGTAATGAACCGCAACTACAGGAAATTAGTTCATTATTAAAGTTGATTATTACAGTAACATTAATAATAATGTTAAAATCAAACAAAGAGTGAAAACTAAATTGTATAATGATTTGATTGCTAGCGATAGCTATGAGTGTAAACTATGTAGGTTTATTTTTATAGAACAGGAGATAAATTGAAAATATCACACAGTTGCAATAATAGCCCAACACTCTGCATTCCTAAAGGAACTAGAAGCCATGCCACTGGATCGAAAACATGGGCAATTTTTTTTGCTGTTTTATGTTTCAGTGAATGTGATGGCATCAGCTCGTGCGGACTTACCGCTACCCCCTAGTAAGTAGGGAAGGGGCCTTCACTGTTTGACATGGGTTCCTAACCTTGAAGACCTGCATTCTCAACAAAAATACACATTTTAACCTCGGATAACAAAGATCGTACTCATATCCCTTTTCAAGGGTGGATCCAGGGGTATCATTAGGGTTAAGCCTTTTTTTTACCATCGATTTGCTGTAGGAATTAAAAAAGAACCGCAGTCATCGTCACAAAAGACCTCAGATACCAAACCCTGGGCTACGGGCCAAGTTAGGCAATGGGCCAAATTAGACTCCCGGCTACTGGATAAGGTAGTTTTATTTACAGTTATATCCATTTAGGTACAAAGTCACACTAATTCACTAGCTAGGTATGCATTAAGTGTATCTTTCAACCAACAGTTACATCCCCTGAGTACATTAGAAGTACCTAAATTGTATTTTACTTCTTAGGCAGAGCTATACGAATAGTTTGCAAATACATTCGTCAGTGCAGATGTTGGATGCACATATATTCACCTGCGCAAGCCCATGAGGAGAATACGTGGTTTGGAGTCGTCCTGCACAGAGGTGTCGTCACCATCGCCGTCAGTCTCAAAGGGGCCGTAGCCGAAGTCTTTGGGGAAGGAACCCACTTCGAACCCGCTAGTGGCGCCGCCTCCTCCGCTACCGCTGGCACCCTCTTGCAAACTCTATCAAGAATATTAGATGTTAGCTGCGATAACACTGCCCACCAGACCCACCAGACCCACCCACTGTACATTCGGCTCTCTTGAACAGGTACACTTACCATTGTGGCTGTATCTTGAATATATAATCACCCTAAAGCGAAAAAAACATCAGTGAAAACTAATAATTTACATATTGGATTGCTTCTTTCGGAAATAATCAAATGAAAGCAAATATGAAGAAAACTGCAAGCAAACGCAAATCAAACTACCTAAATCAGTTCAACACGACGTTTAACTTGAGCACAGAACATAAATGAAGAATTTGGCGAATGAATCGCTGTCAGTTTGACAGCCAAAGGTTTAGACGAGATTAAGCTGCTTTTACACATGCTTTTACAAAGCAGGCTATGACGACGACGCCAAAATCAATCATTGGCACGATTAAATGCTGTAATCAGGACTCTACTTTGATGCAAAGTAACAAAAGAGGTGCATGCATGCACGCCAATGGGAGTCAAGGCGAGCACCAAAATATTGCTACTTGCTGCGGACAGAATACGATCAAAGGGCAAGGATGGAAATCTCGCTGCGATTTATATTTGGAAATGTGGGTAATACTGAATGATTTTTTCAAGTGGGCCTTCAGCGCCAAATAAGAAAAACTATAATAAATAGCGAAAAACATGCGCGATTTCAGGAAAAATAGTTGAGTTTATCAACCGACAATGAAATAACATTTGCTTATGTGCATATCTACAATTATGGCGGTAAAATTTTATTAAATTTTATATTGTACCCATAATTACACGTTATTTCATTGTCGACATTCTGTTTTTTTACACCTTAATGAGGACCTTTTTCTTAAAGTAAAATCGACAGCGCAAACTCAATTAAATAAAAAAAATATGGAACTTGTGTGAAAGTGGACAACATTTGTACCTTTTCTGGAAGCTTATGGAATGATGAAGTTATTTACATAATTTGTATGCCCCATGTCATACTTTTCTTTTAGTAATCCTCTTTAAATAAATTTTATAATTTTTTTTCACAAAATGTCGTTTATGACCCTTTATTTCTGAGATTATGGATATTTTAGATGTATTTATTTTTTTAAGTATTCTCTCATTTATAAGTTATTAGAAAATCGCTGTTAAAATGCCCAGAGTGTAGTAGTTATTTTAAAATCATCACTTTTTCATAATAACACAGAACATTTAAAAAAAACTTAAAAAACTTAAAAACTATTGATTATAGACCCCCATTTCACGGGACTAAATTTGTTTCAAATTAGCTCTAGCATGACCCCTTAGAAGGAATTTATCGAATTACCATACACCCTGCATAAGGGACTTCCCCAAATGGACCAGTACGAACTTAGTTAAGTAAACTATTTTCTTTTGTTATTAGCTTTTAATGTCAATGTCTTCGGTTGGTATCGTCGTCCTATTATTATCTTATCTCCGGTGCCAGCGCTTCTTCATGAAAAAGTTTGGTGACAGTGACACTCGGACAGAATAAGACTTGGACGTTTATATTTGACGTACCTGTGATCGTGTTCTGTGCCTCGCAAGAGTGCGGGCCAAACCGCTAGACAACGAACGCTCTATTTTTTTAATGAATTAAACTTAAATGTCCTTTTTACGTATTAGTTGTCAGCATTGATAAAAATAAATTATTTTCAAGGTTAGACTCAAAGAACAACGAAATCACGCTGTGTAAAAGCGGGTTTTATCAGGCAAACTTACTTTGGTTAATCGTACTCATATTAACTAATTCTGTGCTTAGACTCATTATATATTTTAACAACACATTTACAGCCTCAATAAATACCCACCATCACACCGCTTGCCCGAAGGGATAGGTTCGTTAAGATCACAGCATAAGTAATATTATATTATCTATGACAGCATATTTCTTTCGAGCATCTGTTCATACATGCTTTATGATTACGGGTGCTACTTTCCTGACCTTTTACAAAGTAGGTAACTACACACTTCGTCAATCTGGTCGTGTGCGTACATGTAGACTGCGCGACAGTCGTTTGTCTCTATTTCTGCCAAAGAAAATAATTTCTGCTATAACCCCCAAAAATAGGACGTTACTAACTATATAAAGACGAGCACACTATGCAGTTATGTATTTGATCTCATACAACACTTTGTAAACCATAGAAATAGGATGTGCTGCGCGCGCATGCTAGGTCTATGTTGTAAACAATATTTAAAAATATAAAAAAACCCGACACCATAAAAAAATGTAAACTGAAATTTTGAACAATATAATGTGTTCTACTATATGACGTTATTTCGATGGTGTGAATATTATGTGACTTGTGCATTACTCCAAAAGGAACCCAACTTTGACAAAGCCGTGTTTTCCTTCCCACTGCTCGATGCACTGCTCCCAACGACGACGGTTCAAGATGATGAAGCCATGTTATGATGACGAGCATATGTTATATATCCTGTGTAACAGAACTCCTCATAAGGGGGCTGACGGCATCTTCATGGATGATGTACTTTGGTAACACTTTCAGACATTATCACATTGATACTTCTTTTGGTTAACAAAGTATCTTGGCACGGTAGGGTCGCCCTCTTATGTAACAAGCGGACCTTCTCCAGAGTGACATCACGTAGATTTTCCTCTACATCCTTTATGGTAGGGTTAAGCCCGCCCGGGTTAGAACCCACTACGAGCAGCTAAACATATAACATATGATCACAATATTTAATCAGAGTCGATCTATAAGGATTAATAAAAAAAAAATATTTAAGAGTTAGCTTAAACTCGGTGGTTTCTAATATTTACTTATTTCAAAGAATGTGGTATAAATAAATAAAAATAAAAACCCATAATTTGGAATTCTCCTCCCGTAATCAATGCCTCCTACTAAAACAGTGTTTAAGATTGCCTTGGAATAAGCGACGTGAAAAAGTATATCTATTTACTGAATTGTAGTTTGGTTTAATTTTTAAAACTAGAAATAAAAGCTATTGACTACATAACAATGTTTATTTAACCCTATGAACGTACGAGTATAAGCTTAAAATAACTAATATTGTACATACCAACGTAACGATACTTTTGGTTGTATAGAGAATATATGGCTAATACCACTCCAACCGTCATACCATGCCATATGTGAACGAGGTCCCATGGCCATGCCAGGACCCTCCTTTGGTGACTTTAAAGAAATTTGACTAGATTCCACTAAAATTAACTGAGCCACTGCTGATGCACTCATTGGTACGAGAAATTGTCAAAGTCAAACAATCCGCGGCCTTCCTTTGAACGAAAAGCTGCTCCGGAGATCAGGAAACAGGACGATGCAGAGAAGAGGTCGGACCAGCGCCGCGGCGTAGGTCATACAGCTCAGGGCGAGGGCGACACTAGGCGGCGCCAGCGCGTCGCGCAGCGGCATCGGCGGCGCGCCGGGCGCGGCGCGCGGGGCGGCGAGCGCCTCGTACGCCGCCAGCGCCGAGCGTGGCGCGACAAGCGCCACGTACACCGCCGCCAGGCCGAGCGCGAGCGCCAGCGCCGGCGTCGCCTCCTCCCCTCCGCGCCGGCGCCGCGCGCGCAGCCGCCCCGCCGCCACCGCGCCCGCCGCCGCGAGCAGCGACGCCGGCACAGCGAGCCCGAAGGCGGCGAGCAGGGCCTGCACGTGTGCGCGGTGGCTCGGCTCCCCGAACGCGCACACGGTCACGCCGCCCTCGAGCCGCACGGCCGCGGCGAGCGCGAACTCAGGCACGCTCAGCGACGCTGCCAGCACCCACACGAAGGCGACCGGCGCCGCGACCGACAGCGGCCGCTTCGCCGTTCGGTAGTCGTCGCGCAGCGCCCTCGGGGGCGTCGAGGAGTCGACGAGGCTGCGCCGCGACGAGCGCACCTCGGCGTCGCTGTCGTCATCGCGCGAGCGCGGCCGCTCCTCGGCGGCGGCGGCGTCCTCGCGCGCGGAGGTAGCGAGCGCGTGCAACGCCAGCGTCACCGCGAAGTACGCCGAGGCGGCCGAGGCGAACGCCTCGAGGCCGAGGTACGAGACGCACGCGGCGCCGCCGAAGGGCCAGGTGCCCTCGTTGCGGGCCCACGTCTCGAAGCCAGCCGCCCCGCAGAGCAGGAGTGCGTCCGCGATCGCCAGCTGCATCACGATGATGTGGAACGCTGAAACGGAGACGGAGCGATATTAATAAACCCTCGTTTGCGACTTTGAAGACGAAGACGTTGACGTCGGAAGGACGCTCACCGTTCCTCTCCTTCCTGAAGAGGGCCGCGACGACGGCGACGTTGGCGAGCAGGCCGGCGCCGGCGCAGCAGGCGAGGTAGACGGCGACCGCCAGCGGCGGCAGGACGGGGGCGAGCTCCGACTCCGACATGCCGACGGCGGCGGCGACGACGCGACGCGACACTGCGTCCTGCTGCCGGGAGTGCGGCGGGAGCAATGACTCGACCGGCGCCGGCTGTCGCGCGCCGCAATATTCTTTTTCTCTACTGTCGGCACGGCGTGACTCACTGCGCCCGCGCATGTGCGCAAGGATCGAGGATCGTCGGGAGGAAGTCACCCCTCCCCCGGTCCTCCCCGATCACTTCTGACTCCCGTAGTTTTAGAGGTTTTTTTATTTTAACACATGGTGCGAGAAAGTGAATCGTGGGAAAGTCTGTGATGATATAAATAAATCAATTTCGTGATAAATGTATAGGTTTGCGTATTTGTTTGTGTATCTAATAATATTTTTAGAGGATTGCATGAATTACATTAAATTTGTTGAAATATTTTTGTTATATAGTCTTAGACACACTCACTCACTGACATTCGCCCTCACCGATACTCATTTTAATCAATTTAATTTTTTAATTAATTTTAGAACCGATTATGTATATTTGTGCAGCGCAACCTCTTTCCCATGATACATTCCGGAACTAGACTCTGGTGATTTATTTATGATATTACGAACATTAGGTCGATCAGAAAGGGGTAAAAAATATAATGAACTCATATTGGATTGTGCCATAGTCCGAATGCTATTTGGTTTTGAATCGTAAAATAATATGCAACTATTCATTCATAAAAAAATTTTGATCATCCATTAGTTGATCAAATTATGATCAAGATTTCTATTGGCACTAATGTGTTCTAGGTAAAGCTAACATTTCATCTAAGTAGAGTAAGTTTAATTTAAGAAATCACAGGGCAAAGAACTCCAATTTGCTGAGTGAGAGGTAAGTATTCGTTTTTGTTCCCTCGATCCGGCATGTGTAAAAGCACCAAAAAAGTCGCAACGAGTTTTATTGATGTCGTTACTCAAACTTGCGACACCTCATAACTACGGCCAGTGACTTTAGTCCGAGGTTTACGTTAACGAGACACCGGTCAACTTAAGTATTAAAGCTTGGGTAGAAAAAAACTTTTAAAAAAAAAGTAACCGACTTGAAAGAAAAAGCACTAAAAAGTAAAAAAAATATTCCCATTTTTTTAGTTACGATTATTGGTATTTTATGAGTCGGGGTCAGCCAAGGTAGCCAAGGTTCTCGACTGGCGCAGCGCACTAATTTCTACACGTCCTTTCCAATAAAAAATAATCATCGAAATCGGTTGAGTTTTTCGTCCATTTTTCGCGCACCTAATTAATACAAATTTAAGACTTCAATGATTTTCTCATGAATATCATGGTCAGAACTAAACCAAATTAAATTGGGACCACATGGGAAGCACCCGCTTTCAAATATAAAAATAATCATCAAAATCGGTTCACCCAGACGAAAGTTATGAGGTAACAAAAATAAAAAAAGCAAAACAAAAATATACAGACGAATTGAGAACCTCCTCCTTTTTTGAAGTCGGTTAAAAACGAACTAAAATGATCATGCTCTAGTTTACTTTTCTCCTCACGTTAACACTTTTAACGTACAGAGCCCCAAGTCTGACTTGTCACCTAAGTTGTCGTTTACGCAGAACCGATCGACTAGCGTTTTCAAATGTGTGGAGAAATTGAAGAGCGCGCGCTGTGGGCGATTACATTTGCGAGTCCGAGTTTGATTTGAGAGCCTACTCATCGACGCCGTAAGAAGTCGCCGTTTTCGCCGACTCCCCTTTTTCATACAGATCGGAAGGCCGAGTTTGATTTAAACAGTTTGAAGAGGTAAAACCACAGAATAAGCTGGAAAGGTGTTTGTGTTTGACGTTTTTACGTAACTTTGAAGTTCCGTAAACGCGAATTTGGGTGAGAAGTCTGACTATGGGCTCAGAGTGCCTCCCCCGCCACAGCAGGCATTAGCATTTGCAAGGAAATCGTGTTTGGGTCAAAGTCCAACGTGTGGCGTCTAGGATTATGCTGTTTGTACATGTCTTCGGTTGCACTAACGGCGCATGGAATGGAAAAGTGGAAAGTGATCGTCAAGCTAAGAAAGCAAATATCAAAGGCGTGGAAAGCTTAGGGTGATTTCGCCGACCTGTTGTCGACCATGTCTACAGTTTTACCTATGGTTTTACTCGATAAATAGAAGATACGTAACTGGATCAAAACATTGCTCTATCCTCCTTTTGAGCGGCTCGTAGCCTAATGTCACGGGGACTTGACTAGCATGCCAGAGGTCTGGGTTCAAATCCGCGCATGCACCACTTCATTTCTCATTCTGAGTCGGATAAGTGCATTTCGTCACGAATGCGAGCTGCTCCATGCTTCGGAACCCATGTAAAACTGTAGGCCCCCTTCCCCTACTAGGTGGTAGGAGGAGACCAAAAAAAAAACACTGGGTGAAACCACCCTATTCTCGCATTATTTTGGGGAATAGAACGCCAGAATATAGAAGGCTGATTGGATGCGTCATCCAGAATGACAGTTTATAAACTTCACTTTCGCTTTGACTGTACTGCAACAGTGGCTGCTTCTGCAGGACACAGCCCGTGGACAGTCTCGTCGCGACGCGCACCGCTCCGCGCCGCTTCGCACCGCGCCGCTTGCCGTCGATGATTGCAGGAAGCGAGGCCGACGACAAAGCCCTTTGTGCCTCATCATTATTCCGCCCGCTCCATCGACGTACATGGCTCGCTCGTTTTGCATCCGCGAAACGGACCGGTGCGGTGTCGACCTGTGCCGTTACGAACACACAAACTTAAGGTGGGCCTTCCCGCTCAACTCCCCATACAAACGAGTAAAGAAGATCATGCCCATATTTCTTGTCCAGAATTTTGCTCAAAATATCTTTATTTGATCGAACTATATGTCTGATGACCGTTGGCATTGTAAAATTGTGTTTGGTTCCTGAGTTATAAGGTCCGAAAGTTCGTATTTTTCGCGCGTTTTATACAATAACTTTGCAGGTTGCTTACTCAAAGATAAAATAAAAACATCTTAAAAATATTAGTCATCAGACATAGCTTGTTTCATGAAGGTGCATAATCAATTTTGTTTTTGTTGGATTTTTTACTACAGCGGTCGTGTTTTACTTTTAGCTATAAGTCGTTTTGTAATTGAAATTTTCGTAAATCTTACCAAATCAAACACTATGCGTATTGTCTGCTATGTGGACATGTTGCATCCTCCTCATCACGGAGCCTGTCTTTGTCTTTAAAACAGAGAAGGTCCCAGAGCGCAATGGCACGGTTTTGTACCTTGCCCGCGAATGTGTTAGTCCCGCGCCGCCGGGACATGTGGAGTTTGTAGAATGAGTAGAATATGGAATTTGAAGAGAATGTATTATGAATGATTGAAGAATATTGATAATAATACTGATTATGATGAACTCAATGGTTTTTTTTATATTTTTAAGTTGCCAACATTTGTAAGTTATTATGTACCTACTTACTGTTTAAATAATATGTGTATTAATGGTCACTGTAGTGTTTACAAAGTAAATCCTAGATAAGTTTAGTAGGCAGGCAGGTACTTACACAATATTTGCTTTCAGGTAAATTTATGAAACACATTGTTAAATTTTATTCTTCAAGCCATTGGCGATTCCTGGGCATAAACAAAAACAATCAATTTTGTTTGCGAATATTTTGTGCTAAATATTTTACACAAAAACAAATTTGACCCATGAAGATACATTTCACACACTATCTCACGCGAATGTCTATCATTTGAAACTGACTCGAAGTGTAAAATTGGTAAAACGGAGTTTCTAATTTTATCATTACGAATACTCAAAGCTATCAGAAAGCCCCAGGCGCTGGAATTGATTCAATTGAAGTTCCAATAACCTCTATTACACAACGGCAACGCACAATGCTTACTCGAGATTACCAGCGATTACCCAAGACGCTGGGGTAATAACCGTCACAATTTAGTATCGAATTGCGAAGCGCGGACAGTAAATAACCTTTACTTTTACGGATCCGTTGCGTACGAGATGAGAACAAAGAAGGAAAGAGGAATGTTGACTGTCCATAAATAGTGTTCGTGAGGAGACTGCTGCGCGGGCGCAGTTCACGAGACGCGCGCACATACCCACACTCCTTACAATCGGCGTAAATTAGGATATGACCTAGGAGAGTCCGAAATTGCTAATCTTGTTTGTTTCAATTGTTTCATGCGTGGGAAGAATTTCGTATGGCGAATGCCTTTATTACTTACAGGCGGTTTGATTTTGAGCGGTTCGTAGCCTCCCAAGATAGCACGGGCGGATGTCGCAAGTTTGCGGATCTGTGATTTTAACTTGTTTCGTTAAATTTGGCGGAGCATGTTTATGTCAGTATTCAATTAAACTTGTCAAGATAAGGATTGTCCAGAAGGATTTGGCTCATAGTTTGTTTTAACATTGCTGCAAACGTGTCATGTTATATTTTCGTCAATAGATGGCGCTAGCTTACTTATTTATAAATGTGGTGAATACACCACAATTGTTGCATAAGAGCCCGCGCACACAGAGAGCGGTCAGGAGTTCAGAGTTCCGAGTTCTGCGTTCGGCGTTCATTAGAATGTACCGAGTCTATAACAACAACGCACACAGCGGGCAGTCAGACCGCGGCGGTCAAAGCGGAACGTCGCGTTCTAAGAGTTCTTTGCCCGCCGAGACAGGGAACGCCTGAACGCCGCGATGTCTGAGGTAGCAAACACAGAAAAGTTAATTGAATTGGTTAGGGAAAGGAGTTTATTATACGATTTAAGTGATGTAGACTATAAAAACCGCGACAAAAAAGCCGAAGCTTGGCTTGAAATTGCCACAGAAATGGGATTTGGAGACAGTAAGTATCACATTGTAATAGTAATTTTATTTCAATCATTTGGATATCAGTCTAATATTGACAATTGGTATTTCTTACCCTACCTATTGATTAAAATAAGCGATATATTCGTCCCGAATTGCATACGCTGCACAGTTGGTTCTGTTCATATTTGTTTGCTGAAAATGTTGAAAGGCGGCACTGCGTTGATCATTGTCTGGCTCATCATCATAGATGTGACAATCTCCTTTTACTCTAAGGTAATTGTGTAAACAACACGCTGCTTTTACAACATCAACGACAGTGTCTACATTGAGTTCCAATGGCTTAAAAAATACCCGCCATTTTTGAGCCAAAATGCCAAATGTGCTCTCTACTATGCGTCTTGCACTACTCAGTCTCTTATTATATGTCTTTTTTCTTAAATCCTGTATGGTTACATTAGTTGGAAAAGGTCTCATCAAAAATGTTTCTAATTTGAAACCGCCGTCTCCAATAAAAACGTGAGGCACTGGCTTTTCTCGACCTGGTAACGGCTTTGACCCGGGAATGTTCAGCTGATTGTTAACAATTTTTTGATAGAATGAAGTCCTTTGAAAAACCGTACTGTCACTATCTTTTCCATAGCTGCCAACATCAATCAAAATAAATTTGTAATCTGGATCCACCACTGCAAGCAACACAATAGAGAATCTTTGTTTATAGCAAAAATGTAATGTTCCCGTATTCGGTGGGCATTTTATATAAACATGTTTTCCATCAATACTGCCTATACAATTTGGAAATCTCCACTTCTCATTGAAACCAGCTTCTGCCTCCTTCCATGTTTTTTCAGTCGGCTCTGCCATATATAGTGGTTGTAATGTTTCCCATATTACTTTACTTACTTCCTTCACTATTTTACCAACAGTTGTAAATCCCATACGGTATGAATGGCCAATTGTTTTAAACGTATCTCCTGTAGCAAGGTAACTGAAAAATTTTTTTTTTAGGTAAAGTATGGATAGCCAAGTGGAAGAGTCTGAGGGATAACTACAACAAGTACAAGAAAAATAATGAATCTTCTACAGGCCAGGCTTATAAAAAGTATAAGTCTTGGCCATGGGCTTCGCAATTGAGGTTTTTAGACGATTTTAATATAAGAAGACAAACAGAAAGTAATAGTCAGCGTTCTCCAGTCGACGATCATACCACTGTCAGCCGACACAGAGAACTCTACGATGAATGAAACACAAAATCTCACACATGCAACTGGATCAAGCCAGCAAATTACGAGAAAACGAAAAACGAGCGCAGACCCCAATGATAGTGAGAAAATAATAGAATATTTAAAAAATAAAAATGAACAAAAAGCCAAAATGGATGGAGTTGATCATTTCTTTTTAAGTTATGCTCAAACTTTTAAAACATTCCCACCTAGAATGCAAAGTATAGTAAAGCTAGAAATGGCTTCTCTATTTGCCCGGTACGAGCTACAAGTGATAGAAGGGAGTGATGCAAGTGCTTCTCAAGTTGCACCGCAATCAGTCAATCGAAGGTCTTGCAGTTCAACAACATATTCGGAGTCGGTTCCAAGTCCCTATGATCATAGTTCAAGGTTGTGGGCCGTTCCAAGCCCGGTTTCTGAAAAGCTTCCGGAACCTGATAATGTATCTAATCAAGAAAATAGGGTGGTTTATGTCCTTTCACCACAATCAACTCCAACATTTCAAACAGCTAGTACACCGCAGACGCAGTTGACTGGAAACCTAACGGAATATTACGAAAACATGTCGTTTTCGGTACATTCGGATAACAAATGAACATTTAGTATATTATGTTATTTTGTTATTATTTCTAAATACTCTAATGTCTTTTTTATCTTAATAAATAAATACATACATTAAAAATACAGCCAGCCTTTCTTTTGATGAAACACAGTTCCTCCAGTTAGTATTGTCGCCAGATATTCCTGGCGATTCATAATTATTGTTAAAAAGTTCTTTTTCATATAAAGAGCTTATTTTAGTCTGTCACTCGCGACACCTCGAAAAGAAAAGGTTTTTTTCTTCACGAGTACATTTTATTAATTCCTTATTATTATTAGCTTCTTTATTAATTATTAATTGAATATAAATTAAGTCAAGAGATCCAGGTGTTTCATTCCGATTACCAGAGCTCCGCCCCCAAGTTTAAAGGTAATTTCACCACATTGGTGATCAGGCGCCGGAACGTATCCGCCTGGATAGCTCGCAGAAAGCGAGTACTGGAAAAATATCGTCAGGGGACGGATAGAACCCCCTTGACGCAGAAGAAGTTCCTTTCAGCTTTTTCAGGTACCCAGAAGAAACAGGTCCTCCGTTCAAGTTATCCGTTACTAGACAAGGTAAACGAATAGTAACTTGGTAAGTAAAGGAGACCCTTCGTTTCGGTACCGTAAGTAAACCCATATTTGTTTATAATGGCTTTTTCATTCGCCGGTTCAAACACGGACGATGTTGATGACTTCATTATTAACTATAATTCAGTGGTAGTGTTTAACGGTTGGAATGACGAAGAAAGAAAAGTGGGGTTGTCCTTCTACTTATCGGGAGCAGCCGCATATTTCTACGACGAGGTACGAGATTTGCCTTACCTCGAAATCCTACAGAAACTGAAGGATGAGTTTCCAGCTAGGATCAATTATACCGATCTCTTTAACACGTCAGCACAACAAGGCGAATCGGGAAAGGAATATCTTTACATGATACGGAAATATGCCAGAAAAGCTGGCATCTTACATGAAGGAACGATAGTGAAGCGCATAAGGAGTGGGTTACTGCCTCACCTGCGAGACCGATTGCTGGGAAGCAGCGATTGAACGGTCAGACATGAACTATCAAATAGAGGTGTCTTATTTGACAGACAAGTTGTCTTTTTCACCATCGCGATTTTTTTTATAAACACATTGTCAATTTGACTAGAATTATTCGTTGATTAAATATAGGTTTGACTACATAATTTGTCTGACTAATCATCTTAGACATCATCAGACATCTTATCATCATGACAGCTCTTTGTTTGTAAATAGTACAGTCTATGGCCACCTCCTAACCACTTCTTCTTTGTTTTCATGTGATCCTGAAATCATATCCCGTGAAAGCTGTTACGGATCCTTCACCAGTTCGCCGACCGGTCTGAGTTGGCGACCGACTTGGATCGTTGGTATACTAGTAGGCTTCTTAATGCTTCGAAGCGGACCCGCGAGTCTGATAGGATGTTTTACTCCTTTGATTAGGTATAGGAACCCAAGCGGATGAATGAACACCGATGAATAAGAAGGAGAGAGAGAAGTGTGACCGTAGATTGTGTTCTCTTATTGTTATCTTCCTATTATAATATATTTCGTACTTTGGTTTGTATATTTTTTGTTATAAATGATACAACGTGTTCCTTTCATCAAACTTTCGCGCGTCGTGCATAGCCTACAAGCTTTTAGATTATAGCGTGACCACGGTGTGAATGAGAGCGTGTACGATAGGTTGATGCTTGTTTGAGAAAGGTCAACTTAGACAATAAGATTTGTTATAAACCTGATATAGCTCCGCGCTCGGTTATTGTTTGTTTAAATCAAAAATTCATAAATAACGAAATCAGTTAAATAATTTTAACTTTATTAACACGTTAATTTAATTCTATTTTAATTAATCTGAATGGTTACTTCAATTTAACTTTAAAATTTTAATAATTTAAAATATAATTTTAATTATATGTTTGTTCAAATAACGTTTCATAAGTTAATATTAGTTTAGGTAGGTAATCGGTCCTAATGACCGCTGTATTAGTAAATTAGGTAAGTCACAACCCTAAGGTTGAAAACTTACTAATCAGCGTTTGTTTATAACATGGTGCCGCACCACCATAATGCGAGGTGGCAGAAAAGTTTATTGTAACTACACCACGACACTTGGTCGTTTGAGCTAACGTTTAGCATAATTTTCTGCTACCGGGATAGGTAGAGTTTGTATCGTAGAATGATACACCTCCGTCCCGATTTCTGAGCGGTTTTGGAGGGTCGTAAAGCTTTCGGATCTTACTATCCAAGAGTTTTAGATGTGAGATGAAGGTTCCCCGACCTCATTTAGCATCGAGGTGTAAGTTAGCCGCTCTAAATTTTCTCTTGACATTCTAGGTAGGCTAAATCCAAGGGGAAATTATTCATCGCCGGAGTAATGGAAGAATGTCGCCAGATATTCCTGGCGATTCATAATTATTGTTAAAAAGTTCTTTTTCATATAAAGAGCTTATTTTAGTCTGTCACTCGCGACACCTCGAAAAGAAAAGGTTTTTTTCTTCACGAGTACATTTTATTAATTCCTTATTATTATTAGCTTCTTTATTAATTATTAATTGAATATAAATTAAGTCAAGAGATCCAGGTGTTTCATTCCGATTACCAGAGCTCCGCCCCCAAGTTTAAAGGTAATTTCACCACAGTATTTTGTTTTTCGATCTCAGGTTTTATGATGTTATACAATTCATTAAAACTATTAATCGACATGCGAAAATAAATATAGAATCGTTGTTCATCTTTAAGTAAATCCTGAAAAATACTACTAAATTCGCCTTGTTCTTCTCGCGTTGCGTTAGTTGGATGCACCCAATACTTCCTTTTCTTTTTAGAAGCTGCTAAGCTCCACAAGAGCAATAATTCGTCATCAGATGATGATGAACTTTCTAGTGACATGTTGCATGTGCAAAGACCCAAACGAAACTAGAACGCGAGAATTTGAACGCCGCTTGTGTGCGTTGGAACTCTTGAGCGGTCAACGGTCACTAGAACGCAGAACTCTGACCGCTCTCTGTGTGCGCGGGCTCTAAATGTTTTGGACTGATAATTGGATAACATCAACGAATAGTAAACAATTCGTTAAGAGAAGGCTGGGAGAGCACAGCCTGCAAGCCAACATTTTTTTTGACATCATTGTAGTTCTGATCAGATCAGAACATACAATTAAACCTTTTACAAGACTGTTACGTCAGTATATTATATGTTTTATGATAAACATTATGATACCAGCAAACTTGCGGCAATCGTCCTTGCTATCTGGGGTGCTTTGTCAAGTTTATTAACCCGGTTACATAGAATTGGATAAAATGAAAAAGGCCAATTTATTATTGCCACTTCGACTATCTTTCATCCATGCAATGGCACCAACACGGGCGGTTTCAACCCTATCATCTAGTAAGTAGGAAAGGGGATCTTAAGTTTTACATGGGTTTCAAACCATGGCGTGGCCAGCATTCTTAATGAAGAGGTACATTCCAATCTCTGATAAGAAAGACATATACTAATTCATAAACCATGGCAAAAACATTATTAGGCCCGTGGCCTAGTGGTTAACGACTGTGTTTTTTTGTGTTCGACCACGGGTTCGAATTCCAACGTGTCATGATTCATGAATTCAATGATTCGTTCGCATAAAAACAATAACAAAATTAGCCTTGCCCGCGGCTCCGCTCGCGTTAAAGTCCGATATTATACAGTCTGCTAATGATTGTGAAAATTAGAGTCGGCCGCCGAGACACCTACCCAAATCGCGTCAATTCGGTGGTCAAAAAAGGTAATTTACGTTATCGCTCGCTTCCCCCTTATTTTGCAACATGTCGTGTTGATATTTGGCAAAAACTTTTTCGAAATGTGCTTGATTCTATTAGTGAAAACCGCATCTAAATAGAATCAGCCGATTCATCGTGAAAAGCGGCCAAACATTGTTGAAGACAGACAGACAGACAAACACTTCCGAAAAATCGTTTTTTATCATCAGTTTCGTTAGTCAGCCCCTCCAATTACAGACCCTAGTGTTTTATATTTGTTGGAGATGGAGATTACAGCAAAATTAGTTCGTATTATATTGACCTCCAGAATAATTTTGATGTGACGAAACAGGAAATCGGGCTGATTCAAGGCTTCTAGATCAACCACTCCAAAACGTAAAGCCTGTCAAAACTCGAAGAGTTGCTTCTTTTACGACAAGAAGGAACAACCTGAGGAACAATTAGGATGTTTCTCCATCACGATAATTTCGCAAACGTGTCTCTAGTATCGGGTGTTAATTTTTCAAGACATCAGTGAATGATTGTAAGAATTTAGTAAGTATTAGTGTATGACTATGACTTTGGATTTAAATCTTTTTCTCTGTGTTAATTGTCAAGGATATCATATTCTATTTGATGTAGGTACTAGGTAGTATGATGGCTAATACCACGCTGTCATGATATTAGTCCAACACACCTCATGGAAAGTACATAGGTTCCGGTCTTACCAGGACCTATCGCAAAAATAATGAAAAGTGATTTCGATGCATTTCTTGTCCGGGTTGACGGTGTGATTGTACGCTTGCCAGCAAAAAAAAAAAAAACTAACTAAAAATATATTAACAAGTCTACTGACGAGGGCCAGTCAACTTACCAGTTTCTTGAAAACACATGTCTTTATGTCCGTAAAGATGTAAAAAAGCATCTATTCTTACAAGTTAAATGAACAGGCTCGGTCAACTTACAAGTTTCCTGAATTCTACCAGGAAAGATTTTGAAAAAAAAAAAAAAAACTTTTAAATGCTACCACCTAGATAATAGTTTTATGGTTTGAGAGCAACCTCAATAATAAAGTATGAATGAGATTTCTGTATGAGACTTCCTCAATGAACTGGATGGAAAACCATATGATATTTAGGTTACTTATTATACATGATTAACAGCGGAAATGTTGTTTTTGTACGCGCTGACTAATAAATCATCGGTATTAATCCTCGACATAATGCTAAAGAATAACTTTGCATTATATTCTATTCATCACAAAGTCGTACAAAAGAGATGACATTAGAAATGAGGTGGTCTTCCATTCACATTTGCATACAACTACATACAATCACTGCGCCATTCATGTCATTTTAAAATACATTATTATTAATGAAGCTTGTCTCAACTACTGCACTATAATGTTTTCGTTTTAGTGTGTCTGACACGTGCGACTCTAACGCATCGAGGGTTCCATAAAAATGTTTATTTAAAACATTTTCGGATATTTTCTTTACTTGTACTGTGGCCTTTGCTGCTTTTGAAATTTCATGATTCTAGGGCCCGAGTGCACGACGGCTCGCAAAAATGTTATCCGTTATGATTAAAAAGATTATGGGACGGATAATCGTCCGTCATCAGAAATCGAGTTGCACGAAACGTATTTTCGTCAAAGTTAGATTGCAGGTGTGCCCTGGCCGCACTCGTGATATTTGCAGACCTGGTTCTTAAATGAAATGCAATCTAGGTTCCATAAGGTTTAATGGTCCCTTTAAACAACAATATTAGGATGATCTTCCGAGAAGGAGGAACGGGACCACCTTGAATCCGGCGTGGCAGTGCGGGCGGAGAGGCTATGCCGTATCCTCAGACCTTTAGGCTATGGGGTCCGTGCCGGAGTAAGGGCACTCTTGCTCTAGTCAAGCTCCTGTTGCGAACCGAATTGGGCAGCTCTTTCCCGTAGCCGAGCTCTTAAAGGCGAATAGTTGGGGCAGTTCTTGCCCTTAGCCAAGCTAGCAGGCTGCTGGGGTAGCTACAAGCCTGATCCTCTACTTTTTTTGGAAATGATATTTTTCCTACTTTAAAAAATATGCAACCACTTCTCGAATCCAACCTTCTTCGGTGAAACAAACGAAGGCAGCTAGGTATTCAAATTTAAATTCTAAAATCTACAATTCTCTGTGGCCACTTAATGAAGCTATCCTATACCTCTGCCAAGCTATACCCTCGCAAGCACTTCATTGCAAACAGAGTTCTGTACTCTTGGTACAACCTACCTATTGATATCATTTATAAAAAAAAAAAAATCAAGTGTTATGATGTTCACCGAAAGCAATATATCAAAAATAAAATAATAATATATAAAGCTGGCCGCCTAGAAAGAGCCCTGGGGAGCATGGATACTTGGCCACAGCTGGCCACGAATATAATATCGTGACAATACATTGTTACTGCGCGTTGGGACTTGGGCATTTCCTGGTATTTTTATCTGTGTCTACGAGCAGGCAGCCTCCGCCTCCTCCAAGCCACAGCGAAAGTAAACATGTACTCGACGAAATGAGAAGAGCATTGTTTGCTTAACATGGTTAATATTTACAGAGCTTTTAGCTTAAACACGTGGTAGAAAAAAATAGAGAGTGATGCTCAAGAGTATAGTATCCAGTGGCTTAAAAACCTTGTATGGTTTACTCCTCGGTCATTCTGTTAATTAAATACACCAAACGGTGACCGCAATTTTATTGGAGACTGAAGAAGGAGAGGAAACTCCTCTAATAAGTAAAAGCTGTTTGCAGCCCAGTGGCACAGGGATTGGCTTTGCATGTCAGAGGTCATGGGTAGCTCCCCGCCCGTTCTTTCTGGTTTGGATAAGGTTCTATAGTTGGAAATCCATTCAAAACTGTTGCTAGTAGGGTATAGCCTGCCAGGGTTGGTACCATCGCGTTGGATACAAATTAGATCGAAGCGGCAATGAAAAATCATTCGTGCTTTTCGTCCAGTCCAAAGTAACCGTGCTCATAAAGGGAACGTTCTGGTGACCTAATAACTGTAGGTAATGTGAGTAATGATAGCGGTAGCCAATGAGAAAATAAGGATTTTTGGTGGTAACTAATACAACTGAAATGGTCTTATAATATTTCATATAAATATGCGAAAAAAACGATTTTACTAGCGGTCATTGTGCGCCTCGTCTGTTGCACGATCATGGAGGTGTGATGTGATAATGTATACTTTATACTTTAGAGAATACTTTATCGTTAGTAAAATGCACCTATTCACTCACGGAAATAATTTATTATTTATGACTACTTAGTAAGTAAACAGTCAAGTCAACTTGACGATGGCATAAATTAAAATAAATATTTGCATAATGCACGAGGAACTATCTACGTAGTGTAACGCAGCATGCGGGTTACACGTATGATGTTGAGATAAGGCTCTCCTTACAAAATTATCGCGCATCGTAAATTACCTTGCGTCGCGGGGCGTTGTGGTGATAATAACGTGGTCTTGTCGGAGGTCAAGGAATCGAGACCCCGAAACGTCCGTCTGTAGGTTTGTAGATTATTTAGTTGTCGCGGTCAAGGACAATGTGGATGTAATTCTAGTGTTTAAGTCAGCCCACTAGTGCGACGACTCAGGTTTCTTACTGGGCGTGCAGGGTTTCTGGATGCGTGACCGTGGTTGGCCGTGGTTGGAACTGAAACGTTAAACTTTAGGGCTCGTGCCTTAGTTACTAAGTTAGGTTAATCCCACCCATTGCATTGGAAGAAAGATACTCGAAGCGGCAATTAAAATTGTCCGTATTTCATCTAGTCGTGGAGCCGTTGTAGCCAGCTGTACAAGATCCAGCCCGGGCATGGCACTTAGCTCCCATGCGATATGTTGGGCTAATATGACAATAGGTATGGATTAGCCATTCAAGTCCATGGTACCAAGACCATGATAAATTAAGACACCGGGTTAGTGTGCAAGTAAGTGATTAAATGTGACTTATAGTTGCATTTTTTAAAATGATATGATAACCGTTGAATTTCGGTACATGGTCGAATAACGCGTCGTTTGTTAGTTAGCATGGTAAAATCACTCACTTGCCTGTTCACCCGACAAGTTAAGTTACCATCGTCAAAAATAAAACGTTAAAAATGTCACATTAAGTAAGTGACGAGTAGATGTCAAGGGTTTGACACTGAGTGGAGGCTTAGGAGGTTAAGATCATCGGCGTCAGATATACATACAAATGTGTAGTAATGTATAGTTTCCACGAGCCGGTAGATGGGCCATTATTGTATCATATTATAGATATTTTGTGAGAAATGCTCCGGCGAAAGGCACTTCCTAGGAGCTGGTCGGAGCGTTCGCCGCAACACGCGATCGAGCACTCTTTTTGTACTCGCCGTGTCTGTATGTCGAGAGGAGACCGCCTCGCGAGTGCTCGAGTGTGAGAACCTTCCGCCCGTCGCGCGGTATGCGTCACCTCGCCGCTTCCGCTCGCGCACTCTCGTCACTTTCATTTGCGCTCAACTGCGCCGGCGCATGATCGATCACACTCACCGGTGATTGATTACGAAATCGCTTTCGTATTCCGACCGCATAACGTGTTATTATCTAAGAGAGCGCGCGAGAGCGCCGATATTGTTCATTTGTTGTGATTAGCCGGCGTCCGCGAGTGATGGATCGCGCGGAGTGGGAAAGATGTCCCCCGGGGCGAGTGGGCCGCCCGAATCTGCACTTTCCTTTAGCTTTCACCTCGGCTCGGTGGCGGATCGGCGGCGGGTTGTTATTGTGTGCTCGGCTGCCGCGCGACGCCGCCGCGCTATCGGACGTCGAACCTGAAGGGCCTGCATGCGGGCCGAGCGGAGCGTATATAGTGCGGCGTTCGGGAATCGGTTGCACTTTTGCGGGCGAGTGCAGTGAAATATGCGAGTGCGCCGGAATGGGGGCGGCGTGTAAGGTATTGGCGCTGGCGACGGCGCTGGTAGTGTTGCGGGAGCAGTGTCGCTGCGGCGGGGTGCAGTATCCGGTGAGTGTTGCGCGCGGCGCCGCCCGCCCACCGATGTGGAGCGCGCGCCGCCCGCCCTGCGCGGCCGCGCGTGCTACGACCGACTAGCGCTGTAATTTATTCCCACGATGTGCTTAGTCGATTTTTCAAACTGTTATTTTTGTAAAAAATCATTTCTGTGGCCATGATATTGCAGTGTCTGATTCTAATACGCCGTAGGATAATAAAATTGGAGAAAAAAATGTATATGCATATGAACTTTTTGTGGAAAATGAAAATAGTAGTTTTCACAGTTTGAGGTTACATTTTAACTTTTTATTGAATTATTTCCACAAATATTATTATGATTTTCGTGACAACGTGTATTTGTTTTGTGTGGTATGGTATATATTGGAATCTTCGTTAAATGGTTAGTTTTTGTTTGTTTTGATAATTTTTATTGTTTTCAGTTGTAGGTCGTCTAGTTAAATGAGCTTAACCTTACCGTAGGTGGTAAGGTTAATTTCCCGGCTACAAATAAGTAAAAAATCTGCAGTTATGAAATTTATTACAAACCAAGTATTCTCATAGAAATTCCCATCTTAGACATAAAGGTGCATTTCAGTAAACAATGCGAAAGTGGACCTATTTTTCGTCCTTCTTTCACGAGATTTATTTTATAGATTTAAGGATAGACGGTTTTTTATTATCGAGACATTTTATGAGCCGGTGCGTGCGACGTAGGCTTTTTATTTCGAAAAAAAACACAATACTTTCGTTATTCTCTTGAGCGGATCCTTCAGTTATTAGGATATTTATTATTGACAACGAAGGTTTGAATAAAATTTATCCTAATTCGACAATAAATGTATTTTCTTTAAGTCGAAGCGTCGAGTCGTTAGCATATAAATTCCCCATACTACGGGCGATAACCGTTTACATTCTTCTATTAGGTTCTTGAAATTTTGGGAAATATTGCATTTCAAAATATATTGTCGAAATCTATGTCTGTATTTTTGATTTTTTTTAATACACCTTTAAGATTATAAAATATTGGCTAATAAACATTAGAAAAAGGTTATCTTTTTTACGTTCATTTTGGTTTTTTTTAATGAAAAATACAGATATTTACAAAACAATAAATATATACGGACATGGAATGAAGCTTTGTCAAATGATAAAAGTCTGACAACTTTTAGAGGAAGAGAAAAGTTAGGGCCTAGAAGACGAGTGCCTTGGCCAATGGACAAATATGCATAATATGCACCTCGTGAGAGGATGTCTGTCAAGGCCACATATATGACTCTAGAACGACCGTAACCGATACGCTATCATTTTATATTTTTAGTTTCCATAATAAGCACTGTTTTGAGCTCTACGGGAGTTAGTGGACTGTATGTTTTGCAAGTTGATGAGGTTTGAATTACTAACCTATTCGAATAAACCTTCCACGACCTTACATCCCGCGCACTGGCTCAGGTGTACGGCAGCGGCGGGCCGGCAGCGGTGCGGTGCAGTCTCTTCGAAGTAACACGGCTGATAGTCACTGAGTGTTCTAGAGAAACGTAGTCTATGCAAAGAATGTTCTTGGGTTTGGTGGATCTGCGAAGGCCAGAAGATGGTTAGCTCGCGCGCGAAAGTCAGTTGTCACTGCTGTTTGATGCGCGCCGGCGGCGCTACGGTTAAGATGAATGGACCAATCAGGACGCCGAATTTCGGCGGCAACCAATACGCTGAGACTTCGGGTCGTTTCGAGCGTATTTTAAAGGGAAAAGGAAGTTCAAAGCTCATACGATTAATTGCAATTTGAATTTTGAAACATTGAACGGAAAATACTCGAAATTGTGCAATAACGTAGGAATTGAACCTTTCCGTACGGAACAAGCACTTTTATGCAAACGTTGGATAATTACCATGATAGAGTCAGTGGTGTTAATTTTCCTAGAAAATCGTATGTGTTTGCACTTTATTATCAATTATGCAATTTTATTATTTAAAAACCATTTAGAAAAAAAAACAATGTAATTTTGGAGTAAGTTTTAGTAATCTTAAAAATTTTGCAATCGTCGGCAAAAAGGACTACCTCAGAATTGATTACCACATCACACAAGTCGTTAAAAAAAACCTAAAAAACAAAAAAGCGGACCAAGATGGGAACCTTGAGGAACCCCTGATGATACCGTGGTATAGGTACGATGTGAACTTGTTTCCAGAAAGATGTAAAACGAAGGATGCCATCGATTTCGTAAATATTAGCGCCAGGGGCTTGGACAGAGCACATGATTTTTTTTCAATATGGGAGGCGATTTGTCAGATCCTGCACTTTTAAGTGGATCCACTTTCGGTAATAGTTCGGTAATTGATTAGCCATCGCATGCCTTTGCATCCCTGTAAACCATAATTTGATGCTATTGCTTTTCCTACTCGCCTTATCTTTGACTTAATCAGATTCTGCCCCCTCCTCAAGAAGGGCCTGGATCTCCTTCACCGGCCACAGAATCCCATCACTGAATTCTATGAACACGACAAGCGCCCAAGTTTTTAAAGGACTATGTTTGCTTTTCGAATCTAGGGTAAAATTTAAACTCTAATTAATTTTAAACTTTATAACAAACAAACAAAATCGTAATATATATTCAAAGAGTGCAGGGTTTAAAAATGAATTTTACTGTAAAGGAACTCCCGGACCATTGAGCGTCGGCAGGTGGGTGCAAAAGGGTGCACTTGCACCCCCTGTCGAGAAAGAAAATGCACAGAAAAAGATTAAGTTTCGTCCGTCCACCCGTTCGTCTATCGGTTCGTCCGTCCGTCCGTCCGTCTGTCATAGGGCTGTATCTAATGAACCGTTATAGTTAGTTGACATTTTTTGGCCGCTATAACCACAAATAGGTAAAAATCAGAAGAAAGAAGAAAACCCCATACAAAAAACGTGATCTCTTTGTGCTAACTTGTACTATGGTACGGAACTCTTCGTGTGCGAGTCCTACTCGCACTTGGCCGGTTTTTTTTTCGGTTTCTACTCCAATCCTTCCCTACTGCAAATACACCTCGCTGAAAGTATCAAATCATGGCGGCACGCATGCTTCAATAAGGTGCACGGCGCAAAGCTTTACCACCAGATAGCGCCACATAAAACTATGCCAAGCTATCACGTAGAGGTTATGTTTACGCGCGAATCACAGGCAATCACATTGTCCGTGTTTTACATAAATTTCAAAGTAGCTATTCATATTAACTCATTTTAATTGGTCAACAACCTATAACCATGAAATGAATCGGTGGCATAGTTTTATGTGGCGCCATCTGGTGGTAAAGTTTGGCAGCCGTCCTCCCCGTTGAGACACTTCACTTTCCGTCTCGATTGGCACTCTTGACACTGAACTTGGCCGCTCGTTGCAGCGTCCGGGCCGACCGCGCGGCTGGTCGTGGGGCGGCGGGGGCGGCGGCGGAGGCGGCGGCGGCGCCGACTACCAGGTGGTGTACCTGCCGGCGCTGGTCGCGCGCGAGGCGCAGTACGCGGAGGACGACGCCGACGGCGGCGCCGGGGCGCGCGACGCCGACGCCGCCATACCCTACAGCTTCGACGCGCTCGGCCGGTGAGACTATACCCTTAGTCCTAAAGTTTAATTAATCCATAGGATTATTTTTATTTGATGTTTAACAGCGAAGTATACACCTACATCATTTGATTTTAGCAACGAGCAGAACAATTTTGGACTTGGCACTGATTCACCAGGATCAGTAAAAAATAAGGTCTGGCAGTGCCAAAACTATTTTGATGGTTTTGAAAACTTTAAAATTATTAGGGAAACGGTAATGTCGTAACTTTTAAAATATTAGGTTGGGGAAAAAGTTTCTTCGCATTTTTTAAGAAAATTCAAAACATTTTTTAATATGGTTTATTTACATTTAACTAAAGTATGTAGGTACCATTTTGTTCGATAACTTTTTGCCATCTTGTAGGTAGGGACATGATCCCATTGCTATAGAAATATTGGGACTTCTGATCAATATACCGCGACAAGTGGTTTTGGCAGTATTCTCGTGATGTTAACCTGACACTGCCTAAAGAATTCTGAAGAGACCTAAACAGGTGGAAATCTAAAGGTGCAAGGTCAGGACTATACGGCGGATGCATTAACACCTCCCAGCCAAACTCTCTTAGTTTTTGCTGAGTGGCTAAAGATGTGTGAGGTCTAGCGTTATCATGATGAAAAACCACACCCCTTCTGTTGATTAATTCCGGCCGCTTTCTCTCAACTTCTTGCTTTAATCTCATCAGTTGTTCGCAGTAGAGTTCAGAATCGATGGTCCTGCCTGGTGGTAACAGCTCATAATGAATAATGCCCTTCCGATCCCACCACACACACAGCATCACCTTGTTGCGAGTTAACCCGGGTTTCGCCACAGTCTGTGAAGCTTGACCGGCCTTTGACCACGACCTTTTTCGCACGTTCTTGTCGTACGTGATCCACTTTTCATCACCAGTTATCAGCTTCTTCAAAAATGGTTCGGTTTCATTACGACGTAATAAAGAATCACAAATGAGTACACGGTTCATTAGGTTTCTTTCAGTGAGCTCGTGAGGTACCCAAATATCGAGCTTTTTTGTGTACCCAGTTTTTTTCAAATGCGCCAAAACTGTTTTGTGGTCAATTCCTAGTTCTTCAGCTACGTCGTAACTACTGATATGCCGATCTTGCTCCACTTTTTCAAAAATGGCATCCATTTTATCCGTAATAGGGCGACCAGAGCGACGTGCATCTTTGACATCAAAATTTCCGGATTGAAAACGCTTAAACCAAATTTGTGCTACTCTCACAGACACTGCACTAGGTCCATAAACATCGCAAATTTTTTTCGCGGCTTGCGTTGCATTTTTACCTTTTTTGTAGTAAAATTTTAAAATGTATCGAATTTCTTCATTAGATTCACTCATTTTGACAGTACGAAAAACAAATGAGAATCACACATTTTCCTAATTTGAATTTGGAATTATGTTCCTTAAAATTTAAACTTTCAATGATACCAAAACCAGCCAGATACAAATAGTATAGCCAAAGAGATTTTATTACAAGTTCATACATACTATAATGCGAAAAGACTTTTATTAGGTATGTTAAAACGCTGTCCCTCCGTCCTCGTCGACTCCCTGCCGAAGTTTTCCCTCAAAGTACACAAGTAAGATTATGTGGGCCGGCCGGCATGGTTTTCGCAGCCTCTGTGGAAGTTGATCGATGAGCGTGCGCCATTTTGTTTGTTTATTTTTTTTACACAAGTATTTTTGTTCAATCAAATCAACAACCTGTGACAACAAATATTTTAAAGGAACTACATAAGTGCCAAACTTTAAATATAGGAATGGCCAACGTTAAGAATACCATTAAATTAGGCTTTATTCCACTGCAATATCTGAAACTACCTATCGAACATCAGGTCAAGTGAAATTCAGCACAACCACATTCACCTCTTTCTGACGAGAAGGTGTTAATTATTTTCGAGAACTGCAAACATGCACCCGATCGCTAATAAGAGGCGCAAACGCTATCGCAAGAAAGTACTCGCATGAGTAATGTAATGACTGCTGCGTGCGTATCTTGGCACATGTCCGCAGTAACGGTTCACTGATCGTCTCGTTGACGCGTAATTTGAAAATAAACAATGCAGCGACGCCTGATGGTCTCGTGACCGCGCCAACGTCGCGTATACTTTAAAAATGTAATTTCATTTCAAAGATCTGCAGGTCTATTTCTGGCATTCAGTAATCAGGAATCAGAAATCCTGAGTCTAGAAAACCTCTTTTGTAGCGGTTTTCAAAGCGATTTTCCTTACGAAAATATTCCGGAGCACAGTTTTTATTAATCCATCAAGGTTTTACCTTTGAAAATCGCTATAAAAGCGGTTTTCTAGACTCAGGATTCCTGATTACTGAATACTAGGAATAGACCTGCTGTACGGGCGGCGCCGCGGCGCTAACATAGAGTATAGAATACTGATTTCGTTAAAAACTATTTTAAACCATGCAATATAGCAGCGCCGCTAGGCAAGGTTAAGTTCTATGATCGGCCTGGTTTTGTATAAATAACCACATGTTAGCCAAATAGCTGCAACTTCTTCTATAAATTAACCGAGCAATATAAGGAATGTCCTGCCATGTCACCTAGTTCACATGTGGTGGCTAATATCTGACTTTTAGTCTGGTATTAGCCACCCATGTCCAGTTACATAAAAACAAAACCTTGACCTGGTCGTCCAACCATATTGCCGAATTGAGTATATTTTTACGAAACATCTTGTCATAACTACCATATAATACATACTCCACTTGGGCGCAAAAATCGAGCATAATTTTGGAGATAATTTGGCTACAATCTCTGTAAAAAATATACTCGACTGTGACTCTATGGGGTGTCGCTGCATTGTATATTTTCAAATTAAGCCTCGTTGGCTTCGCGCGCGCATAATGAACCGTCCTTATTCGTCATGCTCTTTGTCTGCCGCGAATAAGGATCATCGGACGAATTTTGTTGGGGCCACGATGCACGTGTTGGGTAATTTTGAAGGGAGTTGCATATGAACGGTAATTTTGTTGAGGGTTGATGAACTCAACAGTGCGTCACCGTTGTTTAGCAATTCATTTATTCAATTAACTCGCCGTGTGAACAGGGAAGTAAATTATTAAATCTGACGTATAGTTGCATTATTTTCCTTGCTAACTGTCAAACGACTGTAATTCGGCCAAGTGAACTGAAATTTACTAGTTAGGATGGTACGAAATCAACGTGACGTCTGATGTAATCACGTACTTGCTTGACATTACACCATGAATTTGTTGAAGTTGGCTGACCGTCAAATGATGGAAGCTTAGATTTTTTTTAATTTTAGTAAGCTCACGCCATCGATATACAAAAAAAAATTTTTTTTTGTTCAATGGCTCACGCCTTACGGATCTCTAAAAAGACGAGAATGGTTGACGACCATGGTGTGGTATGGATCTGGATCGAGGGGTCAGTCAATCAGGGAATCTGCTGTAAAATTGTTTGGTAATCTCAATAATCTCAGGAAATATTAGGTCGGAGTCCGGGGAAGGTGGTGGGATTTCGAGGAATCTTAGGTAATCTGGAGATCTTAGGGAGGAAGTAATCAGGGCATCCCACGAAAATCATTGGCAATCCTATTCAATTCATGGTAATGCGAGGAATCGGAAAATCATTTTTTTTTTTCATTTTGAAAGAGCATCGTCCTGCATGACCATTTGTTTTGCACATTTAAAAAAAATAGCAGTATTTCACTTAAATTGGGAGCATAAGTTTCATTTTGGAAGACCACCCCTGCAAGACCTTTTTTTTGCTCATTCAAAATCCCCGAATTTGAATATTTCTTCGATTTTAATATATTTTTTAATATTTATTTTCATAAAAATCTTACGGAACTTCAGAATATTTGGTAATCCTAGGAATCTTTGGTAATCCCTTAGGAATCATTATGTTAGTCCTTTAAGAATCATGGAAAGCACTAGGAATATTTTGTAGTCCTTGGTAATCTTTGGGAATCTTGAAATCACAAGGTCATCGTGGTAATCGGTCTCTCGATCTGGATGTAATGTGATATCTATGAAAGTGACAATTTAACACGATTTTTTATTGTGATAAATAGTAACAATACCGACACAATTACAATTATGATAGATAAAAATATAAATAAATAAAAAAACTGCCCTATTCCTTCCGGAAAGAGACGCGACGATAATGAGAACATAAAAGAGGATGTGTGTTCGTATACATTCCAGGAACTTTGAGCTGAGGCTGGTGCCCAACCGGCGGCTTCTGTCACCGCACTTTAAGGTGTTCAGTTCCGAGGTGGATGGAGAGAAACATATCGAGGAGCTGTCGGATGTGCGAGCAGGATGTCACTACCTGCACAGCGGCGGCGGCGCCGTGGCCGCCATCTCCGCCTGCCAGGATCGACATCTGGTCAGTACCCTGGAGCTTTTTCGATTGCTTCTTGCAGGTAACTTTTCCGCTGTTCTCCTACTTCTGCGTGCCTGCAAGCGACGTGCAGGGATAATCCCTGAGGTCCCTCGTGTCTTCAAACCCTGGAGGTTTATCTCTATCCGAGATATTAAAATGAATTTTAGTTTCGAATGGGGCTGTCATTTTTTCAAAAAGTCTACATTCCAGTAAGGCTTTATCAAAGGCTTTATAAGGCATATGATATAATCATGTTGTGTTTATCTTTTATTAGTGAATATTTCTGAATTGTTTTTTTACTACATTTATGACGTCAATGCATTTATGTTAATTTGTTTTGAAATGTATCTCACTGTTGACAAACCAGAATAAAGGAAAGGCTCGTTTTTCAGATTCAGAGGTAAGTAGTGTTTGTAAGCCTGTTCGGCTGAAACGTCAAGGAAACATTTTTAATTACATAAAGGGAAGACTTTGGTTGGTTCCTTCGCGAATTGAGTGTTTGGGCTAACATCATGGCGGTCGTTGTGATAGCTGTCTGTGTCCAGTTCTATAAAAACCACAGGAGAGTGGTCTTAAGTCAGTTTTTTTTATGTTGCTTATACCAAAACTGAGGAACGTTGTTTTAGCGCAAGCAAAGATCTTCACAAAGGTCAATATGGGCTAATCCCAACTTTTGCCAGATTTAGCCGGAATATAGCACTACCAATGTTGTTAAAAGTAGAAATTAGAAAGTATAACTGAATATAGCAATATAACAGTGCACATTCCGCCTAGGCGGATGCCTGATGTACAAATAATGTCAAAAAGTCCATGATGCAAAATTCAGTTTCTTAATTTCCTAAATTTTCGTTAGCAATATAATGTCCGCCGGCCTATGGCGAAGAAGAATCGACAAGAAACTTCGCCAACGAATGGATGAAACCATGCCGTGCCGATTGTCATGACAGGGCTGCTGCGGCATGCGGGGGCTCGCACGTGCTAAGCTAAGTGTCCATACCGTTTCCAGCACGGGCTAATATTCATGGACAACTCGACGTATGAGCTTCGCCCGCTGACCGGCGGCGGCGTGCGGCGGCACGACTCCTGGCCGGAGCCCGAGGGCGGGCGCGCGCGCCGCCTGCCGCACGTGATCCGGCGCGCGCCGCCGCTGCCCGCGCTGCACGACGACGCGGTGCCGCTGCGCGACGTGCGCCACCTGCGCGCGCAGCCGGCGCGCCGCGCGCGAGACCACGCGGGCCCCTACACCATCGAGGTCGCGCTCTTCTTCGACGAGGCCGCCTACAAGATATACTATCCGTACTTCAACTACAACGAGCGGGATCTGAGAGACATGCTCCTCGCTTACGTCAACGGGGTAAGCCCGAACGAATATAACCAAACAACCACATACATAATGTGCCGTTGCCAAAAGTTAATCTTTCACTGTCGTATTCAGAGTGGGCGGACTAACTTTAGTGCGCGGATTATTGCCGAACTAATTTTGGTACGGTTGGTCCGGTGCTAATCCCGTACTAAGTTTTGACAGGTTTACTCTGTCAGTAGTTATATTATATGGAGCCGTAGCTCAGGGCAAGGGGCCTTGTTGCTCAGAAGTCAGTGAGAACTCACGTGTTTAATCCCCGCCCAGTTTACAAACTAATCTCTTTCATGTTATCTGTTCAATAGTTAGTTTCGTGCATGGCTCGGAATCCATGTAAAAGTTTAGGTTCAGGTAAGTGCCCCGGGTTGATAAAATCGAATTAGATGAAAATATTAAGGTCCAAGCGGCAATGAAAAATTTCCCCTGAGAAAGTCCTCGAAGAACTTATAAAGAGATGGTTCCGGCTTGGCACCTAAGTAATTCCTTTGGGAATGCGGTGTTTTTGGCATAACTTTATAATAATAATAATATTAATAACCATTTATTGGATGAAGAAGACATAAGTATGCAGAAAACAAAAGAACAGTAAAACATACAATGCAGAATACATTTCTGAAAAGATAAAAAGGAGAACATAAAAACATATTATAAATGTTAGCTACCTACTGCATGCTTTCCTTCATCCAATGGGTTATGTTATTGCCTTATAGCAATCTCTTCCACTTCACCCATTAGATATAAGGGCATAGTGGTGGTTTGCAGCGAATAAAAACTAAAAAATAAAATAAAACAATATAATAAAATATAACATAAAACATAAAACAATGGCAACCGCAGGCGGGGGTCGAAAGAGGTTTAGGTGTGGTTTTAGCTTCCCGTGTCCAGTCACATACAACATGACGATGTTCCTATCTAACTCCCTGTTCTGTAACCACTCGCAACTAGTCAAAACGCGATTCAAAGCTGCAGAGAAGATGACGGACGAACATGCTAAAATAGAGCACAGGACTAAAGTACAGATACCCCTGCGCTCATGACAACTTTCATGTTTGTTCTGTAATCTGTGCATGTTCAAGTACTGGCCAAAATATTTACTACCAAGCAGAAGAATCTGCACCCTCGAAAAGTCTCAAACATTTATTTTAGCGAAGGCGTGTCAAATAGATAGTGGGTTCGTTAGATACAGTGGCCTGTGCTTAGCTGTAATGCGCTCATAATCAACAACACCAGATTAAATTTACAAATGGTAGATAAATAGAGCTTTTCTACAGGAAGAAAAGTAATCCTAAGCCGGATGTTCTATTTACTGTTCCATCTAAATTTTCAGGTGCAAGCCCTGTACCACCACCCAAGCCTGGGCACTCGCATAGAGCTGTCCCTAGTGCGGCTGCAGCTCATGCGCACGCAGCCCCCGCAGCTGCCGACGCACGGCGGCGAGCGCTCACTACTCCTCGACGCCTTCTGCGACTACCAGCGCACGCTCAACACGGAGGACGACGCCCACCCGGATCATTGGGACATGGCGCTGCTGTTATCGGGGTACGCTACGTCACCCATGTAGGGTTTACTCACAGACTTAGGCACCTGCATAGAGCTGTCCCTAGTGCGGCTGCAGCTCATGCGCACGCAGCCCCCGCAGCTGCCGACGCACGGCGGCGAGCGCTCACTACTCCTCGACGCCTTCTGCGACTACCAGCGCACGCTCAACACGGAGGACGACGCACACCCGGATCATTGGGACATGGCGCTGCTGCTATCGGGGTACGCTACGTCACCCGTGTAGATAGAAATAATCCTACGCATAGGAAGGGAGCAACTGTGTGTCCACAAAATATCTTTGCCAAACGTTCTCGGTTGCAGGCTGGACTTCTACGCGCTGGAGGGCGGGCGGCGCAGCGGCGTGACGATGGGGCTGGCGCCGGTGGGCGGGGTGTGCCTGGCGCCGCACGCCTGCGTCATCGCCGAGCTGGGAGCCACCGACCCCCTCGGCCGGCCCTACCCCTCCAGCGGCTTCACCTCCGTCTACATACTCGCCCACGAGATCGGACACAAGTCAGTGCTTATATATTCTTAGAGGGAGGGATCAATTAAGTACTAAAGTCCGATAGGAATGTGTATGTATGTATAATCGACCGTGAAGTAAGGACACATTAATTGAAGAAAGAGCCCAGCAAAAAGAACTACTTTACGACAATACTGCAAGGCTGGACCAGTAAAACATACCGGGTATTGCGTCTACCAATTTCGCCACCGGCTGCATACGCATAATTTGGAATTCGCCTGCAGTCCCTCCTCCCGTAATGAATGCCTCCTACTAACACAGTGTTTAAGATTATACCTACATACATTTATTTAACACTTCATCAGCGTTGCGGACATTGACTGCTCAGATTGGAACATTCAAACATATCGCGGTCGTCACCAAAATTATTCCGGAAGGTCACGACGTTTTTGGCCACGATAAGGTAAATGGCTGAATCTGAGTTCAGAGGTTAAAGACCGACCCTCTGATGCTAAATATGTCGGGATGCCTGATTGGAGAATCTGAATTGATCTGCATAAACAGCACACCTTCAGGGGCATTAAGCCGGGTCCAGCCACCGTCCATATCAATGTCCCAGCGCCGCGCCGAGCTGCCTTGAATATAATTATGCGGTCTGCGAAGCTTTGCGAGCTTGTTCTGTCCTCATATCTGTTGCTTGCAGCCTGGGCATGCACCATGACAGCAGCGGCAACGCGTGCGCGCGCGACGGATTCATTATGTCGCCGTCGCGCGGCACCAGCGGCGAGGCGCTGTGGTCGCGCTGCAGCGCGCAGGTCGTTGCACAACTCGGGTGAGTACGGTCTCATTCAAAAGTCCAGTAGCACTTCACAGATCGATTGCTTTGAAGCGCTCGCATCGCGCGGCGGTGAAGCAGGATTAGGGCGATCCCCCACCCGCGCAGGTTGTGGTATAACGCCCGGCCTGAAGACCGGTCGGCGGGGGAAGGGGCACGCAGACGCTACATGTGCAAAAGAAACCCGACTAGGGTTCATCGCACGTTTGACGCATGAGGCTCAAACAAAAGAATGTGTCCTCGACATTTTGGCTGTAAAAAAGAAAGTGACGACCTTGACGAAATTACCATGGCTACAGAAATGGTTAGGAAATTTTTGTAACTCTAGAATAGGCTGGGCCTTGCCTGTGTCCCTGGCTCTTGTTTTATTTTTAGGATTTCGGCGCCACATTAGGCATTGGCATTTGAAAACAAAAAACGATGTATGTGGGTCAAAGTTCAATGTGTGGCGTCTAGGGTGGTGGCGGCAAAAATTGTTAGTAGATTTTCTTCTGGTGGCCTCTGTCTTGAAATCGGAACAAATCTGTTGAAATATCTGTTGCATTTCAGTTGTTATTTGATTTTCTTAATTGTCTTCTCATAGATATTCGCCACATTAAAATTTTGTAAAACTGTGATCTGCAGCTGGCTGGGCTTTATGTGTGCTAGTACATGAGCACATCGTTCCTACCGAGAGTACCACGACACCTTTATTAATCGTCGTAATTTTTACGACAATATATAAATTCGTAATTTATCGTAATTTTTTACGATAAATTACTGATCGTAATTTTCTTCATGATGATCACTTTTTCTCAGTTAAGTAACCATTCCAGACATCTCACTCGAAGGAACATCCATAAAAAACTTTTTGTTTTAATAATGTGCACGTGTGTTGCAGCTGGGCGAGCTGCCTGCAGGACCGCGCGGAGGCAGCGCGCTCGGAGCTGGCGCACGAGCGCTACGGTGACGGGCCGGGCGCCGCGTGGGGCGCCAAGCGCCAGTGCGAGCTGCTGCTGCGGGACCGCGACGCCGCGCCCGCCCCCGCACCCGCAGCCGCCGCCGAGGTGTGCCGCCAGCTGCAGTGCCGCTCGCCGCACCGCGCCGGCTTCTACCACGCGGGTCCCGCGCTGCCCGGCACCGCATGCGGCCACAACATGGTGCGTGCGGCCGCAACGCGCTCGCGACCGCTCTCGATAATCTATTTACACGAGTTCTGAAGTTAACAACGCAAACATGACTCGAACTACTCCAAATTGGGGATAAAGCCAAGTTGGGAGTTCTTAACGGGGTGTCAGTGTTTCGCTCCGGACCAAAACTGTTCCGCTAAGGTCTTGCGTGGACGATTGTTCGCATCTGTGGGACGGTTCTGCTAAGTTTTTGCTTGGCTCCTTGAACTCGATACGGCCCCGTGCCGTGAGTTTCGTCGACGACACCGTGAAACCCTATGTGATCGGCAATACACAGAGTTATAGCCAGGAAGGTCGGAGCCGTATTGAGCGAAGTTCACTTTCACGTTGAACCCAACGAGGTTGTGGAAACCCCACCTGGAAACTTTTTACAAGGTATCTTCGAGTCTAACAACGAGGCGCCGCCTATCATCTTCCACTTCATTCCGGTTAACGGTCCAGTGATTGGTGTACATGACGAGCACCGTTCTTTAATCTGCCTAATAGCAATCAGTGCCGCCCAAATTGAGGACTCATTAATTTTAAGCAGAAAAAGGTTTGGGACAGTAGATAGCCTGCGGTTTCCGGAATTCAATGGCATGGTATAGCTTTGGAGCAGCGACCGTAAACTAATACTTATTTTGCGGCTCAATAGACTCAATACAGGACCGTGATGTGCGTCTCGTTGACGACTTCGAGGTATCCCAGTTTTTAAAAACCTTCCAAAGGGATTTAGGGTATCCCTATGTGTTCTGTCGTCTCTACCAAAGATATTGCTCTTCGGAGCATCTGTCTGTCCCCTTTCCACATTGCTTAACCGGCAGGGAACGCAAAGAATGCACCCGTTCACTGTCGAAAGTCTAAAAATAAGAAACAACCGATCCTCCAGATCCTTTATCTATAGGCCTGGTAAACTATGAAATGCACTGCCTTCCGAGGTATTTTCCCCCAAACCTCAGAAACCCGTTTGACGCGAACAAGACGCAGCAGTGTGTATTTAGTGAGAAGAATACTTTTTCCAATGCAGCTCCTACCTTCCAAGGTACAACCCTGAGTATTGATGGCCATACAGGGATTCTTGATTTCGACCTGATGCATGACCTGAACTTGGGACGCCATATCGAAGATAAAACCAAACTCGCCTCAAAAATGCTTAGTGGTTCCTTTTGCTAAAACATATCTTTTAGACTATCATTGTGAACGCTTTATTATAACTTTACCAATGGGTATAGTTATGGAAAATATCTCATGGTAAGTGTAGTTAACTCAACTGTACCTTATAAGCCAATGCGTTAATTACATGATGCATAGGTACGCATTTGATTAAGTTTAAAGCGGCGGAGCAGCGTTAGATTTGAGCAGATGGAAAATAATGATTTGAGTAAAAAAACATAGTTTCTGCAATCTGTGTGTTTTACATCAGCACGCACAGCTATAGTTTCTGCACATGGTCTTTGCCTGTAATACTCTTTGTAAAAATCAATTCTTATGCCAAAGTTTCATGCTATCAGGGACCTTTAATAAAACCCTCGTAAAAGTATTTTATTTTACACAGCCAACATACACACGCTCATTTGTTTGTTGCAATGATGACACAACATATACACAATCTCTCGGCCTATGTACGGTCGCATTCAAAAGTCCAGCAGCACTTCGCAGAGCGATTGTTTTGAAGCGCTCGCATCGCGCGGCAGTGAAGTGGGAGGAGGGGATGGCACCGCCCGCGCGGGTTGCGGTAGAACGCCCCGCCTGAAGACCGGTCGGAGGGGGAAGGGGCACGCCGCATGTGCAAAACAAACCCGACCGTAGGGTGCTACTGGACTTATGACGTCGATGGTACAGTCAAAACAGTAAAGGATACACTTCCGGTTCAAGGAAAAGGTGAACAGTCAAAATACTTTGCCTTCCGCCAAGAAACATAGGGCTGACTATACATAAAAAAATACCTGAGAATGTATATTATTTATCATGTAAATAAATAACACAAAAAATCACGTTTTTTGTATTGGACCCCCCCCTTATTATTTAATATTTTTTTATTTTACCTATTTGTTGTTACAGCGGCAAAATAAATACACACTCTGTGAAAATTTCAGCTGCCTACCTATTACGGTTCATGAGATACAGCCCTGTGACAGACGGACGGACGGACGGACGGACGGACAGCGGAGGCTTAGTAATAGGGTTCCGTTTTTACCCTTTGGGTACGGAACCCTAAAAACTAGAAAACTTACAAGGTAGGTTGTATTTTGACACAATTCATTATTACCTTTAACCGGAAGTGTATCTTTAGAGCTTTGGTTGACTGTACATGTGCCTGCAAATAGCATGAACCCTGAATAGGAAATGTATGAATGTGTTGGTTCAGTGGTGTCAAGGCGGCGAGTGCGTGCGGGGCGACGGCGGTGGCGGCGGGACGAGCGGCGCGCCGGCGGAGGGCGCGGGCGCGGAGACGTGGGGCGCGTGGCGCGAGGGCGCGTGCCGCTCGGGGTGCGTGCTGCGCGCGCGCGGCCACCGTGAGCGGCGCCGCGCCTGCCCCGCGGAGAGCTGCGAGGGCGCCGGCTACGACGTCGTGCTCTGCGACGACACGAAGGTCACCTCCCGCCGCTTTTCATCTACTTTTCTACTTATAAAATATCTAAATCAAATCAACTCAGCTTTATCGCAGCCTAGTGGCGCGGGGACTTGCCTGGCAAACTAGAGGTCTGGGTTCAAATCCTCGCCTCTTTCATGCACCACTTTATTTCTCTTTCTAAGTTGGAAACGTGCATTTCGTCACGAATGCGAGCTGTTCCATGGTTCGGAATCCATGTAAAACTGTAGTTCCTCTTCCCGTACTAGGTGGTAGTAGGGTTTAAGCCCGACCGGGTTGGACCATTTAAACTGTTTTGTTGCTGGACCGCATTCGCATAGATGTCTGAGGGTGACTCTATTGGTCTATATTTTTTAAAATCCACAAACAATTTGTCCCTGTCAGGTGGACCTCGAAACCTCTCGAATTTTTCCTTCCTTCACGTCCGATCCACGCTCATGCATTATTCTAAAGATCATCTTCCAAAGATTGGTTGTCGACAGGTGTGCGGCAAGAAGACGCGCGTGAGCGCCGGCGAGCTGGCGTCGCGCAAGTGCGCCGAGTTCGCGAGCAAGCTGCCCGAGCTGGACCCGCGCGGGGGCGGCCTGCAGGCGCCGCACGACCCCAGTCAGTAACCATTTATTGTGAAATCAATGTCAGTAACTTACCACGTGCTCACCACGAATTACTATGCCCATGTGCGGTCAGCCTCGGTAGCCCAGTGGTACGACCACGCCTCAGAATTTTATACGCTGCGGTTTAAGCACAGAAAACAGAAATGGTCTGGTCAGGGCCTGGCCTGTCGGTTACACGTTATTGGGCACGATTCGTTCTCCTAACTTCTGGAAAAAAGACGTGAATACATTCACGCTTGATCAGTTTTATTGATGTGACTGGATATTAGGTACGTGCCATTTCAGGGCCTTCCCTTTATGAACAGGGCTAAATTGAACTGGATGGAAAACACGAATACTATTTATTCATTCCATCGAATGCGATGGTACCTACAAGGGGGCCTACCGTTTTTTCATGGATTCCGAACCACGGAACAGCTCGCATTCCTAACGAAATGCAACTGAAAATCGGAAAGAGAAAGAAAGTGAAGTGGTGCATGAACGGGGCCGGGATTTGAACCCAGACTCTGGGATGCAAGGCGAGTCCACCCTCCCGTGAACCACGAGCCGAGAGGTGAAGCAACACTGGGCGCGGTGGGTTCCAGTTCAAAGTAGCCGTCTAATATAAGAGAGCCCACCTCATGACATTTAGTTTCCATGCAGTGTGTTGCGCTAATATTAAAACACTAGGTGTGGTATGAGCCATCCATGTCCAGATCCTAGCAGATTCCAAACCCAGGATCACAATTCAGTCCAGAATCAATGTCGATATCACTAGCGCCATCTATCCTCGAATTAGTAACGAACGTATTGTTAATTGAATCAGCTAAACGAAAAGTTGACGTGCGTCCATGTAGATGGCGCCACAGTCGTTCGTTTTCCTACAACTCTCCAAAAAGAGGAAAAAGTTACAAACTATAACTGGATTGGAGAGCACACTAAGCAGTTATGTATTCGGATTTTTTATAACAAAAGAAGCAACGACCGTCCGTGCCGCCATCTACTTTAAAGCACATCCCCTCAAGTGTCAGAAAGGAACACTACCATGCTGTATCCATTCCTACTGGGACTATAATTCAATTAGAATACTATTGATCCCATAGATGTTGCTGTGTTCCCTGGATGGCAGAATGTAGCTGCAAGTGGATGAAATTCACTCCACAATAACAACGAAAAATCTTACTTAACTTTATACGCTTATCACTACATCTTATGAAACAAAGTCATTTCTCCGCGTCGGTCTGTCGGTCCGCCTGAACGCGATAAACTCAAAACGTATGAAATTGAAAAAGAATCGTCAGGAATTTCTTCCATGTCCAGCAGTGACGGGACCCTCGGCACGTGACTTTCACACTTGACCGGCATTTTAGTCGAGTTACTTTTTCAGAAGTACCTCGCCTTGATGGTTTATTTGCTTGGCAGCCCGGATGTGGATGGGGTGCGCGGTGTTCTGCCGGCGAGCGGGCGGCGGCGGGTTCTACGCGCCGCGCGTGGAGCTCAACGACGTGGGTGCGGACCCATACTTTCCGGACGGCACCTGGTGCCACCACGATGGCTCCCAGGACTACTACTGCCTTCAGCACCACTGCCTGCCTGAGGTGCGTTGCCTCTCACATTCTATAACTCTACGTGGTCAGGTACCACCCGTAATCCACAATTCGCATGGGGCCACCGCGAGAGTAGGACCTGTATACCTGGTGACACAGCCCCGCTTAGAATAACTGTACAGTACCTTTCTGAGTTGCGCATTTTGTGTGGTTATTCCTAAGATAATGAGTGTTTCCAGATTTGACAGCCCACTCTGAATACGACTGCTAGGCTGATGAATGGCCTCTCCCTGTGCGTACGATGTGGCAATGTGAGATTTCCGTCGAAATCTTTCGTAAATCCGAATCAAATCAAAAACAAAAAAAAGTGTTTTAGCCTCCGTAGCCCGTGGCGCAACGCCTTCTCGTTTTATTATCGAGGTGAAGTACCTTTGGGCGCAGTCTGGTGGCTGGATGACCGTTTTCGACCGTTGGAGCTGGCCGTTGCTAGAGTCCATAACAAGTTCTCCTTACTTACTTACTACTTGTCTATGCAGCCGGGATTGACTTCATAAGCAGGCCTATTCATGGAATTCCGTAATCCTGAGTCTAGTGGCGATTTTCAAAGCGATTTTCTTGACGAAAAGATTCCGGAGCATAGTATTTCAATTTGATCAAGATTTTTTTTGAGATTACCGCGGTCGTTAGTTAGCAGTGTGCTGCGTACGAACGCGGCGGATGCCTCCTTGACAACGGGCTGAATGATTGGCTCGAAACGTCGGAGAATGTCTCTTCCTGCCGCGTAAAAAGCCGTAACATTTTTCAATCATGATCAAGATTTTCCGCCGAAAAAATCTCTTGACTCAGTTTACCTGATTCCTATGATTACAGAATTCCAGGAATAGGCCCGGGGGGCAGAGAAGTCCAATGTAACAGGGGGTGGGGTAATATGATAGAAGGATGAGAGAGATATGAAAATCAGGTCAATGAAACATATTTTTTTAAAGTATAAAAAACAAAAATATTTACTAGCTTAAATCTGCTCGGATTGTTTGCAAACTTCCTGACCACTTGGAATCTCTGGACCCCTCAGAGCTGCAGCCTTACTCTGCCCCCCTTTGGCGACCAATCTCGCTTGTTCTGGAGTCTAGTTCCATCAAAAACATGTAAACGGGGCACATGTACATGAACCCCGTCCTCACCATGGCGGTGAAGACACCACCTCCATGGTCCTCACCCGTTCATGAACGAGTGTTTGTGACGGCTTACAAATATTGTTGCTTGTGTGAGCTTCCAGCGAGAAGGTTTATGACGTCTGATCTCTTTCATCTTTACTGCCCCGTATAAAGCGTCCGCAAACACACGTGACATTGATGCATGAATTAATTGTAGTGACGCAATGTGTCACGCTTATTGACAGAACCTGTGTGCTCACATATTTCCAAGCACACATATTTTCGGGCTGCGCAAACGGTGTGTTTGTTTTTCCACGTGTCCTTACTGAAGTTCTATTAGCAACAGCAAAATCATTATTAGTGAATATGAATCATGTACATGCATGTAATCATGAATCATGTAGGTGGGCCATCCCGCTTAACTCCCCATACAAACGGGGAAAGATCGCGCCCATCATTCTTGTCAAAGATCCTAAATGTTGCTCAAAATAGCTTTATTTGATCGAACCATGGAGGTGAAGAATTTCCTCACCTCCATGGATCGAACTAGATGTCTGATGACCATTGCCATTGTAAAATTGTGTTTGGTTTCTAAGTTATAAGGTCCGAAAGTTCGAATTTTTCGCGCGTTTTATACAATAACTTTGGAGGTGGATTACGCAATGATAAAGTAACATCTTAAAAAGGTTAGTCATCAGACATAGCTTATTTAGTCAAGATTTATAATCTATTTTGTTTTTGTTAGATTTTTTACTACAGCGGTCGTGGTTTACTTTTAGCTATAAGTCGTTTTGTAATTCAAATTTTCGTAAATCTTACCAAATCATACACTATATGCACATTGTCTTTGTGCATAGTGTATGATTTGGTAATGAATTGGTGATAATCTTTCTCATCACGGAGCCTGTGTTATTCTTTAAAAACAGGGAAGGTCCCAGAGCGCAACAGCACGGTTTTGTAGTTAGTCACGCCGGGTAGGGCCACCTTAATTCTTAATTTCATCGAGCTAGACACGAAATTAATCGTTTCCTTAATCAGGGTCGGTGTAGAAAGAAAGAAAGAAAGAAATAGTTTATTTACCTGCGTTGAAAGAGAAATTAACTTAACAAGGTATTTGGCTTAATCTATAAAATTAACTTAATATAAAATTAACAGAACAACTAGATATTTAAAAAGCTTAGAAGTAAAAGTCAATACCTATACACTTACATTTAATAAAATAACAGGTAAATCGGTTCTAGGCGCAGCATATGTCACTGTATTATGGAATTCATAATGCAGTTCATAATGCAGTGTACCGTTATCTGAATAAATTCCTACAAAACTTGACCAATTCAAACTTTTGCAAGTCGTGAGAAATCTGTTTTTAGTCTACATTAGAATTAATTATTCAATTCCTGGCCTGTCGATCAAACAATGGCCTTCATAGTCAAATCTGAAATTATAAGAAATATCGAAAAATCCACAAAGGAGACATGTTGTTCATTAACATTTTTCCATAACACCGCTTTTGATCATTCATTTTAAAGTTTAGAAAATTGCCGCTCCAACCATTTTTTATACCACCTAGTACAAGGGAAACTGTAGTTTTACATGCATTCTGAACCACGGAAAAGCTCACACACAATATATCAATGATCTGAACTAGATATTTCCGGCCAATTGCCGGCAGTAATCATGAGTTTCTATTGACTCCACGGAATATTGAGATATTCCGTGATTGACTCTGTTTACGTTAGGTTGGTTAGGTTAGTCCGGACACTAACAGAACCACCTATGTACTCGTATGTGTACGAGGCCACAGACTGAACATTAACAAAACTAAAAAAACTGATTTGTCGCCTTTTATCATTAGCCAGTTCAACAATTAAGGTGAAGATAACTGGTAAGAAACTTAGATGGTTTCTTAGTATAATTTTACAAGTGTTTGCACCTGTTTGTGTAAATACATTATTGTAATTCCTTGGAACACTTATAGTACCTATCTAAGTTTTTACCATTGATCAAATTGAACACAGAAAAATAATATGAATTCGCGAAAAACGACAATTCATGCAGTATGCATCAGTTCGAAGACTAATATTAGTTTGTTTTGCAAAGGTCATGCCCGCCCTGTTGTCAATTAGATCAGAGCAGTCCCCACAGTCAGCAAACGTTCACAAGCATCACGACGCCATTAAAATTATTAAAAATGTTGGGACCTTCCTGCCTACTCCATATTTATAAATCAAGGTCGTGTGTTACGTCACGAGTGATGCGGGTCATCATCAGGTGAAGTCTCCAAGAGATTTACATTTGATGTACACTCATCACATTGAAGACTGCTTTGCGGCGTTTGTCATGTGACCGCCACAGGTAAACGCGCCGGGGCCGCGTCACGCACACGTGGAGTCTCTAACGACACCTGCGACTGCGCGGCTCATCCTTATCTTATCAACATTCATCAACAACATGCTAAATACATATTAATACATTCGTTGTGGGCATGGCATTTCAGCGGGATAGTGGTACGGCATTTATTCCTACGTTGGCATTTTAATTTCAAAAACTTGTTTTAGAAGATAATTAAAAAAAATATTATACGACTCTTTAAGATGACGAATTTCTTGGTTGTGCCAAAGACCAAGAAACTGAATTGCAGCATTCGACGTCTTTGTCTTTTTAACACGCTAAATATTTGCATATGTCTAATAAAAAAGGTGCCCATATTATTAGAATTTTAAATAGAACAACTTTCGCTAAGAAAGTACCGAAGTTAAGTTTTTATTTTAACTTTCGCCAAGATACTATGGTTTACAAGGTAAACCATTCATCAAATTAAACCTCCGCTGGGTCATAAATAAAATAATATAATGAATATAAAATAAAAAAAACCAGTATTCGTAGATTAATGGGCAAAACTTGGGGGCTACACCCCAAAATAACCTATGGGTTATTGTGATTGTGGCCTAGAATTTTGTAAAAATGCCAGTCGACAGTAATTGGTCTGATTCTAGGCCACAATCACAATAACCCATAGGTTATTTTGGGGTGTAGCCCCCAAGTTTTGCCCATTAATCTACGAATACTGGTTTTTTTTATTTTATATTCATTATATTATTTTATTTATGACCCAGCGGAGGTTTAATTTGATGAATGGTTTACCTTGTAAACCATAGTATCTTGGCGAAAGTTAAAATAAAAACTTAACTTCGGTACTTTCTTAGCGAAAGTTGTTCTATTTAAAATTCTAATAATATGGGCACCTTTTTTATTAGACATATGCAAATATTTAGCGTGTTAAAAAGACAAAGACGTCGAATGCTGCAATTCAGTTTCTTGGTCTTTGGCACAACCAAGAAATTCGTCATCTTAAAGAGTCGTATAATATTTTTTTTAATTATCTTCTAAAACAAGTTTTTGAAATTAAAATGCCAACGTAGGAATAAATGCCGTACCACTATCCCGCTGAAATGCCATGCCCACAACGAATGTATTAATATGTATTTAGCATGTTGTTGATGAATGTTGATAAGATAAGGATGAGCCGCGCAGTCGCAGGTGTCGTTAGAGACTCCACGTGTGCGTGACGCGGCCCCGGCGCGTTTACCTGTGGCGGTCACATGACAAACGCCGCAAAGCAGTCTTCAATGTGATGAGTGTACATCAAATGTAAATCTCTTGGAGACTTCACCTGATGATGACCCGCATCACTCGTGACGTAACACACGACCTTGATTTATAAATATGGAGTAGGCAGGAAGGTCCCAACATTTTTAATAATTTTAATGGCGTCGTGATGCTTGTGAACGTTTGCTGACTGTGGGGACTGCTCTGATCTAATTGACAACAGGGCGGGCATGACCTTTGCAAAACAAACTAATATTAGTCTTCGAACTGATGCATACTGCATGAATTGTCGTTTTTCGCGAATTCATATTATTTTTCTGTGTTCAATTTGATCAATGGTAAAAACTTAGATAGGTACTATAAGTGTTCCAAGGAATTACAATAATGTATTTACACAAACAGGTGCAAACACTTGTAAAATTATACTAAGAAACCATCTAAGTTTCTTACCAGTTATCTTCACCTTAATTGTTGAACTGGCTAATGATAAAAGGCGACAAATCAGTTTTTTTAGTTTTGTTAATGTTCAGTCTGTGGCCTCGTACACATACGAGTACATAGGTGGTTCTGTTAGTGTCCGGACTAACCTAACCAACCTAACGTAAACAGAGTCAATCACGGAATATCTCAATATTCCGTGGAGTCAATAGAAACTCATGATTACTGCCGGCAATTGGCCGGAAATATCTAGTTCAGATCATTGATATATTGTGTGTGAGCTTTTCCGTGGTTCAGAATGCATGTAAAACTACAGTTTCCCTTGTACTAGGTGGTATAAAAAATGGTTGGAGCGGCAATGAAAAATTGTCGGTGTTTTCCATCCAGTTCAATGTAGCCGTGCTCATAAAAGGGAAGGTCATAGCATGGCACCAGTTCATATATTTTGTTATAGGCTAATATTATGACAGCAGATTAGCTATCCATGTGCATTACTTGAAAAAACTTAAAAACACGAAGAAGTTGTCAAAACATCTTTTAACCAGTTTCACGATTTACGACCACGGCGAGCCTAGCGGTCACCTCAGTCGTCTGCTGCGTACGAACGCGGCGGATACCTCCTTGAAAACGTCGAAATGTCGGAGAATGTCTCTTCCTGCCGCGTGGAAAGCCGTAACATTTTTTAAACAACTTTCTTTTCTGGCCAGAACTTCAAGATGGTGGTTCAGGTGGTTCTGTTAGTGTCCGGACTAACCTAACCAACCTAACGTAAACAGAGTCAATCACGGAATATCTCAATATTCCGTGGAGTCAATAGAAACTCATGATTACTGCCGGCAATTGGCCGGAAATATCTAGTTCAGATCATAGATATATTTTGCGTGAGCTTTTCCGTGGTTCAGAATGCATGTAAAACTACAGTTTCCCTTGTACTAGGTGGTATAAAAAAATGGTTGGAGCGGCAATGAAAAATTGTCGGTGTTTCCATCCAGTTCAATGTAGCCGTGCTCATAAAAGGGAAGGTCATAGCATGGCACCAGTTCATATATTTTGTTATAGGCTAATATTATGACAGCAGATTAGCTATCCATTTCCATTACTTGAAAAAACTTAAAAACACGAAGAAGTTGTCAAAACATATTTAACCAGTTTCACGATTTACGACCACGGCGAGCCTAGCGGTCACCTCAGTCGTCTGCTGCGTACGAACGCGGCGGATACCTCCTTGAAAACGTCGAAATGTCGGAGAATGTCTCTTCCTGCCGCGTGAAAGGCCGTAACATTTTTCAAACAAGTTTCTTTTCTGGCCAGAACTTCAAGATGACCGCGCACTGGCACATCTGGGAGCTGCCCGGAGACGACGTGCCGGGCGCGTTTAACGCGCGCGCGGACGGCGGCGGCGGCGGCGGCGTCGGAGACGGCGGGGACGCGCTGCGCCGCTACATGTCGCTGGACGACGGCGGCGCGCCGCTGCTGCGCCGGCTGCGGCCCGAGGACGTGCCGCCCGAGCCGGAGCAGCGCTGGGAGGTGCTCGACTACGTGGAGCTGCCGGAGCGCCACGCCGGTGACGCGTTGTCACCGCGTGGACTGTGACCTGAGAATGTGCCACTGGGGACGGGGCAGAGCTGGGTAATGTTCGAATACGTGAAGCTGGCGGAGCACTACGTTGCCGAATAGAGACCGACTACGCCGTGACATGTACCTAGCGGTCGGGTGAAGAGTTTTCATTGCGTTGGCTGTGACCCGAGAACGTGTCAATGTAAGCAGAGGAGCACTGGGATTCGTTTGAAACGTCGATCTTCTGGAGCACTATGCTGTCGAGTAAAGATTGGCTACGCCATTCCATGTGTTACACAGCGGGTTGTCACTGCGTGGGCAGTGACCTGAGAGCATGTCACTTCAGACAGAATAGCACTGGGATGTGTGATTTTGAATTTTTGTCCTTTCGTGCATTCGGCCCCGAGTTTTCTTGCTACTCTGTGAGAGATCCGCTTTTTCCGAACGTTTCGTTGCGATTCCCTATAGTATAGAATATGTAGTTATTATTTAGATGTATGTGCTAGTAACGGTTGTTAAAACGTTCTTGCCCGATAAACTTTTGACTTGATTGAGTATTGATGGAAGCATTTAAATTTAAAAAAAATGAAGTATTATAGTAGCTAAGTAGTAATTAGTATAGTAAATAGTTTTTGCAGATAACATATTATACTTATTAGTTTCAATGGAATTGCTGTAGGTAAAGTTGAGAAGTTTTAGCACGTAATATTTGACATTTCTGTTAACACAGAAATTGATGCTAGTCGACCCTAAATAAGTAATATTTATTTCAAAAATGCATTTATTACTTTAAATTATGTATTTATTTTATTTTTCAAGCAATTATTGAATAAATAGATTACCAATTATGTTATGTGTCTTTTCTTCATGAATTTTCCTAGGAAAACTGGACATAGATGCCAGTTAACCACACTCACCGTCATGATGTTAGCCCAACGCATCGCATTCCTGAGGGAATTTGGTGCCATGCCAGGACCTTCCATTTTTGAGCCGATGAAAAACACGAACAATTCTTCACCCCCGCTTCGACCATTATTTCATGCGTTGCGATAGTACCCTACCACCAGTAGGGGAAGGGGACAACTTAATATGGATTCCGAAGCATGGAATAGCTCAAAGCGCAAAGTGGGGTGGCATTTGTTGCATCAATTGTTCATGCAAGTTATTAAAATCTTCAATTGTTGACATGTTTTTTATGCAACCTGACATAGATGGCTAGTACCACACAATAGTAACGTCATGATATTAGCCCAATACACCTCATTTCAATCGAAAACAAACTTGATTCTGTTGTTGTTTTATTATTATTTTAATGGATCCCTCGTGTCCTGCAGAGAGCAGGGCCCAAGAGAACATGGCTTTCTGCCTTCCACTGCCAACTCATAAATTAAAATTTAAATATTTATTAAATCATGTCATATGCAAAACAAAATAACAATTTAAATCAGAAAGAGCCCATCTCTGCTAATGTTGCATTTTACACTTGGTAATAAAAACCGGCCAAGTGCGAGTCGGACTCGCACACGAAGGGTTCCGTTCCATTGTAAAAGATAAAAATCACTTTTGTATGGGGTAACATTTTTGTATGGGGGCCCACTTTAATTATAATTATTTTGTTACTTTACCTATTTGTTGCTGTAGCGGCAAAATAAATACACACTCCGTAAAAATTTAAGCTGTCTATCTGTTACGGTTACTGAGATACAGCCCTGTGACAGACGGACGGACGGACGGACGGACGGACGGACGGACGGACAGCGGAGGCTTAATAATAGGGTTCCGTTGGCACCCTTTGGGTACGGAACCCTAAAAACGCTGTGTTGCTTCTATATTTTGAATGAGGTCCCACTGACAGCCCGGCAGTAAAAAACAAAGCAATATTATCGCTGTTTTAAACTTTAAATCCACAGAAAGGAAAATAAACACGAATACATTATTAAAGAACCGGTGGAACCTGCAACAGGGAAAGGACCCCAGCAATAAAAAAGTTCAAAATGGAGGCCACTTTTTCAAATATGACCAAAGCTTCACCAAAGGAAGAAAATAAGTTTTTTGGAGGAAATAACTTATTTACTACTTATATTGTATTAGAACAACCTTGAAAAGCCAAGGTAGATTTAGTTGAGCCGAACTCAACTAAATCTTCCGCCGAAATAAAAAAAATACAACAGCTAGGTATAATCATATACGATTTTTCAGTACTGATATAAAGAGCTATTCCCCAAAAACTAATTTATGTAAAAATATCCTTTTAAAATAATAATTCAGGTATCTTCCCATTCTGATTTTCGTATAATCGATTCATTAATATTCATTGTGATTTTAAATTTTGTGTATTTAAAGATTCTATGTGCGCAAGAGCAGAAAGATTTACGATTAATATTGTATTGAATGTGACGTTTCGTCGGTAGCAGACGACTAGAATTCCGATATGTGACCGATACACTACGCAAAAATAATACCAATATAACTTAGAGAATTGCACAATTCGTTTTGGTGTTTTAAATTAGTTACTATTAAAAAAAAGAACATAAATTAGAGCGACTTGTGCGTTGAGTTGCCTTCCGTGACAGAGTTCGATGAGGTTATTTTCTCGTTGGTTGGCTTTCGTTACGAATGGCACATATCCAACTCTCTCCCTCTTTCTCCCTCTTTTTCTTTCTCTCTCTCCCCCTCTCTTTCTCTCGTAAGGTTGTGAACTTGTATACTTATTCCTCCCCATCAAACCTATACTCGTACTTCTGTGCCTATATCTCAAGCACTCGCCTCAGATCATCAGCGCATACTTTTGTAAGGAGTCCGAGAACCTATTCATCATCGATCAGTTTTAAAATGAGACTTTCTGTCGCACCGCCAGGGTTTGAACTATCTGCCGGCCCTCTTTATCTTTTTGCCCACTGTACACCCGTTTCCGCCTGTCTCAGTAGATACACGCCAAGCACCCAGTGCTGTGCAGCATTCTAATGGGCTCTGCACACTCGCTGAATCTCGTTACTAAATTAGGAACAATTTATCTGCGAATGACTGCCATTAATCCATATAGATTGATAGGTTACCATCAGAGCATACCAATTGCTGGGGGTTTTCATTTTTCTGCATGGCATTAGGTACAATGAAATTCTCAGACGCTAGGGATTCGGCCATGTCTCCCCAACTGCAACGATTGATTGCAGAGTTACTTGCGATATTGCTGTTACCTAAAATACTATCTAAATAAACCTAAAAGACCAATCTAGATAACGCAACCTCTTGGCGCAGGCAGACTGACATATTTAGCATCAGAGGATTGGTCTTAAACATGTGAACCCAGATTCAGCCATTTACCTTATCGTGACCAAAAATGTCGCAACCTCCCGGAATACCTAGACCACGAGCTGTGGGTTCAGTACATACCTATGGCATAGAGTAACTACCGAGGTAACTACTCTTCTTATTAATCTATGCCATAAGTAGGCATCAATATGGAAGGCGTATGGGGTCAAATGGATGGTTCTTATAGCTATGGTTGGACCCAAGGTTGTTTTCGAAAGACGGAATCTTTTCTAAACTGACAGTTTGAATAACACGCCCTCGACCTTGACGTTTTACTGGGCTCCGCTCGGGTGAATGCCCAAAATAAATTTGTCCCGAGCGGAGTCGAGATTCTCAGCTAGTAAAAACGTTCTCGAACACCATGGTAAATCATTGACAATGGTGTATGCAAATTATCGGCTTGCGGTTCGCGTGCTGGTGATAAGTAAGCCGATAACGGCGATTGAAACTGCATACTTATATTCCGTGTTAGCGAAAGTGTCAGACACCGTTCACACATTTTATTTCCGTGATCTGTGGGTCCACACGTTCAATGGTATCATCAAATTGTTTGCATAAACAATTTGCAAACGCCTACACATTAGTACTACTACACATAGAAGCAATAGTACGATCCGTACCGGTATCGGGAATTAAGGGGTTGTTAGCACCTAATTGCATTCAATTCCATAAGGGCGTAAGTAAAACAAACTTTTATTTTATTTAAAAGTAACTACAATTTCGATAGTAAAAAAGTACATTTTTAGATTGATGATCTAGCCATAATTTAAAGACAAAATTGTAAGACCCCGATGCTTTGATTGCTCAAACGGGGCCAATATGTATATAATGCATAAAACAAGTTTGAACAAAGAAAGGGAGCCCCAGATATGTATAATTATATGTTTCAAATACAGCTAAATGCATAAGCAGTAGTGAGATAAATAGCAGTATGCGTAGATGCATATTTTCACATGATGAGGTACATCCTTTCTGTCATTTGAACTGGCCTTTTTTATGTAACTGGACATGGCTACACACTGTCTACAACTACCGTTATGATATTATCCCAACACATCATATGGGAACTAGGAGAACTAGAATAACGTCCATTCACATCCACGGCGTTTTACCTGTAATCCTAACCGCGAACGACAAAGATCCTGGTCGCCTTAGATGCAAGGGATGATGCAAGGGAAGAAATTCAGTGGGACCACATGCACATCATAAAACAGAGCAGGGCGTGTATTCTTGGCATTCAGTCATTGCGGATTCAGTAGAGTTAACAGTAATGTCAAAGTAAATTCTTCTTCTGTTAACTCTACTGAATCCGCAATGACTGAATGCCAAGAATACACGTCCAGGACTTGTAGAACGTTAGTGTTAAGGCGCTAGGACTAGCCAACTACTCGCGCCATACAAATGCACTTTTTAACAAATGTAATAATATGTAGTGAAACGCTTCAGCAAATCCAAATAGAACTCCAGACTGATAATGGATTGTTAATATTTTTTTATTCCATCATTTATTTAAATAATAATAAAAATAAAAAAAGTTGATTTTTCTCATTAGAAATCTGAAAGTCATTCGATTTGTAGATATAAGCAAAAACAGCATATATGCATAAACAAAAAATTCCATTTGCTTTTAGATTTCTACATTTAGTCAAAAAAGTTCGGAAATGGACACCGTTTCCGCAATGTATTTTGTATAGAAAAAGGAAACATACATTAACGAAAATCATTCGATTCCTAGACAAGGAATCATATATTGTAAGGATGACACTTATAATCGTCAGACTTAGTTAGTTTACTTGGGGTGCCTCGTCTAACTTTGCGATTTGGCTAGTACCAGGCCCTTAAGAGGCGAGTGTCTCGCTTTCCAGTCTGTTTCGGACCTCCCCATTTGCAAAACAATGTTCGCCGGCGCGCGCAGCTCTGCTCCTAACAAAAAGATCCGTACTCGTCTTTATGTCGCCATTATGCAAATTGATATTTTTCTTGCGATAACTCGCGATTATGTAAATGGACTCGTAGATAAAGCAGGCACGGGTTATGCGCGAGGCTGGCACATTATGCGAATGTTTTCCGAAGTAATTCGTCTTGCAAACGCTGTGTCCTCTGCCCAAATACATTCATAAGGAGAGTAATAATCGTTAAGCATTAGCTCGCGGAGTTCAACACCGAACGAAAATTCTGATGGTCAATTTATTTAAAATATTCACTTCTGATTGGTGCAGAACGCTGTTTTGTAAAAAAAAGGTATTCATAACTAAAACTGTCAGCTCACCCAGAAAGCCGTAAACTAAACTCGCAAACTAGACCTTGGCTGTAATCTGAGATAGCAGTTAGTACAGGAACGCTAAACATTTCCTACGTCACAGCGATCGTGGATTCAACAACTATAAAAAAAGTATTTTCAGCCAATGTATAGTTAAAACAAATAATGGTTTCTTTGTACGCGCTTCTGATAAAACGGACTTCACGAGCTTTACAAATCGATAAACCACGCTCAAGAAACCAACACTGAATAAGCTTGGTTTTCACCAACCGCTGATTTATTCGACACTCAAAGGGCCTTTATTACTACTGTGGTGATTATCTTGTACTGTTATGGATTGCAAGCTGCTAAGAAAGACCCATCAGCAGTAGGTGAAAAAGGCCCTAGTATTATAAGTTGTTATTCGTTGTTATAAATATTATTTATACGTTATTGTCGGTTATAAAAATTGCACATAATGATGTAATATTTTACTTAACAACAACATAAATTTAACCTTTATGAAGCATTGTTCTCTCTTACGCCAAAAAATAAGCCTTTGGCCAGGTTCACATGATCTGTACAACACTGCACTGGAGATGGGTTCGAAGAAATGTGTTCACAACAATATTAATACATTGCAAAAAACTAGTTCTCGTTATAAAATTAACATCAATGTACGAACCAAATTAGGTGCTGTTCCAAAAAGCATACTATAAATAGCATAGGTAGTGGACCACATCTGCCGTTATGAAATATCATCCTATCACACCTCATTGGAAGTAGATATAGTCTTCTTTATTCTGGAAAAATGGACAACATTTCTTTGCCGCTCCGACCATCTTTTTATCTACTGCGATGAAACCAACCCCGTCCCGGTTACTACTACCCATCAGTAAAAGGTTGTGAACCATGGAACAGCTCGCAATTGTGACGAAATTTACAAACATAGGTGTCAATTTCTGAAATAGAAATAAAGTGGTGCAAGAACGGGGTGGGGATAGAACCATGATTTCTGGCATACAAACAAGGCCCCGAGCACTGAGTTGAAAAAATTACATCCAATACACAAATAATATTGTTGAAAATGTGTCCTCTCTTCCCACCTCACCTGTGCTGGTGCCATCGCATTTAAAAAAAAAAATCCATGACTCCCATTACAGAAAGGGAAGGTCTTGGCATAGCACACCGATCAATAATCTGTGGCATAGCACCCAGTAACTTCGAAAATATGACAGTAGGTGTGATATCAGTCATCAATTTCCAGATAAAAACATTATCTGACAAAAATGCGATTTTTTTCTTTATTTTAACTGTATGTTAACAGGCCTATTCTAGGAATTCAATGCTTAGGAATCAGAAATGTTATCGGGAGAGAAAACGGCTTGCATAGCGATTATGAAAGCGATTTTCTCGGAGTCTTGAAGCTTAAGAGTTACCTTGCTCCGGAATCTTTCCGTCGAGAAAATCGCTTTGACAACCGCTGTAAAAGCAGTTTTCTCGATCGAAAACATTTCTGATTCCTAAGCAAATACAATCATACTAATGAAAAATTCACCGATTTGTTGTTTTAAGAGGAGATTAGAATTTAACTATTATTTTGTTAAATAATAAATTTATTGAAATGAATGGATGAAGACTGAATGGATGAGATGATGAACCAAATAATCCTCAACTCCAATTCCATCCCAATTGTAATGGGTATAACACTTATGGGACCTGAACTGATCAACCGAAATGGAAAGGTCCATTAGTGGCCCGGTACACAATTGAACATAAATGGAACCAATTTACTATTCATACCTTCAGAGGTTTATTCATACTTCTCATCTCATGATATACCCGGCTTATTAGGGGAAATATCGAAATCGCCGGCCCAAATGTATCGCGATGCATAAAATCACGTTGAAACGTTGCAAACCTTGTAGCCAAAAAGTTGTTGATTTCATATCTCTAGAACTAGAGGTTTTTATTGGATCTGATTGTTGATCATGTTTCGATAGCAAAGTTACAAACTGAATAGCATTTGAATAATGTGCTGCTTTTGAGACGTAAACAATGGGATCCCTGCCCAGGTAGAAACTTGGAAAAAACGCGGGAACCCCCACAGAACTGAGAATGGCCCCGAGGTAGGGTTGCCACACTTTCCTAAAAAATGGGATTTTTCCGGTTTCTCATAATAAAATAGCGTTTCGCTTGTTCAGACTTTTTTAACATACAACATACATACATATTATATCAATGTATCAAGTATAAGTTTGTCATCAATCGCATGTATTTGTTCAAACTATTTTGAAGGTATTGATGCGAAATATTGTTACTGATTTGCAGGCTGAAATCCTAAGTGGTGAAATCAAGTGCGCATCCGAAAGTATAAGAATTTGCGAGAAACACTCAAAGGAGTTTAATTAAGGATTTTAATGAAAACCAAAACTCTCATTATTATATTTTTTATTAATTTCAAACAATTTGATTAATTAATTCATGCTTGAAAATATAAAACGTTTTATTAAACATCGATAACTTGTTCCTTATAAGCGACATTATTGACTGGTGCATTCATACATTTACACAATTAATCTTAAAAAATCACGTGTCATTATGTTCGTATGAGTATAAGTATAAGTTACAATATTATGTTCGAATAAGTCATTATGCACGCTAATCTCCGAAACAACCAAACCGATTTCAATTATTTTTTTTGAATGTGTATGGTTTTGTTCCAGCTTGGCTACCGACCGCCCCGTTCCAACTCCCTCATACAACTTAACATTATTATACTAGCCAATACTTATGGTTTTTTTTGTGTCAAGTTCCTGAGACTTATGAAATGAGAACATGGAAAAAAAATAAGTATAATTTCAGCTAACTAAGCCAATACAGTCAAACAATATTTTAGAAAATAATATTTTTTGCATGGAAATTGCTGAAGTAAAGTCTCAAATGTATTGTTTTTCAAGTTGGCTGCTGATATTGTCAGTAACTGATATTGATTTAAATATAACTTTAAAGAGCGTAACATTATGTACCAATCTAGTTAAGGTTATGTTTAACTTTTTGAAATGACTTTAACAAAACAATTACAAAAAAACCGGTTCCACGCGTTATGCGGGTTGGTCAAATTTCGAAAGATTTATTTCGAGCTGCTCTAACTAAGCGACGTCAGGCTCTGGCTATCTCGTTTCAATCGCAAAAAATGGTAGAAAATGTTTAGGTACTCAGATGCTAGAGGACGAAAGCGTATGTTCGTCCGGCACTGATTCTTGAGACTAATGCTAACGCAAAGTAGTACTTTGTGAAGTCACTTTCGTTTTGTATGGACGAAATCTCAAACTATTGCAAAGTGACGTCACAAAGTACTACTTTTCGTTAGTCTTAGGCTGAGATAAATAGTCGCAACAGAAACTAAGGCTGAGATAAATAGTCGTCACCGAGCGAGTGCTAAAGCAAAGTAGTACTTTGTGACGTCAATTTGCATTGCTTTGAGATTTCGTCCATACAAAATGTTTCAAAGTGACGTCACAAAGTACTACTTTTCGTTAGTCTTAGTTTCTGATTCGTCTATTATTTTCCGTTACGACTATTTATCTCAGCCTGAGACCCTAGTCCCAGCTATCACTTAAGTAGGCCTTCACGGTAAACCGATCGACTGGCGATTTCAAATGTATGGAGAAATTAAGAGCGCGCGCAGTGGGCGTTAAGCGAACTAACATTTGCGAGTCCGAGTTTGATTCGACGTATTGTCGCCGTAAATGCGTCGATGTTGCCGTTTACGGCGACTCCGCATTTTCATACAAATCGGAAGTCCGAGCTTGACTTTGACAGCTTGAAGAAGTAAAACCACAGAATATCTAGTAAAAACTTGTATGGAGTTTGACGTTTTTACGTAACTTCGAAGTTTCGTAAACGCCAATTTAGGTGACAACTAGGACTAGAAGCTCTGATGGGTAGCTCCGCGTGTAGCCCACGTGACGCGGTTCGTTTATGGCTGCGTGTTGCGAATTCTGTGGTTGCGCGTGGGCCGAAGCAGATTGCCGATCGTCAGGTCGTGATAGGTATCGTCTATGGCTGTGATCATCTTACACGTTGCCTGAAAAAAGTGCATTTGTACACCATGTAAACACACTTGGGTTTTATCCACTTAAGGTGGCCCAACCCGCTCATTTCCCCATACAAAAGGGGAAAGAAGATCACGCCCATATTTCTTGTCAGAGATCCAAAATTTTGCTCAATATAGCTTTATTTGATTGAACTAGATGTCTGATGACCATTGGCATTGTAAACTTGTGTTTGGTTTCCAAGTTATAACGTCCGAAAGTTCGGATTTTTCGCGCGTTTTATGCAATTACTTTGGAGGTGGATTACGCAATGATAAAGTAAGAACATCTTACAAAGATTAGTCATCAGACATAGCTTGTTTAATCAAGATTTATAATCTATTTGGTTTTTGTTAGATTTTTGACTACAGCGGTCGTGGTTTACTTTTAGCAATAAGTCGTTTTGAAATTAAAATGTTCGTAAATCTTACCAAATCATACACTATGCACATTGTCTTTTTTGTGGACAGGTTGCATCTTCCTCATAACGGAGCCTGTCTTATTCTTAGAAACAGAGAAGGTCCCAGAGCGCAACAGCACGGTTTTGTACCGTGCCCGCAAATGAGTTGAGGCCGCCGGGTTGGGCCACCTTAACTCACTCCTTCTATCCTAAGGTATAGATACTCGTATGCTTGAATCCAGATAATTTATATTGCAAGGGGTGAAGATTATTGCCGAGATATTGGAAGATGGATGATGGGAGAGAGTTAATGGAAGAGTCATTCACCTTTTATCTTGACGCATGCATGATACATTAGCAAAATACTCGTTTACGTCATGAGCAAGCAATGCGCCAAGATCTAATTTATTAATCGGAATAGGCGGCAGGCACTTAAGAACTCGATAAACCGCAGTGGCTAATGAATCCACCAAGTGGGACTCCAACCAGACCGATACCTGAGCAAAACCAGTTCCCGTTCTGTCGTTAGGATGGCGACCTATGTATGTATATGTATATACCTATAACGAGTGTGTCTAAATCCGCATGCGTGCGCGCACTCCCGGTTTGCTCCCGGTCAGTTACCAAGTGCAAGGCGGTGTTTGCCGCAAGGACTTAAAAAAGGGAGGTTAGGGTTCAAAACCCCCTTAGGGCTCGAAGGTAAACAAAAATATACCTGTGACCTCGCGGGGACTTAAGGTGTAGCGGCGGGCCGATATTAACGTAACGATTATTAATAACAAGTATTGGAAAAGAACAAGTCGTTCTTGTTATTCATCATCCACAAAACCCGTTCCTACAATAACGTCTTTAGCCACACTATCCCGTGCGCCCCGCGCGCCTCTGCTCGGCGAAACTCGTTCCTACAATAACATCTTTACAATACTATCCCGCGCGCGCTTGTTACTACGAAACCTGTTATTACAATAACGTCTTCAGGAACGGGATCGCGCGAGCGCGGCGCGCCTAGCTCTGCGAAACCCGTTCCTACAGTAACGTCTTTACAATACTATCTCGCGCGCGCCTCTTACTACGAAACCTGTTATTACAATAACATCTTCAGGAACGGGATCGCCCGAGCGCCGCGCGCCTAGCTCTGCGAAACCCGTTCCTACAGTAACGTCTTTACAATACTATCCCGCGCGCGCTTGTTACTACGAAACCTGTTATTACAATAACGTCTTCAGGAACGGGATCGCGCGAGCGCGGCGCGCCTAGCTCTGCGAAACCCGTTCCTACAGTAACGTCTTTACAATACTATCTCGCGCGCGCCTCTTACTACGAAACCTGTTATTACAATAACATCTTCAGGAACGGGATCGCCCGAGCGCCGCGCGCCTAGCTCTGCGAAACCCGTTCCTACAGTAACGTCTTTACAATACTATCCCGCGCGCGCTTGTTACTACGAAACCTGTTATTACAATAACGTCTTCAGGAACGGGATCGCGCGAGCGCGGCGCGCCTAGCTCTGCGAAACCCGTTCCTACAGTAACGTCTTTACAATACTATCTCGCGCGCGCCTCTTACTACGAAACCTGTTATTACAATAACATCTTCAGGAACGGGATCGCCCGAGCGCCGCGCGCCTAGCTCTGCGAAACCCGTTCCTACAGTAACGTCTTTACAATACTATCTTGCGGGCGCCTCTTACTACGAAACCTGTTATTACAATAACATCTTCAGGAACGGGATCTCGCGCTTCGTTCTAATGTACGAGTACAGTGCATGACAGGGATTTATTTTACAACTATTTTAAACACCAGGTTGATTAAATATCAGTTTTTTTATTGGAAATTTAAGTTATAAAAAAAATGTTATTAAGAATTTAGAAGGTCTGATTTTTTCATGTAACTTTTTAATGAGAATATTTTTTTATTTATAAGTTAAATAATTTTTAGGGTTTCGTACCCAAAGGGTGTAAACAGAACCCTATTACCGAGCCTCCACTGTCCATCCGTCTGTCCGTCCGTCCGTCTGACACAGGGCTGTATCTTATGAACCGTAATAGGTAGGTAGCTGAAATATTTACAAGGAGTGTATTTATTTAAGAGCTGCATTAAATGAATAAATTTTAATTTTTATTTTGCAGTGGTCAGCCATTGATATCAGTCTAGTATCAAAACCCGTTATTAATAACAGGTTTTGATACTCGTTCTTACGCAGTAACGAATAAGGAATGAGATAGTATTGGAAAATAACGCTTAGGCCCACCGCTGTTAAGGTGGCCCAACCCTCATTCGCGGGCACGGTACAAAACCGTGCTGTTGCGCTCTGGAACCTTCTCTGGTTCAAAGAAAAAGACAGGCTCCGTGATGAGGAAGATGCAACATGTCACAAAAAAAACAATGTGCATAGTAATTGATTTGGTAAGATTTACGAAAATTTTACTTACAAAACGACCTATAGCTAAAAGTAAACCTCGATCGCTGTAGTCAAAAATCGAACAAAAACCAAAAATGTTATAATTCTTGATTAAATAAGCTATGTCTGATGACTAATCTTTTTAAGATGTTCTTACTTTATCATTGCGTAATCAACCTCCAAAGTTATTGCATAAAACGCTCGAAAAATTCGTACTTTCGGACCTTATAACTTAGAAACCAAACACAGTTTTACAATGCCAACGGTCATCAGACATCTAGTTCGATCAAATTAAGCTATTTTGAAATTTGGGATCTGTGACAAGAAATATTGGCGTGATCTTCTTTCCCCGTTTGTATGGGGAGTTGAGCGGGATGGGGCCCACATTAATATCCGAAACGAACCGGACAAGGAGCGCCGCCGGTCTAACCGAGGGTCTAACACTGATGTCAATCATCAATTGGACAGAGTTATGCAAAAACGATCCAGTCCACAGAAACCTAGTTTTGAGATATAGAGGTTTGAAGTTCAACTGGGAAAAAAAAAATGTAGTACAGAAATATTCCACCAAAGTGTCGTTGCATGTTAGAGATGAATTTTTAAACTATTTATGTAGTTATTAATCCTAACTAAAAATAAACTGTATGAGGGTGAAATTTAAGGGTAAAGAGGGTTGGATCGCTTCTGTTAAAATATCACCTACATATAAAGCTGTATTGCAGAAATGATTCAAACTACACAAAATAAAACAATTTTTTTTTTCATGGACTATTGTTTATGATTCAGACACAATTAATGCTTGCACATTAAAATAAAAACCTACAATATTAAATTGGATCACAAAACTGTTGCTCAGTTAAGTCACATACTTGCTAAAGTTATTAATTTGGAAAACTGAAAAAATTTGTTTGTGTGAATGGAAACTGAAAATATTGTAACATATTACTTATTTAAATCAACCTTTTAATAACAACATTAAACTTATTTAACTAAATTGATAATCAGGATCTTATTGTTTGTTTAAAAACTATTCATCTGGGACTGGAATGAAGGAATCTTCAACTTCTTCTACTTCGAAATCTGGGATACCTCCGAATCCATCTAAATCGTCTACTATGTTATTATTGCCCTTTAATTTTTTATAAAAATCAAGGCAATCTTTCGGTATAAGGTGGTATACCGATTTTAGGTCCTTCAATTTCGCAGGAGCAATGTCTTTACCATCAGGCCAAAGAAGTTTGAGCTTGTCTCTTTTTGGGTCAAAGACTGCAGGCCTTCCTCTAGCTGGACATTTCTTTACATCAACTTCAACAAATTCTTCGTTGAATGATTTTCGCATAAATATAGATCCCGGAGATTGCTTTCTGAGGCATATTTCTTTTGTTTGCAGCCAACTTATTTTGTTTTTATTTTTGTCGTGTTTTCTGTTTGTAATCATGTTTTCTAAACATTCGGATGAAAAGAAGTCATTTTTTGTCATTTTTACAACCACATTTGGATTTTTTTTCTTGCAGTATTTCATAACATTAACATACTGATCGACGGTGTAAATCCTCTCATGCATTTTTAGTTCTGTTTCCACTTTTGAAAAATCTGTGTCATTAGGCAAAAAAGAATGCCCGGACTCCAAGAACTTATGATTGATTTCTAGGAGAGTTGGGTGAACATTAAGCACGCTTATTAACATTAATGTTAATTTAATATTTCTGTTTTGACCTCCACATGTATCACTCCATAGAGTCAAATATTTTACATCTTTTTTTAAATATGTCTCTATGTGTTTGATCAAACACGATCCGACTTCTTGGGCTCCCCTGCCTGCCTCCCCTTCAGCCCACACGTAGAAGTATCCTTTGTCATTTGAACCTGCGTGTATTCCACTGTTGTATAGCCACAGTTGACGTTTGTAAAATATTATGTTACTAGGTATGCGCGGCAGAGGAAGAGTCTTCTCCAGGTCAAAAGTTAGACATTCAAAATTTACATCTCTTTGGGCTCTTTCTAAGTCACTGTTCATCATTTTTCGTGCATTCTCAGCAAATTCTTGGTGCTTGCTGTGTAGAATTTTTATTTTTTCAGCTTCTTCTGGAGTTGCATTTTTTTCAGCAATAGTGAAAGCATCACATTTATTACAAGTGTCTTTTTTAATTTTTTTTGTTCGTAGATTAAATTTGCCCAAAAATATTTTTTTGTAAACTGAAAACGAAACACATTTATAATTTTCTCCAAGCTTAGAATGTATTTCCTTTTCATAAAGATAGTACATTTTCCTTACGGTCATTCCCGTTTTCAAATACAAGGCATTCGTGTTTTCTCTACTATAGTGAGACTCGTATTTTGGTAAACTCTTTATGTGTTCTGTAACCAGTTTAATGTCGTTTTCACTCGTTTTATTCCAACCACCTTGAGACTCTCCTCGCTTGTCTTTAAGTAATTCTTCTCCAGAACGCATTTTATTGAGACTTGAGGTTATTTTTTGAGGATTTGTTTGGAGAGTCCCAACAAACATTTGCCTACAGACATTGACACCGCTTAAACTATATGTTCTGGAATACTCCTTTTTTTTACGACCTGTTCCAGATGATGTTGTGTATGAACGTTTTTTTGGATTTTCTCTAACACATGCAGCAATGTATAAAATTTGGCCATTATAGGATCCCACTCCATTATACTTTTTGAACTCCATCTCCCTTTTTTCAACTGAAACTCGTTCCCTACATTTACTGGAACATTTGCAATCAAAATCGATGAATTGTTTAGCCTCGATTTTTCTTTTCTTACTATTTGTGTATGGCAGATTTGAGTATTTCCTTTTTTTCATTTCCTTGCGGTCATATTGACCAAGTCTTCTTTTTCTTCCTTTTTTAGGTCTTCCTTCACTGATCGAATCACCTGTCGATTCATTATCTCGAATCGAAGCAGGTGTTATGTCAGAAAAATTTATTGTATCGGGCATGTTTTCATTTTCGTAATTTTGATCAATTTCTGCATTAAGATTAACATTAGTTGTTTGGTCATTGTTGGACGACAAGATCAATGGTTTTGAAGGTGGGTCTTCTTGGTCTGTTCTGCTTGTGCAATATGGCGACATGTTTTCGCATGATAGTGGATAAGACACGACATGTGGAGAGTTGATAACTTTTAAAGCTACGTTTTCCCCTTCTGTTCTCTCGTCTTGGTGATTTCCTAAAATAATATTACCAGTCGGATCTCCATTACTGGAAGATTTTAGCAGAATAAACGGAGAATTAGAAATTGACATTGGCAAAAGTGGATCATTCAGTAAAGCAGAGGTTTCACAGGAATTTTTACAGGGTGGTTCTTTGCATAAACATTGCGCATTTGCTTCACAACAATGAAATAACTTTGAAAGTGTTTCCTCCACTTCCTGGCTTGGGATATTTTCTGCAACAATTTTATCAGCTGCTTGTGGAAATTCGGCGGGCGGAAGCAAACGTATCATAGTGTTATTGAGTGCAACCTGAAAAATTAAATAAAGAATGAAAAATTAAATAATCTGACTAAATAAATTAATTAAAATTCAAACATCCTAGGTATTAAAAATAAGTCTAGGACTGACTTTAAGATGCCCGCATGTCGAGCCGTGTGAAAGTTTATATGCATAATCAACTTATTATAAATAGGCAAGTGGTTACATCTTTTGTAAGATTTCCATCAATCGAATTGCAAGAGCTCGATGAGTATGTCTGTTCAAAGTTGGGATCCTTTAGACTGTCGTCATCAGAAAAATCAACCTCGGAGTCATCTTCCAACAGCCTCATCATTTTTCTAGTTTCTGGTGTCATTGGTGGTAACGGTGATTCACAGTAGACATCTGCAACACATACAGAACATTGAATGAGTTGATTACTTCATATTTTGTACTTACATCACAAAATATTTACAAACAAACATATGCTCTATTAACCAATTATTTTATTTATTTAATTATTTATTTATTAAAGAAACATTTAAGATAATATTAACCTTTTCCATCGTCTTTAGACGTATTTGCTTGTGGCATGATTATTTCCATCGACACGAGCGGTACAGGATATTTATCACATGCTTTATTAATTTCGTTTGTGGCCGTGGCGTCTTTCAGACGCTCCATAATTTTTCGACTTCTGTCCTGTCCAAAGAATTTTCTCTTTGACGCTGCAAAAAAAAAATTGTTAGTAAGGATTGGATAGAGAGACTCGAATAAAATACTTTTTAATTCTTAGATTTAATTTTTTTTTTTTGTTTTTTATTTTACAGAGGCAAAATGTCATCATGAAACGTTCACACTGTGAGCGTAGTGTGCGCTCCGTATCAATAGCCCAGAATAAATTATTTAAAAAATATATCATCACGGGTACCATTTATGGCTCTCGAGCACCGATATACGGTCCCAGGGTACCTAGCGATTGAATCAACCTCGATTCGCCCAATTATGTTTTTAGGCACGCAGAATGAATTTTAAATAGACATTCTATAATATCTTTTGAAAATATTTAATACGTCTAATCCGCGTACATTTTATGGTCTGTAACGAACGGATAAGAATAGCACCCTATCTATTCCTTTTTTTTAATCAAAGATTTAATTTTATGTGTTGGTTTTAAAAAGAGTAGCAGTCTGCACTTACTTTTATCATGTGCCATCTTATCCACATTGCGACTTTGAAGCCCCCTGGCTGCCAATATCTTTGTCCGCTTCATAATACTTCACACCATGATGTTATAGTTTTTCACAACAATTAACTCGACAGATACCCAATACGAAATAAAAAAGCATAAGGAACAAAAAGTTATTTGACAACAGCTGACACCTGACACTCCGGTAAGTATTTTACTTTGCAATATATTTGGGGCAGGCAAAGGCCATACAACCATAACATATATTAAAATATTGGAAACAAATAAGTGGATCTATGAAATAATGTTTTTTATGTTTAAACGTGACGTATTTTAAAATAAATCTTGTTATACTAGAAAATATAAACATTGAAACATTTCTGAAATGTATTGGTATTATGAGCAAGGGCTATTATTAATTCTACTAAAATGTTCCAAAATACTTGAATCATTTCTGCAAGTTAGCATGGTTCGCATTCATTCAAAATTTCTAACCACTATAATGTTCCAAGCTACTTGGATCATTTCTGCAAACAAATAAAACATCGCAACAGGTCGCCGTTGGAAATTCAAGAACGTTCCAAGTAGCTTGGATAACATTTGCAAACTATTTTGTTGGAAACTAGTCATCATAGTTAATGTTCAGAAATGATTCAAGTATCATGAATCAATTTTGTGTTTATAAAAACAGCCAAAATGCAATGTGTGTTGGATAAACACCTTAGTATTATGGCCTACCGTAGGAAAGTCATTTGGATCATTTTTGCTAATGAAAATATGACCTCACAGGTATATTTTTCCATCATTATGTACATTTTTGACTTGTTGTGGGTTGGATCGTTTTTGCATAACTCTGTCCAATTAACGTGCAATAAATAGTTATTCAATTAATTTTAAAAATATTCGGAAAATCGACCATCATTTTTTTTCCAGATTAGTGGGGTCATTTGCAAGCTTCATAGAAATCCCAGCTTTAAACTATTGTAGCTTTTTTAATTCTTACTGCTTCAGCACAGAATAAAATCGATTGGATTTTAAGATGTATCCTTGTTTTGGAAAAAAAACTATCATTTGACGAAGTTCATATCATGAAACGTTAATGTTGAAAATGGTTTAGTTTCCGATACAGAAACACGCCCTCAAGTGGTGCCGGTATTCATAAGCTCACCCTGTAAATTTATCTAGCACACCCACTTCCTTAATGAGCCAAAGAGAGGCTAAAGAATGAGTGCATCGAAGAATGAAAGCGACAGATATTGTTTCTGATTAGTGTCAAAAGCGAGTCAAAAGTCGTAATCTTGCGGCTGTCTATTAGTGCTATTAGCAACCGTGCAACACAGCAGCGCTGTTGCGTGACGTGGCGTGGAGTGACGTGGCGTGACGTGGAGTGACGCGGCTGGAGGCGCCCGACACTGGATTGCACCAGTTCTCGCCAACTTTATGCAAGTAGGGCAGCCCCCGCCCGCAGTCTGCTAGCCACCTCCTGCTAATCCCAAACTAAACTGACCTTCCTCACCGACTTCTATGTCGATGTTCGCCGGTGTGCATCGTTTTTTTTACTTAGAGTTATTCTTCCGGGTTTTACCGGTACTATTGTGGACATTGCTCTGTGGATTTTGAATTCCTTATTCCTCCCCATCCAACCTATGCATTGAGCAGCTGTCGCACCCCCTTGTGGTTGATATGAGACTTATCAGAATAAATAGTTTCTCACAATCATTTATCTGCCGCACCGCCAGGATATGGAACTGTCTGCCAGCTATCGACTTAAAAAGTAATGTAAACAAGCTCCGTAGCTCGGCAATAGTCCGCAAATCCGCTGGTATGGTGCCTCGCTGAGCACCTTGGTCTCTCAGTACAGCCCCTCATACCGGTTTGTTTTAAAAAAAAGAATGGCGCAAAAAGGTGCCGCAATTTTTAATGTTATTGACTCAGAAATCACATAATTATCAAGATGTTTCTTATGATAACATAACAATGTGATAGCTTCACCCTAGACGCCACGCATTGGACTTTGACTTACGTACGTTTTCCTTGCAAATGCCGATGCCTACTGTGGCGCCGAGGGTGACGCGCTCTGTACAATAAATCATGAAATATGATTTAAAACCAACAACATAAGTACTTATAAAAAAACTAATAAAAAACAATACCTACCTACAAGCATCCTTGGTAGTCCTGTGCGACGCGACGCCCGCCTTGGCGTTCCATTAATGGACGTGGAGCAACTGTGGGTGCGACTGGGTTCTGGATGGGTTACCATTATCCACCGTTGAGTCTGGTCGTGTTTCGAATTCCACGTACATCTTTAGGTCCTTTTTCATACTTACAAGGTGATAGGGTTAGTTCCGCCTGCATTGGTATCATAACAAGCTCTCTCTAAATTACGCTTCCCCATTATCACTCACAAATCTATGCTCTGATTCACTTACGCAAATGCATGCAAGTAAAATTAATTATTGATTTCAGGTAGTGTTGGCCTTGATGTGTATGGATTATTTTTTTCAGTAATATAGTGGTAGTAGAGCTGAAATAAGTATAAAGAATTTCATATTTTAAATTTAGAGTCATGTCAAGAGAAAGTATTGTAGAATCAAAAAGAACTGGCGTCGAAATCTCATAGAATGATTTTGAATTTGGTAAAGGGTTGGTTTTCAGATGTTTAAAAATACTTCTCGGTACCTATGCAGATACAGAACACCCATATTAAAAATGAACGCGTATGAAGGTAGAGTCAAATAGATAGTGGTAAAGCAAAATAATTTCGTATTTATTGATCAGTGTTAGTTTCTCAAGTTCCATTAAATTTCATACTTCCAATAGTGGTACAGTCCAGACGTAGCGTTGAAATCTCTAAGAAAAGTTTTGGACAGGCTTGAGATGTTTAGAAATACCTGTCAGTACCTATGCTAGCCTATGCAGGAGCAGAATATTAAAAATTACATACTTCCGAAAGCGTAAGTAGAGTCAAAGAGAGGTAGGGTCGAAATCTCTAATAATCTTGTGGATAGGTTTAAAGTAAAAAATGTTTCGTATTTATTGATCAAAGTGCTCGTTCTCAGTACCTTTAAATTTTATATTTCCAATAGTCGTAGAGTCCAGAGGCGGTGTTGAAATCTCTAAGAATAGTTTTGGATTTACTTGAGAAGTTTAGAAATACTTCTCAGTGCCATGCTTACAGGCTTCCGAAAGCGTTAGTAGAGCGGTAGGTTTGAAATCTCAAATGTTTAGAGTATAAATGTTTCGTATTTATTGATCAAATTGCTCGTTCTTAGTACAGTCAAACAAAGAGTTTCGGATACACCTCCGGTTGAATGAAAAGATGAACAGTCGAAATACTTTGACTTTTGGAAACAATTATAGTGTTGAGTATAGATACAAACATACTTGAGGATGTCTACTAGCTACTGAGTAAACAAAACCCTAACAAACTTGAATCAGAGGTTGTATAAACACCATTCATTTTTACGTTTAACCGAAAATGTATCCTTTAACCTTTGGTTGACTGTACCTTTAAATTTTATATTTCCGATAGTGGTAGAGTTCTGAGGTGGCGTTGAAATCTCTAAGAATAGTTTTGGATAATCTTATATTAGACATGTTTTGGTCTTAAAATGTTTAGAATTACTTCTCAGTAGCAGTAGAGCAGGTTGTTAAAGTTACTTTTTAATTGTGAAATAGTCTTAATATGTAGAACTCATTTTGATAGTAGTAGAGATGAGATGTTCAATATAGCTTTTGAATAATTGAAGAATAGAAAACAACATTTTTCTTTTCCATCTTTATTATTTTTAGGACTTTTTAAGCTACGCCTATGCCAGTCCCATAGTGCCTTTAAATCATAATACCAAGGAAACAAATAAAAAGAGCCACTACCTCCTAAGAATTCCTTAGAGATAAAGTCTACTAAACTCTTTTACAAAACCTAGCATAATAATAAAATTCTCACTATTCGGTTGACATAACACACTATGAATTTTAAAGAAGAGGTTAACCCTGTCAGTTTTACTTGTAATCTTCTTCGAAGATGCCTGTTCTGTTCACATTCTAATAAAATATGTTATCATTTATTGACTGTTGGCATTAACTGAAAATAATTTAAAAATTGTGCCATCACTTATCCATCCCATTGCCAACTTGGTAATCTCTTTTATTACAATTTGTGCGATCTCCATAATTTTTTCTCCCCATTCTTTACGTGATAGTTACCTATTATTTTTCACTTTTAGGGCATGGTTATGTTATTTTTACACGGACTCCAAAATCCCGTCTGCGCGGGAGTGAATGGCTCTACGCGTTAACCAAAATATTCTGTCAGCAACTCTACCAAAAAAATAATAACGCTACTACTTTTCGTAGGTACTACGTTTATGTTAGTACGTGGTGTGTCTTGATATTTCCCCCTCTACCTTTAAAAACTCTAATTAGGCTTGACAGGCACATTGTTGCCTACTAGCCACTTTCTAGTATGCCTGATGAAGAGGGCAAATATTTTCAGAGGGATGATGCAGGTATACTCTATATGTAGTCATTAAAATGAAGCCTGCAGTATATGTCAGACGTCGCACGGTGCACTAGCTGCTGTCAGCCTCGGTAGCCCAGTGGCGCGCCGCTTTGCGGTTCGATAAGCTTGGTGAAGCATCTCTGAGCGCGGTTAGGTTCTAGATGGGTTACCACACCACGTAAAACTGTAGGTCCCCTTCCTTACTTACTACTGACGATATTGAACGATGGTCGAAGCGGCAATGACAATTTTGCGTGTTTTTCATCCAGTTCAATGTAGCCGTGCAATAAAAGGAAGGAAGGAAGGCACCTCGTTCCCATGTGGTGTTAGGCTAATATCATGACAGTTGGTATTAGATTTTCATGTCCAGCTACATAAAAAACCGTCACCCCGCAGCCTACCAGCCGCCGCGCCGCCGACTCTCCGCCGCGCTGCCGTGCATCGCCTCTGCCGCAGAGCTACTAATGGCTAGATGAAAGTGCTGCTGTTACGAAACCATGTCTACAATCAGTTGAATGGCGGCGCGAGGGGGGCACCGCCGTTGCCGCCCCCCTCACGGGCGGCCGCGCGGCCCAGCCTCTGCCTCTGCTGACCTCGAAGCCTCCCCCGCCCCTCGTGCTGTCCCCTCGCCCCCGGCCGCCGCCGCCGGCAGCGCCTGCGCGCGCCAGTATACGCGGGCAGCGCGCACATGCGGACGCGCACCACACCTCCCGCGCCCGCCCCCGATTTGACAGCTGTCACCGGGCCTCTGACAGATCGACTTCAGTGTTTATAAAGTAGGGCGGCCGGCTTCGAGCCGACCAGTCGCGGTTTGGACTCTACCCCCGTGTGCAGGTTCCGGTGAAATACAAAGTTATCGCGTGTAAACATGTCCGCCGATTGGGGATACTCGCACGAGAACGGTGAGTGCAACAATATCACAGAAAAGTTCATTTTAAAATATTTTAACTTCCTGTTATTCAATAAAAAATTGTTATTATTGCATTACACTCAGCTGTATTGCATTCGGATTTACCTGCTGTGGCATGCGACACGCATGGCATAGCATAGCATTTCGAGTGAATTTGTTTACACAACATGCCTCGCCTCACTAGCTCCGGAGCAGAAACCGATTGACAGTTTACCTCAACGGCTCGGCAATATTTTCATCAATATTTCAATCGTTTCATAGATTCTAATTTTCTTCTTGTTGAATAAGAGTGTTGAATAAAATTATTTTGTAGAATGTTCAATGAACATGCTTAATGAGAGCAATTATGAGCACGACAAATAACAAAAAAATTATAAAAATATTAACCATTTCACAAACGACCATTTGGTATCATGTATTGTGCACTTGAATCCATGACTATCGTGTTATCTCTGGATCCTATTGGAGTTTAACATAGAGAAAATATATATGTAGTAAGCTTATCTAATTGGCTGCATCCGGTGGTCCCCCTGTTGTGACCCACGGAGCTGAGCAGGAGCTGCGAGAGGGTGGAAGACAGTCGGCCCTATATTTAAATTCGTAAATCACATTTGAAACCACCTGTTATCAAGCGTCAGGAGATGTTGAGGACTTTTCTTATCAATCTCATGATCATAAGGGCCAATACGAATCACATATGTATATTAATCACACGTCAACATTACAAAACATTTTGGAATTGACGTATCATTGACCTTATCAGTGCACAACTTTTGGCTAACGATCAGGTTTCATGAAATGGAACTGAAATCGTAGCCATGTAGCGGCGCGGCCTCCGGTGAAATGTAGTCTGCGTTGCGGCCACTTCCGTACCTAAGTATGAATGGCCTCCTCATTATGAATGCCGCATACATTAGCCAATTAGAATGGTAACAGATAGCTATCACTATTTTGGCATACGACTAATGGCATCGCATTAAAAGTGTAGTAATTTTTTGAAATTATTCGTGTCATCAGCAATCATACATAGCCCCGGCCGTGGGGGAGTTTATATAATCTGAGACTAAAAACATTGTTGAGGTAGGTTACCAACATAGGTATTTGAAAACCCAAATAATCTGTCAAAACATTTATTTTATCCCCTCATCTTAAAACTACAAATCTTGCTTTAACTTTTTTGCTAAACTATTGCAAAAAGGTGTAAAATGTAAAAGTATAGCTTTTTAGTTTTTAGAGTTCCGTACCCAAAGGGTGCTAACGGGACCCTATTACTAGCCTCCGCTGTCCGTCCATCCGTCCGTCAGCGGGGTGTATGTCATGAAACGTAAAGGTAGACAGTTGACGTTTTCACAGATCCTATTGACGCTGAGGAAAATTAAAGCAGGTCCCCGATACAAAAAAAAATATTTTGCTGGTTTTTTTTCATGTTTTTGCAGCGCGGAAAGTAATAAAAACAGGTAATTTCCTTAAACGTTATGCATGGAACCCATTGCATTTGTAATGAAAGTTTGTCGAAGGGCGATGAAAATTGTCGATAGTTTTTGTCCAATGCAATGCAAAGCTCAAATAAAGAGATTAAATATAGTGCGAAGGTATCATACCAGTGCAGTCGATTGTATTGTATATTGTATTTATTAATATTTTTTATGTATTTTGTCAACAATATCGTTCGTACTTGTAAAGCGGAAGACTTAACGAACCGGCCAACAAGGTACCATCGTACAAGACATCGTACAAAAAATCTCGTTTTTTGTTCGGGGGCCCCCTTTAATGTTTTATATTTTTTATTTTACCTATTTGTTGTTATAGCGGCAAAATAAATACACACTCTTTGATATTTTCAGCTGCCTAACTATTACCGTTCATGAGATATAGCCCTGTGACAGACGGACGGACGGACGGAGAGCGGAGGCTTAGTAATAGGGTTCCGTTGGCACCCTTTGGGTACGGAACCCTAAAAACAAATATCATCAAGCCGTTTATGGCTCCCGAGAAAAGAACGATCGTTTTCATAGTTCTATAGCTCACAAGCGTTCCAAACCGAATAATGTATCTACTTTGCATCACTTGCGGTTTTCCTGGTGATGAAATAGTTCATAAAAGAAAATTTTACCACAACAGTGTGTAACAAACATATATTCGCTTTTTATCGCAGATAATGTTGTATTTACAATAAAAAACGTACTTAATTATATTTGGTGTCGAGGTCTATATGCGTCTGAAATTATGTGGACAGGAAGCCTAAAGCTAATTGGTCATCATACCTACCTGAACATGTAACTCGGCACTGATGTAACTACTTACATAGACAGCAGATGATAAGTTAAAAATACTTCATGTCTACAAGTATTCTTAACAAAAAATAGATATCGGTATACATCTATCTACCCACTACATGTTAAATGCAATTTTAAGCGAGGACCAAAGGTGAGGCAGAGACGATAAGCTTTTAAAAGTAATGCAATTATAAACATTTGTTCGAGTGCGATAATAGAACACAATTAAGTGTATAGGCTCGTGTTGTCAGTCCAGTTTGTTGAACTTGTCACCTGCTTTCAAGAGATAAGTACGTACGAGTGGACATGCCACGCAAATGATGTCAGCATTCGGGCAACCCAGCATGAATATGTCGCGAAACGTTATCTGCGCGGGCGTGTTCAAATGCGGACGCATCATAAAGTCCAAAAATCGCAAGGTCCGAAACCCATATCATTTAAAACACTGAAATTCTCGATTGGGATAGGTTAGTTTTGCTTTTGTGCTTTTTAAAATACATACTTTTGGATGTTCCCCATACCCGTTCAAACCAGCCAGCAGATCCCCACTCGGTCATGCATTTTCTTTTCATTTTTCGATGTATATCCTCATCTATTGTGTATTGATCAAATCAGCACAATTGTTCTATAAGGGTCACAGTTTTGGAGATGAAACAGTGGATCAGGTTTTGAAACCCACAGCTGCGCAACTGTTCTCCTCTAGTCATCATTTGGATGTTGCGTATGCCTTTCTAACTCTCTTGGACACAAGAAGTCTAGCAGGTGTAAAAATATCTTCAAATATTTTTACACCGGAGGGCCACATCTAGATGTAGTTCATACACGCTGACTAACTTCTATGCACCTGTGTTTTGTTTTTGCAAGCATGCCGAACTAGCAGCTCTATGTAGAGCCCTACGGCAGCTACAAACTGTCCAATTAGGCGGGCGAGAACGTCGATAAAAGGACAGCAAGGATAATTCGTATGAAGGTTTTCGTTGGGGCGGAGTTCGGGAAGCTTCATAAATTCTCGGTACCCATACCGCAGTATCCTAGACCTGGGTCTTCAACCAGTAACTTACTGAGCCGAACCGTGGACACCGACGAAAAGGCTAGACCACCATTTACAACTCACCCAACGAGCCACGATCGATATTTATTTAAAGGATGCGACGAGGCATACGAAGAGATAGAACGAAAGTGACTAGACATAACCCACGTGATCAAAAAGTTGAAATGGGTTTGAGCTGACCATATCTGCTGGCCATTTCGATGGTCGATGGAGCCGACGAGTTCTGGAGTGGAGACCGCGTACAGGCGAATGTAGTGTAGGACGCCCTTTTGACAGGCGAGGCCCTTTGGACAGACGACCTGGTAAATGTTAATGGCGGTAGCTGGATGAGGAGGGTAAGTAAGTGATCGGGCAAAAGACTGATAACAATGACCATGACGAAATATGCACGACATTTGGAGTCGATCTCTTTCACAGGTTTCACATATTCACACATTAACTTTTGTCCGCATCTCAGTTTGTGGAAAAATACTCCTTGATCAATATTGAGCAATGAACAAAAAACTTAGTTCATTACTCAGGGCTCCACTGACATGTTGTGATGATGTAGCTTGAAATCATACTTCAATGTGGAAGAGCGTAACAAGAAAAACAATATGCAATTTTCTTCCGTTGATATTGAGTTTTTTTTTAAATTTAAACTTATTATATGGTCTGACTGGCTTTATTTTTAAAGGACCTGGAGTCTGACGATGGTGTTTTAGTAAATACAGATTTTTATGAATAAACCATCTCATTGAGCATAACCTTCTAGATCATGGTTAAAGGATTTCCTAATGATTTTCGATGTATCCTTTAACTTAAAATCTTAAAGTAATAAAAATAGAATTTTCTAAAAATCACTGTAATGCATCTAAAGACTGTATTGACGTTTAGAACAGCTTGCATTTCCCGGAATTTAATGAGAAATCGGCCGAGGACGCTACGTGTTATCGGAGAGCAAACGAAGTTTTTTTTTGTGCTAATCTAGACAAAACGTCCGTCAATCTTCGTCGCCGCTTCGCTCCGCTGCGAACCGCAAAAACACCAACGCCGCCTCCGGGCAATTAACGTTTTTTTGAACCGCCGAGATGCGGCCTACTGACCTCACCGAACATTCTACCGAGAAATGAAACGACTTTGGTGATGTCCTGCGATCGAAAACACGGGTAAACATGAGCCGAAGGATGCCAGGCGTTATTTATCTACAATTTCAACCTGTATTGTGCGATCTGGGTTTTTTGTCCTCCATAAAAACTTCGACAGTTTACGCCATAATATCTACATTAATCGTGTGTGCTTAGTAAAAAACGAACTGCTGCAAGCTGCGGATATTGAGGAAAAAACCTGTTACTACCAATTTGCCATAGTGTTCGATAGCATGGAAATCGACGATCTCTGTGCATGTATGGAAACGTATCAGCGCATTTTAACGCAAATGTAACTGACAAGGCGACGGCGATGGCCGGTTTCTATGGCGCTAGATCAAAGAAAGCGATTTGCAATTGCTACGTAGACGCACTGCGGTCTGATTTATCATTGTCTGTAATCGGTTCCGATAGCAAGACTAAGGTCGCGTTCGGGTCATTCCACGGAGATCTCCTTGGGTCATTCAGAGAGATATGACGTCGACGTGAGCAGTTCCGCCGCCCCTTCTTATTTGTGCAATAGATACATATTGCAAGAATACAATCAGTCCCACTGCCCACCTAGTTTCCATGTGGTGTTGGGTTAACATCATCTCCCACACGGGCCACCCACACCGCACAGTCGTATCATTCCCGGCTTGTGTGATAAGTCTGTGCGTGCCGCACACGTGAAAAGCGTGCCTCAAGCCGGGCAAAGATAACATACAGTTTGCATGGATGATGAGGCGCTCTGTGTGACGTTCTGTTGTTTAGAGGGAAAAGGTGGGCGATTTCCTGATTGAAAGCGTCGCGTGAGCGACTCGCAAACTTCATGCAACTGCATTTCTATGGATGTCTCAGTAGGTATGCGCATTGTCAAGTTCAGAGGGATCCTATGAATGAGAGCTGCACATCCATATTCGGTGTTTGTGAATACTTCCCCGCGAAGTCAGTGCACTCGATCAAAGCTCGTTATTGGTCGGTGCTTCGTAATATTTCATACACGACGAATGGATACAACAATATTGATAATTGACTGTCTTTGATGCATAAAATATCGATTATTTTGTTGGGTTGTGCAAGTTAGTAACGTCTTTAAGAGGTCGTTGCACCGTGAGATTGCAAACGATGGTGATAGGGATATGTGCAAAGCAATCTTGGAAACAACTGGGACGCCTCCCACGCCTCCCCCCTTTGCCCTTTCCCCCACTCGCCAGCGCGCACGAGCTCGCTCAAGTTCTCGGTCGCAGCCCGCAGCTCGACCACGTGCGCGCTGCGTAGTAGTCTTGCTGGCGTGTCTCTCGGATCACAGTATACTAACTGTACAGTTTACGGAAATTGTGGAAGGTGGAGGGGCCCAGACGATTGGAAAATATTAGGGGAGAGTAAAATAAAGTTTTGTTTTTGGAATTCAAGTACGACATTAATAGTCGTCACCGAATCTAAAACTATCAAAAAGACGTGCACCTTGGACACATTTTGTATGGACCGTAGTGTCGTAATAGTTTAATACACGCGGTATTAAATAATGTAATCATTAGGTTTTATAATAAAAAAAAATATGAATAAAGTGACAGTAATCGTTGATAATACTGCGGCTATTACTAATGAGCCATTATACAAGCGGGTAAATTATACCTAACTGTCAATTAGGTGCACGAAGCATTACCTAGACCACAGTGGCTTGAATTAAACTCGAGCGAGTCGTTGGTGTCAGTTACTTTTTGTGACAGCCCTGGCATGGTGAGCTCGAAGCGCGCGGGCGCAGCTGCAGAGAAAGCAGCTCGTTTCACAAACAGTAATCTACAAGCATCAATCATTGCACTGTTGTGGCATTAGCCACATTAGACTAAGCACAGGAACTTATCTTGTGCATAGTGGCAGTGGTGATCAGATCCGAGCAAACAAAGGCCCACGCTTGGTACAGCCTTGCGTGCTGCTTCAGGTGCAATCAGGCCTTCTACCATTGCAAATTATATCACCCAAGACAAGTGTGGATATTTGAGTGAATTAAGGATAATTTTTTTAATTCCGTGCCAGCATGGTACCAAAATGCCACAACTAATAATTTGTTGTATTTCGTACAATGCGGACACGGAATTCAGCAAAAGTCCTGAATTTATCAATCACTTGTCTGGATCACATGGTGATATAACTTATCATGGTAGACCCTTAGATAGCAAGAGTATCTGAAGCAAGGATTGTCTTGTCAGCGTCTTGGAACCATGCCCGGATCGTATCTTCTAGAGCATTTTTTTATGAAGTTACTTTGTTAGTTTAAAATATTGGTTTATAGGTAATTAAATGTTATTAATAAAAGTATTGATATGAAATTTAGAAAACATACTTGATTTTTTGTTTTAAATAACTACTTGAAAAGCTTCTTTTAGCTGTACAAAATTAGACGGGGCACTGAATGATCAAAAGATTTTGCTAAAATAAAAATGTAGCATATAAAAATGTAAGCGCGTAAATCATGCTGCCTGAGTGCTACACCGCCCAAACTGTCCCACCCGGGGACAGACTTAGCCCCGACTGCACGAAGAGACGGCCGAGTTAATCAATGTTCAAACACATCACTTTTAGTGAACCGCATGGAGTTCCTTCCATACTGTCCATACAAAGTGACGTGTTTAATCGAACGTTGACGTTGATTTTGATTTTTTGTCCTTTCGTGTACTCGGCCCTTAGTAATAATTCTAAAAATATTTAAGACTCCGTGCTGTGTGCGTTCGGCCACATGTATGCACGTAGTACCTAAAAAGGACACAATTGTCCTCACGTGAAGAGCACTTGAAAAGGAAATGTTGCGCCAGGATTGGCGTTTCAATATACGATTTTAGGGTCCCGTCGCAAAAGTGAAAAAATAGTCTGGTTCTGGCGTCTGTCGGTCACAAGCTCACAAATTGTTCTCCTATTAAAGGTTATTTGAAAAGTCTGAAAATAAATACCATATAAGGAACACACTTATGTGGTTGTGCACCAATGTCATACTTTTTAAAGTAGATTTCTGAAGGGCTAATTTTATATGAAATTTCTAAATAATCATATGCTATGTGCGAATTTCTTTCATGTCCAGCTTTGGCGGGATCCTCGGCACGTGAACACGTTCACGATTGACCGGTTTTTTCCTCAAAGTCTGCGCTTGGCGACGTGTGTACGCAATATTCAAGTTTCAAGTTTCATTCGTTTATTTTCCTCCACTGACTCAAGTATTGTGTACATCGTGTACTCCTCGGCCTGGAGATCCGCGACCCGACTCAAATAAAAAAAATATCCATACACTGTTGAAATATACGTAAAGTAATTTTTTCTTTCAAAATTCGGAATTGTTTTGTTCCTTCATAAATTCAGTGTTCTACGCAGATTAAGATGTAAACCGTATTCTATAAAAAAAGCTACATACGTGCTTAGTACGAAAAACACCGGTAGATTTAAGTGTTCCCGTGGCCATCACGGAGCCAAAACGTGTAGTCGATGCAGTATGTTAAAGAAGAAATTGGCAATAATCCGTATATAGTGGATAAGAACGAGCTGCTTCCACAAAACAACAAGCATTGCTTTTTGATAAAATATGAACAAAGAGACTGTTTCATTTCAATTTCGTTTTTAACATTCACCCGAGCGGAGTTTCTAAAATTTTCCACACTGCACAGAATCACCACTTAAACATCTGAAGATTGTCTGAAAATTTCATCAAAATCGGTCCAGCCATTTTGGACTCCATAGATAAAATACAATACAATACATACCATACATTCTGGTAAAATTTGAAAGTCCTATATCGACTTTGTTTCTAATGTTGATGTTGTGCTTGATGAGCTCATTGTCCAATAAATGGGCTTAATTATTTCGCTATGCTTTCAACAATATATCATGGCGAACTTACGGGTGTGAGATAACACTAAAACAAAATTTATTAGCCTAGCGATCTCACCTGTGTCTGTATTGTGTTTATCACGTCCTCATTGTATTGGCAAGTCCGTACATGTATACATACTTACATATAAATGTACATTTATTTATTATTCCATTATCGTAACGAGTGCGTAAAGAACACCTCGCCGCCAGCACACCTCGGGATTTTAGCATTTTGATTGTTCAATACCTTTGTTTTCATGGGCTTGAATAGAATAACTAGGTCGTACGCTCGTATAGTGTATCGTACCAGCAAACTAGATATGTTTACAGGTTGATTTTTTTAAATTGTGCCCTCAGGGACAAATCCGCAACTATAAGAAAAGCAAAGCTCAATCAAAGGAGTCACGAGGCCGATTTGTATATAAACTAAAACCGCATTATTAGATTTTTGAAAAATATATGATTTCTCGCCGGGAATCGACCTCGTTGCGTTTGAGAAAAATAATGCATACTAGTTTTTAGGGTTCCGTACCCAAAGGGTGAAAACGGAACCCTATTACTAAGCCTCCGCTGTCCGTCCGTCTGTCCGTCTGTCACAGGGCTGTATCTCAGTAACCGTAACAGGTAGACAGCTGAAATTTTCAGAGTGTGTATATATTTTGCCGCTATAACAACAAATAGGTAAGATTAAAAAATAATTAAAATTAAAGGGGGCTCCCATACAAAAAACGTGATGAGAAACGAAATATTTATCGTTAGCCGTCGAGATAGAGTTCTGGGAGCTGTTTTATGTTAACCTCATTACCTCGGCTCATATAATTAGAAAGTTAGTTCCAAAATAGCACATAGCTCAGGGGCGTGGGGACTTTCCTTCTATGCCAGAGGGCATGGGTCCGGTCCCCGTTCCGTTCACCGACTTTTCTTTCTCTTTCGGAGTTGGGGAAGTGGATTTCATCACGAGGTCCTGGTATGGTACCAAGTTCCCATGAGGTGTGATGGGCTAAAATCATAACAATAGATGTGGAATTAGCCATCCATGTAAAGTCACATTAAAAAAAATACATATACCTTATTTTCATTCGTATTTTAACAGCGGTAAATACGTTTAATTCGACTGGAAAGGATAGTTTTATCTTTTCGTAGCGCGCCGTTTATCAGGTGAGTAGTTTGCACAAGCTTGCCGAGTGTTTCCGGGAAAATGTACATCATTGTCGTGATACACTGAAACGGTTAATCTAATAAATAATATAAAGGGGAAAGTTTGTAATAATGGATGGATGGATGGATGGATGGATGGATGGATGGATGGATGGATGGATGTTTGTTACTCTTTCACGTAAAAACTACTGAATGGATTCTAATGAAACTTTACAATAATATAGCTTATACATCAGAATAACACATAGGCTACAATTTATGTGCCCATGGGCTTTAGAACTTTCACGGGGCTGCGAAAACGATGCCGGTAGCGATACTTCACACTAGGGGGAGAGGAGCCGGGGGCGGTGGCGGGGAGCGGCGGCGGGGGGAGGGCAGACGTCGTGACTGTTTGGTGTCCGTTTGGCGAATTTTCAAGGCACTAGCGATTTGTAAAACTTAGTACATGTACATTTAACTACCCGGGAATTAGGATTGGCTAAATAGAATTCAGTTCCGCTTACGCTAAGATGGGGCTGTCATACAAACTGCAATGCTATGCACGGCTCGGCTTTGCGGCGGCAGCGCTTACTTTTACTGAAGTACGGCTTGGTATTTCCTGCAACTTTAGGACTACTTGGCATCACGCTAAATCGCCGGAGGAGCGACCAACAGAATAAAATCCTTGAGAACCAATTACTCGATTTAGATGTGCATTGTATCTACGTCTAGCCTGATTCTACTAAAAACTTATAGATTACATAATATAACGCTTCATTACCAGAAGGGTAAGTATTGAGTCTTAAAGTCTTATAACATGCGAATTTTATCAATGTATAGCATCTCTGGGAGCAGTCAGGTTCGAGATGGGTTACTGTTTTCGATGTTGAGGCTGGCTGTGGGTTGGAGTCCACGCAAAACTTACCTACGTTACACGTTACTTACTAGGTAAGCAATGTAGCAGTGAAAGTGCAGAAAGGTTCTCGCGGCAAATGTTTTTTTTTTAAATAGCCACCAAACGTCAACGAAGCTCTAAATGGGAATGATTGGATGTTTCTCATTAAATCATGCTATTTCGGCTCGAACGATCTTGATTAAATTTGGTACATGGATACATTGTCCTGGACCAGTTTGACCCTATTTTGGACCAGTCATGTGGGCTACTTTTTATCCATGAGATAATTTAGCCGACACTAACCCGAGCGGAGCCGGGTACCGCAGCTAGTCATTCATAAATTGTAAGTCTTTCATTGTAAGATAAAATAGTCTCGGGCGTCTAACTGAAAACAGAAAAGGTGTTGATTCATAATTTATCGTCACAACAAAGAAAACGCGTTAGGGTTCTGTACCCAAATGGTGCCAACGGAACCCTATTACTAAGCCCCTGCTGTCCGTCCATCTGTCACAGGGCTGTATCTAATAAACCGTAATAGTTATGCACCTAAAATTTTCACAGAGTATGTATTTATTTTGCCGCTATAACAACAAATAGGTAAAATAAAAAAATATATAAAAATTAAAACAAAAACCATGTTTTTTTGTGTTCAATTTTATATGAGAGTACGAAACCCTTTATGTGCGAGTCCGACTCGCATTTGGCCGGTTTTTAAATAAACTTGTCATTATTTTAAAGAAATGTAAATAGACCAATTTAGTTTGACTGGACACGGATGACTAACTCTACACCTACTTATTAATCGCAAGGGAAGGTTCCATGACAGAACCTTTCTTTTTATATTTAGTTTGACGGCTTACCGCGCCTATGAGGAGCAGGACGTGACGTGGGAACCTTTCTTTTATTACACAGCTACATTGAACTGGATGAAAAACACGGAACATCTTCATTGCCGCCTTGACCTCAATCGATCATTCAATGCAATGGCACCAACCCGGGCAGGATCATTCCTACCACCTTAGTACCTACCTAAAGCTTTACGTGGAATTCGAACCACGAACGACAGACCCTTTACCTCTCACAACATGCACGGGAAGAACCTCAGTGAGGCGGCCTGTATTATTTTGACGCGCGGGAACCTACGCAACACGTGTCCATTATCAATTTTATTTCGACCCACCAAACCAAAAACACAAGGAAAATATTAAAAGGTTTGTTTTGACAACTCTGAACTACGCAAACATACAGCATAACGACGTATAACAAACATACCAGCAGCGGGAGCACAAACGCAACGTTTTTCTGCGAGCGGAAACGATAAAGATAGACGTTTATCAGTCGGTATAGCTGTATCGTTCGTTCGAAACTGACCACGACTTTGAAATATGTAATGTAGCCAATAAAATTACTCCTCGGAATAAAATACCAGTACTAAACATATTAAGATCATACAATAATGTATTTTTCGGATTTCATGTATAACAATATCTCATGCTAATTGAGCATCGATTTTTACGAAATTAGAGGTTAACTGTGCCCGAATTTTAATATAACACATTATACAAACAGTATTTTAAATATTCACTTGTTGTTACCTCTTCATAGCTTGTTATGAACAAATTACTTCTGTATCCCACCGAAATAATCATAAAAAGGTATCGCTCGCATACATTCTACCCTTTCTTCGACTCATGAATTCTCACTCTCATAAAGTCACCCAAGCGAGCCCCGCCCTCCCTGCTGCGTACCGCCCGCCCTGCATACCCGTACCACCCGCCCTGCCGCTACCGCCCGCCCTGCCTTCCCGTACCGCCCGCCCTGCCGCTACCGCCCGCCCTGCCTTCCCGTACCGCCCGCCTTGCCGCTACCGCCCGCCCAAACGACGCGGCGCGCCGCCCGAGCGCTCTCACTCGTTTATTCTATACACTTGACGATGAAGCGTTGACCGCTATATTTCTTTTGGTATATCCAAATTTAATTTAACTCAGTCATAGTTCATTGCCCCGCATACTGTGAACTGCCCAACATTGATACAGTCAGGTTTCTACTTATTTTTTTATGTCCTGTTTCTTTGCTTATACCAGCACAATATTTTTGTCAATAAGACTTTGATCTGCAAGGTAGATTTATCACCGGATCATTTATTCATACTAGTGACTCTCTGAGCTGTAGACCTCGCGAGTCTGTCTTTGCTTAGCTTAAAACTGAATAAACGTTCACCGCGCATTTTAAAACCAAATACTATAATTCCTATATATCCTATAAATATATTTTTTGTGACATAATTAACAATCTTAAAATACTGAATCGACAAAAAACAATCTGTATAATTATTAAACCTGCCCACAAAAGATCATGAGATTTGGTTGAGAAATGCGACCAGTAGAGGAAAACAGCCGGACGCCGCCCCACAGACATACAAGGCATTTTTTCCCGAGTTGAAACGGAAACGCTCGCACTTCGCTCGGTCAATTATTGCACCTTGCCTGGTTGCTTATTTACTTAGTTAAGTCAACTAGTGTAAAAAAATAAAATAATACTATTTATAAAAACGATCACGATACGGGGTCGGCAGTGTCGGCGAATCCGGAAGTTGTCGAATGGGACCGCGCCGCGCCGCCGCCAAGCTCGTGAGGTGACACTCACTGCTGGAACATAAACGCAGCTATTTGCACACAATTACCTCGCGCCTGCGAGACACATATGAGTGGTGCACGTGCCATAATAAGCTATGAGGTGCCTAGCATTAACTGCACCACCAGTTAACGCATAGTTACATTTATTTTTAATTAGGTCCGGGCATAGGTACTTATCTTTCGTTCCTCGAATTGAGTAGTGGGCTTCGAAAGAGATTTTGATAGCTGACGCGGGCTTTCGCAGAATACCAGTCAAGCGCGAAGATGTCTTCGTAATCAGGATTCCGTACCCAAAGGGTGCCAACGGAACCCTATTACTAAGCCTCCGCTATCCGTCCGTGCGTCTGTCAGTGGGCTATATCTCACAAATCGTGGTAGATAAATCAGCGGATTTTTTCACAGAGTGTGTATTTATATTGACGCCATTATAATAAATAGGAAAAATAAAATAATTTAAAACGTGTTTTTTTTGTGTTAAATATTGTACGATGGAACCCTTCGTGTGCGAGTCCGAATCGACTTGGCCGGGTTTTTTATTCATCTTTGTCCTAGTGACGCCAAATGAAAAATATTTATTTTGTTACTAGACAACCAATGATCATAAAACATTGTCTCTACCGCGACTTACACTGACTTCATTAAATTGTAACGTGGGTAATGTAGGAATTTAAAGTAAACCTGCCCCCGTTTCCGCCCCATTCATGCACCCACTTTCTTTTTAATTCTGAGTTGGATAAGTGCATTTCGCCACCAATGCGAGTTGCTCCATGGTTCGGAATCCATGTAAAACTGTAGGTCCCTTTCCGCTACTAGGTGGTAGGGTTTAAGCCCGCCTGGGTTGATACCATCGCATTGAAAGAAAAGATGGTCGTGAAAAATTGTCCGTGTTTTCCATACAGTTCAATGTAGCTGTTCTCGTAAAGGGAAGATCATGGCATGGCACCGAATTCCTTCGGGAATGTGGTGCATTGGGCTAATATCATAACGGTAGTTGTGTGGAAGCTTCACCTGGAACATAAAATATTTATATTGGTACTATAAATTAAATATACGATCGGCAATAACTCAACGCCTCAACGCATTCAATCAGCGTAAAGTTATAAATATTCCTCCGAAAGACGTCAAGAGGAGCGTTTGATCCAGATGGAATTGGGCCCGCAGATAAACAAGAGGCTGGAGAGTGAAATATTATGTTTAGTTTTGATGGCCAATCAAAACCATTATTGCTGAGTACCTAACCTCACTGAGATTGGATAAATAAAACATTATTCAAATGTATTCCAAGAGAAGCGAAAACACATCCGCAGAGAGCTGGGCAGCAAGTGAACATGAGTTCCTACTTCGAGATGAGGTGTGATGAGATTGAGGCATTTGTATAGTTGCGTGAGTAGTTGAGTAAACTCCGAGAACGGCCCGTAAGCTATGTCATTTCATTTCATTTATTTAAACTTTTCGGTAGTCAAACTACACTAAGTTACGTCACGAAAATCCGCAGATTCGATCAAACCAGTAAACAAGAACCCGCAAAGAAACTTCACGGGTTTGTCTATGTTCCCCATACAAACGTAGTTTACTTATCATTTGAAAAGCACTCTTCCAGTTTGCTTGATATTTGGTATCTAATATTCGACAATAAATATCTGTGTCTGCCCGTTTTTGTTTTGCTGAAAAATCCTAATGCAAGTCAAAGATTAGGCAAAATAAAATCTTCACACAAATTTTATTTTCTCTGTTGAGTGACACAGAATACATTCCCTGCCACCGTTTTTCCTTAAAGTGACCCTAGTTGCTTGCGGAAAAAAGTACGGTGTCTATTCGACCACAGTTCTCTTTAGGTTTTCGGGTCCGTGGGAGTAAACTACCGGAAGATGAACCGTCTCGACTGTCCAGTAATTGGGAAGCTGCCTGATGGTTCCGTTCGTGTGATGTTGCGACACTTGCGACCGAGTCGGCCACCAATGCTTGAACCTATTCGCGACTGTATTGTACCATTGAAAAATGTGTTCATGTCTAACTAAAGATTGTAAATAAGAAAGAGTGTAAATTCCTTGTCGAAAAGAAAAAAACAAATGAAGGTGGACTAAAGACAAATTTTCCAGCAAAGCAAAGCAAATCAGTGAGGTTGTGAAAAAAATTTCTTAAGTTCTCAAGTTATTGGCTTTGATTTGTAAGAAGATTCGTATCTGGAATATTTAAACAAAAATGATAACGTGTTACAGAAGCTCGAATACTGTGGGAGCAGTAAACCAGCAAACTAGAACAAATTTCGTAAGAATAGATTTTTCTATTACATTTTCTCCCTACCAAATCCCAATGTTCAAACAAAAGTTGCTTGTGAAGTAAATTGAAGCGGTAGCAAATTGTCGCTGGTTACTGTAGTTATTGAGCCTGATGGCGGATAATTGGATCTCCGCAAAGACTGCCGCGGCCGGTTAGGGCGTGCGTGTGTGCATGATACTTTTCGTACCGTTGCAATAATGCAATGATGTTTGAAAGTCATAACGCACCTCTAAAAAAAAAAATTGCCTCAAAATCGGTGGTGGCGCGATACCGAATAATGACTCTCATTATTCGGTATCGCGAAATTCTGGATTCATCGAAAAAAAAATATCATTACAATAACCTATTGATGTGTCGACTTAAGAAATTTCCTAAATAATCCATTTTAGTATTGTTTAAAAAGACCGTGATCTTGGAGAAATAATATTTTTTTCTAACTTGTATGAGAAAATGTTTTGATCCAACATAATAATATTTTCGACCGAGAAAGGGTATAAGTACTTATGAGGAGGTCTTTTAAAATATTCCCTATGATAAAATATATTCTAGAGTCTATAGTTTAATTAAAAATAACAAAATCAAAATGTTAAATGGGCGACTGTTTGAAAGAATCCCATTTTAATAATAATACTAGATTCATTAAAAATAAAATTGAACATGACATCCCCTTTTGTTGTATCGATTTAAGAAATTTCATAAATCATCCGTTTAAAACATTATATTATTGTTGCAAAAGATTGTGATTTCGGAGGGATAATTTTTTTTTTAAATTTATCATAAGAGTGAATGTCTTGTTGCGACATTACAATAATTTCGATTAAGGAAAATAATTTAAGGAAGTCATCATTTATATTTTGACTGTGATAAAATACATTTTTGAGTTAATAATTAATTTTCAACAAAGTGTTAAATTGACAAATAAAACAGTATTCCTATTTTAAGAATAAGACTAGATCAATTGAATAAATAAAAATATCATTTCAAAAAATCTTGTTGTTTTTGTTTAACGAATTTCATAATTCGTCCGATTGAAATATTAAAGTATTGTTCTAAAGTACCGTCATCTCGGAAGGATATTATAATCTTGTAACTTATAATATGAGAAAACTTTGTTAAATCGATAATTATTAAAAGTGTTGGATTGAAATTTTAGTTAAAATCTTCATGTAACAAAATGACAACTTTGATTGAAAGATATTTGCTTAAGGTGGCCCAACCCGGCGGCCTCAACTCATTTGCGGGCACGGTACAAAACCGTGCTGTTGCGCTCTGGGACCTTCTCTGTTTCTAAGAATAAGACAGGCTCCGTTATGAGGAAGATGCAACCTGTCCACAAAAAAGACAATGTGCATAGTGTATGATTTGGTAAGATTTACGAAAATTTTAATTTCAAAACGACTTATAGCTAAAAGTAAACCACGACCGCTGTAGTCAAAAATCTAACAAAAACCAAATAGATTATAAATCTTGATTAAACAAGCTATGTCTGATGACTAATCTTTTTAAGATGTTCTTACTTTATCATTGCGTAATCCACCTCCAAAGTAATTGTATAAAACGCGCGAAAAATCCGAACTTTCGGACGTTATAACTTGGAAACCAAACACAATTTTACAATGCCAATGGTCATCAGACATCTAGTTCAATCAAATAAAGCTATATTGAGCAAAATTTTGGATCTCTGACAAGAAATATAGACGTGATCTTCTTTCCCCTTTTGTATGGGGAAATGAGCGGGTTGGGCCACCTTAACTGAAGAATACATGTCAAAACAATATTTTTTTCCTTTAACAAATCTCGTAGTTTTTGTTTGAAATATTTTTCTTAGATGAAAACGGATATGGTTGTAGTGAAACAATAGTTTCAATAACATATTTTGGAATACTTTTTATTGATTCTGGTATTTTTTTCGCTCTGTGTATGCTAAGATATTTATGCAATCTGTGCCCGGTGCGACGCGCGCGCCTTTATATTCGAGGGTTCGCAGTTTCGCTGCTAGCACAGAATACTCATAACTCTCTTGCAAGAAATCGGAGCGATAATCCTCCGCAAGAGCAATCCGAGCGATATTCCGCTCGGAAGTTCCGATCGGAGCAATATCATTTGCCCACCTTGTTCCTCTGGATTGCTCTGGGCGTGTGGCGTGGCGTGGCATCATGCGGCGTTGAGTGGCATGGCGTGGTGTGGCATTACGTCGCGTGGCGTGCGCCGGCACAGCGCGAGCTCACCTCGACCTAGTGCAGCTCGTTGCCTTCCAGGGAGCTCGTTCATTATTCAACCACTGATCGCCGCGCACTCGATTCCCTTGGAAGTGTACGAGAAAAACACATCAGGCTCTGTTTTTCTGGGTTAAGCTTATGAGCTAGCGTGTGTGATTACACAGTGATTACTGTCTAAGGAATGTGATGTGTATGTATGTATAATCTACCGTGAAGCAAGGACAAATTAATTAAAGAAAGAGCCCCGTAACTAGAACTACTTTATGAATATACTGCAAGGCTATAAACCCGATTTAGCAAAACATACCATTCGAGGGCAAGGAATAGCTCTATTCAATGGTGTACGCAGCCAAATAGGTTATCAAAGCGACTTACACCCGTCGCCAACACCTCCAGCTACAAAAATCCTAAGTTACTTTTCGGTTACGCCATACAAATATGCCATGTAACCGAAAGTTAGTTATCGGATTTCAGGTAACTGGCGGTGGTGAAAACAGGGGTTAGTGATAAGTGATGCGTAACTCGTACTAAACAACTTCGTCCACAGCACTGGTCCGCAACCAGTCGCGTACTACTTAATTGAACCTTGGTCAAGCACGGATTATAGCATTTAGGAATGTATTCCTTTAGCACATGTCTACCATTAAAAATACTGATGACTCTATTAAACTGACCCTAAAACTCCCACACGCGCAAGATTAAACTGTGAACGATTATTAAATAAGTACCTAACCTAACCTAACCTCACAACATGAGCAAAACAACTCAAACAAAGCGAACGAATCAGATCCCGTAGTCGAACTTCTCACCTAAACTGGTGTTTATGGAACTTCGAAGTTACGTAAAAACGTAAAACGTTTTACAACTTATTCTGTGGTTTTACTTCTTCAAGTTGTCAAAATCAAACTAAATGTTTGATTTTCATTCGGATTTGTATGAAAACGCGGAATCAGCGTAAACGGCAACGGCCACTTATTTACGGCGAAGATACGTAAGCTGCCAAATCAAAATCAAACTCGCATTAGTTCACTTCACCCCCACTGCGTGCACTCTTCGATTCTCGATACATTTGAAAATGCAAGTCGACCGGTCTGGCGTAAAAGCCAGTTTAGGTGAGAAGTCAGACTAAGGGCTCAGAATGAAAATTTTAACAAAAAAAAACCGACTTAAACGAAAAATTATTCCAAAACCAATTAACTTGCACTAAAAAGTAAATAGACATCATTGTCAGAACCAAACCATTGAAATGGGACCACACGGGAAGCACCAGCTTTCAAATAAAAAAATAATCATCAAAATCGGTTCACCCAGGCGAGAGTTCTGAGGTAACTAACTCCTCCTTTTTTTAAGTCGGACTCCTTTTTAGATAGCGCCTCCAGGCCCAATTACTCTTATTCCGTTTCGTATGTGCCCGTCAACAGAATCTTCTTTTCTGGCGTACTGAACCGTTCACCTTTCAGCAGTCCTCGTGGTGTGACGTGGCAACGTTGCAACGAGGCGTGCGCGAGGGCGCCGCGCGAACGATCGCGGCCCCGCTTCCTGGCGGCAGTCGGGAGGGGCGACAGAACAGAATACAAGCTAGAAGTGCGATGTAGAGTGAATTCGGTTGCCAATTTGTTCCCATGCTGGGCAAAACCTTGTGCGCGCGGAGGCGCGGGGCTGTGGGCAGGACGCAAGTACGATCGCCCAAGGTCAAGTGTTTGGAAAGTGACAAATCCATTTCGGTGCAAACGACAAGGCTTCGCACTTCTAAGTGGTTCTCTGTTCTGAGGTGCGGGCGTTGCTGATACCTAGATGTTTTTTATTATTCACTTGCCAGAAATTGCTATTTTCATATCTACTGTCATAATATTGTCCCATCCCCCCGCGCAAGAAACGTAAAAAAGGAATGAAATAGAGTAGAGAAACATTACCCTGCATGCAACGCCGCGAAAAAACCTTTGCTTCGTCAAGCAAATGTCATTCATATAAAGAACCGATAGTCTTGTCGCTTGACTTGTGATGTGAAATGCCAGCTTGAGATATAGTATATTCATGCAAAAACAACGAAACTTTGATTGTGAACTATGAACTCATCTCATCTATCCTTTTTCAACGTTCTCGACCCTGCGGTTCCGAAGGAGCAATTGGTGCAATGCCAGGACTTGGACCTTTATTTGAGCAACAACTCAGCCTCGGTGGCCCAGTGGCGCGACACTTCGGCGATCGCTCTCCGAAGTTAAGCAACGCTGGGTCCGGTCTGGTCTTGGATGGGTGACCATTCGACCGTTGAGAGAGGCTGGCCGTGGTTCGGATTCCACGTTAAGCTGTAGGTCCCCTTCCTTACTTACTAGGTGGTAGGGTTTATCCCGCCCGGGTTGGTACCATCGCATTGGATGAACGATGGTCGAAGCGGCAATGAAAATTGTCCGTGTTTTCCATCCAGTTCAATGTAGCCGTGCAATATAAGGAAGGTCCTGGCATGGCACCTAGTTTCCATGTGGTGTGTTGGGCTAATACCATGACAGAACTTGTGGTATTAGCCATCCATGTCCAGTCACATAAAAAAAAAAACAACTATGGACAATGTTTATTGCCACTTTGACCACCTTCATACAATGCCATGGTGAGTTAGCGGCAGTAACCTTGGCGGAGTTAGCGATTATAAGTACAAGAGGCATTACACGGTGATAATTCACATATTTGAACGCGGAGATCGACGATCTCCTCCGTGTATTTGAATATCGGACCTTCATATGGAACCCACGGTCTTCCACATGAATACCCAGTGCTTAAATATACAGGCTGCTCTTTTGAGAGAACTTTTGGTTCTCGCACACAACTACAAGGGGTTTTTCCATAAATTTCAGTCACGCGACTTCGACGAATTACGCTTTGAATTACCCCTTGCAGTGGTGTGCGCATTCAAAAGATACAGGAATATTTTCAACTTTCTTGTGTAAAGTACGTCAGCTTTTGCGTGCAATTTTTATCCGAATATTAAAATGTTTACGTCTAAACGATAATTACAAAACGGCAAAAATCGATATCTGCCTATATACACGTTGTGGCACACGGCGAAATTTCACATCCTGTAATTGCGGAAAATAAGAATACAAAAACCGGCCAAGAGCGAGTCGGACTCGCACACGAAGGGTTCCGCACCATCGTACAAGATTTAACACACAAACACGTTTTTTGTATGGGGGCCTCCTTGATTTTTTATTATTTACCTATTTCTTGTTATAGCGGCAAAATAAATACACACTCTATGAACATTTCAGCTACCTACTTATTACGGTTCATAAGATACAGCCCTGTGACAGACGGAAGGACGGTTGGACGGACGGACAGCGGAGTCTTAGTACGAAACCCTAAAAAATATATTACCGAATGTGGTCTAGTCTACTTTTGACCACAAGCGACGACGTAGAGCGGACAGGAAAACCCAAGAGGTTTTTCTGGCGATAAACAAAAATCTACAAATACATTTTGTACTATAAACACAAAGAAGTCCTAATCTTCCGAAAGACGTCACACACACATTACTTTATCTCGGCAAACACACGTGACGGTTGCAAGAGGTTCGTTATACAGGTCGGATTAAAAACCCCCCGTAATGGATAGACTTTCACAAATGTTTGTAAACATATTTAGCTCCTTTAGATGATTACTGCGCAAAGATTATGTCACCTTGTTGGTGATCGCGTGGCCGAAGAGATTAAATCGAAATCTGGTGGCCACGGCCCACCTCGCCCAACAGACACACGACTACCAACAACCAGGTATAGTCGGAACAGCGAGCAACTTTTTCCTCGTTGTCATGTGCAGAAACTTTCGGTTGAAGTAAATAGATGTAAAATAAAAAACCGGCCAAGTGCGAGTCGGACTCGCACACGAAGGGTTCCGTACCATCGTACAAGATTTAACACAAAAAATCACCCTTTAATTTTTAATATTTAGATAATTTACCAATTTGTTGTTACAGCGGCAAAATGAATACACACTCTGTGAAAATTTCAGCTGCCTACCTATTACGGTTCATGAGATACAGCCCTGTGAGAGCGGACGGACGGACAGCGGAGGCTTAGTAATAGGGTTCCGTTTTCACCCATTGGGTACGGAACCCTCAAAAGTAATAAAGTAAAAAGATGAACAGTGAAAAAATATTGGCTCTAGCAACAACATTTTGTAAAACTGACGTAATCTATACCACAGTTATATTTAAAGTCTACAAATCCATTAAAGATACGGCAAAGGACATCTATGTTGTAGTGCACCTCTGAGACATCAGTTGGTCGTTTTTGGAGGGGACGTCTCTAAAAACGCCCACGCGCGACCTATATGGCCTCTTGCTTGGAGATGCATCTTTGTTTTTTGGAACAATCTAAACCGGGTCAAATGACAACAAAAAGAAAATCTTCATAAATGCATCCAGGATACATTTTTCGAAAAAAAAAAACTTGCTTGATTTATATATGAAACAGAAAGTAAATGGGAAAGAATAATAACTATGCCGAACAATCGCGTTTCTTGTATTTGTTGACCTTTTTTTAATGTTTACTGTTTGTCATTATAGCCAACTTATTCTGTGTTATAGCGGCAATAGAAATACGTACTCAATGAAAATTTAAACTATGTATCTATGTATGTACATATTACGGTTCATCAGATAGAGTTCGCTGACAGACGCACGGACGAATGAATAGACGTAAGGACAGCGGAGGCTTAGTAATAGGGTCTCGTTGGCATCTTTTGGGTACGGAACCCTTTAAAGTACTTACCTTTGTAATCATAGAAATACGGTGAAAACATTTCACACGAGTAATAAGCTGTCTAAAGAACAATCCAAGACATAGAATGGGGAGATAACGATTTACCTGAGGTCTATGTACCTACCTAACACTTACCTTAGCTGTGCCACACCCTTATCGACTCACCTGGATAAACCTTGCAGTGGTACCCTCATTTGTAAATGTTTTCACGGCACTAAAAGTAACAGTTTTCGGTCACGGTGAGCACTGCTGCGGAAATATCGTTATTGTTTTAATTTCCTTATTTTGGGTTTTTTAAGATGCTAATAAAAATTATAATGCCTACGGATGTATTCAAATGTGCATTTGTAATTAATTTACCTACTAACAGGATGGTTAGTAATGTTTTACTGCTAAATAAGCTTACTTCGAGACGATTTGTTAAAAAAATGCTAACGTTGTTTGTGCAAGACAGCTGCAACCTTGCGAACGGAAATTTCGAACGTTCCAAATTTGAAAAAAAGGTGCCCGCGGTTTCAAACAATGATAGTTTTTTTAAAATTGCTATTGTATTATTTTGGAGGAGATTCCGGAGGCAAACATTTATGCAAGTACTTTTTATATTACTTTCCGGAACAATTAACTGAGTTACCCACACCGGGACCTTCACCCTATTTCAGCACGGCTACAATGAACTCTAAGGAAGGAAAATTGCCATTGTTCATCCAATCGAACCGGACGGGTTCAACCACAAGGGTGGCAAATCGCCCCCCCCCCCCTTCACCCGCGGATTACAATTATTGCTTTCCGGGGATGGGCAATGGGTGCAGATAACTCCCACCCACCTGAGTCATGACCAAGGTATTTTATTTCGCTAAAGCAAGGGATGAAATTACTCCCATTTTAAAAAGGAATTGCCCGCTCCCATCCTATTTTTTAGGCATTGCTGATGCAAGCAAGCTTTACCATGAACAACTAAAGCCCGGCACGAGTTTTTCCTTCACCAGAAAGCTTTTCTTTACTGCACCTTTGTTTTCTCCTCCTAATTTTTCAGGTGCATGTCATCAAAAACGGGTGCATACCTACCTACCCGTTTTTTAGCTCATTCCCAAATTGTTTAGGTCATTTTCAATATAAATCGATGCACGACCTTTATTTTTTTTGCTTTTCCCATTTGTTTGCCCTTTGGCCCCCTAGAGGGGCCAAGTGAGCGCTTGTTTGATTTTACTCCAGCCTCCGCATTCTACTAAAAAGGCAACAAAAACCTATTATCTTCGACTAGAGACCACAGACGTTACCATTAACCCATCAGACATCACAAAAACGCGCGGCTAACGAGGCGATGTCCGTCTAGCTAGATAAAGAGATTCATCTTAATAAAACATTTTCTCTCAAATGAGCCGCGATAAGATAGCGTGCGCCTGCGCATATTTGAATAGAAGCCTCTTCCGCCATTCTGCCGTCAGTCAGCCTGAACGCTGATGTTATGCGTGTTGCGTCAAACAGCTTGTTGATTGATTGAAGGAATTGGAGAAAAATAGCACGACCCACTAAATTATATTCACTGGTCTCTGTTTTCGGCCAAACCCATAAGTTCATATGTAAAAATATGCTTAATCAACTTTTGTGATCTGGGTGAACCCTTGGCTTCCATTCGGTCGATAGCGACCGAGTTTTTGGCGCCAAAATACGCCTTATTTCAAATGCCCGAAGCAGGTCAAATACGGCATACGGGACCGATATTTATGGAATGCAAAGAAGTTTAAACCGTTCTGTATAATCCAGGATTGGTAAGATTTGGGAGATCCTGGGTGGTTGAAACGTAACGGATAGTCGAGAGTGAGACCATGCAAGAAACGTTGCGTTAGAAATTTAATAGACTATTCAATGCCATATAAGCTGATTATTTATTGACCAGTTCTTAGCTCATGAATACTCTATATCTAGATTAACACGTAACGCACTGCATCTAACCTTCGATCACAGATGTTTCGACACCACAAAAGTAGCTTATAGTAACATATCTTTTCTATTCGGTACTTCTATTTATAATAGAAGATCACTTTTTAGGGTTCCATACCCAAACGGTGAAAACGGAACCCTATTACTAAGCCTCCGCTGTCCGTCCGTCCGTCCGTCTGTTACAGGGCTGTATCTAATAAACCGTAATAGTTATGCACCTAAAATTTTCCTTCTCCTTATTGTTATCTTTTCGCCTGCAGGACCTCATGCGTGGGTTGAATGGTTTCCGTCGGCGGCGGGCACACGTCAGAGTCCCGTCGACATCATCACCAACCAGAGCAGCAGCACCGAGTGCAGTCGGCCGCTCGCCTGGCGCTACTCGCCGCAACACACGCGCTCCGTCGCCAACCCCGGCCACTGCTGGCGGGTCGACGAGAACGGGAAGGGCTCAGGTGAGCTCCATTACACTCATGTCGCTGAACTCGCACCTCACAGCAGCTCACTTGGTGCTGCTCAGCTCAACACGCGCGCTCCGTCGCCAACCCGGCAACTGCTAACAGGTCAACGAGAACGGAAGAGGCAAATTATCGATGAAAGACCTTGAAATCATTCGGAATAACCAACAAAGGCCATTTATCGATTTTCAATGAGAACCCCCTGCAAACAAATTTCGTGAGCCAAAGAAAATGTGTTACCCGAAAGGTTAGGGTGCTGTCGGCAACCCCCTGGCCACTGGCTGGCAGGTCGATGAGGACGGGAAGGGCTCAGGTCAGTTCCTACTTCCGCTCCTATCCCCGAACTCGCACCTCATGTCAACGCCGAGTGCAGTTGGCAGCTCGCCTGGCGCCACTCTCGGCACCACAAGCGCTTCGTTCCGAACGTCTTGGGGCGAGAATGGGAAGGGATCAGTCGATGCTCCTCTTTCTGCTACTATTCCCTAACTGAGGACCTCGCAGCATCGCCGAGTGCAGTTGGTACTCGGTGCTCAAAGTGCTACTGACGCTCTGTCGCCAACTCTAGAAGATCGGGAAGAGCTCAGTAAGTTTCCGTCTCGTGTTCCTGTTCCATGGCTCGCGACCTTAGTGTCTTTCACGGCAATCAATAAATCAACTTATAGGTACATTTTATTCATTCGCGCCGAGTTTCAAGTTCAGAAGCGGAGGTCAGACGTTACTTCCGCCACGCTCCAATGATTTAAAGCTTAATTATTGAGCCGTGCCGCTGTCGCTTCGCCTCCATTGTGATTTTTTATTCATAAACTGAAGGTTTATTGGGGACAGTGCAGCAAAATCGAAAATATCAATACTTCACAATCAACAAAATCAACGACCACCACATAAGTTGTTTCATTGTAGTGAAACTTTTTTCTCGGCAGGCCTGAAATTTTCCAGGCGCTACGGTAAAATTAGATCGTATGAAAGGAATAGCTAGATACGTGGTGTGGGAAACGGCAGTGGAGTATAGTGCCTCAGCAGCGTCTTCGCTCGAACTAATACACTATTGGTAAAATTTAAAACGTAGCATAAAATTATGGTTGTTATAACGCTCGGATGAGTGACGGCAGGAAGAGGTAGAAACAGTGGTCCAATAAATTTCTTGCAACGCTGCATGTGCCTATTGTTTTTTCATTTCAGATCATACCTTCTATTAATATTTCAATAATTATCAGTTGGTTAATAAGATGTATTTATCATGAGCATGAAGTTTCACTTTTATCGCGCCTGGCCTCCATTTTGTACCGCACTTTTTTTTTGCTTTCTTTGGGCACGGGGTGGTTTTCTACAAGAACGTTTAAACGTTCTTAACTATCTACATACATAGGTCGGTGTGACATTTTCTCAATTCATTTGAATTTTTCCTTCCATAGCACCCCTCTAGTATTTCCCCGTCTGCGCACGATGATTCACCCCCTCGCGTCGCATATCGTCGCCGACGCCGTCGAGAGGGAAAGCGCTGTGGCCCCCCACTTGACGCATGGACATTACCAATTTGTCGGCCATTCAATCCAACCGACGGCCGCCGACTCATCGCGGGCTATGGGCGAAATAATAGACGCGCATCGCGCGTAATAATACGGGGCGCGGCGCTTTCACCACATGAATATGCGATGCAGTGTGCGCCGCAGGCAAGTGGTTGTAAATAAAGGGATAATTGAATCATCGTGTCGTTGTGTTATCGGCACGGTGCAAAATTGTATTACATAGTAATCAAGACAGTCGCTTATAGTCTTAATGCGTTATATCATCTTGGATCATTTCTAGAACATATGTAAATATGTGTGTCGTCTTTGCTCCATAAAATCATGTTGGCTTTTCGTTTTGAACCGACTTCAAAAAAAAGGAGGAGGTTCTCAATTCGTCGGAATCATTTTTTTTTCTCTTTTTTTTATGTCTGTTCATCGATTACTCGTCGTTGGTCTGTTCCTCGTTCACACCGAGCTCAAATCAGCTCTTTCAAAGGGATGAGCTCATGATGGTTTCCAACCTGAACGTAGCCGGGTGCTGCAGCTAGTGGTCTGGATACTCACCATAATTTCATTTCATTTCATTTATTTAAACTTTGTGGTAGTCAAACTACACTAAGTTACGTCACAAAGATTCGCGGATTCGATCATCCCAGTAAAGAAGAACCCGCAAAAAATAAATTCACGGGTTTACACAACATTTCCGTCCACGATTATGAAATACACACTTGGATCTAAATGCTAAACCGTACATAGCTATGCCTAAAACACCCATGTGACTTCTATGATCCTTGGTCTCGCGGAGCCTATTCGCTAAAACTAACTAGCTTCGTGTGACAATTTACCGAAAAAGTTGACAGCATCAGTTACATACATGGGAGAGTTCTATTCAAACATGCGTCCTGCTAATTTCAGAGCTGACGGGGGGTCCCCTCGGCGACCACATCTACCGGCTGGAGCAGTTCCACTGCCACTGGGGCCGCAAGGACGGCGTCGGCTCCGAGCACACAGTGGACGGTGTCAGCTTCTCCGGCGAGCTCCACCTCGTGCACTGGAACACCACCAAGTACGCCAGCTTCGGGCAGGCGGCGGGACATCCCGACGGACTCGCCGTGCTGGGCGTCTTCCTCTCCGTAAGTGCTCTGAGGCCCCATACGAGTAACAAAACTCTTATCGTAATTTCACCGAGCTCTTCGTTTCCGCAGGTTTACACCATTGAATAGAGCGGTATTTGAGGGATACACTAAATCACCCGCCCACGGATTTTTATATTATATCATATTTCTACGAATATGGCTTCTGTTCAATTTGACAGCCAATCTCTTGAAAACATGGTCCCGGATGAATTGTATAGCTCACGAGCACCGATATGCGGTCTCGGGGTACCCAGCGGTTGACTATGGTCAATCTCGTTTTTAAGTATAACCGTAAGTATTAAGTCAATGACAACCGTTCAAAATTCCGGCCTTAAATGTTTTAGAACATTAAAAATCAATGCTCTCAACTTGAAAACGATTCACCAGACGGGGCTTTTGCGAAAAACCAATTATCATAAACTAAATAAGTGAGACAATACGCGCAGATACAAAGGCTGTTGATCGGTCCACATTACAAGTCAAGTGGCACTCGCGGCTTCGTCATTTTGTCTCGAAGCTCATAACCACCGACGTTACGCTCGTAACAGAGACGCAGACGATAATACGACCGTTTTGTTCCGGTGGTGGTGATGTATTCACCTGTCGTTTTACTTTGGAGCCATATCTTCATTATTAATAGGTTCACATGACTTCATCTGCAGCTTACGTCGAACAAGAAAGGACGGGAATCGCGATCCGCATAGCAGCAGGCGTAGCCACGTTTTGCTATGCATTGACGGTAGCGCCGGCCAATCAATTCGCTTACGAAATCGGCACGCGCACCATCGAATGTTCGTTGCACTCAATGGCGTCGTGTGCAGGGAATGGAGGTGAAAACTCTTGCTTACACAATTGAATAGATCATTTGAGGCATACACTAAATCGCCCGTACATGAATTTTCATATTTGTGGAGAAATATGAAATCATATACGTACATGTGTTGAAAATTTTAAGTATTATTTCGTGTTTTCAATACATTTTTGGAACTCATTTCGCACGGATCTACCGTACACTATTACCTATTCTGTGACCACAGTTAGATGCTTAGCACCATTACATACGCTGTAATTCAGATAAAGTAGTTCATATAGGCATGAAGTAATTAAGTAAAGGTGTCAATATGTAACGTACGTAAATTGATAAGCACTCATACGTGCAATCAATTCTACATGTCGTGTTACCAGTAAATATCGTGTTACACGCGCTACACGCTACGAGCTGACCGGAGCATGCCGCAGCAGTCATCTCGATTTATCGCAACGGTTATCCAATTCATATTTCGCTGCGTAAACACACGCGACAATCTAATATTTCAGTTTATTAGTTTCCTACTTCCAAACAATTGGGAATTTGGAATGCAAGAGTATTCCGAATTCCACGCTTTTTTCTTATGCTGGTTCTATTCAAGAGATTCGAGAACCGAAAAGAAAGTTTGTCGGGTTTGCCTTTTTTTTATTTGATTCTTACAAACTAGGTTACAATGATTGACAGACACAGAGATGAGAGAAAACTCTGGATTACCATAATGACATTCTAGTGTAAAAAACCTTCATAATTTTTTATTGCAAGGTAGAAACAAATCAAAATTTCATACCCTGGATAGACAAATAAAAAACGATACATAATTGTATCGATTGCCAGGTAGTTATAATCGCGTCTGTAATTTTGTTGTACAATCTAATACTATTAAAATCTGTGCCAATAGACATTAAGGTGGGTCATCCCGCTCAACTCCCCATACAAACGGGGAAAGAAGATCACGCCCATATTTCTTGTCAGAGATCCCAAATTTTGCTCAAAATAACTTTATTTGATTTTAATCATGTAAAAAATATGTAAGGGTACAAATTTTATTTTTATTTTTTAAATCTTTGTTTTTATGTTGAATTTTTGTTTTAATTTCGAATGTTATTTATTTTGTAATTTTATGTCTAACTTTGTGTTATCTTTGATTTGTATGTTTCAAACTTTTGTTAATTTCATGTGCTTAAAATTTTCTGTTTGAAAATTTTATTTCTATCTTGAAATACTTAAATTATTTATTTATCTTAAATACTATTTACTATGCTGTATGGCCAAAAAAGTAAATAAAGGATTTGATTTGATTTGATTTGAACTAGATGTCTGATGGGGAGTTGAGCGGGATGGCCCACCTTAACTATCGTATTCACAGTGGGCGGACTAACTTTAATCCGCCGGACTAAACCGGTTTTTGTATGGCTAGTCCGGTGCTAAGTAAGTGCACCTACTAAGTTTTGACAGGTCCCCTCTGAATACACCCGCATGTTTTTGAAATTTTGATAAAATTTGATAAGTACAACATTTAGGGTAGGTATTATTGCGCTTATTTCTGAAAAAAAATCATGTTTCAAGATGGAGGTCGGGATTATAGACGCGTTCACGCAATATGTAGAAAAAGGCTGCAGCCTTGCGCGAAGCCTTATCTTGAAATGTCAGCTATCTGCTGCGTCAGTGGTGCAGCCAATCCCATTAGGTGCACGCCGACCGACGACAGCTCTGTCGGAGCAGCTTCTCAGCGGTGCGTACAGCGGAACGAAGCTGTCGCGTGCTCTCTCAAGGTCTTTGCTCAAGGGCTCCACGGCAGCTCACGATGTCATCATAATACCATAGAATAAGTATAATACTACGGTAGCTTCATTGCGGCGAACGAGATGATATGTTTGGACAATGACTTAGCAGGCTAATACCCAGTTGGGAGGTGGCTATTATGCGATGACTGCGATATTCCGATACATTGTTATATGATCTGTTCCGCGTCGGCGGGGCAGGATTCTAATTGGAAGTGATTTGTCGTGAGTTGCGATAAGACTCACGTATGAAAGATTTGTATTATCTACGTAGGCATTTTATATCAACGATCGAGTCCGTTTATGTCAACCCGTAACGGAAACCGGAAGTAGAATGAACCTTGAAAGGGCGTGTATTTTCTACATGTGCATGCATTGTATTCTAGCATATTTATTTTATAAAACTTGGATCTAACTCTAGATGTGTTTTTCAACAGTAGTCTACTGTAGTCAGTCAGTTACGGATACAGAAAATATGTTGCGAAATTAGCACTGCTGGTTCATTCGTAGTATATTTATTTTTTTGTTACGATACATGTTACTTTTTCCCGAACGAATTATTTCTTTACTTGAAATTTTTAAAATACAGTAATTTAATTGGATCAGTGCAAGTGGAATACCTTTTTTTTTTAAAACTACACGTTCATGTCTTTTCAATTTGGACTCGAAATAATAAAAGGTCACTTTTTTAAACTTAAATTCGAGAAACTCTGTGACAAACGCACAAAAATATGTTGGTAAGCCATTAACTGCCGAAATACACATCAGCGTATATGATTATTTTTACCCAGATCAGTGCGGTGCACGCACCCGCGCCATCTTTATTTTGGAAGCACATGCATACAAAACAACGCCCAAAAGCGAAGACCAAAAATAGTCTGAGCAGTGCGTAACACATGTATCAAGAATTTGAGGAGGTTAAAATTAACTGAAATAATAACTGTTGTTAGACCGTGAAGACTCGAACCAGCAAACAAACCGAGGACGAACAGTGCGTCTAGACACCCCACCAATTGATGAACCGATGACATGGACTGGGTCTGTGTCCCATAACATAACATCACTCGATTAAACGTTCACGTATAATATATATAAAAAAAGTTCTAAAAAAATAATTGTTGTACCCATAGGGTGATTTCGCCCTAAATGTCCCCAATTTGTACAAACAAAGAGAAAGATATTGGAAAGTCCCTGGAAAATATTTCTGCTTTCTATAATTTTTGTGTGTTCACTTTAAACAAAAATAGCTTTCATGTGTGTAGATATTTTATGGCGTACGCCCCGGGGCCTCTTAAGGTTCCCGAAGACGCTCATGGGATTTCGAACTTACAGGGGGGCTGCGAAAACCATGCCGGCCGGTCAGGTGCTTCTTCACACCATGTTTGAAAGACCCCAAGGTTGTATTTTAGGGGAAATACTTCGGAAGGAAGTTCATTGCTTTGTTTTCCGAACCTTCTATAGGTCTAATCTCTCTATATCTCTATAGGTCGAATCTAGAAGATCGGTGTGTTCTTATTTTTAGAATGTCGAATGTGAATTTGAGCGAAGTTAGAAAGGGGACGGAGGGACAGCGTTATGCAGCTCCGGCGAGCATTCTCCGTGGTATGAAGATATAATTCAGAGAGAGACCCTACATCCCTTCGGAGTTGGAGGGTCTCCGAATTTATGTATACTTCGGGATTGTGGATACACGACCCGACGCTGTATTAATTAAGGCCATGCGTCAGGTCGACCCCAATAAATCCCTATGTGGTCGTCAATACGCAGAACTGTTCCCCGGAGTACGCTTCGCACTGAATACGCACGCCTGTGCCTTGGTCGCGTTAAACTCTTGGAGACTCCACAGATATTTTAAATACCTGTGGGAGAGACCCCATCCGGAAACTTTTTCAGAGTCTCTTCGGATCTAGCAACGAGGCGCCGCAATCAGGCCGGCTTGCGGACCCCGCTCTTCCTTCATGATCTTCCTTTATATATCCTTCATATATATCCATGATAGCAGCTCGCAGTTCGCATTGATCAGAAATAGCAGGCTTTTCGAATAGTAGTGTAAAATGCGATTTTATGAATGCTACGTAACTTGGTTAGGAGGGGGTTAGTCTCTTAGGGGGGGGGGGGGGGTCCAGACTCCGTCACGTGATTAACGAGCGTCCCTAAATACATACTCGTGGCTAAGCTGCCGCTATATCGCCACTCCCGTCCTTCAATGCGCGCTGGCTTCTGCCAACACGAACTCACCGAAACGTCTGCGATTGTATTTGCGTGTGGCATATAACTTTAAATCGGGTGGGTAGAATTGGAGACAGTGGGTAACGTGGCAGGCGCCCTAGATGGCCCATTTCCTTCCTTTTTAGGGTTCCGTCCGTCCGTCCGTCGGTCCGTCCTTCACAGGGCTGTATCTTATCAACCGTAATAGGTAGGCAGCTGAAATGTTCACAAAGTGTGTATTTATTTTGCCGCTTTAACAACAAATAGGTAAAATGCGATATTTTTGTATTAAATCTTGTACGATTGTACGGAACCCTTCGCGTACGAGTCCGACTCACACTTTTTCGATCTGTGCCTGCGTCTGATTCAGTCGTCGACGTTCGCTTGCAGGCGGGCGCGCGGCACGCCGAGCTCGACAAGGTGGTGCGCCTGCTGCCGTACGTGACGCACAAGGGCGACAAGATCACCATGTCGGAGCCGTTCGACCCGAGCCTGCTGCTGCCCGCCAGCAAGACCTACTGGACGTACGCCGGCTCGCTCACCACGCCGCCCTGCACCGAGTCCGTCACCTGGATCATCTTCAAGGAGCCCGTCGAAGTCTCCCCCGAGCAGGTTCGTCTCACTTCCAGCTGCTAGTGAACAGCAGACACTTCGGGGAAATATTGTCGTGGCCCTCCGTCCCCTTTCTATTGTTCAACGCCAACCAAGCAGGGACACACCCATTCACTGGCCGCATTCCCAAATAAGAACCCACCGATGCTCTAGATCCTTTATCTATAGGGTCGGTATACTATGGAATGAACTCTCCCTGCCGAGGCATTTCCTTTATCGATTCTTTAAACATTGTGTGAAGGAACCTGGCCGTCGGGCATGGTTTTCGCAGCCCCCATGTAATTTCTATAGTCCAAAATAATGAAATAATATAATAATACAAATAAATAATTTAATTCGTTTCACCAAGTTATAAAAACTTCTTCGTCGCACCCGGCTAGTAGAAAACAACCGATGATGCCGAGTTTTTTTTTCTAATGAAAGAGTACAATGAAGACCGACTACCTCTGTGCGAGTTGATCAACTGTGCTCGGTGTTAACAAGTTTTTATGGATTTTGCACGGCAGCAATTGAGTTTTGTCGAGCTGAGCCAACAGTATGAAGCTCTTAATTTTTTTTTTTTTTTTTTTTTTTTTTTTAATTTTAAGGTTAATTGAATGTAGGTGTCGGTACATCGGGCATGTGTGGTAGTTAGCGGATGCTGCGTTGGTAGCCGGTGGGGGCTGGGTGGTGGACTGTCGGCACAGAGAGGTTCGTTAACCTCTGTCACACATTTATCATTCGCGGTAATGTTGACCGCGTCGACGTGCTCATCAAAATACTATCCGAAATTTGGAGCGTCTAAACCAGTGGTCTGAACGTTGAGGAAGTGTTGTCACGTTGATTAATGTTAAGGTAAAGAACGTGCGCAGACGAACCCAGCTCCCAAGAATTCATTGTTCGGGGGCTCCCACCGTGCTAAATACACAGGACAAAGGCAAAAATGGCAACCTTTTAGAGCTTGTATCCCGTTATTATTTCTTGACGATACCATTCTCGGTTTCGGCCCGCTATTCGCGGCCGCGGCTTATTGGGTGTGCGTTTGTGTGTATGTTTGTTCATTGGCCAATGACCCACTCCGGCTGGATGTGTTTCGCAGCACACCGGTCTGTGTCCTCTCGTTGCATGTTGCAGCACCGACGTCTTTTTTGCGTCTTGGATCTTATCTTTTATCGTGCTGTTAAATTTGATGTGCTAAGACAATCCGAAAAATATGTAGGTACCTACATACCAGCTCATGCTTGCGATAAAACAGAAACAAAGTTATGAACCGAGGGGTTAGTCACTCGAGCAAAAAGTGTACACCAGATTCCCAGTAGTCAAGATTTCCTTGGGATTTCTAGATTCCTAAAGATTTCCAAAGACTACCAAAGATTCTTAGAGATTCCTAAAGATTTCCAAAGATTCCTGGAGATTCCTAAAGATTTCCAAAGACTACCAAAGATTCTTAGAGATTCCTAAAGATTTCCAAAGATTCCTGGAGATTCCTAAAGATTTCCAAAGACTACCAAAGATTCTTGGAGATTTCAAATATACTGGGATTTCGTAAGATTTCTGAGGACTACCAAAGATTCCTAGAGACTACCAAAGATTACCTGGATTTTTAAGGACTACCAACACATTTTTGGTACATTCCAATGATTTCGGGATTTCTAAAGATTCTTAGTGACCACCAACGATTCATAGAGACTTATAATTGCGCGTTGCGCGCAGCACGTGTCCGTGACGTCATCGCAGACAGGCGGGCGGCGCGGCCGGCGGCGGGGGTCGGCACGGGCGCGGCGTCCGCGCGAGGCGGCAACAGCGCGGGCACGGGCGGCGGGGGCGAGCGGCGCCCGCAGGAGACGGCAACGGCGCGGCGGGCGGGGAGCCCCCGCGCCGTGGCCGTGCGATATTAGTTTTGGACATATTTACCCAGGCGGAATCCGGTTAAATTAGATCCCATATTATCTCAGCGATCTTTAGATCAGCGCTGATTTTTTCTTTCCCTGAGGCATTATACAATACCATTTTTGAATCCACAGTACATATTTCACATACTAAATTTCAAGATGAGGTACTCCGCTCTTTCGAAATCTCTTAGAATCTCAGCCATCATTAGGTCAGGGTTGATTTTTTTTTTTGCCTGGGTCATTATAAAAGGCTATATTTGAAACCTTAGCAAATATTTCACGTAGAAAACTTCGCGATTAGGTAGGTACTCTTCTTTTTCGAAATCCCTTGCAGTCGTATTCACTGTGAACCTGTAAAAACTTGGTACGAGATTAGCACCGGACTAACCATACAAAAACCGGTTTACTTCGACCTTAATACGCGTAGTAAAGTTAGTCCGCCCCGAGCTCGGTTCACAACATACCTACAATCATCTAATTATTTAATCAAAATACATACAATAAACACAGTAAACAAACCGGCCAAGTGCGAGTCGGACTCGCACACAAAGGGTTCCGTACCATCGTAAATGATTTAACACCAAAAAATCATATTATTTGTATTTTTTTATTATCTTTAAATTTTACTTATTTGTTGTTATAGCGGCAAATTAAATACTCACTCTGAAAATTTCAGCTACGTACTTATTACGGTTCATGAGTAACAGCTTTGTGACAGACGGACGGACGGACGGACAGCTGAGGCTTAGTAATAGGGTTCCGTTTTCACCCTTTCGGTACGGAACCCTAAAAAGTAGTATACGCATGATAACCTTCTATTCGCTTAGTACGCGTATTAAGGTCGGACTAAACCGGTTTTTGTTTGGTTAATCCGGTGCTTATCCCGTACTAAATTTTGACAGGTTTACTCTGAATACGGCTGAATATGTTTTGGAATTGTGTCGTCGGGCACACGCGGGGTGCGCGCTGCGCACACTCGTGCGCACACGTGTGCGTGATTTCTCCGCAAACTGGCGGCCGCGCCCACGGCCGCGCTATCATTGTTAGATTAGATCCCGTATTATCTCAGCGATCATTAGGTCAGCCCTGTTTTTTTTTTGCCTGATGCATTATGCAATACCATTTTTGAAGCCATAATACATATTTGACATACTCAACTTCACGATGAGGTACTCCGATCTTTCGAAATCCCTTAGTATCTCAGCCATCATTAGGTCAAAGTTGATTATTTCTTTGCCTGGGCCGTTATAAAAGTCTATATTTAAAAACCTAGTAAATATTTCACGTACTCGAGATAAGGTACTCTTATTTTAAAAACCTTTACAGTCTTATTCAGAACTAACCTGTCAAAACTTACGTACTGTACTAGAATTGCACCGGACTAAGCATACAACCGGTTTAGTCCGACCCCGACAAGATTATCTGAGATTACAAAGACTTTGATCGGATTGCCAATGATTCGCTTAGGATTCCTACACTCCCTGGGAGTACTCGAGACTACCCAAGATTTTCCTATTCCTCGGACTCCCGCCCAGGATTACTCGAGATTTCCATTAATTTGAAAGGATTCCCAATGATTTCCTTGGTATTCTCAGATTCCTTAGGATTACTCGGGATTACATAAGATTTCCAGATTCCTCGGACTCCCATCGGATTCCTCGGACTCCGCCTAAGATTACCCGAGATTTCCATGAATTTGATAGGATTCCCAATGATTTCCTTGGGATTTCCAGATTCTTTAGGATTACTCGGGATTACATAAGATTTCCGAGATTCTCCGGACTCCCACCAGATTCCTCGGACTCCCACCTAAGATTCTTGAGATTCCCAAACGATTGTACACCAGATTCCTTGAGTGAGTGACCCCTCGTTATGAACACAATCAATCATTACACTAACAACGTGGTTAGTCTCAACTTGTCACCTAACAGTCGTACCTATTCAGAGTGTACCTGTCAAAACTTAGTACGAGATTAGCACCGGATTTCAAAAACCGGTTTAGTCCGACCTTAATGTGTACAAAAGTTAGGCCGCCCACTCTGAATACGACAGTAAGTAGTTATTCCCGCGAGATTAATTTTCAATCGTTTTATTCGTCATTCTGATCATGCGATCTATCTACTATCCATACGGGCAGCTCGTTCGTTTATATGAATTCGCGGAACAACCAATGTAAGGTGTGGGTTGCTGTTTCAGTTGGCGATGATGCGGCGGCTAAGACGCGCGGATGCGTCCGCGTCGTGCGACACGGAAGGTTTGGAGGTGCTGCACAACCACCGGCCGCCGCTGCCGCTCGGTGCCCGTGAGCTGCGCGAGTACGGCAACAACTAGCGCGCCGGGCGACCCCGCCCCGTGTCGTCTCCAGCAGCGGCGGAGGACCGCAAGCCTTAACCTCGACGCCACTGCAACAACCGCAGCTGCCACCCAATACAACTCGACGGCTCTGTTGAGCGATCGGAGTACGTTGGAGCCCCCAACATCGCTGTTGAAACTGCTGTGACGCGTAGCTCCCAGCCAAGACAGAATACCGGCCCTGTTGGCCAAAATCAGTACAGCTACAACTTGCCTAGCCTCATCGCAAACGTTCATAAAATGACACCAGCCCCGGTAGCAATCGCAGCTGTCACCAAATAAACCTAAACTGCTCTGCAGACAATAGGACGCCGACGTCGCTGTAGAAACGGCAGAGCCCCAACCCAGATATAATATCGGCCGTTTTGACCAATATGAGTATGGCTATAACTGGCCTTACCGCAACCGCCCGTAGCCACCAGCGCCGTCGTATCAACCGTAGCGGCAAACCAATGAAGATAGCATGGTTTAACCAAAATCAGCTGCCGTTCAAGATATGTACGGCAGCCAATAGCCACTATGTCACCGTCCGGAGCTATCAACAGCCTGTTCTTAGTGACAGTCCTCGTGGTCAACACCGCTCTTCTATTCTGCAGATCTATCGGATTATGACAATGGCAAATATGGCAATCACAGGACAGCCGCTGACGTATATAACATAGCCACGCAACGGCCTATCAACAGCTACCAAGAACAACGTGACGGTTCAAGCAGCATGGCGCCTTTGAGCCGCATCGATGTATCTGCGCGGTCAAAACGTTTCGGTGTATCTGCGCGGTCAACAAAGAATGTTCGAAATTCGTCATTGGAGCTACATCTAGACACGGATGCTTATAGTGCCTGCTTAGTGCCTCTTTTGTACTGTAATGTTGCTGCAGACAATTATAAATATTAAGAAGTGTTATTGTTACAGGATGGTGTAGAAAGTAGAGCAGCCTTTTGTGGGTGCCTTAACTCGGTAAAGTGATCTTAAATAATGTATTAATCTTAATTTAATGATTTAAATAGAGTAGAAATGCAAGTGTTGATTAGTTTTGAGAACCCTTTTGAAATCTCATTCGGCATCTGTGTGCCTTGATAACTTATATACGTAAACTTTAACGATGTGTTTTATGTCGTCGATACAGTTAAGATAAGTTTATTAGGCTTTATGTTTCAGTCATATGACCTTGTTGTATTTTAATTTAAACTTTACAAGAAATATTTTAGCGGTATTTTAAGAATTATTTTAATCAATTTATAAAATTGGTGATATATATTATTTTCCTGAACATTCTTCGAATATCTGTTATATATATCTGCTTTGATGCTGAAAACCTTATGTTGTTTCATAATAAATATATACATCAATAATTTGTTGTGAGAGTATAGTTGATTTTTATTTAAATTCCTAGAAAAATAATATTCCTGTCAGACCGTCAATACAAAGTGTAAATGACCCAAGAAGCTTTGTGGGTAGTTATTTAAAAAATGTATGGGGAGGGTGAATTTTAAGTCGTACAACTAAATGTTATCTACCCCTTTTTGCTCCAAATATGTCTAGGAATACCTGATTAACGTTTGGACTAGCGATGGGTCATTCCAGCTCCAAAAAGGAATTCATTCCCATTCCTACTCCACAAGTCTGGAATGACATCCGGAATGAAGTTCCAATGTTACCTTGGGAACCCGTTGGGAACCTACAAATCTGGAATGGTTAAAATTACTGTTTCAGAATTGTTTTAATTCCACCCCAGAATGGCTACAATTTCACTCTGGAATGGTGGGTACTCCGGGAAACTGCAAAAGTTAATCAAATACAAATTTTTCTTGAATATTTCGAATGAGCAAAAAAAAAATGTCATCATTCAGGAAGCCCGCCAAATTAGAATCCAAGTTTTTATTGAAAATTTCGAGTGAGAAAAAAAAAAGGTCGTCACTATTAAGAATGGAATGACTATTCAGCCGTCTGGATTGACTATTAAGTATAAGAGGGAATGCATTTAACTTAATGAGGCGTGGGAATAGGAATAGGAGTCAGTAAGGCTAATGAAGTGTGTCTAGGAGTAACTAAAGCAGAGGAAGCGGGTTATCGGAATAGGGTGCACCCGAAATGACCCATCGCTAGTTTAGCCCATACCTCCGTTAACATACTGTATGTACTGTGTATGTTTAGGCGTTCAGGCACGTATGGACCCACAGCATTTCATCCCGTGCATGTCGTAAGAGACGAATAAGGGAGAATCGTAGACATAACAATTGACACGATGGTGGTTTTCTGTGCACCGTGGGCCTGGTCTAAATATTACATTAGTTTCTTATTTCCAGCCTTGTGGAGGTTTTGTGGTATTTTATGTCTATGAGGAATATATCGTTCGACTTAGGATCGACCACGACAATATCAGGCTTATTGCACTTAATTGTCTTATTGATTCTTATTAGTCGATCCCAACAGAGCTTAGCGCCATCCTTTTCCAAACATCTTTCCGTTTGTATTTATAATATGGCACCACTGAGTCGATGAGGCCGCGTATTAAGGCAAGCTGCTGGTGGAATATTTAGCTACTGGATTGAAGCGCTCCAGGTACTCAACGCTGCCCAGGTACGACAGTTGGGATCTCTTGTACCCAGAGAAGTTGTCCATGCAGTTCCTTGCCTCTCCACACTTCCAAGCGCTCAGTGGTGCTTACAACCGGAAGCATAAAGCTCGCGTGGGACAGATTTAAGAGCATCCTCATACCTAAACATGTTGGACCAATTTTTGCGATAAAATCGAAATAGCCAGAGCCCGACGTCGCTTAGTTAGAGCAGCTCGAAATAAATCTTTCTAAATGTGACCAACCCGCATAACGCGCGAAACCGGTTTTTTTATTGTTTCGTTAAAGAAATTGGGAAAAGTTAAACATGTTCTTCGCTGAATGGGTAGATAATGTTAAGATCTTTGAAATGGTATTAAAATAAATATTAGTTAATATCAATATAAGCCGCAAACTTGAAAAATAATATGATTGAGACCTGACTTGCTAGAATTATACATGTTTTTTTTCATGTTCTTATTCCATAGAGATCAGGAACTTAACGCAATCAAACCATTCGAATTGGCTAGTATAACCATCTTAAATTGGATTTCGCGTAGGGGTGAATTTAGAATTGCATTCCACTACTCTATACGCCATTCTAGCCGTTTGTGCATTATTCATTTTGTTCTTTTATTTAGCGTATTTTTTGAAAACGATTACAAACAGATGCATAGTTTCTTTTCAAGAGTTCTACAAAATACGGTTAAGAATTATTTTTTTAAAAATGGAGCAAAAATTCACATAGCTACTTTCTAAGCAAAAGATTTTATATTTCAGATACTGAATCAACCCTGAAAGGGTGGTTGATATTTTCATGCACACCTTATTAGGTTCACGGATGACCCTATAGGATCCTACGACTGAGTTCGGGCCCTACCCCATTACTACATATTTCGGAAATTGAGAATTAAAAGGTGCGAGCCAAATTATTTTCCTGAAGAAGGTACTTACAGCTTTCAAAGGATTTTTTGTATCTGGAGACCTGGCGAAGTTCGTATTCTTACAACAAGGAGTCAACAGTTTATGCAAGGGTAACAGGGTCTCTGGTATCTTAGGCAAAAACTTCCTGTAATAGGTAATTCAAAAGCAGTGATGTCAATGTTCAAAACTCTTTATCTAATTATCTATTATCTATCTCTTTAAATATGCTTGTAGCTTAGAAACCGAATCGGGCACGGGTGCATTACAAACAGCATCTAACTCTGACTTCAGTGGGTGTAACTTAGATGAATTTACTGTGTGCCCAAAAAATCTATGCCACTTTCGAAGAATTTTCATTCATGATCAAAATTAGATATTTTTAAAACCTACACTTATATTCTTGTGTTAGTGTTCTTGCCGAATTAAAAGCCACAAATTGTGGCGTCTCAATTACTCTACGACTTCGGCAGTGCCGGCCACGTAGGACGTAATTAGTGCCAAACGTGAGTGACGGAGATTGAGAGTTCCAGCCCAGCCAGCCCAAAAGACCCCAGCGGAATTTTGAGTAGTAAGAAACCTAACCTTTAAATCTGGAACCAGGCTAAGGTAGGGTTTTCTCTCGATGCACCGGTGCCTCATCAAGGCACCTTTCATAATACAGCAAGGCAAACAATTTTAAAATGAATTAATTCAATGGCACCAGTCAATAGTGTCGCTTATAAGGAAGAAATCCTGTAAAGTAATGTTACACGGAAAAATAAAGGAAAATGTTAATCTCTAATTAACTGATTAAAATGTTCAAGTATTCATACATTATAGGTACTTAACTCCACTAATCAATATTTTCGTAATGAAGCTCATACCACCTTGATTAGACGATTGTATGAACCTGCATTCAGCATCACCAAATAGTGTTCTTATTTCAAAATTGTATTATCTCTTCGTGGTTGTTTCGTTTGGAGGTTTAAATAGGTTGTGGACTGTATACATTTTATTTTAATCGGTACCTCCAAATAATCCAGGTGCTGGTTCTTCTGTCGACTTCTTTGGTTGGTTTCCTTGACAAAACCTTGTGTACAGGTCCAGGATCGGCCCTTGCTTGAATGATGGATCACTGAGCACTGAATGGCACTGTAGCTACTCTTTTAGACCTTGATGGTTGAATTCTTGTACAATTCTTCTTGGTTGCAACAATAACCACTTTTATGTTAAGTTTGAAATTGCTGCACCGAGGTTGGTCCGAAAAGTAACAGTTTGCGAGTAGGTAGGTAGGATCGTTAGGATATTATATGTTCTGTGGGTAGGATTCGAATTTTTCTCTTGAATGAAATATTTTGAAATAATTTTCTTTTTAATTCCAGGTCCTTTAGCCATTAAATAATTTTCTTTCTACCCCCATTGCCATGTGAAATTTAGTGATACCATTAAGAAATAATATTGCATTTGCGGCAATGTGCAAAATCAAACCTTATGAATATTTTCCAGTGGTTATTATTATTTATTATTTGTACGAAGAAGAAGGCTGTATAGCGTAAGCTTTTTCCTTTCCATTGGGAAAAAGATACAAAAAAAGTGTCTCTTTTAGTGGTGTTTGTTTAGAGCATTTAGGAGTCCTAAATGCTAGCCTAAATGCTGGAAGGGTGTTTGCTATTTCCAAGTTTCCATTATACATCTCTTTCTTCATCTCCATAGCATGGAGGTGAAGAATGTAATTTCTTCAACTCCATGATATACAGCCGTATTCAGAGTGGGAGACTAAATTGAATACGCCGGACTAATACCGGTTTTTGTATGGTTAGTCTGGTGTAATCTCGTACTAAGTTTTGATAGGTTCTCTCTGAATACGACTGTTTGTCCCATAGACCTAGCATGCGCGCGGTTTGTCCTACATAACTTATTTTGCGCGTGGCCGAAACCAAAACTAAACGGTCGCCATCTTTACAGAATATAATACTGGTACTTCGTACCAGAAAGGCGACTCTAGTGGCAGCTGCGAGGACGTTAGCGGAAATGACAGTTAAGGTGCAGCCATCTTGGAAAAATGGCCGATCAACTGGCTGGAGTAAATACGAAATTTTATAAATGTTTTTCTCTACATGATAGTTATGGGAAACGCTAAGGATTTATGGCCATATTCAACCAGAGGGTGACTGTGTGGTGGTGTATGTAGTTTAAATACAGCTAAATTAAATGAGTGTAATTATAAAAACAAGCATCATACGAGAAATAGTGTTATTGATTGGAGGGAGCGGCCGTCACTTAATTTATATTTCATCCAGGCCAACAGTTCATTTAAGACAGGACTAAAGTTTTTTCCGGATCGGCTCTAGCTCACTTCACGTGAAACATTCGCAAATGTGACTGCATGGATATAGGCACATTCAGGTCGCGGTCCGTTTTGAACCATCGTTACGTAAAGCACGCTCAGAAATGGTCCGATTCGCGCTTACAGCCCTCAAAATGGCGTCCCATGAACGGTATGAAGTTAGCGCTGCGTCACGCAATGCCGTACATAGTGCTCACGCACGTACGGAGCTAGAGAACCGTGTGTGGAACTGTCAATGTCACTATTTGACGTATCTAAAGAGTATAATCATCGTCTTTCCACCGTGTTTTTTACAAACTGTTGAATGTCCCTCCTTTCAAAATTCAATTTCAGCTTAGAACAATTGATCAGATTTAAATTTGAGGTGAACTACAAGCACTAATGTTACTCGTTTCATGTTTGTTATTCTGTTTCCGTAATCGCGTACACAAACGGTCCAAATCGTTTGTAATGCTAACTGCTTTGAGCGTACAATCTGATTCCGGACGCTTGTGTACGCTTTTAGCAGTGTAATCAATTATAGATCAAATCAGAATACGCAGTCAACCCCGTGGCCATCTTGAATGTCATTCGGCTGTCACATTTCTCCTTGTCCTGTGCTCAGTATATTTACTCAGGAAAGCGAAAACGAGTTAGTCATAGATAAAAGTGAGACGCTTTAGACTGACGTTATCAAACATAAAATGTTATTGATAACGACCGGTGAGTGACGACGACGCGAGGTGCTGGTTCAGAACTTCCGAAAGAAGACTGGCTACCGTTCTTTTCTTTCTCTTGGCCGTAAACTCTTTTGCTGCCTCCTACTGCAAGCAGGTCGCTGGTGGGTCATGTTCAGGCCACTTTCTGATGATCTTTTTCTGCTGGATTTCATCTCTACAGGTCTTTTTCGGATTATTCGTCTTCCACGGCAAGGTCGCGCGGGTACTTCTTTCTGCCGTCTGGTGATCGGGCGTAGAGCGGTGACAGTTTCCGAATGTGCGGGAAATATGACGCGTCGACACGCTTAAACACAATGAAGTCGTCCAATGGCTCGATCTTCGCTTTGAGGCCCTTCGCGATCGTTTCGTTCCTCACTTAGCAGGGTGCGCCAACGATGGTACGGAGCGCAAGGTTCTGTTGGGCGCGGACGGTCTTGCGTCGCGTCTCTGGAACCAACGCGTACCACGCCGGCGCTGCATACGAGGGCGGGACCTCAAGTAAATCTTGTATTTGTAAAGCTTTGTATGCAGGGGAAGCTTCAAAGAGAGCACTGGACGGAGCCGCGCTAGGGACCGATCGGCTAGCGTTTTCAAATGTATGGAGAAATTGAACAGCGCGCGCAGTGGGCGTTAAGCGAACTAATATTTGCGAGTCCGAGTGTGATTTGGCAGCTTACTCACCGTTGCCGTTTACGCCGACTCAGCGTTTTCATAAAAATCGGAAGTAAGACCACAGAATATCAGTAAATACAGGTTGACGTTTTTACGTAACTTCGAAGTTCCGTAAACGCCAAGTTAGGTGACAACTGGGACTAGGACAAAATTCGTGCAGAAGCATAAGACCCAGACGACGACGACGACGCGACGTGATTATGAGCAATTCGGAATCGTGTACGCATTTCGGAACGGAGGGGGTTTGGTTCCTGCACAGACTAAAGAGAGAAAAAGTTTTCTGCAGTGCAGTTGAATACACTTTAGTCTTCTGTTAATGAGGTTGTGGTTTTGTTTGGCGGTTTTGTTATTGTTTTTGTTACTACAAGTAATTGTGATGGAGTGGAACAAAGAAAGAACTCTGTCGTTCATAGGTTTGATAAGAGAAAGGCCGCCGATCTGGGACACTCAATCGCCAGACTATAAAAACAAACTTAAGAAATACGAAGCCATGGGAGAAGTGGCGTCGCTGATGGGTGTCACTACACAAGTAGTTCATGCAAAATGGACTGGTCTGCGTAATCAATATTCTAGAGAAAAAAGGAAAATAGCAGGTTGGTTTTTATGGACGTCACAAGCACACAGGCAATCGTTTTCGGCCAGAATGTAGCTAGCAGACTGCCTATATTACTGGATAGAGGGAAACGTTTATGCGGAGTTCACACGACGAATGTTGTCTTGTCCTAGCTCCAGAGCTATTGCCCTAGTGTTAACGGGTTGTTGTAGGGCAGGACAATAGACCAAGACATTGTCCTCTAGATAGACGGGCAGGCTAATTTGAAGGACAGTGTCTTACCCCCACCACCAGCCCAGGACTGAATCTTACTCGTGTGAACGAGTACGAACAAGACAATAGAACAATAGTCATTCGCTCGTCGCTCCGCAAGTTTTTTATGTCAAAATGCCATATAAAAATGCTATTATAATTTGCATGTTTTATTCTCATTACTGTAAAAATTTTTTTGGCAAAAAAAAATTAAAGTGCGCTGGCAACATTCTCATGCACAATTTTGCTCCCGAGGAGCCTCATTTTCTTAATCTTTAAGAATCAATGTAGACAATTGCATTGAAGATCTACGTGCCTTTTAATCCTTAACCCAAGTTTTACTATTGAGTTCGTTCTCCAACTATTCTAAAACACCTTAATATACCAGTAATATTTTTTTTCTTGAACTCGCTCGCAGCATGCATTGTCGCCGTGCATCCATTTTTGCAGCGGTCAGCGGTGTTTGAACTGAGGTAGGTATTGTCCAATTGTTCTGTCCTGTGCAATGGTTCTGTCTTGTCTTCTGTATTGTTCTCGTGTGAACTCTGCATTAAGCTGTATTGACTGTAAAAAGAAAAATAAATATGCGATAAAAACCACCATTCAAAAATACCTTCGATATTTATTTATGTAAAAACTAGCAGTCATAAATAATGCACATTCAAATTGTTTTACGCGGACTAGCACCAGACTAACAATACAAAATGCGACTTAGTACGGACATAATCCACGTATTAAAGTTATTCCGCCCACTCTGATTACTGATGTAGAAGTGCATCTAAATCTTTGACTAGAATCATATTCATAGTGTGCTGTCAACATTTTAAATGGTGGTTATCTCCAGATCAGATAATACATAATGTGGGGGACTATCTACATATTAAAGTTAGCACACCCACTATGAATGAATACTACAGTAGCCGCTTAAAGCTGATGGGTTTATTCTTTATTAATTTACGTGCACTTGTATTGTTTGATGTAAATTAAATTGTTATCTATTATTTAATTTTTTTGTATGCTTTCTGTCTACTTGATTTTTGAAACTTTAATAGAGGTAGAGTTAATGGATTCAGCTGCAGATATATATCTAGTGGCGAGTACCTATTATAATGAATACTAGCATGCTTGTAGGCGAGGCTTCTTGCAAGCACGCTGCGTACTCGCACATCACAGTTTCGTGCTAGTAGCAAGAGCATGTGTCCCATAAACACTGATAATTATGGTAATTCATTTTCATATAAAAAATAAGTCTTTTCATCGTACCATCAAGCCATTTTTCTTAATAAATATTTTTCAAAAAGTACTCTACTAACAGGAACGAATAGCTACTGGGTAACATGTCCATACAGGCTAGTAATTATAACGCCACCGTACATCCTCCACTACTCCTCTCACTGCACACCACGTGCCACTGGCACATGAAAATCAAACAGCGGCGATCAGCTCGCATGCTGGCTACTGGCAAGCGATCTACTAGCAGTGACACAATACACGTGCCACTGGCACAACTGAATAAGCTACAGGCGTGCTTTCATGCGAGCTGCTTTTATTTTATCTGTGGGTTACCTGAGTTAGTTGATTTCATGTGGGTAACATTAAATTTATCAAAAAATACTTCCTGGGATTTGTTCTTGCTCTGGTCCAATTAAATTTTAATGTAAGTCCACGAAGACGATCATTATATTCAGTGAGAACATGTAATATGTATGAATGTATATATTTTGTTAATTTTACTTTTCAACGTAGTCGCCTTGCTCATGTGTCTACCTTTTTTTTAGGCAACCTGACATGGATGGCTAATACCACAAAACTCCATTATGATATTAACCTAATACACTACATTGGAATTAGTGGAAGGAATTAGGTGCCATGCCAGAACCTTCCCTTTATGAGCACGGCTACATTAAGCTGAATGGAAAACACGGACAATTTTTCATTGCCGCTTCGACCATCTTTTCATCCAATGCGATGGTACCAACCCGGGCGGGCTTAAACCCTACCAGTAGGGGAAGAGGACCTACAGTCTTACATGGATTCCGAACCATGGACCAGCTCGCATTCGTGCCGAAATGCACATATCCAACTCAGAAAGAGAAAGAAAGGGGTGCATGACCGGGGTGAGGTTCTGAACCCAGACCTCTGGTATGCTAGGCAAGTCGTCACGCCACTAGGCTACGAGCCGCTCAAAACCTTAGAGTGTTTTCTTAGGAAGTGCGAACCTAAAAACTTGCACAGATGTCCTAAGTGTAACGAGCGAAAGGTGGACATAAGTAAGACTTTTTCGACGATCAAGCATACCCTTCACTTTATGTAGTAACCAAGCAGCGCAAAATGGAAATCATCCCTCGTTGCAACACTATTCCTACTGATCCACAAGTTAGTAAATTCATGGCTACATAGCCTGATCACCTCGCCCATATCTGTCAACCCACTCCTTTACCCAAACAAGTTTACATTGCTACTTCTCTTTAAATAATTTTCTGCTTGCTTCCTATTTGTTTACCAAAAATTCTTCTTTAAGTGCTATAAGTTTGGTCAAAAATTAACTACAGAAAAATACTCTGTGTGGTACTCTGATTTCAAAATTCACCATAACGCTGTGTTTAGATTGATTAAGTGGAGTTTTAACGGTACAAATAATGTGTTTTTTTTATGTGACTGGTCATGGACGGCTAATAACACACCCATCATCATATTACCCAACAGACCGCATTCCCGTAGGAATTAGGTGCCATGCCAGTACCTTCCTTTTTAGGGTTCCGTACCCAAAGGGTGAAAACGGAACCCTATTACTAAGCCTCCGCTGTCCGTCCGTCCGTCCATCCTTATGTCACAGGGCTGTATCTCATGAACCGTAATAGGTATGCAGCTGAATTGTTCACAGAGTGTGTATTTATTTTGCCGCTATAACAACAAATATGTAAAATTAAAAAATAATAAAAATAATAAAAATTTCACGTTTTTTGTAAAAAAAATTATACAAAAAACGTGATTTTTTTGTCTTAAATCTTGTACGATGGTACGGAACCCTTCGTGTGCGAGTCCGACTCGCACTTGGCCGGTTTTTGTTACAACCATGGCCGATTGGTGAATGATTCATTTCCATTCTCTCATTTTATTTTTATTTTCATAATTGTTAGCACTAAAAATTTGTAAAAAAACGTGACATGTAGGTAGGAACATCATATATGCATTAATGTATATGACATTCTTAATATTAGTTAAATTCATTGATATGTGCAGATAATGGGACGGACCCAATATACACCTCAACATGGTATGGATTTTACGAGCTGGAGAGTTTAATGTCGTGCAACACTCTACAACGGTCCATAAGCAACCGAAGTCATTCTGAGGTGAATTATTGATACTATACAATCTTAACTCCTTGGCTTCCGTTTGGTTCATATCGACTGAGTTCGGCCAAAGCCCTGGCTTCCCTTCAATCGAAGGTAGAGCGGTAGATGTAGAGAGGAGAGTAAGTAAACTGGGTTTGTGTCCACGAACTGGGTCTCTATGTCACAGCCCACGCGATAAGAAGGTGTGGCTAAGCGTCATTCGCAACATGGCGGTGTTAGGTTGTGGGACAATATTGTGGTCTGCGGCGCAATTTTCGGCGAACAGTCGATTACACGATGAGATTTTGTGTAAAATGTTGCAAACACTACATAGGAAAAAATAATATAAAGTCTGTAGGCGGAATTACATTTTCTTTGACACAGCGTTGTCTAGTAATATCAGTTAACAACATATCCTCTATACCTCTCTCCTCCGTGGTCGATATCCACCGAGTGTGTGTTCGCCGCTATCGCACTAGCTTCACGGGAATAAATATTTACAGGGTTATTTTATTTCTCACATACATATGAATGAGAAAAAACTGAAAAGCCAAATAAATTTGCTTTCCAACGATACCAAATGTCCACAGTTCCACCTGTCTATTCCCAGACAATCTTTTTTCATTTGTCGCATTTCTGTAATCGTGCTTGAGTTAGAGTTAGTGCTTTTAATGTATAATTTGTTTTTGACAATGATTATGCCATCCAACCAAAGTAGGCATATATAGTTTCATATATAGTTTTGTCAGCCTCCGTGGCCCAGTGGCGCGACACTTCGGCGATCGCTCTCCGAAGTTAAGCAACGCTGGGTCCGGTCTGGTCTTGTATGGGTGACCATTCGACCGTTGAGAGAGGCTGGCCGTGGTTCGGATTCCACGTTAAGCTGTAGGAAGGGGTCCTTACTTACTAGGTGGTAGGGTTTATCCCGCCCGGGTTGTTACCATCGCATTGGATGAACGATGGTCGAAGCGGCAATGAAAATTGTCCGTGTTTTCCATCCAGTTCAATGTAGCCGTGCAATATAAGGAAGGTCCTGGCATGGCACCTAGTTCCCATGTGGTGTATTGGGCTAATACCATGACAGAACTTGTGGTATTAGCCATCCATGTCCAGCCACATAAAAAATTTATATATGTATAGTTGGATGGGTAATTTGCTTATCCATCATGTTATGGAAAACTAAGAAATAAATATATTTGGATATTTTTTTTATACTGTTAGAACTTAAACACAATCATAATATTTATCCAACTTTTGACAGGATTTCAATCAAATACGGGAATAATGATTTTACTATATGATTCATTGATAATTATGTACATATGAAAAGTATTGAGTCAGTCTGAGTTCTCTAACGTAAAAACGTCAAACCCTATACAAATGTTTACTTATTCTGTGGTTTTATTTCTTCAAGCTGTCAAAGTCAAACTCGGACTTTCGATTTGTATGAAACTTATTTACGCCGACAATAAGTAACCTGTCAAATCAAACTCGGACTCGCAAATGTTAGTTCGCTTAACGCCCACTCCGTGCGCTCCTCAATTTCCCCATACTTTTGAAAATGCCAGTCGATCGGTTTGTCGTAAACTCCAATTTAGGTGACAACTGGGACTACCGGATCAGAAGCCAAAGGGTTAAATGGGTACTTTATGGAACTTAACATGGATGGATAATACTGAACTTACTGGATATTAGCCCAACACACATGGGAACTAGCTGCCTTGCCTAATATTGCATGGCTAGATTGAATTGGACATTTTCAATGCCACTTTGAACATCTTACATTCAAATTGATAGTACTTATCCGTGCGGGAATAATCCCAACTAGAAAGTCAGAAAGTTTTACGTGGAATCCGAACTACGCCCAGCCTCACCGGTTGAATGGTCAACCATCTTGAACCAGACCGTGCTGGCTTATTTAATGTGCAAAATTTTAGAAAAATATTTCTTAATTTGACTGAGGAAACAGGCACGAGCCATTGTATGGAAATTGATCACCTTACTATCCTCTTAAGAAATTAAATGAAAATAATGTTTGCGAAATATTAAATTTCAGGAGGGTGATTCTTTCACGACTTCGACACCGCCATCACCGCCCACGCCTTCGCCATCCTGTGCGTCGACACCTCATGTATATGTTAAAAAACCTAGACAAAACTCTTTTTTTAGTGAAACAGTGCAATCACAGAGGGCAAATACGGCGGCCAATACAGATGATGAACTTACAAGTTACGGCTTATATATTGCAGCACATTTGAGAAAATTTCAGCCTCACTTACAATGTCAAGCCAGATTTCAAATAAATAAAATATTATATGAGTTAGATATGAAAAGCCTTGGCTTGGAAATAGAATATAATGGTAAATAGGTGCATCTATTGCTGGACATTGACCGTCTACAAGTATCTTTGGAAGTAAGTAAATGCTACCACATAAGTCAAACTAGAAGTGGCTGTAGTGTCTGATGCCAAAATATGGTTTTGGAAATGATGGCAATACAATTGAATTGTTCTGTGTTGGTTCTGGCACTTAATATATAAGCGGTCCCACTGCATTTTTCCCATGCAGTAGTAAACGTTTCCCATGCAGTAGTAAACGGATTTTTAGTTCATGGTTCTGATTCCACCTTAAACTGTAGATATGGTTTCCTTGCGTCCTAGGTGGTAAAATTAATTATGTCCATGTTGACACAATCGCATTTGGATGCAAATGGTCGAAGCGGCAATAAAAATGTTCCATGTTTTTTATCTAGTTCACTGTCGCCCGGTTCCACCACCTCCAGTTACAAAAATCCCAAAGTTATCTTTCGGTTACATCATACAAATATGCAATGTAACTGAAAGTTAACTATCGGATTTCAGGTAGCTAGAGGTGGTCAAATCAGGGGTGAATCAGTGAGACAAAAGAAAGGTCGGCGACGTTATGTTAAGTTATCCGGCAGCAAGAATTTAGGATATTGTTGCCAAAAAAAGGGTTGTTCAAAGCATTTTTGGAGTGCCTTAAATATTAATATTTTGCAGGAGTAAATTACATACATTCTATACATAATTTTTTATTTGTAATTTTAAATGTTTTTTGTACTTATGGAATAAAGTTTAAAAAATAAATAAGTATTTAATGCAATAGACATATGCAAAAGGGTTAAAATTTTAATTAATTTACTATAAATATTGTTGCGACAAACTGATATCAACTATAATGATTAGTTAAAATCAAACTAATAAAAGTAGGTAACTTATAAACCTTTAACAGTTGAATTTCGAGTGAACCTGTCAAAACTTAGTAAGGGATTAGCACTGGACCAACAATACAAAAACTGGTTTAGTCCGGCAATAACCCGCGCACTAAATTTAGTCCGCCCACTCTGAATACGATTGATAATATCCTGCCTAAAAATAAACCTTTGCACAGAAAAAAAACTCATGTTTAAAAAATTGTCTTTCAATTTGTCTTTTGAAAAGGTTCCCAATGGTTTGAAAACAGTTTCATGTCATTTAGTGCATATGTGCATACGGCATGGATTGTTAATTTTTGTGTATTCATGTGAATTTAGTGTTTTACCTATGTTTTTGTTAAAATTATTGACAAACACTTTTGTAAACTTAGACTTAGTGGACGTTGAAAAAGAAAAACGGCGGACTTTCTTTCCAGTTCTTCTTCGCTGTGTTTTGTTTTGCTGAACTGGCCAATGCTAAAATATGACAAATCCGAGTGCAGTGTACTGTCTATGGATGATGAATAAACAATACAATACAATACAAAGTATTGTAATTATGTTTTGATGTTGCATCTGCGCGCGATGGCTTAGAACTGGAATTTTCAAAGAAAATAAAATAGTAGTATTTTCATACTCTTCACAAAATGCGCTTGTTTTTAAACGTTTTATTTTATGTATTGAATGGATACGACATTTCCGTTCTCATAAAAAGTTTTTAGTCTGGACATTCGTAAGTAACAGGATTCAGAGGTCGAACCCAGGTGTATATGATTATAATTCTTCAATGTCACCTGTCACCTAATTACTACCCAAATGTGGTGTGCTTGGTTAATATAATCATGGTGGGTGTGCTATTCTTATTTACAGTATTTCCTTTTCTGCAACGTTTATATTTTTATGTTTTATGTTTTACATGTTCACAAAAATAATATAAAAACAGTATCTTCTCCACCGGCGGCGGCGCAGGCCATCACCACAAACAATTTTGATTTGATACAATTTCGTATCGATAATGACGAGGGTTCTATACACCCGAATGTTATTTTAGTTAAGTATTATTAGTTTCTCGGTATTGGTCAAAATCTCATACGGGAATCTATTCTTACTTTATTAATAGGGCTGCTCTCAAACCATTATACTCTTTAATTTTCTGTAGGTGGTAGCATTTAAAGGGATTGTAACTCAGATAGTTCAGTACTCAGCTCACTGTAGTAGTTTATGAAAAAACGTATAGTATTAAAACCTAATGTGCAAGTGTTTCACAGTGTTCTGTTGCCACTGGAGTAGTGCATCGCTTTAAGGTCCGCTTACGGTGACGCTTGGCTCGGGTTATCTCTTTCCCTAAAATATGGTCGAGAGAGGTAATGGCTGTGCCCGGTAAGATGCTCGTGAACGGGTGCTGTTTGTGGGGACTAGCCTGTTCCAATTGGCAACATATTAGTTGGTGGGGTATATTTGTCATGAACTGTTGCATACGGCATGGATTGTAAATTTGTAAAATCATGTTAATTTCGTGTTTTACCTATGTTTTTGTTAAAATAATTGATAAACACTTTTGTAAATGTATACTAAGTGGATGTTGAAAAAAAAAACAGCGGAGTTTCTTTCCAGTTCTTCTTCGCTGTGTTTTGTTTTGCTAGCCAATGTTAAAATATGACAAATCCGAGTGCAGTGTACTGTCTATGGATGATGAATAAACAATACAATACAATACAATACCCCCATCTCGGAGAGGCTCGCATCCGCCGAACTGCTGGGCGCCGGCACGCGGCATCCGCAAACCTAAAGACAGTGACGTCCTTTCCGGACGCCGCGTGTACGTCTCGGTGGACGGTCGAGACTCGCCCCCGCGGTCGTTAACTTTCGGCATCCCCAAGGTGTAGGTGCTCTTCTACACAGCCTTAATGCGTACATTCCAACCCTTCGGGGCATCTGCAGAGTGGGAACAGGAGATGGCTGATGGTGCAGTGTTTTTTTAATGAAAAACTGGTATGGGTGGTCGTGCTGGGAATCAAAGGTGCTCAGAAAAGCCACTCAGTACACTCGCGATACCACGCTCAGTGGATTTACGGACTCTCGCTGAGCTATCGAGCTTGTTCAATTAATGCTTGAAGACTTCCAGGTCATACGTATGAAGAAAGGCACCCACCGGCAGACAGTTTTAAAACCTGGCGGTGCGGCATAGAAATGGACTGGACAAATGGAGAATGGGCCGTCACCGTTGGAAGATGACCCCCGTCGTTATCCAATCATTTCGACAAGGTTGCCGTTACGAGCGAAACAAAGGGCCCATCTACGAACCCTATGTATCTCTAGACGTATGCAGCAGCAGCGAAGTATGTGCTGTGCCTAGCCAGAAGAAGCCAGACCTCAGACCATAGCCTCGGGGTTGCGGGGACCTTGCATACCAGAGGTCTGGGTTGCCGCTTCTACCCGTTGGTCGAATGAAAATTGTCATGAAAGCCAACCCGGGCAACAAGAACGCTACGACCCTAGTAACCTACAGTTTTTCGCGGAATCCGAACCACGGCCAGCCTCAACGGTCGCGCATCTAGAACCCAACTGCGCGCAGAGTTGCTTCACCAAGCTTATCGAATCGCAAGGCATCTCGCCACTGAGATAACGGGGCTGACTCTTCTTCTCATCCGTTCGAAGTGCCCTCATGAAAAATGTAAGAAGGTTACTGCTTCTTTCATCACTATTCTTGTTTTTTGATAGATTCTACATTTTCAAAATTACTCATTCTTTCCACCACCACCATCCTGGACATTCTCTCGCCGGCGCCGCCCGCCATGCATTAGCACCGCCCGCTTGCCCATAGTCAGCGTAAAACCACTCGGTTCTTTTTTGGGTTCCATACCCAAGGGGTGAAGACGGAACCCTATTACTAAGCCTCCGCTGTCCGTCCGTCCGTCCGTCGGTCTGTCACAGGGCTGTATCTCATGAACTTAAATTTGTCAGGCTCAATGGTTAGCTCAAGGCTTAACTTCGGCGATCGCTCTCCGAAGTTAAGCAACGCTGGGTCCGGTCTGGTCTTGGATGGGTGACCATTCGACCGTTGAGAGAGGCTGGCCGTGGTTCGGATTCCATGTTAAACTGTAGGTGCCCTTCCTTACTTATGGTAGGGTTTATCCCGCCCGGGTTGATACCATCGCATTGGATGAACGATGGTCGAAGCGGCAATGAAAATTGTCCGTGTTTTCCATCCAGGTCCTGGCATGTCACCTAGTTCCCATGTGGTGTGTTGGGCTAATACCATGACAGAAGTTGTGGTATTAGCCATCCATGTCCAGTAACATAAAAAAAGGTAGGCAACTGAAATTTTCACTGAGTGTGTATTTATTTTGCCGCCATAACAGTAAACAGGTAAAATAAAAAATTAATTAAATAAAAAAATAAAAAAAATAAAGGGGGCTCCCATACAAAAGAACCTGTTATTTTGTGTTCAATCTTGTACGATGGTACAGAACCCTTCGTGTGCGAGTCCGACTCGCACTTGGCCGGTTTTTATTTTTGTACTTATTATTCATTTTGCTATGATTTGTACTGTGCTTGTGTTTTACATCCGCGTTGTACTGTAACGTTTTACTTCACGTTTTAACCATTCAATGTATACTAGATAGATAAACCCAATAGATAATCCTTGACCTGAGTAAAAATATAGTCGGTAGTCATCCTAACATATAACACAGTGACGTGGAAGTTAAATAAAGAGATGTCGTAGGTCTGAATCACGTCGACCGTTCGCCGAGGCGTGGAGGGTGACGAATGACGCGATGCTGTCACCGCACCGCACCACTGCAGCAGCGTCGCGTCACAAGTATTTATGACGGCATGCTTAGATTAATGAAAAGGTCCAATAACATGAGTTACAGAGGGCAATTACTAGACAAAGGGAAGATTTGACGTTAAGGTGGCCCAACCCGCTCATCTCCCCATACAAAAGGGGAAAGAAGATCACGCCTTTATTTCTTGTCAGAGATCCAAAATTTTACTCAAAATAGCTTTATTTGATTGAACTAGATGTCTGATGACCATTGGCATTGTAAAATTGTGTTTGGTTTCCAAGTTATAACGTCCGAAAGTTCGGATTTTTCGCGCGTTTTATTCAATAACTTTGGAGGTGGATTACGCAATGATAAAGTAAGAACATCTTAAAAAGATTAGTCATCAGACATAGCTTATTTAATCAAGATTTATAATCTATTTGGTTTTTGTTAGATTTTTTACTACAGCGGTCGTGGTTTACTTTTAGCTATAAGTCGTTTTGAAATAAAAATTTTCGTAAATCTTACCAAATCATACACTATGCACGTTGTCTTTTTTGTGGACATGTTGCATCTTCCTCATCACGGAGCCTGTCTTATTCTTAGAAACAGAGAAGGTCCCAGAGCGCATCAGCACGGTTTTGTACCGTGCCCGCAAATGAGTTGAGGCCGCCGGGTTGGGCCACCTTAAAGTGGCTAGCCAGGATTGTATAGCAGAGGGCCCAAGAGGGGCCAGCTGGATTTTTTATTTTTTTTTCTGCGTTGACAATGGGTTATAGTATTTTTATTATTTTTCATTTTCTGTTCTTCGGTTTGTGTCAATTCTGGATCAGAGTGGTCAGTCTGAGTTCTCACCTAAATTGGCGTTTACGGCAAACCGATCGACTGGCGTTTTCCATAAAAACGTCAAACTCCATACAAGTTTTTACCAATATTCTGTGGTTTTACTTCTTCAAGCTGTCAAAGTCAAATTCGGACTTCCGATTTGTATGAAAACGCGGAGTCGGAGTAAACGGCAACGTCGACGTATTTACGGCAACGTCGAGTACGCTGTCAAATCAAAACTCACAAATGTTAGTTCGCCGCCCACTGCGCGCGCTCTTCAATTTCTCCATACATTTGAAAACGCCAGTCGATCGGTTTGCCGTAAACGCCAATTTAGGTGAAAACTGAGACTACCGGCTCAGGTGAATATCCGACCCAAATAGCAGATGTAGGTAGAATACGTACATGCTGTTGCATTCAGAGTGGGCGGACTAACTTTAATCCGCCGAACTAAATCGGTTTTTGTATGGTTAGTCCGGTGCCAATCTCGTACTAAGTTTTGACAGATGCTCTCTGAATACGATTTTAAATTGTTAACCTTACATTCGTGTATCGTGGTCCAGGTAACACAACCAGAAATCAATGAAATCGATAGAAAGTAACAGGCTGCGATTCAAATCGTAGCTCTTACGACGCATATAGGTACCATCGACGACATAAGTCCAGTAGCAACCTACGGGTCGGGTTTGTTTTGCCGACCGGTCTTTACTCTTTAGGCGGGGCATCTTACCGCAACCCGCGCGGGTGGTTCGGTCCTCTCCTCCCGCTTCACCTCCGCGCGATGCGAGCGCTTCGTAGCCATCGCGTAGGAATGTGCTACTGAACTTTTGAATGCGACCGTACCTATCGACCCAATTACGTCATGGGTCATGAATCTTCACGGGCGCGATTCCGCGATGGGGGGGGGGAGGGGGCGGCCGCCGCGTCGTCGCCGATGGAACCATGCAAGCATCCGGTTAGAGATTCAGTCATTCATTTACATACACGTGATATTTAAGCGAAACTTACGAGCGCCTTGCAGCTCAGGGGTGCGTGGACTTGCTTTTCAGGCTAGAGATCATGGGTTCAAATCCCGGGCCCGTTCATGCACCACTTTCTCGGTCCGGTAAAGTGCATGTAATGTGCGGAATCCATGTAAAACTGTAGGTCTTCTTCCCCTACTAGGTAGGATTGAGGCCGCCCAGGTTACTACCTAGTACCTACCATATTGGATGAAAAGATGACCGAAACGGCAATGAAAATGTTCCAGTTCGATATGTATTGTAGCCGTGCTCATAAAGGGGAGGCCCCGGCATGGCACCTAATTCCGTGTGTTGGACTAATATAATTACGATGGGTCATCCGACCATGTCTAGTTACATAAAAAAAGTTTTGACGAATTGAGAACCTCTTCCTTTTTTTTGAAGGTGGTTAAAAAAAACTATATTAACCAAACGAGTTCATAGAGTGCCAGTTTTAACTTAGATAACGGGCGCGAGCATTATCTAAAAATTTACAGTCTTAATCATAGTTAACCTGTCAAAACTTAGTACGGGATTAGCATCGGAATAACCATACAAAAACCGGTTTATTAAACCGGCGTATTAGACTTAGTCCGCCCACTATGAATACGGCTGGTAGAAATTTAATTGTATGGTAGAAGCTTGTGTCGCATGTCATAGTTCCTATCAAATAAGAGACTGCAAAGCGTTGTCTCTCTTGGACGGAACCTCGATAACTTTACTATCGACGAAGCTCATTCATAGTTTTCGTATCGAATATGGAAACATTGCTCCCCACCGCATTCTGCGCCACCGCCTCCACAGCCGGTGCTTCAGCGTTGCCGAAAATATGGCAATTGCCGTTTTGTACGGCAATCAGACCTAGGACTAATCGTAATTACTTCACTACATCCAACGAGAAACCGCGACATTAGAACAAGTCTCGGAGAAAGTTACAGCCACTTAAGGATGTTCCGACCCATACAAATTACTTGAGGTCAGAGCTCCTTATTTTTTTGTATTAGTGTGTTGCTATAAGCGGATATCATATTATCATAACCTCAAGTAGTCGCAAAATTAATGAGGACCCTGTATTATCACGCAAAGTCTGGGAAAAAAACCCATCAAATCTCTCTATTGACACGCACACACTCACAGAAACAGACGCGCACTCTCTTAGTAGCGCACCTGGTGTCGGCGGGCGGCGGAGGCGGAGAATGCGATTCGGGGCGGTGCGGAGCGCTCGTACCTACCGAAATTGACTTCCGAATTATTGGTATTATCTAGGGTAGCGCATTTGAGTCATATTGTTCGATATACATATTTACAAAGCTAGAGTTCACATCAATTGTCTTTGCTAAAACTAGCAAAACGGGTCACTGAATACCTTGGCACATTTTTGTAAGAAAGTAATAAGTTATTGTTACGGATACATTTCATTTTCCTTGGAATGGACTGTATTATAATATAATATAATATGAATAAAATTCATTGATGTACCTACCTAAATACAATTTAGCTATCCATATATCGATGCAAATACTTAGGTATAGAACTCTAAAAATTTGACGAATTGCGGTCTGTATGGTAAGTATGTCACCTGCTGACGAAAAATTTAATTACTGCAGATAAGACATAACAACAAGATTACATCATACATTTGTTATATAATTGCATATAATCAAGCCGTTTCTGATTATCTTTAGGCAGATTGGTGTAGGTAACGTATTCGCAGCCATGATCTCTACCTTTATGCAAAGATAAGCCAATTGCTCGAAGGAGTCGTAGGATTCGAGCGTAAACGACCCGCGGCCTCGCCCGCGAGAGGCGGAGGGCCGCCGCCGCCGCGGTGCCGCTCGCCGCCATCTCGTTGTCTTCTTCCGCCCGCGTAAGCGGACGGGAGAAACGGCTTTTGGCGGTTTGCCTCTTGGCCGTGGTGTCATACGCTGCCTGCTACTGCAGGCAGGTCTCTGGGGGGCCAGTGAAGCGTCGACACGCATGAACATCGACGTCGCCAGTCGTCAGAAGTCGTCTAGAAGGTCTATCTTCGCCTTGAGGTACCTCGCGATCGTTGCGATCCTCACGTAGCGGGGAGCGCCCGTGATGGTCCGGAGCGCTAGAGTTGGCGGCGGCGCGAGGGGCGGCGGCGGGGGAGGAGGCACAACGGCCGCCCCCCGCCCGCCGCCACGTTTCAGTCGTTTCGCTGCGCTTGATGTGATTTACACGAAAGTTGGGAAGAGCGGACGACTGACTTTATCGTAATTACGTATTATTTATTAGCGTGAAGTGATTTTTTTCAAAAAAATGAAGAGACTGCACGCTAAACACCAATCAATATTCTGGATCCAGGAATATCAAACGTTCTCGCACGGCAATGCGACGACATTATGGAGTTGAGAGGTAAATTCATTTTCCTAAGTACCTACCTATGTAGAGTAAGTGAAGACCAAAGTATTATGTTGAAGGCGTCTATAGTTAGGCAGACTATGAAAACAAACGATTTGGTAGGTAGGTATATAACAAATCAACCCTACTAAATATTCAGCCAGTTATACTTTACACCGTAAATACCTACATTTTTACTTCAAATCAATATTTAGGTTAGATACCTATCTACATGACATAACTTTTCTACATAGTTCGAGCAATACATTTGTAGATTTACAGAAATATTGGTACATCTGTAGATTTACGGATGTGTTGCTACCTACCTACATGAAATATTTGTATTGTACAGCCGACATAACGCTTGGAGAGACCCAAAAACGACTGAGAATGCACTCTCCGAACATCACGATCAAGAAACCATTTCAAGGAGCCTTCCACCAACGGACTCGACGGATGAAACGTATGTACCTATATGTATGTAGCTACCTACCTACTCTAAAACGGCGCAAGGGACCTTGTATAAATTATATCTCATGGCATTATAGGTGCAACTTGCACTGCTTTCTAGCATGTATACTTACAAAAAACCGGCCAAGTGCGAGTCTGACTCGCACACGAAGGGCTCCGTGCCATCGAATAAGCCTAAAAAAATCACGTTTTTAGGGTTCCGTACCCAAAAGGTGAAAACGGAACCCATTACTAAACCTCCGCTGTCCGTCCGTCCGTCCGTCCGTCCGTCCGTCTGTCACAGGGCTGGAACTTGGCCGGTTTTTTTTTGTAAAAGGGCCCCCTTTATTTTTAATTGAATTTATTTTTCTTCTATTTGTTGTTATAGCGGCAAAATAAATACACATTCTGTAAAAGTTTCAACTGCCTACCTATTACGGTTCATGAGATACAGCCCTGTGACAGACGGACGGACGGACGGACGAACAGCGGAAGCTTAGTAATAGGGTTCCGTTGGCCCCCTTTGGGTACGGGACCCTAAAATGGGTAGGATTACATTGGGGTCTTGGGATACTTAGGGTCAAAAGACGACGACGCGCCGCCACCACCGCGCGGTGGTGGCGCGGCGGCGGCGGCGGCGCGGCGCGCGCTCCATCTGAGCACTATGCATTGATCTTGTAAAATGTAGGTAACTAGGTAGGTAACTGTTGATAGGTAATAACCATAGACCTAGCATGCGCGTAATAACTAAATAGATATTCATATTTAGTTTGGTTTGCATGAACTAACAATTACCAACCGCTGGTATTCAGAGCAATGACATATTCTGCTGCATATAAGGTGATTTTGTAATAATCTACAAGCCTTTTAGGGTTGATTCAGTATCTGATATAGAAAAACTTTTGCCAAGAAACTATGCACCTATCGGTAATGGTTTCCAAGAAATGATTAAATATTCAAAGCGCGCGAACTGTTTCGTTCCCGTTTTGACGACCCGCGCCGAACGAATAGTCCATAGAGGTAGAGGCGCAGCTGTAATGTAGGTAGGTATGTACATATCGTGCTTCTCTATACTTGGTCGGTGTACCTAAGCATGTTTGCATCCTTTTCCGCCCGATCGGCACTCGTGTCCGATGCGCGCCACTGACCTAGAGCTGCTACCTACTACTAATATTGCTTTCACAACGAAAACAAACGTCCTTCAGTGAGAGAGGCAGCAGGGAGCTGTACCCTGTCAGCGCACGCGGCGCGCGCGGCGGTAAATTGTGCCTTGCGTCAGTTGGTCACAGTAAGGTCAATGCCCCGTGGTTGACATCTATTATTTAGGCAGTTGAAGAGTTGGTGCACTTTTCTTGGAAACCATTACCGATAGATGCATAGTTTCTTCGCAAAAGTTGTTACAATACTGGGAAGAACGTACTGGTTAAATTTCTCAAAAAATCAAATGGAACAAAAAAAAAACATACTACATTCTTAGCAAAAGTTATTCTATATCAGATACTGAATCAACCCTATGTGGCTTGTAGATTATTAAAAATATACAGGGCTATTTTGTTGAAGGTTGAATCAATGTGTTATAGTGAACCTATTAGCGTTGGTACATTGGGAATTAATTTTTTTTGTCTGAGTTAAAATGATTTTTTTCTCAAAAAACTACGTATTCATGTTTACCCCAATAAAAAGTTCGCGCCGCGAACGCAGAGAGCGGAGCGAGGTACGTGCGGTGTGCACCTCGCTCCGTTAGAAGCCGCCGCAGCCTCCGCGCTGCCGCCTCCGCTGTCGTCGTCTCCGCGCTGACGACGAAATTATAAATTCGTAGGTGTGCACTTACCATTGCATGCATGGGTACCATCGACGACATTAGTCCAGTAGCACATTCCAGGGCGATTGCTGTGAAGCCATAGTAAAAGGGAAACAAGTAGGTAAACTGTTGACATTGAACCAGTTCAATGTAGCCGTGCTCATAAAAGGGAAGGTCCACCATACAACTACCGTTATGATATTAGCCCAATACACCACATTCCCAAAGGAATTAGGTGCCATGCCAGGACCTTCTCTTTATGAGCACGGCTACATTGAACTGGATGGAAAACACGGACAATTTTTCATTGCCGCTTCGACCATCTTTTCATCCAATGCGATGGTACCAACCCGTTCGGGCTTAAACCCTACCACCTAGTAGGGGAAGGGGACCTACAGTTATACATGGATTCCGAATCATGGAGCAGCTCGCATTCGTGACGAAATGCATTTATCGAACTCGGAAAGAGAAAGACAGTGGTGCATTTTTAAAGCCCTTTTATTATTATTATTTTTGTATTTTACCTATTTGATGTTATGGCAGCAAAATAAATACACACTCTGTGGAAAATTTCAGCTGCCTACCTATTACGGTTCATGAGATACAGCCCTGTGACAGACGGAAGGATGGACGGACGGACAGCGGAGGCTTAGTAATAGGGTTCCGTTTTCACTCTTTGGGTACGGAACCCTAAAAATCTAAATGGGCCAACTATATTTATTCCTGTGCATGTCGTAAAGGGCGACTAATGGATTCGTCGTTCGTAATTCAGAATGAAAGTAGAGTTCTGTCCGTCCATCCGTACGTCCGTACGTGCGTACGTCCCTACTTCAGTCCGTTCGTCACGACCGCCAGTACGTCAGTCAGTCAGTACGTCATACATAAGTCCGTCATCATTTTAGCGGCTCGTAGCCTAGTGGCGCGGGGACTGGCCTAACCAGAGGTCTGGGTTCAATTTCGACGTGCACCACTTTATTTCTCTTTCCGAGTGCATTTCGTCACGAATGCGAGCTGCTCCATGGTTCGGAATCCATGTAAAACTGTAGGCGGTAGGGTTTCAGCCCGCCCGGGTTGGTACCATCGCATTGGATGAAAAGGTGATCGATGCGGCAATGAAAAATTGTCCGGGTTTTCCATCCAGTTCATTACAGCCCTGGCATGGCACCTAATTCCTTCGGGAATGTGGTGTATTGGGCTAATATCATGACGGTAGTTGTGTGGTACAAACCTTCCATGTCAGGTCGCATAAAAAAAAGTACGTCAGTCAGTACGTCAGTCCGTCAGTACATCAGTCAGTCAGTACGTAGGTACGTAAGTACGTCAGTTAGTAATAATAATAAAAAAATCAGCAAACATTTAGAAAAAAATGATGTTCGACAATGGGCTCCAGATGCAGAAAGCGGTTTTACTCTCTAATACGAGAATCGTTCGGAGTTTTCTGTATCTCTGAAGGGCCTTATAGGATTTGTCTCAGGAGGGACCTCCCTATGGTTCTGTCCAGTTTTAGGTTTCATTATATCTTTCTAATATTTTGCTAAGTAACCTAGAATTTTGAAAAAAAATTGATTGTTAATAATAATAATAATAACATTGTCGTGTTTTGCATGTCACAGGAAATTGACATCAGATGACAACTCATCTACTCCAAAGTCTCGGGACTACTCACGCACGCCAAAAATGAGATTGGAGGCTCCACAGATGCCAACGAGATTTATCGATCTTCATCGTCATGAAGTCAAAGAAAAGCAGTTAGAAATCTCGTGGCCGCAAGAATGTGTGCAATATCATGAGCTCGAAACAGAAAGTGTTGAAAATGATTTTCTAAAAGGCCTAGATAGTAACAGGGTTGTAGACATTAATCATGTACTCAAGTGGGCAATGAAACTACAATACAATCATTCCAAAATATGTACAATGTCCAAAATTATGTTTCCCCTTCCCAATCCTCATCCCTCTCCCAACCCCTTCCCTTTCCCTTATGCTTGAGCTTGGGCATAGGCTTAGCTTGGCTTGGCATCGGCATTCAATTTTCCGGTTCAGCAAACCCGTTTTTTTTTCATGGAAATGCGATCACGATGCCATCTACCCGGTCAAATTTTCAAATCATTCAGGGACCCACTCAAATTAAAATTTATACACAAAAGTATCACTACTTACCTTTCCTTTTACTATTTATTCGAACTTCAAGTTAGAAAGAGCTGTAGGTGAATATCTCAGTAGGTATTTGGGAGTGACGGATGCGAGCTGCAAGTACGAAATTTTGGGCACTAGGCTAGGACACTCCGCCATCTTCCATCGTAGTGCTGGAGTCAGCCACTGCCAGCGAGCATGGAAAGATGGGAGTAGCGATCTAAACTAATTCGGAAGTGTGCAAAACGTCTAACTGTACCTAGTTGACCGAGCGAGCGATGCGAGCGAAGCCTCTACGTTTCGAGATTGGACAGATTTTCTTTCGCATGTATTTTGTGAGCAGAGTCGATAATTTTATAGTTTTTTTTTGACAAGTCAGTTTTTGAATATTCTGTAGTAGTAGTATGTAGAAGAGAACAACTGGACAGCCGCACAGACCGCCGGACATACGAAACGAAATCTGTCCAATCTCGAAACGTAGAGGCTTCGCTCGCATCGCTCGCTCGTCAACTAGGTACAGTTAGACGTTTTTCACACTTCCGAATTAGTTTCGATCGCTACTCCCATCTTTCCATGCTCGCTGGCAGTGGCTGACTCCAGCACTATGATGGAAGATGGCGGAGTGTCCTAGCCTGGTGCCCAAAATTTCGTACTTGCAGCTCGCATCCGTCACTCCCAAATACCTACTGAGATATTCACCTACAGCTCTTTCTAACTTGAAGTTCGAATAAATAATAAAAGGTAAGGTAAGTAGTGAAACTTTTGTGTTTATATTTGAATTTGAGTGGGTCCCTGGATGATTTGAAAATTTGACCGGGTAGATGGCGTCGTGATCGCATTTCCATGAAAAAAAAAACGGGTTTGCTGAACCGGAAAATTGGATGCCGATGCCAAGCTCAAGCCTAAGGCTTATGCCTCATATATGCTCCCTCAAGAGTGCTGCTGCAGGTATCTGCTGCTGCGACGGCTCTTACCGGAACCGATACAGGCGAGCGTTCCGCGATGAGCCGTCATCTTCAGGAGAGATGGCGGTCGAACCAGATAGGATGATAACAGACCAGACAAGATCTGGGTAGCCGCGCAATATATGGAATGGCAACAAATTCCCATATAAATAGCGTAATTAGCACTCGCCGAGTGCAATTTCTGTGCGTAGCACTATTAGTTATTCTGTGCTTGCAGTCAGTGAATAAGCCTCCGCCATTGTCACTGTTTGGGTGTATAGCCAATATACCGAGTGAATTTACTTCACACTGAACTTTGAAGGTCTGATAATGACCAGGATTGATGTTGCTGGATCTCAGCAACGACGTAAGATACGCGCTTCGGGGTTGGGTTTCTAAGCCAAAGCACCAAGAGCATTTACTTCACACTGAACCTTGAAGGTCTGATGATGACCAGGAATGTTGTTGCTGGATCTCATCAACGGCGTAAGCTGAGCGCTTCGGTTGAGAAATGCGCCCTGTATAGGAGAACAGCCGTACAGACATACGAAAGACAATCGGTCCAATTTCGAAACCAAGAGCTTCGCTTGCTCGATCAATTACGAAATTATAACTAGTGGCTCTGTGAGCTGTAGACCTCGCGGTAATGCCTGGTCATAATCAGAACTTCAAGGCTCAGTGTGAAGTAAATGCTCTTGGTGCTTTGGCTAGCTACGCGAACCCGAAGCGCGTAGCTTACGCCGTTGCTGAGATCCAGCAACATAATTCCTGGTCATTATTAGATCTTCAAAGTTCAGTGTGAAGTAAATGCTCTCGGTTGATTGGCTTGAAACCTAAACCCGAACCGCGTAGCTTTCGCCGTTGCTGAGATCCAGTAACAACATTCCTGGTCAACATCAGACCTTCAAGGTTCAGTGTGAAGTAAATGCTCTTGGTGCTTTGGCTAGAAACCCAACCCGGAAGCGCGTAGCTTACGCCGTTGCTGAGATCCAGCAACATCAGACCTTCAAGGTTCAGTGTGAAGTAAATGCTCTTGGTACTTTGGCTAGAAACTCAACCCCGAAGCGCGCAGCTTACGCCGTTGCTGAGATCCAGCAACATCCATCCTGGTCATCGTCAGACCTTCAAGGTTCAGTGTGAAGTAAATGCTCTTGGTGCTTTGGCTAGAAACCCAAACCCAACGCGCGTAGCTTACGCCGTTGCCGAGATCCAGCAACGACTTACTTGACGTTCCATAGCTCCGCCATTTTGAGGAATTTCCAAAAACTGACTCGATAAAAAAAATACTATTATCAAATCTGCTCAAAAAATTTCACGCGAATCGGTTGAGGAATGCGACCTGAAGAGGAGCCGGACAGCCGGACAGACCGCGCCGCGCCCGCGCCGGACATACGAAAGAAAATCTGTCCAATCCCGAAACGTAGACGCTTCGCTCGCTCGGTCTACAAGGGACGGCCAGAGCGGCGTGAAGAAGGGCGAGTGCGGCGGGGCGGTGGCAGCGGCTAGCGGCTAATTTGCCTACATACCTACGCCCTACACGCCGCCGCGGCCGTGCCGCCTCCCCGCCTCCCCGCTGCTCCGCCGCCGCCACCAGCCAGATGCTTCGTATCGCAACGTTCCGTCCCTCCCCCTCCCCCTCCCCTCTGCTCCGGCCCGTTGCCTTTGCCCGAGCGCCGCGAAAGCACAGGGGGTTCGGGCGCAACGCAATAACTGCATGTAAGCTGCGAGATTACTCTTACACCCTACATATATTTGGTCCATTGGGACCTCGTAATTTGCAAACTCAAATATACAGTAAATGTAAATATAATTGTTATTGTATATTATTAGCCCAGCACACTACATTGGAACTAAGTGCCACACCACGATCTTCCTTTGATTGAATTGGATGGAAAACATGGGAAATTTTCATTGCCGCTTCGACCGTCGTTCATTCAATGCGATTGTGCCATATCGGGCAGGACCCAGTTACGGTTTGACAAACCACGAAAGACAAATTCCTTACTCTATCCTTGCATGCACGGGCCGAAATGAATTTGTATTTACTTACATGTCGGAACCCTACGAAATTGCCTACATGGAATAACTTTCCTAATGTGATTATGATAGCGACCGGGCAGTCTGTGTGACGCTTATCTGTGAGTGAGGAATGCTAGATTTTGTCATTGTGATACAGAACTTTTGTAATTCACACCTCCAAGTACTTCGATTTTATTTTGTTATGATCCTAACCGCTTTGAGAACTCGCCTTTTTTGTCTCATGTTAAACAATTAACTACTTTAGGAGATATCATTAATTTTGTAATAAATATTATACAGCGCCATCTATTGACATGATGGCCGTTGGAGTTTGGTTCGAAACGTCCTTAAGATTCTTTCGAATGTTTTATTTAATTGTTTTATCAACAGTGCTATATGTATTATAGCACTGTTGATAAAACATTTTACCTAATGCTTATGTATATTTGCTTACGAAAATAGAGCTTTTTCGTGAAATACGGCAATATTCGCTCTCGTATATGGCAGCCCGAATCCGTCAAGAGAAGCAGGCAAGAAACATGTTCCGTCCTTCGCTGCGGCATCGCGGCAGTCGCCTCGCCACGCCAGTTTTGAAATCGAACTCGAGAGGACTAGACGCGGAGGTGTGCTCGTGACTTCGCAGTGAAAAGTTTCTAGTGAACGCAAACATGGCGAACGTAATCGGTGAGTACGCGTAGAGAATTTTAATGCTCTAATTCTCGAAAGACGCTTTGCGGTGGCGCGACGGTATGGAAGGGCATGGTGGCGTGATTTTTATTCTCTACCCGCGATCGTTTTTAGATGTTGCATTAAATTGGTGATTTTTGACAAGCCGGCTCCGCAAATACTACCGGCCGGCGAGGCGCGGTGGCAGCGATTTGGCAAGTTGCCAGGTCGCTAGGCGTGGCACTTAGTGTTCTAGGCATAATGCGATACTTAAACATTTGGTGCAATCGCAGATATTGCATTAACTGTCCCTAGTAGGCCTCGTTTCCGCTTACGAAAATGTATTCGTCTAACTGTACCTATATTTCTAATAGGTACTTGTGACAGGTGTTTTATTTTTTTCTGTAAATTGACATGGATGGCTAATACCAGACTAGCCTAACACACCACATGTGAACTAGGTGCCATGCCAGGACCTTTATTATATTGGTCAGCTACATGGAAGTTTATCGGATTCAAATAATAAAAGAGGTCCCTGGGCACATCGTCCTCTCGGGGACATCGGGCTTAATCATAATTTTTTTTCAGTAATGCCCGGTAAAGTCACAATCAAATCGCTCAATTACAAAGTGTTGTTACATAGACAACAACATCGCGTGGATAATTCAATGAGATAAGAGAACTATTTTTACACGACCTCCAAGCGCAAGTGTCTGTTTGTTAGAGGCAAATTAGGGATCGGGCGATGCGAAATTCTCCCACAAGCGACAATACAATGCATACGACCATACGTATCGTATAGGTAGACACGTAGTTAACTCATGAGTAGGTCGGTAGTCGAGATGACATCATTGTCGTTTTATTATGCAGTTAAGCAGAGGTCGCGGTCGCCCGGACCGATATGTAGGCGGCTCGAAGAGACGGAGGTTTCTTATTTGTCAAAGAATAGTGGTAGAAATTTTTCCATCTTGGAAATCTAGCCTTATTTCCGTAAAGCAAACGAATTATTCCGAAAACAAATTGAATGGAAATCTTTGAATTGATTAGAGTAGTTAGGTACCTACGTATTAAGTAGGTAATACATAAATGTGTGAAAATCATTTTGGAAACGTATAGTTTTCCAAACATGTTTGCATGTGGGTTATTAATCTGATAGTGTTGCTAATTAAGTTAGTAAACAAATTTGAAATCTACCTATCGTTGGCATATTTTCGTAGCAGTAGTGACGACACATCTAGTAATCGGTGCACCGATATAATCTATGCGTCGATGAGTAGTACTTACCTAGGTTTGTTTGGACAACGAACGGAGCCGACACCACAGAATAACTAATCCGACACGTCTCAAGTCAACGAGAGTTCTGTTCCATGCATTGATAGTAAAACATTCATAGCACTTATGACTTGTATGTCTATATTTACCTACCTGCCTTCTTAAAATTCAGTCTGGCCTCCGGTTATCAGAACCTGCAAACCGACTACCTATTTATGTCAAATAGTTTGAGGTAAATAAAATAGGTAGTCCCGAGGGGTCAGTCACTCGACCAAAAACTGTGCACTAAGGGCCGAGTGCACGAAAGGACAAAAAATCAAAATCAACGTCAACGTACGATCAAACACGTCACTTTGTGTGGACAGTATGAAAGGAAGTCTATACGGATCACTAAAAGTGACGTGTTTGCACATTGATTAACTCGGCCGTCTCTTCGTGCAACCGGGGCTAAGATTACCAGTAGTCAATAAGACCAGGATGACGTTGTGATTCTGAGATTCCCAAGGATCCTTAAGGACTACTAAAGATTCCTGGTGATTTCCATGATTCTTAAAGGACTACCAAATATTCCTAAGGGGTTATCAAGATTCCTAGAATTAACAAAGATTGCCAGTAAATCAAAGATTTCGAATGAGCAAAAAAAAGTCATGCAGTTGGTGATCTTCCAAAATGAAACGCAGCAAAATAATGCTCATGCGAAGGGTTACCTTCCCGAATAAAACGCATGCTCCCAATTTAATTGAAATACTGCAAAAGATTATTCAAGGACCAAAACAAAAAAAGGTCATGCAGAGGGTGGTCGTTCAGCTCCCAATTTGAGAGCAATACTGCAAAAATACTGGAAATATTTTTCGATTTGCAGAAAAAAGGAAGGTGAACCGGCCGATTTTAGGATTTACGAATTATTTCGGGAATACTCGCCGCTTCCGACGATTTCGGACTCCCGCACCCACTATTCCCCGACATAACCATGCATTTGATAGGATTGCCAATGATTTAAAGTTGTCACATACTAGACAGATACTATAAGATTTTGTCTGCGAGCGTCTGCGTATAAAAACGTATGGCACCTGTGGGGATCACACACGGGACATATACGATAATACAGTGTGTCGATATGAGTTCGCGTATTGTGGTTATTATGATGCATCAGAAGATGACTCTGATTTTCAGTTTGATTTACATGTTTCCTATGATTTGCTTAAAACCGGCCATGTGAGAGTCGGACTCGCACACGAAGGGTTCCGTACCATCGTACAAGATTAACCCAAAACATCTAATTTTTTTTTATTTTACCTATTTGTTGTTATAGCGCCAAAATAAATACATACTCTGTGAAAATTTCAGCTGCCTAACTATTACGGTTCATGAGATACAGCCCTGTGACAGACGGACGGACGGACGGACGGACAGCAGAGGCTTAGTAATAGGGTTCCGTTGAGACTCTTTGGGTATGGAACCCTAAAAAAGTCGATATAAAAGTTTTTATAGTTCAATGGGAAATATACTAAGGAAATATACACAAGTTCAATGTCTTTCTGTCATATTGAAATCGAATTAGAAATGATTTCTCTAGCCAGTGTATATGAACCATTGATAATATGAACACACATGAGCGACTTGTTTCAACCGATCACATTGACTGTGTTCTCGCTGCGACTCACATCACATTCCTTCGAGTTAGTCCAAGAGTCCGTGACAAAAAGTGCAACCTACTTTAATGTCAGCTTCCATACATATAAAGTGTATATTAATATATCACAGTAAGTACATATATGAATATTGTAAATAAGTATACTTCCTACATTCAGCATGTCAGGTAGGGTGAATAAACCAAATATCAGCCCCCAAGTATATTTCAACTTTGAATCTCTGTTTATGCTATAACTACGGACATAAAATAACGTTGTGCTACATTTTGTGTAAATTGATTAATTGTCTTTTTTTTCGAAAATACTAATTATTTGTGCGTAGTTTTGTAGAAAAAAAGCTACCGTTTATATACACTATGGGCGAAACCCCCAATTCCTGCCCTCTTTGCCATATTATCAGCCTGATTTTAATTTATTTTTATTATTAAGCAGTTATTACAAAATAGAACTACCATATTTATTGAAATGAAAAAATGGTTAATTACTATTTAATAAAAAAAAACAATATGAACGAGAGAAATAATATGAGCGTCGTACTTATCCGCTGTCCACACAAAGGTAGTGTACTGATACATTTGAAAACAAGAAAAAAAATACTTTATTTACGATCGGTTAGTAGAAATTCATGCCTTCACGTCCTTACTTTTTCAGGCGTACGTTTCACGGCGTTCTTATATCACTTCAATTGATTACTTACAGTGCTGACCGAACCAGTTAGTCGGAGTGAGCTCTAACTGTACTCGTAACCGTAACTATGTAAGCATATGTTCCATGTTCCTTATTTAATGTGTTCACTATGTATCGATTTTATAGTCCTGTGTGACGTTTACAATGTTACGGAATTTCAGCTTTTTTAAACCACACTAACGGTCTTTTCGTGACACGAATGTGGTGATGCTGACTTGTAGCTTTCTATTCCTTAACGTTCTAACCTTGGATTCCAGATTTTGATTGCATACTGGGCAGGTAGCCTATCTATAATTACAATTTTAGCTTTGACCAAAACTTGATCTATAAGCTACTTATATATATAGTTATAGCTACTTTTCTGTGCAACTTTAAAAGCGCAGTGTCCCGCTACTGGACAGGCTGACTAGTATGTAAGTGTGTACACTAAATGTTTCTTGGCTGATAATATATCGAAAACACTTGCCCTGTTTTGTCACGATCTCTTGGCCTATTCGGTGCTAGTCGAGATGACATCGTGCGGCGTCGGGACGCGGAGTGCGGGGCGGCGGGCGGCGCCTGCGAGCTCAACATCGATTCGACGCGATGACATCACCACTGCCGCTGGTTGGAACTTGGAGGTCGCTCAGCTACCTACCTACAACGGGTCCGCTCGAGCTGACACTCCACCGAACGCGATGTGTTGGTCGCAACGACCAACACATCGCAGAAAGATGCATTTAGACATGGCCTAAAACTGTATTACTTTATGATTGAACGTCGCTTTTTGTGCAAAGTATTGGAAAGTTTGCACACAGATTTCACAAAAAAAAATACAAACCTACCTTGTTACGATGGGTCAGTTAGGAAATCTGGTGTACAATTGTTTGGTAATCTCAGGTGATCTTAGGTGGGAGTCCGAGGAATCTGTAAATCTTAGGCAGGTAATCCCGAGTAATTTTAGGGAATCTCAAGATAATCATTGCCAATCCTATCAAATTCATGGTAATCTCGGGTAATTTTAGGCGGAAGTCCGAGGAATCTGTAAATGTTAAGCAATTCCGAGTAACCTCAGAAAATCCATGATTCTACCATCATTTCTACCCAAATCGACCGGATGAACTATTTTTGGAATCTTTCGAGATCTTTGGGAATCATGGAAATCTCAGGTAATCTTAGGCGGGAGTCCGAGGAAACTGGTGGAAGTCCGAAGAATCTGGAAATATGTAATGCCGAGTAATTCTAAGGAATCTGAGAATCCTAAGGAAATCATTGGCAATCCTATCAAATTCATAGAAATCTTAGGTAATCTTAGGCAGGAATCGGAAAATTTTAGTCAGTCTAGGAATCCTAAGAGAATCATTGGCAATCAGATCAAATCTTTCTAATCACAGATAATCTTCGGAGAGAGTCCGAGGAATCTGGAAATCTCGTTCTCGAGCTAGCAAATAGTTCGAGTAATCTTCACTAAAATTGGTTGAGATAGGTACAAAGGGATTTCGAAATAGCAGAGTAACTTATCGTGAAGATGTGTGCGTGAAATATTGGCTATGGTTTTAAATGTGGCCTTTTATAACGGCCCAGGCATAGAAATAATCAATCTTGACCTAATGATGGCTGAGATGCTAAGGGAATTCGAAACAGTTGAGCTGAGAGCAGCTAACCTAACCTAACCTAACCTAATCGTGAAATTGAGTATGTAAAATATTTGCTATTGTTTCGAAAATGGTATTGTATAATGCTTCAGGCAAAGAAACAATCAGCACTGATCTAATGATTGCTGAGATAATACGGGATTACATATTACAATAATTTACAATAAATCAACTTACAATAATTAAAATAAATTCCTAAATGTGTTGGCAAGCGTCAAACTCGAGAACGGCTCATACCAACCAATTCAGCTAATTTTTTTTTTCAAATATTAGTTGAAGTCCGAGGATGGATTTTAGCTATAGATGGACTCGATAGGTGGCGCCGTTGTCGAGATTCAGAACTACCGTGTGAATAACGCACGCATGAAGGTGAAACCACATTTTACTGGACTCCGCAACACTTGGAGTTATGAACACCGAAAAAATCGCCCAATCTGAGCGCGTGGTGCGATCATGGCAATGCTGTGGGCAAATGACCTTGAATATCAGTTTCTATCAAGTGGATCTTGGCCTTTATTCTTTTTCGACGCCACCGGTTGTCAGCGCGGAGAAGCGCGGGGCGCGGGGAGTCTCCGCACCGCGCCGCTGGGCGCGGCGGCGTGTTGACCACCACCTTTGTTGTCTTCGTCTAGTTAGGCCACCGTTTCGTACTAGGTTATTTTGTCAGAAACAGCACAGAATAATAAAAGAGCGTCACTAGGCTTTAAGCCTGTGGCGCGAGGACTTGCTTAGCATACCAGAGGTCAGGATTGAAATCGTCGCCCCATTTATGCACAACTATCTTTCTCTTTTCGAGTTGGAAAAGTACTTTCGTCAAGAATGCGAGCTGCTCCATGGTTCGGAATCCATGAAAACTGTAGATCCCCTTCCCCTACTAGGTGGCATCGACATATTATATCGATGGTGGTAGGGTTTAAGCCCGCCCGGGTTGGTACCATAGCATTGGAGGAAAAGAAGGTCGAAGGGACAATAAAAAAATGTCAGTGTTTTCCATCCAGTTCAATGTAGCCGTGCTCATAAAAAGAAGGTCCCGGCATGGCACCTCATTCCTTCGGGAATGTGGTGTATTGGGCTTATATCATAACGGTAGTTGTGTGGTATTAGCATAGAATAAATATATTTCATGTATTAGCCATCCATGTCAGGTTGCATACAAAAAATCTGTACTGTTACCACTGAGAGAAAAACACTGGTCGTTTTCCCACATCCACTAGTTATTCAAAAGGCCTTTATAACTTATGTGACCTTTCCTTTTCTACATAACTACGCGTGTAATGTATGCAAAGATAGAAACGCAGGTAAATGTATCTGCGTCTGCTGTTTGTTTCGCGCTATGTTGATGTAAAGGCCGCTCCACACTAAGCGTATCGCACAAGTTTGTATTTTTCGTGGTTCGCACCTTTGTTTTTTTGCTTGGCTCACTCCGCACTCCTTGCTAGTTCAGTAGATCATTTATAGCAGCCGTGTCAGTTCAGCTTTTGTCCAACGAAGTAATCTCAAACCGAACGAATTTTCTGGAATACTGGAAAATCCTGGTTTCCAAATCGTGATTTATATTCTATGGTTTCATGACATGCAAAAAGTTCAGTAGGCAAACTTTTAGGGCTCACATCCTCTCCGACATAGTCCAATGTTAGTTTGAATTGAAAGCTCGCCAAACAGCACTGCGTAGTTTCAATCCGTACGAATCCGCTACGTGACGCCGCTATATACCGCATAATGCCACCTTTCCAAGAAGGATAATTATTTCCTCGATAGGTATTTAGCAGTTTAGAAGGCACTTGCATTCCTACTTAGATATTAACCCTCCAAAATTGTAAATAATAAGTTATGGAAACATGTGGAGCTAGCATAGAGAAGTAATGTGATTGCTCTGAGTTTTTAATTGTTTATTTTTTTCAAAACCTTCTATCTAATGCCCATATATTTTAGAACTTTCGTGATCTCTATCGATCTTATTAATGTTCGAAGGTAATCCAAACATTAATAAGATTTAGCGAGAACAAGTTAGACGCTTCCTGGTGCAAACAACGCCGATTCAAATTTTTGGCCAGTGTGACGTTCCGTGTTTTCCCACGTTTTCGTTTATTTCTTCTTTATCTGCCATATTTATGCACCGCACGCAACCTCAGACTGCGACATACAGCGCCAAACTGAGTCGAGAATGTCCCAATCACAACGCTTTTGCTGAACACGATCATAGACGCGTAAAACAATATAATGTAGGTAAATGTTCATCAAAACCGCTTTAAACCCCAATAATGTTGACAATCCTATCGAACCAGTCGCGTAACTATCAAAATTGTTGGACTTGAACCGTTTATGTAGTCTTGGAGTCTGCTTTTGACACATAAGCCCTAGGCCTTCCGCAGCAGCAACTTCTGATCTGAGTCCATCTTTGTCAAGCGCGTGAACTAGGACATACTTTCTGTGAACCAATGGCGAAGATCCGTTAGTGCGGGTTTGAAATTCGAGGCGTGTATCGCGCCGTGATTCAAGTGTGGAGCGGCCTTATGTCCGGAGGGGAATGTGGGGTCGAGGCAGGTGCGAATGAAGCGGTCCATATTTTAGTGATCTATAAATAGAAACGATTTGTTTCGTATAGCGTGTCTAGATTGCCGATGACCAAGTCACCCCGCCCGGCCTACACCTACTGCTGCTACTAGCGCCCGCGTGCCACAAGGTCGTAAGTTAGAAATTTTCCTGCAGACTATACTAGGACTATATATGCCGTCGCCTCCACCACTACTTCATGCATGACTGATGGGCACAGATTAGGTTACACGACAGACCACTGTAATGATTAGGGCCTTTTTTTTTACGGCTAATGTCCACATTTCCGTGAGATGAGTGTAGGTTGGCGACGACGTAAACTGAGCCTAAAGCCTGGCTTCCACGAGCCTATAGTAATATGGCATGATGAGCTAGGTAGCCCAAATAGCCCCGTGGAAAGGATTGGGCTAGTAGTTGGCTTCAGCCTTCAAGAACAGGCTGTAGCTGCTACAGTTAGTCACCACCTTTAGTACAATTCCCATTTTATCGAGGGGTCAGTCCAGTCACTCAGGGAACCCAGTGTACAATTGTTTGGTAATCTCAGGTGGTAGTCCGGGGAATCTGGTGGGAGTCTGAAGAATCTTGGGTAATCTCAGGGAATCTGGGAATCCCAAGGAAATCGTTGGCAATCCTATCAAATTCATGGTAATTTCGGGGAATCGTGCGTGCGGGAATCAGAAATCTTTGGAAGCGGCTTGTAATCCCGAAATACATAATTCGAAAATCCTAAAATCGAACACCTGCCTTTCTTTGCTCATTCGAAAAATAAATAAGTTTCATCTAGGAAGAAAATCCTCCGCAAATGAGAGGACGGGTTTCATAGGAAGAGCATCGCCCTGCATGACTTTTTTTTCGCTCCTTCGAAAAGTTCTGCTGTATTTCTAATTTTTGCACGAGTACAATCCTCCGCATGAGCTTTTTTTTGCTCATTCAAAAATAAATGTGCATTATTCCACTTAAATTGGGAGCTTAGGTTTTTTTTTTTTCATTTTGGAAGACCACCCTCTGCATGATTTTTTTTTTTTGCTTATTCTAAATCGAACTAATTTACGGATCTTGTAGTCCTTAGTAATCTTACGAAATCGCAGAATACTTGGTAATCCCTTAGGAATCTTTGGTAGTCCTTTAAGAACAATAAAAATCACCGGGTATATATGGTAATCCTTAAGCGATCCTGGGGAATCTCGAAATCAGAAGGTAATCCTGGTCATATTGACTACTGTTAATCTTGATTTTTTGGTCGAGCGACGAGCCCTCGCTTAGCTTATTTCGCACAGAGTTTCGCACGCAAGTGTAAATTGCGATCTGAATATTTTATTGCCAATATCCAACATCCAAGAGAGATTAATCTATGGTACCTGTATTTACGTATATATGATAAAAAGGAGTTTGGTAAGTAACTTATAATGCAGAATAGGACTTTTTAGGCTACATACTTTCCATTACGCTAAATTAGCTAATTGTTGAGCTGATTCGTTTTTTGTCGGACCTTAATGCGGTCGGAGCCGAGGGCATCTAAAAGTCATAGTTTTAAGACTCATCCTAGAACATAGCCTACGTTATCTCGCACGCAAGTAGGTAAGTGTAAATTACGATCTGGATATTTTATTGCCAACATCCAACATTCTTCTATCTTGTCTGCCCGCCTTTAACTTGAGTGCCACTTTATTAAATTAATTAATTAATTTATGTACCACTCACACGATGCTGTTTGTATTTACGTATTGATTTTTACGGATATCTGGTTACACAGAGTCTGGTAAGTAGCCAGGTGTAACCATAATAGGATAGGACAGTGGATAGGACTTTAAAGGCTAAATTCCATTACGCTAAAGTAATTTCTTCACCTCCATGTAAACTAGCCAATGGGGGAAAAAAATAAAGGTGTCGCATGAGCGACCTCACATTAGAAACGTCAAAACTGTCATTCCTGGCAAGTTTTATTTACGAGTTTTTAGATGCAAGAACTAATTTTAATGTAATAGACTTAGATGAAAAAGGAATGGATAGGGGACTAAACAAATTTTACGGTCCGTCAAAAGTAAGCTCAGTCAGCCGATATGCTCTCAGTCGGTGTCAGACGTCAGTGATGAATTCAGTTGGGCGAGATTTCAAAGTATCAACAAAATGTCGTCTTGTGTTGTTGAAAAACATGGAAATAAAGCCATAAAGGACAACAAGAGCAATGGAATCTCATTCCACGTATAAGTGCAAGCATATTCATAATATTTTTAGTTTTGTTGACCTGAAACCTTTTATGTGTTGTAAAGGCGCAAACAGGGTTGGCACAAGCAAACTTAAATTGTCAGTTCGATTTTTATTTTTGTTTTCATTTCAGTATTATATATTGAACTAAATTTTATTTTAAAAACAAGTAGGGCTGCCAAAAAACAATAGTCTACGTACTGTTTATTATTTTTTATAATGTCGTTTAGGATGTTTGTATAATATGTCTTAGTTCTGAGGCTGTGATAATAAGGTACATCCTTGAAAATGGTCAAAATTTTACATGCGACACAGCTCGTTTCCATAAAGATTAAAATTCTCAAGTCGTTTCTTGGCTCAAATGTCCTTTTGTCATTGAATGAGTATTCATTCCTTCAACCTGCTACATTTAATCATAGACTCCATCTTCTTAGGGCTATTATCGAAAAATATGTAAATGTAAAACTTTATCATATACATAAAACCAATCCGGGGATTAAAGCCGCCACAAAAGGACAAAAGCGTAATAAACTGAACCTATTTGAAGGAAATAAAAAAAAAATTAAAAAGAAAGAACTTAGTGGTTTATCAAAATACCATCACACATTTACGGCGAACGGCAATAATCATCAACAGGTTTTACATAACACTGTACTGACTATTATTTGGACTATTTTTTAGCATCTAAAACGCATTGAACGAAATTTTTAAATCCATAAAATGAAAACATGGACAAATTCAAGAATAATCAATATTATTTGTTTTGCAATGTTTGACCCATACTTGCAATACATTCATGATTCCCTCTTTGTGTTTATTTTATTTTATGATTTCAATATTTACAAATTGTGTATATTCGACTTTATTAATTTATCCTTAATATCGATGATTTTTACTCAGAATAACGATGGTTTAATGAATGATTCCATTAATATTTTTTTCATTTTCCCGCTTGCAAATTCGCGAAAAGATTATTTGATGCCTTGTTAACTATACAATCATGGTACTACTTGGTCTGACCACTATCACTAAATAGGAACCTTAATACTTTAATGCACAATACAATATAATTGTTATTTATTTTCGTGATCATTTTTGGCAACCCTGCCGTTTTCACTTTCATTTTTCATTTAGTTTTGACGCGCCATTCTGCTCAAAGGGCTTAGGATGCGCGCATCGTTGATGTGTCATGATGGATTAGGATGAATTTTGCACTATATCTACGACCAGATGTCACAAATGTCACCGTCCCTTTTTCTCATGCTATAACTAATTCAATTTAAGGAAATTTTTGTCTCATTTCATTCTTCCGCGATTAGATGAATCTATTTGTCACTTTTTCGCATGATGCATTTCCTTATACCTTGGTCCTGCTCTATTACCCTTTACGTAGTAGAGTTTGGTGTGCATGTAAAAGTATAGGTGTGTGAGTTTTTTTAAAAATAGGAACGCTTTTGAACTATCGTCAGTATGGAGGTACCGTATCCATTCTTTTTCATCTAAGGTAATAGACCCATAACAGACCAGCACAAAGTTTGAAATAAAATATTATAGGTTATGTTTTTGTGACATTTTCTTTCCTACGACTTGATTTGATTAGCATAATTTGAACAAAAAATCTTCAGATTATTAACGAGAAAATTGAGTCAATTTAATTACGTAGATTAAAATTATTAATAATTTAAATGAAATTAAAATTTGAAATTTATTCTGTTTTATTTTGTATGGTACGCCTCCTGTCGTGATACATAACCAGTTTTCTTCCACATTGTTCAGGGAACCTAAAAGTCATAGTAACAAATGTACATCTTTAGGGAGTATTTTCGACATACGGATAAAAACAATATGAAAAAATAACAGTACGTATACACAGTGTCGTATATTATTTCGCGCCAAAATGTTTCCTATAAGGGTGTGGACGTAAGCGCGACCAACCGATTGATAGTTGAAACATGAACGTTTCATGAATTGTAATGGAATTCTTCGAACGACCCAACGGTACCTGTACCATACCTGTACTCTTCGCTATTATGAATACTAATAGGTACTTGCATACACACATGGTGCAATAACTCCATATGCATCCTCCACAGAACAGAAAAGGAAATAGAAGTGTGCCGTAAAGAATGTGGTCGTTATTCGTTATTCTGTATGGACAAATTGTGCTTATAATCGTATGGAAAGCCGGCCGCGCGTCCAAACATCTTCACCACGCGCGAATGTTTGCCAAGTCAGTTCCCAACATCGCGAAGGAGGGGCGGGAGAGGAGTTCACAACTCATCCGTATAACTAGTAGACGGTAGCGCCAGCCAGTCAGTTCGCTTACGATCTCGCTCACTCCTGATGTTCTCGAGCTGAACGAACGTTCAATGTTGCGAGTTCCGCTATTACCACAAAAACGTGGCTACGCTGCCGCTATACGGATGAGTTTCGGTCGCTACTCCAGAGCCCCGACTGGCTTTTTAAAATGCATTAAGAAGTGAAGAGCGCGAGCTCTGAGTTTGATTTGACAGGTTGCTCATCGCCTCTGTAAATACGTTTGCGTTGCCGTTTCCGCCGATTCTGCATTTCTATACAAAATTGGAAGTGCGAGTTAGATTTGACAGGTTGAAGAATTATATCCACAGAATAAGTAGTAAAACTTGTATGGGGTTTGACGTTTTTACTTAACTCCAAAGTTCCGTAAACGTTAATTTAGGTGAGAAGTCTGACTAGGTGCTAGTACGTACCTTCCTCACTCACAAGGTACCACCCACATAAGGAGCCGAGGTACTGCCCATATAAGAAGTAGCTTAACATTTTTGTTTGTTCGCCTTTATTCCTCAGATCAGGTATATTATTTTTCACTACATTCACCGTGGCGGCAGGCCGGGTGCCTCTCCACAGTTTACGGACCCTATAAATGAGGATCTACCTACAATTACTTATAGGACATTGAATGGGTGCATTCCACTGGCCTGCAATGGGCCTCCAGGTCGCGCATGTGAGTACAAACCCTGCAACCCAGTAGTTCAACCCACGGGACAAAAGTAGATTTTAGGATATCGCCGGTATCTGTACCCATCTGTGGTCGGTTGCAGACTTGCAGACGGACGACAACCTGCAGTACACATTCTACCCGGTGTCGAGCGGCGCCTTGTCGTTCCGCGTGCGCGCGCCCAACGATGCCCACATCGCGCTCACCACCGGCCCCATGGAGTCCGACCCCATGTACGAGGTGAGTGCACGTGCGCATGCGCAACCCACCCCTCACCGGCTCCACTCCCTTCGCTCACCTTACTTGCGACCTGTGTACTTCGGGCACGGAAACTCTAGTGTGTAATTAACTTTTCCACTGCTGTCTTCCAGTTCGCGTACGGTTGACATGCGCGATCTCGGTTCTTGATTGGCTGGCGAGATATGGCTTGTAATGCCAGGTAATCTATTCAAATTTGTTCGTTTCACAAAAACCAAGGATATTCATTCCAAGGTCACATATTTTTTGTTTGTTTTTTGAAACGTGCCATTGATGGTACTAACAGTTCTTAGGTACACCCGTAAAAGAATACGATTCTGCACAACAGGGTGCACGTTCCGTTGGACTTAGTTAGCGGACGGTAGCGAAGCACTATGTTATGTAATAGGCGTAGGTGTGTGGGTGTACATAGGTAAGAGGGTGTCCGTAAGCGTGATTGAGCCACTTAGGACTGGAACCGTTCGATTTTTCAAATACGAGCCGACGCCGGTTTGCAGATAATCATCGGTGGCTGGGGCAACACCAAGAGCGTGATCCGCAGGAACCGCCAGAAGCCGGACAAGGTCGAGGTGGAGGTGCCCGGCCTGCTGAACGCGGGCGAGTTCCGCGGCTTCTGGGTGCGCTGGGACGCCGGCATCGTGTCCGCCGGCCGCGACGGCGAGCCCGTGCCCTTCGTCTCCTGGCAGGACCCGCAGCCCTTCCCCGTGGGCTTCATCGGCGTCTGCACCGGCTGGGGCGCCACGGGAACGTGGAAGATCGAAGGTAGGCCCCACGCACCTTCTCCGCTTGCCGTGCCGTCCCTAACCCATCGCAAAATGTGCCCAACGCAGTTTTGTTCTCCGCGCAGATGGCGAAACTTTCGCAACGCCGGACAAGTTAGAGTATAGGTACCAGCCCGTGATGAGTGGCTCGGTGACGTTCTCGTATCGCGGGCCGCACAACTGCCACGTGGCGCTGACGCAAGCGCCCCGCGAGACCGACCCCATGTACGAAGTGATGATCGGCGGCTGGGAGAACACCCAGTCCGTCATCAGGCATCGCCGACAGAAGCCGGACAAGGTAGCACCCGCCATTGCCCTTTGCCTCTCATAACTGGTTTCTCTGTTAGTGTCTATATTAAAACTCTAGCTCAAAATCATCGCTATATTTTTTTTTACTGGCTATGATCACACAATTCGGATCCCTCATTTGCCTAGGCATAAACTCGTAATCGTCGTCCGCATTTCGAGGCACTAAAACGCTCTGGTGTTCCGTAGGTGACGGTCCCGACGCGGGGTATCGTGCACGCGGGCGAATTTAGGGATTTCCGAGTGGAGTGGAGGTGCGGCAGGATCATTGCTAGAGAGGCCAACGGAAACGTGATCATGGAGTGGACGGACCCGGCTCCGTTCCCGATCACCCACTTCGGCGTGCGCACCGGCTGGGGCGCGCGCGGACAATGGAGGATCAGCGGTCGGCTTCACTAGACCCTGGAGCCGCTCCGGTCGTTGCTAACCCGTAACAGTGTGAGATCGTGTCATCAATATATTTGTGCAGTTACTAACGATTTCATTGATATAAAGGAATACATATTGTACTGGATTGTTTGTTTTTATGCGGGCCATGGGCCGTGTCAATGCCGGAGCGTTTCGAACTGACGACCGTCGATGTTGGCGCATATTTTGCGGTACGTTGGGTACATTTTGTGATCGCTGCACTCGCTGACGCTATTAATTATCTAATCATCTGTTTGGTGTGTGTCTGTTCCATCTGCACAATGCTGGCGCGGATGGGTGGAATTGTAAACTAATTTTGCATGTTAGAAGGTACATCAGTAAATTGTCTGCTAATTAATGTATATTCTTCACGTGCAAACACTATTAACCGAGGCCTGTTAATTGACAATTAATGAGTGACGATTATTTGATACAATCTACTGGCCTCGTGCTTTCATGTTATTCATGGCTTCGGAGTTATATGGCTCATCCATCATTAATGTCAAGTACAGAAGAATGGCTTGCCGCTAAACATAGTTGTATTCTAACTCTTGGGCTTTTACATGCATTAGATTAAATTTATTTAATTTATGGCTACATAAAGAAAGAAGTTTCATCGATATGGCCTCCTCATTCCATCGAGCAATTCACAACCGCATGGTTTCTATCAGTGTTATGTTGATTTAGAACTGCCGGCAAACAACTGCACCCTGGCGGAGAACCTTCTCGATGTGACCCCAACAATGGACTACTGCGCAGGCGTGTCACATGGGCGTTGGGTTATAGTTAACTGTAGGGAATTGTACTCTACGAATAAACATACTGATGGATCGAAGGAACAAAGTAATTTGCGAAACAGACCCCAAAATTTAGAAACACATAAGATACGTTACAAATAATTTGATATTATTCCGTAACGATATGAGCAATATTGCACTTAAGCAAAATAGGTTATCATAAAAACGTCATATTTTCAATATCTTTCAATACAATTCAAAAACATGATTATTTTTTAATATTGATGCGAAAATACAGTTAGGTATCTCATTAATTTGTGGTTATTCAACGACATCTACATTGAAACATTGTATTCAGATATGTCATTCCGCATCTGTTCCTTATCTTCCAGCACAGAACAGACACAATATTTTTTGGGATTATTTTCAAAATCTGAATGCAATGCTTTCATGCAGATGTCGTTTTATATCCTCAAATTAATAAGATAACGAATATCGTATCCATAAAATACATAAAAATATCAAGTTAAATCCGGACTGACTCCAGCGTCCAATACCAAAACCGACTTTGGTCACATCTGCAACTGGGTTGATATCTCAATCGTCGCAGTAAAATGCCTTAGCGTAGGACTAATGCGTGAAATCGCCTGCGTGTGGATTCGAATATAATCGAGAAATTCGCTGGCTGTCCTAACTGCCTCGATCGCTCAGGGGTAGATCAGTAGAAATCCAAAGGACGCAGGTTCGTATCCTGCTTCAAACGAATCTGCTCCAGACAAAAAAATATAATAACAATGCTTCAGTGTAGATGTAGTTACTAGTCGTGGGACGAGAAATGAGAAATGGGTTTGTAAACTGTTACTAGTGTAAAAACGAAGTATTCATTTTACGCCGAGCAGTATGGCCGCTACAAGTTTCTTGTAGCGCACTGGATCGCGCACGCGGCGCGCTTACGAAAGCCCGTAGGTTGCGAGACGTCTAGACGCAACGACCCGCCAGCCGCGACTGTCTCGCTTGCGCAATGTAGCCGTAGCCGGCTTGGAGCCGGCGTTTCTCGTAACTGGGGTTACGAGTAATAGGTAGTAATATTAATAATTACTTCGTTGCGGCTTGTAGCCGGCGACTCTCGCAACTGGGGTTACCGCCGAAACTGTAATGCGCGCGCAGTGCGCACTGTAGTCGAAGAGGGGCTACATTCTTAACGACCGCCGTTGTGGTTTGCTTACAGAAAAAGTCCAACGATTAGTATTTCGAAATGCTAATAGGCATATGAAATAAATTATGAATATGTTTATTTATCATTTGTGTTATATTATTTCTGGGGATTATTTTGTCGAGGATAAAAAGTTTTGTCTGACTTCTTAATTATTTGCGATAACTACATAGTAACAAAACCTCATTCTTGATTTTTGGATTTTTTCTCTTCTTCTTCTTGATTTTTGAATACAGGTCACTGCACTCGAGATTCAGAATTCATGTGAGATGATCGAACCGTGCTAGATTATACCCATTCATGTCAAGCCAAAAAAAAAAAAAAAAAGGGAGAAGAAGGGAGAGGGAGTTTTCTTTCATTGGAACTTTCGTTTCGTTGGAAACGGCCAACGGTTACATACATTTTAAAATCAAATACAAATAAAAGTGACATAAAATAAAACAAAAGACAGTGCATCCAGGCTCTATTCTATTGCATAAGACAAAATAATTGCCAACCGCACTCAATTAGTCGCGGTGGCAAAGCCGAGCTTCATTGACTCTTTCATCAGTATGTTCCTTCAGAATTGAGGGGGCGTTGTACAATGGACAACTCAACGTGGGACCAAGTGCAGGCAGCGACCACCCCGAAACAAACAACAACAGTATGTTCCTGTAGTTATTGTTTCTTGGGGGTTACCATGGTGAATTAACTTAAGAACGGCCCGTAAGCTATGCTCCCCATACAAACGTAGTTTACTAATAATTTGAAAACCGCTATTCCAATTACATTAATATTTAATATGTAATATCAGGTAACAAATATCTGTGTCTGCACGCATTTGTTTTTTTGAAAAATCCAAACCGAATTAAATGAAAGCAAAAAGAAAATCTTTATACGAATTTAGTTTTCTCTGTAGTTTGACCTAGAATACATTTACCGAAAAAGCAAAGACGTGCAGACACGATATTTGTAGCCTAATATTAGATACCAAATATCAAGTAAGTTGGAACAGTGGTTTTCAAATTATTAGTAAACTACGTTTGTATGGGAGGCGAAGTTTTCTGATGCTTACGGGCCGACCTTAAGTAATGCAACTAAATGTCAGATTCAATCACTAACTTGCTTGTTCACTTGGCGAGTTCATTTATTACGGTAACCTTCCCCATAGTTATCTGGTGGCGGCGCCGAGCGCAACACCGACCGAGTGTAAGCAGCTTGCTGTATGCGCGTGATTTGCAGTGGGTAACCCGTTGTTTGGATGGACAGTGCCGCCGGCGCACGGCTCGGCGTACCCGTCGGCGCCGCTGATGATGGCGCCCCCCGGCGGCATGGGCGGGCCGGGCGGCATGGGGGGGGCGGTGTGGGTGGCGGCGGCGGGGGGGCAGGTGCCTCCGGGCGCGGTGGCCGGCGGACAGGACGGCGAGGCGATGTACGTGGCGCGTGCGCGGCACGAGGGCGCCACCATCCCCGGCAAGCTGATCCAGTCGCACGGCGTCGCCTACGTGCCCTGGGGCGGCGCCGAGCACGGAAAGGACCAGTATGAGGTTCGTTACATCACTTGTATGTTCGTTGGTCAGTACGGCTCTTCAAATTAGATCGGCCACCTGTTTTGGACGCTTGGTATTGATTTTTTCCGCTGTCAATGATACCGGGCCTGTACACATATACTGCGCGTTTCGTTTTGAACCATAAACTTTAAACGCTTAAAGCATATGCAAGCGTCCCGAATCAGATTGCACCACGCTTCAAGCTGTAAGAATCGTAAACAATTTGGACCGTTTGTGAATGTGCTTACGGAAACAAAACAATCAACATGGAAAAAATTACCTCAAATTTTAATCTGATCAATTGGTCCACAGAACATATCATTTCCTTGAATTGGTCCAAGAGGAACTTGAATTTTCAAGCGAGAGACATTCACCGGTTTGTGAAAAAACATGGTGGAAAGACGGCTATAGATACGTCAACTGAAAGTTACCTTGTTGCACTGTGCCCTTGATCTCCTTCCCTTTTTGATTTGGGGGCCCATTCAGGTAAGAGTGAGTTCGAGTTCGGGAGTGAGTTAACCTAAAAATAGCTCGGAAACAGATTATTATTTAAATAACGGAACTGTTACTACCAACGTATTTATGGGAACAATCTGAAATGATGTTCAAGAAGTATGGTAGAGTGAAATATTTCAAAAAGTGAGTTGATATTTAGCGACGAATTCCAACTCACTCTTACCTGAATGGGCCCCCAGAGGTGGCGACGCAGGCACGCGTTCACGTACTCTCTGCCGCAGGTCCTGTGCGGCGGCAACGCGAACTGGGTGCCGGCGAGCGGGCCCAACATCCCGGCGGGCGCGTTCCCCGGCGGCGAGTCCGAGGACGGCGAGCCGCTGTTCGTGGGGCGCGTGCGCCACGAGGGCGCCGTCACCGTCGGCAAGGTGCAGCCCTCGCACGGCGTCTGCTACATCCCCTACGGCGGCCAGGAGCTCGGCTTCCCCGACTACGAGGTGCTCGTCATGTACTAGAGCCTCAGTCGCTGGGTGACCGGGGCAAGGGAGACGACATAGCCATACCGCAGATAAAGAATACTCTAGTATCGTGCAGAAGGTTCACTCTGCACCTGCAGTCTGTAAAATATAGCTCGATACAGAGGCCCTATTACGAGTTACAAATCACTTATCGTCATTCATACACATTTCGCCACAGGTTAGCACCATTGAATAGAGCAGACATTTGAGGAATACACTAAATCGCCCGTCCATAAATATACATATAATAACATAAATGTGTTGAAAACATGTATCTACACAGATATTACATCTCATGAACAGGCGATGTAGTGTATCCCTCAAATGCCTGCTCTATTCAATGGTGCAAACCTGTGGAAACGAAGAGTTCAACGAAATTTGGATAAGTGATTTGTAACTCGTATCTGGTATAATTTTTCATGTTCCCGAACTTCTTTGATTACCTTTTTCTTAAGGCGTAACGAACGAAAAGCGGGAGAGCGTTTTCTTTTTCATTCAAATAGCACAGGTGGCAGCTGTCACAGGCTGCAATTAATTTGTGTTCAAACTGGATGGTCCGCACCGTATTGAACAGAAAATAAACCAGACATGGCGTTTTGGCTAACAGAATATCCTCTTTAGGTTTCCATGCTGACCCTTTCCCCGTCTACCACTCGCGTCTCTCTCATTCGCAAGGCACATTAAGTTTGCAGATGATAGGCTTATAGTTCCGGACGGGCGGCCCGAACGCGGCCAGTCCCTCGGAGCGTACCCCTTTCTAAAGAGTCACAGCAAGTCAATTTAGCGAAGTACTCTAGCGCTCTCTCACAGGCACGTGTACTAATCGCAAGTTATGCATTTTTGGGTTGCTAGTTGTAGTGTGTATAACAATAGTAGTTGATTAAATTTGAAAATATAATTTTTGAACTATTTTGTATTTGAAAATGTCAACTTTGAAACATTACCAAATCAATGCCTGCTTGATATAGCAATATTTTTAAGTCCCCAATGGAAAGTAAAATTCCAATGGTGCAGCGAATGAACTGGCTTATTAGATATATAGTGCCGAGTTGCCTTCAATGTCGTCAAATTAGTGCTTCATAAATGCTGTTGCACTGAACTTTTGTTAAAAGCCTGCCATGTGATTCTTCATAAATGTTATACTATAGATATTGTTGATATCGAGGAGTTCATTGCACTCCAAATAGGAGACAGAATCTCCATACAATAATTTGTACTGGTCTGTTGGTAGCATTTGAATGCATAATATGATAGTATATTGTATCAATTTTATTAAATTATATTACCAAATTGTTTTTTTATTCGCCCTAGTCATGCTGAGGTAGGCACATTTGCAGTGAATAAATATGTTTTCCTAAAAGTTCACGCAAGAAGCTGTACAGATATTAACTACTCCTTCGAAACTTCTTTACTGACGTTTGGGATGGAGACATAACTTAAGTTTAACTTCATGAATATAAGTTACAAAGCTCCAACTGAAAAAGTTCCCACCATTTTTAACTCTATCAGACTTGGCAACAATGCCCCAAAAATTTTCAAATACTTTTTCTACTAACATAAAAATTTTAACACTGCATCCCTCGGTTTGCATATTCAGAGACCACAAATTCTTGTAAAATATGTCTGAATAAGCACACTGCAATAATTTTATTTAAATAATTATTGCATTGAGGGTGACTACAGTGGTCACTTCACCACTACAATCTCCCCACCATCGATATACCTAATCCACTGAAGTTATTATCTAACCATACGTCATCAACAATTGTATTGTAATGATGATTGGATTGAGGGTGGCTACACTGGTCACTCCACCACTACAATCTTCCCATCATCAATATACTTAGTAATCCACTGAGCTATCGTCTAACGTGGCGCCTAACTGAACATCACCAACAATTGTATTGAAAAAATGATTGCATCGAGGGTGGCTACACATGTGACTTCACCACTACAATCTTCCCAACATTAATTTACTTAGTAATCCACTGGAGCTATCGTCTAATGTGACGCCTAACTGAACGTCATTAACAATTGTAATGAAATAATGATTGCATTGAGGGTGGTTACACTGGTCACTCCGCCACTATAATCTTCCCAACATTGATATACTTAGTAATCCACTGGAGCTATCGTCTCATGTGACGCCTTACTGAACGTCATTAACAATTGTATTGAAATAATGATTGCGTCGAGGGTGGCTACACTGGTCACTCCACCACTACAATCTTCCCAACATCGATATACTTAGTAATCCACTGGAACTATCGTCTAATGTGACGCCTAACTGAACGTCATTAACAATTGTAATGAAATAATGATTGCGTCGAGGGTGGCTACACTGGTCACTCCACCACTACAATCTTCCCATCATCAATATACTTAGTAATCCACTGGAACTATCGTCTAATGTGACGCCTATCTGAACGTCATTAACAATTGTAATGAAATAATGATTGCATTGAGGGTGGTTACACTGGTCACTCCGCCACTATAATCTTCCCAACATTGATATACTTAGTAATCCACTGGAGCTATCGTCTCATGTGACGCCTAACTGAACGTCATTAACAATTGTATTGAAATAATGATTGCGTCGAGGGTGGCTACACTGGTCACTCCACCACTACAATCTTCCCAACATCGATATACTTAGTAATCCACTGGAACTATCGTCTAATGTGACGCCTAACTGAACGTCATTAACAATTGTAATGAAATAATGATTGCGTCGAGGGTGGCTACACTGGTCACTCCACCACTACAATCTTCCCAACATCGATATACTTAGTAATCCACTGGAACTATCGTCTAATGTGACGCCAAACTGAACGTCATTAACAATTGTAATGAAATAATGATTGCATTGAGGGTGGTTACACTGGTCACGCCGCCACTATAATCTTCCCAACATTGATATACTTAGTAATCCACTGGAGCTATCGTCTAATGTGACGCCTAACTGAACGTCATTAACAATTGTATTGAAATAATGATTGCGTCGAGGGTGGCTACACTGGTCACTCCACCACTACAATCTTCCCAACATCGATATACTTAGTAATCCACTGAAACTATCGTCTAATGTGACGCCAAACTGAACATCATTAATAATTGTATTGAAATAATGATTAAGTTGAGGGTGGCTACACTGGTGGTCACTGCACCACAACGATTTTCCCACTATCGATATACCTAATCCACTTCATCACCGGTAATCACCAATTGTAGTTTGAGTGAAAGTTCAACACCGGTTATCACCAATTTTATTTTGAGAAAATATCAGTACAAAATAAACAACATTATTATCAATAAAATGCACTTATTACTGTGAAAACACCTAACTAGTAAAATTTTAACGACGGACGGACGGACGGACGGACGGACAGCGGAGGCTTAGTAATAGGGTTCCGTTTTCACCCTTTGGGTACGGAACCCTAATAAAAAAATATACAAGTGCACGCCGGGAAAAAAATTAATTCACGCATTTCATAATGTGACATGTATGTATGTATAATCGACCGTGAAGCAAGGACACATTAATTGAATACTACAAATATACTGCAAGGCTGGACCCAAACCAGCAAAGCATACCATTTGCGGGTATTACGTCTACCAATTTTGCCACCGGCTGTATACCCATCATTTTGAATTCTCCTACAGTTCCTCCTCCTGTAATGCATGCCTCCTACTAACAGTGTTTAAGATTATACCTACACACATTTATTTAACGCTTCATCTGCGTTGCGGACATTGACCGCAAAGATTGAACAATCAAACATATTGCCGTCATCACCAAAATCAGATTTGGCATCAGACGCTAGGGCCAGTCCTAGGTTAACTTTAGTAGTTTTTAGTACTTTTACAGTATATTCGTAAAGTAGTTCTTTTTACAGGGCTCTTTCTTCAATTAATGTGTCCTTGGTTCACGGTCGATTACACATACATAAATGTCACATTCCGTAGATTAAAATGGTTTCTCTGAGGTTTCTTTTTTGTATGGTGTAACAATGGTGAAAAATTTGATTTAATTCATTTTTATTTATCATACTGCGTGTATTATAGCCAATGGCATGTTGCATTGACAGGAGTTTATAATGCCCCACCTATAGGACCTGGCAGAAAATAATGCACATCGAACATTGGAAAGAGACAATCGGCTAATTTCGGCTTCGTAAAGCGTCATCTCATTTTCATGTATCTAGTACACAGACGAAATTAGTCGACAAACCCCTTGATTTGCCTCTGCTACAAATTCTTACAGAAGCAAATTCTTATAGACACGCATTGGAATGTTGACAGAATACCTAGTAAAATTCAGTAATGAGAAATGATGCTCAAAGATTAGAATTTCAAAGTTAGATTAAGTGAAATCTGGACTAACCCTAATGGATAATTATTTAACCAAGTTGCTCCTCCTTATTTGCTTGAGTGGTGTATGTTAAATCAGGACCACCTTTACGACAAATCTAATCGAATTTGTAAGAGTCACCCTGTTCATTATATAATTATAAGATATATGCCAAGTCACACAGTGCTCTGTATTGCGCAGGTAAAAGATTAGAGAGCACGTCATCCAAAGGAAGATTAAAAAGCCAGTTACAATAGTTATGCTGTAGGTAGAAGATGCTGCTTAACCTCAAATTATCAACATTGTCAGCCTTACCGAGTAGGCATCTGAATCGTGGACCCCCGAGGTATAAAGAGTCAGCAGTGCTTCCTGGAACTTGGACGGAAAGCGCACTAGTGCTCACCCAATAGCAGAGGTGTGCGTTGGGCGGAGTGGCCGAGTCATCGCTTAACTCTGCAACATGCAGTGGTAAAGATTGGAAACAGGTTCATGTCTGTGATTTGAGGATTTTGAACCTGGATCAATAGAAAAAGTTTTGAATGTGGTTTTTTATGTATTCTATTGTAACACCTACCGGGTTGGTACCATCGCATTGGATGAAAAGATGGTCGAAGCGGCAATGAAAAATTGTCCGTGTTTTCCATCCAGTTCAATGTAGCCGTGCTCATAAAGGGAAGGTCCTGGCATGGCACCTAATTCCTTCGGGAATGTGGTGTATTGGGCTGATATCATAACGGTAGTTGTGTGGTATTAGCCATCCATGTCAGGTCGCATAAAAAAAAAAAAAATTAGAAATCTATATTCTGTTGTAACTATTTGCAAATAAAATGAATTTAAATTTGAATTTGAAGAACAGAGCCTTGAGGGGGACACTAGGATCTCTATGATCTCACTAGGAAAGAGAGAAATGGGAAGATTTCTTTTCATTTTATCGAGAAGTTAGAATGTTGGAAAGTTGGGCCGTGGTACTAACATTCAATTGTTACTTTATTGCAATGTATTGAGGCGCAAAGTTTTACCACTTTGCCTCCTTGCAAATGGATGCTTCATGCGAGGAAATCATTTAACGTGTGCTCCTGGATTTTGGATATTATACAACTGTTGAATAAAAGAATAACTAAAAAAATACTCCGACGAATTGAGAACCTCCTCCTTTTTTTTGAAATCGGTTAAAAATATCAAGCAGGTAGCATTAGAAAATAATGTTTTGCTCACCAATAACATCACCCATTATTGTTTGTTTTTTGTCATTTGTTTTCTTAGAAAAAGCTAATACGATGGGGAAAAGTCTGAAAACCATAGACCTAGCAACATCCTATACTCCGTTGAATGGGGCATTTGAGACATGCATGAATTCGCCCGTCCATGAAATCTTCAGAATGTGTACAAATACAGGTTTTAAAAATGAATGACTCAGAAGTCTGTCACATCCTTCTCATCCCCTTGGTTGGTCCGAATTAGGTTGACAGTGCTCACAATCACAAATATATTCGTGCAAACACCTGATCCGAATCAGTACTCGCGAATACTGCAATATTTGCGATATCAAATCGGACCGATTGTGAGCGTGCTAACAGAGCTCACAAAATAACCTCAAACCGTTGATTGAAGTGTCTTTTACAAAAAAGAGTATTTAATTTTCAACAATGAACAATTTGCAAGCGGATAACTCTTTAGTAACATTATGTGACAGCGGTTAGCGTTTGAGCGCGATTCGGACCATAGGCTGCATTCACGCTGTCAGCGTATGAGCCCAATTAACCATAGCCATAGACAAAGAATATCTCCATAGATGCAGGGCACCAATGTTTTCCGTGTATTCTGTGGTCTTATTTGTCATCACCAAGTTTAATTTTACCCATATGATTTTTTAAAATAATTGCTTTTGTGAATGTAGAATGTGAATTTTTTGGGCGATTTAGTGTAATCGTGAATTAGTGTAAGTGGAAAAAATCGTTCCAGCAGCTATCCGGCTGCGTGTTGGACGTCCCATGAGTTAGCCTTTACCAGGGAACAAAGTGTTCCCGAAGAGGACGGGCTCTTAGGGGCACTGAAGAGAATTATTTTTGAGGAAAGATGGGTGACACAATAGGTGAGTGATGTTTTGATTATATGAAAAAAAAAATTTTTTTATGTTTTGACAGCCGTAAGTTAAATTTGATTTTAATTTTGTTATTAACCGTAGATGTCCGTGCACTCCACCCTAAGAATGTCAGTTTTGACTGCTTAGGCGGCATATGTTGGTTTCACAAGCGCTATGGGAGGCTTTCTGGAGACAAAATTTTGCAAATATTTTTTATTATTTTTATGAAACAAAAATTTTATTGAATAAAAAATCACAAAATTTAATTGTAAAAATACATCATTCTTTTTATTAACCTGAGTCGCAAGTTTTATTTACATATTTATAAAGTTTCTTTTGAGTCAGTGAAGCATATTTTATAGCATAACATATAAGCATAACATATTTTATTGGGACAGTTTCCTACAAAACTTCCGAGTATTCATAAAATTGTGACTTGTTGCGGGTTTGTTGCAGAACGAATTTGCAATGCCCGCGCTGATAACACTTCCGTGTGCTACCCCGTCAGCGCTAGCGCACTTGCCTTCCAGGTACGAGCAGAGCAACGTCAAGCGGAGCTCTGTCTGCATACAACTGCTGATCATAATGGACTAGCATACACGGTACGACATAAAGCCCAGCTTAGAATAGGCAGAAAAACCTGCTAGTACTTTTTTTTTATTTCGTTATTTCACCAATTCTTTTGCTTGGTAGATAAAAGAATATTGATATGGTGTCAAATATTTTTTTGCATTTACTTAATTTGCTCGCTGATTACTCACCTATGAAATCTCCGCACTGGAAACATTTGTGTGCCTAAAGTCACGGTGGGACCGTTCACAAAACACCCTCATCGTGTCCATGTCGGTGCTTGATAATTCCATTTTCGGGACCTAGATTTTCCGCCAAATATGGCGTATGATGAGGATGTTTGTGTCAGATGCTGAAACACTAGCTTATATTTGACGTCTTTGCTAAGACAACCTGTAATATAATGTGAAATAAATACGCTACAAGTGGAAAATGGGCAGGACAAGTAAGGCTAAGCATCGAGTGCAGTGAGAGGTTTATTCAACGCTAGTCTCATTTCGAAGACAACCACTGTATAGTCTAAAAGAACCCTTTCACACGTGGAGACTGGTGTATTGTTCTGACTATTTAACTGACCTCATAACAGTTACACTTTCTTTCAATAAACTTGGCCTGTGTGAATTTATTCATACATATTTTTACATAAGAGGTGAGATAGGAGACTAGCAGACTGTTCCGTCTCAATAAAACTTGATTTCGGTCAACATTAGTAACACACAAGTTCTATCGACATCAGTGAACCTGTTGGAGTAATTTAATCTTTAATAATAATTATAAACTTTTATCTTGCTACAGATACGCCTTCACGACCTCAGTGCGATATCTGAAAAGTATAACTTAATAAAGCGTGCCAGCACGCCAGATCTTCTGTCGGCGGAGGAGTGGCGCAAGTTCTGGGCGACTTGGCACGGAGGACGTGTGCGTGTCGGCCGCGCCGGTAACCCCGCACCGTTCCTCGACGCCAAGATGACTGAACGAGCCCAAGTACATTTCATCATGCCGTCGGGGATTGCTGGCCACACGCAGTGGAAATTTGAATGTTGGTTGACTGTACTCCATAAAGTTATTTACTTATTTTTTGTTAAGAACGGCGTATGGCACACACCAGGCCCCAAATATAAGGTGCTCGACGACGCCCATGGTCTTTCGAACTTTAAATGGGTGCTGTAAAATCCATTGAAGGCGACTGAGGGATAGCATAATGCAGTTTCCGAAAAGCTTTTTCCATGGTAGAGATGCCAAAACACAGAGAGAGCCATACCCCCTTCGAAGTTGGAGGATCTCTAAATTATGGCGCCTCATTGAGTTCAAGGATCCAAGCAGGTAATTAGCTGAACTGTTCCATAAATGCAAACAACACTCCATGCAAGACCGAATCTGCGCCTTATAGGTTGGTGTGGCAGGAAAGACTGACGTAGCCTGTTAAGGTTTTTTGCCGTCACCTTGGCTTTATCCTCTATATAGCAACCTATGTTCAGGCCATTTCTCAGGCCTACATGGGAGGAGGTCATCAATACACAGAGTTGGACCCTAGAAGGTCGGTGTGCCATTGAACTAAGTCCACTTTGCACTAAATACGAAAGCCTGTGTCTCGCTCTCGTTAAACTCGACCAGGTTTTGGATACCACACCCGGACTCTTTTTCCAGGGTCTCTTCGAGCCTAACAAGGAGGCCTATCCTCCTCCACTTCAGCCCAGCATGTGGTCCGTTGTCTGGTAAAACTGCTGGCACTGTGCTGTCATCTATGTAGCAATGAATGTTGCCCAAATTAAGCAGATCATTAATTTGCAGCCGATAAAGGATTGGAGACAGCACAGAGCCCTGCGGTTTGCCGCTATTCACTGGCATGACTTTAGAGCAACACCTGTCAACCAAGACGTATGTTGCAGCCATGCAGAAAGTCGGCGATCTACTCACACAAGCCATAAGAAGGGGGCTTGAAAAGCAGTGCCTTGAGCCAAACACTTTTGAGATATTCAGGTCGATAGCCATACCTTTTTGAGTGTATCACCCATATCATGTCCGATGTAAACTAGAATATTCCCAGCAGATTTTGTCTAAGTCGGAAGCCGCATTGGTGATCAATGAGGAGTTCATCAACTGAGAGTTAATGTAGCGCTCCATTTCTCGGCTAAAACAGAGACCAGGGCGTAAAAGTTTTATAATTTCTAAAACATGTTCCACTAAGGCAGCCTGAGGCCCCACGGGCGAGGCGTCACCGGTTCAGCCGGCCAGTGTGGTCACAACTGGCCGGCCTGCCCTTTTTGTAGAATTGAATCCTTAAGTTATAGGTCAGCTATCGAAAATAGTGAGTAACGTCCACCTCGGCGGACGGAACGACCACAGAAAGTCAGCCATCAGAAAACAAAACAGTTCCTGTTAACAATCCCTAATTTAAACCAAAATTTAATAGATAAAGATCCTGCAATCCAAGGGCTGACAAGTGCCAAACTTATTAGAATCTGCCGTAAGTTAAAATGGATTCCATCCTACAAAAAAAGCAGGAAGAAAGGAACTGTCACAAATGGCCAAACTGGCTGGCTGAACCGGCGATATCTCGGCGGACCCACAGCGGTGCCTCGGAGTAAAGATGACAGTATTTTTTATAATTTTTTGAACATATTTTATTTTGTCGATTTGTAGTTTTATGGACAGACAATTTTCGACACGTAAACTTGTTTCTATGGAGCTACAGCGCAAGTACTTTGTGAATGTGATGCAGTGGGTCCAGTGCGGCCGCAAAACATATCCAGGAGCGTATCCGGCGGAGAACCAACCTGGGTTGCTGCAACGGAGGGTGTGCTTCCAATCGGAACACTAATCGGCGGCCATGAAGGAGAGCCACTGCACGTGATCCGGGCCCAGCACAGCGGTTCGCTCACACCAGGAAAGTTTGTGCCTTCCGAGGGCACCGGCTACATCCCGTGGGGCGGCGAGGCTCACCAGAAGGAAGAGTTTGAGGTGAACACTCTTTACATAATTAACAGAGCTGTCTGTGATGGCAGAAGCATGCCTCATTGAGGGACCTGTGCTTTGTAAAAGAACTCCGCTTGTTTAATCGGCTGCCAGGCGGACCACAGGCGAAGAAGGAACAGCAAATGTTGGACTTGTAACGATAGATGAATGTACATGCAAAGTCGTTCTCACACTTAGAAAACTATAAATGACCCTTTCTCTCAGAGCATATGTCATTCGTGCCCACACTCTGTTGATCAAAGGTTGATGCCATTCACTCCATGCACTCGGGCACCTTTGGATCCATGGCTGTGGCAGCCGGCCAGGCGTCATGCTGATGTCCGTGCTGACATTTCACTTTACTGGAGTCTTCATTCCGGCAGCACTTGATTGCATGATGTCTTTTGGGTGCAGGCACTGGTAGGCTACAATGTGGAGTGGGTGGCGGCGGCAGAGGGCGCGGTGCCGGCGGGTGCGGTGCCGGGCGGGCACGCAGAGGACACACGCGAGACTCTGTATGTGGGCCGCGCGCCGCACGAGGGACACCTGCTGGTGGGCAAGGTGCAGCGCTCGCACCACGTGCTCTATGTACCCTACCAGAGCAAGGAGATCGCCAAGTCCGAGTACGAGGTGCTCGTCACCGGCTCAAAAGACCAACATCGCGGTGTCCGCTTTGACGGCGGCGACCAGCAGTTCCGGCGCGCTGTTATTCCGCATTGCGGGTTTATTCATCAACGTAAGTGTACACATTGGTTTATTTATTTATTATGTTTTAAATGAATTTGTAGCGGTAAAATACATAATGCGTAATATGATGCTGAATCATCAGGTACCTTCATGTGCGCTGCGTGCGCCAATCTATACCGAACTCAGTGAACATAGACCTTATATTTATTATACTTTTAGCCAGGTTGTTAGCACTGGGTTAAATGTGCCTATATCCATGTAGTCACATTAGCAAATGTTTAACGTGAAGTGAGCCTAGATCCCATCCGGATGAACTTCAGTCCTGTCTGAAATGAAATGTTAGCCTAGAGGAATAATAATAATAATATATAATGAATAAAATTATTTCTTTTTAATAACTGTTTTTTAAAATTTGGCAGCATTTAAATTACGTACACCACCGTGCAGGGACTCTCTGGAATATGGTGAAATATCCCTTGCATTTCCCCTAACTGTCCTGCTGAAAAGAAAACTATAAACTGTGTCTTCACTCCAGCCCGTTTACCGGCCATTATTTCCAAGATGGCTGGATGTTAACTGTCATTTCTGCTAGCGTCCTCGCTGTTGCTAGAGTTGCCCTTCTTGTACGAAGCACCAGTTTTATATTCTGTGGTTGTTTGTGTGTTTTTCAAGACCTTGTATGTTTTGAACTTATTATTATTATATTGTATATGCACTAGCAGCATCATGCTGATGCGTGCACTTCTTCTTATGCACTTGCACTTTTGTTTTTAAGCACTTGCACTTATTTATTTATTTTCTTGTCTATTAATTATTTACTGATTAACTTGTTTTTTACCATTTTCTTTGCCGTTGGCATTTCTAAGTATTTCTTGGTTACTAGTGAACTACAGTGCTCTGGGTATATTTCTCAGCACTATATTTGGAATACTTCGAGGTTAGAATTTTCGCAATTCCCCAAATCTCTATTCCGTAACTCCAGATATGTTTTACGATCCTTCTTTAAACCAGTATTTCGTTCTTGAGTGAAAGAAATGTTTTTTTATCCGGCTTCACAAAAGGAGGAGGATCTATGTTCGACTTTATGTATTTTTTATTTATTTAACTTTTTATAATTTTTTATTTAACACATCTTGAATTTACATACAGTCTCGGTTGGCAAAAAAAATACAAAATCACAAGAGTATGAGTTACTACATAAAGCATGAATCCCGTAGGGGGCAAAATAAAAACACAGCTGGACACATAACTGGACATGGATGGCTAATACCAAACTAATCATCAGATATTAGCCTAACACACTACATGGAAACCATGCCAGGACCTTCATTATATTGTCGACTACATTGAAATGGATGAAAAACACGGACAATTTCCATTGCCGCTTCGACCATTGTTCATTCATGCGATGGTACCAACCCGGGCGGGATTAACCCTACAACTAGTAAGTAATGAAGGGACCTACAGCTTTACGTAGGATCTGAACCACGGCCAGCCTCAACCGTTGAAAATGGTCACCCATCCAGAACTGAACCGCATTCAGACGTGCTTCACCCAGCTTATCGAATCACAAGGCTTCGCGCCACTAGGCTACCAAGGCTGACAAACTACCCAGTAGCCAGTATAGACCTTTATGTAGTAGTTTTGTCTCATGTATCTTTGCTTTAATATTATTGGACCAAGTGAGCCTTTTGTCAAGGTGTAGTCCAAGGTATTTTTAACATGTCGTTGGTAGTCTTGGTAGTATCGAGTGGAGTAAAAATCATTGGGTGTTTGTAAATGCTGCTTGGTGTGTGTTTACAAATTGTATCTTTTGTTACAGGACCACCACCCTTCATGGGGCAACTGGGTCTTCATTGAACCAACAAGGATCTTTTTTGTTAAGCAACGTCGTCATACGTCATCATCACAATTAAAAGCAGTTGAAGAATCCGATGTGATAAAGAGGAAAAGGATGTCGATAAAATATTATAGGTTTAGGGGCTCGCCCCAAATTTACAGAATTCACAACCAATTTCAGCTTAAAATCGCCTCTTGGTCAAAATGTAAATTACGCTGTCCGTAGCCTAGCGGCACTGCTTCTGGGTATGACAATTTTACTATGACTGTTTATTTCGTAATTTTTTCATAAAACAAGTAATTAAAACATGTATATCAGTAAATTTAAAACATCTCAATATACCATTCTCAATCCTCAATACAGAGTGTAACTGCAGTCATTGCGGTAACTTTGACATCGACATTTTTGAACATATCACCATTTTGGTTCCTCGCTCACTGCCATCGCGCCCCTCACCAGTGGCGTCAGACCGCCCCAAACCAGCAGCACCAGAACCCATCCACTTAAACCCGTTACTGTAGTTTTAGATACTAACACCAGTATTTTTCAAATTAATACTTTTTTCACCCAAAAATACTGCAAAATGGCATCTAAGTGTATAGTGACTACAAAAATAATTTCACAATGTTACGGCATTAACTGCTGTTACAGCCTACATTACAAATTTACAAGTAATTTTATGTAATGGTTGTGTATACGATTAAAGATTGATTGCCTCCGTAAAATAAAATGAATGCCTGAATATTAACCTAGAATTAGCAGCTAGATATATCTATAATATGAATAAACATAAAATGTTTTAGTATATACGTATAAAGTTATCGCCGTCCGTGGTGCCCGTGCTGGCAGTCAATGTTGACGTTTCATGTGTTTCTAACGAGGCAGGCTGCACACCATGAGATTATATGGAGTGCAAGAAACATTAGTGTCCCTGTATATGCTGTCAAACCTTGCAGCACCGCAAATCAGAAGTTTTCACGTCAGTGCAGTGCTGCATATTCCGTTTGTAGCCGTGTTTCTGTGGGATGATTTTTGTCATGCTGCAGATAATGCTCTCTGCATCGTTGTGCGTATCGTTTTGCATCAAAACTCATTAACCAACGTGTGCTTAAACCGCAGAAGAGAAGAAAGATTAAAACATAACTTTTTTATGAAAAATATTACAGGAAGCTTAGTTGTTTTAATTTTTCACTAAAAGTGATGTATTTAAAAGTTTATAACACTTGACTTGTTTATAACAGTTGCAAAGCCTTGATATTTTTCTCAAACATGTATTTAAAAGTTGATTAACTTTTAGCCTCAATGTTGTCTGTTTTTGATAATAAATTAATTTTCATATTTTTTTTTGATGTTGAGTTTATAAAGTATTAGTTGATTATAAATTAGAAAGTAGCTTAATTTATATATCAATTAAGGGTTTATACATGGCCCAAAAAATTGTCTTTTCCAATAAATGCTTGGTGCCTGAATGGCATCGATATAAAGAAAACATTTAGATCCGTTCTGAGCTTTCCTCGGGTACTCTAATTCGAACAATTTAGAGTACCTGAGCTGTCAGTTTCAATACACCCGTCACGGCGTTCGCGCGTGTTTGACGATTGTATAGGTGCTGATCTATGGTAGAAGAAAGGAAGAATTATGCCGTCTTTTGTAGTGTAAACATGTAAAAACTATTACGGGAAAGCCAAGATGGAAGATAGAATCACATATCACAGGTTTGCTATCGAAATTTTATCAAATGGCGTTATATTATGGTGATATGTGTGGCAGTATGGCGTACGGCGCGGTGTCGTTATCGTGATATCCGACATTGAACGACAAAACTATCGGAAAAGCCGGTATCTCTTTCTAGCATACGTATATTCTATGAAGTACTTCACTATAGGTCTCAGTCATGCATTGTGGTGTGAGTGTGTGTGTATCGCGTTCGCCGGGGGATGGTGTTCTCTCAGACAAGTGCGCGCCCTTTCTAGCAAAAATGATTTTCCTATTTAGGTCCCTCTCGCTCTCATGCAACAGAATGCAACGGATAACTGAGTGATACCAGGTTAAGAAAAAGATCTCTGAGGTGGGGACTAATACGAAAGTTGCAATTTTAATTACCTGATTCGCGTAATGTTAATTGAATATTCAAATCTTACATTTGGTTATAAATAGTAATATGAGTATGTTATGAATAATTTAGATGGCAAAACGTTTGTTGATTAAAAATTATAACTGAGAGCGGGAAAATAAAAAAATCATGAAGGCAACACCATAGGCTAGAGGGGAAAACGAGTTGAAACGGTCTCTTGTATGATGTTTGGCTCTGATGGCGCTTCTAGTTGTTTTTTTAGTTCAATGCTAAATGGCCTGACTGGCCTTCGTTTGAATCAGTTCTATGAAGTAGTACATTGTACTTCTATCTGTACATACTGAAAAAGTTGTTTTTTCACAAATATTTAGAGATTTTGTTGTTAATTTATCTGCAGTTATTAAGACATTCAAAAATCGTTATGTAATATCTAATACATTGTACTTCTATCTGTACATACTGAAAAAGTTGTTTTTTCACAAATATTTAGAGATTTTGTTGTTAATTTATCTGCAGTTATTAAGACATTCAAAAATCGTTATGTAATATCTAATAAATACAAAAAATATTTTTCTTATTTAAGTTTCGTTTTATTTAGTCGTAACTTTTTTTTCACAAGTAGTAGTAGTAAATGAGCGTTTTCCAAAAAAAAGTACCCTTCACTTTTGGGCTGTCCACTGTGTTTGAAGTCCAGTAACAAGTAAAATTCAAACAAGTTGAAAAAAGTTCGGCTAGTTATTTTAATAATTAAATGCAATCGAAAAGCATAAAAACACTTTTGAGATCTTGGGGGCACGTACGCACTTGCCCTGAAAATTAACTGCAGTTCGAAACTTCTGCCATTAGGATCAAGGAAAATAACTGTGGTAAGCCAATATCAGACAATATTGTAAACATCCACAGAACACGCAAATAATTTGCATTAAAATGCTTTAAACTAGTTAGATTCAAACAATAATTGTACGAATAATCTGCTTAATGATTCATTATTTACTAATTTTAATATCAAGGTCTCAGTTTTTGGCGTTGCCGCCACTCAATTCCGATGCTAGAAACAATTCTGAAAACTGTGCAGGATAGCATAAATCTGTTTGTCCGAATCAATTTTAGCGAATACTCAGATATTTGCGATAACAAATCGGATCATTTGTGAACGTGCTAACGGTGCTCACAAAATAACCTAACCCCATTGTCTGAACTTCTGAAAATTCTTCAACAAAAACCGGCCAAGTGCGAGTCGGACTCGCACACGAAGGGTTCCGTACCATCGTAAAAAAAGAACACGTTTTTTGTATGGGAGCCCCCTTTAATTTTAATTATTTTTTAATCTTACCTATTTGTTGTTATAGCGGCAAAATAAATACACACTCTGTGAACATTTCAGCTGTCTACCTGTTACGGTTACTAAGATACAGCCCTGTGACAGACGGACGGACGGACGGACAGCGGAGGCTAAGTAATAGGGTTCCGTTTTCACCCTTTGGGTACGGAACCCAAAAAAGAGAATGTAATGTTCAACAGTGAAATATTTTCAGGCGTATAACTGTCACATTATGTGACAATGAAAGTGATTTTGAGATTTTGATAGACATAGAATTTGGCAAACAGGTGAAATCTTTGAACGCTAATGGAGAGAGCGCCCCTTTATGCGGTTTTGCACACGGTTTTTTGAATCTGCTTTCACCCTGCCTCTTGTAGTTATTGTAAATAATGGGCGAGCGAAAGCGATGACGCGTTTTATTTTATATTCTGTTGCAGTGTTAAAATTTGCCGCGCGATCTATGGCTGTCGCACTCACGATTTCGCCCAAATGCCTGCTCTATTCAATGGTGTCAACCTGTGGTATCGAAGAGCTCAGCGAAATTTCAATAAGTGATTTGTAACTCGTAATAGGGCCTCAGAGCACCGTAAGCACTTGAACAATGACGTCATTCTGGCGTCATACCTTACAATCTTGCGTGTCTGAGCACTGTCATCGCAACTGACGTAAAGACCATCAGTACCCGAAGTCCCAGTTGTCACCTAAATTGGCGTTTACGGCAAACCGATCGACTGGCGTTTTCAAATGTATGGAGAACATGGAGAAATTGAAGAGCGCGCGCAGTGGGCGTTAAGCGAACTAACATTTTCGAGTCCGAGTTTGATTTGACAGCTTACTCAACGTTGCCTTATGGCAACGTCGACGTATTTACGTACGTCGACGTTGCCGTTTACGTCCACTCCGCGTTTTCATACAATTTGAAAGTCCGAGTTTGACTTTGACAGCTTGAAGAAATAAAACCACAGAATAACTAGTAAAATAATGCATGGAGTTTGCCGTTTTTACGTAACTGCGAAGTTACGTAAAGGCCCATTTAGGTGACAACTCAGACTGACCACTCAGAGTGGGCGAACTAATTTTTATCGGCCAGACTAAACCAGTTTTGCATGTTTAGTCCGGTGCTAATCTCGTGCTAGGTTTTGACAGGTGCTCGAATACGTTTTTGCACGGAATATCACGGGCAGTCTTCCCCTGCATTCCGAAATGCGTACATTGCAAATATCGCAGAGAAAGCGATACAGTGAATAATCGTGTTCCGAATTGATATCACTGCTCATAGCTATAATCGCACGATATCAAATCGGAACGAATTTGAGCAGACATGTGTCAGAGCTTAACCTAACTACCTCGAAAATGCCTTGTAAGTCTCGAGAGTGGTTATTTCAGGCCTAGAATTGTCTAACTAGGCTAACAAACGACGAAAGGTCTTCGTTATTTCAGAATACAAGTGCATACGATCAGAGAACTACAGATAAACACGGTTAATGACAGCCATTTAACAGCATACACGGCGCACATGTTCTCAGCCGTCAGCGCTTTGTACGATTTGTGTGCGGTCTAGAGTCACGTCCCTTAGGTCAAAATGACGTTCACGGGAGTGAATTTAAGCAATTCGGAACATTCGTGTACGCGTACTTACATACAATGTGAATTCTCCGCAATATACGCATTTCGGAATGCAGTGTTCGTGAGCACACCCGGGATCATAGAAAATTAAGAAACATTTTGTATTTTTATCAATTTTGATAGTCTGTGTCTGTTTTGTTGACTGATAAAAGTTTTTATCCTATCCTTATCAATTTTAAATGATTATGTAGGCTTGATAAAAAAAATACTTCAATAGCTATCAGACGGGCTGTTGGGGGCATTGCATAGTTTTGTTGGAGGGAACATGGGTGACACAGTAGGTAAGAAACACCGGCGTTAAAGAGTATTTTTAACTACTAAATTCTGTAAAAGAATGAACTTTCTTCATTGGGTTAACAACTTTTTCGTTGACTTCAGGCGCACGCGATCCTGAATAAAAAATATCTAACCGCACAGAAAATTATTTATCATTAGGCGGTTGTAGATGGCTAATGGACATTAAATATAAGTCCATCATACGCACTTCTAAAGCCATTCCGGGACCTTCCCCTTATTTGAGCACAGTTATATTAAACTAGACGTAGAACAGAGTTTTTCACTGCAGCTTAAACATCAGTTCCTATAATGTAAAGAAAACCTGAGCCGGCAAGCAAGCGGCTCGTAGCCTAGTGGCGCGGGGACTGGCCTAGCGTACCAGAGACCTGGGTTCAATTCCGACATGCTCCACTGTCTTTCTCTTTCCGAGTTCGATAAGTGCATTTTCGTCACGAATGCGAGCTACTCCATGGTTCGGAATCCATGTAAATCTGTAGGTCTCCTTCCCCTACTAGGTGGGAGGGTGTAAGCCTGCCCGGGTTGGTACCATAGCATTGGATGAAAAGATAGTCGAAGCGGCAATGAAAAATTGTCTGTGTTTTTCATCCAGTTCAATGTAGCTGTGCTAATAAAGGGAAGGTCCTGGCATGGCACCTAATTCCTTTGGGAATGTGTGGTGTATTGGGCTAATACCATAACGGTAGTTGTGTGGTATTAGCCATCTATGTCAGGTCACATAAAAAAAAAGCCAATTGAATAGCATTAAAAAAAATTAAAAAATTAAAGAGCACTTGCAGTAGGCTTTAAGCGAATTTACATTTGCAAATCTGAGAATGATTTGACAGCTTAAAGTGGCCCAACCCGGCGGGACTAACTCAATAGCGGGCATGGTACAAAACTGTGCTGTTGCGCTCTGGGACCTTCTCTGTTTCAAAGAAAAAGACAGGCTCCGTGATGAGGAAGATGCAACATGTCCACAAAAAAGACAATGTGTATAGTTTATGATTTGGTAAGATTTACGAAAATTTTAATTAGAAAACGACTTATAGCTAAAAGTAAACCACGACCGCTATAGTCAAATATCTAACAAAAACCAAATAGATTATAAATATTGATTAAATAAGCTATGTCTGATGACTAATCTTTTTAAGATATTCTTACTTTATCATTGCGTAATCTATCTCCAAAATTATTGTGTAAAACGCGCGAAAAATCCGAACTTTCGGACCTTATAACTTAGAAACCAAACACAATTTTACAATTCCAACGGTCATCAGACATCTACTTTGATCAAATAAAGCTATTTTGAACAAAATTTGGGACCTCTGACAAGTAATATGTGCGTGATCTTCTTTCCCCGTTTGTATGGGGAGTTGAGCGGGATGGGCCACCTTAAGCATCGTCGCAGTAAACATACATTGACATTGCCGTTTACAAATTTTTCCATCGAGTCCAATTAAGCTGTGCTCATTAAAGGAAGGTCCTGGCATGTCACCTAATTCCTTCGGGAATGTGGTGTGCTAATATGATAACTGTAGTTGGGTGGTTTTAGCCGTCCATATCAGGTTGCATAAAAAAACCTCTTTTTGCTCAATGATTTTTTTATGCACGCATAATGAGTGGTAACTCAATCTTTTTGGTTGAATATGAAGTGTGTATGCTATAAATGAAATGCACTTTTTCCCATATTCGTTATATCTTCCGATCCTTACTATTTTCATATGGAACTACTGGGGAGTCACAATCAAACAAATTATTAAAAAAAAATACATATGGAGCAAAGTGTGTGCTATGAAAACAAAAATCATTAATTTCGTGTGGATATACCTGAAGTTATATTTTAATTAATTTGGGCTTGGTAAGTTCAATACTCTCCGATAAATTAACGGAGAACTGATTGTTATTTAGGTACATATGTATGTTTAAAATCATCTTTTAAGTCTGTTAATGAAAATTATAAATATATTTTTGTGCGACAGTTTTCTGATAGACCTCTCAGCATCAATAAAATTAGTAAATTGTGGGTTTCATACAGAACGAAGTTGCAATGCCGGCGTTGACAACACCTACGTATGCTACCCCGTCAGCGCAAGCGCAATTGCCTTCCAGGTACGAGCGGAGCAACGGCAAGCACAGCTCTGTCTGCACACCACCGCTGATCATAATGGACTAGCATACACGGTACGACACACAGCCGAAAAGAAGCAGTGATTGCCTGAAATAATAGGACCTACATAGTATAAAGGATGTTTTGGCAAAGGCGTCACATTCAGTAAGTGTGACTTGAGTCATCCGATGCTCAACCCAAATATGTAATTAGAATTGATTATGTAACACAGGCTATATTCTTTAAGTATCTGTACATGGATGGCTACTCAGAAAACCTACTGTCATGATATAAGTCCAGCACACCACATGGGAAATAGGTGCCATGCCTATAACTTTATTTAATGCAATCACTGGGCTGGATTAACTCAACCAACTATCCCCGGGGCTCATTCTAAGGCGCGCTGGAGCAGTAAACGCCCATCGAGGATTATGAATATATATTCATTTGAGTTATAGTCTTAGTTCATAGGTGATGTAAGAGGCTATCAGACTGTACCTTCACAAGTGTAACTGACTCTGGCAACATAATCGAACACATAAGGTTTATCGACAACAGAGCTGCTGTTGGAGTAGTGATAAATTTTAATTTTGCTACAGATACTCCTTCACGACCTCAGTGCGATATCCGAAAAGTATAACCTAATCAAGCGCGTCCGCACGCCCGATCTACTTTCGGCGGAGGAGTGGCGCGAGTTTTGGGCGACTTGGCACGGAGGTCGCGTGCGCGTCGGCCGTGCCGGCGACCCCGCGCCCTTCCTCGACGCCAAGATGACTGAACGAGCCCAAGTGAAATTCATCATGCCGTCGGGGGTTGCTGGCCACACGCAGTGGAAATTTGAATGTCAGTGGGCTGTACTCCATAAATTAATATTATCACTTCTTATGAAACTAGCTGAGGTATGCGGCTACATCTGACACAACGATTTTTTTTTTTATGAAAGACAGTGACTGTAATGTCACTCTCAGGCCTATTATCTCTATGCAAAACAATCTCCATCGATCCGTTGCTCGTATTAAAAAAGAGGATAAACCAACAAACTATTTGGTTGGTGGTATAAACTACTTATTAGCAGGATCGATTGTATTTATTAGTCGATTATAAAACAGGAACAATGGAGTAATTTTGTAAATAAACTAAAACTATAAAATACAGCAAACCCACACTGTACGGAGATTTGGAATTATCCGTACAGTGTGGGTTTAATATGGAGCATTTCGTTGCGAACGAGCTTGTTAAATGGTAGCAGTAGCACTGCTTACCTTATATATACTGCAAATCTAATTTTATGAACTTTATATTAATTAGAAAACCCTGTAAATTAAATTAACTAACTATGAACAGTGGGTCCAGTGCGGCCGCGAAATTTGACCCGGAGTGTTACTGGCGGGGAGCTGACGTGGGTTGCGGCAGCGGGCGGCGTGCTTCCCATGGGAGCACTCGTCGGCGGGCACGAGAGAGAGCCGCTGCACATCATTCGGGCCGACCACGTCGGCTCGCTCGTGCCGGGCAAGTTCGTGCCTTCCAAGGGCGTCGGCTACGTCGCGTGGGGTGGCGAGGCTCACCAGAAGGAAGAGTTTGAGGTGAATGCTCATTACATACATAGCAGTGCTGCTGAGATGGCAGAAGCAAACATCGTCTAGGGAACTCCGCTGGCTTAATCAGATAATCGGCTGACCAGACTACAGTCAAGAATAGTACCATCTTTTATTTATTTTATAAGGGTACACAAAATAATATGATAGAACAAAAGAAACGATATAAAAAATTTACTAACTACAGCCCCCCAGTAACATTAACTTAAATATTGAAAACAAAAGAATACAAAATAAAGATTCATCTACAAAATTAGACAATACCCTATCAAGAAATAAAAAGAATAAAGTATAATTTTACTATTAATTGTCCTGAAATAAATAGGTGAAATCTTGAGTAAAAGGGAATATATAAATACGCCGCATAGCCCCCCGCCGCCCATTGTGTCAGCTGAAACAATGGGAAAAATATATTTTCGACGGGAAAGCAATTTTTCCCATATCTTATAGATGAAGCTCGATAATCGAAGTGATTTAGTGATAGGGCGTTTAGTGATACGTATCTCGTAAAAGCCTACTGGAAACTATAAAGTACCATTTTCTCGGAGTATATAGCATTGATCTATTGACCACAAGTTGATGCCATTCAATCCATCCATGGCTGTGGCAACCGCCCGATTGTCATACTGAGTTCCGTGCTTTTTTTATGTAACTGGACATGGATGGCTAATACCAATCGGACCGTCAGATATTAGACTAACACAACACACAGGAACTAGGTGCAATGCCAGGACCTTCCTTATATTGAAATGAATGGAAAACATGGACAATTTTCATTGCCGCTTCGACCATCGTTTATTCAATGCGATGGTACCACCCCGGGCAGGAATAACCCTACTACCTAGTATGTAAGAAAGGGGACCTATAGTTTTACCGACAACGGCTAGCCTCTACGGTGCTTCACCAAGCTTATCAAATCGCAAGGCGTCGCGCCACTGGGCAATCGAGGCTGACATTTGACCTCTCCCTTTGAGACACCATTGCTGTGGCACTTGATTGCATTATCTCGTGCCTGTTCAGGCGCTGGTGGGCTACAACGCGGAGTGGGTGGCGGCGGCGGAGGGCGCGGTGCCGGCGGGCGCGGTGCCGGCCGGGCACGCGGAGGGCACGCGCGAGACCCTGTACGTGGGCCGCGCGCCGCACGAGGGCCACCTGCTGGTGGGCAAGGTGCAGCGCTCGCACCGCGTGCTCTACGTGCCCTACCAAGGCAAGGAGATCGCCAAGTCCGAGTACGAGGTGCTCGTCACCGGCTCGGAGGACCAACATCGCGGTGTCCGCTTCGACGGCGGCGACCAGCAGTTTCGGCGCGCTGTCATTCCCGGTTTTGGGATTATAAATCCACGTAAGTGTACACAGTGCTTAAGGTGGGCCTTCCCGCTCAACTCACCATACAAACGTGGAAAGATCATGCGCGTATATCTTATCAGAGATCCAAAATTATACTCAAAACAGCTTTATTTTATCGAACTAGATGTCTGATGACCATTGGTCATGATAGTGTTTGGAGTCGGCCGAAAGTTCGAATTTTTCTCGTGTTTTATACTATAACTTTAGAGGTGGATTACTCAGCAATAAAATAGAAACATCTTGAAAAGATTGGTCATAAGACCTAGCTTGTTTCATGAAGATTTAGAATCAATTTGGTTTTAGTTTTGACTACAGTGGTCGTGATTTACTTTTAGCTATAAGTTGTTTTGTAATTAAATTTTACCAAATAAGACACTATGCGCATTATCTGCTTTGTGGACATTGTTGAGTTGCACTCTCCTCATCACGGAGCCTGTCTTTTTCTTTGAAACAGAGAAGGTCCCAGAGCGCAATAGCACGGTTTTGTACCGTGCCCGAGAATGAGTTAGTCCCGCTGGGAAGGGCCACCTTAATTTATTGATGCGATTTTTTTAATGAAATTCTACATAACGCAGGGCTGTTTTTTCAGTTGGTAAGTTTATAATGTTTAGTGTGAGATATATTAGCTTCAAATATTTGATATTTTGTATGTTTTTAATGGGTAGTGTAAAAAAATATCTGAGTGAGAGAAAAATGTTTCTGGTTATGTCTTCGGTATGTCTTGTTATAGGCCACTACTTGGAGCAACAGGGCCTTCATCCACCCAACAATAATCTCTTTGGTTGAACAACAGCAAGCAGATGAAAAGCCAAAGTGACAAAGAAGAGCAACAGGATTCCGATATAATATTGTAGCTAAGCAACAACGGGCAAGTGTGCAAGAACCCCATCTTGCACCCTTGCCCATCGTTGCCTAACAGCATGAGTGTTCTTTTAAATTGATTTTACAAATTACATATGTTGCATGAAAACAAAATGGCTTCTAAGCCTCCTCAAGAATATTTTTTCATAGTTTTAATGCTGTTACAGTTTGTATATCAAATCGTACCCAATGAACAAGCAATGTAGGTCAATTTATGTGGGATGCACCTTGTAACATTTGCTGGGTGCGTGCAGCGTGCATTGTACTCGCTGTTTCGCTTATTAATTTGTGCGACTACATTTGAGAGATTTTATTATTATTATGAATGGTTTTAGACGTCTGTTAAACAGACTGTTAGACAGAGACATAAATCTGACAATTTTGAGCTATTATTGGTTTTATTGAATATATTCAGGCCCCTCTTTTTATGTAACTGGACATAGATGGCTGTTGATATAGATGGCCACCGTCATATTAACTGAAACACCACATTCCGTATATGTTACAAAAAAAAAAGATTTCACATTTTTTTTATTTGATATATTTTCTCCTTCATTGCCTTCTTCAAAATCTCTTAATTATTTCTCGACACAGCCTGTACTTATTGCTATACATTTTGTAAAAAAATAAAAATATTTTACATATAATGTTGCAGCAATTAATAAAACACCTAAACCTAATCAATTATATTTTTGTGCAAAAACACAGTTATTCAATACATGAAATTTTTATTAATTATTGTAATTTGTTTTGCTATTTTGGCCTATACAATGACCTCGAGGTTGGATGTCTTGACCCTCATCAATGGGTTACAAGATCATAAAGGGTATTGTTGAAATATATTTTTTAACAATTACATTTAAATGCACCAACTTGCATGCCTAAAATTACAAAAAAATTAACTTTAAAAGTTCCCTGGCTGCACCAAAAATGTTACTTGCAGCGCACCATATGCTGTGGGCAGTGTTGACATCATTACCACTCACTATTCTTAGAAACATACGCAGTGGGCGTCGTCAGCAGATATCGAGGATAAAATTACAATTGCGAAGCCATTTTAGTTGCAGATAGGCTTTGACACATTTGTAAGTATAGTGGAGACGTATATGAGAAAAAAATAATCTATGTATATATTTTGAGTATCTTTAAATACCCAGTTCTTGATTGTACTCTTCGCTTCCATCCTCATGCTCGCTTTCGTCTTCAGGCTCGCTTGCATTTTCAGGTTCGCTTCCATCTTCAGGCTCGCTTTCGGCTTCAGGCTCATGGTAGTTGGCCATCAGACCTGAAATTAAGAAACTATTATTCTTAGTTCACTATTTTCTACATTTTTAGGGTTCCGTACCCAAAGGGTGAAAACGGAACCCTATTACTAAGCCTCCTCTGTCCGTCCGTCCGTCCGTCACAGGGCTGTATCTCACGAACCGTAATAGGTAGGCAGCTGAATTTTTCACGGAGTGTGTATTTATTTTGCCGCTATAACAACAAATAGGTAAAATCAAAAAATAATAAAAATAAAGGGGGGCCCCATACAAAAAACGTGATTTTTTATTGTTGATGGTACGGTACCCTTAATGTGCAAATCCGACTCGCACTTGACTGGTTTTTAAGGTTACGTACCCAATGGGGGCCAACGGAACCTATTACAAGTATCCACTGTCCGTCCATATTTCATCGGGCTTAAATAGCTGAGATTTTCACTGAGTGTGTATTTCTATTGCTGGAATAACAAATAATAAAAAAAAATAAGTGCATGTATAAGTGGCTACACTGCTGCTATACTGTATACATCAATGGACTCGCAGGTCGTTGTTTGCACCAAAAAACCTTTTTGGGGAAAACAAGGTCATTGGTCAACCACTGGTTACCCTGAGACAGAATATTCTGCGCTGGGGAGCCAGAAAAGCCTCTCCCTATATTTTTTACAGTACCAAGCATGGCTCCAGAGCACCTAGTCTGAGTTGTCATCTAAATTTGTTTTTACGCCAAATTGATTGACTACCCTTTTTCAAATGTATGGAGAAATTTAGGAGCATTTTAAAATAACATTTGCGAGTCCGAGTTTGATTTGAGAGGTTACGTATAGTCACCATAAATATGTTGAAGTTGCCGTTAACGCCCACTCGGCGTTTTCATACAAATTGGTAGTCCGGGTTTGATTTTGACAGGTTGAAGAAGTAAAACCGTGTATGGGTTTGACGTTTTTACGTAACTTCGAAATTCCGTAACCGCCAATTTAGGTGAAAACGCAGACTGACCGCCCGCAGACAGAAATCGAGGGAGCGCGTGCAACTCACGCGAACGCCGGCCGTCGACGCGCACGCCGCGCACTTCCCCGCGCGGCCGCCACACGAGCACCTCGTAGTTGCCCTTGCGCACCTCCTTGCCGCGGTGCGTGACGTACGCGCAGCCGTGCGACGGGTGCACCTTGCCGAGCGCGAGGTGGCCCGCGTGCGGCGCGCGCGCCACGAACAGCGTCTCGCGCGACGCGTTCTCCGAGTGGCCGCCCGGCAGCGCGCCCGCCGGCAGCGCGCCGCCCGCCGCCGCCACCCACTCCGCCGTGTGGCCCACCAGCGCCTGCGACACCACTGTTTTTGGAACGGAGGTCTTTCGGGCGGCTCGTAGCCTAGTGGCGCGAGGACTGGCTTAGCGTAACAGAGGTCTGGGTTCAATTCCTCGCCCCGACATGCACCACTTTCTTTCTCTCTCTGAATTCGATAGGGGTATTTCGTCATGAATGCGAGCTGCTCCATGGTTCGGAATCCATGTAAAACTGTAGGTCCCCTTCCCTTACTAGGTGATAGGGTTTAAGCCCGCCCCGGGTTGGTACCATCGCATTGGATGAAAAGATGGTCGAAACAGCAATGACAAATTGTCCGTGTTTTCCATCCAGTTCAATGTAGCCGTGCTCATAAAGGGAAGGTCCTGGCATGGCACCTAATTCCTTCGGGAATGTGGTGTATTGGCCTAATATCATAATGGTAGTTGTGTGGTATTGGCCATCCATGTAAGGTTGAATAATAAAAAATAAAAATAAAACTGATATGAGCGCATTGCATTTAGGTCGATAAGGTCGTAAGTAAAACCCCATTTAATTTTAAAAAAAAGTAGGTACAACAAATTTCTATAGCAAAAAAAAAATTGTAAATTGATGGTCTAGCTATAATTTGAAGACAAAACTGAAACAGCAGTATTTAGAGTGGGTGGACTTGCTTTAGTACGCATATTAAGGTCGGAATAAACGGTTTTTGTATGGTTAGTATCGTACTATGTTTTGACAGGTTCACCCTAAATACGACTGCAGCACTGTGATGCTTCGATTGCTAAATGAAGCAAATATGCGTAAACATTTATAAAAAAAATTTGAACCCAGAATGGTTGCCTCAGATATTTAATTATCTGAGGAGAATTTTATTACAGCTAATCTTAGATTTTTACATGTTACGATATATATGTTGTCCCTGTTACTAGTAAACCTAGATCATCTTCTGAATAGGTTTTCTCCTTTGCATTGACTTGCAGTTTAGAATTAGAAAGGGAAATTGTGTAACTGTTCAGAGAATGATCTGGGTTTATTAGTAACAGGGTGAGAGTATGTTTAAATCACAGCTAAACAATCAATTTACTTTCTTCAAAGAGGGTTGTAGTTATGTTTAAAAATAATAAAATGTGGTTTCACTTACGCCACCAAACATGGCGTCACATATGTACAGAGCACGTCACCCTCGGCGCCACAGCAGGCATTGGCATTTGCAAAGAAAACATATGTCAAAGTTCAATGTGTGGGGTCTAGGACGATGCCGTTTGTACAGTAGTAGGCTGTGTTTTGTGTATTGAACTATAAAACAAAGTATCATAAAAGCCATACATCTAGCCATACATGTCCAGCACAGCGATATTAATGGGAAGATTGGGTAAAGCACTTTAGAACGTGTCACCGATTTGCCAACAAGGCAAAATGGTGCATGCTCTTTCAACTCTCGGGGTAAATTGCATTGTATCTACCTTTGTCATTTCGATGCCATCTACGCCAGTGGACGATTTGACGGAACCAAAATTTGACAGTGCCATATCTTTTTCCTTTATATCGCTGGTCCAGCAATATAAAAAAGATAACCTCAAACTCTTCCTTGGGATGCATGTGCCAGTCCCGGCCGATGAAGGCGCCCTGCGACGGCACGAACTTGCCGGGCGTGACGGAGCCGAGGTGGGCCGCCCGGATGACCGTGAGTGGCTCCTCCTCGTAGCCGCCGATGATCGCGCCGAGCGGCGGCACGCCGTCCTGCGCCGTCACCCACACGGGCGGCGGGCCCGCTGCCGGCGGACGCGACCTACGCGGTCGCACCGGGCCCACTGTGTTCATAACATGTCAAGACAAGGGGGGCAGGGAAGGGTAAACTACCTAGAGATTCAACAGTGGACATTTAAAAAAACCTGAGTAGATGTTATTACTGGGTGGTTATATAGTATTATGTAAGAGCACCATTCCCAACGATACTAACTTATTGGCGGCCCCTCACAAAATTGTGCCATTGCGCTCTGGAATCATCTCTGGTTAAGGCGGCCCAACCCGGCGGGCCTAACTCATTCGCGGGCACGGTACAAAACCGTGCTGTTGCGCTCTGGGACCTTCTCTGTTTCAAAGAATAAGACAGGCTCCGTGATGAGGAAGATGCAACATGTCCACAAAAAAGACAATGTGCATAGTCTAGTATGATTTGGTAAGATTTACGAAAATTTTAATTTCAAAACGACTTATAGCTAAAAGTAAACCACGACCGCTGTAGTCAAAAATCTAACAAACACCAAATAGAACATAAATCTCGATTAAATAAGCTATGTCTGATGACTGATCTTTTTACGATTTTATTACTTTATCATTGCGTAATCCACCTCCAAAGTTATCGTATAAAACGCGCGAAAAATTCGATCTTTCGGACCTTATAACTAAGAAACCAAACACAATTATACAATGCCAATCGTCATCAGACATCTAGTTCGATCAAATAAAGCTATTATGAGCAAAATTTTGGATCTTTGACAAGAAATATGGCCGTGATCTTCTTTCCCCTTTTGTATGGGGAGATGAGCGGGTTGGGCCACCTTAAAAAAAAATACTGTTACTAAATGTCCACAAAGCAGGCAATGCGCATGGTGTTAGATTTGCAAAAAAATATTACAAAACGAGTTATAGCTAAAAGTAAATCACAAACGATGTAGTAAAAAATCAACGAAATTTATATCGAACCTTTGGTTTAAATGGTTTAATCCAAATTGTTTTGTACTTAATGTATGTGTTATATTGGATAAATAAATAACAACCTTTAAAAGGTCGGATTGAGAATAACAATTTTTAGATGTTTTTGTTTTATCGTTGAGTAATCCACGTACAAACTTATTACAGAAAGCGTGTGAATAATTTGATCTTTTGAACCCTATAACTGTAAAACCAAACACAATTATACAATGCCAATGGTCATCACGCATCTATTTCGATTAAATAAAGCTGCTTTGGGTATAATTTTGGATTTCTGACAAGAAAAGGTCGGATTGAGAATAACAATTTTTAGATGTTTTTGTTTTATCGTTGAGTAATCCACGTACAAACTTATTACAGAAAGCGTGTGAATAATTTGATCTTTTGAACCCTATAACTGTAAAACCAAACACAATTATACAATGCAAATGGTCATCACGCATCTATTTCGATTAAATAAAGCTGCTTTGGGTATAATTTTGGATTTCCGACAAGAAATGTGCACATGATCTTCTTTCTGCGTTTGTATGGGGAGTTCAGCGGGAACCACCTTAAGGCGGCCCTTCCCCGCGGGACTACAAAACCGTGCTATCGCCCTGGGACCTTCTCTGTTTCAAAGAAAAAGACAGGCTCCGTGATGAGGAGGATGCGACATGTCCACAAAGCAGGCAATGCGCATAGTGTTTGATTTGGTAAGATTGACGAAAATTTTAATTACAAAACGATTTATAACTAAAAGTAAACCACGACCGCTTTAGTCAAAAATAGAACAAAAACCAAATTGATTATATATCGTCATGAAACAAGCTATGTCTGATGATTTTGAGATATTTTGTAATCCACCTCCAAAGTTATTGTAAGAAACGCGCGGAAAATTCGAGCTTTCGGACCTTATAATTTAGAAATCAAACACAATTTTACAATGACAATGGTTATCAGGCATCTAGTTCAATCAAATAAAGCTATTTTTAACAAAATGTTTAGCATGATCTTCTTTCCACGTTTGTATGGCGAGTTGAGCAGGAAGGCCCACCTTAATGGGTGGTACTTGGCTGTTCCCCCCCTTCAAAATCCACCCCACCAACTAACAATGTTTTCAGATTTTTTATTTATATTACATATTGGCGTTCTAGTTAATGTTGGTTTTTATGCTGTGTTCAGAAAGATGAACCCACATTGCACTCACGTTCCAATTTCCAATGCGCTCTGTCTCCTGGCATGACAAATGTGTAGACGGGCTTGTTGGGGAGTTCTGTGCAGAGGAAGGGCGCGGATTCGCCAGCGCGGCCGACACGCACGCGCCCTCCGTGCCACGTCACCCAGAACTCGCGCCACTCCTCTGCCGACAGAAGCACGGGCGTGGCTGTTTCTTTGCACATCCGTCCACCTATGCTGATTTTACTGTTACCGCTGTTCGTCAATAGTATCTGTAAGCAATTTGGTTGTTCTGTAACTATTTAATCATGACTAGGTGCATATAATATATGTTTTATGTTAGGTATATTAGGATAAAATATGAAATGTATCAGGCACGAATGTAGAATAAATACAGCAGAAATGCATTTCTTGAGGAACGTATGCGGAGTTTATCTAACGGATAAATTTCGAAATGACTGTGTTAGAGAGCAGTGTCAATTGAAAAATGATGTTGTGACAAGAATCGAGAAGGGGATTGCTAAGATGGTATGGACATATAGAACGAATGGGTGACGAAAGAATGACGAAACAAATTTACAGAACTGTAAGCAAAAAATGTAAGCAGAAATGTCGTGACCAGGCGGCTTAGGAGAACGTATTGCGACCAAATTGATGTAATATTTCGTAAAGGTCAGGTACGTAGCACCCGTAATCGTAGAGAAAATATGTATGTAAATGAAGCAAAACAGATGTTCTGTGATTGTACCGTCATGTCGCTCTATCGTCTGCCTACCCCTTCGGGAAAGCAGCTTAAAGGTTTGTATGTAAATATGTATAAATGTGGAGTGGTATTGTTGGAATGACCAGTCAGCAATTAATACTTAATCAAGACATAGGTCTCGCACACTCTGCGTACTTAGTAACAGTGGGGATGCCAAAGTAATCTTTAAGCACGCGCGGCACTGTTTGCAGCCCTCACCTCACATGCAGGGGCATTCATCTCAGCTTTTGTGAGTAGTTTGATGTCTGCCTTCAGCCGCTGTGCCTGCACCATAAATGTGAGTGCGCTTGCACTGACCGGGTAGCACAGACGCAAGGCGTCTCCACTGCACTCTGCAAAACAAGCCGCACTGAAGGAGCATTTATCATACACTCAAATGAACTAGAATATTGTGTATCCATATTGTATATAAATCGATGATGCCTTTCTTTGTCTTTTTCCTTCGATGGTAAATTTAAACATTTGTATTTCAACTCTTGCGACAACACTACTCGAATAATAGATACATACATTTGTGCCATTGTCAAATTTGTGTATAACATAATGTCATATTGATTTAATTCAAATACAAAAATCACTTTTGGACTTATTATTACATGTTATTGTCTTTTGTGTGAAAATGTGTCTTACCAACTATGTCACCCATCTTCAGCCGATTCTAGAAAGAAAGAAATAAACATTTTATAATAGGAGTATGTCATCTAACACTATCAAACACTAGGAGTACCTAGGTCAGCACAACCTCATGAAATTGAAATACTAGCAGTAACCAGGCCAGCACGACCCCATAAAATTTAAATACTACGAGTAACTAGGTCAGCTAAACCCCATTAAATTCAAAAACTAAGAGTACCCAGGTCAGCACGACCCCATACAATTTTACTCTACATCATTTTAGTCGCAACCTCAGTGTTTTATTAATGCTACTGAAAATCAGCATATATCCCGTTGTCCAATTAGAATTAATTTCAAATAATTATTAATTTATGTTAAATGATTATTTCTCTTCACAGTGTTTCTTATTTGTAGGTAGTAGATACCTGAAAGAAGTGTGCATTATCGTAAAAACTCAATTGATACCTACAAAATGTTTCGCAATTTCACCGATTTTTTTTTTCGAGCTATGGAAACAAAAATCATTCATTTTTTGTGGGTACACCTGAAATGTATATTAAATTTTAGTTTGATAAGTTTAGTACTTTCAGAGAAATTAATTAAAGACTGAGTGTCACCTAGCAGCATACGCTGCATTAAAGCAGTGATACAATATTCAGAGACATAGTTTACAGTATTTATTTATAAGTATTTCATTTAAGTTAAATCATAGAAGTTTTGTTTTTGTTATTATTAAGTGTTATGCCATGGCCTAAAAGAGCGTACCACGACCAAATTGATGTTATACTTCATAAAGGTCAGGTACGTAGCAACCGTAATCGTAGAGCATGTATGAAAAGATGTTTCTGTAGATGAAGCAAAAGAGGTGTGCTGCGATCGTACCATATGGCGCTCTATCATCTCTGCCTACTCCTCCGGGAAAGCGGCGTGAAGGTATGTATGCATGTTATGCCATACATATGCATGATCATTATTGATTTTGTTTATTAAGAGAGAGACCCATTATAGATACTTGTGTATTTCCAGTTGCTCTATGCCGTCTAGATGGATCTTTTCTCACATTTTATGCCGGTTAAGCCGCATGTCTCCATTCTTTTATTTCTTTATATTTCAAGTTGTGTGTACCTTTTGGAATAGGAAAACAAATTCTCACGCAAGCATTCTTCTCTCGTTGAATTAACTGCCCTAAACCAAAAGCCAAGGTGCCGCCCGGATTGCACAAACTCTATTTCTCTTTTTTATTTATTTTCACTAATTCGTCAAATAATTTTATCGGCGTAACTTGATGATTTTTGCCAAACATTGTGTCAATTGATGGATATCCGCTTTTGCGATATCCAGGCCCATAACCATACCTTCGCCATAATTTCCCCGCGCATCGTCCATGTTGTTTGAGACGTAATCTAGTATATTCCCAGCAGATCGATTCGGACAAAAGCTGTATTAATGTTCGCAGAGGAGTTCATTGCTTTCTAGGTACCTCATCAACTCAGAGTTAATGATGCGCCCAATCACATTGCAAAGAGGTAATGGCTATGGTATAGTTATATAGAGGTTAGGCTCTTTAGGGTTGAATGCGGTTTGATTTCCAAGTTGCAGGCATACAAACAGAGGAATACGACAGCTGCAAGTATATTTTCATGTGTACTGAGTTACGAAAAGGTAACAATACTTGTCCTTCTGAGAAGACTCGTTTTCGCCGGAAACTCCTACAGGAAGCTGTTTCTGGCTTCCAGCAGGACAGATAAAAATATAAAAATAACCCAGCGGCTGAGTACTGTCATACTCGTTTCGCCCAATGATTTTAGAAACACACAAAAGGGGTGAGTCAATTGCTGTGTCATCAAGCCATTTATAGAAATCAGGGTTTCGTCAAGATGTTTTTCCTACACTGCACATATGTAATTAACATTTCTAACTCTTAACGAGAAAGGCAGTGGTGCAGACGCCGGTATCTAACCCACGTCTCCCGGTCAAGAAGCACGACACCAAAAAACGAACGCTAACAAAAATAACTAAGGCCCATCAAAACATGAAAATAGTTGCTACTCTTCCGTTTAAATATTCAGGAGTTCCAGGGGCAAGACGCAAGTTCTTATAACCCCTCACTAGCATCAATACCTACCTTTATTCCTCAGCCCCTGATGTATAAATCACAGTTCAATTAGTACGTATAATAGTTCCACAGTCCATGTGGTTCAAGGAAATCACGTTTTCCTGCAAATCAAATCAAAACAGTTCAAAGCAAAAAATAATAATGTATAATTATTTTAATACTTTTTTTTTTGTTTGTTTATCCAATGGACAGGCAAAAGCTTTCGCTATACAGCCTTTTTAATACTTTTGCTTAATTAAAGCCACAGAATAAAAATATATTGAAGTGAAGCCCGTCAATTTAATACTGTGATTTCATAAAAGTCGCGGCACGAAAACTGCGCGTCTTGGTCGCGCCTTATAATAAAAATCGGTCTAATATGTTCTGTGGATCTAAGCTCGCGGTCACAACATTAATAGTCGTATTCAGAGAGAACTAGATAAGCACTGGACTAACCATACAAAAACCGGAGTTAGTGCGCCCACTCTGAATACGGCTGTAATAGTTTTGCAGTACGGGCCAAACTTTTTGGCAGGGCACTTTTTTCGAGTTTGAATACTATAGTACCACTCACCACTCAAACTTGCTACGCATTGCAATGCTTAAAAATGTGGTTGATTAACGAATAAAAATGTACATAACAATCAAGGTTTATTTATTTCCTAAAGTTATACAAGCTAGTAAATAAATTACATAAATTGATTTCGCCGCCTGAGTAGACCACTCATGAGATTTTCACCGGTGAGTCACAACGCTTTCGTACTCATGAAATTACAGCCAATAGTCACGTTGTCCCTTTATAATTATTCTAATTAGAGTGCGATGACACAAAATAATCGAGTTGTATGGCATCCAACCCACGCGGCATGTTTAATGAATTGGAGACGGAGATATGGAATACCGCCATTGATTATCACCGCTCTGTTTGATGAAGCAATTCCGTGCGCGATTGCGTTCTAGATGAGTGACCGTTTTCAACCGTTGAGACTGGCCGTATTCAGATTCCACGTAAAACTTTAGGTCCCTTTCATTACTTACTAGGTGATAGGGTTAATTCCGCCCGCGTTAGTACGCGCATTTAATGAACGATGGTCAAAGTGACAATGACAATTGTCCGTGTTTTCCATCCAGTTTAGTGTAACCGAAGAATATTTGGAAGGTTCTGGCACGGCACCTCGTTCCCATGTGGTGTTTTATGCTAATATCGTGACTGTCATGAATTAATGTATAGTATTAGCTATTCATGTCCAGTTACATACAACAAAAAATATGCATAAAGGTTATTTTATCTAGTTCGCAAACCGAGACAAAGTTTTAGGAAAAAAAGCGTATGAGGAGGGGTCTACTCATAATATTCTGACCTGTGGGTAACTGGTGAGTCACCAGTGAGTCACAACGGTTACCTACTCATGAAATGACAGCCACGAGTCACCCTAGTGTGGCCCTTTCTAATTATTATAATTAAAGTGCGACCACACTAACATAACCTTTGATGATTGAAGACGTCAGTCGAAACGGTCTCACTTTCATCTGTGACTAGCTCGCTTTCGCTGTCCTGAGTCGTTAGACGCAACAGAAATTCGTTCCGTTTCAACTTTCGCATAAACGTCAAACAAACTCATGGTACCGAAATGTAGTTCAATATCGCCCGCTAGGGGCGCTGCACTTTTTCCCATACTAAATAGCTTACGGTCAACTATTTCGTAGTACGAAAAAGTTAAACGTTAAAACTCATGGTAGCGCTACAGGGCGTACTGTCCTATTAATAAATACTTAAATCTTATTTATTCGTTGCCCAATTATATTATAGCTATGTCCCGGGCAATGTACAATTGAATATAGTGAGACATTAACAAAAATAATGATTACATTTTCCAAACTATTGAATAGAATACTGGCACAGAATAAGTTAATAAATAAGCATACTGGCAGCTAAAAAAAATAATAGGATCAATTATGTATTGCGTCGGTACACGATGGGCTTTCGGAAGATAAAAAATGCCTACTTATGATGAATCAATGACATTCGTCAATAGTATTAATTAAGTAAGTAAGAATTCAAAGAAGTAGATCATGCTGGTTCAGAGGTTTTGAGAGGGTATACATTTCGTGTTGGCCCATACAAAAAAAGCATTTCTCGTTTCTTAAGATATTTGGTTTAAATTATGCCAACAACATCATCTAATAACCAGTACGACTATATGTATTTTTAAATTTAATCGAATTTTTTTATTTACTGGAATATTAAATGCTCATTTTGAATTAAAAATTATCCAAATCAAACTGCTTTTAACTTAGGCATTTACAAGAAAATAATAGCTATAAAAACAGGAGAATAGCTAATACTATTTTAAAATATTGCCAAGGAAAAGAAAAACTGACTTTTTTTATCTATAAAACAGGTTTCTCCTAAGGGTAGCTGCGCGACATCTTTGTAGGTAAAGAATGGACAAATCGCTCTTTACGGCACGGCTTTTCTGATGCAAAAATAAATTCAAATAAACACCATACAAAAACATTAACTAACTATGTATTTACATATTTAGTTTCGTTTTCCATTTAGAAACACATACTTTACCGAATATCCGGAATACAATCCGATCACATGGACGGGCATCACATAGCGGAATCACTCTTTCGCAATCCTATTTATATTTAAAAATCTAGGAATGTTAATGGAGCTGTCATTTTTCAGTCCATGACAGCAATCAATATTAAAGTCGATCTCCCCGGAGGCTCGGCAAAAAAATACATAAAACATCATGAAATAGCTAAAACCACTCTTTAACTACCTTTGGAATTAAACCCCAAATTACCAGCATGGAAGTCGATCAGGCACCGAATTCGGAGGCGGCCCCCGGAGGAGGTTGGTCCATACACAATTATTATTACACTAGCTGCGGTACCCGGCTCCGCTCGGGTAAGTGTCGGCTAAATTATCTCATGGAAAAAAAGTAGCCCACATGACTGGTCCAAAATAGGGTCAAACTGGTCCAGGACAATGTATCCATGTACCAAATTTAATCAAGATCGTTCGAGCCGAAATAGCATGATTTAATGAGAAACATCCAATAATTCCCATTTAGAGCTTCGTTGACGTTTGGTGGCTATTTAAAAAAAAACATTTGCCGCGAGAACCTTTCTGCACTTTCACTGCTACATTGCTTACCTAGTAAGTAACGTGTAACGTAGGTAAGTTTTGCGTGGACTCCAACCCACAGCCAGCCTCAACATCGAAAACAGTAACCCATCTCGAACCTGACTGCTCCCAGAGATGCTATACATTGATAAAATACGCATATAAATCAGGTAAGTGGTTCGCATGTTATAAGACTTTAAGACTCACTACTTACCCTTCTGGTAATGAAGCGTTATATTATGTAATCTATAAGTTTTTAGTAGAATCAGGCTAGACGTAGATACAATGCACATCTAAATCGAGTAATTGGTTCTCAAGGATTTTATTCTGTTGGTCGCTCCTCCGGCGATTTAGCGTGATGCCAAGTAGTCCTAAAGTTGCAGGAAATACCAAGCCGTACTTCAGTAAAAGTAAGCGCTGCCGCAGCAAAGCCGAGCCGTGCATAGCATTGCAGTTTGTATGACAGCCCCATCTTAGCGTAAGCGGAACTGAATTCTATTTAGCCAATCCTAATTCCCGGGTAGTTAAATGTACATGTACTAAGTTTTACAAATCGCTAGTGCCTTGAAAATTCGCCAAACGGACACCAAACAGTCACGACGTCTGCCCTCACGTCCCCCCCCCCCCCTCCCCCCGCCGCCGCTCCCCGCCACCGCCCCCGGCTCCTCTCCCCCTAGTGTGAAGTAGCGCTACCGGCATGCCCATGGGCACATAAATTGTAGCCTATGTGTTATTCTGATGTATAAGCTATATTATTGTAAAGTTTCATTAGAATCCATTCAGTAGTTTTTACGTGAAAGAGTAACAAACATCCATCCATCCATCCATCCATCCATCCATTATTACAAACTTTCCCCTTTATATTATTTATACTAGCTGCGGTACCCGGCTCCGCTCGGGTTAGCGTCGGCTAAATTATTTCATGGATAAAAAGTATCCGACATGGCTGATCCAAAATAGGGTCAAACTGGTCCAGAACAATGTATCCATCTACCAAATTTAATCAAGATCGTTCGAGATGAAATAGCATGATTTAATGACAAACATCCAATAATTCCCATTTAGAGCTTCGTTGAAATTTGGTGGCTATTTAAAAAAAAGCATTTGCCGCCAGAACCTTTCTGCACTTGCACTGCAACATTGTTTACCTAGTAAGTAAGTAACGTGTAATGTAGGTAAGTTTTGCGTGGACTCCAACCCACAGCCAGGCTCAACATCGAAAACAGTAACCCATCTCGAACCTGACAGCTCCCAGAGATCCTATACATTGATAAAATACGCACATAAATTGGGTTAGTGGTTCGCAAGTTATAAGAATTTAACACTCACTACTCACCCTTCAGGTAATGAAGCGTTATATTATGTAGCCTATAAGTTTTGAGTAGAATCAGGCTAGACGTAGATACAATCCGCATCTAAATCGAGTAATTGATTCTCAAGGATTTTGCCAAGTAGTCCTAAAGTTGCGGGAAATACCAAGCCGTACCCGCCCCCCCCCTCCCCGCACCCGCCCCCGGCGGACCGCCCGCCCCGCCCCCGGCCCCGCTCCCGCCACCGCCCCCGGCTCCTCTCCCCCCGGTGTGAAGTAGCGCTACCGGCATCGTTTTCGCAGCCCCGTGAAAGTTCTAAAGCCCATGGGCACAATATGTTTATAAATTGTAGCCTATGTGTTATTCTGATGTATAAGCTATATTATTGTAAAGTTTCATTAAAATCCATTCAGTAGTTTTTACGTGAAAGAGTAACAAACATCCATCCATCCATCCATCCATCCATTATTACAAACATTCCCCTTTATAATATTTATTAGATATATTAGATACTAGCTGCGGTACCCGGCTCCGCTCGGGTTAGTGTCGGCTAAATTATCTCATGGATAAAAAGTAGCCCACATGACTGGTCCAAAATAGGGTCAAACTGGTCAAGAACAATGTATCCATGTACCAAATTTAATCAAGATCGTTCGAGCCGAAATAGCATGATTTAATGAGAAACATCCAATAATTCCCATTTAGAGCTTCGTTGACGTTTGGTGGCTATTTAAAAAAAAAACATTTGCCGCGAGAACCTTTCTGCACTTTCACTGCTACATTGCTTACCTAGTAAGTAACGTGTAACGTAGGTAAGTTTTGCGTGGACTTCAACCCACAGCCAGCCTCAACATCGAAAACAGTAACCCATCTCGAACCTGACTGCTCCCAGAGATGCTATACATTGATAAAATACGCATATAAATCAGGTAAGTGGTTCGCATGTTATAAGACTTTAAGACTCACTACTTACCCTTCTGGTAATGAAGCGTTATATTATGTAATCTATAAGTTTTTAGTAGAATCAGGCTAGACGTAGATACAATGCACATCTAAATCGAGTAATTGGTTCTCAAGGATTTTATTCTGTTGGTCGCTCCTCCGGCGATTTAGCGTGATGCCAAGTAGTCCTAAAGTTGCAGGAAATACCAAGCCGTACTTCAGTAAAAGTAAGCGCTGCCGCCGCAAGGCCGAGCCGTGCATAGCATTGCAGTTTGTATGACAGCCCCATCTTAGCGTAAGCGGAACTGAATTCTATTTAGCCAATCCTAATTCCCGGGTAGTTAAATGTACATGTACTAAGTTTTACAAATCGCTAGTTCCTTGAAAATTCGCCAAACGGACACCAAACAGTCACGACGTCTGCCCTCACGTCCCCCCCCCCCTCCCCCCGCCGCCGCTCCCCGCCACCGCCCCCGGCTCCTCTCCCCCTAGTGTGAAGTAGCGCTACCGGCATCGTTTTCGCAGCCCCGTGAAAGTTCTAAAGCCCATGGGCACATAAATTGTAGCCTATGTGTTATTCTGATGTATAAGCTACATTATTGTAAAGTTTCATTAGAATCCATTCAGTAGTTTTTACGTGAAAGAGTAACAAACATCCATCCATCCATCCATCCATCCATCCATCCATCCATCCATCCATCCATCCATCCATCCATTATTACAAACTTTCCCCTTTATATTATTTATTATATTATTATTAGATTAGATTAGATTAGATTAGATTTCCAAAGATTTCATTTAGCAACATCAATTAGCCCGTAGTGGTCTCTTGTGTCTTTTTGTCTCTTAACCGAGAGGGTCACTTCACTTCGTGGTTTGAAACCCACCTAAAACTGTTGGTCCGAGGTAGAGTCAAGCCCCTTCGGGATAGAACCATCGCATTGGATGAATGGTGGTCTAAGCGGCAATAAAAAAAACCGACCAAGTGCGTGTCGGACTCGCACACGAAGGGTTCCGTGTCATCGTAAAATATTTAATACAAAACAATGACCTTTTATGGGGGCCCCCTTTAATTTTAATATTTTTTTAATTTTACCTATTTGTTATAGCGGCAAAATAAATACACACTCTGTGACGACGGACGGACGGACGGACAGCGGAGGCTTAGTAGTAGAGTTCCGTTGGCATCCTTTGGGTACGGAACCCTAATAACAAAAAAAATAACCGACTTCAAAAAAAAAGCACTAAAAAGTAAAAAATAATTTTCATTTTTGTAGTTACAATTTCTGTTATTTTTTGAGTCGGCGTCAGCCGGGCACGCGCTGCGCCAATCAAGAAAACCTAACCTAACCTAACCTAACCTAACCTTGGCTGACACCGACTCAAAAAATAACAGAAATCGTAACTACAAAAACGAAAATTATTTTTTACTTTTTTGTGCTTTTTTTATTTATTTTGTTATTTTTTTTTATTTGTTTATTTTTAGTGAATCTGAAGTACACTTACTCATTTGTACACGTCCTTTCCAATAAAAAAAGAATCACCGAAATCGGTTGGCGTTATATTGAGTTATTCGTCCATTTGTCGCGCACATCTTAATACAAATTTAAGACTTTTATGATTTTCTCATGGATATCATTGTCAGAACTTAACTAAATTAAAATGGGACCACTTGGGAAGCACTAGCTATCATTTAAAAAAAAATCATCAAAATCGGTTCACCCAGAGAAAAGTTATGAGGTAACTAACATAAAAAAAAACCTAACAGACGAATTGATAACCTCCTCCTTTTTTTGAAGTCGGTGCTCGTCCGATCTTTTCTTCGGGAATGCCGTGTCTTGGACTATTTATCATGACAGTTGCAAGTAAAGTCAGCGCCGCCTGATTTCAATGAAAATGTCTAATGTTCGAAAGAAACTTCGTGCAGAATTAATTAGCTTCTACCAAAATAATTGGGTAGAATCCGTGGGTAGTATGATCGTTTTTTTTTTCGAAAAGGCAAAAAAAACCTAGCCGATTTGGGTAGAATGCTCTGAAAATTTTAAGGATTACCATGCTCGGCTGTTGCCCCCCCCCCCATCTTTCTCTTTTTCGCCGCTCTACTACGGCCGGAGCCTATACTGCCGACCTTATTAAAAAGGTGGTAACTAACTACACATGGGCCTCATATGTAGTTACCGCCTTTTTGATAAGGAGGGCAGTATACCTATTGACAAGTCCAAGACTGAGCCCCGATTGCACGATGAGACAGCTGAGTTAATCAGTGTTCAAACACGTCACTTTTAGTGAACCTTATGGAGTTCCTTCCGTACTGACCATAAAAAGTGACCTGTTTAATCGTACGTTGACGTTGATTTTGATTTTTTGTCCTTTCGTGCACTCGGCCCTGAGTAAAGTAAGCAAGTACCCGCTCGCCTGAGCCACGAACTGCTCAAGTTGGCGACCATCTTTGATTTCACTAGGACCTTCCAGATATTCCACGCTGCATTGAACGGGTGGAAAACACGGACAATTTTCATTGCCGCTTCGACCATCGAATGCGATAGTACGTGGATGGTACCAATCTCGGCGGCTTTACCCTACTACCTAGTAAATAAGCAAGGAAGTCGTTACCCTATCAATTCTACTAGGTATACGGGTGATGGGTTTTAGAATTTTTTTTTTCTAAAATACATTGTCGAAATCTACATCTCCATTTTCTAATAAACCTTTTCGATTCGAGAATATTGACCAATAAACATTGGAAAAACAGTTACCGAATAATACAGATATATACAAAAAATATACGAACAATAAAAAGGAAGATCTCAATTAATAAAAAAATGTTTTTAAATATGCCAACTTTTAGGTGTAGACAAACGTTAGGGCCTGAAAGAATGATTTCGCTATCGTGCAAAATTGTGCCTTGGTCAATGGACAAAGAATGCATTTCTTAAAGTTTACATTTCCTGTGACTTCACTAGAGCCATGCATGACATAATGTGTGTGCGCGTCGGATGTAGCGCAAGACCCAATCGCCACACCCGACGGCGGCGCGGAAAGCGGTAGCGGTGGCGGCGGCGGCGGCGTCGGGTACCCTCCGCCGTGCTGGGAGGCGCCGGCGCCGTCGGTGGTGGAGGCGGTGCTGCGGGGGCGAGACCTGCGCATGCTGAAGCCGGCCCACCGCGACCCCTTCGCGCCCGCGCTGCCGCCGCCCCGCCCCGCGCGCCCCGTCTGCCCAGCTTGGTACGTACTTCACCTATTTATTTTTTCATTATATAAATTATTTCAACTTTTCTGGTAGTCAAACTACACTAAGGTCCGAGTGCACGAAAGGACGACAAATAAAAATAAACGTCAACGTATGATTAAACACGTCACTTTGTAAGGACAGTATGGAAGGAACTCCATGCGGTTCACTAAAAGTGACGTGTTTGATCATTGATTAACTCAGCCCTCTCGTCGTGCAATCGGATCTAAGTTACGTCAAAAACTGATAGATTCGCGCATTCTACATATTAACCATAAAAGAAAAATCCGCAAAGAAAATTTACTGGTTTTCCATTGACCGTAATGCAATACATAGATATAAATTATATTCTTGGTAGAACAGCGAACGAGTGAGTCAACGAACGAGAACAAAAGAACTGCAACAAAAAGAAACTCAGTGCAAATGGATGACAACCAACCGTTGCATCGTTCTCTCACAATATCTTGCAGACAAGTTGCAGAATGTCTATCAAATATTCGAATGAATAATATCGAAGAATTCGTCAGGTTCGTGGCTTAGTGGCGCAGGAACTTGCCTTGCATTCCAGATATCCGGGTTCAAATTCCCGCCCCATTCATGCACCACTTTCTTTATGTTTCTGAATGGGTGACCGTTTTCAGCCGTTGAGGAAGACCATATAAGGGTAATTCCGCTCAAAATGGTACCATTGCATTTATAATGAGATGGTCGAGGCGGCAATTAAATGTTTCTAAGTTTTCCATCCAATTTGAAGTCGAGCAATGTTAGGAAGGTCCTGGCAGGGGTCGTGTGTTAGGCTAATATGTGCTGTTTCGGCTAAAACCGGTTCCTGAAAATATTGTTGACGACACGGCGAGAGCGACACGCGCGCCGCTGCCTGTCAGTGCATTCGAGAGTGCAGTACCGAACGGAGTGAAGTGCATCGTTCTTCTGCACGCCAACGTGCTCGTCTCCGCGAGACCTTTTTCGGTGGCTGCTCCACCAACCCTTCGGATTCGGCTTCGGTGGTTCAAAGGACCCTCACCCACTGCAACTCCAGAGCTGGACGTCCAGAACGACAAGAAGGAGAAGGAGCCTCGGGTGAGTTGGCAATGTTTTCTGAGCTGGTTTTGGTCGGACGGTTCCACAATTCAGGATTACAGTCTACTGCGGCGGAATAACGTACATGTGCTATGACAGTAGGTGTGGCATAAGCCGCCCATGCCCAGTTTCATAAAACAATAGAAACAGGGTGAGAAATAAGCCCTCTCTGTTTGGAAAAGCGCTCCGATTTACTTATCTCACGGACCGAGTTTCTCTAGTCCGACTTGTCATCTAAATCGGCCTTTGCGCCAACCGATCGACTAGCGTTTTCAAATGTATGGAGAAATTTAACAGCGCGCGCAGTGGGTGTTAAGCGAACTTGCGAGTCCGAGTTTGACAGCTTACTCATCACCGCCGTAAATACGTTGGCGTTGTCGACCCAAATCGATAGTCCGAGTTAGATTTTAGCAGCTTAAAGAAGTAAAGCCAAAGATTAACTAGATTTTTTTTATGAGTTTGACGTTTTAACCTAACTACGAAGTTCCGTAAACGCCAATTTAGGTGACAAATCGGCCTAGGGGGCTCTGGTTATTTATCGTATAATGCACTAAGTGGTATAATGCGTATATTTACATGACACGGTGGCAGCACGCAAGCCGTCGCGGGAACCAGCGGCGGAGGTGGCGGGGGCCAGCCGCGCCGTCTCGGCGCCGGCGCCCCACCGAGACGGCGCTGCCGGCACGCGGCTCGAGCCGTCTGCTCCAACCGGCTCGCCGTCATGTCCAAGCCGCAGCGCCGCCGCGTGCTCGCCATCTTGGAGGAGCATGGCCACACGCTGCCCCCCGAGAAGGTAACCCACGGAGGTAACCTCTCCGCCGCCGCCCACCCACCTTTTTTTTATGCGAACTGACATGGATGATTAATACCACACAACTACCGTTATGATATTAGCCCAATACATCACATTCCCGAAGGAATTAGGTGACATGCCAGGACCTTCCCTTTATGAGCACGGCTACATTTAACTGGATGGAAAACACGGACAATTTTTCATTGCCGCTTCGACCATCTTTTCATCCAATGCGATGGTACCAACCCGGGCGGGCTTAAACCATACCACCTACCTAGTAACGGCTCCGCGCCGCCACCCGCCCACTTAAAGTTGCTCAACTTGCAGCAATCTCTGTCAATTTTGTCGTCACCACAACATCAAGCAATCTACGGCAACATGGTTTATGGAAAAGTATGGAACCATTCATGGAGCAATTAATTGTACGTTGTGCGATGGTATATAGAAGGTAAATTAATGAATTGGTTTATAACTGCAAGGTATAATGTGTAAGAATAATATGAAACAATAAATAAATAAAATATATAATTAAATTCGGATGGCGGCAGAATAGCCACTTTTTAACGAAAATACACACATAAACGGTAGCACCGGCCAGAAAGTTCGTTTACAAATTCGCACACTTCTGGTAGTATCAACGACACGTAAGAACTTTACAGGCCACTATTTAGTGCAACAAACATACTAAGTTGCTCGTCCCAAATTCGTAAGTGAACGAACAGTAATCCGTAATTCCGACGCTTATATTTTGGAAGAGTGAATAAAATAACACATACGTTTCTGACGTTATCGGCATTACACATTATTGGTCACACACGATGTAAAAGATGGCCTCGTCGCTACATACAATATGATATTATTTCAGAATGTAAATTATTAATCATTTAATATTAACTATAATAACCTATATTACCTTTTATTAACCTATATAACCTATAACACCTATATTAACTTTTGTTATATGTTTTTGTGATACTTCAGCTCCAGCGTTTTCGTGACTTGTTAGTAGAAGAAACGACCTTCATGCCAGACGAAGCCTACGACTACTTCCTGTTCTTGCGCAAGGCTCGCAAGAATAACGCGAAGTAAGAAAGTGGTATCGTTAGACGTAAATAGGAATTTAGTTACTTAATTTGGTGACCCCTGATCTAGAATAGTAATCGGACTTAAATAAAATCGTGAGGCGTGGCATAAACTGAGTAAATTTATATATTTTTTTTAACTGTCTCTAATAGGCCTCGTTTCCGCTTACGAAAATATATTCGTTTAACTGTACCTATATTTCTAATAGGTACTTGTGACAGGTGTTTTATTTTTTTCTGTAAATTGGCATGGATGGCTAATACCAGACTGGCCGTCCGATATTAGCCTAACACACCACTTGGGAACTAGGTACCATGCTAGGACCTTTCTTATATTGCTCAGCTACATTGAACTGGATGGAAAACACAACACAACAATTTTTTTTGCCGCTTCGTACAACGTTCTTTCAATGCGATGGTACCATCCCGGGCGGGATTATCCCTAGCACCTAGGAAGTAAGGAAGGGGACCTACAGTTTTACGTGGAATCCGAACCACGGCCAGCCTCAACGGTTGAAAATGATCAGCCATCCAGAACCTAACCGCGCTCAGAGGTGCTTCCCCAGCTTATCGAATCCCAAGGCGTCGCAAACAAGTCTGAGTTCTACCTAAATTGGCGTTACGGCAAACCGATCGACTGGCGTTTTCAAATGTTTGGAGAAATTGAAGAGCGCGCGCAGCGGGCGTTAAGCGAACTAACATTTGCGAGTCCGAGCTTTGCGAGTGAGAACTAGGGAATGCAATCCCGACTCGAGATTGCAAATTCGAGATCCCGCGGGATTAGAAATATCAATCCCGCGGGATCCCGGAATTTTCGGGATCCCGTCTAGTTTTAAAAAAAAATTAAATTCGGATGACTGAAAAAGCTAATAACTGCTTATTTGTGATATCACTATCACAAAAAAGTTACCTAAAATAACATATTACTCGAAAGAAAAAAAAAACCTTTGTTCTTTAATCTTACGAACTAAATAATTATCAGGTTTTACGGAAATTAACATAGGTAGATTAGGTAATGAAAACAATAGGCATATTTCAAGGGAATTAGGAAATAGTTACATACGAGGGATTTTGAAAATGAAAAAATAACCACAACAACTGCACAACTAAAGCAATGACGAACGTAAACAAACCAATGACTGCCTCTCAGCGCGCATATACTTCTTTCTCACTTACTCGACACAGTTCTATATATTAGCTGTCCCACTCGTCACCTGTCGCTAATATTCGGAAATAGTCGGAATAGTTTTCTAACGCTGTTTGGCGTTCCTGCCGCTCGCGGCCGTCAGTCAGCGCGCCGCTTGCGCCCCCGAGTGGACCTGTGTAACGTCCCTGACCACTACCGCTCAATCCCGTCAATCTCGAACGGGATCTCGTCATATGATGCGTCGGGATTGATCCCGAAACATTACACGAGATCTCGCGAGATCGGGATCCCGCGGGATCGGGATTGCATTCCCTAGTGAGAACTCAGACTGCCCACTCCGACCTAAATTGGCGTTTACGGCTAACCGATCGACTGGCGTTTTCTCCAAACTCCATACAAGTTTTTACTAGATATTCTGTGGTTTTACTTCTTCAAGCTGTCAAAGTCAAACGCGGACTTCCGATTTGTATGAAAACGCGGAGTGAACGTAAACGGCAACGTCGACGTATTTACGGCAACGTTGAGTAAGCTGTCAAATCAAGCTCGGACTCGCAAATGTTAGTTCGCTTAACGCCCGCTGCGCGCGCTCTTCAATTTCTCCATACATTTGAAAACGCCAGTCGATCGGTTTGCCGTAACGCCAATTTAGGTGACAAGTTAGACTACCGGCTCTGAGCTACCGAGGCTGAATATTGTAAATGATTATTCTGTGATATCACAGATGATTGTGAGGGATTTACGTTTACACGCATTTCCCATTAGTTGTCTATTGAGGAGATGCATCCAAAGCATTTAAGAGCGTTTGATTGTAGATAAAAGAAATTCGGCGCCCCCCACGATTTGGTTTTAGTCTGATCAATGCTTTAGATTTACGAGGAAAATGGTGTGATGGCTAGAACCTGGTAGCTATCAAAATTTTTTCTTACTTTTAGTACATAATCTGCATCATTATTTGTTACATCTGTAACGTTTTATAATAATCGATAATCATAATAATAATAAAAAAGTCGAATGTTCACATTACAAATCTGAAATTAATATGATTTCTATACAAAAGCAAAAACAGATATTTCCATTTGCTTTTAGATTTCTACATTTAGTGAAAAAAAAATCGGAAATGGACACCGTTTCCGCAATGTATTTTGTATAGAAAAAGGAAACATACATTGATTCCTAGACAAGGAATCAATATTGTAAGAATGGCACTTCTAATCGTCAGACTTAGTTAGTTAACTTGGGGTCTCTCGTCTAACTTTGCGATTTGGCTAGTACCAGGGCCTTAAGGATGTTCCGACCCATACGATGTTTTTTTTACACAGAACGCAAAAAGTATTGCACTTTAACGCACGAATTCGTCAAAAATATTAAATATAGCCATAGTAGTTGCAGCGAAAACATATTCACAATTTCAGGTTTAATGGTTTCGTTGTAATTGCCGATTAGAAGTTTTACACCGTAAGATGGCGCTGTTAAATAAAAATCGTATTTAAATAAATTGTAACAAAACCAATAATCCTGAAATTGTGAAATTGTTTTCGCTGCAAGTAATATGACTATATTAAACTTTTATTATTAATTCGTGGCTTAAAGTTCAATACTTTTTGCGTTATGTGTGCAAACAACTTTATATGGGTCGGAACAGCCTTAATGAATCTGTGCCCGTGCTTAGATTACTCCGGCGCCGCAAGAACGTCAAGATACAAGAGCTCCGCCAGGACGAGAAGCTCGCGTGGGCGCGCGACGCCGCCGTCGTGTTCGCGCGCGGCGTGCGGCGGCGCCTCCTCCAGCCGGCCAGCTACCGCCTCACCGGAGGGTCAGTCGGCGACACTCTCGGACACGTTTAGTGGGGTCATGCCAGCGAGCATGGAAGGACGGCAGTGGCGATCGAAACTCATCCGTATGGCTGCAGCGTAACCACGTGTTAGGGGAAAATCACTCGCGTTCAGAGATAACCTGTCAAAACTTAGTACAGTCGTTTACTCTCAGTTGTATACACCAAGTGTATACCTATACACTGGAAAGAGAAGGAATTCCTAAGTTCCTTTTACTCTATTGTTGACGTCAGCATGACAGAAAGAGATATCAAATTTGTCTCCATTTCCGGTGTATAGATTTCAGACGAAACGACTGTACGAGATTAGCACCGGACTAACCATTTAAAAACCGGTTTAGTCCGGCATTAATATGCTTGCTAAAGTTAGTCCACCCACTCTGAATACGACAGTAGAACTAGCTAACGAATTCGGGACGCGCAACATCAAATTTCCGTTGCACTAAATAGCGTCTTGTGAAGTGCTTACTTTGTGTTCTTACCGTGTGGTTGTAATTTGAGAACATATGTAGTAGCAAGCCAATTCATAAGCGATCTCACTAGCCGGCGCTGCTGGCTCTATGTAAAAGTGACTTTCGATTGCGAGTCCCGTTCTTCATTGCTTCCTAGTCATTTCAAAAACCTCCGCTCCCTCGCGTCCTTCACCCGATGCCCCTTTTATGACTGCGGAAAAATCCATTCTCCTTCGCTCCGTCACAACATGGAAGATCTGCGTTTTGATGTTTTTTTATGCAACCTGACATGGATGGCTTATACCACATTATGACCGTTATGATATTAGCCCAATACACCACATTCCCGAAGGAATTAGGTGCCATGCCCGTACCTTCCCTTTATGAGCACGGCTACATTGAACTGGATGGAAACCACTGACAATTTGTCATTACCGTTTCGACCATCTTTTCATCCAATGCGATGGTACCAACCCGGGCGGGCTTAGACCCCACCACCTAGTAGGGGAAGGGGACGTACAGTTTTACATGGATTCCGAACCATGGAGCAGCTCGCTATCGTGACGAAATGCTTACCTTACTCAGAATGAGGAGGAAAATGGTGCATGAATGGGGCGAGGCTAGTCTAGTCGCCGCACCACTAGGCTACGAGCCGCTCATGTGACCTTCGCACGGTGGACAGGATGTTGGACCTCTCGGACGTGGTGCTGCAGGAGGTGTGCCGCACCGCGCGCGCCCGCGCCCCGCCGCGCAGCGACACACGGCCCAGAGCGCGCTTCTTGATCGACCTCTCCGATAAGGTAGAAAAGTATTATAACTGATTTTAGTGTTCTGTGGGTGTTTTAACTATTTTCTGATATTGCCTTACCACAGTTATTTTTCTCGGTCCTTGTGGCCGCCGTTTCGAACTATCCCGTGCAGTTAATTTTGCTGCCTACCCACAGCCACTTATACAATCTTCGGAGCCGTTTACGTGTGACAGACAGTGGTCTGTCAAACGTGCGCTCAGCCGCACGCACGCACTCGCCTTGAAAATGAACTGCATGGGACAGTTCGAAACGTCGGGCCGAGAAAAATAACTGCTGAAAAGCTTTCTTTGTTAGTCTGATAATATTTCTTTCAGGTTTCGTGAGAGAAACGGAGCTCTCTTTACGCGAAAGTAAAATTTGATGAGTTTCATTAATAATTTTGGATAGAAAAATTCCCATTCATTCGATAACTATCGACCAAAATAGTGTAGGAACAAAACCCATTATTATGGCTAGCATTCAATCGCTAGAAGCCCGAAATTATGCAAATCGACATGTGCCTTCAAACGTGTGTCACTGGACATATACTGACATGATATTAAACCGCATATTACATCCTCCTGATGAGTTACGCAGATGATTGTGATATTTTTTTTTCTAATTCACATTAGCAAACCCAATGTTCCAATTTTTATAATTCATATTTGTTTTAACTCACCAATTATGCAAAGATGTTGATATAGTCACGAGGTGACAAAACGTTTACCGAAAAATAGGATTTAAAAAATATATTAACGCAGTCTTTTCTATTTCATTATTTCGGAATTATGTGGGAAAACTCTTTTCCGCTCCCCTGCTGATTTTGCACCGAAGCATGTGAGCAATGAAGCGAGCCATGTTGGGAATTTCGCTGCGGGATATGGTGCGCAACGAGGCAATCGGCCGACGTACCAAAGTAGTCGATATTGGACACCGGGTGGCTAAGCTCAAGTGGCAGTGGGCTGGTCACGTCAGCCGAAGAGACGACTACCGTGGGAGTAACCGTGTCCTACACTGGCGGCCGTGGACAGGAAAGCGGAGTGTGGGTAACCCGCCAAGTGGGACGACGAAATCAAGTGAAGTGAAATCACCGCTGAGGGCCGGGAGGACTGAAGGAAAATTGGAGAGGCGTATGTCCAGCAGTGGACGCAAATACGCTGACTGACTGACTGTTTGCTGTACAGCTGGCCAATTCCTGAAAAGATCGAACGCTAGATTAGGATTTGATGTAAATCCTAGATCCGTCCTCCTTTTGAATTCTTGACTATTGCTAAATTACAATTCACGATCGAGCTCGATTCGCGCGAAATTCATGAACACAACATTGAGTTACAGATCGCCGTGTGGATCGACCAGATACTCGCTGATTCAGATGAGAGGATGCTGATGGTTGATGTGGATGAAGACGAAGGTTACTAATTTTCTATCTCTCGAACAAATATTCCGGGAGGTCACGACATTTTTGGTCACGATAAGGTAAATGGCCTAATCTGGGTTCACGTGTTAGAGACCGACCCTCTGATGGTAAACATGTCGGTCTGCCTGCGCCAAATGGTTGCGTTATGTAGATTGGCTGTATACAAAATATGTTGGTATGTATCTGCTAATGAATATACTGATTGTCTAGAAATTTTGACACCTATTAATTATAGAACAATAACCAGTCGCTTTTATAATTAAATGCTTAAATAAACCGAAAGTTATATATGTAATCTAAATCGCCTATAACTACGAAATGCAACAAAATATTTTTACAGTTGTGGTATTGCTAAGCAAGTATGTACTGATATTTTCATGCTTCGTTATTTTCAGTCATTTAGATTATCATATATATTTTTATTTGTCACCATAATAATTTTTCAGGCGCCTTATCTTCGTAACGCAACCACTTGGCGCAGGCAGACTGACACATTTAGCTTCAGAGGGTTGGTCTTTATCCTTTGAACCCAGTATCAGCCATTTACGTTATCGTAACCATTTTGGTCACGACCTCCTAGTCTATAAAGTCCTTATGTACTCTTTTTCATAACATTACAATGTAGACAGCACAAAGATCCATTATAATGATTTCTCGATCGATTTTGTGCGATGTTTTTCCAGATGTTCTCCGGGCGGAGGCTGAAGGCAACGACTTTGCCGATATGATGGGAGCAGTAAGTATTAAGAGGATAATGAGGTGAACCAGTTCCATAAAATGGCTTGTACCTGTTTCCTCAGTAAAATAAAGTTTTTTTTTTTAGATATTTCGCACATTGAATAAATCAACTGAGCGCTAATTCTGTACGTTTTCTTTTTTTATATATATTAACTTATATGCGTGACGTACGCGTCTATAATATTTTATACAAATACAAAAAGGCGTATATCATGGATACAAGTTAGTTTATAAAAAAAACAAAACGTACAGACGTAGCTCCAGGTTGGTTAATTAAATGTGCAAAATTTTAGAAAAATGTTTCTTACATTGACCGAGAAAACAGGCACGAGCAATTGTATCGAACTTGATCAACTCATTATCCTCTTAATGGAATATGATAATAAAGTTGTCACCAAGGATGTAATGGAACCGAAAGCTCCATAATACTATCACCGTGCGCTTAGAGAAATACGCAGGCAGCCGCGGCAATTCGAGAGCAATAGGTATTATTACAAACAAAAATAAGTCACGAAAATAGGAGTAGTTTTGATCGGCTCGTGGCTTAGGGGCGCAGGGAATTGTCTTCTATGCCAGAGGTCATAGATTCGATCCCCGCCGCATCCATGCACCATTGCCTTTTTGTTTCTGAGCAACTTAATCAGTAGCCCTCTCGGTACCATTGCCTTCGATAAAAAAAAATAACAGAAAAAAGAACCGACTTCAAAGAAAGTAAAAAATAATTGCCATTTTTGTAGTTACGATTATTGTTATTTTTTGAGTGGGCGTCAGCCAGGCACGCGCTGCGCCAATCAAGAGAACCTTGGCTACCTTGGCTGACACCGACTCAAAAAATAACAATGATCGTAACTACAAAATTGGCAATTATTTTTTACTTTCTTTGAAGTCGGTTATTTTTTTTTGTTCATTTTTTTTATTTGTTTATTTTTAGTGAATCTGAAGTACACTAACTAATTGGTACACGTCCTTTAGAATAAAAAAGAATCACCGAAATCGGTTGGCGTTATATTGAGTTATTCGTCCATTTGTCGCTCACATCTTAATACAAATTTAAGACTTATATGATTTTCTCATGGATATCATTGCCAGAACTTAACCAAATTAAAATGGGTCCACTTGGGAAGCACTAGCTTTCATTTCAATACATAATCATCAAAATCGGTTCACCCAGGCAAAAGTTATGAGGTAAAAAACATTGAAAAAAACATATAGACTAATTGAGAACCTCCTCCTTTTTTGAAGTCGGTTAAAAAGATGATCATTGAGAAGAGGGTTGCAGTACTAGCCATCTATGTCCAGTTACATAAAAATGGATCTCCAAAATAATTTAACTTTAAATCAACTTTAAGATTAATATTTTTTTTATTCCCTGATTTTGTTAAGGCTAAAAATGTGCCCATGTTGCCACAAGGATTTGCAAATATAAGGACATAATTTCAACAAAGAAGCCTTTTTGGCTCCTCTTAGGCATGTATATACGCCATACAACTTTTTTTATTATTATTAAAGAAATAGGTATTACCTTTGTTTTAATTTGTTTCCTAAATTGTGGAAATACAATATAAATGTTAGTATATTGTATTATATATATATATAAGCTTATTTAATTCAAAGTATGTTTGTATTGTTATATAAATTATGGTTGATGTATGTTCATACTGTATGCATATATTTTTATTTTATTTTATATGCTTTATTATTTTTTCCTTTCAAATTGCTATTGTGTGTACCTATATAGTGTACCGACCTACAGATATTTCAGATTGTCTCTCCTAATCGCCCCAAAGGTTGACTGGAAGAAATCACTCTTAGTGATAAGTCCGCATTTGTGCAATTTTGTTGTTGTTTCGAATTGTTCTTGTAATTGTATTTGTATTCTCTATTATAAAGAATTTATTCATTCATTCATTCATCCATTCATTCATTCACTTTCTTTATCACTACATAGTATAAAACAAAGTCGCTTTCTCTGTCCCTATATCCCCATGTTCGCTTAAATCTTTAAAACTACGCAACGGATTTTATTGCGGTTTGTTTTAGTAGATAGAGTGATTCAAGAGGAAGGTTTATATGTATAATAACATCCATTAAATATTGGAGAAATACTGTTATTTTTGAGGTTTCCAATGTGATGTCGTAATAAAATAATTTTTTTCCGCTTACATTGCAAACGCAGGCTGAACCCTACGAGATTTATCAAAATAATGTGCTAAGTATTGTATACATTGAAAAGGTCTACAGAAAACTCCGCGATGGTATATATCTATCTCTTATGGATATCCCACAATAGCATTTTTTTCTCATTTACTTTTTACGACAAATAATGGCTAATTTTCGAAGCGATTTTAACCAATACAGCATTAATCCTTATCCAATTGAATACCTTAAATACATTGTTGATTTAATATAGATCTATACGGCCCTTTACAGCATATGATTTAAATGAATATTTTCGAAGATATTATAGATTTAAAAATTGCGGGATAGTGTTTGCGGCGGTACCGGCCGGCCGGGGCGGCGGGAGCGTGCCTCGGAGGCCGCAGTTCTTCTCCCTGTAGCACTTTGAATTTATTATTTCTCTAATATCTAATAATCATGTAATAATAATATCTAAGTTTTTTTTATTTCAAATATCTCAATGTAGGAACTCTACGTAAAAATGGTTTATTTGTGTATCATTGTGTCAAAATAATATTTTTTTGAATGACATTATGCCCGTGCAAAGCCGGGACGGGCTGCTAGTTCACTATAATCGGGAATTATGGAGGTATGGCATTCCTGATTTTAGAGCATGATACACAGATTTAAAATTACCCAAGTGAAAAACAGCTTAGTGACGGTTAACAAGCGCACGGTTAAGAACCCTCAAATTCGTCTAACGCAGGAGAAGTATGTCAGCAAAGATCTCAAGCCTATGGAGGGTTCCGTCGCGCACTGCGATACACCCGCGCCGCCTGCCACCGCCTCCACCTCCGCCTCCAACCTCGCCTCCCCCGCAACCCCCGCCGACGCCACTGACACCAGCAACAGTCACAAAAAAGAAAAGAAAAATCTAGTGCATTAGAAAATTGTGAAACAAACTTTTTGTCTTTCAAAATAAAAGAGTAAATAAACACGAAGTTATTATGACAAGTTTTTTGCTAAGTCGTCGGCATTTTTCAACGATTATGATATGTATGTATAATTGACGTACATACCTATGTAATATTTGAATACGATTGATTATCAAATATGTATTATCAATATTTTATTAAAGCAGGTAAAGCGTTATAACAATAAATACTATGTAAAACTGTGTTACGACCTCTTTTGTTTTTAAAATTTCGTCACAGCTCTCTCAATACGTGTGCTTTACGGTCGATTTTACATGCATACCATTTTCGTTAAATATGAATTATGACTTTCAATCCAGTAAATTCATACTGTTTCCAAATTTTCTAAGCGGTACTTTCCCAAGTGAACACGGCTGTAATAACAGGTAATTTAATTTGAAGTACTTATCAAAAAGGAGTCTTCATTATCCAATTTCCTTTTCCCCAGGAACCCATTGATATAGGCACTTTTTAATTAGACATTGTTTTACTTATTATTTACAGTCGTGTTCATTTGAATATTTGAATATACGGAAGTTGGAGAATGAAGGGTCGATGAGATATATTTGGGCTGACTTCTCGCAACGATGTTCACTTGTATTAACATAGTTGATTGCACAGATGTACGAAAAAAGCCCTGCGTTCGCGTTTCTTATGAAAAAGATGCGAGAACAGAACGACCGTCTAATCTATTCCTTTGGAGGCATCAAAAGGACGTACGCGGCAGCTACCGATGAGTGAGCTCTTTAGTTGCTAACATGATTACCAAAATTTCAAAGTAAGCTCTACAAAATAGCTCTTCTATCATTACTGTGCTATTTTTATTCTCAGCCTGTTGGTACCGATTATCCTGCTTGTGACATTTCTAGCATATATCACTTAAACTTTTGTCTTTAAACTTATGCATTTCTATATGTTTTACATGTACTTGCCTCCCATGATAACTCGGAATAAAATAAACTTCGCCGGGAAGTCCATCATTTCGAACTCGTGAACAGTTATCCTGTTCGCGCGTTTAACACCTTTGTTCTATAAATCCGAAAATTTCCTGTCAAATACATACGAAAAGAAGTAATGTGCGCTAAAACATTTGAAAGATGTTAAGGAACGCGCAATTTGTTTTCTAAACTTTTCCAGTTAACTCGGTATAGAAGAAACTCCACCGCCAAGTTCAGAAGTTCAGTTCAAACTCATGACAAGTGACATCTTGTTTTCGCGCCAAAAGCGAGAGTCCTTGCTTTGGTCAATTAATTTCACGGCATAATTATGAATAGTCAAATATTTTGCTTCTGCGCCTACGGCTTCTGGTTATGATAATTTTAAAGTTTAAATATATCAGTCCTTATTTTTTGCCTGGAGAAGAAACAAGATAGATCTATAATACCCATAGCTATAATACTAATCAGACATTGTGGACTCCAGCCTTAGTACATAGTTATAATTACTCCCGATTATGGGCCATAGGAGATCACCATATCTTCTACAACTACATTTATAATGCAGGCTCGAGGAGTCTCCAGATTTGAAGATAATCACCGTCCCGAACAAGGAGTTGGCTGACAGGATCAGGACTTCGCTGAAGGCACTGGTGGCCACGGAGACCCCACCAGAAATGGAGGCCGATATGAAAGGTGGGCACAGGAGTTAAGTAGGTGGCCAGTAGCCTAGTGGTTAACGTAAAAGGCTTGTGTCCGGAGAGCGCGGGTTCGAATCCCAGGGTATGCACGTTTTTATACCTTATCCGATCCATGGTTGAAATGTGCATTTCAGGTGAGAGATATAGGCCTCTCCATGAACCCGGAACCCATGTAAAACTACCGACTCCGCTCATCGCAATGAATGAAAATATTGTCGAAGCGGCAATGGAAAATTTTCAGTGTTTTCCTTTCAGTTCTATGTAGCTTCTGGCATGGCGGCTAATTCCTTTGGGAATTATTTAATTTCGGGAGAGAATTATTGATTTGCAAGACAACATGGTTTACAAAAAGATGGAATTAATGTGGTGTGTTGGGCAAATGCCGTGTGTGGTATTAGCAATACATTTCCAGTTCCATAAATAAAATTTCGTCAATATATGAAAATGAAATTTTGAGAATGGTTTTAATTTTCACGGAATTCCAAAAATAGACCTACTGATGTTTGCATGCATTCATGTAATGCAAGCACCGTCAACGCGCCATGTTTTCACAGTGCCTTGTTTATTTTCAGGAGCTTTACATCACTGTCCGGTATTTCTGTCTCAAAAAGCCGTCGAGGAAGGTAAGTCCAACAAATATTTATCTACTATGATTGAAATTTAACTAGACTAGAACAAATATTTGTCAAATTGGTCAGTCTCGGTAGCTTGGTGATGCGACGCCTCAACGTTAAATCTTGATAGGTGACCGTCCGACCGTTGAGGCTGGCCGTGGTTCCGATTCCACGTGTTATTCTCCTTCTTTACTTACTAGGTACAAGGTGATAAGGTTTCCCACCCGGGTTGGCACTATCGCATTGGGTTAAAGATACTAAATGCAGCCGTGCAATGTAAGGATAGTTCCGGCCTAGTTCCTAGATATATGGTGTTGGACTAGTATTATTCCATGGACAGTTTTGATAAAACGGTTGTAAACGTTTGCCGCAGGCGGTGGTCCGGAGGAGCTGGCGCGGCGACAGAGAGAGCGGGCACGTAAGTTCCTGCGCCATTTTTAGCTTGTTACAATCTTATTTTGTAAACTTTGTGTGTACTTATTTTTTGTTAAACTTACTGTTTCCCGGTACGCGATGCCGTATTTGGCGGGATGTTTTGACGGATTTATTGTCAGGACCGGAGTTGTTAAACTAAGAAGGGTATCAGAGCGCAATAAGGTGGTGACAAGTCGGCCTGTGCAAGTCATGGAAACTGTAACAGGGACGACATCATTATACATCTTGGTATCTGCTACTTTCTTAACATGGGAGAACACGCAAGTCAGATTGGTAAAAACCGGGTTAAGATTTTTAAGTTATCGGATTGGATTTGTATAAGTCTGTTTAAAAAGCCGAACTTATTCACTGATCCAAGAAACAGGTCGCTTATAATGATGTTAAAAATTATACATTTTTAACGAATTTACAAATCAGCATTATTCAATTAATATAATAAGACAAGTAAAGCCGTGTTCACAAAAAATAGGTGTATTAATCTTAAAACCATTGTTAGAAACCACATCTTTTTTGTAGAAAATTACGTGAAGGGTGACGCATTTCACCTGCTGGTGAATACGATGAGACAGGAGAAGGCGGTCGAGCTGTACGACTTCGGGGGCGTGCAGCGCAGCTACGAGCAGGCCGCGGACGAGTGAGCGAACACACATTTTTTTTAATGAAAACAAACACTTAGGACAGCCGATGATTACCCGTAGTTATCATCCCACCCAGAAAAATCCAAAATTATGAATGAGCCTGCAGAGGGATCCCGTAACAATCCTGGCTAGGCGAGTGCCTGTATTGAATTAAAAACATTATTTTGGTGACTACTTTCATATGATACTATTCCATCACGCTCAAAGTCTTGAAAACCTACGCCGTACTAGCACCGTCAGCTTTCATCCCTCTTCGACGGCGTTACGTTTATCTATCGTGTTGATTATTTATCATAGTGGTACATATGTCCATGTCTCATCGAGTTTTGCGGCTGCCAGATTCTCCTTTGCATACATAACTTTACGATCCATACGTGAGGCGTTTCCAGGAAAATCCTTTCTTCACACGCTGTCTTTGTGGTTGTTAAAAATTTAAATTTGTTTCGCCTAGGCACTGGATAATGCGGGCTATGGAAGTTATCCCACAAATTATAAATATAAAAGTATGCATGATTTGTAAGATTCAATTACTAAAGGCTGCGGATATGGCAGTAATCCCAGCAAATTATAAATAAGAAAGTTTGCATGTTTTCTATAGATACAATTACTATAGGCATGGGGGCTATAGAAGTTAACCCACAAATTATGAATATGAAAGTTTGCATGTTTTTTGTAGATTAAATCACACCATTATGGCTGAACCAATTTCGATGAAATCACAACATCCGTGCAAACGGCATTTTCCTGAGTGTTAAACAAATGTGCTCCGTGTTTTAAAACCACAGAGATTTGAAAGATATTTTAATGTCATCGTATCAGCGGGATGGTGTTTCGAGTGGATAAGTGTTGTCCCGTTTGTCGTTTCACTCAGGCTAGCCAACTCGAAGAGCCTGGTGACGAGCACCGCGAACGGGGAGTTGGCCGAGAAGATCCGAGCCTCCTTGACGGCGCTCATGTCTCCCCTCACACCGAAAAATCTGCAGGAGGACATGCTTGGTACGTTTTCAGGTGTTGGTTTGATCTCAAGCTGCGGTCGATTCATCGGTTATCGAGAGTTACTATTGATTGAATCTTTTTAATTCATCACTTTGGTAAATTTGTTTACGGTTTTTTATCTACAAATTCTTGCAGCGGAAAAATGGCCATTCCAAAAAATATAGCTTTTTGATAATATAGTCGGTGATCTGTATGAGTTGCAGAAAGCTTCCTGCATAACTAAATAACAAATATTAGTCGTATTCAGAGAGTACCTGTCAAAACTTAGTACGAGATTAGCACCGGACTAACCATACAAAAACCGGTTTAGTCCGGCGGATTAAAGTTAGTCCGCCCACTCTGAATACTGCCGTAGTTAGAAGTAGTAGTAGAGAAATTAAAGGATAATATAGTATGATGTTAATATATTAGTAATTAAAGCAAGATGATAAAACCACAACTTATTTTCAGATACTTTGGAGCACGCTCCGAATTACCTATCTCAAAAGGCTGTCGATGAGGGTAAGTATGACAACAGTAATGACAATACATTTATAGCAACCATGGGTACCGGCAGGAGGGTGCAAGGGGGTGCACTTGAACTCCTTGTCGGGAAAGAAAATACAGAAAAAGATAAAGAATTTTGTTTTATTAAGTCACTGGAAATTCACCTCCTTGAAAGTAGTCTTGACTGCGCCCATGAGTTAGCATTTGTAATATCAAATGAATAAACCTTGCAGCTGGCGGGCCGGAGGGATTGGCGAGGCGAAAAAGAGAGACGGAGGAAGCCAATAAACGTGAGGATTTTTTTGGTATATTTTTTATTATCGTATTCAGAGTCAACCTGTCAAAACTTATTAGCACCGCACCAACCAAACAAAAACCGGTATAGTCCGGCAATTATCCGCTCGTTAAAGTTAATCCGCCCACTTTGAATACGACAGTTACTGTTTTAGCCAATTGTTTAAGCCTTATGCAGGTTGTTTTACATTAAAGTTTTTGATTTTCCATGCAAGTTTTTGCCGAATCTGTGACAATCACTAGAGAAATGAATATTTTTTGTTTGAATGAATGGACTGAATAACGTAACGTTAACTAGTTATTTAAATTATGTTTAGCATTCGTGAAAGGAGCCGCATTCGATCTGCTGTTGGCGCAGATGATAAATGAGAAGAGCAAGGAGCTGTATGACTTTGGTGGCGTGTGTCGGACGTACGAGCAAGCCGCTGACGAGTGAGTAAACATACTAGAGTCCGTGCGGAAAGAGAACCGGCGTGGCGTACAATGGAACTAACATTAAGATTTTTTACATAACAGGCAATAAGACAATTATTAAGACCTCTCAGGGCCTTAATAAGGTCAATTATTAAGACCCTGAGAGATCCGAAAATATTATATTCTAACACAGCCTGAAAATACCAAGTGGTTACAGTCATACTATAATGACGTGCCAGTGTTGTCAAAATACCACCAGGAATTACACCTCGGTTTTAAAAAACTAGTTTACTAAAAACTAGTTACTTGTTTTACACCCGTAACAAGAAGTGGATTTCCACAACATTTTCAGCACGTCTCGGAATGTGCACTATACTTGCATGTATGTTGTTGGTTCATCTGTTGCATATATGTGTGGAGTTACAGGTCAGTTGCGTGAGTTAAAATATATTTACTGCCAACAGGCTTGTCCAGTCCCCCGATCTAAAAATATTTAACCCGAACAAGGAGCTGGCCGTTATGATCAGAAACTCTCTGACAGCACTCGTGGAGACGGTCACGCCAGCCAAACTGCAGGAGCAAATGAAAGGTTTTAACATTTAATAATTATCACCCACAACATTTAAATAATCACTGACCAAATTTAAATTTTAAAAGCCGGCTATCTACTTCTCAAATAGGTTTCTTTATTATTTATGCAAGCTCTCTTGGTATTAAGTATTTTTCGGAGGAAATAAAAAAGATTTCTCAATTATTTTTAAAAGTATCCCAAGCCCTATGATTGTTTAGGTAGCCAATGTTAAAAAGGCAACTATTTTGTACTGTTCATCTGTTCTTAAACCTTAGTAAAAAATACTACACCAAAAAATCAAGATCCTTCGGTCGACTGTACCATGGTAAAGATTACATTTCTTTGCAGTTGCATTGCTACGAGTTCCCAACTTCTTGTCGCAAAGAGCTGTCGACGAAGGTGAGTATCGTCTGAGCAAAACGTTTGACCAGTGCATATATTATAATAAAATGACTGTGGTAGTAATTCCGTGCGATATTTCAGAGCATGACTCTATAATTGTATCTCTTGAAATCGAAAATAAAATAATAAAATCACATAAGCAATTAAGGAGAGACTACAGCAATAAAAGAAATGAAATGTTCAATAACAAAATTAAACAAGAATACTGGAATGACATACTAAACACTCAAAATTCACAATCAAAATATACCAAATTCAATCGAATATTAAATACTCATATAGAAGAATGTTTTCCCTTAAAATTATTTGCAATAAAAGAAAATAAAAAAGAATGGATAACAAAGGGAACGCGAATTTCTAGCAAAACTAAAAGGAGAATGTACATAAAAAGCAAAACTAATAAATGTCCAAGATTACAAAAAGAATATAAAAGATATAATCAACTGTTTAAGAAAGTAGTTTTACGTGCAAAAACAGTATCGAATGACCAGGAGATTTCTGAATCTAGAAATAAAGTAAAAACAATATGGAAAATTATTAAACGGGACACTAATCGGGAGAGAGCGACTAAGCGGGAAAATATAATAATTAAAAAAGGTAAAGAGCTAATTTACGACCAAACATTAGTAGCCAATGAATTAAATGTATTTTTCGTCAATGTAGGATCTAAAATATCAGGAAATGGAAACGCCAAAAATCTAATTGAATGTAAGTCGCTAGTTAACGGAATGAGGATTAATAATTCAAATTCGTTTTATATGAAACCAACCAATGAAATGGAAATACTAAAAATAATTCAAGGATTAAAAAAAACAAACTCAGTAGGACATGATAACATTTCAACTGATATGATTAAAAAAAATTGTCATTATTTATGTAAGCCTTTAGCTGATATTTTTAACACATGTTTGGAAGAGGGTATTTATCCGGAAGAGTTGAAAATTGCCAAAATTATACCAATATACAAAAAAAGTGATGCAAGCGATCCTTCCAATTATAGGCCTATATCAATTTTATCACCCATATCTAAGATATTCGAGAAAATAGTAGCAGAGAGGCTAACAAAATATTTTGACTTTAATAATTTTTTCACTAGAAGCCAGTATGGATACAGAAAGGCTAAGTCAACTACTAAAGCAGTAAAGAAATTGGTTTGCCATAGTGTAAAAGGCCTGAATGACAAATTGCATATGGCCGGTGTTTTTTGTGATTTGAGTAAGGCCTTCGACTGCGTGAATCATGAAATATTGCTTTACAAATTGGAATTCTACGGTATAAGGGGAACACAATTAAGTTTTTTCAGGAACTATTTAGAAGGTAGAAGCCAATATGTAGAGTTGCAGACCAAAAATGAAGAAGGAGAAATTGTTACCACATGTTCAGATTTAGAAATAATAAAAACTGGAGTGCCTCAGGGCTCAGTCTTAGGACCACTATTGTTCCTAATCTATGTCAACGATCTTTCAATTAATATTACTTCGGGAAATGTGTTATTATTTGCTGACGACACCAGCTGTATCATTGAAAATAGTAGTAAGGTAGGATTATCAGCTTCAATAAAAAAATGCGTAAATGAACTCGAGCACTGGTTTTCTAGTAATGAACTCGCACTTAATAAAAATAAAACATGTTATATGGTATTTTCAAAAAAATCCAATTATGACAAAAACATGTTTAGCGAGGGCATCAAAGATATAGAGTTAGTGGATCACTTAAAATTTCTCGGCGTTACTTTAGATGAAAATTTAAACTGGAAAAGTCATATCGATAAAATTGTTAGTAAATCAGCAAAAGCTTGTTATGCTTTGAGACAGATAAAACAAACCACTAGTGAGTCAGTATTAAAACAAGTTTATTCTGCCTACCTTGAATCTATTCTAAGATACGCAATTGAAGTCTGGGGTAACAGCACTGAGATTGAAAGGGTTTTAAAAATACAAAAGAAAGCAATACGAATTCTCGCAGGAGCCAAGATGTCTTCTACTTGTAGGCCATTATTCATCAAGCTCAAATTAATGACAGTCATCTCACTCTACATTCACAGTACGTGCTGCAGTATTTTTGAAGAAAAACATAGTCTGAACACAGTGGGTCAAACCCAAAACTATAACCTACGAAATAATAATAAATTAAAATTAGGAAATCCTAAATGTAAACTATTTGACTCAAGCCATCAACATATGGGAATTAAAATATATAACCACCTAAATAAGGATATATTAAAGTGCACAACGTTACAAAAGTTCTGCTATGAATTAAAGATTTTCTAGTCAGTAATCCATTTTATACGTTGAATGAATTTTTTACTAATAAATCTTTTCAAAAATAATAAATCTTATTTGACAAACACTTTTGACTATGGAATAAAATTTTACCGTTAAACTAATTTATATTATTTTTTTTTTAATCAACTTTTTTTTTTTTTGCATGAAAATGTTTACTTTTATTTTTAACTTTTAATTTATTTTTACACAACTGCATGATGGCGCAAGTCGAATTTATTAGATAAAATGTTACAAGGTTTGTTTTTTTTTACTTAATTTTAATCTTATTTTAATTCATATATTAATTTTTTTTAAATTAAAGGACAGGACATTTGTGAAATTTTATTGCTGTATTGGTCATCAAGGATTGTGTTTTTAATGTTAATTTAAGTAGTATTAGTAAATAGTATTAGCTACATTTTAGTAATAACTGTGTAAATTATATAGTGTTTTTTACAATACCGTTTTGAAAACGGTCGAATGTAAATAAATAAATAAAATAAAAAAAATAAAAAAATAGCCGACAATATGAATGGCAACCCTTAACAACTTGAGCGAACTTTTCAGCTGGCGGGCCCGAGATGTTGGCGCAGCGTCAGAGAGAGGCGGCGGCGGGGGAGAGAAAAGTTCAACGCGATTTCAGTACTCTTTCAGGAATTTCCCCAGAAATTGGTAATTTTTAAGTCTTCTGGTTGGTTTCCTGTCGTCTAAAGTAAGTTTTCGAATATATAGGCGAATGAAAATGTTTGAGGCCATAACCCAAAAGTCATAAATGATTTGTCTAGGATGGGCAATGCGGAGCATTCATTAGTTTGAAGAATAATGTACAATTTCGTAAAGACTTTTTATTTGTATCATATTCTGTCAACTCATGTATCTAATTTAAAACATAAAACATGCTTCTTCTTCAACAACTTCAACAATAAAAAGTACCCAATGTTTAAAATTTATAATAGTGTAGGGTTCGTGAATGGTGGTGTGTGGAGCGTAGAAGGTGGTGAGTGAGTGATGAGTGAGGATGTAAAGGTTTTGTCTCCTCCACGGCGACTTGCTAGATATCTAGGAAATGCAGGTGACGTGTAGAGCATTCCTCAATCTCGATGCCTCGGGTCGCTCAGTCGGAAGCTCAGGGTGCAGGGTAGAAGCTACGGAAGAAAACACGTACAAACCCTACCTAATCTATGCATCTGCTTGGAGAGGACTTTTGAGGAAATATTCAAACACACAGCATGAAGGTGAAGTGATGTTTATTGAAGTTTATCATTGCACAAACAGAACTGTAAAACTGCTAGGCTGATGCGACATACCGATGAAGCTCTAGTCCTACCGCCGGTCTCGTTTGTAGGGTCTTCGTCCCGCTCCTCAGATGAAACTGGAACTGGTCGGACGGCTATAGGCTCCCTGCTCCAACTCCGCTCTCATCAACTGGCTGACTCCAAACACCACCGGAATAAACTGCACAGCCTCTACACTTGGTCTCTTATGAGAACCTGGTCAAAGAGTCATAATGTCTTTCACGGGCCGCGTGATCTGACTCGCACACCACCTGGTGTCGAGGACACGGCGGACACTCGCGGGAGGACTTCCCTCAGGGTGCAGCTGCGTCGAAGGCCAGAGGCGAGATCCTCACACCATTCCGATTGGTGGGGATTCCTTCAAGCTGGCGCTGCAAAAACGCGATGAAAGCTCTCAACGGAGCTCTGGTCTGTACGGGCGCTGGAGTCGAACTGAACCCAATATTTTCATTTTCAGTTCAGTGATATTCTCCTGTTTTTATTTTTATTTTTCAGAATATTCCAAACTTGTCACATTCCCATGGCAACGTTTCGAAATTTGAGACTCCTAGTGTGTCCTCTCTTGATTGGCTTTTTCATATTATTTTCTTTCTTCAGCCATAGACAGTTGTCTATGGGCAACCTATATTTTACTTGCCGCGGAAATGAAGACAATACTAAATATAACAACCTACAATAGTCGTATTCTCTGGTTCCAAACGATCCAAATTCGCAAATCCAAACTGCTCGAAAAGAGATTGTGTAGTTATTTTTCTGTAAAAAAGGACAGCTTTACTATATAATTTGTTCATTACAGCATTAGTTAAGGGTGCCGCGTTCGATCTTCTGGTGGAGAAGATGAAAAGTGAGAAGGGGAGGGAGTTGTACACCGTCAGCGACGTGCGGGAGACCTACCGGCAAGGCGGTGACTTGTGAGCAAACACACACACATACAGGCTGTTTTATTATTCCTCTATTTCCTCTTAGAGAGTAAGTCTAAACAGAGTGTCGTAACGGCCAGTACATTAAATTTGGGAAATGATTATTGGGATTGAAACAAACAAAAAAGTTTAACAACTTTTTGCTGAATATCCTCTAATAAAAAGTTAGACTTTCCATACAAAGTAATTGAATAATTTAGTGTAAAAAGAATATAATGGTCTGTAAGAACGTGAGAGTGTTATGTGTGCTTGGACATGGATGGCTAATATCACACACATTAGCCTGATACGCCACGTGGGATCTAGGTTCCATGCCAAGAACGTCCTTAGCTAAACTAAACATTCCTTATCAAATAACACTAGACAAAAACATCAATTTCAAAAACGTAAATATATCTCAGTAACTAGACACTGTAGAGAAAAAAAATAATAACCTTGTTTGTCTCGGAAAAACATGAGGATTACGCTAACGAAATTAATGTACTAGCCGTTACGACATCCTGTATAGAGAACTGAAGTGATAAAGCAAAAAACTCTGACAAATTGAAAAGTGGGTTTCTTTAAACCTTGCATGTTTTTATTCGACTCTTCAATAACTCCGTTTACAATACAAATGAATACAAGAACATGCTGTATCATTTACACTTCTTCTGCCATATTTTATACGATGATTTCGATTATTGATTAGGTTATTCTGCTAGTAAATGGTTGATTTACATACACCTCTCTGAATATTTTAGAGCAATGTCTTCTACATGTTTGACGCCGACGAATACATACTTGATATAATAAAAAAACAATATTTAGACTAGAAAAGTCCATTAAATATCCATTTATACAAATTATAAGAGTTGCAGTCTATTGTAATAAAAAAAAACCGTTAGTATATATTATAAAATTTACTAAGCGTCTTGGTAATGGTTTCCAGTCTCGAGACTACGAACCTCAAAGTAACCCATCCAAACAAGGAGTTGGCGCACAAAATCAGGAACTCGCTGATAAAGCTAATGCAAACGGTAACTCCGACGGACTTGCAGGAAGACATGAAAGGTATAGTTACGGCAAAATTTATTTGATTCTTTAATTATTTGTATATCATTATTACTGAAGATAAAAAACAACCCAGAAAGTTAGAAGACCAAGATGTTGCTTTGTATTTCTCAAGTTCCACCATTAAATTTTGATCGTGAGTTCGAAGATCCTCAGCCAGCGACCGTTCTTAGTTCAGGGGATGCGCTTATGTTTGTAATGAATAAAATAAATATTCGCTTGTAATGAATAAATAATTGTTCGTTCATAACTTAAATGTTTAACATAAGTACTATTGGATTAAGTCTAGCTTATGAATGCTACATACGGAAAATATACTAATTATTGAACTATGTTAATTTTCAGCTGCTTTGATACACGCTCCAGAACTATTGTCTCAGAAAGCAGTTGATGCAGGTAATCATCGTTCACGGTAATTTTAAATTTTGGTTCAGGACGTGATAACAGCCAATGCGTTCAGTTCGATAAGGGTGTAAGTGAAACAACATTATTTATTTTAAAAAATAAGTATTTATAATTTCTATGATCAAAAAAGTACATTTGTAGATTGATCGTCTAGCTGTAATTTTAACATACAATTTTTAACTCTGTAGTGCTTTGATTTCTGACTTCCGACTGAAACAAATCATGATAAAGATTGTACGAAGAATGAAAGCGTCCTATAATTACCGTTATGTGCTTAACTTATAGCTAGATCATCAATCTATGTTTTATCTTCTAGACATTTAAAAATAAGTTGTAGTTATTTTTAAAAATAATAAAATGTGGTTTTACCGACGACGCCCTTATAGAACTGATTGTATTACTATTGTATAACTGGCGCACCAAACACCTGAACGTATTGTCTGAATTGTTCAGCTGGCGGTCCAGAGCAGCTGGCACGGCTAATGAGGGAATCCGAAGAGACTAAAGGCAAAGGTATATTTAATATCAGTTCTCGCTTCTTATTTTTGCAAAATCTTGATCGGCTTGAACATGTATTGCGTGTCGCTTTTAATGTTCAGGAGATCTGTCCAAATTACCTAAGCCTAATGTATCAATCGTTTTCAGCATTCGTGAAGGGTCCTGCATTTGATCTTCTAGTAGAGAATATGATGAATGAAAACGGCAAGCAGTTGTATGATTTCGGTGGCGTGCAGCGAACCTTCAAGCAAGGCGCAGACGAGTAAGAAAAGATATATATTATATACATATTTTTTAAATAAATAAAGCTCTTACGGATATATTTACTTTCTATGCGGTTTTCTAAGGGATAAAAAGCCCAACTGACTCTCCAGGCTAATGCGAAAAATCATGTCAAACCGTTGCTCCGTTGCTACGTAAAAAGAAGGACAAACGAACAAACTCAGTTCTACATTTACAATTTTAGTAGGGGTTATGAACTTCCTCTGGTTTTTTAACGAAAAACGTGCGATCATGAATCAATATAATATGATATTGAAAGAGCAGCTGGTAAAGTTGTCATGTTTACGATGGAAAAAGATTCTAGCAACACACGACCGATTTGCTTTAGAATGATATTCGATTGTGCTCACGCGATGTTTCGACTATAATGCGAAAAGACTTTTTCCCCGACCTATTATATACATATTTTTTAAATAAATAAAGCTCTTGCGGATATATTTACTTTCTATGCGGTTTTCTAAGGGATAAAAAGCCCAACTAACTCTCCAGGCTAATGCGAAAAATCATGTCAACCCGTTGCTCCGTTGCTACGTAAAAAGAAGGACAAACGAACAAACTCAGTTCTACATTTACAATTTTAGTAGGGGTTATGAACTTCCTCTGGTTTTTTAACGAAAAACGTGCGATCATGAATCAATATAATATGATATTGAAAGAGCAGCTGGTAAAGTTGTCATGTTTACGATGGAAACGGATTCTAGCAACACACGACCGATTGGCTTTAGAATGATATTCGACTGTGCTCACGCGATGTTGCATTATTAATTAATCATAGACAACATTAATACTTGACAACTCACATTTTATGTCAGTGTTGCCGAAGAGAAAACAAATCGCAATTGAAGAATAAATCATCTGGCAATCACCCACGATCGCAAGCATTTAATTTCCCTTTTAACGACGATAGCATTCAAGATCCAAACGCGTCTCCTTCATTGTAGAGTAATGGGCTCTTGATAAAAATATTCTCTTATCTCATTGCCAATAAAAACTTATTTTATTACATGCAGGCTGGTTCAGTCTGCCGATCTTAAATGCACCAACCCGAACAAGGAGCTGGCTTCCACGATCAGGACTTCGCTAACGTCACTCATGCGGTCTGTCACTCCAGCGAGTCTGCAGGATGAAATGAATGGTATATTTTGGAAAGAAGGGTTCCCAATTAATTTTTTATTTTCATAATGTGACGCCTAAACATATTAATGGAATAAGGGGCTCTAATAGAATAAGCGATTATCTACGAAAAGCAGCACCAGATTGCTTAAAATTCGGACTATGCAAACAATATTAAACCTTTATATATAGTAATTACAGTTCCTATCTCATAGAAGTATTTTTTATTTGAAATCTTTGAAATTTGAAGCATTGTTTAAAATATTAAGAGATCACGTGATTTTTTCTCGGTTGAAAAATATTTTTAATAAATTATTATTTTATATATTGTATATTATGAAATACATATAATAATTATATTCAATGGGCAAATATTGTTAAACTGAGGTTGTTTAATTTTAATTGATTTTCCAGCTTAAATCAGACGTCATTAATGGATGAGATAAATCGTCTAACCAAATACGTTTATTTACAGTGACGTTGGAATATGCCCCGAATTTCCTGTCTCAAATAGCAGTCGATCAAGGTAAAAATGTTTATTCCATCCGTCGCGTGTTCTGGCTTTTAACTCCTTCATATTTCAAAGGTCATGACATCAAAACATGTACAAATAAGGTATTGATGTTAATATACACATTTTTATTTGATCGCATCGTTTTCCGGATATAACCTTATATAGATAAAAATCGAGATTTTGAAATCGGGAATAAATCCATACCAACCACAATGGCATCACCCTAACCGCCACACACTGGACTTTGACCCACATACGTTTACATTGCAAATGCCAATGCCTAGTATGGAATCAATTACATAATATGCGTTGATTTACTTTTTCTTTCCACACAAAATATTTCGTGTATAATTGCCAAAAGGTAATCACAAAGTTTTGGATGAAATTATCACGGTGGTTATCAAAAATCAATGCAATGTGCAGCAAATTTACAATGAGCCTAAGAGAATATTATTACAAAACCAATGCTTAGTTGCAATACACTCTATTTGTATTTGCGTTGGAGGAAGCTCAGAATGTCTGGCTCAAAATAACGTTTTTGAATGTTCATTTTGGGTGTTACGAAACCAATGGCCACGATATCCATTAACGTGTGTGTAATATTGCAGCCGGAGGGCCGGACAAGCTGGCGCGGCTACAGAAGGAAGCAGCGAAAAACAAATGTTCGGATTTCCTTAAATTTTTTAGTTTTTACATGCATAGTTGATTTTATAGTTTATCCTTTGTAAAAAAGAACATTATTCATGAACCTTGTGTGTCGCAGCCGGCGGACCGGACGAGATGGCGCGGCGACAGGGGGAAGCAGCGGAGAAAATAAGTTCGACTTTTCTTTAAACGATTTCCATACGTCGTAGATTGAGTACATATTTTATAATTAATTGTGATTATTGATCCTCGGTTACGAACAAGGTAAAATCACAAAATTACCTTGCCCTAAGTTCAATGACCAATCAATCGTTTGCACCTTGCAAAAAATATCTATGTTGGAAATGTTTGAAAACTGTTACGGCTTTTCGCACGGCAGGAAGAGACATTCTCCGACGTTTCGAGCCAATCATTCAGCCCGTTGAAACGTCAGAGAATGTCTCCGACGTTTCAGCCTGCCGCGTGAAAAGCCGTAACAGATTTCGAACATGTCTAACGACCGCGGTAATCTCAAAAGTATCATATGTTGGAAATATTTGCTTGTGTATACATTTAGAAACTTAATGGCATCGCAATTTGATATGTTCTAATGGCAAAGTTAGCAGCAAGCAATAGTTTAACAGCATATATGACAGGTAATATAAATAGGCTACCACTGGCATTACTACGCTCTGCTGCATTTTCTGTTTGTTTCGAAATAGTGAATAATGTTAGCGAATTTATTTTAAAAGCTTAAAAATAGGTACAAATTAAACAAAAAGTTGATAAAGTTCATAAATCGACTAGAGCATGAAATATAATCTTCCTGGCACGGCAGGAAACTTATATTTGATGCTTTTACATAGTACCTACATGCATACATGGCGGATTGTGAAGTGCGAAGAGTATACTTCGATTTGAATGACATTTACAAATGTGATGTGTTTACTTCCACGGAACATAATTCAATGGGAATAGTGTTGTTCGATCTTTGCGAAAACTGATTTTTGAAATGTTTACACGGTTCATGGCTAAGTTTGAAGCATGAAAAGTGTTCTTCGATCTGGACGATATTTACAAAATTTATATTTGATGTGTTTACACGGTTCACGGTTCAGTGTAAAGCGGGAAAAGTATTTTTTCATAAGGACGATATTTACAAAACTGATATTTGATGCGTTTATGTACTCGGTTCATGGCTGAGTGTGAAACGGGAAGACTGTTATTTGATCCGAAAATTTCTTTAAAAGAAAAAGTTTTTACTTGTAGATTATAGTTCCTTGGAAACCAATGGTCAGCTTAACTATCTATAAACCTTGTATGTTGCAGTCGGCGGGACAGAGGAGCTGGTGGCACGGCGACAAACGGAAGCGGCAAAGAACAAACGTTTGGCTTTTCTTTGTACTATTACGTGCATCGTTGTTTTATCGTGTATTGTGATTATTGGTTCTCAGGTAGCAAAACTTAAGTTGAACGAGATAAAATGTTCATTGTTAAATTAATATACACTAATAATTAGAAATGTTAAACACAACTTTTTTTGTTACATACAATGTGCATACAAGGTAGTATACATACTACAGTACCTTTCCTAGAGTATTCGGTAATCACAGCATACCGTTTTCGTTTCTTGTACCCACAGACATACAATATCTCTTCATACATGCTCTTCCATTACGGGTAATTCATATTGAATGTTTACGAATAATTTCACCACCCTACGATTTTATGAGCTTTCCGGACACATTCATTTTCTATCTGTTTTGCATCATTTCATTACTCATTCTTTCTAAATAGGTTTTTTTTAGTTGTAAATAATTTTTTTTATTAATTCACATAACGATTAGTTAGTAGTGGTAAGTTCTGGCCGTTTATCTATGTACACTGATGAATAATGTAAAAATTTGCAGCCGCTGGACTGGACGAGTTGATAGGAAAAATGAAAACATCGGACGCAGGTACGAAAATAGATTTGAAATTGGACACAACTCTATTGCAAAATACAAATAGATTAGTATGCATAATGAACGCCCAGGCCGATCGTAAAACGCCAGCATTAAATTTCATGCCATGAAAGATAGTTCTTTGGAATCGTCTAAACTAAACGCTTGGTTATTTAAATTTAGTTTTTAATCAATAGAAAAGCTTAACTAAACCTATTTTGTTAAAATAGATTAAGGTAATTTAATAACAAGTCCAGGTGTATGGCTTTTTGAACCACTTGGCCCTGACATGAATTTTTATATACAGGTTGCGGTTGCATAATTTTTATTTTTTCAAAATGCAATAAATCGCATTTATAACGCAGATTTAATATATTTTGCAAAATGTACCCAATGTAAACCCAACACGCGACTGTAACTATAGCTTACTAATCTGCAATTACTATGTGCTAGCGCTGTCTGTGCTCGCGTAGTCGCCGCCGCGCCAGCACTCGCCCAAGACCGCTTCCGAGCCGGCCGCCTGCAGCGCAGCATCTTTGAAAAGAGGTTCAAATGGTTACGATTGTTCCAAGGGTCCACTACTCAAGATGAGGCGAAGTTGCTCGTCTCCAAGCTCATGGGGCCCGGACAGGAGAAGCCGGTCGACACGGCGACCTCCGTCGCCGCGTCCGACACCGCCGGCGGACGGTGAGTAGCGGGCCTTCTGGTGGAGTTAATGTTCGCGTCATATCTTTTGACATTCATCCTCAAATCATTAAGAAGTGGTGCCTTCACTTGCGGTATCTTGTGCATGCAAGTCGTTGATATCGCGTGCCGTCTGCGCTGCGTTGGTGCACACAGAAACAGCGATATCAAAGAGAAATTGAACGGCAGAAAAATAAATGAACACCTGATGAGAAATTAAATTCTAAGAAGAATGAAATATATCGACCTTCAAACCAGTCATTATTAAAAATTCATAGGTAAGGCCTTAATACTAAAAATTTATGCTTTGATTTGAAACTGTCTAGTTTAAAATCTTAAAAGTTTTGGAAAGTTATGATCTACATATTCAAAATGTCCTTGCATGGCGCCTGGTATCTTCGGAAACGTGGTGTATAAGACAATTATCATAACAATAGTACAGGACTACGTTGCCTCAATTTGAATAGTACAAAAAACTGACAAGATTCGTTGGTGCGTTTAGCAGTTATAGGTACCCAAAAGTCTTTTCACGGAAATTTTATTTTTGTTTTAACTCATGGACCTATGAACGTAGATATTTAAATTCTTGAAAGCACTTTTCAAATTGCAGCAATAAAAATCTAAAAATCACTCTGAACCGTGATTTTACATAACATTTAGAAGTCTGATTTCTGATTTATGCCATATTGATTAATTTTTTAATAGGATTTCTAACGATACCCCAAATGACAAGATATGAACAAATAATTCAATTTACTGTTTTCAATTTAAGTTTCGTTAAAAAGCACCAACCAATCTTGGCAGTTCTTGTACAATTCACTTAGGAACGACCTACATATTTTACTATGCTATACATTGATCAGCCTTACGGTTTATCGTTTCCAAAAGTACATATATCTCTTAAAATATACATCAATCTTATAAAATTAAAACGCCCATTATTTACCTACAAAGATGGTCGCGCAACTATGTACCCTCTTAAGAGTATGTTATGAGTATGGGTGCGGTGGCGACGCCGCAGGTTGACGGAGCGGCAGCGGGCGGCGGCGGCGGAGGCGGTGCGCGGCGCGGGGGTCCAATTTATAGACGACAAGATGCCTGCCACGCGAGCCGATCCTATGCTGGGTGGGTGCCTTTAATTTTTTTTTATTTTGGAATGCGAGACCGAACGTAAACATTAACACACACACACACCGTCACACGCACACACCCTCACACATCCCCATCACAGGTTGTGACTGAAAACCAGCGTCGCCAGATTGCTGCACTATGCTGCAGCTGTCGTAAGCGCGAACCATCCCTGAGTCATAAGCCTTTTCCCTGTGGTACTTTTTGTTTTATAAAAATAAATTTTCTAAGTTTTACGTTAGAATATCCGTGGGGAGCGGGGTCATGCGAGAGGTCACAGGTTCAATCTACGCCCGGTTTGTGCAACACTTTCTTTCTCTCTCTGATTTTGATAAGTGCATTTCGTCACGAATGCGAACCGTTCCATGTTTTTGAATCCACGTAAAACTAGGTAAGGTTAATCCCGCCCTGGTTCATACAATCGCATTTGATGAAAAGATCGTCGAAACGGCAATGCAAAATTGTGATTGTTATTCTTCCAGTACAGTGTAGTCGTGCTCATGAAGGGAAGGTTCTGGCATGGCACCTTCGAGAATGTGATGTGTTGGGCTAATATGAGTATAGGTGTGATATTAGACAAAACCTTCCTCAGTGGCCTAGTGGCGCGACACTTCGGCGATCGCTCTCCGAAGTTAAGCAACGCTGGGTCCGGTCTGGTCTTGGATGGGTGACCATTCGACCGTTGAGAGAGGTTGGCCGTGGTTCGGATTCCACGTTAAGCTGTAGGTCCCCTTCCTTACTTACTAGGTGGTAGGGTTTATCCCGCCCGGGTTGGTACCATCGCATTGGATGAACGATGGTCGAAGCGGCAATGAAAATTGTCCGTGTTTTCCATCCAGTTCAATGTAGCCGTGCAATATAAGGAAGGTCCTGGCATGGCACCTAGTTCCCATGTGGTGTGTTGGGCTAATACCATGACAGAACTTGTGGTATTAGCCATCCATGTCGTCACATAAAAAAAAAACATACAAAATAATGTATTTATCTATGTGTGCAGATTTCTACGAGGCAGTTCGCGTTATCACCATCACAGAGATGCAGAAGCGTGGTGACTCGACCCTCATAGACCTCAACCACGTCCCTGAGTCCTACTTCTTTGCCGCTCAAAGGCTTGTTGTATTTGCTTACAATATAACTTGTTCGTTTCATTTTTTATGGGTCCAAGAGATCCCCTGCAACTAACTTCTGCTAAGAAATGACACGTTTTTAGGGTGCCGTACCCAAAGGGTTCGAACGGAGGCTTATTGCTAAGCCTCCGCTGTCCGTCGATCCGTCCGTCCGTCTGTCATAGGGCTGTATCTCATGAACCGTAATAGGTGGGCAAATACAAAATCTGATTTTTGTACAGAGTATGTATTTATTTTGCCGCTATCACCACAAATAGGTACAAAAATAAAAATAAAGGGAGCCCAATAGAAAAAACGTGATTTTTCCGTGTTAAATCTTGTACTATGGTACGGAACCCTTCGTATGCGAGGCCGATTCGCACGTTTTTTTCTCAAATTGACTTAATCATAAGGGCCATGTGAATAGTCACATGTCAATTTATCAGGGAACATAAATTATTTAACGGCTAGAGAAAGGTGCAAAACTAAATTTAATTTCATTACGACATCAGTCTGAGTAGGACCCTCAACATCTTGGGTTCTTCGTCATATTTTAAAGGTATTATTGTGAACAATTCAATCTCAATGGGAACTACATTACACACTTACTTGGAAATTTTAAAGTCTCTTACTCAACTATCTTAAAAACTTAAAGAGGGTAAGCACTTAGAATTATAAACGTCAGTATAATGTAGATTTTTGACCTTTGCCACATTTTCAAAATATTTCAAATGTGTGACAGAGATAGCAATCGATGTAGATAAGCACAGCTGTAAAAATCAGCGGCCGGGTATCGACACGTATTATTATTGTATTTGAATCAGCATTAGTAGTCTCGTAGACTCTGCTACGACCGGTCCTAGTACATTTTGAATTGCATTCGTAGAGCAGCTACGACACGTTTCGTAACATATTATTGGTTTTAGGTAAACTTAAATAATTAAGATTGCGCAGAAACATTTTTTTCTTGAAGACAAATCAATGGATGTGTGACATATAATGTGCTAAGCCTGAAGTCATTTGGATAAAAACGTATTGTTTAACACTGGAAATTAATATTTGTTGCATTTCGAAAAAAAATCTCACCAAGTTCCTATGTTTTTATTAATAAAACATTTCTTTACCAAATATCTATTATTTGAACTTGTTTAACGATAAATTAATGTAACGCAATTATATAATTCAGTACCAATTTATAATTAATAGTTTTAGCGTTGAATGGCTTTATTCACTAACTCATTTAAAGCTGTCGAGCGATTTAACACGAGAGTATAATATTTACTTTTAATATAAATATTTATTGACGTAGGCACATTTTATTCAAGTAAAATGTGTGCAAAAGCTCGTAGCATCTCTACGGCTTAAGATTTTCGTAGCTCCTCTACGGTTAATTCGAAATCAGGACGCGGCGCGACGCAGCGGAGCAGCGGCAATTTGCTGATTTTATCCCAAAAAACGCCACGGTGTGCTTTTAAAAATATGTGTTCGCATTATTTGCCAAGAAACTTAATGATATAAGGCCAATATATAAATAATGGTATTCCAGGTGATATGGAATGTTGACCCTGTTTTTTCACTCGTGTTGTAAGATTGTATATGGATCATCATCATACACATTTCACTTGTCACAGACTGAAAAAAGCAGACAAAAACTTGACTGTCAAGTCAGCCAACGCAGAGGTGGCTGCGTTCTTGCGCAACAAGATCGAGGAGCAGGTCAAGTGTCACACGCCGCGCAAGTACACGTCTGCCATGAAGGGTGCGTACTAGTAGGGCGGTGAAGTCGTTCTCGTTACGAAATGAGTTGCGAAGTGGAAACATTATTGCGAAGTTTATGGCGATCGCGTTAAATTAAAGGATATTTTGCGGTTTTTTTGTATATTCAATAAAAACTAATCATTTTTAAAATATTATGTTATTTTAACATGATGATTCTATGAGTTTTCAATGGATTTCCACAAAATCTGAGCATATTTGTATGAGAAGCTATATAACTCTTTTTGTTAAATATAATATCGTACTGTATTATTTTATTTGCATATTTTTTTGTTAATTTTCTCAAAATTAGCCTTGGTGGACTAACGCCATTTAACCCTTTCCCCGCCAGGAACGTATATATCCGTCAGAGCAAAGCATTCTGCAGGCGCCATCGTCGGATATATCCGACAGAAAACTACTCTACTTCAAACATTAATAAAACTTTACTGATTACGAAATAATGTGTTTAATTTACATAATTGCACAGTACATACTAGCGTTCATTAGATTTCTACTGTTTCAACAGTGGAAACACACTATTTGCAACAAAACAAACAACAATTCAAGACTGCATATTATCGAAATAATTGTAGTGTGGCGTATTGAGAAGGATTATGCCAAAAAACCTTGGCGGTGAAAGGGTTAAATAAAATCCGATTCCATTATAATTTTAATTGCAGAGTACACGACCGCTGATAAAAAAAATCACCAATTAAACACTCAATTTTTGTGAAATATATAAAAGTAAATTTAGATTCCTTCAATAATTTTCCCAAATAGTTCCGTATTGAATCGCTAATTTATTTTTAACGAGCGGCTGGCGCCATTCCACTCTGAAAAACTATGCAATAATCACGAGACAGAAAGATTACTTACTTTGACACGCATGCACGTATAAGTAAGTACAGGGCCTGGCTGATGATTTTTCTAATAAAGTTACACCTCATTCCCACGTGCTTTTATGCAATGTCTTTATACATATGTTTTCCTTTCAGAATACGTCATTGATGCATCAATGTATCTATCTGAGAGAGTGACACAGCCAGGTAAGATTTTATGTTTGGCGGAAAATAATTTAAGGTAATGCGTTTGGTCCCGTTCATTGAAATGCCATGCAGAAATTCAACTTTATCTGACCGGTTGGTATAGTTTGCAAAAATATTTCGTTAGGTGTCCCAAAACTTCAAGTTTTTTATTTGTGCCTCTATGGAATTAATATATATATTTTTAAATCATGTTCCCTGTAGTAAATTGGTTTAATTAAACATTAATAAAAGTTAAGGATTTAAAGTTCGAAAAAAATATCTTAAATAATTACAACATGTTTTACTCTACGATACGCAATGATGACAACCAAAAAAATAATGAATTTACGGCATGGGTATTTTTTATGATTTCACAATGGAATATTGTGTTGTAATTGGACAACTTTAACTTCTAAACGACTTACTTACGGGTTGATTCTGATTGGAAATGAACACCGCATTTCGTTTCGATTTGAGTTTTTCCTATATTGACAATGTTACTATGGGTTTTTTCAATAATCCCAAAGTAATCATAATTTTAAAGCTAATAACCTAATACATAGGTATATTATTTACATACATTGTTCAGAGGTTATCAAATGCTAAGCCCCAAAATCTTACGTTCTGTCACTAATTTAAACAATAATTTATGACAGAAACTGTGTCCTAAGTGATTCATCGTACAATTTACAGTCACCGTGTAATGCCCTTATTATTTTACGAATATTTTTCAATAAAATTTAGATTGAGGTTATGAACTCAAGACCTTACTTGATGGTGTCAGTTGCGTGTGCGCAGACAAAGATATCGAGGCGTACGTATTGCTGCTGCAGACCATGGAGGATTACGGCGTTGAGAACTTTATCATCACCGAAAACTTCAAAATGAATTATGAGGACGCCGCCCAGCAGTGAGCGACACTTATTGTTTTATCTCCTCCACTTGCTTCGTGTCTTTCCAAATCACTTATCCTCTCTCTAATCGCACCATTTCACACACGTTTCAATCTTTTAATTCAAATCTCTTCACCAACCACTTCAGTCTTAGCTTCACACTCTTAGCTTCAAAACTAGTATTCTGTCTCGCGTCACCTCACATCTTTAAGAATGGCCCGTAAGCTATGTTCCCCATACATGTTTTTCTGAAAAATCTAAAGCAAGTCAAATAACAGGCAAAAAAAATGTTCATACAAATGTTCTTTTCTCTGTTGTGTGACACAGGATACAATTTTCGAATACACAAACACGTGCAGACATAGATATTTCTGGCCTGATATTAAGTCCCAAATATCAAGCAAAGTGGAATAGTGGTTTTCAAATGATTAGTAAACTACGTTTGTATGGGGAGCGTAATTTTCTGATGCTTACGGGCCCACCTTAAACCGCTTCACTTATACTATTACTTAAATCGAATAGTTCTCATATCAGTGGTTCTTATCAAATTAGTAGTAAGTCGGTATGTTAGGTTAGCTTAAATAATATTAATTAAAGATGTGTTTTGGCTCTCGATTGATGCGCATATGTAATCAATGTATGTACGTATGGTGTTCGGTTTCACCTACTGAACCATGTTCCTAAATGCTTCCGAAAAATGTTTCAAAATATATACCGAAACTGTTAATTGCATCGAATGCCTTCATTTGCCAGCGGAATAAGTTGAAAAAATTCACCGTACGAAGTCTCGCTGGCTTGTCTTGTACTGACGACGTTTATGCACCTGTGACCGTGATATCGTCAAAGCTGTGATTTTATAATATCGCTAGTTTCATGGGATCTATAAAAAATAGTGACCTGCATTGTATGCAATTAATTATGTTGAGGTTCGACCTACTAATACTGGTGATATTGTGAAATCATGAGACTTTTTCGGGGCTAGTTCGGTTACGTTGGATATATGATGATTAAGATGAGTAAAGTTATGTTTGATTTTGATCTAGTGAAATTACAAATTCATTAGTGCTGTTTTAAAATTATGACTTTGACAATATCACCGTGTGGTAGTGACGTTTTGTTCTGCGAATAAGAAATATAAAATCGCTATACGTATGTGTGAATTGCATCCTGCCTCTAATTGGAGTTGCATTGCCGACAGCCTGCGTGGACTGTTGACGTTCGAGGACGAGCTGTCACTGTCTAACGCGGCCCTGAAGACGGAACTGGACGGGAAGTTGAAGAATCTGGTCGCACAGTGGCATCCATCACACTGTGGCCCTGAAATGGACAGTATGTAATACTTAATCGCATACTCATTTCGCATTATTCCAGCCTTTTATTTCCATAACAAGCACTCTTACATAGAATTTGAATAGTTTTGAGGATGACAAAACGAGTGCGCGCAAGTTAATAAAATAGGAATCCCACAAACCGAACTATACGATATCTAGAATATATGTTTAACCTAAAGCCCTTTTTACACGAACGATCTGCGTAACGACACGCAGACTACACTATGTGCTACGTTTCCATAACCACACTGATACTGGTACATTTACAACCACGTATGCGACTTATTTTTTACAAGGTTGAGACGTTTGCCTACGCCTGGCTAGTAATATAATAAGTCTGTCTGTAAGCATTTTTTTGTAATTACGTGCTCAAAAGTCAGGGATTTTTCAGTCGAGAAATATTCATAGCGGTTGTAAAAGATGTTTTTTCGACGGTTTCCGGAGCAGTTTCCGGAGCACGGTGAAGGATTTTCTGTCTAAGAAAAAACTTAGACAACCGCTATCAAAACAGTATTTGCGACTGAAAAATGTCTGTTTCCTGAGAACAGAATTCCAACACCGTGTCCCGCCTTTCCTAGTGCTCACTCGGGTCATTGCAAGAAATATATACCAGTGCCTTGCCTACCTTTTCCGTACAGTTTAATGTGGCCTCAGTAGCGCGATGGCAAGACGCGACGCGATGTTCGATCGTCGAGGTTAATCGTCGGCTTCTGGCCATGAGTCGGACTCCATGTAAAATTGTAGACCCACTTTCTTACTTACTACAGGTATAAGGGTTCCCTATCGCATTGAATAAAAATGTCGAAGTGGTAATGACGATTGTCTGCGATTTCCACCCAAGGCAGGCCCTGGTATGCCTTTGGGAACTCGGTGTATTAGGCTAACTGTGGGTGCGGTATTGGCCATCAGAATAAGTTCAGTTCCATATAAAAAGATGGGATTTAATTAGGGAATGCGGTGTGATGGACACTTCCACGACACTAAATGTAACGTTAGCAGTCCATACAAAAAAATGCAGCGGACGATTAACTGGTTAAGGTATCGAATACAAGAATTTCTGCCAGGTGTAATTGGCGCCACGACACCCCTGCTGGTGTCGCATGTGATGGTGCAAGCGAAATACAACGACGTACTGACCACTCTGGTGGGGTACCTCAAAGAGGAGGGCGACCGCTGCCTTCTGATATTCGGTGACACCCGCAAGACCTACGGTGACGCCGCCCAAATGTTAGTCGAACTCAGCTTGTACGCAGGGATAAAGTTCTGCCAAATCGTGGCGCAATTGCAACGAAAACCTTGATCGTAACTAACTTTAACTTCCTTTACATATAACTCAGGGGCGCGGCGACTTGCCTTGCATGCCAGAGGTCAAGGGTTTAAATTCTCGCCCCGTTCATGCACCACTTTCTTTCTCTTTCTGTGGATAAATGCATTTTCGTAAAGAATGCGAGCTGATCCATGGTTGGGAATCCATATAAAACTATAGGCCCCCTTCCCCTACTGGGTGGTAGCGTTAAGCCCGCCCGAGTTGGATGAAAAGATGGTCGTAACGGCATTGAAAAATCTATCTGTGTTTTCCATCCAGCCATCACCTAATTCCTTTGGTAATCCGGTGTGTTAGGCTATTATCACAATGGTGGGTGTGCTATTACAGTTACAGGAAACATATATCTTCGTATCGGCCTAGCTAGAGACCTCGGCGGCATTTCTGAACCGGGCAGCATTGGTTCGATCGCTTAGATGGCTTGTTTCTATTTTCACCCGATGCAAAAGATAACAACGTGAGAAAACTCCACTCGTTCTTTGGTCTTAGGCTTTCTCTTATATGGCTGGATGACCTCAGCAGCAATGGGCTCGGAAATCGTCCCGTGTGCCTAAAAACATCATTGGGTAAAACTTGGTTAACATGAGTCAACCACAAGATACCTTCAGACGGAATATTCGTTGCGTTATATGCTCTATAATTTGCAGATTTTCATAGTGGATGGAACTTGTTACCCTTACCTTCGGATTACTTTGTATGTAGCTTGTTACCCGCCTGAGCCTGAGATGTGGTGTATTTCGCAGTCTGGCGCCCATGCATGCGTACGAGCTAGCACGTCCTGACGCATCTCCCATCTTCAGCACGAAGCTGGAGATCAAACTTCGTCACATCCTGGAGGACAAATCTCCGACGCTGCTTAGCAGCTTTGCAAAAAGTAAATTATACTCTTGTGAAAACTTTATATGGCGATTTTTGGTCGATTTTTTAATACATACCAGATATGGATACCAGTATTACTAGGTGTGGTCTCATTTACTGCATTTTTTTTCTTATATGTTTTGACGCTATTTTAGGTTCTATGGGGACTATGCAACGGGATCTTAGAATAAAAGAAATTCTGAATTTGGTTCAGCGATCACAGTTATTTTTTAAAATTAGATACGATTTTTTTTTTTTCGGATCGCTAAATTTTTGATCGCCTCATACAACTTTATAACTATTCAGTTACTGACTGCATACAAAGATTGTATCGTATTAGATGTCAGAAATTTTATTCGTTACCTATTTATTAAACCACACAGACGATATGATAAAATTGTCAAAGGTTTCAAAATTATTCTTTAATTTTCAGGTATTTTGAAAAACGCTTCTCAATTTCTCGCCGTAAAGTTCTTTGAACCAGGTACTTAATTTTTATTCTCTTTTCAAAATTCTCATTACCAAAATGATGGATCCCGAATTCGATATGTTTGTTAGACTTGTTTATACGTAATCGTACTTAATTCTGTAATTTACCTACCAAGAAACTTTTGTAAAAATTTCACCTTGCTCATTCACGCAAGTATGCTCATATTCCAACGCGTTATTAAATTTTGCAGATGCAGTGAACATATGCCACTGCGCAAGAAGCGTGGGGTGGGATGTGGGAAATATACAAGACGCTGCAGCAACCTACTCCACAGACCCGACCATATCCCTAACTTCTGCACCCTTCGCTGACAAAGTCTCTAAGCGCTCCGCCCCCACCTGCAAGCCTGACGGAACGTGCTTCCAGACGACGAGCCCCACTGTCGAGCACGTTCAAGTCATCCACAGACTGCCCCCGATTTATATGCCAAATTCGCCTTGTCAAGTCGTTAAACTAGTTCAGGATCCTTTCCCAGCATCCGAGCGACGTTCACTGGCGCGTAGCGGATCTGAGGCTTCGGGGAATTCCAATATTTTCAATCGTTTTCGGTCCATCCATAGTTCCATGAACCGTTCGCCAAAACATCTTTCTCGATCGATTGCCACCTCGAAGACCGACTCCCAAGAATGGTATACCAAGAAGAAGAGCTTCACAAGAAAACAAGATCATGCATCGGATTCTTCGCATTCTCCTCCAGTCGATACGCCGGAGGCTGTCTCAAAAAGTTTACTCACAACGGCCAGCTCTTTCCCGTCTTTTCTGATTTGTCAGCCCACCGTGTCGTCTATAGACTCTCAGTACTTCTCGATGTCACCGGATCCCGCTGCAACATCGCCGAGCGGTCTGTCGCCCGTTGCGCTGTCACCCGGCTCACGGTCGCCCAGCACGCTGTCGCCCGGCGCGGTGTCACCCCTCATTCTGGACTCGTGCATGGACACGTCGGCTTCTGGCGCTTCACCGCTGCCGTGGTCCGATGAGGACACGGATGAAGTTACACGGTGTACCGATGAAGTTGGTAAGTTCAATAATAGCTCTTCCATTTTCTACTGCACGGTGTTGATTAGTTACCGAGATATCTATGCTAATATCCATACTCACTAATATTTACTACCCTAATATGCGAAAGTAACTCTGTCTGTTAGGTTTTCACGCCTAAACCTCCAAACCAATTTTAATTACATTTGGTAATAGAGAGTCTGCACTTTGGGAAAGGACATAGGCTACCTTTTGTGGCGAAAATTGATCTCAAAGGAATGGTCACTTCACGAAGAAGTGGATTTTTATTGTTAGAGTAAAGGAAATGGAGTGTCATCGTAAAATATTTTGTTATCAAAATGGTAAACATTATACAATTCTTTCATTTTGTAGCATAACCCGCCTAGTTTGATACGCAGGCGTACAGGCGGTAGTCGACATGGACCAGATGCTTGAGTGGAGCGGCATGATGATGAGCCTGATGTGGAACGTGCACAGCTGGCGCCGCTGGGTCCAGAGCGTTGTCGAACGGGTTACGGACCTGCAAGACCCAAGTATGTCCTGTTCAGTGGACATGAAACAGGACCTCCTGTTTCATGACTATATTGGTCTAACTGGAAAACGGGGCTAACGCGACTTTGGCTTATCCTTATTGTGGGTGAGATAACTCTCACCCACAAAACAATATTCTCTGTTCCCATCCATATATAAACAACACCACCTAAATCACTAGTGACATTTGCTTGTTCACTTATTTACGGTCGAACGGACCGCGACATTAAAACACATTGTTTGTAGAAAACCAGTCGGCAAAATGGGAGGAGTTCAAAAGCCACGTGGATCGTGAGGTTTCGCAGTGGCGGCAGCGTAACCTATTCAGTCGGATGTTTGCACAGAGAGTCGCTTCGAAATGCAAAGACAGAAAGGTATGTACTGTCGCATTGAAAAGTCCACAATCACTTCGCAGAGCCATTGCTATGAAACGCGCGGAGGTGAAGCGGGAAGATTGGATCACAACTACACGCTTCGCTTGAAGATCTAATCGGCGGGGAACGGGGCACGCCGACCGGCCATGCAATTACGAAGCGCGGCATGAGGTGTAGGTGCCGCACCTACCCCAAATTGACAGCAAAATGACGGCTTTCGCGTAGAAAATATGTCAGTTTGTAGTACTAACTGCACCTACACCTCATTTTACGCCTCGTTATCGCACTGCGGTTGCCGGTGTTTCCATTTCTTATTTGCAATATCTGTCAGATGCAACCGACCTCCCCCGTTTCGTGATTCGTAATCGCACTGCGGTTCAACACGGTTAGAACCTGTGTCCATCAACGGTTAGACGCCGACTAAAAATGAAACGCAAACTGGTGAAGCAATATTTACGGTGATGAAAACGACAAAATAAATGGCCCTAAATTTAGATGTTGTAAATCATATGAGCTTCTTACGTTCCTTTACTTTTTCTATCTCGTATTATTACAGAGGGTGCCCGGTGCACGGGGCATGGAAAGGAAGAGCGAATACGAGGCTCACCAGCAGGAAACGATGCATATCATCGACATGTTCGAACAGTGGATGCAGTGGCTAACCGATATTGTAAGTTTGAATGGGATTCTGTTTGGATTTGTCATTAATTTTTCGTCGTACCTGTTGCTTTTATGCAACATGACATGGATAACTAATCCCACACAACTATCGTCATGATATTAGCCCAATAAACGGTATTCCCGAAGGAATGAGGTGCCATCCCAGGACCTTCCCTTTATGAGCACGTCTACTCTGAACGGGATGGAAAACACTGACCAATTTTCATTGTAGCTTCAACCATAGTTTCTTCCGATGCGGTGGTACAAACCCGTGCGCGCTTTACCCTACCCGAGACCCTACCACCCAGTAAAGGAAGTTATTGTATTATTGATTTTTTATTTCTTCAACATATTGCTGTTTAAAAACGATCTGTCACGCAACAGAATTATTAGTGCAATTATGTATATTCCTTACTGATGAAACCTAACTGTAAATGATTGGAATGGATGTCTCACACAGGTCAAGGAAACCGACTCTTTGCTTTTAGCACAATGCAGTGGGTCTTCACCAGACTTGCAGTATCACGAAGCGTAAGTATTCATTCATGTTGTTTTCGTTTAGAGCTCAGGTTCCCTATAAGTTAATCTTTATATCTGACACAGTCACAAGCAAGTCGCTGTGAGATAAATTAATTGGTTGTTGCAAAAAAAATATAATAAAAATAATACTTTTCTGGACCAATTAATTTCATTACAAAGTGAATGAAATGGGCTAGATATTTTTTTACAAAGTAATGCGATGAAAATTTACTTTTGTGGAATACTCAAAAGAGTTAAAGAATAATTAACAATTATTACATAGAAACTTATTTTTTCAACGTCAGGACAAATTTTTTAAATAGTGTGGAAACGCTGTTTTTCTCCTCTATTGTTTCCAAAATTAAATAATGCATACACCTTGCTTTGCAGGGTGTGGTCGTATTTCAAAGGTAAAATTGAACAAAACGCAGTAGATTTGCGCAAGTACGATCACCAAATGAAGCAACGTTGGGAAGAAAACTACCAACATTGTCTGTACGGTGAGTTTTAAACCGACTCCATGCAACTCCGCTGGAAGTGTTGTGTTTATAGATAACTAGCTGAGGTACCTGGCTCCGCTCGGGTCAATGCCGTTTTGGACTGATGTAGGACTGAATTATGTCCAGGATGTTTAATTATGTTCCCAATGCAAACTTTCGTCCCCTATTTCACCTCCTTCGGGTTTAATTTTCGCCACAAAAGGTAACATAGGTCCATTCCCAAAGTTTCGACTATCCTATCCATATTTCTTCAGAATTTGTTCAGCGGTGTAGGCGTGAGAACGCAACAGAGAGACAGAGTTCCTTTCGCATATATGTTATTAGTATAGTATGGATTTGCTAAGATTGGTCAATCGCTGCTGCTCCAGCCCCCAGTGAATTCTGTGGGCGTGTGCACAGGAATGTTCTCGCGACGCAGCTTCGAGTCGGTGGGCGACGCACCAGGTGGCGCCAGGGTGGCGGGCGGCGGCTCGCACCTGTTGGGCGCCGTGCTGCCGCCCGCCGGCCGCTGCCACGTGGCGTTGCGCGGCCGCCGGCGCGGATGCCATCAAATTCCACCATCACAGAGCAAAACTCTGTAACGCATTATACTGTAACGAAGCGCGTTTTGATAATATTCATTTTAAAACAAGCCTATGAAATGACCGTAATAAATTATTTAAAATCCATGGTGTCTCGATTTAGTTCAATTATTACTTATACTTTTATCTTGCTTCGTGGGTTGAATTTTGCGAAATGTTAGGAGCGGTATTCAATTTAGTTGAACCAAATTGTTTCATTTATAGTAATTTATTAGATTATTTGAAGTAAATTTTGTTTGTGTTTCAACATTTGAAAGAATGCTACTCATTCATAGTGATATTTTTGAAATCACTGAACCCAGAAACCTAGTGGCAACTGTTCTTGCGACTAAAACGCTGACTAAGAAAGAATTATCCAAAATGAATTTCTTGAGGTGGTAAAAAAGGCCAAATTGTACATATTTTCATGCAACTCTCCCTAACCGCTGAACCTAGAAATGGTTATGGAATATAAAAAAATACGAATTAGTTAACCAATATCGTCCTTATTCATTCGTCGAATGAAATTCAGAACTTCGAGTATTTTTAAGTTCAGCGCCGCATTTGGCGCAAATCAGGCCCTCAAAGAGGTACTGGGCGCCCACTGGCTTTCGAACTTTCACCAAAGCCATGCCGGCTTTCTTCATACCATGTGTGAGGGACACCAGGTTGGGGGAAATGTCTTAGTAGGGAAAGCATCCAGGGTTTACCGACCCTGTACATGATCGGTGGTTTCCAATTCGGGCGTCAGAGAATGGGTGGAATCCCTGCCCATTGCGCTTTGAGCGATAATAGAAAGGGGATGGTAGGATGGTGTTATGCAGTTCAGTTTTCGTGATATACAGACCGTAAAACACATAGGAGTAAGATTTTAATAGACAAGGCTTTTCGGAATGGGCTGCGGAAAATTAAGGAAAAGGAATTACTCAGTGCAAGAAAACAATAATATGCTTCTAATATTTTTTTTTATTTGAACAATAAAATCACACTTACCTTCGACGAAATACGGGCAGACGGCGAAAAAACATTGACATTTCGATTTATGTTAAAATATTTTGCACCTATTTAACACCTATGCGTAACTTTAATCACGGGGAAACATATTTTCATGTTATCGAATTTGGAATGCGCGTTGTTGTCTTTTTTTTATTTATATACACTGGGATTTAGCTAGGATAGTAGGCCGATAAAAAAGGTGGAGTTATACGACCACATAGCCAACACGCTGATCACTTATGGACATATATTTTAGCTATTTAAAAAAAAGTAATTTCCGTATTTTATAAATTAAAATTAATATATACTGAGCGAACCTTACACATTTAGTCACTTTGCCTGTCAATTTGTTGTAAAAAATCTAACTCTGTTATCACAGTATTCATATTTATAGCAAGGGACAGCTGTTCAGTTCTGCAACTGTTCAGGCCGTTGTCTGTAGCGCGACGGGAAAGATGGCGCGGCGTTGCGCGTCTGCGGCGTGGGCGTGGCAGCCGCCACGGTATGTCGGTGGCACCAGCCCGCCAGCAGCGGGCGAGCCCGTGCGGCAGAACTCGGACGCGGCCAGCGCGCACGGCAGGCCCTGCGCCAGACTATTGCGCCGCGGGGAAGGAGGGCGCGGTGTCGCGCGGCTGCGGCGTGGGTGTGGCCGTGTCCAGCCGCTCCAGCACGCCGGTGGCGCCCGCCAGCAGCACCAGGTCGCCCGTGCGGCAGAACTCGGTCGCGCCGCCCGCGCCCACCATGCACGGCAGCCCGTACTCGCGCGCGATCACCGCACCTGCGCAACCATTATGAGAGTATAGGGGCTATAGATAGGATCCAAGTTCACACGAAGATATTAGTTTTGGTGGAAGAAATTGGGGAAGGCTCGTCTTTCTGAGAGGACAGCCCCTTAGAACCTCGTGGACTATGGGTCCATGTGCACTATATATATATATATATATATGTTGTAGGAATGCTCACCGTGCGAGATGAGTCCGCCGAGTTCCGTGACCACGCCGCCGAGCAGAGGGAAGTACGGAGACCAGCCGATGTCCGTCGAGTGCGTGATCAGAACGTCGCCACGTTGCAGCTGGCCAATCTGTGTTGTGAACAAATCTTTAGCAGGAATAAAATACCCAAAACTTACTCCTGCTTTAATCAACCTCGCTACTAGCATTGAGAAAAATAATCTTCAAGCATTATACTCGTGTAGCAACAATACAAGTATTCGAAATCCTATAATAAGCGCTTATTACCTCAGCCAGGTCGGTGACGACGCAGGCGCGGCCGATGACGTCACCGGAGCAGACAGGCGTACCGCGCAGGCGCGCGCCCACCCCCGCCCCCGCGAGCCGCGGGTCGCGCGTCGGCAGCGGCTGCATGTGGCCCTCGTTCACCTCGGCGAACTTGAGCGCGTTCCACGCGGGGAATCGCTGCCGCCGCTGCGACGCTCTGCGTAATGTAAAGAAATGCTTACAACACAGAGCAGACAACAAACAACGACAACCAAGTATCAGACGACCAAATAACCAGGGCTGTATATGGTCTGTGAATAATCCTTCGAGTACATCTATTATAGCTCAGCAATTTCACCAAGCCAGCAGTTTGGAGTGTAGTTAAATAAATATTTTTCTGTGCTGTTTAACTTCTTAAAATTAATATTAGGTATGCACTAAATAAATTTTACTATTCTGAATACCTAGTGGTGTTTTTCAAAAACTGGTAAATCGGGTCTCCATGAGCTAACCTCGATCGACGACAAACTTTAGCTTTAAATATTAAAAATGGTAGAGAATACTCATTTTTATAGCAAATAGTAATCACTTCTTGATGAGAGCGGGATCCCTCGTGTGAAGATAGGAGCGGAGCTCGGCGAGCGTGAAGAAAAACACCAGCTCGGGGTCGGGCAGCAACCACTGGCGCTGCATGAGCGCGGCGAGCCGCAGGCACGCGAGCCGCACTTTGTGCACGGCCAGAATGCTCAGCGCCTTGGTCTCCTCGCGATGCGACACCGTCCGTTGACAGAGAGGGAGGATCATGCGCAACAACAATCTGTAAATAAACATAATAGATGGTATACACTTTGAAAATACTACACAAGAATAGGTCACCGAATCAGAAATGGCAGGAGTAGTAGACGCAGAGGAAAGGAGAAGGCAGCCTACACCACCTGCCACTAGACCCGCGACTACCACAACTACAGCCGCACACCCAAGTATTAAGGTCAGCCCGTAAGCACCTGAAAATTTCGCCTCCCATACAAACGTAGTTTTGATTTGAAAACCACTGTTGCAACTTACTTGATATTTGGTATCTAATATTAGGCTACAAATATCTGTGTCTGCATGCCTTTGTTTTTTCGGTAAATGTATTCTGGGTCAAACCACAGAGAAAACAAAATTCGTATCAAGATTTTCTTTTTGCATTCATTTCATTCGGTTTGGATTTTTCAAAAAAACAAAAGCATGCAGACACATATATTTGTTACCTGATATTAGATATTAAATATCAATTTAATTGGAATAGCGGTTTCCAAATCATTAGTAAACTACGTTTGTATGGGGAGCATAGCTTACGGGCCGTTCTTAAGCGCCAGTGCTACCCGAGGCCGGTTTTCAAGCTGGCAGGAGTACTTCTGCTAAGTTCTGGAGCGGTCTCATGTCTAAATCTGACACTTAATACCGAGTGATTAAGTCCTTGCCCTATGAGAAGAATACCAAGGTCGCAATCCTCGGTCTACCAGCGTACACGTCAACGGCTGACATTGACAAGAGCCAAAGACAGGACGATTCAAGTCGACCTACTGCCTTAAATCAGGAAAACTGCTGGAGGATACCTAGTGTGCACAGTGATACCTGGAGGTTGAAGATGTGCAAGTCATCGCTGCCAACAGGTTTACCATTCGTCGCATCCGTACCACAGGTTCCTAAGTGCGTAAGGTGCGGCTAGGTATTCGCCAACAAGTCCCATTTTTTAGCCGCAATACCAGGAACAAAGAGGCCCCTACAACCTAACCGTGATAGAAGCCCCTAGAGCACCAGCCATCCGAGCTGTAAATTTCCACTGACAGTCAGTCTATATGGACTCCTCCTACTACGCTGATGCCGGAGGCGTACCCAACCGGGCAAACATAGCCCAGACACAGGTGTCAAAATACGAAAGCTAACCCACTAATTGTAGCATTAGGATCCGTGGAGGCGGTACACCACGACAACAACGCAGACCGCCAAACGCATCACTACTTGTCCCTAATAAGGAGAGCGGTTGAGGTGCTCATCGAAGTCCGCTATACTCTGAAGATAGAGAAAGAAACTGTTTGCATATTCATGCATGGATTACATGGATTCCGAACCATGGAGCAGTTCGTATTCGTGACGAAATGCACTTATCGAACTCGGAAAGAGAAAGACAGTGGTGCATGTCGGTATTGAACCCAGGACTCTGGTACGCTAGGCCAGTCCCCGCGCCACTAGGCTACGAGCCGATACCCCTCTAAAAAAGAACCCGGTTTACTGTCATGAGCTGCGAAATTACACCATTGTCTTGAGTTTTCGACCGTACTTCCGTTTCACAAGAGCACTATAATAATGGGCCACATCAGTTCTTCACGGAAAACGATACAGTGTCTAAGTCATAGAACTAGGATGCTGCGCTCCCATGGTAGGTCTGTGGTATAAGCAATGGTACTTCCAATTTCATACTTTCAAGAGACCCAGTCGATGGAAGCGAAGAAGGAATTGAATTGAAACGCCACGAACGAACGTGGCGTTTGTTTGTCTGATGTCAAATTTGATTTCCGTATATTTTCAATCCCTTCTACCTAAGTAAAAGGTGCCACATGTAAAAGCAAATATAGATTTACATTTATTGTAAACTGAACTATGCATCTGAAGGTTAAATGCAATTAAATCAAACACAAGTCCAGAGCACACAGCTGCTTCATCCTATATATAGGACGAAAATATTTTAAATTCCAGTCTCAGATATCAGGCGATAGACCAAAATGGCATGACAGTTTTACAAAATATGATTTGGTTAACAACAGCCGAGAGCTGTTACCTCGTGATAGACTTCTTAGGGGAGACCACGCTGGCAGCGATTTCTTGGTTACTTTTCACAACTTTGGTCTGCTTGTCTTCCTGGGGCTGTGCAGCGCGCGCCTTCACCGCCGCCTGGATGGACTGCAGCAGGCTGGTCGGGTCGATGCCCCACGTCTTCGTTGATAGGTCGAACTGTAGGTGGTCATGAACAAAAGGAAATATAAGTGTCGGACTATTATTTTGTCTAATTATGTAGGGCATAAACTATGCATCCATTACCGCAATCAAATAAACGTGATACCTATGTGATATGTGGTGATATTATTTTAGTGAAATCAAAGATTTTTTTTAATGATAAAAAGAAAGAAATTCTTTATTGTGTGTTAGTTGTGTATTAAAATGTATGTACAGAAAAATTTCATTTAACAAAGTGAAAATGTAAAAAGGCGGACTTATGGTTAAAAGTGATTCATTCCATTTAATGGAAACTTACTTACAGACCACAACTTTTTTCAGTGCTTCCGAGTGCCATTGATTTATGAAACTGGATGGCTTATACCACCCTTGATTCGCCCGACGCACATGGGAACTAAGTACCAGCTAACCTTCCTTACGGCTACATTGAGCTGGATGTAAAATACGGATAATTTTCATTGCCGCTTTAACCATCATTCATACAATGGGATGATAGATTTGGTTAATCCGGGAGGGGAACTAGCCCTAGCACCTCCCAGGAATATGAAAAACTCACTTCCTTAATATTCCTGTGCGCGTGGTCGTCGAGGAAGCGTGTTATCTTTCCATACACTTCGGGACAGTTGTCGCACATCCAGCGCAGGCAGTCGGCCGGCGGCAGCGCGCAGAACTGGTCGTGCGCCGCGGCCGCGTGCAGCGAGCGGGCGATGTCCGCCAGCGCGGCGGGCACGTCTGCCGACACCACGTCCGAGCACGACGACAGCATCAGCCCGATGTCGGAGAGGTGCTCCAGCGAGAACTCTGCAGTTGGACAATACGTTTTACTCGGAAATGGGAGCTCGTCTAGAGGGTTACCATGTTAAATTGAGTGATTGAATCTGAAATTTAGTTGCATTTCGTAACGTGCTAACCTGTAAATTTTAGTTGACTTGGCCGAATAACACATTGTTCGAAATTTTGCACCGTATGAAACGCATCGAAACAACAGATTTATTCACTTACTTTCCTGTTGACCTGGCGAGTTATTTTACAATGGTAACCGCTACGGGAGCCTCTAACTCTAAACGAGTTACAATCACTTATCGAAAAATCGCTAAGATCATCGATGCCGCAGGCTAAATCTCCCGTCCACGGATTTTTAAATTTGTGTAGATACACAACTATTATATTTCATGTTTCTACCTCAGATTATATTAAATATCATATACACCCTCATATCGGTGACCTAATAAATAAATGTTTTTTTAAATAGAATTGCTTCAAGTACCGCGCAATTCCTAAAAAAGTCATACATAAAAGGCATTATGCGATTGGAGAAATAATGATTTGCGTCAATTTCTCGTAATTACTAATAACTCAACTCCAGTTCTGATTAAACGTCTCAAGAAAACGGGACTCACGCTCAGCTCCCTCCAGTAGAATGGACATGGCGACAACCTGGCTGAACACGCTGCCGCTGGTGGTCATATTGTGGTTAAGGAAGCACTGATACAGTGTCTTCATGCTGCCATCAATCGCCTTCATCAGCTCGAGAGGATCTTCCGTGTCCAGAGAGTCCACCTTCAGCGCTTCGACGAGACGCCTCGTACTGTCCACCGTACCCTTCGTTCCAAGCAGCGTCTGCCAAGAGAGCCATAGTTGGTTAATGGGAAAGAAGTGCTTCTGTCACCCCTTCGTGCCCAATCATCCATGAAAATTTTAAATGGATGTTTCGTTACACTGTGGAGACCACGTCCCATGGAAGTGAAACTTCTTGCTCATCAAGTGTTACTACAAGAAGTAGTAATGCTACGCATTTACCAAACCCCCCGCTTCCTACACGCCATCTTCCCTTACACCACTAGTGTATCTGTAAGAGGGGGAGACAAGCTGAGGCATTCGCACCCAATTCCCCTTTTGAGCGATCTTAATGTACTTTGTCTTTCTAACTTTATCAAAGCACGCTTTACATGATGAGCAAGAAGTATCACTTATATAGCGCTGTACCTGATGAGCAAGAAGTATCTCTACACACAATTTTTTTTTAAAGATTTCGTTACAATTTTGGTAAACTTGCTCGACTCGGTTCAATCTTCTTTTCCTTGTTGGCTTCTTCGCGTGTTTATTTAGATAATGGCTTAAATGCACGTCTGAATCAAGCTTCGACCATTTCTGACATCGTTGCTTCACTTACCGTTTTTAAAAGGCTCGTACTTCTTACCAATTTCACCTGAGAAGTCGCGGAAAAGAAATTCTCCATTCTATAACCAGCTGTCGAATGAGATAAGTACCTTCGTGAGGAGCTTGGCGGTGAAGAGAGCGTCTAGAAGGCTGGGCGGGTTCCTGCTCATGGCCACGCGGTGCATGCGCTCGTCGGCCACCTCGTGCCCGTACACCGCCATCTCTAGCACCCGTATGCCCACGTCGATCTTCTTGTTTACGCGTCGTAGCATCGTCTGTAAGCGCAAATGTCGGTCATGGGAGCATTATTTCATTTATATTCATATTATTATGTAAATATTTCCGCGTTCAAATAATCTTACTCTCAATTAATTTGTTATACTTTGTCTTTCATGTTCGAAATCAACGTAAACGCCACACTCAGCATGTGGATTTGTAAGGCATATTATGTGGGTCGACTTCAAATGTGTGGCGGCATCTGTGGCGGCAATCGTGAAGCCGTTTGTACATAACAAAATTGCACTTTTACCTCAGACTAGTTAAGAATATTTACATAAATTTAAAAGAATCGATGACCAGTTTTAGACCACTCCGATATGAACGAATTGTCTTAATATCAGAGTAATAACTACTCGTAATTTTAACCAGTGTATATTCATTTCAATCTCTTGTAAACCGAGGAGGGGATACATTTTTATTCGAATGTTATGGCGAACCTTGACGAATGCTTTTCTGAAGTCTGAGAACTACTTTGGAAATAGAGTTTAGCTAAAGTTTGGATAAATTGCTCTCCAGCCTTAAAAAAACAATAAATCGTTATTTCAAATATCCCTGGTCTTTGGAATGTACCGTACATTGTATATATCGATGCCACAGCGATGGTGGGAGATGAAGAAAGGCAAGCCGCCGGCGTAAGGCTCGATGTGCTTGGTGGTGGTCATGTAGTAGGAGGAGGCCATCAACTCCTGCCCCACCGTCGAGATCGTCAGCGGGGTGAGTGCGCCTGGGAGCACCTGCAACCGGCGTCATCGTCACATCGTGTTTCCATTTTGTATGTTTTAAGAAACGTTATGCAGAAATTTGCTAACCATGTTCATGTGTTTCTAAATTATAAGCATACATAAATACATAATTTAGCGATATATTGTTTTCTATTTATTGGACCTAAGATCGATATGTAATCTACATAGCGGAATCAATTGTGAAATTGAAAACAGCAAGTAAATAATAAATCGCGCATCCTTGACGAATCATGTAACTAACACAACAATGATTTAATACTAGCTGCGGTACCCGGTTTAGGCCGGAACAATATCGAAAGGTTCTTTCCGAGATTAAAAGTACCTTGCTTAGGATTTCACTCTCCGGCTTGAACCACAAACCAACAAACACATTTTCGCATTTGTGATATTAGTGTTTATTAAAAATAGCAAAACTGTGAGATAAAAGATCGTAAATATAAGTAGCCTTGCAGGTTGATCTCTGCAATCCTCTGCTGTAATTATTTTTTTAAGATTCAAATATAGAAAGTCCCTGTACCTCGCCCGTATTAGCAAATGTGAAGGCGTCTTCTTCGGACATGACAGCGGTATCCATCTCATGCAGTAGTTCATACTCCGTCCACCTCTCCAGGCTGGTGATCGGACGCGCCTGTACTAGATAAATCTTGTCCTGGAACACGAATGGTCATGGTCAAGCATGCATTATATTTTTGCTTCATTACGCCATGTCTTAGGCACTAGAGCTGGGAACTGTTTTATATATTCCACTGTCTCAAAAAAGAAAAAGTTGCAGGGTAACAAGTGGAAACTTTATTTGTGCTTATTTACTAACCGACGCAATGGAAATATTTGCATGACATAGGCCTAGATCAATGAACTCCAATACGATCTTAAGTCAAAAGTATACATTACTTTTATATGTGACTGGACATGGATGGCTAATACCAAACTGAACATCAGATATGAGCCTAACACACCACATGATAACTAGGTGCCATGCCAGGACCTTCCTCATTTGCTCGGTTACATTGAACTGGATAAAAAACACGACAGTTTTCATTGCTTTGAACACCGTTCATCATTAACCCTACCACCTAGTAAGCAAGGAAGGGGACCTACGGATTTACGTGGAATCCGAACCGCGCTCAGGGGTGCTTCACCCAGCTTATAGAATCGCAAGGCGTTGCACCTCTGGGCTACCGAGGCGTTCATTACATAAACTAACTCAGTGGCCTAGCATGGGGGGGGGGGCGGAGGTGGCGGAAAAAATGCGTGTAAAAAGGCATATTTTATGATCAATCACAAAAATAAGAGGGCGGCAGATTTGGAATCCCCACCGGGTGTTAGTGACCTATGCTACGCCACTGAACTAACTTATAATGATACGTTTTGGTATTCGCGTAATGATGTAGCACCTGACCTTGCATATAGCCCACTCGAGGTCTCTCGGCGCGGCCCACAGCGCCTCCTGCCGCACGGCGAGCCGGCCCAGCCGCTCGCACTCGTCCGCCGTGACGCAGGCGGCGCCGCGCTCGCCGGCCGACAGCTCCACCGTCTCCGTGCCCACGAAGCCGAGCGACACGCGGTGGCTCTTGCTGCCCAGCTCCGTGCTGAGGACGCGCACGTCGCCGCCCCGCGTCCTCTCGAGCACCACGGTGTCCGGCTCCACCCGGCCCGACACCACGCTCTGCGGACACAATCCATACTAGTATTATAAATGCGAAAGTAACTGCGTCTGTCTGTGACGTTTTCACGCCTAAACAGCTGAACCAATTTTGATGAAATTTGGTATGGAGAGAGTCTAGATTTTGGGAAAGGATTTTTTTATGCGACCTGACATGGATGGCTAATAACACACAACTACCGTTATGATATAAGCCCAATACACCACATACCCGAAGGAATTAGGTGCCATGCCAGGACCTTCCCTTTATGAGCACGGCTGCAATCAACTGGATGGAAAACTCGGACAATTTTTAATTGCCGCTTCGATCATCTTTTCATCCAATGCGATGGTACCAACCCGGGCGGGCTAAACCCTACCACCTAGTAGGGGAAGGGGACATACAGTTTCTAATAAACTTTTTCTTTCTTTCTTTCTTTCTTATAGTTTTACATGGATTCCGAACCATGGAGCAGCTCGCATTCGTGACGAAATGCAATTATCGAAGTCGGAAAGAGAAAGAAAGTGGTGCATGTCGGAATTGAACCTAGACCTCTGGTACGCTAGGCCAGTCCCCAAGCCACAAGCCCAAGGTACAGGTCCCCTTCCCCTACTAGGTGGTAAGGTTTAAGCCCGCCCGGATTGGTACCATCGCATTGGATGAAAAGATAGTCGAAGCGGCAATGAAAAATTGACCGCGTTTTCCATCCAGTTCAATGTAGCTGTGCACATAAAGGGAAGGTCCTGGCATGGCACCTAATTCCATCGGGAATGTGGTGTATTGGGCTAATATCATAACGGTAGTTGTGTGGTATTAGCCATCCATGTCCGGTCGCATAAAAAAAAAGAAATATCAATTATTATTTGCAACAAGTCTTCTGGAAATCGGACTCTTATGCACATTGTGAAGTTGTGAGGCATTAATCGGCTGATGGGGGAATCATCGGCATGAGGAATGCTAGTGAAACATCATGTTGGGCAGCCATGTTTCACATTAACGTACGCTCACGCATACCAAACATTTCCGAATAAAAATAATCCCTAGAACAAATGTGCACCCAGATATCTAAATTCATAGATGAGTCGGCACCATGCAAGTCGAATGTCAAAACATGTCATGAACGAAATGTGCCAGAGATGGTGATTTCGTTAAGACCTGTAAGAACGGGAAGTGACAAACATTAATAAGAACTTTTGACGCGTTTTCTAAATCTTTGCGTGCATGGCTACCTCGCCAAGGCCATAGTTGGCAGTGATGAGTATCCTGCCAGGGTGTCCGGTGTTGGGGTGTCGGGAGAACAGCACGCCGGCCGCCCGCGCCGGCACCACAGCCTGCACAACCACACCCATGCCGGTGTCCGCTCGCTGCCCGTGCAGCCTGCAACCAAACATTACATGTGGTGTGGTGATTACAGATGTATTGTCATTCGTTTCCGTCTTGTTCTGTCGATGAAATTGTTTTAGATCAAGCAAACGTTTTAATCAGGGTGTCCGACCAATTTTGGGTGAATGTTAATAACCGACTTCTTTAGCTAATATTTTTATACTCGCTGCGGTACCTGGCTCCGCTTTACATAAGTGAATGATCATTCAAAGATTATATTTTTAGAATTCTGCAGTCAAGCATTATTTTCTTTTATGAAAAACCGGTATGAGTTGCTGACTGTTGCTGTGCTCCAAAGGTGCTCAGAAAACACCAAATACACCTCCCCTCACAAAACCACGCTCGGCGAGGCACCATACCGGCGGATTTGCGGACTGCTTGACGGATTTCGCCTCAATGTCATGCACCATTCATCGCTCATAGCGCAGGCACATGACAAATTAGGCACACTCAAGACCCAACCGGAGGCAAAGCTGCATCAAGCCGTCCGCTAATAGGTACTCTCAAAGTTTCAATGTGTGTGAATGCGTGACCTGCGGTACTGTGTGCTGTGGAACGAGTAGAGCGAGGCCCAGCAGCGCTGCACGCCGGCCATCACGTGCGCGAAGTCCCGGCACCCCAGCACCGTGTCGTTCTGTCCCGCCGCCGACAGCTCCTCCGAGTCTTCACCGATTGCTGCAAACATTAACATATTTATATCAACTATCTACTTCACCATCAAGCCAGACTAGATAGGAGCCATTATGCTTCTGTGTAGGAATAGCTTTATTTCATTTCAAATAAATTGCTTACTAATACAAAATATGTAAATACTTTACTTAGTATTTTGCAAGATTTTTCGCTGTTAGCAGAATGTTACGGGGGGGAGAGCGAACTGCAAGGGTGATATCATCAAGGAAGACATGTTGCACAGCGCGCGGTACTTGTCCTCTAGCGGATTCTCCGTGATTAGCTCATCAGCAGTGGCAACATCTAGCATTATCGACGACAGCCGAGTGTTTAAGCCGAGCGAGCCGCAGGTTCGATGCCGTACTAAGAGTCTTGTTACTTCGCTTCGACGAGCTGCGGAGGCGTGTTAAAACTTCACCACCCCCGCAAGTGGAGGCGTGAACAGTTGAACAGCACTGCGGCGACAGCCACAACTAGTCACAATTATCTATAGGTAACATATAACTGTCTGATATCAGCCAAGCGTTACCGGAAGATCGGACCGCAAATATGATGTCGTCCAGGTCGTTCTGCAGGTCCACAGCGTGCCGCAGCTCCTTCAGGTGTGTCGAGAGCTCGCGTCGCACCTCTTCAGCTAGCGGAGTCTCCGTGAACAGCTGAACGGCTCTGAGGACACCCACAACCGGCATTCATTTGAGAAGAGGAACGTGCCTTTCTACTCGGGGAAGCTTCGTCGTTTCGCTTGAAACGTAAGAAGTAATATAACTTACTACTATAAGGTTTTATTCTAATGTCCGCAAGACTTCTTGCCTATCTATGAGGCAGGACTAGTAATGTTAAACAAATATGAGTGTCATTTCTTATTCTGTAAGAACCAATAAAAATTCACTTGTCCTCCATACAAACAAAAAAAATCTAACAAACAGTTCATGCCGCGAATGGGACCAATTAGGAGACAATAGTAAGCTATGGTTGTCATCCCCACCAAGGTGCTTTACATTGTAATAAATCAGCTAGGTTTTATGACATTAGAAATGGCTAATAATGGCATAGTTTTTCTTAGCTGGCCCTTAACAAACATTGGCATTTAAACTTTCTCTTCATCGTCATTAAAATTTATTAGGTAAAAAAACGTTTGTTTGACTCATACGTGGAGATCGACGAAATCAAATATGAAAAATGTAATTTCGGCTCTAGTCAAAAAAGGTCATGTGACTAAAGAAGTCTCTTCTATTCGTTAATCATTCTACCACATTATTATTATATTATTATTTGCCGATCTGCAGGCCAATTCGAATTCCGTGCTCAAGAATCAGGAATCATTCAGAAATATATTTTCTGGACGGAAAACCTCGAATGTTTGGAATACCGAAATCTTTCAGCCGTAAAAATCGCTTTGACAGCAGCTATAAAAGCGGTTTTCGCGACTGAAAGATTCGTGATTCCGTTTCACGGAATTCTAAGAATAGGCCTAATGGTCATGTTTTTCACAATTTCCGTCAGTGAAGCTTACCGTGCACACTTCTCCTTGAGCGTAGCCTCGTCGTAATGTTCGTTGACGCGTACGATGTCGTCGACCGCATCGCGCAGCTGCGGGTGCTCCGCCACTTGACGCTCCAGGGCCCGCGTGCTCAGACAGAACCCAGGCGGCACCGAGTACTGCAGCCAGTTGGTTCTCATTTAATGAACGATTACCTACTTACTACTGTTAAAGTCCACATAATATAAGCCTGGTTTTCATCAAGTGCCAATTTATTTCAATTCACACTTAAAGGGCCTTCATTAGTCAAGTGCTGATTATCTTGTGCTGGTATTGATTGCAACCTGCTAAGAAAGGCCCTTAATACATGTCGATTAAGCTAATCAGCAGTAGGTGAAAAAGGCTCTTATTAATTTATTCTTTATCTTAGGAATTTATTATCTCATGTCTCATGAATTTGGAACCAACGGGTTCTGACAAAACGACTGGTTTAGCAAGTTGTACGGCTTGTAGTCTAAGAGCTAGAGGACTTGCCTTTCATGCGAGAGGTTATGGGTTCAAATCCTCGCACAGGTTTTGCACCACTTTCTTTCCGTCACGAATGAATCATGTCGGAATTCCGTCACGGAATCCATGTAAAACTGTAGGTCCCCCTCCCCTACTACGTGGTAGGATTTAAACCCGCCCGGGTTGGTACCATCGCATAGGATGAAGAGATGGTCGAAGTGGCAATGAAAAGTTGTCCGTTTTTCCATCCATTTAAATGTAGCCGTGCTTATAATAGGAAGGTCCTGGCATGGCACCTAATTCCTTCGAAAATGTGGTGTATTAGGCTAATAGCATGACGGTAGTTGTGTGATATTAGCCAACAGTCAGTTGATAATTTTATATATTTAAAGGATACGACATAACAAAAAATCCTGGTTCCGACGAATGTCACGACCAATACAAAGCATTTGACCTTGTCGACCACACCATCCTACTTAACAAATTAGAGCATTATGGAGTGAGAGGAGTTGCGCTCAACTGGTTTAGTACCTACCTTGCTAACCGCGAATTCCACATACAAATCAGCCATAATAACTCTCAGAACGGAAAAACCGAAGAAGTGATGTCCTCAAAGTTTCCTGCAAAGTTTGGTGTACTACAAGGCTCTATTCTCGCCCCAACCCTCTTCCTTATATTTATAAATGACCTTCCCGAGCATGTGACACTAGCAATCCTAATTGTACTGTATGCAGACGATGCCAACTTTATATCTACCGCATCAGATACAACAAACCTTATAACTAAACTTAATTTAATGCTGACAGAACTGAATATTTGGTTTAGCGCGAACGGACTCCTCATCAACAGTTCAAAAACAAAATGTGTAAAATTCAGTATACAGCACAACCAAGACAATGAGGAATTATTCCTACAATACCAAAGTGAAATAATAAAATTTGCAACACAAACACTATTCCTAGGATTTACAATAGACCAAAATCTAAGATTTAATATACATATCGACAATCTATGCGAGAAATTATCAAAAGGGTGCTACTGCCTTAAAGTACTCTCAAAATCTTGCGGCCTCGAGACCCTCACTAACGCATACTACGGTTATTTCTATTCCATACTAACCTACGGAATAGAATTCTGGGGATCCGCAGAAGTTTCAAGAGTGTTTAGGCTGCAAAAGAAGGCGATACGCACAATATCACATTCCACGTGGGACTCTCACTGTACTCCACTCTTTAAAAAACTAAAGATGCTTACTGTATACGACATCTACATAAAGAAGTCTGCGTTGCACGTGAGAAGGAATCCGTCAGAGTTTAGTGAACAAATACATAAATATGATACTAGGAATAAGGGTAATGTTACACACAAAAAACATTACACAAGTAAATATAAGAAAAGCCTTCACTATAATAGCATTAACATCTATAACAAACTTCCAAAACAAATCCGACAAGAGTTGGATTATGGAAAATTTTGCACTCGCTTACACAACTGGCTCCTAGAAAATATTTTCTACAACCTAAAATACTTTTCAATTGTAGTCTAGACCGCTGTGTATGTGGGTGCAACGTGACGAAGAGCATTTTGTAGGTAGCGGTAAGATTACTCTGTACCATTGCCTAATTATGTTACAATAAATTATTTGATTTGATTATTTTCCAAATCTGATTACAATGCTTCAAATGTAGATGTCGCTGAAACTCAAATTCATCAGTCAGTTTCCAAAAAAATTGTGTTCCATAACTCATCTATCCACTGAACACTATCAATTCGAGTTAGTTCAACAGCAATCTTCACTTGTACACGTGCAAGCTAATCGAATAACTTCCTTGGTTCACTAAGTTTGTTCGTTGTCAGGTCGGTTGCGCCGACAGGTGAGGTGACACCGACCTCTTCGTCGGGCAGCGAGGCGAGGAGCGCAAGCGAGGCACCCTTGGCGCCGACGAGCTGCGGGCAGGCGGCGGCGGCGCGCGCGAAGTGCAAGCAGCTGCGCGCGCGCTCCTCCGCGGGCACCGCGTCCAGCTCGACCCAGCGCAGGCGCACCGCCTTCGCCGTCGCAGCCGTCGCCTCACCGGGTTTCTCCCGCGTCTCTTCTGCAATTATGATCATGATCACATACTCAATTGTAATTCCAAACTTTTTTGGTACTTAACCTACGCTAATTTACGTCAAAAACTGATAGATCCACAGATTTCATTAACCAGTAAAGAAGAATCCGCAAAGAAACTGTACTGGTTTTCTGTTCACATCAATGAACTAACTACATACTTAGATCTAAATGCTACTGCCAAACAATTCTTGGTAGAACAGCTTAAGGCAAAGAACAAGAAAAAAAGAAACAGCAATCCTCAGTGCAAATGGATTAGAAATATAACTTACAATAGAGCTGATAGGATAACATATGATAATACTGACATTGTTTTATGTTTATCCTAAATTCACAGCCATCGATCGGGATATTTTATCCATGAACGATGCTGAGCCGATTCAAAATGAAATTATCCAGCACTAGCTAAGTTCCAGCACCGGCTCCGCTCGGTTCAATGTCGTTTCGAACTGATGTCAGCCTGAATGATTTCCTGGATATTATATGAGTTCCCCATACAAATTTCACCCTCTTTGAGTTTAATTTTCCCTACAAAAGTAGCACATGTCCTTCTCCAAGGTCCAGACTATCTCTTTACCGATATTCATCAAAATTGGTTTAGCGGTTTAGGCGTAATAACGCAACAGATAGACAGAGTTTCTTTGGCATTTGTAATATTATAGCATCGATAACAAGTTATGCAGCCAGCATAACTTGTTGTCATCAGAGGGTTGGTCTCTAATACGTGAACCCAGATTCAGCCATTTGCCTTATCGTGACCAAAAATGTCGTGACCTCCCGGAATATCAGACGAAAGACCCTCTCTCCCATAGCACAGGGAATCCTATTTAGGGAGACAGGGATCCTACAAAATTTAACTACTACATGTTAAAGGATTAAGCAAAAATATTCTTCAATGAACACGATACATACTTACATTACTACACTATCTGAAACCTGTTGTTTTGTTTATTATTCTTGTACTTGTACTGAACTTGCTTAATCAGTAAAATAAAGATTTATTATTATTATTATCTCCAACAGAAGTAGTATGCACCCACCATGCGTGTACGCGTAGCTGAGCTCCAGGATCCCGCAGCCCGGGTCGCCGTCCAATGCGACCTGCACGGGTATCGCCAGCGCTTGTAGCGCTGCTGTGCGGCGGATGCGTCCGCTCGCCCCCGCCGCCCCCAGCTGCACCACCACCTGCACCGGCCTGCTCCCTGGTGGTCGGACAAAAAGGGGTTTTGAGAAGACCTCTTCGGAGAATTGCATTTCTGCACCGCTTCAAGACGTGACGAGTGGGAAAATATGGGTGAACAAACATTTGGTGTAGCAGTTTTGGAATAGCTCAGAGGTCATCTGCGACGTTGATGGTGAAGTGTGGGGAGAAACTTTTAGCGGTTTTTATATGACTCCCGAGGAGGGAGGTCGCTCTCCATCCGCGAATTGGAATAGCCGATTCTGCCTGATAAATCCCTGAAATTAAGAACTTTCTCTTATCTTCAGCGCCAGTGGTGAGGCAGGGGAATGAACTTTTCGCGTTGGTCGGTAAACTTCCGAAGGTAAGGTCGGTTGAGGATATTCTCTCCGAGAGTTAGTTGGAGTAGCGAATGCTGCCCGATATGACCCTGGGGTAACGGAAAGAGGTGTTACCTGCGACGTTGATGGTGAAACAGGGGGGAATCTCTCCACGATGCTCGCAGAACTTTGACAGGTGGAGGTCGATGGAGGAGATACTCTCCAGAAGTTAAGCAACGCTGGGTCCGGTCTGGTCTTGGATGGGTGACCATTCGACCGTTGAGAGAGGCTGGCCGTGGTTCGGATTCCACGTTAAACTGTAGGTCCCCTTCCTTACTTACTAGGTGGTAGGGTTTATCCCGCCCGGGTTGGTACCATCGCATTGGATGAACGATGGTCGAAGCGGCAATGAAAATTGTCCGGGTTTTCCATCCAGTTCAATGTAGCCGTGCAATATAAGGAAGGTCTTGGCATGGCACCTAGTTCCCATGTGGTGTGTTGGGCTAATACCATGACAGAAGGTGTAGTATTAGCCATCCATGTCCAGTCACATAAAAAAAAGATAGAGTAGCGGAAGCTGCCCGATTGCAGCTTGGGGTAGCGGAAAGAGGTCTTACCTGCGACGTTGATGGTGAAGCAGGGGGGAATCTCTCCACGGTGCTCGCAGAACTTTGACAGGTGGAGGTCGATGGAGGAGATACTCTCCAGACGTGAGATAGAGTAGCGGATACTGCCCGATATCATCCTGGGGTAGGGGAAAGACGTCTTATCTGCGACGTTGATGGTGAAGCAGAGGGGGAATCTCTCCACGGTGCTCGCAGAGCTTTGACAGGTGGAGGTCGATGGAGGAGATACTCTCCAGACGTGAGATAGAGTAGCGGATACTGCCCGATATCATCCAGGGGTAGGCGAAAGACGTCTTACCTGCGACGTTGATGGTGAAGCAGGGGGGAATCTCTCCACGATGCTCGGAGAATTGCGGCAGGCGAAGGTCGCTGGAGGAGATACTCTCCACACTTGAGTTGGAGTATCGAATGCTGCCCGATATCGCCCTGAGGCAAAAAGCAGTACGGTAGTGGTTAGTTCTATTGGAAATGTCATGGGCTATCTTTAAAAACAATCAGCCAATCAATACAAGACAAAATCAGATCACATTTAAAAATTTGGACAAGATAACCTCACCATTTTTATTTTTTATTTTGTTTGTGTTACTAATAGACTAAAAGAATAAGACATTTCAAATAACCGTCTAAATGTATGCTCCCAACCAAGTACAGTATCTTTTTCAGGCCCCAGAATGGCATCTTATTATATCTGAATCTCTTCTTTTTAACCGACTTCAAAAAAAAGTAGGAGGTTCTCAATTCGTCGGATTTTTTTTACTCTTTTTTTTCTGAAAAATTGAAGGTGATAAATGTTTATTTATAGGCTAATTTACAAATTTCTACTTGCAATAAGTTGTTGAGATAATCTGCTGTGGCCATTTTTTTCTCGGTGGTTTTAAAATTAAACCGACGCGACGAATGAATGGATGAATAAAATTATAAGGAACCATAAAATATCGTACTGTGTAGGAGCTCCAGGGTCGGTGTGCGAATGCGCCCTTAAGTACACCGCGGTGCCGTCCTTCGCCGTCGCGAGCAGCGTCACCGCCCGGTGTAGACGCAAGGGCGACGCTGCCTCTGGCGATTCGTCTTGACGTGCACCCGGCTCGGAGACGCCGTGCTCGCGGTGGACGGCGGCCGGCGCCCACCAGCGCTCACGCACGCCCCGCGCGTGCAGTACGACCTCAGGTGCGTCGTCGGCGCGCAGAATGCCCTGCACGCTGCCCCACTGCTCCCAACCTCCTCCGGCGCCGCCGGATGACTCTCTGTTCGAACAACACACACACACACAGCAGTCGGTAGCATCATGTTTGATGGATATTCTGTTCGCAGCAGTCGTTGGAGGAGATGGTCTCTACGACCGAGTCGGTGATTCCAAAGTTAGCGAAGGGGTTCTTATCTGCGTAAGACAGGAGGTCTGGAGAAAGAGCTACTCTTTATTGCGAGGTTAAGTAGCGGATGCTGCCAGATAACGTCCGGGAGTAGCAGAAAAAGATTGTACCTGCGATCTCAAAGTAGTCCATGGGATAAATTATCCTGAGGAGAGGTTATCCACGCGCTCCTTGGAGTAATAGAGTACAGCCCGACATCTCCCTAGAGTAGACGGAGGAGCTTCTACTTGAATAACGCTTACGGTGGAACAGTGAAGGAACTGTTTGTGGTGCTCGTGAAATTACTACAGATACCTCTGCAAAATATTTGTTCCATGCCTCTCAGTTGGAATATGCGATAGTAAGATTATTGTGAAACTGCGTTTGTATAAAGAAGTATCGAATTCCTGCCTGGCCTGTGTCAAACTAGATAACCGGTCTACAGTTTATAGTAGTACCTACTCCTAGTCTACTCACAATACACTGCGCCAGCTGCCGTCCCGCCAGCGTTCGGTGGCCAGTGCTGTCGCCGCCAGCTCATCGCTCCAGTCTTCAGGGTACCGCACCGGTTGGGAGGCCGCTGTCCATCTACACAATAACACACTATTTAAAGACGTGATACCTGAAACATCTATACATTTATACACGCATGGGAAAGTTAAAACTATGAACACAACTAACGTGTTTTCTTTCCTATTCGTTTCTGCGGTTCCTGTGTAAATAGGCAAAATAAGTGCAGCCCGCGAGCGGACCAGTTACTCTAGAATGACGAACTTGAGAAAAGCACTCGCATGAGGTTGAGTCGCAGGTGCGTGAGTGTAGCAGGTTGACCAGCGATTCAACCCACGACCACGGACTTGAAACCACCTCATGTATGCGTGTAAGCGTGTGTAAGGCTCAAGGGGGTGTAAATCGCATGGGCGTCGCATGGGCGCAGATATCAGTCGCTCTTCATAGAAATCAATGGATTACCACATACGGCGCAAATAATATATGTTTGATGTGAGCATCTGCAGATACAGACTGATATCGACAGACGCAGCCGACAGACGCAAAGACTGACTATCAGCGGATTCCACTACCACGAATTTGAGATCTTGAGACCTGAGATTATGTGTGTTTCACACACACATGAGCACTCACATGAGTTTAAGTCGCACGTGCGTAAGCGTGGCAATGCCGGGTGAAGACCACTGTACAAAGCTCGCAGGTTGACCAGCGATTCCACCATTACGAATTCGAGATCTCATGAAGAGCTCACATGAGGTTAAGTCTGACGTGCGTGAGTGTGTCGCTGCCGGGCGAGGACAGCAGCCCGCTGTACAGGACTCGCAGGCGGACCAGCGGCTCCAGCACCACGAACTTGAGGCCCCCAGCATGCCACTGTTGATCGTCAATCACCTCATCCAAGGGTAATTCTTCTAGAAGCAACAAGTCAACCGTTATATCATTATAACAAATCAGCAGACTTACATTTTTTTTTTCAAACGTTCAACGGTTTGTTGCGCGATGTAGCACATCATATAGTTTTAATGTCTTTCACTATCACTCTGTGCACCGTCAACAAGCACGAAAAAAATGTTTTATGAAAAATACAGATACTTACAAAAAAATCAAAACATACGGACATATGATGAAACTTTCTCAAGTGATAAAGATAATTTGATTACATCTGACAGGTTTTAGGGGTAGGGAAACGTTACGGCCTGGAAGACGATTTGGCAGTCGCCGTGTGAAATTGGGCCTTGGCCAATGGACAAAGATTGCATTTAACATTTTCAAATATTACATTTCTAGCAAGTGCATAATACAGGGGGTCCATTCAGAGTAAGAGTGAGTTCGAATTCGCAACTAAATATCAACTCACTTTTTTAAATAGTTAATGTTTCCACACTTTTAGAACATCATTACAGTTAGGTAAAAATCTGGTTTGTCCCGTAAATACGTTGGAAGCATAAATAACGGTTCCGTTATTTAAATAATAATATATTTCACAGCTATTTTTAGGTTAACTCACTCTCGAACTCGAACTCACTCTTGCTCTGAATGGACCCCCTGTTACCACAGTTGTTTGGCTTGAAGTCTGTACTTTGGAGAGATACCACATTCATGTTAGGTATACGATGGGAGCTAATTTAACAGTTTCTTTTGTGTCACGGTATGAACCGTGACACAAGGAATACCTTAATCATGCTAAGAAACTGATTGATAGGTATAACATATTTCGAATTGTTTTTTTTATTGATGAACTTGTAAAATGTTGTCACGTATTTTTTTCTATTCACATTTTTTTCGGAGTCATTTCAATGACATTGTTTGAACCAAGTTACACGTGAAGTTGTACACCTTACGGATTGAAATTAAAAAATTTAGGATTGTATGAACATTTTGACTTTTGCAGTTTTATTCGCGATATATTACACGTTTATATCTGCAAATATTTCAAAGATACCACAATCTTGCCATCAATTTCGCTGATAAACAGTTCAATGTGCCCAGTAATTGTACTCAAGCTTATCACAGATCGACCTACATCGATTTGCCACACGGGGCGGTTTTTCTTAAGCTGATCATTCATCATTCTTTAAACTACTCAGTGACAGACACTCATAGATCGGTAGGTATTATAAAAAATCTAAGGTTGACATTTGCATCGACCAAAGGAACTATTTATGAGCGGCTCGTATCTCAGGGCCGCGGGGACTTTCCTTCTATACAAGAAGGCCATGGGTTCTATCTATTCACGCCCCATTCATGCACCACTATTTTTCTTATGCGTTTGATTTTGCCACGAATCCCAGCTGCTCCATGGCTCGGATTCTATTGAATCTGAAGGTCCTCTTCTCTTACCAGGTGGCAGGGTTAAGCCCGCCCGGGTTGGTACCATCTCATTGGATGAAAACATGCTCGAAGCGCAAATTAAAAATTGTCCGTATTCCTAATTCCTTCGGGAATGCGGTGTGTTAGGCTCATATTATGACTCAGCTTTGTTTTTATGTAACTGGAATACCACAAGTATTCCAGTGACATTAAAGCAAAGTTTTGTGTATTTATGTACGCACATAAGAACTTATAAGTACTTCTTTGTCGTGAATAAAAACATTGTTGTACTCATCAGTGAGGATAAATAAAATTGAAAATCCTTCACACTCGACGAGGGTGTTTTCCCTCTTCGATGGAAATAAGCACGCCGGTCCACAAAAAGACTATTCATAGCAATGTGCACCTGGGCTATTGAATGCGACCACGTAGGTACAGTGGCAGGAGGTAGCACCTTCGAAAGGGTGAGCTGCTCGGCCAGACCCACGCGCCGCCGGGTCATTTCTAGGTGCAAAAGAACCCCTTTTGGTGCCGTCCCCCGCAGCGCCAGGCTGACCCACGGGCGCGACATACCACCGACGACATTAGTCCAGTAAGACCTTACGGTCGGGTTTGTTTTGCACATGTGGCGTGCCCCTTCCCCCGCCGACCGATCTTCAGTCGGAGCGTCCTACCGCAAGCCGCTCGGGCGGCGCGATCCCCTCCTCCCGCTGCCCCACCGCGCGATGCGAGCGCTCCAAAGCAAACGCTCTGTGAAGTGCTGCTGTACTTTTGAATGCGACCGTACCTGCGTCGGACAGGAGGTAGCGGGTCCCCCCCGGCAGGGCGAGCTGCACGGCGAGCTCGGCGCGCCCGTCGCGCCTCTGCGTCAGCTCCAGGTGCACGAGGGTGCCGTCGGGCGCCGCCGCCCGCAGCGCCAGGCTGTCCCACGCGCATCCGCGCCGCGGCACCTCGCTCGCGCCCGACACCGCCAGCGCACGCGGCTGCCGGCGACGCCACCTCCGCACCGCGTACTTGGCGTACAGCTTCTTGATGGTGAAGTTCCATGCTGAAATGATGAAATGGATTATTGAATACGCACACTCTCCAGAACAGCGCCAGGTGGTCGAGGGTTACTGGTAAACCACCATAGCACGTTGCGGGATTTACAGCCTCCTCACAAGCACTTTCATGCGGCATTTTGATAAGCGAGATGATTCTAAATACGGGTCCACAAGTCATTGTAAATAATAAGAGATTAAGTTCATTAAATTATAGATTTTACGCCTAGTTTATAACTCACGTACGTGAGTTAGAACTCGACTTGTTTTTTTGCAGTGATATTTCACATAAGTAAAAACAATATAGTATTATACTTACTGCGAAAAAGTAGGTCGACGTCTCTAAAAGACCTTTTAAAAATTGTAATAACTTGCAAAATAGACAAATGTGTAAAATAATCAAACAGCTCTCTGTTATCAACCTTTTTCGTTATTTTACTGATTTAAGAGATAATGAAGTGATAGGTTCCATACAACGGCTCGTGCTGTTTCCTAAGTAAAAAGAAATATTTATTCTGGTATTTTGCACATCAAATGAGAGGTACATCTGTACGTTTTTATGTTTATTATTTTATTTTATTATTGTACGTTTTTGTTATTTTGATAACGAAAAGTTAAGTAAGACTCCCTATACAAACAGGGAGAGATAAGCATGCGCCTATTTCTGGTCAGAAATCCAAATTTATACTCATGACAGCAGTATAAAATAGTGTTTGGTTTCTAAGTTATAAGGAAAGTTCGAATTATTCGCGCGTTTTATACACTTTGGACGTGGATTCAGACCTATTTTGTTTCATGAAGATTTATAATCAAGTTGGTTTTTGTTTGATTTTTTACTACAGCGGTCGTGATTTACTTTTAGCTATAAGTCGTTTTGTAATTATAATTGTTTTCATTGTCTGCTTTGTGGACATGTTGCATCCACCTCATCACGGAGTCCGTATTTGTCTTTGAAACAGAAAGTCCCAGAACGCAATAGCACGACTTTATACAGTGCCCGCGAATGAGTTAGTCCCGTCCGGAAGGGCCACCTGAGGTATATCCATGATATACGCCTTTGTCTAATTTTTTTTCTAGACGTAACTATATCACGGATAAAAGTTAATTTATTAATAAACCAAAAACACTCAGCTTTTTTATACGAATATCGATTTCAAAATGCATTTACATAGTTTGCATAGTATATCTGTAAGCAGCATATTTGTAGATAATAAATGGAACTTATCTTACTTTAAAGATATGCCAATATACGATCGGTCACACACGTGCTTATCTGCTCTAATTAAGGTCTTTTAAAACGTCACACCTATTCTATATTAAATAGGTAAATTGTATGTACTGCAAGCGACATTTCTGTATCCGTTAGAGAACTTATAAGTAGGTACCTCATCTTTTCATGTAAATTAAATTTGTTATTCATGCTAAAGTACAGTACATTAATCTCAAACCATAATCTGGCAACAGTTGTTTGCACACAATTGTTGCATGTGTCTTTCGATCTGCCAGTTTGCAAAATTAAAATGACCGGAATTTATTTGAAAATGCTTTACAATTTGTTGATTTATATAAACAAGACATATCTAATATCTGTCTCGTAGTTATCAGACACGAAATAGAAAAGTAATATAATAAAAAAATATTATTATCAGCAGTATTCAAAGTGGGCGGACTAACTTTAGTACGCTTTTTAAGGTCGGACTAAACCGGTTTTTGTATGGTTAGTCCGATGCTATTGTCGTACTAAGTTTTGGCAGGTGTTAATTAACACCTTAATAAGTAATAATGTATTGTAACTGTAATTAGATCGTCATACCTTTGTGATATGGTGTTACCGACGAATTTGAAATAAATAAAATAAACCATCATCTACCAAGGTTAAGCGGTTTGGTATTCATCGTATTTGATGTAAATATGGTCGAAATCGCAATTAAACATTGTCTGTGCATACCCATCCAGTTCAATGTAGCCGTGCTCATAAAGGGAGATCCAGGCATGGCACCAAAATTATTCGGGAGTGCGGTATGTTGGGTAATTGATGGTGGGTGTGGTATACGCCGTCAATGTCCAGTTCATAAAAAACCGGCCAAGTGCGAGTCGGACTCGCACACGAAGGGTTCCGTACCATTAACACCAAAAAATGATTGTTGTATGGGGACCCTCTTTACCTATTTGTTGTTATAGCGGCAAAATAAATAAACACTCTGTGAAAATTTCAGCTGCCTACCTATTACGGTTCATGAGATACATCCCTGTGAAAGACGGACGGACGGACGGACGGACAGCGGAGGCTTAGTAATAGGGTTCCGTTTTCACCCTTTGGGTACGGAACCCTAAAAAGGCAGTGACGGCGCCATTATGAGGGGTTCTGTTTTAATGCCCATCTGTGGTATGATCGAAGAAGACGAAGGTCAAATCGTTCAGCCTCCATCCTAACCACGTTTGTTTGACAACACTTCCGCTAAAAACTCGTTTGGGGTCATCCATCAACAACACGCAACCGAAACTAGCTCGTCGCTTACTGTTCTGATTATTATTTCTGTGCCTACATGTTTTGATTTTGCTTAATAAGTGAATAAAGCATTTATTATTATCTTGGCATGGCCACTTCTACATACAATGGCGGCAGCGCGAGTGAGTTCGCTTACAAATTAGCTTACTACTGATTTTATCAAATACCAATTACCGTTAAACACGTGGAAACTTCATAGGACGCTATTTAGTGCAATGAACATTCGATTCAGCGCGTCTCAAATTCGTAAGCGAACTTACACAGTCATTTTCCACTAACTTGTAGCCACGCTAATTCAACGCTGTTAATTCGGAACGCGAAACATCAAATGTTCGTTGAACTATTAGGGCGTTCTTATTTCTTCTTATGCTGCGTTGGAACTCGAGGACATCAGTAGTGAGCGAATTCGTAAGCGCATTGACTGGCCGGCGCGCTACCGTCAATCTATAAATTAAATTGTCGTAGGCTCCTCTCTCTCCCCTCGTGAGATTCTGTCAGAATTGTGCACAAGTCATTTATGGACGTCCCCTTTAGAGCTCGATCGCTGTATGCCGTCTTTAGTTACTTATCAGCTGTGGTATTGTTATGTTTGTACGAGTGTTATATCACTATGTAACCTACATAAATAAGCTACTACATACCTGGTTCAGAGTAGTGACCTCTCCGACGAGACGTCCCACCAAACAATATCAGGTAACCGACCGCCAGCAAAGTGAAGGTTGCAATTTGAGTCATCACGCACAACAAATCCATGCTCTCGGGAAAAAATGAAGCATCTACTAACAAATTATGTCAGCGCGACGCGATATCGGCGTCGGCCGCGTAATGAATGTCCACCGCCTCCGCCGCCGTTCCCGCGCCGCCTCCGCCGCGCCGGCTTTGCGGATTGATTGTGCGAGATAATAATTACTTTTGTGTGCACATGTCGCAGTGATATCGTCAAAGCCGCGAAATTAGAATGTATCTAAATTAATTAATTAATCTTAATTTCTTAGATTGTCAATCGTCTGTATTTTTATAAAATCGCGCTGGATAACGTGATTGCACTGAAATTTTACCGGGTGGTTAGGTTGTTATGGTTGGTTTAGTTTAGTCAAGTTGAATAAGTAATATTAGGTTTTTTTAAGCAACTGGACATGGATAGCTAACACCAAACCGACCATTATTATATGTATCCTCACACACCACATGGGAACTAGGTGACATGCCAGGACCATGCCACACGTGCTGCAGTTTTAGTGGTTTGATACAATTTTGTGTGATTCCTGGGTTATCTCATAACGCTAACGCTCGAATATTGAGTTAACTTTTAGCGAACTTAGCATTCAGTGATACTGTTACGATTTTTGGGCGGCAAAATTTATATTTTTGGGAGACAAGATTTTAAATTATTTTTGGTGTTTTTGGTATTCTTAGGGGTTTTTGGTGTTCTTTGCAATTGTTTTGTTCTTTGGTATTTTTTGTGCTTCCTTGGTGTTCTTGGATGTTAAATTGTGTTAATTGATATTCTTAGGTATTTTAGAGTTCTTTGATGTTCTTAGGTATTTTAGAGTTCTTTGATGTTCCTAGGTGTTTGAGGTGTTCGTTGATGTTCTTTGGTATTCTTGGTGTTCATTGGCATACTTTTGGGTTATTTGGTGTTCATTGGTGTCCTGTGGTGATTTTTGCTCCTTATTAGTGTTGTGTGGTATTCTATGGTGTTCTTTGGTGTATATCGCTATTTATTAGTGTTCTTTGATGTTATAAAATAAATTGTCGAAAGCCCATGGGCGTTGTCGACACCTTTTTGAGGCCAGGGACTGAACCGTCGATAGATGTGAGAATATATGCGAGGGAATTCGATCAATTCTGCACCAATCAGAAGGATATGCCTAACATTATAACCAATGAGAGCGCAGAAGGTATGAAATAAGCGCTTCTGATTGGGTCAGAATTGATCGAATTCACTTTGCCTATTTTCTCACATCTTACACTGGTTACAACCCTGGCATAGGCCATTGTCGAGCTTCGCATAAAAAGTAGGTTCCTAAAACCTACTCGATAGCTCACCGATAGTCCGCAAATCCGCTGGTATGGTGCCAGGCTAAGCGTGGTTTTGCTAGGTGAGGTGGATTTGTTATTATGAGTATCTTAGATCTCTCAGCATAGCCACCATACCGGTTTTTTCATATAAAACTGATTATAATGTCACAGATTTGACAATATCGCTGCGACACATGTAAGTACCGGATATGTATTATACACGACGGCGCTAAGTGTTTACACTTGACTGCACACCTAGGTCGTTGATTAAACGCTCATAAAATATCTTCTTCAGTTTACACCGTTGCCGTATATTATTTGTTTATGTAACTGGACATGGATGGTTAATCCCGAACTGACCGTCAGATATTAGCCTAACAAACCACATGGGAACTGGGTGCCATGCCAGGACCTTCCTTATATTGCTCGGCTACATTGAACTGGGTGGAAAAAACGGACAATTTTCATTGCCGCTTCGAACATCCTTCATTTAATGCGATGGTACCAACCCGGGCGGGATTATCGCTACCACCTAGTAAGTAAGGAAGGGGACCTACAGTTTTACGTGGAATCCGAACCAAGGCCAACGGTGAAAATGGTCACCCATCCAGACCCTAACCGCGCTCAGAGGTGCTTCCCCAGCTTATCGATTCGCAAGGGGTCGCACACTGAGCTACCGAGTCTGACAGTAGCTGATAGTCTTTGTCGAACTTCCAATTCTTAATTTGTAGGGTTTTCTTGTAAATATTTAGTTTTTACTGTGTTAAGTATTTAGTTTAAGTGCACAGTATATTAAAATACAAGGTACTTCCCTAAATACATATTTACATACGTTTTTCCGACCTACTTGTTTATTTCATTTTTGTTTTTGTGTTCTGTTTAAGTAGGTCAATAAATATAAGTAGCTACCAACTTATATATCTTTGTTAGTCATTAATACACAGATATTAATATAATTACTTACAGCCCTTACAGATCGTCAACCCAATGCACATACTTCAAAATGAACTCATAAGGAAAAAAACTCAAACATTTTGTATTTGATTCGATTAACTTCGGAATTATAAAATGTGAAGATGCTTTGGCTACTCTTAAATAAAATTAAAATAAAATACAAGTACTAATATTTCATATAAATAAATTTATAATTGCATTCAGGACAATATCTTTATAATTTTATCCATTATAACACTGAAATCTGAATTGCTTGGTTTACATGTATAGCATTATTTGCAACTACATATTTAGGTATAAATTATTAGAATTAATAGGTTGAACACACCTTTTGCAAGGATTTTTTAGTTTCATTTAAATATAATATCCATCTCACATCAATCAAATACACGAACACTATTTTATTTGCACCAATTTTTTATTTTTCAATATTTTATACTTACTTATTATATACCTGTAAACAACTTTATGCTTGATTTTTTAATTGTGTATAATAATTTTCTAGTTTTAATTTCATCTCTTAAAAAAATAACAATAAATAAACTTTATACGAATCCGAGGGTGTGACTGCCAGACTAGTTGGGATATGGGCAGAAGCATAGTCCGGCAGCTGAAAATCCGAAACCGATGACGTTATGAAACTATGCGAACTACCCACATAAGTCATCGACTGCTGCTCCCACTATGGCGCCGCCGCCGTGCTGTACCGCTGCGTGCAAAATACCAAAGTGGACAAGTGAGCATAAATATTGTGCAGAACATTATAATCATAAGTAACTCCTTGTCTTCATACTACCTCAGTTTTATAACGTTAAAAGTATACATTTGTATATATGAATTAAAAAATTAAAAGAAAAGTTTGACTGTGAAAAAAGTTTAAATAAATAAAATGAAATATTACATAATGTGACACTGGCAGAAATGAGTCTCGGAAGGGCCCGATTGCCAAGTGGGGATATAACATCCCTACTAAAAAGAAGAAGAAATAATTGAAAGTCCAAGAGTAACAAACCATTTAATTGCAGATTATTAATATGTTTTTACATGTTTTACCCACAATGCTAACAAACTTCATCGTAATAGTACTTACTTAATAATTTTGCTCTTAGCGACAATTAAAAAAAAATAATCTTTTAGTTCGGATTTCTCAAAAAAAAACACTTGTGCAGTGAGAAGTGGCTGAGTCGCGGGTACAGCAATGCGGGATAAAACAGACATTGAAATGAGACATTGTACACAGCAATGGCACTCAGTGGTACTGTTCGTATAATTTCTCAAACGAATGATATTGGCTGAACTTTTAATGGCTCATATACATAAACAGACATTATCCTGATGAGTTAGAAAAGGTTTTTTATGCCGAAAAGTATTTAACGGTAAACTAAGTGGCCTCTACTGTCCAGGTACTAAATGCAGTTATACAAAACAAGTATGTTCAAAGTTCTTACACAAGCTTTAAATCGACTGTATACTCATAGGTAAATAGGAATATGATATGTATGTATGTATAACCGACCGTGAAGCAAGGACAAATTCATTAAAGAGCTCTGTTGAATGAACTGTGTTAGTAGGAGGCATTGAATATGGGAGGAGAGACTGTAAGAGTATTTCAAATTAAGGGTATAGATCAGGTGGCGAAATTGGAAGATGCAATACCCACCCACGAATGTTTGCTGGTTCGGGTCAAGCCTTGCAGTATATTCATTTAGTAGTTCTTTCACATGGCTCTTTCTTTAATTAATGTGTCCTTGCTTTACTGTCGATTATAGATACATACATATCACATTCCTCATAAAAAGCGAATTACTTGCTTTGTACGAAAACATATATTTACATAGGTAAATAGTCAATATAATAGACTCAAAGGTGTTTCAATGTTCGGCTTTTAAAAATACAGTTATATTTAATCATTACAAAAACCTTATTGGATCTTTCAGAAACGGCATTCGTGGCTCCGAAGAAAACGTCTGCTTCTTTGCCGACAGCTAGTGTTTTCCGACAGTCCAGATATAATCTTCTGTACTTTAGAGCAAATCTTTGGTTATATAACCCTCATTCAAGTGTGTTTATCAAGCACTACTACGGATGCTGCGGACATAAACATTTTGCAGTGGAAGCAGACGCATGTGGGAAGAATCTTTTTCTTGGTGGACACTAATTAACTTTTAGAGGTTTATCAGTTGCGATCTAACCATTTCATTTAAGCTCCCTTTTATATCGCATTTCAATAAAATAACATATTAATGTAGACATCATGTAGTCATGATGTAGACAAGCAGACTTGGAAAGTTTTTCTGTTTTATTGAGGAACAAGAACCGAAATGGTATTGGTAAATGCAACTATGGCCAGACGCTGTTAGCCGCTGGCAAAGTCAGGTGAAGTATGTTTTTTAGTGCTTATCTGTTCCGTTTGGGAATATACATATTTGGAGATGTTGAGATCCAACCTAGAATAATACTTCTAGCGTACTAAATATTCTACACTAGCTCACATGAAACATAAAAGAAAAATGTATACACACGCATTAGTCAATGTATCACAGAAAAGTTTAACCATATAAAATAATATTAATGAACTGATGTAATTTTCGATAAGTTTGGACATAATTGTACTTTAATTTAGGATTTCGTTTCTAAAATTGCAGGTATAAAGGCCTTGTAATTTTTTACCATGTTCAAGTTAACAAAACATACGGAATCATTTCATCTGCTGCTAAAAAATAAAAACTATCAATAGAACTAAGAGTAAAATAAAATATTGTCCCCAAAAAATAATTTTAAATAAAGGTCGTAGTGGAATGTCTTGAACCTTACAGATAACAAATAATATAAAACTTCTGTAATAAAATACTCAACTATACTGGAGCAAACCGGGGTAGACCATCCCACCATAATTAGAGGGTAATAACAGTGTTATTGTTGTTTTGTAAATCAGTTCCCAGTCATTAAATAATTAAATTGTGCTAAACTTCATAAATGTCCAAGTTACGCATAAAACAACACACAACATTATACTGAACCTGTTAAATATATCATCAACAACAGTCAAACAAACACCCAAAGGTCGGCTGGAAGAAATCTCTTAGAGGGATAAGTCGGCCTTTTCGCCCATTTTATGTTGTTATAGCACTGTGTTTTCTTTTGTAAATTGTGTTTTCGTGGTGTATTCAAGAATTTTCAATCAATCAATCAGTCCTTCATAACAAGTTTTTTCTCTAAATATTTGACATAGTCAATTCCAAAAACATTTATTATGTTGAGTTAAAAGATAATCAATTACACTCGATGCAAGTTAATCGCTAATTCAACTCACCGCTCTTCATGGTATGGGGAATTCATGTAGTTTTCAAACTCTCATACAAGCAAGCATACACTCAATGATCAATGTGGGTTTATTCCACATGACTTTGAAGTAGTCTTTACAACAATCAAAGGAGTAATTCCAGTAACAAAACATAATTCAAAGCAGAAAAGATCATGTTGGAATTGCTCATGGTATTAAATATATGACCATACTGAAGACTAACATCAGCTGTAAGTGTTGTACGAGGCCAGAGTTCAATAACCAGGTTAGGAAACCATACACTCGTGATGTGAAAGTGTTAAGGTATGACACTCTCGAACCCGGCTATTCACCCAGGATGCCGGAAAGACTTTGCTTCACGGCAATATGTTGGCCCATCGACTATCGGCATCCGTGCAAAGCCTCGGTCGGGGCGGACGGCGTACGCGGAGTGTCCGGTTTGTCTAATCGTCTTTGGCCTTGGGCTGCGAGGCAGTCTCCGGCTCGGCCATGCTCACCGACTCGTCCGTCCGCGACTCGTCCACCGGGTAAAGCCTGCGACCATCGTCACTTTGTATTAACATTTCTCATTCTTTGTGAACGTCCAAAAGTATGTGTTTTTCGAGTGTATTATAAAATGCATATAATCTAACCTAACCTAAACCAATAAAAAATATCCGTATTCGTAAGTATTTTGGACGGTATGGGTTTTGGACCTTGTGCTTTTTGGACTTTATGATGCGTCCCCGAGGCAGGTGCCATTGTGAGGTGAGAAACACTTTAGTGGTTACCTAAATATTATTTTTTTCATAACAATTGAATATTATTTTGACATTAATAGATTAATAAACAAGAAGCGTAATTTTTTTTAGTAAATGCTTTCTGAAAAAAAAACTTTTTTTATTTTAATTTTAGCCTCTTGCAACCATTGGATTTGTATGATCACAAAAAGATTGCAGAGAGTCAAATAACAAACAATAAAAATATTAAATGTTAAACGGCGGATGTGCAATTTTCTTCATTTAAATTTACCTGTTTATTTCAGATTCGTATGTCATAAAGTATTTCACAGGAACATTTGCAATCAGCGAGGAAGGAGTGTCTACTTCGCACAACCCAAGAGAATAAAAGCTCACGAATAATTCCTTTTATTGTTAAGGTGGCCCAACCCGCTCAAATCCCCATACAAACGGGGAAAGAAGATCACGCCCATATTTCTTGTCAATGATCCAAAATTTTGCTCAAAATAGCTTTATTTGATCGAACTAGATGTCTGATGACCGTTGGAATTGTAAAATTGTGTTTGGTTTCTAAGTTATAAGGTCCGTAAGTTCGAATTTTTCGCGCATTTTATGCAGTAACTTTGGGGGTGGATTACGCAATGATAAAGTAAGAACATCTGAAAAAGATTAGTCATCAGACATAGCTTATTTAATCATGATTTACAATCTATTTGGTTAAGGCGCTAGGACTAGCCAACTACTCGCGCCATACAAATGCACTTTTTAACAAATGTAATAATATGTAGTGAAACGCTTCAGCAAATCCAAATAGAACTCCGGACTGATAATGGATTGTTAATATTTTTTTATTCCATCATTTATTTAAATAATAATAAAAATAAAAAAGTTGATTTTTCTCATTAGAAATCTGAAAGTAATTCGATTTCTAGATATAAGCAAAAACAGCATATATGCATAAACAAAAAATTCCATTTGCTTTTAGATTTCTACATTTAGTCAAAAAAGTTCGGAAATGGACACCGTTTCCGCAATGTATTTTGTATAGAAAAAGGAAACATACATTAACGAAAATAATTCGATTCCTAGACAAGGAATCATATATTGTAAGAATGACACTTATAATCGTCAGACTTAGTTAGTTAACTTGAGGTGCCTCGTCTAACTTTGCGATTTGGCTAGTACCAGGCCCTTAATGTTAGATTTTTGACTACAGCGGTCGTGGTTTACTTTTAGCTATAAGTTGTTTAGTAATTAAAATGTTCGTAAATCTTACCAAATCATATACTATGCACATTGTCTTTTTTGTGGACATGTTGCATCTTCCTCATCACGGGGCCTGTCTTATTCTTTGAAACAGAGAAGGTCCCAGAGCGCAACAGCACGGTTTTGTACCTTGCCCGCGAATGAGTTAGTCCCGCCGGGTTGGGCCACCTAAACGAAACTACCTTCACATTTTTGAGGTATTTTTAATAACCTTGTACCTAATGTAGTGTAATTAATGGACTGGACCTTTGTCTATATCAGGATTCAAACTTGCGAACTATGCCAATAATAGGGAAGAAAACTGCTTATTTATCACGACAGGTGGTGCCTAAGCGAGCTCACCTAGGAGATCTATCAAAGCTGTCAGATACCATACAAAATAAAACAGAATAGATTTCAAAATGTTATTTACTCAATCTATGAAATTGAAATTGATAAATTTTCTTTCATGTTATTCCGAAAATAAATTGTTTCAAATTGTGGTAATCAAATAAAGTCGTGGGAATGAATAAATCACAAAAACATAAACTATAACATTTAGTTTCAGCCTTTGTGCTGGTCAATTAAATTAAAATTCGTTTGAAGACAAACAGAAGCATTTATTTTCCTCTAACCTTATTCTACAATAAGCTTTGAATTTTCTTCCCTATTACGTCCAAGTTACGATTTTGATGTAAGACCAGTTCATTCAATAGAACACAACATACAAGATTATTATGAAAACTTTAAAGGTATTTAATTGAATGGCAAAAAAAAAACTTTTTTTTAAAAGGAATCCCTGAATTCAAGTATCCGGCACGCAAAGCAGAAGCTTCACAACTGTACCAATGCACTCGATCTTTCTTTTGTCATAACTTTTTTATATAGATAAAGTATGAATTATAAATAAGAAATAATTTTATATTTCATAGAATAGTATAGATGTGAGGATGCCTGCAATGTAAAATTTTGTGGAAGCGTAGAATTCCTTTTTTCCAACTTTGGAGATAATGACACCGTCAAGTCTCCGTAGGAAAACCAGCGAACGTTTTGATTAACCCAAAGGCCACTTACCATCTCTGATAGAGGTAGACGACGAAGACGATATCGTCTCGGAAGCAGGCGACTCGGTGCGCCGTCGGCATGGTGATGATGAACGCGAAGACGTCGTCGATGAACGTGTTGAACGCCTTGTACATGAAGGCGCGCCACGGCAGCGCCGCCACCGAGCGCAGGCGGTAGTTCACGAACAGCTGCGGCAGCATGAACAGGAAGCCGAAGGCGTACACTCCGTTCACGAGGCTGTGCAGCGACCACGAGTACCAGCTGCGGGGGAACGGACATCATGTGTCAGTCATTCGAAGTAACTCATTAAATAACTAATCGCAATGTTACAATTAGGCGACGAGATGCTCCGTCGGCATCGTGATGAAAAAGGCGAACACCTTATCAATGAACATGTTGAACCCTATATGATTCATCATCATCTGCGAGGCGAAATAATTCATCAAATACATACTTGCAATGTTACAATCGCTGAAGTATGCAACGAGATGCTCGCATAATGATTGATGCTATGAATGAATGCGTTAAAACTTGGAAGTAGTATGGCAGAAAACTCTGTGTCATGGTGACGGCCAAAGGGATGGAGAAAAGTAAAGCTTTGAGCGACTTGCTGTGTTCCTCCATATGCTATGCAGAAAACTTTTGGCGGTGGGTTCGGACCTTTCTATTATATTGTAAGGAATTAAACTCATCAGGTCAGGCCGCCATGGATGCCGATTAATGTTTTACACACTGATTCTAGTTGTGTACAAATCAACAGCTCAACCTTACAAAAACATTCCGAAGAGCTATTAAGAACCAATGCAACAGAGGCTGCGGCCAGCCACGTCACTCCACCAGCAAGCGGAGCACCTTTTACACAAAGACTACACGAACCTCTTGTGGGGCTCGTAAAGCAGTGAGTAGACGGCGCCCCCAATGCACAACGGATACAGCAGGTAGGAGAGGTAGCCCATAGCCTCCGCGTCGACGGCGCGCGTGCGCTGCTCTGCGCTAGAGCCGAGCTCCGGCGCGAGAGCGACCCGCGGTAGCCGCGACCAGCCGCGCCACTCCACCTGCACGCGGAGCACCTTCTTCGCCTTCCAGAGCTGTGTGAGCAAAACATTAACAGCTCTATTATAATTTACGTGTTTCGTTTTGAACTGTATGAGGGAGACTATAGCTCTAGGGAGACTATTAGACTTTGTACTAATAATGCAGGTATTTTTCTCAACACATTTCAAGTTCACATGTCAACCACAAAGAATCAAAACCGGCCAAGTGCGAGTCGGACTCGCACACGAAGGGTTCCGTACCATCGTAAAAAAAAACACGTTTTTTGTATGGGAGCCCCCTTTAATTTTAATTATTTTTTAATCTTACCTATTTGTTGTTGTAGCGGCAAAATAAATACACACTCTGTGAAAATTTCAGCTGTCTACCTGTTACGGTTACTGAGATACAGCCCTGTGACAGACGGACAGACGGACGGACGGACGGACGGACGGACAGCGGAGGCTTAGTAATAGGGTCCCGTTTTCACCCTTTGGGTACGGAACCCTAAAAAGGAATATTTTTATGGAAGCCAATTATCTCAAATTTCAATGTTTTCACTGAAGATATTCTTTGTAGGTTCAGTTCTCAAGTAGAAATGTGCCAGCAATAAGCTCTCCTCAAAACTCTTTAGTCTATAGCTAGTCTGCTTTGTCAACACTTGCACAGAAGCATTACCCCGGTCTCTCTACCAGTTTATATCCTAAACGATCCTTCCAATGCTTATCTGAAGACTCTTTACATGTATAAATTAACCAATGCCCATCTGTATGGTCAATCCGAGTTCTCACCTAAATTAGCATTTACGGAATTTCAAAGTTACGTAAAAACTTTAAACCCATACAATTTTACTACTTATTCTTTTAGCTTCTTCAACCTGTCACAATCAAACTCGGACTACCAATTTGTCTTCAAGTCTCCATACATTTGAAAATGCTGGTCGATTGGTTCGGCGTAAACGCCAATTTAGGTACGAATCTAGGCCTCCCAAGATCGATGTTAAGTGATGGAGACAGCTGCAAAGTAGTCACTGGAGGAATCCTACAGAAAATAGATAGTTTCATCCAATGCGGTGGTACAGACCCGGGCGGATGAACCCTACCACCTAGCAGGGTAAGGGGACCTACAGTTTTACATGGGTTCCGAACCCTGGAACAGCTCGCATTAGTAACGAATTGCACTTATCCAACTCAGAAAATAAAGACAATGGTGCATGACCGGGGCGAGGATTTATTATTATTATTATTATATTGTAATGCACTAGCAGCATTATGCTGATGCGTGCACTTCTTTTTATGCACTTGCACTTTTGTTTTTAAGCACTTGCACTTATTTATGTATTGTCTTGTCTATGATTTTTTTTTATTTTAAGTAAAGATCCAGTTTGTTTTTGAAAACATTTACTGACGATGCACTTATTATTTCCTCAGGTAGGCCGTTCCAATTATCCACAACTCGGTTTGTTAGGAAATGTTTTCGAGGATTTGTTGATGCTTGGGTGCGATTTATGTTTAGCGAGTGACCGCGTAGCCTTTCATTACTGTTAAATGTGTACATTGTTTTGAAATTATTGACATCATAGGAATCATGCAGTATTTTATATGTTTCGATAAGATCCCCACCTAATAGCCTTAGTCGGTCCTCATAATGTTTGTTTTTCATGGTGACTACCATCTTTGTTGCTCGTCTTTGGACTTTTTCAAGTACATCTATATCCTCTTGAAGTAGGGGCTCCAAATTTGGTAGGCGTATTCAAGAAGTGGCCGCACATATGTCTTATATAGCTTGATGAATAACTCCGGAGTAATAATAGAGAATGCTTTTCGGATCATGTAAAGCAGGGAGTTTGTACGTTTCACTGTTTCAGTTATGTGTAGATCCCACTTAAGGTCGTAAGATATAGTTACTCCAAGGTCACTTTCACCCACATGAAAGGAAAGTTTCACTAATTGTTCTGTATGGTAGTCTGGTGTTCCGTGGTTTTGTATGGGATTGTGTGATGCATGATTTTGTATGGAAAGCAGACAATATCAGTAACAACAGGAATGGAGCAGGAAGGCAGCCAGACCACGAAGACCGCTCACCTCGATCAGCACGCTGATGGAAGCGGGCACCAGCACAATGAGGGAAGTACTCTCGTCCAGGAGGTAGAGCAGGATTATACACTGCGAGAAAGCACGCCATAGCACCGTGCGCGTAGACAGCCCCGCCAGCGACTTCTTGCGGCGCCAGAATGACACGTCATTCTTAAACGCCAGGAAGTCAAAGAGCAGCTGCAAAATGTATAAAGACGATCAATCACAGATTTCTTGTTTAAGATCCAAACGAATAGTGAAATTAAGTATAATATTCATTTTATCGAGCTTGATAACTAAGTAGAAAAGGCTTGCAAAGATTTAAGACAATATTTTTTTTCAAATACTTCTATGTTATAGTATCCAATTGTGGTTCACATTTATTCACATGTAATTCAAGATGTTAGTACTGGATTATTGACATGAACATCTTGCGCGACACCCTTTTGTAATTAGCAATGTACTTGCATGGCAGCTGGCAATGACGACTGTCGCCGAGAGCAGGTACAGGGTGGTGTCGGCGAAGATGCCCTTGATGTCGTCGACGTCGCGCTCCCCGAAGCCGAGCGCGTGCAGGTGCGAAAGAGTCAGCCGCACGTGGAGCATTAACCGCGAGAGGCCGTAAGAGATAGGCGCGTACGAGACGGTCACGTTGATGCGCCGCGCCTGCGCGTCCACCACCTACAGGCTCCGCAGGCGCGACTTCAGGAGGTTGTACTGGATTATCAGCATGAACATGTTGCGCGACACCCCTCTACAATGAGCAATGTACTTGCATGGCAGCTGGCAATGACGACTGTCGCTGAGAGCAGTACAGGGTGGTGTCGGCGAAGATGCCCTTGATGTCGTCGACGTCGCGCTCCCCGAAGCCGAGCGCGTGCAGGTGCGAAAGAGTCATAACCGCGGAAGGCCGTAAGAGACGGGCGCGTACGAGACGGTCACGTTGATGGGCCGCGCCTGCGCGTCCACCACCTACAGGCTCCGCAGGCGCGACTTCAGGATGTTGTACTGGATTATCAGCATGAACATGTTGCGCGACACTCTTCTACAATGAGCAATGTACTTGCATGGCAGCTGGCAATGACGACTGTCGCCGAGAGCAGGTACAGGTTGGTGTCGGCGAAGATGCCCTTGATGTCGTCGACGTCGCGCTCCCCGAAGCCGAGCGCGTGCAGGTGCGAAAGAATCAGCCGCACGTGCAGTATTAACCGCAGGAGGCCGTAAGAGACGGGCGCGTACGAGACGGTCACGTTGATGCGCCGCGCCTGCGCGTCCACCACCTACAGGCTCCGCAGGCGCGACTTCAGGATGTTGTACTGGATAATCAGCATGAACATGTTGCGCGACACTCTTCTACAATGAGCGATGTACTTGCATGGCAGCTGGCAATGACGACTGTCGCCGAGAGCAGGTACAGGTTGGTGTCGGCGAAGATGCCCTTGACGTCGTCGACGTCGCGCTCCCCGAAGCCGAGCGCGTGCAGGTGCGAAAGAGTCAGCCGCACGTGCAGCATTAACCGCAGGAGGCCGTAAGAGACGGGCGCGTACGAGACGGTCACGTTGATGCGCCGCGCCTGCGCGTCCACCACCTACAGGCTCCGCAGGCGCGACTTCAGGATGTTGTACTGGATAATCAGCATGAACATGTTGCGCGACACTCTTCTACAATGAGCAATGTACTTGCATGGCAGCTGGCAATGACGACTGTCGCCGAGAGCAGGTACAGGTTGGTGTCGGCGAAGATGCCCTTGATGTCGTCGACGTCGCGCTCCCCGAAGCCGAGCGCGTGCAGGTGCGAAAGAATCAGCCGCACGTGCAGTATTAACCGCAGGAGGCCGTAAGAGACGGGCGCGTACGAGACGGTCACGTTGATGCGCCGCGCCTGCGCGTCCACCACCTACAGGCTCCGCAGGCGCGACTTCAGGATGTTGTACTGGATTATCAGCATGAACGTGTTGCGCGACACTCTTCTACAATGAGCAATGTACTTGCATGGCAGCTGGCAATGACGACTGTCGCCGAGAGCAGGTATAGGTTGGTGTCGGCGAAGATGCCCTTGATGTCGTCGACGTCGCGCTCCCCGAAGCCGAGCGCGTGCAGGTGCGAAAGAATCAGCCGCACGTGCAGTATTAACCGCAGGAGGCCGTAAGAGACGGGCGCGTACGAGACGGTCACGTTGATGCGCCGCGCCTGCGCGTCCACCACCTACAGGCTCCGCAGGCGCGACTTCAGGATGTTGTACTGGATAATCAGCATGAACATGTTGCGCGACACTCTTCTACAATGAGCAATGTACTTGCATGGCAGCTGGCAATGACGACTGTCGCCGAGAGCAGGTACAGGTTGGTGTCGGCGAAGATGCCCTTGACGTCGTCGACGTCGCGCTCCCCGAAGCCGAGCGCGTGCAGGTGCGAAAGAGTCAGCCGCACGTGCAGCATTAACCGCAGGAGGCCGTAAGAGACGGGCGCGTACGAGACGGTCACGTTGATGCGCCGCGCCTGCGCGTCCACCACCTGCAGGTTCCGCAGGCGCGACTTCAGGATGTTGTACTGGATAATCAGCATGAACATGTTGCGCGACACTCTTCTACAATGAGCAATGTACTTGCATGGCAGCTGGCAATGACGACTGTCGCCGAGAGCAGGTACAGGTTGGTGTCGGCGAAGATGCCCTTGACGTCGTCGACGTCGCGCTCCCCGAAGCCGAGCGCGTGCAGGTGCGAAAGAGTCAGCCGCACGTGCAGTATTAACCGCAGAAGGCCGTAAGAGACGGGCGCGTACGAGACGGTCACGTTGATGCGCCGCACCTGCGCGTCCACCACCTACAGGCTCCGCAGGCGCGACTTCAGGATGTTGTACTGGATAATCAGCATGAACATGTTGCGCGACACTCTTCTACAATGAGCAATGTACTTGCATGGCAGCTGGCAATGACGACTGTCGCCGAGAGCAGGTACAGGTTGGTGTCGGCGAAGATGCCCTTGACGTCGTCGACGTCGCGCTCCCCGAAGCCGAGCGCGTGCAGGTGCGAAAGAGTCAGCCGCACGTGCAGCATTAACCGCAGGAGGCCGTAAGAGACGGGCGCGTACGAGACGGTCACGTTGATGCGCCGCGCCTGCGCGTCCACCACCTGCAGGTTCCGCAGGCGCGACTTCAGGAGGTTGTACTGGATTATCAGCATGAACATGTTGCGCGACACCCCTCTACAATGAGCAATGTACTTGCATGGCAGCTGGCAATGACGACTGTCGCTGAGAGCAGTACAGGGTGGTGTCGGCGAAGATGCCCTTGATGTCGTCGACGTCGCGCTCCCCGAAGCCGAGCGCGTGCAGGTGCGAAAGAGTCATAACCGCGGAAGGCCGTAAGAGACGGGCGCGTACGAGACGGTCACGTTGATGGGCCGCGCCTGCGCGTCCACCACCTACAGGCTCCGCAGGCGCGACTTCAGGATGTTGTACTGGATTATCAGCATGAACATGTTGCGCGACACTCTTCTACAATGAGCAATGTACTTGCATGGCAGCTGGCAATGACGACTGTCGCCGAGAGCAGGTACAGGTTGGTGTCGGCGAAGATGCCCTTGATGTCGTCGACGTCGCGCTCCCCGAAGCCGAGCGCGTGCAGGTGCGAAAGAATCAGCCGCACGTGCAGTATTAACCGCAGGAGGCCGTAAGAGACGGGCGCGTACGAGACGGTCACGTTGATGCGCCGCGCCTGCGCGTCCACCACCTACAGGCTCCGCAGGCGCGACTTCAGGATGTTGTACTGGATAATCAGCATGAACATGTTGCGCGACACTCTTCTACAATGAGCGATGTACTTGCATGGCAGCTGGCAATGACGACTGTCGCCGAGAGCAGGTACAGGTTGGTGTCGGCGAAGATGCCCTTGACGTCGTCGACGTCGCGCTCCCCGAAGCCGAGCGCGTGCAGGTGCGAAAGAGTCAGCCGCACGTGCAGCATTAACCGCAGGAGGCCGTAAGAGACGGGCGCGTACGAGACGGTCACGTTGATGCGCCGCGCCTGCGCGTCCACCACCTACAGGCTCCGCAGGCGCGACTTCAGGATGTTGTACTGGATAATCAGCATGAACATGTTGCGCGACACTCTTCTACAATGAGCAATGTACTTGCATGGCAGCTGGCAATGACGACTGTCGCCGAGAGCAGGTACAGGTTGGTGTCGGCGAAGATGCCCTTGATGTCGTCGACGTCGCGCTCCCCGAAGCCGAGCGCGTGCAGGTGCGAAAGAATCAGCCGCACGTGCAGTATTAACCGCAGGAGGCCGTAAGAGACGGGCGCGTACGAGACGGTCACGTTGATGCGCCGCGCCTGCGCGTCCACCACCTATAGGCTCCGCAGGCGCGACTTCAGGATGTTGTACTGGATTATCAGCATGAACGTGTTGCGCGACACTCTTCTACAATGAGCAATGTACTTGCATGGCAGCTGGCAATGACGACTGTCGCCGAGAGCAGGTATAGGTTGGTGTCGGCGAAGATGCCCTTGATGTCGTCGACGTCGCGCTCCCCGAAGCCGAGCGCGTGCAGGTGCGAAAGAATCAGCCGCACGTGCAGTATTAACCGCAGGAGGCCGTAAGAGACGGGCGCGTACGAGACGGTCACGTTGATGCGCCGCGCCTGCGCGTCCACCACCTACAGGCTCCGCAGGCGCGACTTCAGGATGTTGTACTGGATAATCAGCATGAACATGTTGCGCGACACTCTTCTACAATGAGCAATGTACTTGCATGGCAGCTGGCAATGACGACTGTCGCCGAGAGCAGGTACAGGTTGGTGTCGGCGAAGATGCCCTTGACGTCGTCGACGTCGCGCTCCCCGAAGCCGAGCGCGTGCAGGTGCGAAAGAGTCAGCCGCACGTGCAGCATTAACCGCAGGAGGCCGTAAGAGACGGGCGCGTACGAGACGGTCACGTTGATGCGCCGCGCCTGCGCGTCCACCACCTGCAGGTTCCGCAGGCGCGACTTCAGGATGTTGTACTGGATAATCAGCATGAACATGTTGCGCGACACTCTTCTACAATGAGCAATGTACTTGCATGGCAGCTGGCAATGACGACTGTCGCCGAGAGCAGGTACAGGTTGGTGTCGGCGAAGATGCCCTTGACGTCGTCGACGTCGCGCTCCCCGAAGCCGAGCGCGTGCAGGTGCGAAAGAGTCAGCCGCACGTGCAGTATTAACCGCAGAAGGCCGTAAGAGACGGGCGCGTACGAGACGGTCACGTTGATGCGCCGCACCTGCGCGTCCACCACCTACAGGCTCCGCAGGCGCGACTTCAGGATGTTGTACTGGATAATCAGCATGAACATGTTGCGCGACACTCTTCTACAATGAGCAATGTACTTGCATGGCAGCTGGCAATGACGACTGTCGCCGAGAGCAGGTACAGGTTGGTGTCGGCGAAGATGCCCTTGACGTCGTCGACGTCGCGCTCCCCGAAGCCGAGCGCGTGCAGGTGCGAAAGAGTCAGCCGCACGTGCAGCATTAACCGCAGGAGGCCGTAAGAGACGGGCGCGTACGAGACGGTCACGTTGATGCGCCGCGCCTGCGCGTCCACCACCTGCAGGTTCCGCAGGCGCGACTTCAGGATGTTGTACTGGATTATCGGCATGAACATATTGCGCGACACCCTACAAGGAAAACTTTTTTTATTTAAGAAAAACCAAATGTACATGACCAAAGACACATGTTTTGGGAACAAATGTGAAGCAACGACATATTAATTAAAGAAAGATCCCTGCAGACAGAACTACTTTATGAATATACTAAGCCTGGACCTGAACCAGGAAAACATACCATTTGCGGGTATTGCGTCTTCTAATCAAGCCACCTGCTGTATGTCCATAATTTGGAATTCTCCTAAAGTCCCTCCTTCCATAATCAATGCCTCCTAATAATACACTGTTTAAGATCATACCTACATACACTGATTTACGCTTTACTAGGATATTGACTGCAAAGATTGAACATTCAAACATATTTGTTTAATTAATTTATTAATTTGCATACATAAAGTGACATACTTGCATAGTACGAAAAAGTTACTTCAATACATAATGTTGCTTCGATACCGTTTACTTCGCTTAAGTGAAATTTGATTTTTGTAACACTGTTAATTTGAGGTTGCTCAGATATATCAACATAAATTGAAGCAATACAATTCGGTTTTTACAATGAGTACAAAGTTGATCGGATTGGACTGGAATTGACACGTCGGTACAGTTTTGTTAAGAATACCCTGTATCTGCCATGGATTTCAAGTTGTTAGAGTCCGTGTGGAAAGAAAACCGTCATAAGATTTCAGGGTGCACATGTGCACATTTACCGTATTTGTCCTGATTACAACACTGGCACGTCAAAAAAACAACAACAACTTACACAAAGCTGTCTCAAAACTAAATGTAGTTTGACATTTGACAGATGGCTGGGTAAGGTTGCCATGTAATAATGCTATTGTTAGTTCCATTGTACGCGATGCCGGTTCTCTTTCCGCACGGACTCTACCTCTAGGCCAAAGCACATAACAAAAGGTACAGTGGTTAACTGTGATGATGTGAAAAATAGGCAAAGTAACCATAAGTAGAATCCATTTTTTATGAGGCCAGGTACACATATGTGCATGTGATTAAATTAAAATTCAATGTCACCTCAAGGGGGGGACGGCAGAACGTCTAAAATGCAGATCGCATATCATATTTTAACAAAATTTTAAAACCATGCACAACGTATAATCGGCAGATCGTATAATTTTTTTACGTAGTGCATGAAGAAGTTTAAAAAATAAAATTACTTATTTCTCTATGCATAACGTATAATAGTCACAACGTATAAAATTATGATCTTTATTTAACAAAAAAAGAAAACCATGCATATCATATAATCCAAAAACTTTTCATACGATAAGCGCCCTTATGCATATACTATTAAAGCGTATACTCGCACGCGACTTTTCGACCGTCTCAATTAGGCTTGTAGCAAATTGTTACTCTTCAACAAATATCTATTCGTAGCAATTTCAGCCTTAAATGTATCATCATTAGGGCGCTTTATGCAGTGTTTCTTGGCATATTATACATTCTGCATGGTTTTCTTTTTTTGTGAATTCACGTTAGGAATATTATAGGTTGTGCCCATTATACGTTCTGCATGATGCAGTTGATTCAATTTTTAAACTTTCTTCATGCACAACATATAAAATTATATGTTGTGAATATTATACGATATGCATGGTTTAGATTTTTTGGAAAAAAATACTTTTATACCTTGTGAATATTATACGTAGTGAATACGACTCACCTCAAGTAGGGATAGAGTTCCTCGGGTATCTTCTTGATGGGAAGCTGTATATTGTCGGTCATTATTGAGAACTCCACCTGGGTGTTGATGTGTGCCACCGGACGCACTTTCTCATCTTTCTTTACTGGATCTGCTTTTTCCTAAAAAGATGCAGAATGTTTATAATATGGCGGGGTTTTTACAATAAAAGTCTACCAAAATTATTTGCCTAATCGCCATGAGACGCACTGGAATGGAGATTTAGATGCAATACGTATATTAGGTATAAGACTATAACTGCCCTATTCAGAGTGGGCGGACTAACTTTAATACGCCGGACTAAACCGGTTTAAGTTTTGACTCTTTGTGCTCTCCGAAAGTGCACCTGTCAAATTTAGTATGGGATTAGCACCGGACTAACCATACAAAAACCAGTTTCGTCCGGCGGATTAAAGTTAGTCCGCCCACTCTGAATACAGCTGTTAGTGTTTATTTATGACTGGGCCTCATATGTAAGCAACGACTGATTGAACTATATATATAGGTAAATATTTGGTTGATTGTAATATTTTTGGTCTCAAATGAAAGTTGTACATCTGCAAATTACGAAACATAAAAAACTGTACCCTCACCCATTTTACTTGTACAATATCCGTCATTTTGTGAAAATTTTAACCTCGCCATTAAATAGCCTATATTATGGACACTAAACTATGTCACTAACCAATCAAAAATCTATCGAACTCAAAAAGTCTGACTCCATCTATAACAAACAAGTAATATATACATAGCATACAAATACATACAAAAATAATATGACTAATAGTTTATATTGCAGTAATCAAGTAATTAAGAGTAAACTAGTGGCGCGGGGACCGGCCTAGCGTACCAGAGGCCCGGGTTCAATACCAACTTGCACCACTGTCTTTCTCTTTCAGAGTTTGATAAGTGCATTTCGTCACGAATGCGAGCTGCTCCATGGTTCGGAATCCATGTAAAACTGTAGGTCCCCTTCTCCTACTAGGTGGTAGGGTTTAAGCCCGCCCGGGTTGGTACCATCGCATTGGATGAAAAGATGGTCGAAGCGGCAATGAAAAATTGTCCGTGTTTTCCATCCAGTTCAATGTAGCCGTGCTCATAAAGGGAAGGTCCTGGCATGGCACCTAATTCCTTCGGGAATGTGGTGTATTGGGCTAATATCATAACGGTAGTTGTGTGGTATTAGCCATCCATGTCAGGTCGCATAAAAAAAATAAAAAAAAAAATTAACCAAACATGCAAACAAAACTTGAAATTAGATGGGACGTTGGACGCGCAAGCGTGACATTGGTCTCTCTTTAACACAAAATGCAAAAATATTTTTTTTATTACAGTTGGGATTATGAACAACTACATAAAATATGGAAACCTATGAAGATTTTGGTAAAAAAATATTTTCCTTAATTTTTAGGGTTCCGTACCCAAAGGGTGAAAACGGAACTAAGCCTCCGCTGTCCGTCCGTCCGTCCGTCCGTCCGTCCGTCCGTCCGTCCGTCCGTCCGTCCGTCCGTCCGTCTGTCCGTCTGTCACAGGGCTGTATCTCAGTAACCGTAACAGGAAGACAGCTGAAATTTTCACAGAGTGTGTATTTATTTTGCCGCTACAACAACAAATAGATAAGATTAAAAAATAATTAAAATTAAAGGGAGCTCCCATACAAAAAACGTGTTTTTTTTTTACGATGGTACGGAACCCTTCGTGTGCGAGTCCGACTCGCACTTGGCCGGTTTTTTTCAACTTTCTTAATGTTTTATCAATACAACAACAATTGTACAATTCAACAATGATGGTAGAATTGATAGTAGACTTGCTCATGTAGTATTATGCAAAAAAAATCAGGATTATTTAACTTCACAGACTCGCCTTGTGCGGCACCGTGCTGGCAGCACAGCTGGAGTCAAGGTTAAGGTATTTTTCCTTCTTGAAACAAATAGAGGGTTAAAAGACGGTCACACTTTAAAAAAACAATGCTCTGGACAGCCAACAACCTTCTGGTGCAACAAGTTGAAGGTGCTGTGCTGCGGCTCTGTAAAGCTGACGAGCGGAATTGTCTCCACCGGCTCCGAGTGGCGCAGCTCATCCCAGCTCCGGTAGAGCTTGTTCTCGTCCAGCACCGCCGCATGCAGATACAGCGAGCCATTGTTGCGAGTAGAGCTTGGTATTTTCAATTCGATTTCGCTATAACATATTGTTGATAAAATTTAGTTTTTAACATTCAGCATAATCACATTCCCATGTCGTGTTTACGAATTCCATATATTAGCACACTTAAAATATTAACTATGGAAAATGCAGAGAAGGTCTTAGCGGGAAATCACATTTGCGGAAATATACTATAAAAGTAGGCGCTACTTTAACCCCTTTGCTTCCGTTCGGTTGACCGAGAGTGTGTTCGCCGCGTGCGGCCGCACTAGCTTCATTTTGGCAATACATTTTGGAGGTTATTTTATTTCTCGCATACATATGAATGAGACAAAACTAAAAAGCCAAATAAATTTACTTTGAAACCATTCCAAATGTCCACAGTTCCAACTATCTATTCTTTGATCTTTTTTAATTTTTCACCTTTCTGCGACTGTGCTTGAGTTAGAGTTGGTGCGTTTAATGTAAAAGTTTTTTTTCGACAATACCTATGCCAACCAAACAAAGTAGGCATATGGTTGGATGGATATTTTACCTATAATATTATATAAAACTAAGGTAGAAATATATTTGGTTATTTTTTTATGTAGTAAAAACTTTAACACAATCCCAATTTTACTTTACATGTTTTTGTTCTACTTAGGACAGGATTTCTGCATAAAACTAATTAGGCACAGAAAGAGTAATTATTTGACTATATGATTCACTGACAATTATGTGCATTTTGATATAAAAAGTATTTAGGTGTGGCCGCGCGCCTGTGGGAGTTGAAGGTAGTTTCCCAGTAATTCGCTCCGAAGCCAACTAGGGTTAAAAATAAACTTAAGTGGTGCCAGAAATGAGGAAACCATTAAGTGGGCAATGTTGTGAGCAAAGAGATTGGAAGGCTACAAAATTTACTGTCAACCGAAAAAAAGTTCATAGAATCCATTCCTGCCTTCTGCAATTTCCAAGTAATTTTAATTAAGTCTATCAAAGATAATAAGCCACAATTTTTTTAAAGGGTTTCCTACTATTCCCTCCCTGATAATAATATCAGAGACAATGAATCAATGGTAAGAGAGACGTACCGAGAAAATGATTGAATTATTTTACAAGTAAACTTACAATGATTGTGGAGTAAAATAGTCAAACTTGAGCACGGTGTGAACCTTGTTCACGCGATCAGGTGCTGGTCGCTCGGCGACCGATGTGTAGAGAACGAGATGCTGTGTCGGTCGTCCCGTCAGGTACGAAGCGAGACAACGCTCGCCTGACGAACAAGAAGGTGCCGCAAACATCTCGGCGAGCGTCCATATAGTATTGCCAATGTAACATAGGAACCCCAGAGTCAGCACGGAACTCAGCGACACGAACTTCATACTGTTGGTTAGCTCGGACCGCGAAGAGTATTGCCGGGGTTGGTATCCAATCAAGTGGTACACCCAATCAAGTGTTCGCAGACAGCGTGTGCAAGCGCATTACTCCTAATTACCCGGCTGCACACAATACACTTTATACTAGTATTGGTAGGTACTGCCACATTATATAAGTACTACTGGTTACTGCACAAAGTAGCTGCTGCACGCAATCGCCGGGATGAGCCTCGGATGGCTGGTCACAGAATATAAATTTAAAATTGGTTAACTGTTCATTATACTTGAAATTCTGTGGTTGAATAAATCAGAGTAAAGAGAACGAACTCGCTGCACTCCTACGGAATAAATAATTTATTTAATATGGTTGACTGGCCCTTGCGCCAATAGAAAAGGATTTGTATGCACCCTACAACGAAACTGCAACAGCGCGGGGACGGTACGGGGGAGCCTTCACGCAGGCGGCAGTTCAGTCGGCGGAAAACGATTTCACAAAATGTCCAAGTTTTCGCCGTGTGCATTGGCAGTAATTGCCATTGTGCTTGTTGAAGGAGAAACGGAATCCATTTTCAAAACACGTACCAACTTGCTCTCTCAAATTCACACTGTCTGTCGCTCGCCCCCAGGTCCGGCCCATGTGAGCACGAACACGCGGGATTCACGAACGGGACGGCGCGACTCACGGCATGATAATTTCATAGAAGTACTAGTATAAAAGCAAATGTTCATACATTCACAATTATTTGTCGATACATTTATCGATGTCGATTTAAGTTTGTCAAACTCTAGCGTAAATGTAAAATTCCAATGACGTCATTCCCTGTCCGTTCCGCAGCCAATGAGCGACGAATGATAACATTACGCGAGCCAGTTCGCACCAATGGAAACCGTGCAATATGTTTACTACGGCGGCGTGTGCGTGCGGCTGATGAGCTGCATGTGCTTCATAAGCACGGCTACACTGAACTGGATGGAAAACACGGACAATGTTTCATTGCCGCTTCATTCAATGCGGTGGTACCAAACCGGGTCGGGTTGTGTGAGAATGTAATGTGATTGATACTACGGATTGAAATGAAATAAAGATTTTTATGAATATAAGAACTTGGTCGTACGGCTCGGGGTGTAGGGGCTAGAGGACTTGCCTTTCATGCGAGAGGTTTTGGGTTCAAATCACACCATTTTCTTTCTGTTTAAGTATCCTTGAATTTAGAGACATTCACGGACTTCTTCCAGAAGCTTCCGAACGCGACGGAACCTCGCCTCATTCACGCTTGCAGCGTATTTTCTCCTACCAAATGGTATTCTGCAAACTGACCAATCAAGATGCGTCGCTGCTGACGCAAATTAGTGAATGCATCGGAAGACACACGATATAGCTGTCATCTGTTACTCGTGAATACCACTTTGTAAATTTCACGCTAGCGTTTGCCTTAGCGTCTGTTTCATTGGCGCAAAGAATCTGTGAATGCTTCTCCTGGAGAGAGATTTAGGTGATAAGCGGGAATAGGGGCTCTGTTGTGAGCGCGCTTTCGGCAACGATGGTTCAAATCGGACCGCGACCTAAAAATCAAATGTGGTATAGTCCCACATAGATTATTTTGCGTCTGGCTGGGGGCACCACTGTCGTCTCATGGCTACGACAGGAAATAAAATCCCCCATTTGTCCATATTATATTTGCAAAATACCTATACAATAAACTCATCCTAGTAGGAATAAATAGTGGGTAACTCGATTTGTTGCAATGGTATCCCATGTCTGTAACGGTTAAGAAGCCCTCGATGACTTTTTGAAATTGGATTTTTGCCCATTTCTTTCCTTTTCCGTCCTCCAGCAACTTTCTCACAATCAATATTATTTCTCGAACTCCACTTTTGTACACTTCAGGCACTATTTTACGCGTTTGAAATACCGAAAATGTTTCTAAAAAGGCAGAGCTCAACAGAAGGGGAAATCTGACGAATTACTTTCAAGATGGCGACCGTTTAGTTTCGGTTTTGGCCACCCGCAAAATAAGCTATGTTAAGCGCTGTAAACGAATACACTGCTAAAAGCGTATACGAGCGTTCCGAATCAGAATGCACACTCAAAGCAGTAAGCATTACAAACGATTCGGACCGTTTGTGTGCGCGCTTACGGAAACAAAACAATAAACATGGAACAAATGACGTTAATTGTAGTAGTTCACCTCAAATTTGAATCTAATCAGTTACTCTGAGTTGAACTTGAATTTTCAACTAAGAAACATTCAAAGGTTTGTGAAAAAAACTTGTTGGAAAGACGATAGACTACTCTTTAGAAACGTCAAAACGTGACATTGACAGTTGCATATACAGTGCCCTACCTCCAAAAGGTGGGCACTGTGTACGGCATTGCGTAACACAGCACTAACTTCATACGTTCACGGGACGCCATTTTGAGGGCTGTAATCGCGAATCGGAACAGTTTTGAGCGAGCTTTTGGTAACGATGGTTCAAATCGGACCGCTATCTATAATATTCTATGGTGGTAAGCTTTAAATCAGTCGACATCATTTCTGCAGGGATTTAGACAAAAAAAAACGTGGTATTTACCAATATGGCACAGTAGCGCACAGAAATAGTGCAACACTAAGCGCTAGCAACACTGGTGTTCGTGTCGATCCGTCGAACGAGTCGCAATATTTTGTGTTTTCCTTCCTTCCACCATTTAGTATTTTTGCTATGCAAAGTACTTCTCGGCAAAATATCTAAGGTGAGTAGGTTCCTGATAGTTCTCCAGACCCTGACACAAAGTAAATAATAAAATAAATCAGTTATGGATACAAGGGCTGCATGTTTTTATGAAGTCTTGGTCAATTTTTCTTGACCCTTTGGAATTAAGTTATTGTGAGCTTGCTACGTTTCCAGGAATGTGCTCCTTTGCGGCGTCGGCCGCTAGACCTGCCACACACTCGTGCGTCATGAGCCGAGCGCGCCATGCACGCTAGAGACATTTGTGCGGGCTCCCAAAACGAGGAGCGCAATGACCGCCGGAAGCTCTCGCAACGCTCGGCACCGCAGCAGTTACCCACGGCTCACGTCCACGAGCCTCCGCGGGGCTGTGCAGCTGATCTCTCGAAGGGAGAAGTGGTGGGATCGCGGCCGTGTGGCGTGACCCTGCGGGCGCCCCCAGAAGCGCATACCCTGCGCCGGGAGCCTTGGTCAATGCCCGAGCATGACGCCTATCGATACACCGCAGCCGCTCAGGCCCCCACAACAGAGCACCTTTACCCTCAGAGGAACATATCTCCGAGACAGACATACCAGGAGAATATGCGTCGGATACTTGTTCCACCAAGGTCAGACATGTCCAAAATCGTTACGGAAACATCTGCACCTTTAGTGAACTTTCCGCTTCAAACGGATGAATCGATCTCAAAAAATATAAAAATGAACTCGGCCGTAGAGCCCAAATATTGTGATGTGCCTTACTTTACCAATCCGCTACTAAAACAGCAGCGTGGAAGTGCTGTTAGAAATAGTGATGTGTATATGGGTGCATCGATGCGCGGATGGTCAGCTTCTTCTGCCTATTATCCACCTGAATATTGTGTACCTCATTCCACAAAGCCGCCCTTGGAGAAGAGTGCCGAGTCAGTGCAGCCGTTTGGAGGAAGTGTTAACCGAAGTGCACCCGTGCGATATGAGCCTTATCCCAATCCAAAGGAAAAGTATCCACGAGCCAGGTATGAATATGTAAATTTTCCTAACTCGTACCAGCCTTACCTTCCTACACCACACAAATATGACTCGACTAAACCAGTGGCACCGCCCACATTTGTTAATTACACACCTCAAAAATATGTTGATCCCAGAATCGTTGATCCCCATCCAGAAACATACTCAAGACCAGCGCAAACTATTCGAGGCCTTAACACTGCCCAAACCGGTGATTACATTGCAGCTAAGTTTATGGTGCCTAATTCTCACTATCCCCTACAGAACAAGATTTACGGTTATCCCATGCATTTACCCACAGCTATGAAAAGTCCTTATGATGCAGGTAGGTCATATTATGAATATGATTATAGCCGTATAAAGCCTTTACAGGTAAGTGATAATCCTTATATGAGTGAAATTCCTGCATATGCCCCGAGGCCACAATTTCCTATACACAACTACCCAATCAATAATGCTCACCCTAAGCACACAAATTACTTTTATCACCAACGTAATGACAACATTGCAATGAAAGCTTATCCAGAACACCTCACACAGTATAAGTGTGCAGATTTGCGCCAGAACACTGTACAAAATCCTCTTGCGCGAATCCCTGCTCAGTTCTCGCCAAATATTATATCTCCAGCAGAATCGAACACTAGTACAGAGAGTGCACCAGCGCTGGGAACCCAGCACGAAGACTGCGGCTATGCAAGTCAGGGATCTACTGCAAGTGGTAAAAGTTTTGATTTTCCTCATTATAAAATGCATCAATATGATCACAGTGTGAATGATAGCAGGGCCTTTGCATCTTTACATGGGAGTCACGTAAAAAATCCTAGAGAATATTTTCAAAGCAATGAATACACAAGTTTAAAAGATAACAAGAACATTAATGTTCGACAATTTCTACAATCTTGGGATGAGCATGATGAGGATGAAGTTACCAAATCAAAAGATGCCAGTAATACTGGCGAACCTGTGGCAAGCATCACGATCGAGGCAGCTGCTACACCAGCTGGCCAGCAACAACTGTATGTCCTTGATCTGGTCAATATTCCAAGTGAAGAGATTGATAAATATGGCCACATACAAAAAGTATGTAAATTGCCAGAAAACATTAGGGGATATGATAGTGCAGATCTTCTTAATAAATTTGATGAAGCATTCCACCCCTCTCCTTCCATCAGTTATAATACTAACAACATTCATCCAGAGTTAAACAGTCATCAAAATTCTATGATTCACAGTGCTCGGCCACCTACACCTTTTGATGTTGAGGCTAAAATAACACAGTCAGTCATACACAAAGACGTTGGTTGCAACTTTGAGATCAAGCCATGCAGTCCACCAGTAAAAAGTTTGGAGGTAGCATCAGCTATTCAGCCCGATGAAAGAAAAATTGAGAAGATAGTTAATCAGCATATTGTCCAACCTATTACTTCCATAGAGCCAATTTTAGATACTGGCGTGGATGTGGAGGATGAAAAGAATGTTTTAAAGTATGGAGAAAAAAGGAAATCCTTAAGTGATGATTCAGAAATGTTAAATAGTAAAATCATGAAAACAGTTGAATCTCAATGTAGATTCAATAGTGATAACAGTGATCATGGTGCCAATGGAAAAGATTATGGCACAGTGTCTGGGGAGTGTTTAGCTTCGTTGCCAAGATTAGATAATGATATGGAATATTTTACAGAAATAAATCAACAATACAGTGATTCAAAAATTAATCAAGAAACTGTTATAATTAGTGCTACAAACAATACTTCAATAACTTTACATGATGACACAAATAAAAATCTGCAATGGTCTAAATTATCACCGAAAAATGAAAACGAGTTTCACTTAAAAGAACACTCATTTTTTTGTGATTCACAGGTCAATTCATTCCCAATAGAAGATACAAGTAATGTAAATAACAGTCGAAAGTTAAGCCAATTCAGAAAAATAAAAACTCCACTTTTAAAAGAAAATAACATTGAAACATCCATAAAATCAGTTCCAATAATTGACTCCTCTCAGCAAAAGAGTCCGGTTCAAAGAATCGATAGTGTTATAATAAAAAATCCAGATAGTCTCGAGCATACAATGTCGATTTTAGAAGAATGTGTAAAATCACCACAATGTGTCACTCAACCATTACCGGCAATGGAAAATAAGAAGAATTCTAAAAACAAATCTGTTTGGGCGCATTCATTTACAAATAAAATAAAAGAAACTGATTTTATAGATCCCAAAAAATCGAATGCACAATGTGACATTTCGAATCCTATTAATGAAATGTTTTCATTGCCTGGTTCCTCTCCTATCAATTTGATAATGCATGGTCCTTCGGAGGACTACACTGATTGCATACGGCCAAGCTTGATTCATTGCATTAACAATGAATCATCAAATATAACAGATAAAGAACAGAGTGATCGTTCTAAGCCAGACTTAAATGAAATTCCTATAAGTGTAGCAATAAACCTTAGCATCCATTCCAATCAACTTGATTTGTATCCATCAAGTACAGATCGTTATGAACTACACGAAACTTGCAAGGACCCTTCTTTTACTCCCAAATGCAAAGAGATATATCCTGATGATGATGTTAAGAAATTTAAAACTAAAGAAGAAAGTAATGGCACGAACACTGGTATAGGGGATGAACCTAATAATTTCCTCGATGGAGAAAATAACGATGATAAAAGTAAGATTACATTGTCTCAATCGACAAAATCGAATTGTGCTATACAATTGTGTGAAGTTAAAAATGATGTTGACAAGCAAGACTTGGATTCCATCAGGATAGAAATGAATCAAAATCACGATAACCAGGAATCTAGCACATTTTTAGACTTAGAAGGTACAAATGGGTCCCCAGTAATCAATCCTCCTTCACCATTCACCGGGACAATTAATAACGACAAAGAAAGCCCTCCAAATTATGAAAAGCAAGCTAATTTAACTGGCCTCGAACAATTAAATAAGTTGATAGTTCCAACCGCTGATACTGAAGTTGTAACAGAAGAAACTCTGTTAAATGATAATGACTTTGAGGTAGATGTCGATGACCACATAGAAGAAAATATTGAAAACATAGCACTTCATATAATGTCTACCGGTAATATATTTACAAATAGTAATACGAAGGATACGTCACTTAATGAAAGTATTCCTATGCCCGCCAATAACGATAATTCATTGCAAACTACAAACTTACAGGGACTTCTCTGTGAATCATTTTCAAATAATGCATTGTGCATTGCAAATCAATCCATAAAAAGCTGTGATGAAGAAATCATTGATAAAGTGAATACGTCAGGTATAAGTAAAACAATAGAAAATAAAGATATCATTCAGAGTGATTGCCCTAATTCTATCGTTCAAAATTACATGCGTTGTGAAAGCTTCAATTTCAAGGGTTATAACTATGATGATCAAACAAACCAAAATTCTAATAAAACCGATGAAATTGCATTGGTTACCCAATCTACCAACATTTTTACCAATGATTGTGATAAAGAACAAGTCGCAAGCAAAGTTGAAAGTGAATATTTAAAAAATCTAAATTTAAATCAAAGACACAATACTAAAATTGGTCAAAGTGGCCTTACTAAAGACTGCAATGACGTAATTTCATATCATGCAGAGAATGTCGAATCAAACTTTAACAATTCACCAAAATGTTCACTGAATTTGATGACAACAGGTGAAGTACTTAACATTAATAAAAATGTTCGATCACCAAAAATTACTGATGAAGTAGTAGTGACTAGTTTCAAGGAGAACCAAATTTCTGAATTGCAGAATATTGCAATGCATGGTGCTGAAGACACATTTGATTTAAATGCTGAAACAAAATCTGACATTTCGAAGAGTCTTTGCAGCAGTAAATGTGATGGTTTTATTGAATCAGATGCCAAACAATTCTGCAAGAATAGTAATGAATCCAGTTCTTACAAAATGAATCTACCAATGCCAAAGTCCGGGAGTTTTCTAAATACTACATCTGAAGAAAACTTAAATGCTCATAGTACAAACCATACTGCTGATAATGAAAATACAATTACAAATGCAATTGGCACCCAAAATGGTGGAATACTCAAAAGTAATTCCATAAAAGAGACTACCACACCAGACTTAGTTACGATAGAAGATAAGGAATTGTATCCCACCAGCATAAGTCAATGTTCAATAAATACAGAAATTCCTTGTATAGTAGATGTCGACTGTGTAGAGGTAAAAGGAGGGAGCATTGATAATGATATGTGCAATAAATGCATTGATAGTGATTCTCCATTTAACGCCTCATCCGTGCGAGATGGGCTCAAAATAAATCCTGTAATTAATACTTGTGAAGGCGACAAGATAAGTGAACGTAAATTTATTTACAGGGACCCAATATTTGCATCTAATACGGTTGTGCAAAATAATACCTTAGAAGTCTCTGAAGATCACATGATAGGTGAAAATGTTTCATTAAATGAGATAGTGCAAGAAAATAACCTAGATGTCTTTGAAGCTCACAAAATAAGTAAAAATAAATCAAATTGCATAGACCCAAATGATTCATCTACTAAGGTGGTGCAAAAGAATAACCTAGATGTCTCTGAAGTTCAAGTGTCTCTAAGTAAAAATGTTCTGTTTACTGAGGTGGTGCAAGAAAGTAACTTGGATGTCTTTGAAAGTTACAAGGTAAGTGGAAATAAATCAATTTGTGTAGACCCAAAGGTTTCATCCGATAAGGTGGTGAATAACCAAGATGTCTCTGAAAGTCACAGGATAAGAGAAAATGTTTTATCTAATGAGGTGGTCCAAGTGAATACCTTAGTTGTCTCTGAAGTTCACAAGATAATTGAGAATAAATCACTTTGCAGAGACCCAAATGTTTCATCTCATAAGGTGTTGCAAAATAATAACCTAGATGTCTCTGAATGTCACAGTGTAAGTGGAGATATTTCATCAAATGAGGTGGTTCAAGAAATTACCTTAGATGTCTCTGAAAGTTACAAGATAAGTGACATTAAATCATTTTGCGTGGACCCAAAGGTTTCATCTGATAAGGTGGTGCAAAAGAATAACCTAGAGGTCTCCGAAGGTCACAGGATAAGTGAAAATATTTCATCTAATGAGGTGGTGCATGAAAATAACTTAGATGTCTCTGAAAGTCACCAGATAAGTGAAAATAAATCATTTTGCGAGGACCCGAGGATTTCATGCGATAAGGTGATGCAAAAGAATAACCTAGATGTCTCTGAAGGTCACAGAAAAAGTAAAAATGTTTCATGTAATGATGTAGTGCAAGTGAACACCTTAGATGCCTCTGAAAGTCACAAGATAAGTAAAAATAAATCAATTTGTGTAAATCCAAATGTTTCATCTAATAAGCTGATGCAAGACAATAACATAGACGGGGGGCTTCCTGTCGAAGAAAATATGCAAGGTGGATCAAATGTAGATGATCAAAAGTTTTTTGATGCAAATCACTGTAATTTCGAAAAAAAATGCTTTACAGACCAGATAAACAGAGAAGAGAAAGAGAGAAAATCTCACCATCTAGAACTGGAGAAAGAAAATTACACAAATAGTGATGATAACGTCCTTAAAGATGTGGTAATTAGCTCTGGCATGGAAACCATAGTACATGCCAATGCCAGTATTAACAATATGAAGATGTTCATTGCACCAGTGCAAGAATCAAAAATATCTTTCAACACTACCGCTGAGCAATACTTAAATGCTCACAGTCCAAAACATATTATTAATAATGAAAATACAATAACGAATGTCATTTGTGTCCAAAATAGTGGAAATGATGGGCCCAAAACGGATTCCATAGAAGCGACTACTGCACAAGATTTAGTTATGGTAAAAGATAAGGAACTACATTACACCAGCATAGGCCATTATTCAATAAATAAAGACAATGCTTGTGTAGTAGAAGTCGACCGTGTAGAGGTAAAAAAAGGGTGCGTTGATAGTGATATGGTTATTGAAAGCATTGAAAGTGTTTCCCCTTCTAACAACTTATCCGTGCAAGGTGGGCTCAAAATAAGTACTGCCGTTAATGTTTCTGAGAGTCATAAGATAAATGAAAATAAGTCATTTAGCAGAGATACCCTAGCTTTCTCTAAATGTTACATAATTGAAAATGTTTCATCTAAGACGCTGGTGCAAGAGAATATCTCAGATGTCTCTGAAGGTCACAAGATTAATGAAAATAAATTTAATTGCGAAGATCTAAATGTTTTATCTAAAGGGAGTTTGCATGAAAATACCCTAGATCAAGGGGTCCCTTCAAATGAAAATATACAATTTGGATCAAATGGAGGTGAAGAAATGTTTTTCAAAATAACTAAACCGAGTGATTTAGAAAAAACTTGCTGTATAGACCAGGTACGGAGAGATAGACATTATCTGTATCAAGAACCGAAGAAAGGATATGACACAAAAAAAGTTGATAACATTCTTAAAGATGAGAAAATTACCATAGAAAATATTAAAGCTAATACTGTATTGGAAGACAATCCTAATACTAGCCTTTCACCAAAAAATGATAATCATGTTTGTGAGCAAGAAATTGAAGTAACTATCCATGAAAACTTACTGAAACCTGACTCCAGCATAGACCTTGAAATTAATGTTGATAACAACTTTAAAGAAAAGGTAACTGGCATTTTCATGGAAACCATAGAAATTGTTGGCACCAATGCTGTATTGCAAGACAGTAACCAGTTTACTGATCATCCACCAAATACTGATAATCATATTTGTGAGCAAGAAATTGAAATAACTATCAATGACAACTTACTAAAGCCTGACTCCAGCATATACCTTGAAACGAATGTTGATAATAACCTTAAAAATAAGGTAATTGGTATTGTCACAGAAACCATCGAAAATATTGACACCATTGCTGTATTGGAAGACAGTAATCATAATACTGGTGATCTACCAAATAGTGATAATCATATTTGTGAGCAAAGTGCTATCATTGAAAACTTACTGAAACCTGACTCCAGCAAAGATCTTGAATGGAAACACACTACTTCGAACCATTCATCAAAAAATGCTTCTATATATCTTAACATGCAACAAAACATGTGCACATTTGATGAAATTGAAAGCGTGGAAGCATTTTTGTGCCATTCCTCTCCAAAAGAAATTTACAAAGAAGTAATAAATGAGAAAAATGATGTACAATGCAATAGTCTATGTGAGGATATTATGGACCAACCTTTTAAAACATCTTTTATGCAGGAAAAACCTTTTGAAGCAATAATATCTGGTAATTGTAAAAAGTTTGTCGATAACGCCTTGCAATCTGACTTAGAATGTGGCCTCATGAAAGTACCAATAAAAAATTTGCTTAATACTTCTGAAGATGTTTACGAGCATAGCATACAACAGAATCTTGGTATTTCTAATAATATAGATACTGTTTGCAGTTCAGACATGAAGGCAAATAGAATGGGAAATATCAAAACAGCTGTCATTCATAAAGAAAACTTTGCTATCCACAGTGACACTAAAGAAAAAAGGCATTTTAGGGGTGATTTTCTTTCAAGTGGAAATAAAGATATTTCAATGGATAAAAAGAAAATTGATGTTTCAGGAAACGACGAGTTTGAGTGCTGCACAATTAAAGCTTTTGATTCTGAAAGTGTGTTAATGATAGACAATGCTGTGTTGAATACATTGATAAACAGTGAGGAAAAAATCGAAAGCAATAATAATTTAGATAATTCTTCTATTCCGGGTCGTCAAAATTATCAAGAAAGTATTTCCACACCTTGTTTAAACTCTGTGACAGAGGATAAAATCAAAACGCATAATATAAATGTTAGGAAACCTCTCTTTAAAACAACAGACCACCACCGTACAGATAGTACTATTTTGTATAGGCAAAAAGTAAAATTAATCAGTTTTTCAGAAAATGTGGTTCATAAAAGCAAAGTCACAAATTTTTTAAAAGAAGTTAATATTTCAGACACTAAAGTTGATAAGATAACAAATAAAAATGCTCAGGTAGACGTCTATTTCGAGACACAAAATAAGCCAATTGAAGAAATCAGAACCAACTGCAATGAAAATGTTAATCCATCTTTGATCTCTTCAGAAAAATTTGGAAACGATTATAAAATGGATGCCATTGCAATCCCAACCTCGTCAGATAGTACATCCTTATGCATCGCACCTATTACCAGCGTAAATTCGAATGCTAACAAAAATAATGAGTTCTGTCATGAAAAAATAAAAAATATCGACTACCAGAAAACAAATAACTTCTTAGAATTGGAGTATGACCACAAAGAACCGACTCCTGCTCAAGATGCCTCACAAAAAAACCAAAATTCTGTAAATTGTATTTACATGCAAGATTTACCCAAATCTGAAGGCATTGGCGTAAAGAAAATAATGGAAGGAGTGATACTTGATAAACATTTTGAAAAAATAAACCAATGCAGTAAAAACAATATAAATACTTGTTCAGCCGATAATTTTATTAGCAGTCAAATGTCGCTAATCAATCGGAAAAATCGAGACAGCCGATGGGATAAAAAAATTGAAAAAAAGAGTGAACAAATAGTAGGTAATAATAGTTCCACTGAAAATAAACCAGAATCAAAAACGGGATCGGTTATTAAAACGATCATGGAAAATAAAAACATAGGAGCTGAATCTAATACCAGTTTTACTGATGTTGCAAATTCAGACAGTATGGAACTGTCCAGTCACTTATCATTTATATTTGAAAACCTTTCTAAAAAACGTCGCCTTTCCAATAAGGGTCTTAAAGTGTCAGAATCCAACAGTACTAAATGCACTGGAAGTCACATTCCTCGGAAACTGTCAACAAGAGCTAATCACGAGAACAACTTAAACTTATCAACACTCAACTCCAACATTATTAGTAAAACAAATAGTGCCAGTGTAAGTAAAATAGCGAAACTTTTTTTTGATGACAAGGAAACTGAAACTCAGAAGTTAAGAAAACTATTACTCTCTGACGAAAACATTCAAAGAAACATTAATTCGGAAAAGTATTTAGCCAAATGGAGAAATATGGACAATGACATTGTACAACAAAACATTCTGGGCGAAATTACTAGTGATGCCCACATACAAAAAGGAGATGTTGATAAAAGTTTTAAAGAAAGCAGTCTTTTACCAGAACTTCAAAACGTCAGTCTACTAGGATTAGATAAAACCGTATTCTATGACACCGCCTGTAGCAAAGAGACACCTACTCAAACAACTTTCTCCTCAAAGAAAACTTCTAAAACTGACATATTAGAAAAGGACTGTAAAAATAAATTTGACAAATGTCAAAATACTAAAGACAGTACTGATGGAAAATATAGTGATACATCATCATTATCAAAGAAAAATCCTGTTGACTACTGTTCAAATAACTTAAAATTGTATGATGAACTATGGTCTGAAATGGAGGTATCAATGCAACCAACTATTGGAATATCTCATTCTGGTTACGAAAAGGATATAGAGGTGGAGATTTCCAATGATACTGGTTATGATGCTGGTTTGAATGATTATAAAAGTGAAAATACATCAAAAGAAGTGAATTTAATGTGTGATGACATAAAAACTGATGGTATTAAGCTTGGCCACACTCCTACCTGTGTCGACGAAAGTAAGTCAACATTTCTCAGGAATGATGAGAGAGAGGTTAATGCAATAAAAAACAATAAAGAAACAGCACATGAAAAAAACAATGCCATAAAAGAACACCCAATGGTAACAACTGACGATAATGTTGACATTAACGTTGTTTCAGAGACAACTAAAGTTAGCGCAGAAATGGTTTCCATAAAAACTTTACAAGAAATGAAGGAATATAGTTCAACTGATTTAAGGGATAAAGTTATTCAAAGCTCTGCTCAAGTGAATGACATTTTAATGGTAAACAGTTATATGGAACCCGATTCAACTCAAGAATGTCATGGCCAGGCAGACAATGTAGATGAGTTGGAAGAGAGTGAATCATTGGTAAATTTGGAAATTGATGCAAATGAAGTTAATGTTGAGGTAAATAATAATAATTTATCAGTAGAGCAGACAGAGCATGAACTCAACAAAGATCTAGATGAATGTGACAGTTCACAATCCAATGTTATTAATGATACCGCAACATTAAATGAAATGTCTCATAGTCAGCTTGATGGTACTTTCTTGGGTAGTGATATTTGTTATTGTCTTGACAATTGCGCTGAAAAACAAGAATGTCTGCTCAACGAAGATGGCTCTGCACAAAGTACTGAAATAGATACTGTAGGTTTGACAGTAAGCTGTAGCGATATTTACGACAAAGAAAATATTGCTAACAATACATTCTTTCAAGATGAAAATATTCAAATTAATATTAACCTCCAAGAATTGAACCTACAGAATGAGTCAGACCCTTGCGAAAATAGTATAAATGTTGAATATGAAGAAATGTGGATAGACGATGTGGCTTGTGTGGAAACTGTAGTAAGTGAGGATATCATTGGAGAGGAAATTGGTGATGATTCGTCATCTGATTCACCAACAACAGTAGCTCAACAACAGCAATCGACAGAATATGATAATGTAGAAAAATCGAAACTTGGGCTAAATTTTGATTCCACTAAAATTAAAAATATTTATGGTGTTAATATGGACACTCATGAAATAAATTTGTTTGAAACTTTCTATAGAACTCCGTACATGAATGTGCAAAGTAAACTTAATGATCCTGACCATATTCCTTCTAAGCCGAGGTCTTCTATTATGGCTCCGCAGGTTTACAATGAAGTGGATGAACATATGAATGTAGAGGTAAATGTTTCTGATTGTAATGAATCTGAAGTAAATTTGGATATGGTTGATAAAGAATCTTCCAATGTAAATAAGCCTTCAAATGTTCCTAGCCCAGGAAACATCAAAGAAATATTGAGAATCAAATATAGCAAGTGCAACATGGCCAATTCTTATACAGACTCGGGAAGATCGAAGAAACTTATTACGAAAGCTGCAAAAAAGTACATACCACCACTAAAGCTTTCGTCTCATGATTTAAAAGTGAAATTACCATTGCCTGAAGATCGCTTGGAGACATTAAAATATTTAAAAACAAAGCAGCACCATGAACCAACAAATGAACGGTCTCCAATCCCTAAATTAAAAATTAGAACTAATCAGTTTCAAAAATTTCATGGTGACTTAAAATATAAAAAAAAATTCAAACCCAAATTCGAAGATGTACTTAAACACATTGATGAGACTCAATATAGCATAAATCTGAGTTTAAGAAATAGAAAAAGACCAGTGAAAGCCATTCCTAAAGTTATAATAAAGAAGAATGAAAATGGTTCTCACTACACAAGTACTCCTGTAAAGAGAATCTTTAATCCAGATCTAACAGGCAACAAGTGGCAGCCTTGGGTTAATCTTGAGAAGTGTATGCTCATTGAAAAAATACTCTCTGAGGGAAAAACGCAAGCAATATTTTGTCATAACACCAAACAATTTGTTGTTTCAAATATAAATGAAAGAAAAAAATACCTGGTATCTTGCATAGGAAAGAAAACACAATATAGTTTGGATATTCGAAAAAAACCCTTGAAATGTACAATCACTTCGAACAATCCTAAAAGTAGCGAAGAATATATTCCTAAAAGTAACCATCCGAAACAGATAAGACGCACTTATCATCCTACTCCACGGCAACAAGGAGAGTGTTAAGGCTGTTCCGACTCATATAAAGTTGTTTGCACACATAACGCAAAAAGTATTGCACTTTAAGCCACGAATTAATAATAAAAGTTTAATATAGTCATATTACTTGCAGCGAAAACAATTTCACAATTTCAGGGTTATTGGTTTTGTTACAATTTATTTAAATACGATTTTTATTTAACAGCACCATCTAACGGTGTAAAACTTCTAATCGGCAATCACAACGAAACCATTAAACCTGAAATTGTGAATATGTTTTCGCTGCAACTACTATGGCTATATTTAATATTTTTGACGAATTCGTGCCTTAAAGTGTAATACTTTTTGCGTTCTGTGTTTGTATGGGTCGGAACATCCTTAACACATAAATACGAAATAATAATTTGAATAGAGAGGTAATCAATGGTATCAAAATACCTGCTTGTATTGACAAAAATAAGTTTAAAATTAATTATAAATGATTAACCTGAAATACAGTTATGACATGTAAATTCACAAATTCAACTCTGGGACTAAATTTCAATTTTTTTTTGTAGTGCATTCACTGTGTTTTGTCAAGTCTGAATTACCCACCATGATTCCATTAAAACATTCCTAATAAGTCCTTTTAAGGTATTTAATATTGTCTAATTAGCTTTGTACCTAAGTTGTTTCCGTTTTGATTAATTTGTTATAAAAGCCAAATTTTGAAAATGTGATTACCTATTGTCTTTGTTCATGTTTAATTTTGTTTTATGTATTATATATTTTATTTACAGTTTATATTACCTAACATTTTAGTGCAATAATAACCGATCTGATGTAATTTTAGTTACCTACTGCATATATTTAGACACACATTATGTATGTTTTTAAATAAGGTTATGATTAAATAACATTTTTTGTACGATATTTTTCGTTCTGTTGTACAGTACCGTACATTGTAAATATTGTTTCTGTAGTTTTTATATTAAAGATTCTAAATCGAATTAGTTTTGGATTAATCACTTCTTTGACCTGGAAACAGTTCCATTAAATTATCTTCATTATTGTGTGCTGAGTATTTCAAATACCAACTATGAATATGGCAAAATAATTAGATATGTACTAGCTGCCCTTTTTAAACGAATAATGGTTCAATACTTTGAATTCTTGCTAGACTTCAGTAACCCATAATTGTTGTACACAATATCTAGACTTTTTCACTACAAGCATGGGTTATAGGGTTGCTGCTCATGTAACTTAATTTTAAACTGTTACTCAGTTTATTTATAGCAAAAAAATGGGGTTGCGACCGAAATCCCATAAAGGTAGTATAATTGTTATCATTATCAACAATGTTATTTGAGAAGTAAGATATTAATGATTACAGTGCTGTGCGTTTGCCGTGTATTACAGCCAGTACGCAATATTGCTTGTTCATTCCAAATTGTTAAGGTATTTGTCAAATCTGTTAATTGCTCATTGTCAAATAGGTGTGCTTATGCATAGTATACTGTATTCTTAAATGTGTTTTGTGTAATGTGAGATGCCCCATGTGGTGCATGTAAGAGTGCTATATTATTGTGTAAGACTAGAGTACAAAATGTGTGTAACCTTGGAAATGTATCTATTTATATATTTTTCAAATGTATACCTAAGTCTGACCGGTAGTCAATATTGTCACATCCATCTATGTATATATGTCATTATTAAGAGATTTTCGTGTGGTCATGTGGTTGCATTAAATTTCACCTATCCATTTGTTTGTTAGATTGGTACATGAGGGTATATAATGTATAGACGTTGTCTAATACAGGAATACCTGATTTAATTGGAATCTAAATCATCTGTTTTCGTGAACCTTTAAAATTGCATACATTATAAAAGAGTGTAGGTATTTATATGTATAGATTGGGTGCAACAGGAGTCCATTACAAGGTTTATAATGTTTCTCGTAGTTGTTTAGGGCAAAAATAAATTCGTATACTGTTTTCTAACCAAAGATGCATGTGATGTGATGTATCGTATCACTTATTTACATTCCTTAAAACAACCTTTAAAGATAATATTTCAAATTCCGTGTTGTATTTATCTACCAAATGTTTGTGAACAATTTTAGTTTTCATGTTTACGTCCTAGTCGATAAGCAAAGATACAAGTATGTGTTGTAGTTAAAAAAATATTCATGCAAATATTCTTAGTACTGAAATGTCGATTGCCACATTCCAAAATTAATTTTTATTTTCAACTCAAAGAAAGAGGTGCAAACCCATAAGCTCTAATGCAGAATTTAAAGGTCTGAACGGCTAGGCTTAACACTAAACCCTTTATAATGTTCATAAGCTAAATTATTAGAGAAATCATTATTGTTATTAAGTTTATCAAATCGGGCATTTTAGTACGATATACACCAATGGAAAGCGCGTTATGTATAACTATCTGATTTTTATTACATACGTCCACAAACAGTCTATAGACTATTATGGGATGACTCGAGTGAGGTTAGGACTTTACGGGAGAAGAGGCCAGTCCCTCGGCTGCCCTATTAATATAATTTGGGCCCCAGTTTAAAGTGTTCAACAGTTCAGCGGTTGTTCAACAGTTCAGCGGGTTTGGGTGAGAAGCCAGGCGATTTGCATGCTGTTTCTGGAATCGCAACTATGTGATATTGTCAAAAAAAATTTAAAAAATTATACTTTTAACCATGCATCACTTGTCATGGAATTACTTATTGCTTTCGACTCATAATTCACCCACCAAAGGAACCACCACGGAATATGGCTCTTAGAATGCACAAGATATGTCAGTAGGTAATTGGGAAAAAAATGCTGAAAGCACAGATCTAAGCATTGGGACAAGCGCCAACCTTCCTGTCCATATACAAAAAGTAGTAGTTTCCAAACACTCGCTTTGCTTGTATTTAGGAGACAGATATTCAATCACGGCGCACGATACTGCTAGTTAGTTGGACAATGTCTTGGCATGGTAATGCCACTGGTACCGCTAGCAGACTATGGGCACAGTAGATACATAGCTGTGCGACCGAAGCCACAGCAGTAGCTCAACTCAGGTGATTTTTAAGATAAATACCTTCCCTCAATCGTGTCGGGATTGTCATTTAAATATTGGCGGAGCACTGCTAGTTCTGTTATTCTTAAAAAGATGACTTCAAAGGACCATTCGCGACAGTTCAGCACCACGAAACTAGCTTAGAGCCCATACAAGCGCAATGTGCCTGTATAGTTGCATGAATTCGGGACTTGGTATGGAGTTGAGCTACTGGATCTAATCCTATATAATAGGTCGGGGAAAAAGTCTTTTCGCATTATAGTATGTATGAACTTGTAATAAAATCTCTTTGGCTATACTATTTGTATCTGGCTGGTTTTGGTATCATTGAAAGTTTAAATTTTAAAGAACATAATTCCAAATTCAAATTAGGAAAATGTGTGATTCTCATTTGTTTTTCCTACTGTCAAAATGAGTGAATCTAAGGAAGAAATTCGATACATTTTAAAATTTTACTACAAAAAAGGTAAAAATGCAACGCAAGCCGCGAAAAAAATTTGCGATGTTTATGGACCTATTGCAGTGTCTGTGAGAGTAGCACAAATTTGGTTTAAGCGTTTTCAATCCGGAAATTTTGATGTCAAAGATGCACGTCGCTCTGGTCGCCCTATTACGGATAAAATGGATGCCATTTTTGAAAAAGTGGAGCAAGATCGGCATATCAGTAGTTACGACGTAGCTGAAGAACTAGGAATTGACCACAAAACAGTTTTGGCGCATTTGAAAAAAACTGGGTACACAAAAAAGCTCGATATTTGGGTACCTCACGAGCTCACTGAAAGAAACCTAATGAACCGTGTACTCATTTGTGATTCTTTATTACGACGTAATGAAACCGAACCATTTTTGAAGAAGCTGATAACTGGTGATGAAAAGTGGATCACGTACGACAAGAACGTGCGAAAAAGGTCGTGGTCAAAGGCCGGTCAAGCTTCACAGACTGTGGCGAAACCCGGGTTAACTCGCAACAAGGTGAGGCTGTGTGTGTGGTGGGATTGGAAGGGCATTATTCATTATGAGCTGTTACCACCAGGCAGGACCATCGATTCTGAACTCTACTGCGAACAACTGATGAGATTAAAGCAAGAAGTTGAGAGAAAGCGGCCGGAATTAATCAACAGAAGGGGTGTGGTTTTTCATCATGATAACGCTAGACCTCACACATCTTTAGCCACTCAGCAAAAACTAAGAGAGTTTGGCTGGGAGGTGTTAATGCATCCGCCGTATAGTCCTGACCTTGCACCTTCAGATTTCCACCTGTTTAGGTCTCTTCAGAATTCTTTAGGCAGTGTCAGGTTAACATCACGAGAGGACTGCCAAAACCACTTGTCGCGGTATATTGATCAGAAGTCCCAATATTTCTATAGCAATGGGATCATGTCCCTACCTACAAGATGGCAAAAAGTTATCGAACAAAATGGTACCTACATACTTTAGTTAAATGTAAATAAACCATATTAAAAAATGTTTTGAATTTTCTTAAAAAATGCGAAGAAACTTTTTCCCCAACCTAATATATTCTGTACTATGGGTTAATAAGATTTCTACTTTAGAATACTATAGAATATATTAAAACTATATATTAAGGATTCAAATAATAAGATAAATAATCTTAATATTTATATCAATTCATAAATAATATTTAAAAAAATAACCAAACCAGAGTTTACAAGTGTTTTTAGGTAGAAATTATATCGACTTTTCGCATGCCTGTGACCTGGACCTGGAAAAAATGTTTATTTAATATATCTTGCATTTAGATACGTATACAAATATATACTTTATACAAACTGAGGTATTATGCATAACGAATTTTCATATATGTATGTATAAAGATAAAGAAATAAAAATTTAAACATATTTATTCATAGATGTATTTGTGTTATGCTAAATATGTATTTCTCTGTGCAAAAAGCCCAATTTAAAGTGCTTAGTTATGTTAAAGCCTGGGTTATGTTTTCTTATCGAAGTGCCTTCAGAACATATATATGTATGTTTATTCAAATCAGTCATAACATATTACTTAGATTTGTGTTCCTAAGACAACACATTTCTTGTTTAAATTTTACCAAGAAAAAAAAAGAGAACACCACCAAGTTTAATTCGGAATTCAAGTGTCATGCGGAGAATAAAATAATCTAGTGGTATTCACAAATATATAAATCTCAAAGTAAAATTTTAAACCATGTTGCCTTAATATTTTTTGCTAAAATTTATAAAATATACAATAATAGCAAACCGACATAGGGGTATTGGGTGTTTATGTACCGTGCATATTGCATTGCTACAATAACCACTTCTTCTTAAATTGTAAATGAACATGCATGTTTTCATATATTTTATTATTTTTAGGATATTGTATGGCAGGCATCCATGTAGAGTTGTGCGTTTTCAACTTCAATGGCTGTGTGAAATGTGTGTCAGGGTGTGTGTGTTGTAGCATCAGACAAGGATACCTTGAAATATCCTACAACTATTTTTCTATTGTGTACAGGGTTTTATTCATAATCAATACCAAAAATGTTTTGCTTTTTATGTTAAATGTTTAATGCTCATCGAAGGTGAAATGTATTTATAAAGATTATGTACAGTAAAGCTCAATTTCTCCAAACCGCAAGCTTCGCAGAACTAAATAGGCTATCCAATGGGGTAATGTAACCATACTTTGCTGTAACTATTATAGATTTCAGAATGTTTTATTTAAGCGCATAGCATTTTAAGCAGTAAGCAATTTTATTATAGTGTTATTATGATAATTACAATTCAGAGAGTTTATTGAATACATATGTTAATCTGTTATTTTTGTGTCACCTGCCTCGTAGTTAAAAACGGTGTGGTCAGCAGAAAAGATTCTCAGCAGCGCGAGAGATTAAAACAGCTGTGTTATTTAAGATTTGGCACGGCGTGTGTGCATATTTGGTGACCACATTGTCACATTGTTTGGATTTTTATTTATAAGGCGCACGATGAGGGTTGGCACATATTAAGAGGATGGAATGTGTGTTTGCACGACATTTTGTTGGCCATTGTTGGTAATGTGATTTTTTTATTTAATAATTTAAAATACATTTTAGTGCACTAAATTTAATGGTAATGGCTACATTATTTTATTTTAATTTTAAACTAGATAGGAAGAATCGTACCAAAATGCATATCTTAACACAGTATGCCAGTAAAGCACGTGATGTTTCTCGATAGTCTGAAACCAATAGAAAAAAAAACGTAATAGTGTAAGCACAGCGTTAAAAAAATATTAGTTCTATAAACTCTATGCAACGTCTGCATACCGACATTGTCTGGTAATGGAATACGGAAAGAGTCTACGACGAGTGCATAGAGTTGATTGTTAAATAAAAAAATATTCTACATAGGAATGGATTTTTGAGATGTTTTGAAAGCAATGTTGACCAAATAAATGTGTTCAGATTGATACACTGAGCGGTGGTTTTATTTTATTTATTATTACAAATTCAAGATGCTGACAAATCATTTCCTTAAATTAAACTTGAATGTTGACTTTGACGGACTCCTGGCGGATGGCGCTGATGTGGTCCTGGTTGATCAGGAACACGAAGCGGAGCGCCGCGACCTGCGCATACACACCGCATCACTCGTGGGCCCTTCGCTACCTTTCATTTCTTATCATATCACATACTCGCTCAATTATGTTGCGAAGTGTGATCCTCACGTTTTTAGGGTTCCGTACCCAAAGGGTGAAAACGGAAAAGGCTCCGCTGTCCGTCCGTCTGTCACAGGGCTGTATCTCGTGAACCGTTTAGGTAGCTGAAATTTTGACAGAGTATGTATTTATTTTGCCGCTATAACAACAAATAGGTAAATGAAAAAATTATAAAAATTTAAAACGAGATTTTTTGTGTTAAATCTTGTACGATGGTACGGAACCCTTCGTGTGCGAGTCCGACTTGCACTTGGCGGGTTTTTCAATATGGGGTTTAACAGTGCAGGTATTCGTTGTGAGAGCTTCTCGTGTTCGCTTCAAGAGTCTACAAATTCTAAGATCTACAGAACAGCTTTGTCTCTAATTATCCTAGATGCCACGTGGCATATAAGGCTAATGTCATGACAGTAAGTGTGATAGTAGGCATCCATGTCAAGCTACATAGAATATTCCCACGTTCTTAAGCAATATTTAGATTTCTTTTACACAAATTAATTAATTACTTTGTATTGAAACTCTAACTTTTTATTTGGAGGATATTCAGAAAAAAGTTATTAACTTTTTTATTTGTTTCAATCCTAATAACCATTTCCTAAATTTAATGTACCGACTGTTGCGACATGCTTACTTCTACTATACGGTGCCAAATTGGGTTCTCTTAAACATTGACATATATATTACTACGTAAGGACAGACCCTTCCATACAAAATAAATGAAGCAATAAAAGTGGTGTTACATGCGTCGCGGGGACACAGTCGCTCGCTGTTATGCGTGCGTGCTTTGCCTCTGGATAATAATGCCCAAAAAGTTGTGTGCGTGGTACAACCGTCCAAGAATTGCATCAAAAACGCAAAGAAAGACGGAATATCAAAATACTATATCCTTACCTTTAACATATCACTGCTCTTAATAGCAAATAATTTCCAAATGTTTTGAAGGATTGAGATATTGGACAGACCGAAGAACGACATTGAAATAGTAGTAATCACCTCGATGACACTGTTGTGGTTGAGTTTGACCTTGTTGCCCTGCAGTACGGGCCGCCCGTCGACGAACAGCGGCCGCTTTCCCTCGCACGACATGAAGAAGTCGCCATTGTTGCGCAGGCGCACGGTCGCCTGCCGCCGCGACACCTTGCCCGCAGGGCCCTCCAGCGCCAGGTCCACGTCCACCGCGGCGTCGCGCGTGCTCCGGCCGACCACGATCTGCGCACGACAACCCTCATCAAGGGAAGGTCCTGGCATGCCACCTAATTCCTTGCGGATTTTTGTCTGGTATTAGCCATTCATGTTAGATTCCATGCTATCGTCAGCCTCCATAGCACTGTGGCGCGACACTTCGGCGATCGCTCTCCGAAGTTAAGCAACGCTGGGTCCGGTCTGGTCTTGGATGGGTGACCATTCGACCGTTGAGAGAGGCTGGCCATGGTTCCGATTCCACGTTAAAATGTAGGTCCCCTTCCTTACTTACTAGGTGGTAGGGTTAATCCCGCCCGGGGTGGTATCATCGCATTGAATGAACGATGGTCGAAGCGGCAATGAAAATCGTCCGTGTTTTCCACCCAGTTCAATGTAGCCGTGCAATAATATATGGAAGGTCCTGGCATGGCACCTAGTTCCCATGTGGTGTGTTGGGCTAATACCATGACAGAAGGTGTGGTATTAGCCATCCATTCCCAGTCACATATAACCCCCCCCCCCCCCCCCCCCACTGCTTTTAAAGTTTAAGGTGGCCCAACCCGCTCATCTCCCCATACAAAAGGGGAAAGAAGATCACGCCCATATTTCTTGTAAGAGATCCAAAATTTTGCTCAAAATAGCTTCATTTGATCGAACTAGATGTCTGATGACCATTGGCATTGTAAAATTGTGTTTGGTTTCTAAGTTATAAGGTCCGAAAGTTCGAATTTTTCGCGCGTTTTATACAATAACTTTGGAGGTGGATTACGCAATAATAAAGTAAGAACATCTTAAAAAGATTATTCATCAGACATAGCTTATTTAATCAAGATTTATGACCTATTTTGTTTTTGTTCGATTTTTGACTACAGCGGTCGTGGTTTACTTTTAGCTATAAGTCGTTTTGAAATTAAAATTTTCGTAAATCTTACCACATCAAACACTATGCACATTGTCTTTTTTGTGGACATGTTGCATCTTCCTCTTCACGGAGCCTGTCTTATTCTTTGAAACAGAGAAGGTCCCAGAGCCGGTAGTCTCAGTTGTCACCTAAATTGGCGTTACGGCAAACCGATCGACTGGCGTTTTCAAATGTATGGAGAAATTGAAGAGCGCGCGCAGCGGGCGTTAAGCGAACTAACATTTGCGAGTCCGAGCTGGATTTGACAGCTTACTCAACGTTGCCGTAAATACGTCGACGTTGCCGTTTACGTCCACTCCGCGTTTTCATACAAATCGGAAGGCCGCGTTTGACTTTGACAGCTTGAAGAAGTAAAACCACAGAATATCTAGTAAAAACTTGTATGGAGTTTGGAGAAAACGCCAGTCGATCGGTTTGCCGTAAACGCCAATTTAGGTGAGAACTCAGACTGACCACTCAGAGCGCAATAGCACGGTTTTGTACCGTGCCCGCGAATGAGTTAGGCCCGCCGGGTTGGGCCACCTTAAGAACGCACGGGAAGCAGGGTTCTCGACTGGACCGGACTATTGGGTTTTGGAATGAATCGTGGTCGGATCGCTAACCTCCGAATGGGTGCATTTTGGCCGGTCAGATTTGAAGAAAGCCAAAATTCTAAAAACAAAGTGCTAATAACACATTTACGAAGAAGCAAGCTAGGTACCTTGTCAGGAAGATTCCCAAATTAGTGCATGACTATCGAATGATGGAAATATATTCTCATTCCATTAGGTTTCTTCAAATGTATATAATGTTTTGAAAACTTACGGTTTTCCGGTGTGCAATGCCGTGCTTGGCCGACATGTTTCGCTTCCCACGACGGAAGCATCGTCAGGGCCACTTCGTTGCCCCGGAGTTACGTCTGACCGTACCGTTACCGTTTGACGAGCCGGGCTGTCAGACGTAACTCCGGGGCAACGAAGTGGCCCTGACGATGCTTCCGTCGTGGGAAGCGAAACATGTCGGCCAAGCAGGGCATTGCACACCGGAAAACCGTAAGTTTTCAAAACATTATGTACAGCGACGGTGTAAATCTAAGAACATATTCTTCAAATGTAATTCCAAACGCAGAAAATTCCTATAATTATTAATTTTAGTGCAGTGACCAGAATAAAATCCTGAGTTTAAAAGTGCGTGAAACTTTATACACACCGAACGTAGTAGGCCGCATTAGGCATAGCACTAAAAGTACATTAAAAGGCAATGGTGAACGCACGCGGCGATGTTTCGACTGTGGCATGCGACGCACCGCCGGACTCCCATACAATTATATGGTCACTTCGACCATATAGCGGAGACACGATATCGTCCGCATTCCACTGCTCCTATCTTTCTCTTCAGTGGTAATAAGTCAAGTACGACCAAAACAGCTATCCTATCAGTGCGTCAGGCACCTACCGCCTACATAAGTCCAGCTGCAAACGTTATCGTGTTCTGTCCGTCTGTCTGGACACGCACTCCGGTCCGATTTGTAACGTCACCGCGACTGTTTCAACGGGACACTCCAGGACACTCTGTCACGCTCATTTTAGGGTTCCGTGCAGTTTCGTAGCGAACCGACCCGTTGTCGTCCGTCGATCCCGGAGAGCTTAGGCGCAAGTTTTACGCATTCATTGGCCAGAGCATAGAGGTGTGGTGACTGCAATGATCGCATCTGGATGTCGCCGTTCAGCCTCATTCATGGTAATATGTCGTAACGATACAGGTGTAAACGACCGTCCGATCCTTTGTCCGAGTTTCCGACGTGTCATCTCGAATGGTGAAAACCTCATTAAAATGTGACCAGTAATTTACGACATATTCGCATTTTAAAACTGTCGAAACAGAACATTTTCAACACAATTAAAATATACAACTTTTTTAAAGGCGTTTCTACCGATTTAACAATAAAAATATCGAATATAGATTACGCAGTTTACAAAAATAATCGAAATGTGTTTACTTGTACAAGTATATGTACTTGCAAACATATTTTATTTTATAATATATGTCAGGAGCTTTATTTGTGAGTCAATAAACATGTTTTCATAATCACAGAACTGATTTGCTCGATTCTCCATAGGAGTCATGCAAAAGGTTTTGGTATTCAAACAAGTATGAAAAAAGACATGCCCAGATCGAAATGACATGACCACAATGCTACAATACAATGCAACCTCTCACTGCCACGATTGTGTCACCACGTCAAAACAATACTGTTTAGTGGCAGCTTATCTAGTACACTTAGCATAAAGATCAGTCCACTCAGGTTACAACCGACCAGATACCAGACATACACTACAATCAAACACGCAGAAATAAATCCAAGGGCTCTTTATGTCGAGGTAGATTTTAGCAGAATTCTTATCTAAATTGCTTTTCATGTTAACGCCATCCATCAACTTCGTTATTATGTAGGAGTACAATAAATTTCAAAATTGATTGTTAATTTTTTTTTATTATGCCGTAGAGTGTAGGCTTAGGTCGGCTTTTAGGAGCGATATCAGTAGCGGGATTTGCGGCATGCACCGTTTAGATTTTTTTACAGCTAATTGAAAAACTTGCGAAAACGAAAGGGCAGCTTGCGTTGGTGTCATATGGTGGGAAAAAGGATTGATTGCGGCTGAGTGTATGGCTTTTAGCTGACAATTGATTGTGCGAAGATGGTTGAGTGAGTGAGTGTACGTAAGGCTTTTAGCTGCATTCTGAGAATTCCAGCGGGGTGTTGCTTCTAAAAATCAGCAATATTTGTATGCAATCTCTAACAAAGTAACACATCGCAAGAACTCTACGATTAAAAAACTACAAAATGTAAATGTAACAATTAAAAAAGTCCATGCTTTTGGATCAGTTTTTACTGCACGTTTAAAAAAACCAGCCCAGTGCGAGTCGGACTAGCACACGAAGGGTTTCGTACCATCGTACAAGATTTAACATAAAAACACATTTATTGTACGGAAGCCTGCTTTATTTTTAAAAAAATATAAGATATTGTTTTTTTATTATAGCGGCCATACAAATACACACTCTGTGAACATGTCCGCTGTCTATCTATTACGGTTTATCTATGGGTTTATGAGACAGCCCTCTTACAGGCGGAGGGAAAGCGGAGGGTTCCGCACCATTTGTGTTTCGGAACCCTATAAAGACATTTAATCTCTATTCCGAAGATGTGTTTTACGGCGACTGTACTCTGGCAAGGGCAATAAAATACCAGCAACATTTATAATAACGAAGTATTTAATGAGCTGCTAATGTCAACAGATACGTTATCGCACGCGTTGGCACTCGGTCGGGAGATAGCTCACAGCCGCGTCGCCACCCCGCGCCCGGCCGTGTCTGTGTCCGCCGATCGCCGCCGGTCCTCCGCTCGTGGGTAGCTACGCTTGTATTGAGTGAACTTTGACTGATTCAAACACAGAACATTTACGTGGATTCCACGTTTCGAAAACAACTACTCCCTTCATTTTATATTAATAACGGCTCGTAAGCTATGCTCCCCATACAAACGTAGTTTACTAATCATTTGGAAACAGCTATTCCAATTAAATTAATATCTAATATCAGGTAACAAATATCTGTGTCTGCACGCTTTTGTTTTTTTGAAAAATCCAAACCGAATGAAAGCAAAAAGAGAATCTTCATACAATGTTGTTTTCTCTGTGGTTTGACCCAGAATACATTTACCGAAAAAACAAAGACATGCAGACACAGATATTTGTAGCCTAATATTAGATACCAAATATCAAGTAAATTGGAACCATAGACCTAGCATGCGCATCCTATTTCTATGATTGGAACAGTGGTTTTCAAATTATTAGTAAACTACGTTTGTATGGGAGGGGAGATTTTCTGATGGTTCAGGCTTTCATATATTAGAACAAAGTGCGAATGTTCGAACAGTGCCGTTATGAAATTTGATGGAATCGTGGTTTTACCCCTGTTTTCACCACCTCCAGTTACCTGAAATCTAATAAGTAACTTTCGGTTATATGGCATATTTGTATGGTGTAACCGAAAAGTAACTTTGGGATTTTTGTAGCTGGAGGTGGTAGAAACGGGAATTAGAATGTTACATTCATTCAGTTTAATTGGTAAGGGTGAAGCAAGCAAGATTTTCAGCCTTGGGTAAAATTCTACGAAAATCTCCAAATAGACATTGAGATGAAAATCGCAATGAGGCATGAAAAGATTAGCAGTTATACCACAAATGAAAACCATCATAAATTTCAAATTTCTTTTTTTTACCGACTTTGCGACTAAAAATCTATGACATATACCGTTATGTATATATACCGTTTGCCAAATGAATTCCAATAAAATGTTATGAAACTATAATATTGTATTGAAATTTTCAAAGGTGCAACTGACATTGGTCCAGGCCGCCTCCAGAAGAACATAAACCGGGATTTCATTTCTTCGATTCGTTGATCGTTTTCACCGATTCGTTAGATTTGTCAGTATTTAAAAACTAATTTTATAGAACACGCGTATTTCGTTTCGATAAGAGAAAGTGAGATCCCGCTAATAGGTAATGTAACTTAGCTTTTTGATTTAACTTAAGGTAACTTATAAACATCTGGCCCTACGATCAGTGGAAGCCCTTAGTTGTTTGTTGTTGTTGATGTAATTTATGAAATTATATTTTTCACATGTCTTGCATTAGTCAAAGTTAGAAGCTGTGCACCCTAATGGCTTACAATACTTTAGCAGTGCATCACTTTACGGCCATTCATCCCTAATAGTAATCGATTTGAAAGGCATGGTGCCATGTACACGTGTTAATAAAATTCAGTTTTCATTGTACAGTGATAATAACAATATACAACGATAACTGAAATTACTTTACAACTGTTTATAAAAACACATTGAGGCTTGAAAAAGGAAGTAAGCACGAAAGGCCACTACTGATGACTGGAACCAAATATTTGATTAATGAATTGTCTCAGCCCCCTCTCCCCCACCTCACCGCGGCGGGGGAGGCGGCGCGCGGCGGCGGGCGGCGGCCACGCACGCACGATATTGTGACTTGTGACACGACACACGACACTCGATACTAAATCGTATCGTGTGTAGGCGCAGTAAAATAAAAAAGTGCGAGTCGGACCCGCAAACGAAGGGTTCCGTATACAAGATTTGACCGAAAGAAATAGGTTTCTTGCATCGTGCTCCTTTTAATATTATTCGTTTTGATTTTTAATATTTGTCGTTATAGCGACAACAGAAATACACGCTCTGTGAAAATTTCATCTGTCTACCTATTAAGGTTCATGAGATACAGGTCTGTGCCAGACAGACGGCATGGCACCTAATTCCTTCGGAAATGTGGTGTATTGGGCTAATATAATATCGATAGATGTGTGATATTAGCCATCCATGTCAGGTCGCTTAAAAAAAAAAAAACGGACGGACGGACGGACAGCGGAGGCTTAGTAATAAGGTTCCGTTGGCACCCTTTGGGTACGGAACCCCACAAATGATAATGCGATAGGTGCGTAATTACTACATATTTTCTACAGTAAACATATATTGCTCTCCCTATCTGCATGGGGGACAGCAAAACTATAAAATAGTTCCTTTTTAAACGGTTTTTTTCTGTAGAGCACGGCATATGTCGTGCGCCGTATCCTCACCCGAGAGGTGCCAGGCGACACCAGTGGAGCTTCCGAGCTTTCTTGGCGGCTGCGAAAACCATTCCGGTCGGTCGGGTGCCTCATAACATGTTCGAAGGACTTCAGGTTGTAATTTGGGGAAAATCCTTCGACAGGGAGTGCCTCTACGGTTTAGCGGCCCTATAAATGAATGATTCACAGAACTGGTTGGTTCTCATTCGAGGAATGTCGACAGTGAATGGGGAAATTTGAGCGACGGTAGAAAGCGGACGGAGGGTTGGCGCTATGCAGCTCCTCACGCATGACGTCATGCTTATTCTGCCTTCCCAATAGCCTCCTGAAAATACTGTAGCTGGTGCTTATGACCTGTGTAATAATATATTATAACATGCACTGTAACGTGAAGGTTATGATAACGACGACAAACACATCTGAGCCGGTAGTCTCAGTTCTCACCTAAATGGGCGTTTACGTAACTTCGAAGTTCCGTAAAAACGTCAAACTCAATACAAGTTTTTACTAGATATTTTGTGGTTTTACTTCTTCAAGCTGTCGAAGTCAAACGCGGACTTCCGATTTGTATGAAAACGCGGAATGGTCGTAAACGGCAACGTCGACGTATTTACGGCAACGTTGAGTAAGCTGTACTCGCAAATGTCAGTTCGCTTAACGCCCACTGCGCGCGCTCTTCAATTTCTCCATACATTTGAAAACGCCAGTCGATCGGTTTGCCGTAACGTCAATTTAGGTGACAACTGAGACTTTGGGTACAGAGCCCCTTCCTAGGTGAAAAAAAAAAGGAATACTGACTTATTGTGATCTCAGGACGTTGCTAAAAATACGATTATTTTTGGCTTATTTTTATGCAACCTGACATGGATACCACCACGGAGGTGAAGAAATTACACCTCCATGGATACCAAACACCTACCGTTATGATCTATAGTTATGATATTAGCCCAATACACCACATTCCCGAAGGAATCGGGTGCAATGCCAGGACCTTCCCTTTACGAGCACGGCTACATTGAACTGGATGGAGAAAACGGAAAATGTTTCATTGCCGATTCGACCATCTTTTCATCCAATGCGATGGTACCACCCCGGACGGACTTATCCCCTACCACCTTGTAGGAGAAGGGGACTTACAGTATTACATGGATTCCGTACCATGGAGCAGCTCGCATTCTTGACGAAATGCACTTATCCGACTCAGAAAGAGAAAGAAAATGGTGTACGAACGGGGCGAGGATTTGAACCCCGATCCCTGGTATGCTAGGCAACTCCCCGCGCCACTCCGCTTCATGAGTCTTTCGTAAGTTTATGAATATAATTAAAAAAAGTTTTTGTTTATAGTCAAACGCCGACATGAATACAAATATAAACGGAAACCATTGCAACATTGATAATATTCTGTAACAGTTGAAACATAATCAAAGGGCCGAGTGCACGAAAGGACAAAAAAATCAAAATCAACGTCAACGTAAGATTAAACACGTCACATTGTATGGGCAGTATGGAAGGAACTCCATGCGGTTCACTAAAAGTGACGTGTTTGAACATTGATTAACTCAGCCGTCTCTTCGTGCAATCGGGGCTAAGTATTTATTCCTCATCTTGCCAAGACACGGTTGATATGATAACCTTCGTTTTACCGTATGTAGTTTCAGCAGTTTACAGCAATTAGTCCAATCGCCCGCACGCCGACTTTAGTTACATATGTACTTAAAAAGTATGACGACGGCTATAAAATAAATGTAATGCATTGTGAATTAATTATTCTATGTGTGTAAGAAACTGACGTAAACGTTGTAAGTGCCTGTTCAAAAGAATCATTACAAAAACATGTATGCAGCTGATGCAACAATATTTCTACAGACTGGATGTACAGTTATCAGTAGCACGAGCAGAAAGGGGGTGACTCTCTTCAAGAAAGTGAACATCTTTTGTTGAAAAATAATCTTCCTCCAAATACAATTATTAGAGTAGGTATCGACAAAAATGTATGGGGGACGATGATTATGCTTTCTTTAAAATTCTTTCAGTTTCGTGCACAGAATCACCCCCTATCGATTCGTACTACTGGCACAAGTAGTACTCCGTGCGTAAGTGTGTAATTTATTTGCGATACGATTATACGATTTACCGTTCAATACGAGCTTTCAAAAATAGAAATAAAGAAACGAAACGAAAAAATGGAATAGAAACGAGAATTTTCGTATATTGTAACGCCTTGCGTAAATAAGTTTTATTTTTAAATTCAAATGTGCTACGAAAGGTATGAGTAATTCCTAAGGCAAAGGTAAGTGTGGTTGTGAACGAACTTCTTACATACATTACATACGTCATTGTGACAGTCAATGGTTGCCATCAACTTACTCTTTCATCGCTGGCGACGAGGAATTATTACTTCTCATTCTTATCGTCGAATATTATTACAATTTAGGCGTTTCATTCAACCTCCTTTATTTAGTTTAGAAGTAAAAACTGCTCGCTTCATCTTGAAATTCACATGAATTAATACTAAAACTTTCTTTTCTTAACCGACTTCAAAAAAGGAGGAGGTTATCAATTCGTCGGAATCTTTTTTTTTTTTATGTATGTTCACCGATTACTCGAAGACCCCTGGACCGATTTGGAAAATTCTTTTTTCACTTAATAGCTTAGAATAGCTGCGTGTAAAACCTTCTCGCATGAGTGACCCTAGTGTTGTACCTCTCTAATTAAACTAATTAGAGTGCGAAGACACACCATCAAATGATAGCCATGGCATCCGAAAGCGCGAAAATTTCGAAATTTAGGCCCTTGTAACTTCGAAACCAAAGATAATTTTACAATGTCAATGGTCAATAAAACGTGTAGTTCGATTAAATAAAGCTGTATTGAGTATAATTGAGGAGGATCTCTGACAAGAAATATGCATGATCTTATTTCCACGTTTGTATGGGGAGTTGAGCGGTAAGGCCCATATTATACGATTATTATGCTAGCCAACGCGTTTGGTTTGTTTGCGTTAAGGTGGCCCAACCCGGCGGCCTCAACTCATTTGCGGGCACGGTACAAAACCGTGCTGTTGCGCTCTGGGACCTTCTCTGTTTCTAAGAATAAGACAGGCTCCGTGATGAGGAAGATGCAACCTGTCCACAAAAAAGACAATGTGTATAGTGTATGATTTGGTAAAATTTACGAATTTTTTTATTTTAAAACGACTTATAGCTAAAAGTAAACCACGACCACTGTAGTCAAAAATCTAACAAAAACCAAATAGATTATAAATGTTGATTAAATAAGCTATGTCTGATGACTAATCTTTTTAAGATGTTCTTACTTTATCATTGCGTAATCCACCTCCGAAGTTATTGTATAAAACGCGCGAAAAATCCGAACTTTCGGACGTCATAACTTGGAAACCAAACACAATTTTACAATGCCAATTGTCATCAGACATCTACTTCAATCAAATAAAGCTTATTTGAGCAAAATTTTGGATCTCTGACAAGAAATATAGGCGTGATCTTCTTTCCCCTTTTGTATGGGGAGATGAGCGGGTTGGGCCACCTTAAGAACGGCCCGTAAGCTATGTCCCCCATACAAACGTATTTTACTAATTATTTGGAAACCGCTATTCCAATTAAATTGATATTTAGTATGTAATATCAGGTAACAAATATCTGTGTCTGCATGCTTTTGTTTTTTTGAAAAATCCTAACAGAATGAAATGAAAGCAAAAAGAAAATCTTCATACGAATTTTGTTTTCTCTGTGGTTTGACCCAGAATACATTTACCGAAAAAATAAAGGCATGCAGACACAGATATTTGTACCCTCATATTAGATGCCAAATATCAAGTAAGTTGAAACAGTGGTTTTCAAATTATTAGTAAACTACGTTTGTATGGGAGGTGAAATTTTCTGATGCTTACGGGCCGACCTTAAGTACCCGATCCTTATGGAATGAGAACATTGAAAAAAACATGGATAATTTCAGCTAACGTGCCACCAATATGGTTAAAAATATATTTTAGAAAATTTAATATTTTACATGGAAAAAAATGCTGAAGTCAGGTCTCAAACGTATTTTTTTTTCAAGTTTGTTGCTGATATTGACAGTAACTGATAGTGATTAAAAGATCGTAACATTATCTACCAATTTAGTTAAGGTTATGTTCAACTTTTTGAAATTTCTTTAATGAAACAAAAAAACTGTATCACGCGTTATGCGGGTTGGTCACGTTTCGAAAGATTTATTCCGATCTGCTCTAACTAAGCGACGGACGCCGGGATCTGGCTATCTCGTTTCAATCGCAAATATGGGTCTAAAATGTTTAGGTATAAGGATGCTCTTAAAAGCTCTAGCGCGAATGTTGAATGATCGCAATTAGATCTCGCTACAAACTGAGAGATATGAGGGCAATGGACATGTCATCATTTACGCGATATTAATTTATAAATTCGAGACGATTTTGGAAACCATTGTACGGTACAACTTAAACTCACATTTACTCAATCCAGTTTCCACAATGACAGTGATCAACAGTTAGTTCGGTTCCGCTCTGTGACTACCCCGCCAGCCATGGATGTTTCCTTCGTGCAACGACACAAAATAACAAGAACACATGCTGTACGTTGACATTGTTTGAAGAGAATTAAGGTATGTAGATGGAAATTAACCGCTTTAAATCAATACACAATCAAGCACTCCAAGGTTAATTTCAGCACGAAAATTTACATTACAATAGTTCCTCAATGTATGTAGGTGACGCACACAATCTTATCGACGACCAATAAATACTTGAAATACATTAAATGATGCGCAGAACTTAAACCGTTATTGATGGTTTTTACACGTGGCCAATTACACCTACATAGAGACAATTTGAGTGGTTGAAAAGGAGAGGTAACAAGTATGTTCATTACAAAAACATATTTTTAATGTGACAAAGTTGGTAATGATAAAAAAAATAAAAACGAATAGAATTAATTTGTGGTAGTTACGGTGGGCCCGTAAGCTTCAGGAAATTAGGCTCCTCATACAAACGTATTTTATTAATAGTTTGAAACTGTCCCAATTTGCTTGATATTTAGTATTTAATATCAGGCAACAAATATGTACGTCTGATCGTGTTTGTTCTCGAAAAATGTATCCTGTGAAACACAGAGAAAAGAAAATGTGTATGAAGATTTTCTTTTGCCTATTATTTTACTTGATTTCGATTTTTCAGCAAAACAAAATCGTGCAGGCACAAACACAAGTTAGCTTTTGGATACCAATAACAGAAAATTGGAACAGTGGTTTTTAAATTATTAGTAAACTACATACTACGTTGATTTTGGGAACACAGCTTACGGGCCGTTCTTAAGGTGGCCCAACCCGGCGGGACTAACTCATTCGCGGGCACGGTACAAAACCGTGCTGTTGCGCTCTGGGACCTTCTGTTTCAAAGAAACCGGCCAAGTGCGAGTCGGACTCGCACACGAAGGGTTCCGTACCATCGCACAAGATAAAAAAACACGTTTTTTGTATGGGGCCCCCCTTTAATTATTATTATTTTATAATGTTACCTATTTGTTGTTATAGCGGCAAAATAAATACATAATCTGTGAAAATTTCAGCTTCCTACCTGTTACGGTTCATGAGATACAGCCCTGTGACAGACGGACAGACGGACGGACGGACGGACGGACGGACGGACGGACGGACGGACGGACGGACGGACGGACGGACGGACGGACGGACAGCGGAGGCTTAGTAATAGGGTTCCGTTTTCACCCTTTGGGTACGGAACCCTAAAAAGACAGGCTCCGTGATGAGGAAGATGCAACATGTCCACAAAAAAGAGAATGTTGTTGTATGACATAGTGTATGATTTGGTAAGATTTACGAAAATTTTAATTACAAAACGACTTGTAGCTAAAAGTGAACCACGACCGCTGTAGTAAAAAATCTAACAAAAACCAAATAGATTATAAATCTTGGTTAAATAAGCTATGTCTGATGACTAATCTTTTTAAGATGTTCTTACTTTATCATTACGTAATCCACCTCCAAAGTTATTGTATAAAACGCGCGAAAACTTCGAACTTTCGGACCTTATAACCGAACACAATTTTACAATGCCAACAGTTATCAGATGTCTAGTTTGATCAAATAAAGCTATTTTGAGCAAAATTTGGGATCTCTGACAAGAAATATGGGCGTGATCTTCTTGCCCCGTTTGTATGGGGAGTTGAGCGGGATTGACCACCTTAAAATATTTAGTTTTCACTAGATGAGGTACCCGATTTCGCTCGGGTGATAGTCTAAAACGAAATTGACCCGGTAAAATGCGCCCTCGGCTCCCGACCACCGCGTCGCATCGCCGCCTACGCTATTACTTCGTTTTCGCTTAGCGTGCTTTCTGAAATTGTTTTTGTTTCTTTTCTATTTAATTTTTGCGTCTATAATCTTCCTCTATAATCCGACTGGTGGATCTAGAAATTAGCGCGTTTAAACAAAAAACTCTTCAGCTTTATTATATTTTATAGTATAGATAATCTAAAACTATTTCAGAAATAAAAATATTGCTTTAGTTCAGAATACCCGGAAACGTGATTGACTGATTATAGGGAGGAAGCATGTGAACGAAACGATGGTTGGACGAAGGTACATACCACCTTCGTAGCATGGCGGATCAATGGAATTCTATAGCCGATACAAGGCCAGATATTATCGCCGTGACCCGCACGGACGACATGCATACATTTTTACATCAGATAAAACGGCAATCGCCTATGCCGCTGTGTCGATTGTAATGGCCGTAAAATTGCTTGTTTGATTGAAAAATGTGATAAGAAAAATGCAAATCGATTGCAATTTTCCAGTGATACGCATTTCCCAAATCACCATGTTTGTGCAACTGCGAAAATACTTGTAAATTTGATTCAAGTAGTGTACGTGGCACTGCTAGAACAAGCGACGCAACGCCTTAAAGTCATAAACTTAGTAAAGTGAACCGTAATAATGCTAAAGGGACGAATCTATTGCATCTTTTCGCGTACGGAGCCTGTAGTCCCAGTTGCCCCCTAAATTGGCGTTTACGGCAAACTGATCGACTGGCGTTTTCCGTAAAAACGTCAAACTCCATACAATTTTTTACTAAATATTCTGTAGTTTTACTTCTTGAAGCTATCAAAGTCAAACTCGGACTACCGATTTGTATGAAAACGCGGAGTCGGCGTAAACGGCAACGTCGACGTATTTACGGCAACATTGAGTAAGCTGTCAAATCAAACTCGGACTCGCGCTGTTCAATTACTCCATAGATTTGAAAACACCAGTCGATCTTGCCGTAAACGCCAATTTAGGTGACAACTGGGACTACAGGCTATCTTACTAATGCGTATGTAATAATCGATCGTGAAACACTGAGGACAGAAAGCTGTAACCACGGGGGAACGGCAGAACGTCTAATATGCAGATCGTATAATATTTTAACAAAATTTTAAAACCATGCACAACGTATAATCGGCAGATCGTATAATTTTATACGTAGTGCATGAAGAAGTTTAAAAAATAAAATTACTTATTTCTCCATGCATAGCGTATAATAGTCACAACGTATAATATTATGATCTTTATTTAACAAAAAAAGAAAACCATGCATATCATATAATCCAAAAACTTTTCATACGATAAGCGCCCTTATGTAAATACTTTTAAAGCGTATACTCGCACGTGACGTTTCGACCGTCTCAATTAGCGTAAGGAGGCCTTTCTAAATTGTAGCAAATATCGATTCGTAGCAATTTCAGCCTTAAATGTATCGTTATTAGGGCGCTTTATGCAGTTTGGCATATTATACGTTCTGCATGGTTTTCTTTTTTTGTGAATTCATGTTAGGAATATTATACGTTGTGACTATTATACGTTCTGCATGATGCAAAGAGTTGATTTTATTTTTAAACTTTATTCATGCACAACGTATAACATTATACGTTGTGAATATTATACGATATGCATGGTTTTAATTTTTTGGAAAAAATACTATTATACGTTGTGAATATTATACGTAGTGAATACGACTCGTAACCACAACCACTTTAGAAGTGTAGGGCTAAACTAGAAGCAGCAAACAAATATTACAACAATACAATGTAATTTTAAAAACTGAAATCTTGACTCAAAGTCAATGTCCAGAACGCAGGTTGAGTAATGGGGCGTTCTCACAACCAATGAGCCTTCTATTTTACGTTATTATTGACAAAAAACACCCTTCATTTCACGCGTTCGACGCTTCCATTCCATACGTGTCGTTTCATCGAAGCACTCACACCTATACAAACCCTGGAGGATTATATCTAGCCTCTGTGTACGCAGCTAAAATCGACGAGTCACGTGGGCAGTAGAGTTCTAGTTAGATGCCGTGACCTGTACACGCGGCTTAGTTAGAACACACTCGCTACTGACTGGCCTTCCGGCAGGAAATACTACGCACAGTACTAAGAACTCCATCCCATACCACAGCAAGTTCTGCGAAGAAGCACAATCTGAGATCAGAGGATGAGCGAGGAAGGAATTGGCTAAGCGACCCAATATTTCTTTCAACCAAAACGTAGCTAACACGTTGCTGCCTGTATGGTAGGGATCTAACTTCTGTGATTTGTTTATGGAACTGAACATGGATGGCAAATACCACAAATTAGTACCTTGACATTAGCCGAACACACCACATGGGAATTAGGTGCCATGCCAGGGCACTTGGAGGGCACACTGAAGCGGGTGGAAAACACGGAAATTTTTCGGGTTTCGTAAACAAATGGTGCCAACGGAACCCTATTACTAAGCCTCCGCTGTCCGGCTGTCCGTCCGTCCGTCCGTCTGTCACAAATCTTTATCGCATGAACCGTAATATGGAGGCAGCTGAAATTTTCAGAGTGTGTATTTATTTTGCCGCTTTAGCAACAAATAGGTAAAATTTAAAAATAATAAATTTGCCTCCTTAGAAAAACCAGATATTTGTGTTTAATCTTGTACGGTACGGAACCCTTCGTGTGCGAGTCCGACTCGTACTTGGCCGGTATTTTATTACCGCTTCTATCATCTTGAATGTACCTACGCTGATTCGGTTTAGATTTTTAAAAAAATACACAAAAACAGGCCGACACAATATTTTATGCCCGATATTAAATATTAAATATCAATTCAATGGGAATAGTGGTTTTCAAATTATTAGTAACTACGTTTGTAACGCTTCGTGGCATTGCTTACGGGCCATTTTTAACGGGGGTGAACTATGATAAAATATGACTAAAACTGATTGATTTTCGTTGGACTTTAAGGCGAGCGGAGCCGCGCGGACAGCTAGTAGTCAAAGTATAATATAAAAGTGAACATGAAAGTATAGGGATTTTGTTGAAAACTTTCATTAAAAAAATCCATTTATTATTTCTAGATTTTAAAACTATTCTTAACATGGTTTTTCCAAGGCACGGATTTGTGAACTAAACATTATGTTTTTTCCCGTAATGATGTGTACCTGTATCTTAAATGTGTATTATGTGTATCTTAAAAGCCTTCTAAAATACCCACACGGTTACGAAGGTATAAACGTTTACACGCAGGACACTTGTAAGTAATCAATAACAAGTATTCTATGAAACTTGTATCGAACTAAAGAAGTTTGAAAAGAACCATGTTTAATATTTAGTTTCACGGCAATAAAGTTATTTATTACAAAAATATATTGGTACAATACACTTTTATCACACGTAATTTTTAAAACAAGAACTTGCTTTAATTTGTCATTACGATCTGTTAACTTATTTAGTTTAGGTTGAACTGGTTTGGCTAGGTTATACATTATTCCATACGATTGCAACTTTCCTAGGATACCTAGGATATAGAGATTTATAGTTAGGATTGTAAGTGGATATTTGACTTGACGTTCCCTTTGTTTGATATGACACCTTGACTAAGAATTCGTTCACTGCTCAGCGACCTTATATAACACAGCGCGATGGTAAATAGCCCAAAACGATCCTTAGATACGATAGAACTAGTGAATATTACGAGTGAATAGATTAAACAGTTCTCAAGTTATTAAAGCACAAGTAATCTCGCATACTCCCACCGTAATTAACAGATTTTGCCCTTTTTTTTTATTCGGATGAGATAAAGATTAAAATTATGTACGAACCTTTCATATAATTGTAAAGATGAGTAAGGCAATTATAATTCCAATTTTCCAACGCCAGGACAGACAATAACACTGAGACTAGACTGATTATTGGAATGTTTTGTTGTAGAATGTGCGAGATGTGTTTGCTAATAAACCATCCAGTCGGGCAATCTACACAATGAATTTTCTTTTGTCGACTGAAACCAAACACCTACAGCTGCATTCAATGCTCGAAGCATTACTTACATTGTTTCGTTGTCGTGAGCTAGAGCCAGATATTAGTAACAGGTAAGTATGCATTGTTGTCCGATATTAATTGGAGTGCAGTAGGAATCGCTTACGGTTTCATGGGTGGCAGCTTAATTTTTAGGGTTCCGTACCCAAAGGGTATCAACGGAACCCTCCGCCTCCGCTGTCCGTCCGTCCGTCCGTCCGTAATAGGTAGACAGCTAAATTTTAACAGAGAGTGTATTTCTGTTGCCGCTATAACAACAAATAGTAAAAATAAAAAGGGGGGCACCGTACAAGAGACGTGATTTATTTAAGACAAATCTTCGTAAGAAACCCCTTCATGTGCGAGTCCGACTCGCGCTTGGCCGGTTTTAAAGTATATCTGAAACTCTACAGTACCTAGATGGATCATAACTAGTGTCTACAGTATATTTTCTGCAAGAGGTACCTAGTCAGTGCAATTTAATTCGCGCAAACTGTTATACATAATCCTACGACTGGCGTCTGTGTGTCTAAGCTGTCTATTCGCGTATAACAAGAGAACCGCTTATCCGATTTTGAAGCGGTTCCTCAGGGAATGCGATGTGGTGGCTGTAGCCTAAACACTTAACAATACCTAGCAGCACCTGACATGGATATTTCAGAGAAAAAGAAAACTGAGTAAAACATTATATTAATCAAACAAATTTTAGATAAGATTAAGATAGACCTTACAGATTAACATTTTTAAAAGTTTTGTTAGTATTTTATTCGACTTTTAAAACTTTAGGCGGTAGCTGCGCGTGAAAACCCTAGCGCACTTTCGAGTCGGATTAGAGCGAGAGCGGAGGTGAGCGGTGACTGCATTTGAGCTCGCGCTGACGCGTCGCTGTTTCTTTTTCGCATCCATTTTAGGTCTCGTAGCAGAAATCACGGGATCTGAAGAGAGAAGAAGCATGTTTAAGATATCCTCATTAGAACTTTGTCTACTCTTCTTTCGAGAATGGTGTTCCCGAAATCTTCGGAAATCCTTATTTCGGGCCTCAGAAGCTTCTTCTGAGAGTGCCCCAATGGGTACAACCGCGTTTTTTTCAATTATGTCCGCTCCGTGGATAAGCAACTTGTGCACTCTACATACCGCTCAGCTGTCTTATGGGCATACGATTTGAATTCGGAAATGTTGATTTTTTCTCCCGATGTAATTGCTTGTAAAATGACAGCTAATCTGCGAATCAACTCTTCGTCCACCCCAGTGATTGCTGCAGTTTTTTCAGGACACTCAAAAAATCTTCTTGCCGTATTACCATCATTTGTGGTTCCTGAACCCTGCTTGACGATATCAACCAATAGGTTCAGCTCGTCTTTAAAACGGTCCTGGATGGTTTTTTTTCTTATCTGCAATAATGTCTTGTCCTCGTCCTCTCTCACAGCCCATTTTTTTACATCCAGCCGATAAGCGATATGGAGAAGGCATTCCATTGCGTTGATGCGCGCGTGAAGCGATGACAGTCCGAATTTGTAAAGTTCAGATTCTACTCTTTTTTGTTTCACAGTTTGTAAATTGTTCATCTCTGAAGGTTTCGCCAAACAAAGGTAACACGTGGCATTCGACTGTGCTTTCGACAGGTATGTGCAAACCTTACCATCGATCATGGTCATCATCAGCTCATGATTGACCTTGTTAGTGCCACAGTCGGAAGTATGAAGGTTCTTTACTTCATCTTCCATTTGCTTTTGATGCTCAGTGACGACAAACTCACTTTCTTTCATGAAGACAAATTGCACCGGACGACAATATGAAGTTGAGCTAGGCTTTGAGTTCAGCCAAACAGTTTTACCTTCAGATTCTAACTTTAATGGCACCAACGAGGTCATGAAGATACTTGAATCATCTTGTTCACCGTCCATTTTCTGCTTGTATCTACTTTGGTTAGAAGCACCATCAAACCCCCACTTAGATACTAAAATCAGCTGTTTATTGCGTACATCCTCTTCCATTCCATCCAGTATTCTTTGTGCTGTTAGGTCAAGTAATGCTTGGAGGGTTATCTTGGCTGAAGAATCTGTCACAGTAATCGCTTGCTTTGGTGGATAGCATTGTAATTTTGCTTGTTGCACTTTGTAGTAGGAAGGGTATGTATCTTTTGCGCCTTCCCGAATGGTTGTCTCCCTCAATGTTATATACTGCCATTTAGTTAGTTTTAACGACAAAATAATACCTAGAGCCTTTTCTGGTGTAAAAATAATGTGAGGGGTGGTTTTCTTAATTTGATGGTAGAATTTATCAGCTGCCTCAGGATGTTGCAGCATGTATTGTAAAACGGATGCAATCTTACCATGACCATCTTCTTTCAGCTTGACTGCAGCTACATGAGCTAACTCACTCGAGTCACAATCCTTCCAATCCAAATCCAAATCTAGATTAGTCATTAGGCTCTCCATGTTTTGAGGATAAATTGTCACTGTTAGCGATGTAAAAGCTCAGACGGAACTAAATTATATTTGCAGAAGCAGATCTTTTTATTGCAAAGTAATTAGCTCCTTCAAACTTGATCAAATAAACTAATTAGTTCTAAATATTGTATTAAACATTCCGCAAAAGGGCTGTGGATGTTACAACAATAATGTAATTAGGTACGTAGAAGTTATCATTACCTAATGACTTATTGAAAAAGTCACATTTTGTCTTTTGTTGACTTTTAACTCATGATCTGAATATTGTTTCTTGGAAATATGTTCATGATTAATAACAAACAAAAAACAACTTCGTACCGGCTACTAAGTATCTGCATTTTTTATGGCTCCGTCAAGTTAGAAACCCCCTAACGAAAAATTGTATTTTTCTAATGCAGTCGTTTAGTACTTATTTTGTACAGATTTGTACACCTCAGTGTTTATTTTGTACGGTTAAGATTGAGTAAATACAGGCCAAGCAACGGGGGTTTCTAACTTGACGCTCAGACCGCCAACATTTCATTTTACCTACTTTTAATATCCAATCGTTTTGTACTCATTTTGTACTGATTAGTACACCGAATGAATTATTTAGTACGGCTTTGACTTCGAAATAATAGGCAAATGAATGGGGGTTTCTAACTTGACGTTTTTCCATTTTAACATTTATAACTTTTGAAAATGATATTCTAAAAGACCATGCTTTGAAACGTTTAGTACACCAAAAAGTACGTTTAGTACGCATTCGTATCCATAACTACAGGACGTTGAATATTGCCAACCGATAGATCAGTTTGCTAAGGTAAATTGGGGGTGTCTAGTACATACCTAGCTCTACTTACAATACAAAAATGTATTATGACGAACATATATATATTTTCAAAAGTACAGCAAAAAAGTCATTTATTACACCTTTAGATAAGCTAGAATAAAATTACAAAGCCCAGCGATGATTATGAAGCACTCGCCCCGATTGCCGTGTGGTGTCTAGTACACATTACTCTCTAGTTGGAAATAAAAAATGGATTCTGATCACAATATATATCATCTCAAAAGTACAGCAAAAAAATAATTTATTACACCTTTAGATAAGCTAGAAAAAAATACAAAGCCCAGCGATGATTATTACCCACTCGCACCAATTGCCTTGTGGTGACTAGTACACACCACTCTCTAGTTGGAAATAAAAAATGGATTCTGATCACCATATATATCATCTCAAAAGTACAGCAAAAAAAATATTTATTACACCTTTAGATAAGCTAGAAAAAAAATACAAAGCCCAGCGATGATTATGACGGACTCGCCCCGATTACCTTGTCGTGAGTAGTACACACCACTCTCTAGTTGGAAATAAAAAATGGATTCTGATCACCATATATGTCATCTCAAAAGTACAGCAAAAAAATATGTATTACACCTTTAGATAAGCTAGAAAAAAAAAATACAAAGCGCAGCGATGATTATTACGCACTTGCCCCAGTTGCCTTGTGGTGACTAGTACACACCACTCTCTAGTTGGAAACAAAAAGTGGATTCTGATCAACATATATATCATCTCAAAAATACACTAAAAAAGTGATTGATTACACCTTTAGATTATCTAGAAAAAAATACAATATCCTGTGATGATTATTAACAGAGTCGTTACCCTATCAATTCTCCATACTACGGGCGATAATTGTTTCCATGCTCTTAATGTTTGAATAGGTTTTTTAAATTTTAGGTTCTAAAATTAAAAAATCTAAGTCTGTAAGTTTTAATTTTTTCAACATATCTATTAGTTTTGAAAATATTGGCTAATAAAGATTGGAAAAAAGTTATCATTTTTTAAGTTCATTTTCGATTTTTTTTACTGGAAAATACAGATATTTACATAATAATCAAACCATACGGACATAAAATGAAGCTTTTTCAAGTGATTAAAAATTTAATTCAATTCTGACAAAGAATGCATTTCTTAAACATTCCAAATCTTAGATTTCCTGTGACTTACCACTTTATAGTTGCAAATACAAAACAAGGCTTTATTTTAATGCTCTAAAAAGAAGAAAATAAACCCGAACTAAAAAATAGAACCATTTGATGACATCGGAAATTATTATTGTTGCAATGGTATTGAATTGGAAAGAGCATTAAGAATAAACACGGACGATTTTTCATTGCCGCTTCGGCCATCTTTTCATCCAATGTGATGGTACCAGCCCGGGCGGGCTTACACCCAACTTACTAGTGGGAAGGAGACCTACAGTTTTACATGGATTCCGAACCATGGAGCAGCTCGCATTGGTGACGAAATGCACATATCCAACTCAGAAAGAGAAAGAAAGTGGTGCACGAACTGGTTAGGATTTGAACTCAGACCTCTGGGATGCTAGGCAAGTCCGCGCGCTACCTCGTATCCTAGAGCCGCTCGCTCCACCACGCGAACATCTCGTAAATTACTGGTCAGATTTAAATAAGGTTTTTACTACTCAAGCTACCACGTCGATAACTCCATTAGCTTAAAACCAGTCCAGTACGAGTCGGACTCGCACACGAATGGTTCCATATGATCGTACAAGATTAACACAAAAAACCGGCCAAGTGCGAGTTGGACTCGCATACGAAGGGTTCCGTACCATCTTACAAGATTTACCCCAAAAATAACATGTTATTTGTATGGGGCCTACCTTTAATTTTTATTATTTTATAATTTTACCTATTTGTTATTATAGCGGCAAAACAAATACATAATCTGTGAAAATTTAAGTTTCCTACCTGTTACGGTTCATGAGATACAGCCCTGTGACAGACGGACGGACGGACGGACAGCGGAGGCTTAGTAATAGGGTTCCGTTTTCACCTTTTGGGTACGGAACCCTTAAAAATCACGTTTTTTGGGGCCTCCTTTATTTTATTTTTTTTTAATTTTGCTGTTATAGCGGCAAAAAAAATACACATCCAGCGTGGGTGGGGAGAATTAGCGATGTGGGGAAGGAGGCACTCCACCTTGCACCCGCACTTATTTTTATTATTTTATGAAACCTGACATGGACAGTTAATACCACAAACTACCGTTATGATATTAGCCCGATACACAATATTCTCGAATAAATTAGGTGCCATACCAGGTCCTTCCCTATATGAGTACGAAAAGATTGAACTAGACGATTGAACTGGATTGATTGAACACGGACAATTTTTAATGGCTGCTTCAACCATAGTTTCATCCAATGCGGTAGTACCAACGCGGGCGGGCTTAATCCTGCCAACTAGTAGGGGAAGGGGACCTACACTTTAACATGTTTTCTAAACCATGGAAAACAGCTCGAGACCAGAACCCAGACCTCACCCATAAAAGGGAAGTCCTCTAGCCCCTAGACCACGAGCTGACAAGTAGATACAGTAGATATTAGATGTACTTATTTTCAATTTGAAGGTTTAGTGCTTCATTGCGCCTAATTGACATACGAGCTATCCAACGAATCATATAAATTTAAAATGATAATATAATGACTGTTTTATAATCGGTACTTACTTACGCTCCACGTTTCAAAGGATTTGTTTGTCAACTAATCATAATCAGCACGACCGCCCAACAATGCGTACGCTGCACTCCATACAGCGAGTGTTCGCGCTGCCTTGATAGCGTGCTCTTTGGATTGATCGGATAACGTGTCGGCCAACAAACTGTCGGATGAGTTCACGGCGCACGGGCCCACCAATACATGCAAACAGCTGCACACTCCGTAGATATTGGCACTAATACGAATACCATGCACATGTCCAAACTTAGTATGAGATTGGCACCGGACTAACCATACTAATACCGGTTTAGTCCGGAGGCTTAAAGTTAGTCCGCCCACTCTGAATACAAAAGCAGGTATTGTTCATTTTGATATATTTTCAAAATTAATAATTTGAGAAAAGTTTCATCTAACATGTTTTGGTTTCTTGAATTCGATTCAGTATTACTTTTACTTCCATCCATATATCGCTGGTCGTTCTCCACTTAAATTCTCAAACTTACAACAAATAAAACCGGCCAAGTGCGAGTCGGGCTCGCACACGAAGGGTTCCGTACCATAAACACCAAAAATTCACGTTTATTGTATGCCCCCCCCCCCCCCCACCCCTTTTATATTTTTTTATTTTACCTATTTTTTGTTAAAGCGGCAAACATACAAACTCTGTGAAAATTTCAGCTGCCTACCTTGTACCGTTCATGAGATACAGCCCTGTGACAGTCGGACAGACAGACGGACGGACAGACGGACGGACGGACGGACGGACGGACAGTAGAGGCTTAATAATAGGGTTCTGTTTTCACCCTTTGGGTACGGAACCCTAAAAACCAACGCATGTTTTAAATGCATATCTAAGAAATAAAAACCGGCCAAGTGCGAGTCGGACTCGCACACGAAGGGTTCCGTTCCATCGTACAATATTTAACACAAAAAAAACATGTTTTTTGTATGGGACCCACCTTTATTTTTTATATTTTTTTATGTTACCCATTTGTTGTTATAGGGGCAAAATAAATACACACTCTGTGAAAATTTCAGTTGCCTACCTATTACCGTTCATGAAATACAGCCCCGTGACAGACGGACGGACAGTGGACGCTTAGTAATAGGGTCCCGTTTTCACCCTTTGGGTACGGAACCCTAAAAAGGACCGGCAGGTTTACTTTCTATAGGGGGCTTAATAAACGCCTATTTCCATGCGAGCTATCTACATATTGCGTTTCTAATTTAATTATAAAATTGACATGATTAATTCAATAAACCAAAATCGATAAGACAAGTATGTAAATAAGTTAACATAAGGATGAATTGAAAACATCCTCTTTTTGGAAGTCGGTTAGAAAACGATTCCCGTAAAAACAGTAATTATTGTTGAAGTGTCAACGGATGTGGGCATTCCCGCCATGTTACGGTGCGAAAGAAATATGTCATCGATGGAGATAAGTGGTTGTTACGACCAAATGTTTATCAATTGCTGGTTTACAATGTAAAAACTCTAATCTTGTTCCTCTGGAATACTAATGAAAATAAGATTGTTACAGAATGTCGGTTATATATTAATCAGAAATTGTATTTATTTGAAGACTGTTTAGGTTTCGTAACACATTAATATGAAAATTGATCCTACTGATTTGACTCGTGTGTAGGTATTTTTATCCGCCTGCTGTTACATGGCCATAACTTTATTTTATTATGTGGACATGGATGGCTACTATCTCACTCACCGTCATGATATCAGCTCAACACACAGCATTTCTAAAGGAATAAGATGCCATGCCAGGACCTTACCTTTAGGAGCACGGCTACATTTAACTGGATACGGAAAACACTGATTCGTTTTCATTGCCGCTTCGCCCGTCTCTTCATCGAATGCGATGCGGGGTTAAACCGGTTCGTTGTTTCGAGTTAATTTGGTAAGAAATTAACTAAGATAAGATATAAGATAGAAATTAACTTAGATATCTGTTAGTTATCCATATACCATTTTGGCAAAGTTTTGTATTTTTGAGCTTATCTAAAGTTACAAAATAAATACAATACTAATAAATAACTTTTCTGTTCATTCCTTCTAAGGCGTCATTCTAGAGCAAATTTGCAACAAATTAGGCCCAGTAAAATTAAGGTCTGATATCAATCGTTTTTGAGTTATTTAAGTTTTTTTTAAATATTCTGTCTTATTATGAAAAAGTGATGATAATACACTCTAGGCATTTTCTCAGCAACTTTGTAATAGCTGATGAATGAGGAACTTCTTCAAAAAAAGAAATTGATTCAAAATATACATAATTTCAGAAATAAAGGATCACGAATAATAGTTTATGAAAAAAAAAAATTATTCTAATCAGAGAGGATTACTAAAAAAAAGTATGACACGTGGCATACAAACTATGGATATAACTTTATTATTTCATAAGCTTCCAGAAAAGGTACAAATGTTGTCCACTTTCACACAAGTTCTATATTTTTTTTATTTAGTTGGGTTTGCGCTGTCGATTTTACTTTAAGAAAAAGGTCCTCATTAAGATGTATAAACTGGTCAACAATGAAAAAACATTTGCATTTGCAACCAAACAAAATAATATGGAACTTGTGTGAAAGTGGACAACATTTGTATCTTTTCTGGAAACTTAGAAGTTGAAGTTATTTTCTTAATTTGTATGGCTTGTGTAATACTTTTTTTGTTATGATTTTTTATATAAACTGTCATTTATGACCCTCCTTGTGAATAAGGAATGTATCAAATTACCAAACACCCTGTTTGTTGATAATAATCCATTTTTTTTCCAACTAGAGAGTAGTATGTACTAGACACCATACGCCAATTGGCGCGAGCGCTTTTATAATCGTTACAAGATTTGGTTGATTTTTTCTAGCTTATATAAACGTGTAATAAATTACTTTTTTGTTGTACTTTTGAGATGATATATATGGTGATCAGAATCCATTTTTTATTTCCAACTAGAGAGTGGTGTGTACTACTCACGACAAGGCAATCGGGGCTAGTCCGTCATAATCATCGCTGGGCTTTGTATTTTTTTTCTAGCTTATCTAAAGGTGTAATAAATTATTTTTTTGCTGTACTTTTGAGATGATATATATGGTGATCAGAATCCATTTTTTATTTCCAACTAGAGAGTGGTGTGTACTAGTCACCAAAAGGCAATTGGTGCGAGTGCGTAATAATCATCGCTGGGCTTTGTATTTTTTTCTAGCTTATCTAAAGGTGTAATCAATTATTTTTTTACTGTAGTTTTGAGATGATATATATTGTGATCAGAATCCATTTTTTATTTCCAACTAGAGAGTAATGTGTACTAGACACCACACGGCAATCGGGGCGAGTGCTTCATAATCATCGCTGGGCTTTGTAATTTTATTCTAGCTTATCTAAAGGTGTAATAAATGACTTTTTTGCTGTACTTTTGAAAATATATATATGTTCGTCATAATACATTTTTGTATTGTAAGTAGAGCTAGGTATGTACTAGACACCCCCAATTTACCTTAGCAAACTGATCTATCGGTTGGCAATATTCAACGTCCTGTAGTTATGGATACGAATGCGTACTAAACGTACTTTTTGGTGTACTAAACGTTTCAAAGCATGGTCTTTTAGAATATCATTTTCAAAAGTTATAAATGTTAAAATGGAAAAACGTCAAGTTAGAAACCCCCATTCATTTGCCTATTATTTCGAAGTCAAAGCCGTACTAAATAATTCATTCGGTGTACTAATCAGTACAAAATGAGTACAAAACGATTGGATATTAAAAGTAGGTAAAATGAAATGTTGGCGGTCTGAGCGTCAAGTTAGAAACCCCCGTTGCTTGGCCTGTATTTACTCAATCTTAACCGTACAAAATAAACAATGAGGTGTACAAATCTGTACAAAATAAGTACTAAACGACTGCATTAGAAAAATACGATTTTTCGTTAGGGGGTTTCTAACTTGACGGAGCCATTTTTTATTTGTAGTGAGGGCTCGAGGTTTACAAGTGCAATAACCAGACATCAATAAAACCTCCATATTGATTATTTTATTTACCATTTTGTTCGACAGACTGATTTGAAATGAAAAAATGCGCATGGTTTGTTATTAAAAACTAACCTAACCAATTTTATATGTCAACATAAATAGGCCGGATTCTATTGCTCTTACCGTTTTTGTGGACCAAATTCATCATCACTGGTCTCCTTGCAACTAACAACTCGCCCGTAATTTATATAATTATGTAAAAGTCTAAAACTATAAAACCTAGAGAGGTTTACTTAACACAATACAAATATTATGGATTTTAAAAAGAGTTAAGTTCAGAAATTTTCAGTTTTTTTGGTGGGCAAATTCAACGCTACAATTCCGGCTTACAAACCCCCATCTAAAGCCAACATCTAAAGCCATAATTCTCATAGTAGGGAAGTATGCGAAATATTTATTTGTTTACAATTTTTTTAAAAAAAAAACGCAGTTTTGCGCGAAATATGAATGATGCCAAAAATCTTTAAATAAATAGCGGAACCACTGTCTGAAAGAGAATAACGCGCAAATGAGCGATTAAGGAGATATTGTGGTTTTTTATGTCATCTTCATACATTATTTTCAGATATTTTATTTATTTATGCATTACAGCTATTAAATGTCTTCGCGACACATAATATTGCATTGTCTATACCTTTAAACTATATTTCAATACGAAAAACATGACATTGTCTCAAACATAAATGAATGTCTATGAAACTAAAAATCCAGCCCACAGTGCGTCGCCAGTGAGCGAATTAAAACCGTAGGAACTTATAAAAACTGCGAAGTAAAAGAAATACAAACAGACGCACACCGGAATTTTATATTTCAAGAAAAGGACCGTACCACCCTAGAACGGCCCCATTCGATAAGCTACGTTTCATGATGCAAACATGGTTTCCCATGGATCCAATTCAGTCTAATAAGAGTTGGTGCTTGCCATTTAAATTTTAAAACTTTAATGCGCTTAAAATGCATTAGCAGTGAAGAAATCTTATTTTAATTTAATTAAGCTGACTAATCGATTACCCAGCGTCGCCCTTGAAAACATTTATAGTTTAAGGCACAATCTATACAATTAACTAAAAAACCGGCCAAGTGCGAGTCGGACTCGCCCACAAAGGGTTCCGTAACCATCGTACAAAATTTATCACAAAAAAAACACGTTTTTTGTATGGGACCCCTTTTAATTATTATTATTATTTTATTTTATCTATTTGTTGTTATAGCGGCAAAATAAATACACACTCTGTGAAAATTTCAGCTGCCTACCTATTACGGTTCATGAGATGCAGCCCTGTGACAGACGGACGGACGGACGGACGGACGGACGGACAGAAGAGGCTTAGTAATAGGATTCCGTTTTCACCCTTTGGGTACGGAACCCTAAAAATGAGCGATTCTGGGGAAATTCGTCCTAGATTGGCTTACAATCGCCGCACATATTATAATACATTTTAAGCTAAAATAATAAAAATTTCAATATATGGACAAAAGAAAAATTAAATACTTACCCTCACCGCTAAAGTTGTAGGGGTAAGGGCGCTTTTGTGTACTTAGTATACTAAATCATAAACTGGTTCCATGGTAAGTATTTTCGACATCTATGTTTGCATAAAAGTGTTTTTTAAGCAAACTATAAATACAAAAGCATAACTTATCTGATACGGCCGTTCTAGGGTAGTATATCAGGTGGTATAATCACCTTAATAATGAAAAATCCAGTTAGAGCCGATTAAAAATATATATTTGAGTCTAAAGTAAACGTTTTCACAAAATATTCCAAGTGATGTTAATTTTATAAATAAACAAATAGGCACCTTGATGTATTTTCTACACATGCACATTATATGATACTTATGTTTGTTAATAGTATTCTCTATCCATCTAAATATTTAATAATACTGATGTTGATGATGATGACTTAAGAACGGCCCGTAAGCTATGCTCCCCATACAAACGTAGTTTACTAATCATTTATTTACTAATAAGGCGAAATTTTCAGGTGCTTACGGGCCGACCCGGGCGGGCATAGAAAGCAAACGTTGGATAAATGTAATTAATTAAGGACCATGGTGCCATCGAGCTTAGCCAAAGTAACTTTGATAACCCTACAAACCAGAAACAATGAAATTAATTGGTTATCTACAAGTAGCAACACTAAAATAAGAGGCTAAGCGTCACCAAAGAGATAGCGCTACAGTGATAAGTGTGAGATGATACTTTGGGAAGTGCCTTCAAAGTATCACGTTACACAGGAGTGTTCTTCGAATCTTCTTCTAACTAGCGCGGGCTAACGATGCATAATCACGGGTGCCATCTAGGTTCTATTCGAGTGTCGGTTGCCATTTCTATCCTGCCTTACTCCATGTTTCAATAAGACAGCGTAAAGAGCTACGAGATTTTTCGCCAGAGCGTTTCCAAATTAGAGGATAATGAGGTGATAACGTGTTTGATAAATATTACGGCTTTTCACGCGGCGGGAGGGGACATTCTCCGACGTTTCGAGCTGATCGTTCAGCCCGTTGTCAAGGAGGCATCCGCCACGTTCGCACGCAGCAGACAACTGATCAGCCGGAAACGTCGGAGAATGTCTCCTCCCGCCGCGTGAAAAGCCGTAAAGTCGTCTGCTGCGTACGAACATGGCGGATGCCTCCTTGACAACGGGTTGAACGATCATCTCGAAACGTCGTAGAATGTTTCCCCCCCCGCGTGAAAAGCCGTAATATTTATCAAACATGTTTAAGGACCGGGGTAATCTCAAAAGTATCACAGGTGATAACGTGTCATACAATGGCTCGTGCCTGTTTCCTCAGCCATATTAAGAAATATTTCTCTGATACCTTGGACATTAAATAAATCAAGTGAGAGCTAAGACTATACGTTTTTTAAAATTGTTTTTATTAACTTAATATCCGTGACATACATACAAACACGAATATAATGGAAACAAGTACAGACGTAGCTATCAGTTGATTTATTTAATGTGAATTTTTTTTTAAGACATTTCTCAATTTGAATGAGGAAACAGTCACGAGCCATTGTATGGAACTTGATTACCTACCTCATTATCGTCTTAAAACCCCGAAATAAATTTAAAAATATCTACAATGAGCATAGAAAAGAAAATAATGGGCGATTCATTGTCTCGAGTGTTTTCCTCAGCTGTGTGCTTAATCTAACTGAAAGTGTCTACATCGGTTGTGAGGTAAAAATAATAAAAGACTTGCTTGGAATTACTCGATTATTGATTTCATCTAGCTATTATGAGTTAATATTTATTTTACGGTATGTCCTATTTGTAATTAGGGTAATGGCATGCATCGTCTATACTTATTGATTGATCATAAGGAGAAAGACCCTTTCATGGGTGAAGTCATGTGGGTGGAGCATGTTACATTGACACGCTCCAATAATATCAGGGCTATTAATCTAGCCCTTAGTTTATCAACAGCACCCATTCCAATATACGCCGGGCGGCTTCTACGACGAACACAAATTAAGGTGGGCCTTCCCGCTCAACTCCCCATACAAACGTGGAAAGAAGATCATGCGCATATTTCTTTTCAGAGATCCAAAATTAAACTCAAAACCGTTTTATTTGATCAAACTAGATGTCTGATGACCATTGGCATGGCAAAATAGTGTTTGGTTTCTAAGGCTGAGATAAATAGTCGTAACAGAAACTAAGACTAACGAAAAGTAGTACTTTGTGACGTCACTTTGACACGCTTTGTATGGACGAAATGTTAAAGTAATGCAAATTGACGTCACAAAGTACAACTTTTCGTTAGTCTTAGTTTTTGTTACGACTATTTATCTCAGCCTAAGTTATAACATCCGAAAGTTCGACTTTTTCGCGCGTTTTATACAATAACTTTGGAGGTGGATTACTCAACGATAAAATAAAAACATCTAAAAAGATTAGTCATCAAACCTAGCTTATTTTACGAAGATGCATAATCGATTTGGTTTTTGGTTGATTTTTTACTACAGCGGTCGTGTTTTACTTTTAGCTATAAGTCGTTTTGTAATTAAAATTTTCGTAAATCTTACCAAATCAAACACTGTGCGCATTGTCTGCTTTGTGGACATGTCGCATCCTCCTTATCACGGAGCATGTCTTTCTTTGAAACAGAGAAGGTCCCAGAGCGTAATAGCACGGTTTTGTACCATGCCCGCGAATGAGTTAGTCCCGCCGGGAAGGGCCACCTTAACTAATAGATCTTGAATGCATAAGTCCATTGAATGTTAGGTTTAATGGGTTCATGGTGAAAATATGCAAATAAACATATTACTATGGGGGCGTCCATTAAAAACGTGAGGCGTTTTTGGCCATTTTTCGACGCCCCTCCCGCGCCGCGTCGTGGGATTTGGCACGACACCCTCCCGCCCTCCCTTCCTAAACTCACGTGACATTTTACAAAATTAGTATTTTTAGGGTTCCGCGCCCAAATGGTGCCAACGGAACCATATTACTAGGCCTCCGCTGTCCGTCTGTCTGTCACAGGGCTGTATCTCATGAGCCGTAATAGGTAGGCAGCTGAAATTTTCAAATAGAGTGTCTCCCCTGTGTGCGTATCGCGAGAGATGTTGCCGCCATAACAAAAAATGTGTAAAAAAAAAAAAAAAAAAGGGCAGCCCCATACAAATGTACGTTGCAATGTTTTTGTGTTGAATCTTGTACGATGGTACGGAACCCTTCGTGTGCGAGTCCGACTCACACTTGGCCGGTTCTTAGTGTAAATACGTTATTAGGGTTTGTAAGGACCATACCCATTGAGGAGGGTGGCAACCATACATAAAAGCCGGCCAAGTGCGAGTCGGACTCGCACGCGAAGGGTTCCGTACCATTGTACAAGATTTAACACAAAAAAATCACGTTTTTTGTATGAGACCCCCCTTTAATTTTTTTATTTCATCTATTTGTTGTTATAGCGGCAAAATAAATACACACTCTGTGAATATTTCAGCTGCCTACCTATTACGGTTCATGAGATGCAGCCCTGTGACAGACGGACGGGCAGCGGAGGCTTAGTAATAGGGTTCCGTTTTCACCCTTTGGGTACGGAACCCTAAAAAGGAACCCTTGTCAGCCTCAGTGGCCCAGTGGCGAGACACTTCGGCGATCGCTCTCCGAAGTTAAGCAACGCTGGGTCCGGTCTGGTCTTGGATGGGTGACCATTCGACCGTTGAGAGAGGCTGGCCGTGGTTCGGATTCCACGTTAAACTGTAGGTCCCCTTCCTTACTTACTAGGTGGTAGGGTTATTCCCGCCCGGGTTGGTACCATCGCATTGGATGAACGATGGTCGAAGCGGCAATGATAATTGTCCGTGTTTTCCATCCAGTTCAATGTAGCCGTGCAATATAAGGAAGGTCCTGGCATGGCACCTAGTTCCCATGTGGTGTGTTGGGCTAATACCATGACAGAAGGTGTGGTATTAGCCATCCATGTCCAGTCCCATAAAAAAAAAGGAAGGAGATATGCCATCCTGCGCTTCTACTATGAGACCCGATGTCTTCAATTTTCAAAAACTACCAACCCAACTTAAACGTACATGCCACATGCATACCTAGTTACCAACGTATCGGAGGGTTTGTGTGGGTAACTGACTTGACGAACGCATTTTTAGAGCACATTCACGCGCGGTTGGGATGATTCGACTGTGTGGCATACGACGCTCCGCTAGATTCCCATACAATTTATATGGTCACTTTGACCATACGGCGGAGACGCATTATCGCATGCCACTTCAGCAGGTCCTTTATCTATAGGGTCAGAAAACATGTAATGCACTTCCCTGCCGAGGTATTTTCCCCAAAGTACAACTTGGGTTCCTTCAAAGATGGTGTGATGAAGCACCTGGCCGGCTGGCATGGTTTTCGCAGCCCAATTAATAGTTCGAAAGCTCATTCGATTCTGATAAAATAATTAAATTATAGGTTTAAAAAACCGGCCAAGTGCGAGTCGGACTTGCACACGAAGGGTTCCGTACCATTGTACAAGATTTAACATATGTTTTTATGTTAAATCTTGTATGGGGCTTTTGTAAAGGGCCGCCCTTTAATCTTTATTTTATTTTACTTATCTTATTTAAGTTTGTTTTATTTTACCTATTTGTTGTTATGGCGGCAAAATAAATACAAACTCTGTGAAAATTTCAGCTGCCTACCTATTACGGTTCATGAGATACAGCCCTGTGACAGACGGACGGACGGACGGACAGACAGCGGAGGCTTAGTAATAGGGTTCCGTTTTCACCCTTTGGGTACAGAACCCTCAAAAGGCAGAGGTGAGTAAGGTCATTCAACTCCAAGCATACGCCGTTCATTGTAAAACATTTAAAATTACGAAAATAACTATATACTTTTTTATCCAAATATATTTTAGTCATTTTATTTCAGGGTATTATTTTACTATAAACCGAATACCACATATCCTATGACGTACTTTTATAAACTTGTTTGTTTGACCTCAAAATCTTTGACCTTTAACAGTCAATGTCAAAAAGTTATCACTCATTCAAAGTATCCGTAACCCGGGTAAGATTTCAAGAGGTCAAGTTGAACACCTATACGAAATTATATAGCTAATTATGCATATGTATGCAGAATATTAAGGAATATTTAGAGACGGCTACGCAGTGATGAAGTAGAATGAAAGTGGAAATGTTTCGGTACTGGGTAAATTAACACGCCGGGTGAACAGGTGAGTGATTAAATTTGACGTTAGTTGCATTTCGTACCAAGCTAACAGTCAACCGACGTGTTACCCGCCAAGTGAAATGAAATTGACCAGTTAGCATGGGACGAAATGCAACTGCACATTAGATCTAATCTCTCACGTGTCTCTTTACCCGACGAGTAAATATTTAACTTAACTAAAATTTCTAACTTTACCCCGATATGGCAGTGCACCTGGGGGCCCATTCAGGTAAGAGTGAGTTCGAGTTCGAGAGCGAGTTAAGCTAAAAATTGCTGGGAAATATATTACTATTAAAATAACGGAACCGTTATTTATACTTCCAACGTATTTACGGGACAGGCCAGATTTTTACCCAACTGTAAAGATGTTCAAGAAGTGTGGAAACATTAAGGCTGTTCCGACCCATATAAAGTTGTTTGCACACATAACGCAAAAAGTATTGCACTTTAAGCCAAGAATTAATAATAAAAGTTTAATATAGTCATATTACTTGCAGCGAAAACAATTTCACAATTTCAGGATTATTTGTTTTGTTACAATTTATTTAAATACGATTTTTATTTAACAGCGCCATCTAACGGTGTAAAACTTCTAATCGGCAATTACAACGAAACCATTAAACCTAAAATTGTGAATATGTTTTCGCTGCAACTTCTATAGCTATATTTAATATTTTTGACGAATTCGTGCCTTAAAGTGCAATACTTTTTGCGTTCTGTGTAAAAAAAAACATTGTATGGGTCGGAACATCCTTAACTATTTAAAATAGTGAGTTGATATTTAGTGACGAATCGAACTCACTCTTGCCCTGAATGGACCCCCTGAACATTTCCTTTATGCCGAGGTTTATGCCTGGTATTACGGCGTAAACAAACACAATTAATTTATAATATGCACTCTATTATTATCAATTAAATATAAAAGTATTACTTCAAAGGAACTAATCGATATTCAAAATATTCAATATTAAAAAAAAAAATGTCACCCACAAATATTGTTTGAGCTCGAAAAGTTGCTCAGTGTTGTCACTATATTGAAATTCCGTACTTAGAATAAGCTGACTAAGGCCGGAGTGCACGACGCTTCGTAAAATGTTATCCGTTACTGATTACATTTGACGATGATGTGACGGCTAATCGCCCATCATATGAAATTGCGTTGCACGTAACATATTTTCGTCAAAGTTAGCTTGCCAGGAGTCAGACCACAAATAGTCCCTCGAAACAATCGGCAAAAATGTTTGCTATATGGCAACTCTTAGCACCGCCTGAGCTGACATAGTACTGCCCTTCTCCCACAGTACATAAACAGAAAGGGACAGGCACAATCGAAGCACCATCTAGCGTCAACCATTCGTACTAACAAACAAAACAGTTGCTCTTGGAGCCGCGGGGTGGCGCTACTAGCGCCCAATATGTCGGCTTGCTAACAGCTGTTGGTAGCACCACAGATTACATAGATATGGCGCCGAAATTTTTAATCTGTGGAACCGAGTGCCAGGCTAATAATTATGAAAAACAAAGCATTGCATTCCATTAATGGCGACGTTTGCCTCTCATTTTAAGGTCCAATAAGACTACAATAATATAAAAATAGTAACTTATTATACTTTGAATTATTATCTGATCGTGATTTTGACGGTGATCGATGGGTCGGGAGTGTTTACGATTAGCGGTTAACATCAGCGATCAACGTAATGTTTAAGTTTCGTGCAACGCAAATTTTGACTGATCTGTCTTTAATCATACGTTGACGGTGATGTTGACGTGCAGGACGGTACGTGCAACCGGGGCTAAGTGATCGACTTAACGATGAGTTTGTTGATTCGGTAAGTTCTTATTTTGGTGTATACCGGTTCGGATCATTTCTTCGTGATGGAGAAAGACATCGGTAGCTAAACCAGCTAGCATTGAAGGACGGGAGAAGCGACTGAGTCATTCGTGTGGACGGCAGTGTAGCCACCAGTTAGTACAAAATGTCTTACACTTTATCGACGAATTTTCTAAATCCACAATAAAATTCCGCAACTCAATCATCAATAGGGTTCCGTTGGAACCCTTTGGGTATGGGACCCTAAAAACAAATAATGTTGATAACATGTAAAGGGAAACATATAAATGTGTACATACATCCATAAAATTAGTTTGTAAAACTGGTTTACGAGTTGCGCATAAATGGCATGGTAATTTCGTTTAAAGGTGCTAGGGCAGGCCAACTCTTGGCGCCATAAACATTTATTTACCTTCGAACAAATTATGTAATAATATGCATCGAAACCTCGATCGAAACACCTCAGAAATTTCAAATGGCTCTTGAGAATGATCATTATTTGATATCATATATTTAAATAAGATTATAAACTGGTCAAGTGCGAGTCGGACTCGCAGACGAAGGGTTCCGTACGATCGTAAAAGAATTAACAAAAAACAATCACCTGTCTGTCTTGTATTTAATTTTTATGTGTTTTATATTGTTTTAATTTATGTTGTTGTAGCAGCAATAGAAATCACAGTCTGTGAAAATTTCAGTTGATTACCTACTTTCACTGTTCCTTCGATACAGCCCGCTGACAGACCGAGAGACGGACATCGGTCGCTTAGTAAACGCTTACGTGTTCAGAAAGAATCCCGCCTAGACTGATACATTATTTTCGGCCCACTTTAATGTAGCCGGTGCATTATATGTGTTATGTGTTACGACTAATATCATAACAGCAGAGATCTAAATCTTTGCATAACAGATAGGTATGTTTGGTACATAGACAAAAAGGAAGAAGATATGCCATCTAGCGCGCGTACTATGAGACCCGCTGTCTCCAATTTTCAAAAACTACCAACCCAACTTAAACGTACACGCCACATGCAAACATAGTTACAAACGAATTGGAGGGTTTGTGTGGATGGGAAATGACTGGACGAACGCATTTTTAGAGCACATTCGCGCGCGGTTGCGGTCTTTCGACTGTGTGGCATACGACGCGCCGCCGGATTCCCATACAATTATATGGCCACTTTGGCCATGCGGCGGAGATGCGATATCGACCGCATGCCAATTCTGCTTTCTTTCTGCTCAGTGGTGTGGTATTAGTCGTTCCATAAAAATGCAGCCAGAATAATTTGGGAGCCTTGTGCGCTGTGCACCTGCCGTTTTTGTCAGACGATTCCTTTTTCTTCCGCAGCGATCTAACCATCTTGTAAAATGACCAATTTCATTGTGCACATGGGAATAGCATCCAAGAATTTGTTATCATGTTGAGTGGGTCTTGTGTCTCATTGATAGCGCTATCAGAAAGCTGCTCAAGATAGACGCATATCAGGTATTTGTTTGTGCAATATTTATTATCTGTACAGTTTGTGGAACATTGTCAAAAGCGACGTGATATAGACTCGCTACACGATGACGCTATTCGCTATCGACGATATAATGTGGGGAAGAGAAATACATTTGCCTTGATTACATTTATTAAACGAGGATAATCAATTATTTGCTAAATAATAAGGTTGTCACTCTTACCACACACAGGAAAATTCATCAACTTAATGAATTTAAAAGACACCAAAGATGGAATGTAAGTGAGCTCGTATCGATTACTCTAATACAATCAATTATATTAAACCCTTTATTTTTTTTTTTCATTTGAGTATGACTCTGGTAGTTAATGTGTACGTAATACATCTATCAGCTACCTAAAAAAGTCTTATGCAAATGTGTAGAACGTTGGGCAAATCAGCTTTTCACGCTTTTTGTTCTTTTCCTGTTCTTTCCCCACACTTTCTTCCACATCCCAATGCATCCACTCGTTTTGAGAAAGGATTTTACCATTTTTAACCGACTTCAAAAAAGGAGGAGGTTGTCAATTCGACAATTGTATTTTTTTATGTTTGTTACCTCAGAACTTTCGCCTGGGTGAATCGATTTTGATGATTATTTTTGCTCCAAAAATGTTAAAGTAAATTTCAAAGTCCGTTCCTCATCTAGCTTCACACAAAACCTTGGCAAGTAAAAAGTTCTTGGATTATACCGTAAGGAAGACAAGAATAAGAGTAACTCTGAACTTCATCATGCAATAATAACTTGCAACTGTAACTGACACTTAATATGTTAAGACAAGATTTAAGGTTATAAAACATTGCTTTGTTGTTTATTAATTAGGTAATTGTATTGTACACTCAATATGTTTTAATGGCCTAATTTTGTAAATCTTTCACGACGGGCATTATGGTCTACAAGAATGGTTTAATCCAAAATGTTAAAGAAAATTGTATTGTCCATAATTAATTTAAGTGTGTTATATTGGATAAAGAAACATTAATTAAAATGAAACTTTTAATCAGCTGCGTCTATCGGTCATTTGTCCATTGTTTTTTAATCATACCCTTGAATCGAACCAATTCCATACTAAATAATAAATATGGTTCCCTGCCAAAATAACGAGAAAGGAATCAAATCAATCAAATAATCAATAGAGTGAATTGTTTGGTGCTGGAACAAAAGGATATCCAGCTAAATTAGATAACAGCTAGATAGGTAGGGATAAAATAGCACCATACCGTACAATCACAGCATCATTCTTTCGCTTTATCTATAGATCTCATACACACTCTAGGGCTGAGATAAATAGTCGTAACCGAAACTAATGCTAACGCAAAGTAATACTTTGTGACGTCACTTTGACACATTTTGTCTGGACGAAATCTCAAAGTAGATAAAATTGACGTCACAAAGTACTACTTTTCGTTAGTCTTAGTTTCTGTAACGACTATTTATCTCAGCCTAAGATTGCAGGTGCTACTTACCTAACCTTTACCACTTGACCCACCCAGGCAGGACAAGACAATTCCCCTCACTTCCACTTTGTTGATCTGTTTCGTCATTCTCTCATCACTCATTTGCTCTACAAGTCCAAGCCACCTCTTCTTTCTATCATCGTCAGATATTTGACACTGCTCTCTAACCTACTTACTGTGGAACTTGTCCGTACAACTCGGCAAACTTTTCTCAGAGAATTTCTGCAGCACAATTATTCTACAAATCGGTACCAAGAATTATGCAAACATTACAACACCCGAAATTTTTTTTAGCGAATCGATCTGGTATGTTGTTCCTATATATCATTACAGCTCAAATTTAAGCTCCTTCTTGAACTGGTACTCGGGAAAAACTCATTAGAAAACAAACTCTAATTTAGATAAAAGTACTTCAATTTACATTTACATCTTTTTTTATTCTTGAAGTTACTTTTATCATTTTCATTAGTTACGAGCCAATCTGTCCGTAAAATAAAGTAAGTACAATTTGTCATTCAGATCATAAGTAGGTTGTACTTACGGAGTATTTTATTCAACATAATTTTTATTTACAATTATAATAATTATTTCGTTATATTATTTATTATATATTAATTATATTATTATTTGGTGAAAAGCTCTAAGTCGTAATAAAATTATTATGGGTTGCAAACACTAAATATTTTTCGACTTCTTGTTTCGATTTTATGCTTCGATTATTAAATTTTAGCACGGTAAATATACATAATCCAACATAAAGTTTAATTAAATAATCATCAGGTAGGCTGTCGAGTGCCGCTGTGTCGTCGTTGCCGCGCCGGCGGCTGAGATGCCGAACGCAGTGTATCGTGCCACGTCCCCAGTGAGACTTCCCTGGTACCGCACTATGTGTTTGGCAGGGACTGACCTCTCGGGAGCGCATGAGGTAGCGGACGAGGCGACCGCGCAGCACGGCGAGCGTGTTGCGGTCGAGCTCCGCACCACCCCCTGCGCCACCCACCACCGACTGCACCAACACCTAGACCATGCCACATCATCTATAGGACTAACACGCTAAAAGGGCACAAGTGGCAAAGATAGCAACTATGATTTATTAAGGTGCCCGTACACGGACAATTTTTGAGGCAATTAATTCGTCGCACTCGGGACATACAGGCGTATCTCACAATTATAGCTTTTATATAGATATATAGAATACATATATTAATTTATTTGCTTTATTATTTATGTTTAAACTCTTAGCAAAGATTCTTACCAGGTTATTTTTTTAAAACATCATTTGCAGTATATTCAGTAAAATATGAAAGAAAACCGAGAAACTATGACTTTTTCAACTCTACTGCAAATTTAATAAAAATGAGATGCGATGCGCCTGTTTGTCCCGGGTGCGACGAATTGATAGGCAAATTTTTGGTAAACATAATGGAGCAATATAATAATAATAATAATAATAAAAGTAGCTTCATAGACTCAGTAGTGCCATACTATAAGTACAAACCGGAAGACGTATTGGAAAAGGATGGCACTAAGCTCTATTGGGATCGACCAATACAGACCGATAAGACAATTAAGAGCAATAAGCCCGATATTGTATTGGTCGATCCCAAGTCCAACCAGATCTTCCTCGTAGACATAACAATACCACATGACGAAAACCTCGACAAGGCCGAAAATGAGAAACTTATGAAATATTTAGACCTGGCCCACGAGGTTACCGCCATGTGGCGTGCACGGAAAACCACCATCGTGCCAATTGTTATGTCTACGAACGGCGTTGTCCCAAAAAATTTGGCCAAAAATTTAGAAAAATTAAACATCGATATTGGGCTCCGATTCCAGATGCAGAAAGCGGTTCTACTCTCGAACACGAGAATCGTTCGGCGGTTTCTGTCTCTGTAGCTCGGAGACGCCTTATAGGATTTGTCCCAGGTGGGACCTCCCTAAGGCTAAATTCAGTTTTAGGTTTATATTTTTTAAGACTTCTTTTTTTGTATTTTTGTACTAAATAATATAAACCTAAGATTTGTTATATTCATATATACTGTGAATAATAATAAAATGTTTTATTGAGGCACACAGTCCTAAATACATGAAATATACAGTAATGTACAGTAATTACTAGTCATTAGCATAATAAACCTAAAAATGTATTTACATGATTTACAGAGAAAAAAAAAATTAAAATTAAAATCAAACAGACAAAATCAAACAAATCGACATAGAATAGAAATAAAATAGAGTTATGAAATTACTATACAATTCATAAAATGTCAAGAAAGAGATAGAGATTAAAATACACAGTACTATGTTTACATTAAATTTTTTACATTTAAAATTACATTAAAGCATGCATTAACAGATTACAACAAAATAAAATCACAATAATATAAATAATCAGAAATACATTTAACAATCTTATTATTCGATGATGCCACACGCTCCAGAAGAGACGCTTTAGATTTGCGGACGATGGCAAAGAAGTCGTCAAGCCGGTTTTCCGCGAACATGCCAGACGCACTACACCGCCACGGCAAGCGCAGCAAGCTGCGCAGAGCGTTATTATACTGCACCCGCAGCGAGTGCAGTGCTCGCTGCGTGTACTGGCACCATAATGCGGCGGTATAGAACGCCTGACAGTACGCTCGGAACAGTGTAATCTTCACCTGCCTGGAGCACTGCGAAAAACGACGGGCGAGCATATTGCTTCTCATCGCAATTGCGCGGCGCTGCCGTTCTATATCTTCATTGTCTATCAGTCTGTCTGTAATTACGTGCCCTAAATATTTGAATTTTGTAGTAATTCTCAACGGAGAATCACGCAAAGTTATTGGCGGGATATTGTCAGGGCCGCCTCTGTATTTGAAGAGGACGACCTCTGTCTTCCTCACTTAGTAAGACCATGTCGTCGGCGTAACTGAGACTATTGACACAAACGTTACCTAAATGACAACCGACTCCGGCCCCACTCAGCTCCTCTATAAGCCCATTCACATATAGATTAAATAGATCCGGGGACGTCAGTCCACCCTGCCTGACACCGCAACGAAGCCGATATTCATGCGACAGCGCATCTCCCCATCTCACCACATTCACCTGATTTCCGTACCAGTATCTCAACAGATTAATGAGATCATAGAGCAACACCAATACATTTTCGGCAACTATCCCAGCGATATGTAGCAATATTGCTCCACATCGCTCCATACTTTTCGTGACGCCGGTGAGTTATTTATCGAATTGCCACGTATCCGTACACTAGCTCGCCGCATGCGAACAATTAATTGCTTCATTAAACCATGTTGCTGGAGATTGCTGGATGTTGTCGTGGCGACGAAATCGACAGAACTTGCTGCAAGTTGAGCAACTTTAGTTGCCCGTGTACGGGTACCTTAAAAAGTATTGCCGTTTTGCAAATGATGAAATGAATGACTGAAAAAAGAAAACATTTTTTTTTTAAATTGATTTCTTTAATCACAGTTTTACCCTCGTTGTCTACTCATTTCTGCCATCTAATTTGAAGATCATTTAATTTAACGTAATTAACAGCCAGATGGTCACAGAAAGAAAGCATTTTTAAAAATATATTTATTTATAACTCCTGAAGCAATTAAATACATGACATGATCAGGTGGTGTGATGCGACGATTCATTTTATATGGGCATCCCTGCTTGACCCAGAGGTAGATGGCACGATGCTAATGCTGCAGCATTGATTGATATTGAGTAAGTAGGCAATGCAACTGAATATTTGACTGATCTCTTCAAATCAGTCAAACTTTGAGGCACCAATATGGAAAATGGGTCAGTACCGAGGGTATGCTAACATCAAACCATGCCACTTCCACAATCACCTTCAATTCGTCGTTATTTAACTTAGTGGCTGGTCTTCCTCGTCGTTCACTCTTCAAGTTCAAGTTTCCAATACAAAAGCGGTTAAACCAAAAACGCATGGTGCGTTCGTTAGTCGTATACTCTCCATACACCGCATTTACATTATGAGCCATTTCTGCTGCGTTAGTCCCACGTCGGAACTAGTATTCTAAAATTACTTTGTTTTTCGCCGCATCCATGTTTACTCTAAAAGCTGAATGTAAAAGCAATTGAAATTCAAACAATCGAATGTTGTATCTAATTTTTTTTTTTTTGTATGTTTAATCTTGCGATCAGTCGTTTGACTATGAGCAGATGTGATGAGTGATAAGTTGGCATTAAGGTGGCCCAACCCGGCGGGCCCAACTCATTCGCGGGCACAGTACAAAACCGTGCTGTTGCGCTCTGGGACCTTCTCTGTTTCAAAACATAAGACAGGCTCCATGATGAGGAAGATGCAACATGTCCACAAAAAAGACAATGTGCATAGTGTATGATTTGGTAAGATTTACGAAAATTTTAATTTCATAACGACTTATAGCTAAAAGTAAACCACTACCGCTGTAGTCAAAAATCTAACAAAAACCAAATAGATAATAAATCTTGATTAAATAAGCTATGTCTGATGACTAATCTTTTTACGATGTTCTTACTTTATCATTGCGTAATCCACCTCTAAAGTTTTGCATAAAACGCGCGAAAAATTCGAACTTTCGGACCTTATAACTTAGAAACCAAACACAATTTTACAATGCCAATGGTCATCAGACATCTAATTCGATCAAATAAAGCTATTTTGAGCAAAATTTTGGATCTCTGACAAGAAATATGGGCGTGATCTTCTTTCCCCTTTTGTATGGGGAGATGAGCGGGTTGGGCCACCTTAAGAGTAGGATTTCCCAGTGGAGATCTCTCTATTATTTAATTTTGGCTTTCTAAAAGCTATGGTCTTGGAGAATTTTGCGCCGTTTGAGGCGGTCGGTTGTATCTGGTATTGTTAGCTTTGCAGCCAGTTGATTTGGGTGGATTTTCAGTCTATTCTGGTATCTCTCGCAGCAAGTTTTGATCTCGTCCTTGACTGTGTGGATGTGGAGGGGGTTGTATCTAATTTAAAACAATTTTATAGTTTTGGTGTGAAAGTAGTTTCATATCTGACACCTGATTGATTTTTTATTTAATGGTGTGACCGATTTTAATGAAATTTTGAGGCAATGTTCAACGGCTGAGTGGAAATCAGCCGCTGCCAATTTCACCTTGCCATGCTGGATTCTAAACAAGTATTTTATATTTGGTAGTAAGTACATCAATACTAGCTTGATACACGACTGCAGGACTTACAATACCATATTTCACACACAATATTGTTTCATGCAAGCCCAAACAAGGTGAGGTTATGAAGGGATTATGTGCTTTGTCGATATGTTAATGTGTGTTGCCAGTGGTGTGAGTAACACAAACCTGCCAGCGGGGCAACGAGTTCTCGAGCAGACGAATCTCCTTCTTGTCCACCCTGCAACACATATTTAATGTTAGGTTCACGCATACATTTCCCAGAAAGGAAGACCCACATGGTAGGGCACCATATAGTAAACAAGCTTTTCAAATCGCAGACAAAAGATAAAGGGACAGTCCATTTACTGTTGTACCTAGACCTAACTTTTATTCCGTATTCTGTGTGCAATCAAGGACAATTTTTCTTTGTCGTTTCGACCATCTATTCATCCAATGCTACCAACCCGGTCGGCTTAGCCATGGAACAACTCGCATTCGTGACGAAAATGCACTTATCCAACTCGGAAAGATAATGAAATTGGTACATGAGCAGGGCTTGGATCGAATCCATATTTATACTCTGGTATGGAATACTCATGGTCAAGGAATGTGACATGTATGTATGTATAATCGACCGTGAAGCAAGGACAGATTATTTTAAGAAAGAGCCCAGTAAGTCCCCGCGCTTCCGAGATACAAGCCGCTTAGCGGTGCCTTCGAACTGATAGTCCTATAAGGCCAGCTCGGAGCTCACCTGTCGGCGAGCTGCGTCTCCACGTCGACGAGCTCGTCGCCAGCGTCCTGCAACTCCGAGTCGCGCACCGTCTCCTCCGCCTCGGAGAACGTCAGCACACCGTCACCTGCGCCGCAAAAGCGCCATTGATTCAAATCAACACTCTAATGTACAGTATTTTGGGAATCAATGAATGGAAGGAGAGGTAAACTAATTCAGTCCGATTAGACATGGCATGAAAACATCTGATTCCTCTTCTACGGATGGAATTGTTTTATTTACATTTTTCACAAAAACATGTGGTCTCTTGGAACAGACTGCCACAGGAAGTCATAAGTGCCTAAACAGTGACCGGGTTCAAGAACTCTATTAAGCAATTGTTTTATATATAATAATAAAAAGAGACATTATATTCTTTTATATTTCTTCAGATTTTCTTATCAAAGTTATAAATCTACTAAAGAATACGTTTTTAATGCATGAATATCATTTTGGCTGATACCTATGTATTGATCAGTGATATCTAATCGAAATATCGCATATTTTTTTAAACAATCCTATTAATGGAAATGTAAGTTGTAGGACAACAGACAGAACTGAAGTTTTTACAATTTATTCGGATTTTATTTGAGTACATACTCAATACATACGTAGAGAGCTTTCGGAGATATGACACAATACATTTGCAGATGACTGATCCATGCTATAGGTATTTGGTTTTTGGCTACAGGATAACAGGAGACGAGCAGCTCGAGAGGTGGAGCTCGCGTCACCCCATACTCATAGCATCGAGAGATGCGAGGTGCAGGACACAACATGGGGTGGACAGAGAAAACTGTAAAATGTAACCTAATCTCATCTTAAAAGTGGCTAGGAACACACCAAAATCCAAAGTTTCGTCAAAAAGTGAGTAATTACCTAAACTAACATAAATTGAAGTAACAAAAGATACTTTAAGGATGTTCCGACCCATACAATGTTGTTTTTACACAGAACGCAAAAAGTATTGCACTTTAAGGCACGAATTAGTCAAAAATATTAAATATAGCCATAGTAGTTGCAGTGAAAACATATTCACAATTTCAGGTTTAATGGTTTCGTTGTAATTGCCGATTAGAAGTTTTACACCGTTAGATGGCGCTGTTAAATAAAAATCGTATTTAAATAAATTGTAACAAAACCAATAATCCTGAAATTGTGAAATTGTTTTCGCTGCAAGTAATATGACTATATTAAAATTTTATTATTAATTCGCGGCTTAAAGTGCAATACTTTTTGCGTTATGTGTGCAAACAACTCTATATGGGTTGGAACAGCCTTAAGGCTGTGCAACCCATAAAAAGTAGTTTGTGCACAGAATGCAAAAAGTATAGCACTTTTAATCACAAATCCGTTATAAACGTTAAAAATAGTCATAGTAGTTGCGGCAAAAACATTTTCAGAATTTCAGGTTCAATGGTTTTATTGTAGTTACCGATTAGAAGGTTTTACACCGTTAGGTGGTAATAAAAAAACCGGCCAAGTGTGAGTCGGACTCGCACACGAAGGGTTCAGTACTATTGTACAAGATTTAACACAAAAAATAGGATTTTTGTACAGGGCTCCCCTTCAATTTTTATTTGACCTATTTGTTGTTATAGCAGCACAATAAACACACTCTTTGTGAAAATTTCAGCTGCCTACCTATTACAGCTAATGAGATACAGCCCTGTGACACATGGACAGACAGACGGACAGCGGAGGCTTAGTCATAGGTATTCCGTTTTCACCCTTATGGTACGGAACTCTAAAAACGTTATTTTGAAAATTGTAACAAAACCACAGAACCTGAAATTCAGAAAATATTTTTGGCACAACTACTATGGCTATATTTCACATTTGTAATAAACTCAGGGCCAGTGAATACGTTCTTGCATTCTGTGTTCAAAAAACTTAGAATGAGTCGGAACAACCTTAAACAGCCGAAGTATCAAGGGTTTAGAACCGATACGACGACTGACCTTTGTTCAACGGCTTCACACTCTGGTCGGGCAGGAGCTGGTACTGCTTGAGGAGGTGCCAGTGCGCGTGCAGCGCCTTGGCGGTCCGCGCCGGGTAGAACACGCCCGGGTTCGACTCCAGCAACTCTTGGAATCGCTCCAAAGTCGGCGCCGATGTCTGGAGCCAGAGAGAATGTATTCATTGTATAGGATGGGCATTAACTGTATGCGCAGTTTGACTATGTTATAAACAAATAATTATGGAACCCAGAAATGTTCAATTCATATTTTTTAAAACTCATAAAATGGAAATATATATCACATCTAATTAAATAAAAAATACGATGTCTAAGTGACGTCCACCAATTTGTTGACAAGTCGGACTTCAATTCAATTAATTTGACCAATTCACTATAACGCAGAATAGTCTCTGGCGTGCCGGCTGACTTCAGGCGACCTTCATTAATTTTTCTTACTGTAGACTGGGTTGCCTAAAACATTTGAATCCATTTCCGAATAGAATTTGTGCTTGGTGCTTCACTATATCAATTTATACCGAATTATTGTTTGCGCAAAACGTGCGATACCCAATCTGCGCTCCTGTGAACGTCTTCAGGGCGTCTGCCTGTGGGTTTTCGATATATAGGTACACGACAACAAACCAATACAGTTAATGCCCACCCTAACGGCATGGGTTTTCAAAACCCCCGAGAAAGTTCGCAAGCCCATGGAAGTCATTGAACGCAGAAACGGACTTGAAGTCTTAGCCCTACTTAGTCGTGTAGTATCAGCCGCCTCATTCTCAGCTTATCATTTACTGAGACATATGATATGAATTTAATTTCTTGCCAACTTTTATCGAAATCGGTTCAGAAGTTTGGTGATGAAGAAGTAAGAAACTGTTTTTTTTTTTCGGGTAAGGAGTAACTGTATGCTATACTGTGTTGCAATTTAGTGTCGAGTCATGTTCGCATCAGTATATTTTTGCCACGATTAGCTGCCCATACTAGCTGGCCGCCCTAGGTCCGGGCCTAGTGTTTTATTACTGGCATTCGTTTTCATCAATAAAAATTAACAAAATAAAGAAATATATTAAATGTGCGGTGGCACTCACGCTGGGCAGCGAGGCGAGCAGCTCCTCCTCATCGGTGGAGTAGAGCGCGGAGGCGTGCACCGACGCGACCAGGTCCGGGTGCAGGTTGCGCAGCGCCGCCGCCGCCACGCGCGAGATCTCCGCGTTGTAGAGAAGCGCGTACCAGCGCGACTGCAGCTCGCCTACCGTGAAGCGGCAGGAGAACTTCACACCGCGGTGCACGGTGCGCAGGTCGTTGGTCTGCAAAAAGGATGTGTCGGGTGGAAATTAAAAAACGCTCGTTAGACAAATAAATAAATAAATATACTTTAATGTCAAAAGATTTTCGGCCTTTGCAATGAGGTTTTTTTTTAAATTTAGAATAAATTTCAAATCCTAATATTTCTAGTCTTCAGCTGTTGTTTCCATACATAGCGCATTTAATAAAAATTAGACTAGACCAACGACATACACAAATAAGAATACTACTTCCGTTTTTTTTCTTTAATCTGTGCAAAAATACTTTGAATTTCAAAATTAAATGAGAATGAACATTAATAAATCCATTGGGAATGCAAGATTAAAATTGGCGGCCCAACCCGGCGGGACTAACTCATTCGCGGGCACTGTACAAAACTGTGCTGTTGCGCTCTGCTGTCTTCTCTGTTTCAAAGAAAAAGACAGGCTCCGTGGTGAGGAAAATGCAACATGTCCACAAAAAAGACAATGTGCATAGTGTATGATTTGTTAAGATTTTCGAAAATTATAATTACAAAACGACTTATAGCTAAAAGTAAACCACGACCGCTGTAGTCAAAAATCTAACAAAAACCAAATAGATTATAAATCTTGATTAAATAAGCTATGTCTGATTACTAATCTTTTCAAAATTTTCTTACTTTATCATTGCGTAGTAAACCACCGAAGTTATTGTAAAAATCTTATTGTGTAAATAACTTAGAAACCAAACACAATTTTGCAATGCCAACGGTCATCAGACATCTAGTTCGATTAAATAAAGCTCTTTTGAGAAAAATTTGGGATCTCTGATAAGAAATATGGGCGTGATCTTCTTTCCCCGTTTGTATGGGGAGTTGAGCGGGTTGGGCCACCTTAAGGATGTTCCGACCCATACAATGTTTTTTTTACACAGAACGCAAAAAGTATTGCACTTTAAGGCACGAATTCGTCAAAAATATTAAATATAGCCATAGTAGTTGGAGCAAAAACAAATTCACAATTTCAGGTTTAATGGTTTCGTTGTAATTGCCGATTAGAAGTTTTACACCGTTAGATGGCGCTGTTAAATAAAAATCGTATTTCAATAAATTGTAACAAAACCAATAATCCTGAAATTGTGAAATTGTTTTCGCTGCAAGTAATATGACTATATTAAACTTTTATTATTAATTCGTGGCTTAAAGTGCAATACTTTTTGCGTTTTGTGTGCAAACAACTTTATATGGGTCGGAACAGCCTTAAGGTGGTGTTTCCCGGCAGGACTAACACATTGGCGGGCACGGTACAAAACCGTGCTATTGCGCTCTGGGACCTTCTCTGTTTCAAAGAAAAAGACAGGATCCGTGATAAGGAGGATGCAATATGTCCACAAAGCAGACAATGCTTTGTTACGAAAATTTCAATTACAAAACGACTTATAGCTAGAAGTAAACCACGACCGCTGTAGTAAAAAATCTAACAAAAACCAAATTGATTATAAATGATCATGAAACAAGCTTTGTCTGATGAATAATATTTTTAAGGTGTTTTTATTTTATCGTTGAGTAATGCACGTCCAAAGTTATTATACAAAATGCACGAAAAATTCGAACTTTCGGACCTTATAACTTGGAAACCAAACACAATTTTACAATGCTAACAGTCATCAGACATCTAGTTCGATCAAATAAATATGGGCATGATCTTCTTTCCAAGTTTGCATGGGGAGTTAAGCGGAAAAACCCACCTTAAGCTGTGCAACATGTGCTACGCATGTCCTAAGAGCTATAGGACATTGTAACAATATTATTAGGGTTCCCAGTTTCACAGAACCATAGAAAAGACCTAAAAACCAGAAGTAAACACCCTTATAATAAAATTAAAAAAAAACCATTGCCAAGCATGGTTACAAAAAGCTAGAACTAATCCCAAAAGGTATTCTCCACGAAACATTTGACATAGGAGAGTTAGAATCCATAAATTCACCATTTAAAAAAAAACATTTTTATGCAGTTTACAGACAGAGGTTACCATTTCACAGTCAAAGCATTCTCACCTGCTGAACTCCGATAATGAGAGCCAGATCATCGATGGGTTTCCAGCGACCGAGGTCTTTGGTGCTAAGCTGGCTCAGCTGACCCTTCTTCTTGGAACGGCGGTTCACAGAGCTGCTACCCGAGGGTCGGCTGGACGAGCGCCGCTTCTGTTCAATGGAAAATGTTTAGCTATAGGAATAAAAATTTATTCGTATTTTTACTCCCTTTGAAGTTTTTTGTCGTTTCATCTTTGTTCCTGATAATGGAAACATCTTTAAAAACGATGAATCCAAGGGTGTGAAAAAAATATAGAAATACTGAAATAAACTTAGCTTTTCGTATGTAAATAACTTGTCAGCTAATATGTGCAATCATATCTAGACCCAACTAACCTCATTGGCGAGAGGTGTGGAGGGGCCAGGAGTGGATGGAGCGGGGACTGCTGCAGATGCCATCAACTCAGTGAAGGGAGTAGAGTAAGACTGAGTGCGGACACGCTTGTCGGAGCGGGGGGCGAGTGGCGGTGCTGCGGGCGGCACGAGGCTGTACTCCACCAGCTCATCGTCGAACTTGCGGCGTTTAATCGAACGCGAAGAGCTGAACACATGCATGCATTTAATCTTCAATTCATCAATTGAAAATTCAAATTGTGTAGAACTTTTAATATACACACTGTTGTAGGTAGGCCCTCGGTTAGGTAAACCTTGGACACTTCTTTGACGAGTACAAAATAAAAGAAAAGAAGAAAGGTATGTGTGAATAGACATTAAATAAATATGGTCAAGATGTCGCAATAGGATAAAGGAAGCATTGTGACGATTAGAAAAATAAGCAATTCATTTCTTGAGGGTACAGCATTGTGATAAACCACTCTAATCTCGCTTCAAGTAGGTTACTAAAACAAGGAGTGGGGTAATAATTATCCCTTCAAAATTTTAATTAATACTTCCACTTTATTCAAAAATATTTTACGTCGTTTATGAAAATATAAGAAAGGTTTATTTGTACGAGATGCCCAGCGTAATGACCACTCTAACCTCGAACCTCTAACCTTGACCGAAACAGTCTATGTCGAGAAATGAAACTAGATAAATTATTATCAAGTGCATATAAATAAATCAAAGATTGTCCATGAAATAATATGAACTGAATGAAATAATTCACTTAGTTTATTTTTGAAGTTAAGAATAGTTGTTTTCACCAACACGCTACAACGTCTGCTAGCCTGGGCTTTAGTACCTAGTAAAAAAGTAGCATTTGATTAAAAACCTGCGTCGTTTGGCGGCGTCATCTAAGAGCTGTTGTTGATGCTGAGTGTGGAGGCTCGTTCCGAGAAAGTCGCCTTCGGAGGCGGTGGTCGAAAGCCCTGACCCTGGTTGATCCATGGTTCGATTGCTATTTGGTCAGTTAAATTTAGTAAAACGTACTTGCGTCGAATAAAACTGAAAGCGATAAACAGATAAAATAACCAAAAAATAACAAACACAGATCGTTCCACACGATAGGATTTTATGCTCTGTGGATCCACCAAAGAATTCGTAGAAATTGCTATTCGCGGCACTATTACTTATTCTGTGGTCGCGGTCCGATTTGAACCATCGTTACGAAAAGCACGCTCAAAAGTGGTCCGATTCGCGCTTACAGCCCTCAAATTGGCGTCCCGTGCACGGTATGAAGTTAGTGCTGCGTCACGCAATGCCGTACACAGTGCTCACGCTTCGGATGTAGAGCACCGTGTGTGGAACTGTCAATGTGGCTTTTTGACGTTACCAAAGTGTAATCATCGTCTTTCCAACTTTTTTTTTCACAAACTGTTGAATGACCCTCAGTTCATAATTCAAGTTTAGCTTAGAGCAATTGATTAGATTCAAGTTTGGGGTGAACTACGAGCATAAATGTCATTAAATGACATTAGTGCTCGTAGTTCACCCCGGAAACCAGATAACAAACATGAAACAAATTTTGTTTCATGTTTGTTTTTTTTGTTTCCGTTAGCGCCTACACAGACGGTTCCAATCGGTTGTAATGCTTACTGCTTTGAGCGTGCAATCTCATTTGGGACGCTTGTGTACGCGTGTGTTATTGATTATAGTTCAAATTGGAATGCGCAGCTGCATTCCTTTTCTACGGGATCCACACAATATACAATTGTATAATATATCCTGATATTCTATTTAGTCTGTGATCCACACAGATGAAAGAAATTATATATACCCTTCGCTCCGAAATGCGTACATACATTGCAAAGATCGCAGAAATAGCGAATACAGTGAATACTTGTGTTCCAAATTGATGTCATTGCTCATAGTCACAATCGGTAGATATGAAATCGGAACGAATTTGAGCAGACTTTTTTTTAATGCAACCTGACATGGATTGCTAATACCACACGACTACCGTTCAACCACCCAATTTACCACATTCCCGAGGGAATTAGGTGCCATTCCAGGACCTTCATTTTATGAGCACGGCTACACTGACATGGATGGAAAACACGAATAATTTTTCATTGCCGCTTCGACCATCCTTTTCATCCAATGCGAGGGTACCAACCTGGGTCCGCTTAAACCCTACCACCTTATAGGAGAAGGGGACCTACTGTTATTACATAGATTCCGAACCATGGAGCAGCTCGCATTCGTGACGAAATGCACTTATCGAACTCAGAAACAGAAAGAAAGTGGTGCATTACGAGGCGAGGACCTCCAGACCTCTGGTACGCTAGCCCCGCGCCACTAGGCTTTGAGCGGCTCACATATGTGTCAGAGCCTAACCTAACTACCTCGAAAATTCGGAACTATCGTGTACGCGTGACTTGCTGCAATCTTGCATTTCGAAACGGAGGGATAATTTTCGTAGCTAGTTTTACGAGCTCTTTGATAATTATAGACGTTTATCTTTTTTATCTGTTCGAGCAAAGCCGATTCCATTCTGCCCTGCGGGTCTACCTACTCATAAGATTCTAACTAGTGAGTTGATCTTCGGAAAAACAATGTTTTCGGAGATTAAAAATATAGTGTTTACGCGTAGTAAACTTGCGTTTCGAACTTCATTTAGATGAGAAGCATTTTCAAAATATGTTAGAAAAAGTATAAATTATATTACGAAATCCAAACATGACTGTGACGAGAGAAACAATTTTTGCCCGAGCTAATCTATATTATTTATTCTGTGCCATATTTGATTGACTTTTCACTCATAAGGCCGCGTTCAAACTAAACCGATTGTCAGCCGCTGACTGTGAACAGGCTCATTGTAATCCCCAACGTGAACGTGAAGTCAAACTGTATTATGCGTTCATACCATGCCGACAATAAGCTAATTACTAAAATATTCTTCACATAAATAATAATAATTTCGCATTTGAAATTTTTCCGTGAATATATTTCTGCATTTTTTTTTCTATGTCAAACATAACGAAATACCGACCGGCGTGCATATTCAGTGCGAAGCGTACTTCGTTTAGTGTGGCTCCGACCTTCCAGGGAGCAACTTTATGTATTGACGAGCATATAGGGATTTTTGGTGTCGACCTGACACATAAACTTAATTTCGAAGGCCATATCAAGAATAAAGCCAAGCTCGCCTCGAAAAAGCTGGGAGTTCTCAACAGGGTACGTCAATATTTCACGCCTGACCGAACGAAAGGTTGAATTGAATATGGATGGAAATTCTGTAAACTGCGTAACGCGCGCTTACAGTCGGCGGCTGACGTTTGGTTTAACGCGGCCTAAGGCTGTAGAAAACAAATGTTTTGGCGAAAGCTTTTGCCTGTCCAAATTGACAATTTCACAAAAATATTACAAAGACATCAATAAAAAAAAATATTCTGGGTTATAACCTATAAATAAAGCTAAAATTAGATAATTTTCAAATTTGAATGGAAGAGAATTAAGAGCACCTGTGCCTTGTGAAAGCCACGAGTGCAAGATTTGGCCGTAATGGCTCTAATAATTGCATACAGGTTGAACGCGAGCCGCATGCTCTGCCGCTTCTACAACAAGATAGTGATGACGAGCGACGGTTCCACCATCGTTGCTCTGCATAGGGAGCCAGAATTCCCTTACGAGTACTCTAGACCGTTGCCCGCCGAGCCAGCACCCGACCCAGGAGTGCTACGATTGAGTGACCCAACAGAGATCAAACGTGTCTTCAAAGAGATGTCCCCGGAGATGGCACGCGAGCAGCTGTCCAGCTTGACGCTGACAACGAAGCATCGCTGGTTCCCGCGCGCACGTGACAAGAAGGCAAAGAAAACTCCCATGAACAGGCCCTACCTTTGATCTCAGAAAATTTAATAATTTAATGTTGTATTAGTATTCTTAGGACAAGACTTACACAAGAGCAATACTCTATGATAATTAATCTTATTTGATACTACTACTCATTCAAGCTGGCTAGATGTTTGCATGTAATTTTGTTATCCTTAGAGGTACTTTACACTTTAGTAAGTATTGTACACATTTTAATAGAGATGTAATAAATTTTGAAAATGTGTATATTGTTTTAATAATGAAAATAAAAAAAAACCTTGTTTTTATAGGTTTTCTGATAGTAACCATTTCATGAATCATGTCCTCTTCTCGACTTGAAAAGTTAAGTTAAGGGGACAATTATTTTATATTATTCGCTTTTATTTGAATGGTTCCTAGATAACAGCTGTATAAATTTGCATTCCTCTTCCATCTCGCAGAGATAGGTATGTTAATTTACGATAGTATTTTATTTATTTTAAGGCCCGCGCCACGGTCTTTACGTGGATCGGGTGACGCAAATGGCGCCCCTGGTTCTACAATGGGGTGCAGGAAGCATAGGATTGAGAATCAGAAACCGATCCTGAAACATCATAAAAGTGGTAAAACACAGTAACATTTCAGCATTAGCTGTTTTCAAACTGAATTTTATTTGTTATGGTAACGGTGTTTTTAATTTAGGCATCATGTGCAATAAGAGGGTGTGTGCAACTATTGACAACACGATTCGCTGTTTCTCTTATTTATTTATGATATTCATTCTGTAGGCAGAAATAATAATAATTTAAAAACCATATTTCCAAAAATCCTATTGTTCAACATTTCCACAACCGTCAGAGAATGTATATTATTTCCGAAGAATATGTACGTGGTCACCATATATTTAGAGTAACTCAATGCTCACAAAGCCCACTTCACTTCTCTCTCTTACAGGAGAAATGATTTTGCTAATTTACTGGGCATCGCTAGTGCTGCCCCAAGCGGTTGGTCCACCAAACAAATTCGAGAATTGTAAACTAAAACAGAAAAATAAGTTTATCCATGGCGAGATTTGAACCAGCAACACTTTGCCCGGGCATCATAAGCCGTAGTGAAGTTGTAAATTTATTAAGGCTACCGTGAACATACAGGATCAAGGTGGGTATTCCCACTCAATTCCCCATACAGACGTGGAAAGAAGATCATGCGCATATTTCTTGTCAGAGATCCAAAATTATACTCAAAACAGCGTTATTTGATTGAACTAGATGTATGATGACCAGTGGCATTGTAAAATAGTGTTTGGCTTCTAAGTTACAAGGTCTGAAATTTTTCGCGTTTTATACAATAACTTTGGAGGTGCATTACTCAACGATAAAATAAAAACATCTTAAAAATATTATTCATCGGACAAAGCTTGTTTCATGATCATTTATAATCAATTTGGTTTTTGTTAGATTTTTTACGACAGCGGTCGTGGTTTACTTTTAGCTATAAGTCGTTTTGTAATTAAAATTTTCGTAAATCTTACCAAATCAAACACTATGCGCATTATCTGCTTTGTGGACATGTTTTAACCTCCTCATCACGGAGCCTGTCTTTTTCTGTGAAACGGAGAAGGTCCCAGAGTGCAACAGCACGGTTTTGTACCCTGCCTGCGAATGAGCTAGTCCCGCCGGGAAGGGTCACCTTAAGGCTAATGTTGATTAGGATTTTTACCCAAACCATAGATGGCGCTGTTATTAAGTCTGGTAACTGACTTCTAAGATATCATAGCATGGAAATTATGATGATTTACAAGATATGCAACAAATCCGTTCGACTGTCCATGCCTTGTTCAATTAACATGTTATCAAACTCCTTAAAGAACCACTAGATCATTCGGCCTTATTCCATCTCTCCAGCACACATAACAATTCCAACGTTTGTGAAAAGATATGAAGAATGTTTCAGTTGTACAAAAGGTAATGTAAAATATATGTTTTAAAAAGAAAAAAATTATGTATGTAGTAAAATGTGTTAGTGTTTTTTAGGGTTCCGTAACCAAAGGGTGAAAACGGAACCCTATTACTAAGCCTCCGCTGTCCGTCCGTCCGTCTGTCACAGGGCTGTATTTCATGAACCGTAACAGGTAGGAAGCTGAATTTTTCACAGATTATGTATTTATTTTGCCGCTATAACAACAAATAGGTAACATTTTAAAATAATAAAAATTAAAGGGGGAGCCCATACAAAAAACGTGTTTTTTTTTTATCTTGTACGATGGTAAGGAACCCTTCGTGTGCGAGTCCGACTCGCATTTGGCCGGTTTTTTTATATAATAAAATGACTAAAGGTACCTATCCAAGTGTGGAAAGACCCTAAAGGGCTGCTACGCTTTGTGGAAGAGCTCGGCTGGCTGAAGTGAGCCAAAAGTCGGGTTACTGAGCACAACGGCCTCGTGTCAAGTGCGTTCAAGCGTCGGCAGCCACTCGCCGACAACAACAACAACAACAACCTATCCAAATATAAGTACATGTTTTTTATGTTTATGCTTACGTATATTTTCTTATTGCATATGTTTGGTATTTATTTAATATACCAGATGCTTAGATTTTTGGTCTTTGAATTCATATATATTGGAATATGTTTGTTAGCAGACAAAATGTACTGAAAGTTCTAATTTTACGCCTACAAATAATTCGCCTAAAGGTCTGCTAACTGCTTAAGGCGGCCCAACCCGGCGGGACTAACTCATTCGCGGGCACGGTACAAAACCGTGCTGTTGCGCTCTGGGACCTTCTCTGTTTCAAAGAAAAAGACAGGCTTCGTGATGAGGAAGATGCAACATGTCCACAAAAAAGATAATGTGCATAGTGTATGATTTGGTAAGATTTACGAAAATTTTAATTACAAAACGACTTATAGCTAAAAGTAAACCACGACCGCTGTAGTTAAAAATCTAACAAATACGAAATAGATTATAAATCTTGATTAAATAAGCTATGTCTGATGACTAATCTTTTTAAGATGTTCTTACTTTATCATTGCGTAATCCACCTCCAAAGTTATTGTATAAAACCCGCAAAAAATTCGAACTTTCGGACCTTATAACTTAGAAACCAAACACAATTTTACAATGCCAATGGTCATCAGACATCTAGTTTGATCAAATAAAATTGTTTTGAGCAAAATTTGGGATCTCTGACAAGAAATATGGGCGTGATCTTCTTTCCCCGTTTGTATGGGGAGTTGAGCGGGATGGGCCACCTTAAGCTTGAAATGCCGTATTCCCTATTTGTAGAGTGTGTGTTCCATCCATTTATCATCCGCTGAATATGTATTTTTTGAGCATGACTCTGTGAAAAGGCGCCATCTTTGATTCTTTGAATGGCCTGATAATTACATTCAGCCTATGTTAAAATTATTGACAAAAAAGCCTAAATGTAAAACAGAAATGCTCATTTTGGATTATATTAAGTACAAGGTTTCTTTATGCAACCTGACAAATGGGCATTGTCCTCTTGCCAGATTCCTGTGGATTGTTCTTTATATTTTGCTATGTGATAAATCAGGCAGTGACTTTAAGAAATTTAATAAAGATTACGAATTATGACAAAAATTGCCACTTTCAGCAGACTCCGACAGTGCCGACCGGCACCCGCACTTTTGTTATGGACTCTGGGCATCCGTGTGCCTGCTGCATCCGGGCTGTAGTTTGCATAATTCTATCTCAATTTAATCCGCATATAGTGCGGGCTGACCTGCATAAATGTGACGATGTATTAACATAAATTACTATTGCATTAAATGAGTAAAATGGAAGAATGCACTGCTGACAGAATAAAACTAATGTTCCCTCAATACATAAAATCAAGCTCCATTTACCATATAAATGAGACAAATGAAAATTATTTAAATATATTTATTTGTTATCACAAAGCAAGCATTCCATATCATACCTATAAACATATTAAAATATTTGATTCTGCGAGTAATGAATAAGAATATAAACATAACATTTTTAAAATATTTCATCACAATATAACCAAAATGTAAAATTAGCTTACAAAATAAAATCTTTCAATTAAATAATATTCTGTTTTAAAATATAAACTCTGCTTCTCAAAAGGGACACATATGTAATCATCAATCAAGTGTTGTGTTGTTGTGTGTGTGTGTGTGTGTGCAAACATTTTTATGCTGAAGTTTCAACCTTTAGCACTCTTCAACTTGTTTTGAATATTAACAGAATAATCCTTTTTATGGTGTTAAAGGATCAGTAGCCATATGGAACCAATATAATTTAGTCCTGTCCGGCTGTACATAGGTCACAGCCAATTTACTCGGAGACTATTGGCACTATATGAATGACATTAAGAAGGAGCTTGTTTTCTATAATATCAGGGCACATAAGCATATGGCGGATCTTCAGATATGTCTTCAAAAATTTACAGAAGTCTTATAGTGCCTTATTTTTAAAAATCCCTCTAATTTTTCTATCGTCGTTGGAAAATTCTGAAAGCAATGAAAGGTTAGGTTAGGTAGAACACTTTCAACGACAATTGGTTTGAATATTTTTTTCCTGCAGTTCCCCGTCCTGACTACGGAATCTTTTGTGCGTGGCCGGAACGCGCTTGGCCAATTTGTTAATATTTTAACCTTAATATCCTTTGGTAGGAATTTATTGTTGATTTTAATGATATAAAAATATGATTTTGCAATACTTACTTTAAAATCTTTGGTATGTAGTGAATGAGTATCCATGAAGGACCATTGTGAGATCTTTGTACTTACTTCTCATATTTGTTCATTAAACTTAAGTACCTATTCTATTTCAGTGTACTTAATACCATTCCTATGCAGGTATACTTAGCAAAAAGTTACTAATAGTATACAATAATATTTCTGTGTTCTCAGAATCACTGAACACTATTGAAGAAAAATCTACCTTCTTACCTTATGGTGGGCCAGTAAGCATCAGAAAATTATAGTCCCCATACAAACATACATTACCGAATTTTTAATACAAAAAAATAAAATATAAAATAAATATTTTTTTACAGGAAGACATTAATACAAACATGAAATATTGTCTGCTAAATATATTAAAGAAATAGCAGTTTTTCTCCATCCAGAAAATATGCATCGTTGCTGCGTTAGGATAATTTGTCAGATTACTGAATTTTTTTAATTCGAATTAGATTCGATTACTTTGAAATTTTTCTTTATTTCTAGTTTAGTTCTTAGTTTAATCCATGCTAAATATGCATATTTATTTAATATATCAAGATTAATTTACGATTTCAAACATTGTGACATTTTCAATGTAAATTTTTGATAGACACAGCATGAAATCATATTCATATGCCAGCCCAGTACCCGAAGTCTCAGTTGTCACCTAAATTGGCTTAACGGCAAAGCGATCGACTGGCGTTTTCAAATTTATGGAGAAATTGAAGAGCGCGCGCAGTGGGCGTTAAGCGAACTAACATTTGCGAGTCCGAGCTTGATTTGACAGCTTACTCAACGTTGCCGTAAATACGTCGATGTTGCCGTTTACGTCCACTCCGCGTTTTCATACAAATTGGAAGTCCGCGTTTGACTTTGACAGCTCGAAGAGGTAAAACCACAGAATATCTAGTAAAAACTTGCATGGAGTTTGACGTTTTTACGGAACTTCGAAGTTACGTAAACGCAAATTTAGGTGAGAACTGAGACTACCGGCTCGGATATGAACTTGTAAAGTGGAGAGAGGATAGACTAGGAGGTCGCGACAAAAATGGTATCGATATTGTAAATGGCTGAAACTGAGTTCAAAGGTTAAAGACCAACCCTCTGAAACTAAATGTGTCAGTCTGCCTGCGCCGAGTGGTTGCGTTACGCCGCCTGAAAAAGTAGTTATGGAGACAAAAAGTATACATGATAAGGTTAATGGCTGCAAATAACGAAGCATGAAAGTGTCAGTACATACTTGCTTAGCAATACCAAAACTGAACAAATCTTTGGTTGCATTTCGAAGTTATAGGCGATATAGGTTACAGTTATAACTTTTGGTAAGCATTGAATAAAAAAAACAACTAGTTATATATATTTCTAGACAAACAGTATACATATTCATTAGCAGGTACATACCAACATCTATTTTATATAGCCAATCTAGATAACGCAACCTCTTGTCGCAGGCAGACAGACATATTTAGCATCAGAGGGTTGGTCTCTAACATGTGAACCCAGATTCAGCCATTTACCTTATCTTGACCAAAAATGTCGTGACCTCCTGGAATAGAAGGTTCACACCTCGGGCGTCAGTTCACTGCTTGAACACAGACTTCCTACTGTTATCTCTTTGGTAGGTACTCATAACATAGTGAAGGATAATACAAAAGATTCACCCATGCACACACCTGACAAATAGGTCCTGCGTCATGCCGGACCACGTAAATAGTTCACTCGGCACGGACAATACGTGCCCAGTCACTGTGACGTGAGCTCGGCGATACGAGACTGCCAGCTGAATAAGTTACCACATTAAGACCGAATTAATTGGCAGCAGGTAGAGCTATAAATAAAGCAGTAGATAGTTTAAAAATAAAAGATATATTAACAAATTGCCCTCTACCTTTATCCAATACAATAATATTCAACCAACATGATTATTGGTACAGTACAAAAACCATAAAGCGTCATGTGCAGCGTTGTCTATCGCTCCCCGATTCTCCAAATTGCGGGGAATTTGAGGTCTTGCAGGGAAATGGGTGGGGAATTTGTGGCGAATTCAGTTTTATTTATGGCCACATGACCTTTTTTTTGCTGAATATGAAATTTTTGAAAAATATGACGAAAAACTGAAGCAATGACAACTTTGGATTTGATGTTCTCCCGAAAGTTGACCAGATGACTGTCGGCTGCACGACCAATTTTTTTTGGCTAATTCGAAATTTTTAATGAAAACCACGATTTTTATGGATTTCGAGGAATCCTAAGAACGTTTTTGGGGAATTGGGGGAGTGGTTGTCGGCAACGCTGGTCATATGTATCAATACGTTTAATCAACTTTTGTCTTTCTGTTTTCTTTCACTGGTCATATAATTCGAATGTGGAGCGTGATGGTTAGTATCCATTACAGTGTTAATAGAACCATGTGCCATTAAAAAAGCGTGTATTTCTTAATTTGCTTGCTTGCAAGATATGGGCACATGATAACGTTACCTTGCTTTATTTGTTAAATTACTGCGGCATTTAATTAAGGGCACATAAAAAAATTGCAAACAGTAATGCTGTATAGAAAATATATCGACATTTCTAATTATTCAAGCTAACACAACCTCACACACTAATTATTTAATTCTACCCTGATTTTATGGACTACAAGGCTAGATATTGTACCATAGTCATAATTTAGTTTGAATATATATTATATATTTATATACATTCCTAGAATAAAAAAAAATACACTTATTTCCTAATTTTATGACTTAGAACTTTTAAATAGCGTGTGTACGCTGAATCTTTTCATGAAATGGCATTGCACAAGCCTTAAAACAAATCAATCCACAAGTCGTGCTTTTAGTTTGCGATTTGCAGGACGTTAGCGGACGCTAGGGCGGCGGAGGTGTTTTTCATCATATCATACTATGGACAAACAGTTTACTTAGCAAATTATCTTAGTTGATGGTGGTTTTAAAGTAGGGCAATGGTACTGTAAGGTAGGGCATTGACCCACAATTCCCCCACCCCTAGCAACAGCAGAGCAATACATACTGTACGACATCAGTGCACCCGATGCGGACCATTCATGCGACAGGAAAATTGCATGCTTACTTTTCACGAGACACTTGTGCATGAAATTTCATGAAAAGCTTGAGTATGTGGACCATAACTTACAGAAATAACAAACAGTTTGTAACAAAAATAAATACTTATGGCACATAAATAACTTTCATACTTTAAATCGTTTCACGATTTCTTCTTTTCTTACTCATCAATAAATTGACTGGAAAATATAATCTGAGATTGATATAAAATTTCAATCAACATGCCTATCTATCTTAGTGAATGCCATGAAACTAAGGTTGATTTTCAGAGATAGGGTTTTACCATGAATGTCAGAACTGTTAAACGACTCAACGTGTATACATATACGCTCAGGTCATGTCGGTTACTTGTTCTCTGGGCCAATAAGACCTTACAAAAACCGTCACTCGCCATCGTATTTGTCCGTCAAGCATATCTGGCGGACAGGTTTGGCGAGTAAATATGAGATTAGCTTTATACCAATAGCACATATGGTTAAGACGGTGGTACCATAACCATTGAGAACTTAACTGGAACCAAAACATCGTAGGTTGTGGATAACCCTCCATCTGGTGCAGTCAGGTAAAAATACAACAACCCCGTAATGTCATGACATGTGCTGAATACCTTCTAGAAGTGTGTGTGTGGTACAGGTATGGGGGGTGCGGTGGTGCGGAGTGACGGGTTGTGGGTGCAGCTGCAGCTGCCGGAGGAAGCCCTCGTTGGGGTGGAAGTCGAGGCGCGCGCGCGCACCATGTTAGTGTGTGGTACAGGTGTGGGGAGTGCGGGGCGAGGTGTGCGCGTCCGCGGGGTGCGGGCGAGGTCAGCGGCGCGTGCGTAGCTCGCGGTCCAGCTGCTGCAGCTGCCGGATGAAGCCCTCGTTGGGGTGGACGTCGCGGCGCGCGCGCATCGTGCCCAGCGCCTCCGCAAGCGACATGTTGCGGCGCAGCATGAGCCAAGCGAGGGCGCACGTCGCCGAGCGGGACACGCCCATCAGGCAGTGCACCAGCACGCGCCCTGGAAGCGACGCCTTCATTGTCAAAACATTTACCCCAGTCTTCCTCCGATAGGTCAGAAATACTGTTTCGGAGGCAGTTCTTTGCCACTTTTGTGGTTCAAAATTATTCCCCTGTCTTGTCCATTGCCCGGTCTTTTGCTCGTCTTCCTGCACAGCTTTAAAAACGTTTGGCAATGCGACTGTTGAACTTAGAATTCAACGAATGCCTAAGATTCTCTCTATATCGTTGCATGTTATTTGTGGACCTTCCCGCACCAGAATTTCGGTACCTAGTCCACACATTTTCTGCAGTAACTACTGTTAGCAGCATCCATTTCCGTCGTCATCTTCAAAGCTAGTCGACGTAGTCGTTTAATTTCAGCCATTGCTTGAGAAAAAGCAGATTTACCTAAAACTGATTTTAAAGGTTTAAAGCTGTAGATAATGTGAGACAACCTAGATTTAAAGTAATCGGAGAACAAACTTGTGCCCCATCGTAGAAGACGGAAATTATTGTTTTTTTATTCCTGTAAATGTCGTTTCGTTTGATACTACATTATTCCACATTACACGAAATAAAAAAATGTGTTCCATTTTCTTATTTTGTGCATCTAAAAATTAATTTAGTGTCACCCATGCTTGGATACTCAAAGTTCTACTCTAAAATAAATTATATTAGGATATATCTTTTAGGGATCTCAACAATGTTCTCGAACAAGTCAAATTGAAAGCTATCAAAAGAGACTATAAAGTAAGAGACTATAAACATCAATGAGTATCGATCACCATTAAGTCTTGCAGCAGGAAAGCGTTCTTGCCTGCCCTACTCCTAGACTAAAATTGGTCAAAAAAAGAAACAAAACCAAAGTAGATAGCTAAAACAATTCAGTTCCCAAACTCACCTCCGCTGGAGATGCCGTCCTCGATGAAGCTCGCCGCGCTATAGAAGTACTTAGAGATGTCCGTTGCGGGCATGTCCATGAGGGGGAAGCCGCGGTACCGTATACGCGGGCAATCACGGTAGTATGTGTGGCCTGTGTCCACTTGCGTGTAGCGCGAGCCCTCTGCCGTGTTCAGCACGTGCGTGATACCCATGCGCTGCAGGTATGCCTTGTCCTTGGCGGCCACTCTGCCAAAAATCATATGAAGGCATAGATATATTAAAGGTCTCGCCGAACACACCCGGGCCCATTGCAGATAAGAGACTGTGTCCAAGATATTGCCTTGCGGAACCCTTGCTTGAATTTTGGGTATATTCGTCACAGCGTCTAACAAAGAAGTGACAAAAAAAGGATTTGATTTTAAGAAGATGTAACAATTATTTATTTTGTAGAGGTGTATTTTGTAGACCCTGTGCCAAACGTTGTCAACGGCCTGAATTACGTTTGGGACAGCTTGCAATGCATTTTCCGTTGAATTATTACATACACGCGTAATGAATGCGTCATGCATCCTTTGCCTATCTGGACTTGGTTAGTTGGGCAAATGCTTTCTGCGCTAAGCCTACTTCACAGAGAGGCCATTGTGCGTAACAAAAGGGACTCCAAGGGTATGCGCCCGTGGTGGTGGTCGGCCACACTCTTGCACTCCAACAGTACATGGGAGGTTGTTTCTATTGTCTCCATATGCTGGCCGATAGCTGTCCGTTACCCCCAAATTTTTAGAGATGTTTGTTTGAGCAATCAATGTCCTGTCATTGTTCCCACCATTGTGCGTATATCATTTCTCTTCAGATGCAATAGCTTGTGCGTGAGGCGTTTATTGAGGGATGAGATGACCTCTCTGGCCTGCCTGCAATCTACCAGGCGTTTCTATCCGGTATTGTGAAGCATCTTGCTTCTATCCTGTAGCCAGTTTTTTTAATTGACTAAGTGGTATAGGCACTATTGGTTCTGGACCCGTTAGTAATGCACTTGAACCTTTTTTAGCCAGTTCGTCTGCAGCGCCATTGCCTACAGAGCCACTGTGTCCTATTAGGCTTTAATGTGGTAGGAATGGGAGCAAGGCGGCGATGATGAGCCTTGCGAAGGACGCGGCAGCAGTTTAAGGGGAGAATAAATATGTTGCTGAGCTGATTGATTTCTTAATGTGATATTTATAATTAAACAACATTTAATATAATTAAATAGGTATTTAGATTTCACTCCAGCATTGACGCCCTCCTCTCTTAAATTATTTTAATGGTATTTTATTTTATTTTAAATGTTTACGGAATGGGAACAGATGGTTTAGCTTTACTAAGTACCTATTTAACTGCGTAATATTTCAGTACATGCATCCTTTGAAATGAAAGTCTTGCAACGGGACCGTAGACTACACCAACTCGCTGCAAACTTACTGACAGTTCCAGTAAATACGCAAATGTGCATAAATCTTTTTTGAGAACTTTCATTGTCATTTAATTATATTAAAACTGCTCATGGCCTAGAGCTCAAACATACCTATATTAATTGAATGTGACTGTGAAACTATTTACATTACAAACAAAGGAGTGTGGCCGAATGACTGCATAGAGTAACTACGTAAAAAACTTCAACCAAGTAAGCAGTGAGTAATGACTCATCTATTAGGTCATGCAAGGCAAGCTTTTATAGACATTAATTTTATAATTAATTTATTTTAACAAACACAAACACATACCTACATTATTAACTTTACAAAAAAACAACATGTTTTAAAAATCGATTAGAGTATAACTGATCAAGGTAATGCGAAGGTGCAATGTACCCAACAGAAGCACTCAATTCTGCGTAGCAAGCCGTACATCATATTCAAAAGATAAACTTATGTTTACAAATTATATATCGAAAACAATATACCTATGCACTGAATATTATTTATGAAACAGCATCCTATCCGTAAGTTAACGCTTACATACATTCCCACAATACTAGAAATAAGTTTAACATTCCCACAATACTAGAAATAAGTTTAATATACAATGTCCAAAACACAGACGAGCAAAGACTTCGAAGAGTTTTATTCACAACAGTGTTAGATTGTACAATAAATTACCAGCAGTAATGAGAAATTTGCCCCTTAATGAATTTAAAAATCAGTTCTTCTTAGTAAAGTATATTATAATATAAGCGAAGTTCTTTCCAATAAAACTCTCTTTTGTGACTTAATATCATAAGAAGACAAGAAAGAAGACAAGTACATAACTATGTACCATACAAAATTGTAAGACTTCTTTAATACTACGCTGGTAGTATTTTTTTTATAATAGGTCGGGGAAAAAGTCTTTTCGCATTATAGTATGTATGAACTTGTAATAAAATCTCTTTGGCTATACTATTTGTATCTGGCTGGTTTTGGTATCATTGAAAGTTTAAATTTTAAAGAACATAATTCCAAATTCAAATTAGGAAAATGTGTGATTCTCATTTGTTTTTCGTACTGTCAAAATGAGTGAATCTAATGAAGAAATTCGATACATTTTAAAATTTTACTACAAAAAAGGTAAAAATGCAACGCAAGCCGCGAAAAAAATTTGCGATGTTTATGGACCTAGTGCAGTGTCTGTGAGAGTAGCACAAATTTGGTTTAAGCGTTTTCAATCCGGAAATTTTGATGTCAAAGATGCACGTCGCTCTGGTCGCCCTATTACGGATAAAATGGATGCCATTTTTGAAAAAGTGGAGCAAGATCGGCATATCAGTAGTTACGACGTAGCTGAAGAACTAGGAATTGACCACAAAACAGTTTTGGCGCATTTGAAAAAAACTGGGTACACAAAAAAGCTCGATATTTGGGTACCTCACGAGCTCACTGAAAGAAACCTAATGAACCGTGTACTCATTTGTGATTCTTTATTATGACGTAATGAAACCGAACCATTTTTGAAGAAGCTGATAACTGGTGATGAAAAGTGGATCACGTACGACAAGAACGTGCGAAAAAGGTCGTGGTCAAAGGCCGGTCAAGCTTCACAGACTGTGGCGAAACCCGGGTTAACTCGCAACAAGGTGATGCTGTGTGTGTGGTGGGATTGGAAGGGCATTATTCATTATGAGCTGTTACCACCAGGCAGGACCATCGATTCTGAACTCTACTGCGAACAACTGATGAGATTAAAGCAAGAAGTTGAGAGAAAGCGGCCGGAATTAATCAACAGAAGGGGTGTGGTTTTTCATCATGATAACGCTAGACCTCACACATCTTTAGCCACTCAGCAAAAACTAAGAGAGTTTGGCTGGGAGGTGTTAATGCATCCGCCGTATAGTCCTGACCTTGCACCTTCAGATTTCCACCTGTTTAGGTCTCTTCAGAATAATTTAGGCAGTGTCAGGTTAACATCACGAGAGGACTGCCAAAACCACTTGTCGCGGTATATTGATCAGAAGTCCCAATATTTCTATAGCAATGGGATCATGTCCCTACCTACAAGATGGCAAAAAGTTATCGAACAAAATGGTACCTACATACTTTAGTTAAATGTAAATAAACCATATTAAAAAATGTTTTGAATTTTCTTAAAAAATGCGAAGAAACTTTTTCCCCAACCTAATATATAAATACTTATTCTATATATATTATATTGACTTGATACACTTCATTGGTATCAAACTTGACGAGGGCTTTATACACCTGACATAGGTTAAGTTGACGACGGCTTTTACACCAGAGTATACTTGTAATGCCATAAATTATATTAATTTATATAATTGAATTAGTAACTTTATTAGTTGTAAGTAACTTAAACTGAGGGTTGCTGTTTCTATTGTTCTTTGTTCTTTGCCTTAATCTGTTCTGCCAAGGAATTGTTTGGCAGTAGCGTTTAGATCTAAGTATGTATTTCATAATTGTGGACGGAAAAATATGTTATGTAAACCCGTGAAGTTTCTTTGCGGGTTCTTTTTTACTGGGTTGATCGAATCCGCGGATCTTTGTGACGTAACTTGGTGTAGTTTGACTACCAAAAAGTTTAAATAAATGAAATGAAATGAAAAGTTGTGTTTACTCTGGCATTTCAATTCATGTTTCAGTCTCACTGCGATCATCGGACATTTTGCCATGATTCTTGTCTGCCTATCAGCTAGATGTTTATCGTTTCGCATGAACAGAATGAATGTGTCTCAGTAAAGCATCTTCGCTCTGTTCACCGTATGCACTATTCAACTTTACTCAAGGCCTACCAGGCCCGGGCCTAGGACAACCAAATATTAGATGCAGCTATTTTTAGAAAAGTATTTAAAATATTTGTTTGAACGACGCTTTTTAATCATTTAAAGCTTCCGCCAAAGTGGCTAATGGATCGTGAAAGGACTGAATGTGTTTTTGTAGGAATTGCATTTTTTTAAGAGGATGGAGACCTAGGCTGGTCTAGTATGTTTGACAAATAAGAAGGTTTCAATGACTGGAAAATGGCCTCTCAATTTGGACAATCATGTAAAAAATATTAAAAAAACTATTCGTATTATGAACACTTAAAATATAAATAATAAATAATAATAAAATAAAAACAATGTGCACTCAATCAGTGAAGTACACGCATCAGCTTGGAGCTGCTATTGTATATAATAATACTATAATATAACAAGTATTAATGTACCTCATGTTTTTTTTTCTAAGATAAAGTCATCAACAACAGCTAATAAAATTCTATCTGGAAATGATGGAGCCGGAAAGTTGGCAGCAACTACATGATAGCCTAGACTGCTAGCCCCTCTCTGAATGTATTGTATAAGAAGTTGAATACCAATCATGTGTCTGGCCAATGGAGTAAGCAGGTGAATAGGTAAATAGGGAAGGTAAGCAGGTATTTCATTACTTGAACGAGTCCATTGAATATTAAATGTTGCAACTTACGCATCGCCGATGAAGAGGCCCGGGTAGACTTCGGTGCAGTCGGGCGCGCTGCGGTACGAGTAGGATGGGGTCGGCGGAGGAGCGGCTCGGCGAAGCGACAACGACGACAGCATCGAAGATGACGATGGGCTCAGACTCTGTGAGCATACCACACACGAGGTAACCTCAAAATCGTATCGCATTTGTACAGTTCGGCAAAAGAAAACAACATCAGGAAACCACACACAGGTTGAAACGCTTGGATCTAAAAAAAATCACTCAATACCAATTTAATCAATCTGAAAATGCTAACCCTTTTTCTCAATACCTGCAGTGAAACAACCAATCAATCAAAAAGTAAAAAAAGGGTGCATTCATACATTTGGAATCAGACAAAGGAGACAACATTACACACCCAAGGGTCATCACTACATAGTATAAAACAAAGTCGCTTTCTCTGTCCCTATATCCCTATGTACGTTTAAATCTATAAAACTACGCAACGGATTTTGATGCGGTTTTTTTAAATAGATGGAGTGATTGAAGAGGAAGGTTTATATGTACAATAACATCCATAAAAAAGTGGAGAAATACTGTTATTTTTGAGGTTTCTAATGTGATTTCGTAAATAATTACATTTTTTCCGCTTACATTGCAAACGCAGACTGAACTTGACCAGCCCGAAATCAGTCAAAAACTGCTGCTGTGTTCTGGCACGTAAAAACAATACAACTAGACTCCTCCAGTGCATATACCAGATATATATACCTCATACCAGAGGTGACTAAAGGATTAATTTTTAGTGGTTCTGATTCCCATAGAGGGTACTCGTTAATTCGAAACTCGAGGGACCGTTAAAATATTATGAATTATCGAGTTATACTGGTTTTCTTCAGAGCACATTGCTGCTAACTAACACAAACTTTAAATCTGTATACCAACGAAAGAATAACAGTAACCGAAACATTACCAAAAACAAACCAATTCTTGAGGAAGTGTGTGAACTAATCATAACAAAAACAAAGGCTTGAGTACGATGATACTACTCAAGCCTTTGTTTTTGTTACGATACTACGGTCGGGTCGTGGTCGAGAGCATTTAGACATCGAATGAACTCGGTCTACATCTAGCTTGGGCACCTGTCCGGTGTGCCAAGTCGGCGAAAGGTCCAAAGGCGAAGCACAACAGTTGCGCTATGACACCTTTGGGCAAGTCTAGGATGACTATCCTTCTCGAGGTTGCCGTCCGTTTTGCTCTGGATCCCTACGATACAGATGTAACAGAAACGCCTAGACGACTCCCCCCCGTAGTAAGTCCGTTACCTTCCCTATCCCTATATCCTTCACAATCAGCTGCGGGGATGTGGTAGAGGCCATGTCCACGCGGATCAATCATCAAGAAGGACTGATGGTTGTATTTAGAATGGCCTCCTGCGCTTTTGTGCCGTGCGCAGCGTAGCCGGAGAAGGGATGAAGGAGTCCTGGGGGGTTGAGCCGACCGTCTGCCGGGTTAGATGTGGGTGGAAGGCAACACGCCCCCTTTGGTCTGGATTTCAATACTGACGGCTGCCTCGAGAAATAGCCAGGCTCGAGGTAATCGGCTGAGGTGATCGGTCAGACGGTCACCAGGCGAGGGGTGTTGGGTCAAGGGGCGCGCAGCCGGCGGGTGCGGACTTTGAGGTGAGCCCAGAATCTTCTCTTTGGCTCTGGGCAGCCGCAAATGGCGATGGGTATCGCTGCACTTATGTGCAACCAAGCTCGTGCGGGCTCGCTGCGCAACTAACCCGGTGCCCCTATACTTCCCAGGTAGTTCTGGTGTCTGTATAGGCATCCCCAAAATTTTGGTGCGGGCTCCATGGAGGGTGGGACGTCTGGGAAATGAAGTTCAGAAAACATTCTAAATGGCTTCTAAAGAGAACAACGATAAACTTACACCTACAACTTTACCAAACACCACCAACGCCCAGAGTGCTGCTTCAGCGCGCTCGGGTGGTTCAGCGGGACAGGAGGCTGCTTCAGCGCCACCAGTCCACGCGGCAGGACAGGACGCGGCTCCCGCGATCTTGGACTGCACCCAGCTCGAGGACGCCCTACCTGTGTTGATGTCCTCTGAGGGCCACGACTGGCAAGTTGTGAAGAAAACTGGGACCAAGACCAAGACCAAACCCAAGAAAAAGAAAAACCGACCACCCACGCAGAAGCTGAAGCATCAGCATCCAAAGGGGAAAACCAACGCCTCAGAACACACTGCGGAGTTGTCTGCTGAGCCGGGTAGGAAGCATATGTCCTCACGGACACTTGCAAAAGGGCAACAGTCCCCCGTCTCCGAAGTACGCGACGATGTGCCGACCACCGCGGGGGAAACCCTGCAAGGGGAGGCCGCTGTCGCGAAAAAGGTACCTGGTACAGCAACAACTGGTGTGGGCACCACCCACGCCCGCAGAGGGTTCAGAGGAGGCAGAGGCCGGAAAAAGGCGAATGCTACGGGGGCACCAATCGAGACCAAGCCCCAGAGCTCAAAGAGAGCCCGTCACGACGACACCCTGTCGCCCCGTGGCGGTAGCAAGCGCCCCAAAACTGACCAGGTCCAAGGCTCCACTGCCTCATATGCTGAAGCTACCAAGACCAACGACCTGTGCGTAGCAGTCCTCACCGAACCACAGCAGGACCTGACGCAGGAACAGGCTGCCGCGATCCAGGAGGCACTGGAGAGGGTTCTGCTGGAACACATGCGACAGCGGAAGTCAACACCCGGCGAACCCTATTTCGCGCCCTCCTTTCGAGGTAAACCGTTCCATAGCGAAGGTGTGCTTAAAATGTGGTGCGAAAACGAAAAGTCGCACGGATGGCTACGGAAAGCCGTCTCAGAGATCCCATCCCCAAGACCAGGCACCAAGCTGATCGTCCGGAGACAGGTCGATCTCCCTCCTAAGGTAAAGTGCGCCGTTTTCGTCCCTAAGTTCGCTGGCGAGCTCAACGAGCTAAGGAATATTCGATCCGACCAGAACCCTGAGTACCAAGTTCAGTCGTGGTCCCTATACCATGCGGACCGGAAAGAAGAAGGCAATTTCCTTATACTCGGGGTACCCCAAAATATTATTCCCAGGATTATGGGCAGACAGCGTCGCATGGCCTTCATGCTTGGATGCGTCTATGTGAAATTCTTCACCGCCTCGGGGGCACTGGTCGAAACGCCACCCACTCCGAAGCAGTCTGCGCCGTCGGCGACGGGTACGACAGCTGAAAAGCCGTCAGAGACCACGCCTTCTGGCAGCGACACGAAGATGGACAGCGATGGCGTCCCCAGCCCAAAATCCAATTAACGTCATCCAAACAAACCTCCAGCACAAACAAGCAGCAGTGGCCACTCTCCGGAGAGTGCTGGAGGTAAACAACGAGACCATTGCCCTGATACAGGAACCCTGGATCAGGAAGGACAGGATCTGCGGTCTCAGTAACATCGGAGGTAAGATACTTCTAGATACCACCATACAGAACCCTCGTACTTGTATATATGTCCCACGACACCTACAAGTAGTACTAATGAATGAGTTCTGTTCTAGAGACCTGACTACCATAAAGCTACCCAAGGGAGATCTTCCAGAGGTTATGATCGCTTCTGCCTACCTGCCGGGCGATGCTGAGGTTCCGACCGGAGAAATGGCAGCCCTTGTTCAACACTGCGAGAGGGAGGGGCTGGACCTCATCATCTCGGCTGACGCGAACGCGCACCACACCATGTGGGGCGGCAGCACAGCAAATAAACGAGGTGAGGATCTTGTCAATTTCTTATTTACAACTAACCTCACCATCATTAACACAGGTGCGGAGCCTACTTTCATCACGTCAAGGTTCCAAAGTATCATTGACATCACGCTCGCCACACCAGGCGCAGCAAGCCTAATTACCGGATGGCACGTGTCAGACGAGCTGGCCTGCAGCGACCACAAGCGAGTAAGATATAAACTAAGAATTAACACTAAATCTCCGGAACAAAGACGCAATCCGCGGAAAACCAATCAAAACGCGTACAAAAAATTGGTGGCTGAGAAGCTATCTACCCTGAACGATACGAAAGTCTATACAAATATAGACCAAATCGAAGAACATGCAAACAACATAACTGACTCTCTTACATCCAGCTACCAAAAATCGTGTCCGCTGACAACGCCACAGACACGACTTACTGGACCGAATCGAAACCACTGGTGGGGTCCAGAATTGGAAAGACTGAAACGTAAATTGAGGAAACTTTTCAACAGAGCCATAAACACCAGAAATGAACAGGACTGGGATGCATACAAGCAAACACAGTACCACTACAACAAGCGTATCCGATTCCGAAAGCGGGAAGCCTGGCGCCGCTTCTGCACCAACATAAATAGTACCACCGAAACGTCCCGGATACGTAAAGTCCTCTGTAACGAACCAGAGCGCAGTATCGGCACCCTAAAGAGGGAGGACGGGACCTTCACGAAAAATGAAACTGAGACCTGTGAAGTTTTGCTGAAAACGCATTTCCCAGGTTGTCAAATAACAACAGGGGCGGAATGGGAGGTCATAAGTGACATAGCCCCCGATAACACAGACTGGATAACGGCCCAAAAAATTGTGACAAGAGACAAAGTAAAATGGGCCATCAACAGCTTCCTACCATACAAATCGGCTGGACTAGATGGAATCTTCCCTGGGCTGCTAAGATGGTGCACTGATGAAATAACTCCTCATCTAGTGAGACTATTCCGTGCGTGCCTGGCCTTCAAATATGTGCCTTTAAAATGGAGAGAAGTTAAAATCATTTTCATACCGAAGCCTGGTAGAGGAGACTACACGCAGGCAAAATCATTCAGACCCATCAGCCTCACATCCTTCCTACTAAAGACGCTGGAAAGGCTATGTGACAGGCATCTGAGAGATGGAGTCCTCAAGATTAAACCATTACACCCACAGCAACACGCCTACAGCACTGGCAAATCAACAGAATCGGCCCTTCACAAGGTGATTTCCAAAATAGAAGGTGCCCTATCAACAAAAGGATCAACACTTGGCGCCTTCATTGATATAGAGGGAGCTTTTGACAAAACCATGTTCAACAGTATAAGTATGGCCCTGGAGCGGCATGCAGTCGACCCGACCACAAGAGGCTGGATCAACAACATGCTAAAATTCAGAGCCGTACAGCTCACAGTGGGGAACACAACCAGGGCAGTGGTAGCTAGAGGCTGTCCACAGGGGGGTGTCCTGTCCCCACTACTCTGGAATTTTGTTGTAGACGACCTCATTCGTCGACTCAATGAAAATAGTTACTTCACTGTGGGATATGCAGACGACCTAGCCATCCTAATCAATGGCAATTTCGAGAATGTACAGTACAATTTAATGCAGGGTGCACTGAAAATCGTAGAGAGATGGTGCGTAGAGTACGACCTTCTGGTAAACCCAGCCAAAACGGTACTAGTAATGTTCACCAACAAAAGGAAGCTAAGTAACAAAGGCCTACCAAAATTATTCAATACCGAACTAACCCTCGCAACTGAAGTCAAATACCTGGGATTGATACTTGACAGCAAGCTGCTTTGGAATAAACACCTCGATCACAAGCTCAATAAAGCATGCATTTCCTTCTGGCAATGCACTAGACTACTGGGTAAAACTTGGGGTATCTCACCAGAACTGACCAAATGGCTATACACCAGTGTCATCAGACCAACTGTAACCTACGGAGCCGTAGTATGGTGGCCCAGAACCAAACTCTGCACGGTTATCGCCAAACTGCAAAAATTCCAAAGGCTAGCCTGCCTAGCCATTACGGGCTGCATGAAGACCACCCCCACAGCCGCTCTGGAAATAATCCTAGGTCTGCAACCACTGGATCTGGTCATTCAGCAGGAAGCAGCCACTGCAGCACTTAGAATGAGAGTGCTAGGTCTATGGGGCAAAACCAACGAGGGTCCGCACACAAAAATCATTCCTTTAGCTATGACATATGAACCGATGTTAGCAGCTAAATGTGACAAGATCCACAAAATGCATGTATTTGAGAAGCACTACTCGGTACAACTCATCGAAGAGCCAAATGATTATTCCCCTATACAAGAGGTTCGCATATATACAGATGGCTCAAAAACCAAGAAAGGGACGGGGGCGGGGACCTTTTCCCTTGATTTAAATATTAAAATATCAACACCCCTGGGTGTACACAGTTCTATCTTTCAGGCAGAGTGTGTAGGACTCATCCAGGCAGCCAACGCAGTAGCAGCCAGAGGTGTCACGGGCTTCGGCATCCGTCTTATCTCTGACAGCGCAGCAGTTCTTAAAGCTCTGAATGGTAACATAATCTCATCAGGACTTATTCATGAATGCCATCTTGCTTTGGAGAGTATTTCACAAAACAACAGGGTAACTCTCCAATGGATCAAGGGGCACAGCGGATCACATGGCAACGACGCGGCAGACGAGCTGGCCAAAAGAGGATCAGGGTGTCTGATCCTCTTTTGGCCAGCTCGTAGGCAACTGATAGGCCCAGACCCTATCCTACCGATCCCCTTCAGTCAGCTCCGTACGTGGCTACGTCAAAGAACTCTCACGCAACACCAAGACCTATGGAACAGCACCAGTGAATGCAGACAGGCAAGGGAGGCGTTTCCGTCACTCAACCCACGCCTGACCAGCCGTTTGCTAAAGCAGACGAAAGGTAACCTACGCGTCATGGTAGGTATGCTAACTGGACACTGTCAGCTCAACAAACACCTGTATGTTCTAGGTGTAACCAACAGTCCCTTGTGCAGGGCTTGCCTAGGGGACGAAGAATCGGCTGCTCACGTCGTGCTTCACTGCACCGGAGTAGCGACCCAACGGGCAGAGATCCTCGAATCACCGAGGACGCTCCAAGATGCCTGCGCACACCCATCGAGGCTACTGCGCTTCTGGGCTGAGCTAGGCTGGATGAGCTGAACTCCGAACTTCGACACAAAATACGCCACAAAGGCTTAAGTGTGGAAACCGAGCCCGACTACAAGTAACAAGTAACAAGTAACGATGATACTACTTTGAACTTGTCTCAAAATGTACTTATAATGTTTCTGTCTCTTTCTCTCTGCAACTTTGAATTGTCGAGTGTTCAAATAACGCGTCTTTTTCGTAAATAGTAATGAATTTTTCGTTCGAATTACCAAGTGCGTAAAAATTTATTGATTTAGTTCAAAATATTAAGAGGTTTTGTAGGGGCCTCGTGATAACTATGAATTATTATTATTATTATTATGTTATTTATATCACTAGCAGCTTAAAGCTGATGCGTGAATTTCATTTTTCCCGGAGTGCACTTGTATATTAAAAGAATAAATAAAAATGGTATTACTAATATTACTTATCATTCACATTCTATATTTGTTTTGATTTTATTTATTGGTTGTTGATTGTTTATTATTATTATTGATTATTTGTTATTTAATTTTTTTATTGCCTTTAAGTGTTTGTCTAGTCGGTTTTTAAATCCATTTACAGTTTCAGCACTAATGACCTCCTCCGGCAGCTTGTTCCAAGAGTCTACAATAGAGAGGTTCGAATTATATCGCAGGTTTGAATTCATGAGAGTCTTTGAATGAAATTTCTTTATAATGCATCCTATTTTATATATATCTATATTATCTCAATTAAACTTGGTAAACAAAAAATATAGTTCGTATTATTGTGTATAATATTTTGAATGCTACACAAACCCAGAACTAAAATCAACACAGTGGAGACTTGTTTGTCATCTTGTACTATGGATGGGTTCAATGTTGAGCCTGACAATTCAAATTCATTAACCTTTATTAAAAGCCCTCTAGTTACAACAGGCCCGCCCCAGTATCCTCGGTCCCCATTTTTCAGTAGCAACCTCACAATTTTACTATACCTCGAATATCCAACTTGATAGCTAAGTATGCTTTTTTCAAAAGCAACTGAAATTTTCCTTTTTATTTAACAGTCTCATAACATTTTATTAGAAGACATTACACAAAAGGTAATGTTACACAAACATGGCATGGATTTTGAGCTAGCATAGTCTGTTAAAGTCTCTAGTGTGTGAGTAGTCTGTAGTGTGCTTTACTTTTTTTGCTTGCCTTAATTTTTAGGCTCACTTAAAATTATTTGGCTTATATACGATTATGTCATTTGTATGATCGCGATTTTCCCACAGCTTTCTAGACAGATATAAACTGCATAGTTGAGGATGTATTAAATAATCATAATATAAATCTTCCAAAAAGAAGTAGAATCAAGTAACATTCAAAATGATCGTGCAACAGAGATCAACTACTTTCCCATGAAGTTGGTCAATTCAGATTCTATATACTATTACTTATTCTGCTGCTATACACTATTAGTTTTTCTCATAATTATCTCCTGTAGTAGCCTGACATTAAATACATATCTGCTTAGTGTGCTCGCCAAGTAACTTACTATTTCTTAGGAGTTATTTCAGAAATAGCGACGAACGACTGTAGTGCCGACGGATGCACACACCCCCTTAATAGTAGGGGAGCCCACGATGCTAAATGGGGATTTACTCGAGCGTCGTGGAGACCTATTTAATTTGAAAGATCACGTAATAAAAAAAAAAGTCATGTGATGTTTACCCGTTCACCGGTGGGGGGAGCGTCTACGGGGGGTCAAAGATGTAAAAAAGAACAGTCACATAGACATATCCGAGCGCGTCAGATAATGATAGGGCGTATGCCCCACGTATCTCTGATAATGGAGGTATAATAATCTGCCGGTTTGCATAGTGGGGGTGGCCGTACGGGGGGGGGGGGGTACAAAAAAAAAAATTTACTCGAGCGCGTCAGATTTTTAGAGGGGATGTTCAGTGACCCCTCAATATGCTCACATTAAAAAATCTGACGATTTGGAGGTGACGCAAGCTTACGGGAGCTTTTCAAAAATGCAAAAAAAAATCGCCATTTTGATTTTCTCGAGCGCGTCAGATTAAGATATGGACGGTTCATCTTGATGTTCCAGATCTGATGACCAATAATCTGACGAATATCTAGAGGGGTTTTCTTAATCTGACGACTTAAAAAAAAAAAATATATATATGAATGATTTTTTTTTGTAATTTCTGCATTTTGTTACGTAAAACGTACTAGTAGCGTCGGAACGGTGCGAGAGAGTGAGAGAAAGAGCGAAAGGGAAAGACAGGCGCGGAGTGGGGGATACATTCTCTACCGCGTCTGCACAGTCTGCACGCACTCAACGTTATTAACGATTTTCGTTCCTTCGGCTTGTGGAAAACAGCAGATTATGTTATTCCCGATATCCTGGAATAATTTCCTTAAAATTAAAAAAAAATCAACCGCACTCGAGAATGTCCAAGTGACGTTTTTTTTTTGCAAGTTTGTAACCCCCCCTTTTCGTCACGCTTAAAACGTCAGATTATTGAAATGTACACATGTCAGTACATAATGAACCCACCATACCTTAATCTGACACGCTCGAGTATTTCTGGTGATCAATTTTTTTTTACTAATCTGATGAGCTGCCCTTGACGCGCGGCTTTGCGTCGAGGTCTAATATGAGGTGGGGGTACTCAACAGGGTGCAAGGTATCCCCCCACATATTAATCTGACGCGCTCGAGTAAATCCCGAAATCCCCTATTGGGCTCCCCTACTATAACTCACAATCCACTACTCAATAAACATTTTAAGGACGTTCGAACGGTTTTATGTTTGAAATTACCATTGTGTTTTCTGTTTCCGAGTTAAGTCAGCGAGAACCCTCACAGTTTAGTTAAGTTCTACTCTACACAAAACATTGATGTGCAAACGTCAAATTCGATGTCCAATCGTGCACATGACACGCTATAAATACCATCATAGTTCGCAGATAGGATCCTAATCGCTGCTCGTCGGCCGCACAGTATGAGTGTGAGCGGGGGTATAGAGCCTGCTGTAGGAGAAACATTACATGTTCAGTCACGGACAGTCCAGAGTATACAATGTGGAAGCAAAAGAAAAGATGAACAGTGAAAATATATTTGTTACCGTACCAAAAATTACAGAATTTTTTCTATCACTTATACTATAAATTTTAAGTGTAAACTTTGAGCTGTCCGTAACAGTGCAACTTTAATTCAGTTAATATGGGTGCTTTTATCAGGTATCTATGAGAGAATGGTATCTTTGACTCCGATTCATGTCCGTTAAAAGAAAACAACAAAACCGTGTTTCCAAATCAAGCATTAAAAGACATTGGTATCAACTTAAATGACGTTGTCTAGCCACCCATCGAATGACGAGGCGCATCAGGCGAGTTGTGCCACACTGTGTTAACCATGCATATATGGAAATTAATTCTACCAAACGACCTCAAAGAGTTTAGTTTGTAATTATGAATGCAGAATAGCACATATTTTTTTATTAACACGTTCGCATGGTCTACCTTACTTGACCGCGTGTGCGCTGTGTGCCATTCAGATACTTATACAAATATAGTTTATGGCTATAACCAAAGTGATAAATCGAAAACGTTCCAATCTAGATTTTTCTGCACATAGAATATGACACATCTGCAATAGCCGTATTATTTTCAGACGAAACACAATTGTACATTAATATCTATATCTTTGCAAAAAAAAATTTTTTCTCCCCATAAAATTACAACTTCAGGAGTTCAATGAAATCTATTTATTTATTTTTCAAGTTAATAAATTTAAATATGTCTGCATAAATGGATATTCAGTACACAAATAACGTAAAATATTTGCAGTTCAAAAAAAAGGATAAAAAAGGAAAAATCTGGATAAGTAGGATTTATCAGCTAGAGCCAGTAATATGGCCTTTCATACAATTCTGTCGCCTGTTGCGGTATTCCGATATCATTTTTGATGTAATTCTTGCACGATTTTACCACAAAATTGGGCATTTTTGGTGCACATGATTAGCCTGAGGCGAATCACACGCGAATGACGATAGCGAACGGTTTTCTGGCGACAAGTGGTGTCCCCGCAATGCATAAACACAACTTTTGTTGCTCCATTTATTTTGCATGGAAGGGCCTGTCCTTACGTAGTAATATAAATTTTAATGGCTCGGGCATCCTTATGGGCAATAGTAAATTAGGCCTACAGTATTAGCAATAGATTAATGTTAATATTTTTTAAATACTAATAAAATTAAAGTAAATTAAATAGAACGGCGATGGCAACTGATGTGAGTGATATAAAAAGAAAATTTGCATTCCAATGAATGCCGACTTTCATCACACAATCTAAAATTAGAGACGGCGAACGAATGGATCAGATTTAGAAAAAATATTTACTTACAGAGCTCATCTCCCTCCAACTCATTATACCCACAAACTTGAAGAAAAAACACAGATAGCCTTCTGAAGGGCAAACTTGACTCAGCTCTTGCTTGATGGATCAAAAAGGAAACGAGACACCGCGCCGCAGTCCACCCGCGCAAATCAGCCCGCTCACAGTCACACCACAGAGTAGATGAATAGAAAGCACAAATTATACACATAATCTAGGTTTGTTCGGGCAAAGATGATTCCATCCCGGTACAGAATACTTCGGGCAGAACCGCTCAGGGGGTCTACTCATGAGATTCTCATCTGTGAGTAACCGGTGAGTGACAACGCTTTCGTACTCATGAAATGACAGCCACGAGTCATGCTAGTGTTGTCCATTTCTAGTTAGAGTGCGATGACACAACAAAACATTTGGCGTTTGATGACGTCAGGCGAAAGCGTTCCACTTTCATCTGTGACTAACATGTTTTCGCTTTCCTGAGTAAATATGCAGAGATGAACGTCACTTTGAAATAAAACAAACTAAAATCCTTCTAACTTCAGAAGACAAACTTGCGAAACCAAGCAATCTCTGTCTAAATTCATTAAAAACTCATTTAATTTCCAATCGATATGAAATTCAACTCGACATTACGTTAAATTATAGCCTGCTGTATTGTTTTGTGTTTGTGTGTGTGTTACAAGCCGTGAAGTAGGATTAGCAGCGTCCCATTTTCAGGTAGTGGTAGGCCTACCGATATCTTAGCTTTGTATGAAGGCTCTTTCTATCTTATCGAGCTGAGGTCAAAATATTATCGAAAGACGCTGATTCTAGCCTTGTTCTAGGTATTAATTAGCCTTTTCTTACTTAATTAATGTAACTGTATCTTTTAGCAATAGTTTTTATGAGTGAATAATCATAAATTGTTTGCTATTTCGTGATTGGAATTAATGTAACAAATTAATCATTTTATTAAACGTTATAATTAGTTAATTTGTTACTGTGAAAAATTTGCATTACTTTGAGAGTGGAGCTAAAATAAAATATATGTATTATTTATATTTAGTTTATTGGTTCTTATTTTCTAAGCACAAATATCTCCAAACATAGATTGATATTCAAACATTCATTTTCAATTATTGACGCAACTACCTAAGACACAAAAAATATAATATTTACTACATATAATCTGCAAACATATACAACTGTACATGGCATCACTTAAATTAATGTTTTCATTAGTAAACATTATTTAGTAGAAAAATATAGAGGACATCGATATATCTACAAAAATGGCATAATTTCTTTATGTAATAGAACCTGCCTCAAACACAAGGAAATTCATATCTACTACATATTTATCAATGACAATTTTTCGCGATTAAGGCAGGCCCTGGGATAGCTCCTAAATACTATTTGCTGTGTTGAGCTTGACTAATGATAATGTAATATGTATAGTTCAATATGTTTAATATGTACGTAGGTATATGAAGCTTCAGAAAGGAGTAATTTAAAAATACATATCTTTATCGTTTAATCTGTTGCCATGTCTAAATACGTTTTCACTTAAATATGCTGCTACATTGAACTTTCAGAATAGATATCGACATTATATATATAATTCTACATTAAGAATTCTTCTTTATTATATAAATCTAATCTTATTTAATCAAATAATGCATATAGTGTGAAACAAAATAATTCTTAAACAAAATAAAACCACCTAAATTATATATAACTAAACTAGCTCTTTTATTTAACAGAATGGGACTATAGGTACTCGGAAACGTTTAAATCCAGTCACTGTCACACATATTTTGGCGCACACACTTCACTAACTTTCTTGTGTATGATTTTTAGAGGTTCACTGCTTGTAGAAACACCACTTATTTACATAATAACAACCAAATCAACACATTTGAGTCAAATCACGAACGAACGAATCAAGCGCACTTCCCAACGGTAGGCAAATGGTTTGCCTGGGAGACTTTGACTTACTGAAACAGAAATAAAAGTCTTTATGCAAATACATATTTGTTATATAACAGTTTGAAGAATTTCTTAACTATTCCCATATATTCCCAATATATGTACCTGATTCTTTCTATTTCTAGTGGTAATAGTTCCAATCTTTACAAATTGTATGGAAACAATTATTCAGGAGTAAACACTGTTTGTCCAAAGCCCATGAACGGATACGATATTATCCCTATTTATAATTTTACCAACATGACATGTTGAAACATTGTTTCAACGCACTTCGTGAACGAAGTTCAGTTCAATAAACATACTAGGTTAGTATTTTTTTATTAATAACTCTAAGCTTAGTTTTTAATTGACACTTAAAGGACCTTTATTACTAAAGTGCCGATTATCTTGTACTGATATCGACTGAAAGTTGGTAAGAAAAGCCCTTACCCGACGGTAGGCGTGTCACCGTTGGGCCATTGTTGGCAACTGGTTGGGAGAAATGAGATTAATTTGTTCCGTAGGGCCATTGTAGGGATTCAGTTGGGGTGCCAACTAACCATATCCTAACGGATTCGCACCGTAGGGGAATGGATGCCAACGGTAAATGCTACTAGGGATGTATGTTTAAGGTGGTTTTTTCAATTCCTAAAGTTATTTTATTCGAATTATTTGACTTAATATTTTCATGCCCTCACGTAAAAGTAAAATAATCTGGGTCGTAGTATACACACAGCACAGAATATTTAAATAATTGTCTTTGGTTTTGGATTACTATTCTGTGGTAGGGAACAGAAAACCGCTTTTCCACAATTTTGAGATATTTTTCGTGAGATATTTTGCTAATTTACATTCCGTGATCTTCGGTTCAGTCTGACTAACAAGAGACCACCAAACGGCGTTATCGTTGACAGAACAGTGAACTGACAGATGACGCGCGGGCCCGCAGACACCATGGATGAGAAGGAGCAGCTGAACCTGACCTCGCAGGAGCTGCAGGTTCTGTCGGAACTGGACAGGTAAAGGAAAAAATAAAGAAACCAAAATTTACTGCTAACGACTGTATTTTTAAATTTCCCGTGTGAACTTTAAATTGTAAAAAGGAATCCTTAAACTCAGTGTTCCTTCGTTGTTCATCCTTATGCCGTAGCCATGTAACTTTTGAAAAATATAGCATAAATATTCAATTCAATTTCTCATTGAATTACAATGCCCTTCCTAGCATCTTGCTGGGTAAGGGGTATTTGAAGAAGTGGATTTGAGTTGAATATATTTTTTCGTTCATAATCTGATGTTTTCTATTAACCCGAAGAATGCATATATGGATAAAATATGATTCTCAATCAAATGTGATTTTTCCAGAATTATATAGCTTGCGATTGGTTGATTGAACTTTAAATTTGGATTATATAATTATAAAGCTTATATGAAGTGGTTATTGGGGTCGCTTTCATACAAAATATCCAACAATGCGTACCAAAATGATTTGAACTTAATTCAGCTACCTATCCCACGACAGGGACCGCGATCGGTCTTATCTATTAGGATAATGTCGATGAGGATTGCTAAGTTTAAACATTTTTTTATATGAAAACCAATAAATAATGACTCAGGTAATAAAATTTAAAAAAAATGTTTATTTAAAAAATAAAAAAAGGTAATTGTAATATTTTTTTTACGTGACTGGACATGGATGTGTAACATCCAACCTACTGTCATGATATTAGCCCTGTACACCTCATGGGAGCTAGGCAGTAAGCATTTGTGTATTTAATGTCATATAACACTATAAAGAAGGGTGTAATTTGTGAGTTAGTGCGAAAATTTGCTAATTGTAAGTGGCAAATTCTTGCAAACGTACTAAAAATTATCTCATACTTTCCAGATTTTATGAGATTAAATATAACCGTTTAATGTGCTTGCCAGTACAGTTATAGTTTTAAAATAGCCACGAATGACCGTGGCGCCATCTGCTTCGACCCAAGTGTTCCCTGCGTCCCAAAGAAGGACAATAAATACAATACAATACAGTACACATCCCTTAAAGTATTTGACTATTAAGCTATTTAAATTACGTTTCCAACGAGATCTGTACTGCGACTCTAAGTTTTTGTATTAGATTACGTGCATCCCACAGTACACTGCGAACTAACAACTAAGTGATACATATGGGGACATGCCGGTAGACTGAGTGTGACGTCGACACAGTTGTTACTTCCTCCATACATTTGCCTTACAACTAACTGTTTACGCAGCGCATAAGCGAAACTGTGTCTAGCCCAGATCGTTCCATTTTGCAAAAGAAATGTTTTTTTCAAGCGTGGTTTTGCCAGTCTCCTGCTCATTGTGCGTGTCGTGAGTAGGTTCCTAAAATGTGCAATACCTGTGCAGTTTTCTTTATTTATTTTAATTCATTCGATAGAAGTGTGAAAAACTTTATATTTCTGAGCAAAATATGTCACTGTATGCTGGTATTGATGAGCTTCTAAGCGTTGCCAAGTGGGCCCAATTCTGTGTTTATGAAAATAATTCTATATTGGTAAGTTAGAGCAACATTTTCAAGTTTTATGCTCTTTCAAAATATAGTAAAAGACTTTTTTTAATAAAAGTTTTATGAAATAACTGTAAACACCTAGAATAATAGGGTGCAATGTTAGTGATGTTTGTTTGCATTGCAGCCGGCAGTTTGGGTTCCTGAAGCTGCGTTGTGCGGAGCATGGACGCACACGCTCACTCGTACTGAAAGCGGTCTCCTACCTCGAAGGCCTGCTGGTACAGGTCAAGGTGAGCTCACTCCTCAAGCCTTTGGGCTGCCAATCTCCCTTTATGACTGTCGTGAAGCCAACGGTTTTCTGATATTTGAAAATTTTGAGCAATGGTTTCTTTGTTCATTCGCCAAGAGACAAGTTTGCACGCCGACTGAGAATGAAACTAGTGAATTTGTCTTACAGGACCTAACTGTTCCGTACCCGTAAAAGTTGTCAGATTTTCATCAAAAATGTTTAATGACTTGAGAAAAAGCTTTATTCTATGTCCGTATGTAAATATCTTTAGTTTAAAATGATAGTAATTTTTTTTAAATGATAGTAAAAAAAGACAACTTTTCCCAATATTTTTGTATAAGTTAGTTAGATTGGCAACTTCGCTAACTTACTGGGCATCGCTAGTGCCTCCCCAAGCAGTTCGGTCACCGACAAATTCTAGGAGAACACTAAAAGGAAAAAAATAAAAACATAAAGTGAAAAGTGATAACATCAAAAAAAACTGAATCTACAAAAAAAAATCCATATAATTATCGAAGCGGCTGACAAAACTTCACAAGAATCCGTTGAGAAATGCGATCTGCAGATGAGAACAGCTGGGCAGTCGGACATACGAAAGCTACTTTGCCTAATCTGAAACAAAGACGCTTCGCTCGCGTTCGCGTTTCGCACTTCACTCGGTCAATTACAGTCTGGCATTGATTAGGAAATGGGTTGTAATGGGCTACTGTAATCACTAAGTGTGACGTCTGCCATCTGTGTCAGGTGACATGAAAGGGTGTTCATGTCACCTAATGACAGGGATACCTGCTCTGAATAATATTTAATGGCTTTAATATTTTTTAACAATTTTTTCACTGATTTACAGGAGGGAGGTGACATCTCAATCGACCCAAAGACTTATTGCAAGCTGGGACACTTTCATCTTTTGCTGGAGGACTATGCAAAAGGTAAAAACACTATTTATGCAATTTGTTTGGCCCATAGCCTAGCGGTTAACGCTTGTGGTCTCCAAGGTCTGCTGGTTCAAATCCCAGGGTATGCAACTCTTTTGGCTATTGTCTTTAAAAATATTGATTCTCCAATTTGGAAACCTAGTTAGTAGTAACAGACTAACCATGGTCAATACATGATTTTTAAATCGACAAAAAAATTCATACCTATATCATTCGGTAACATATCGAGTGGCTTGTAGCCTAGTGGCGCAGGGACTGGACTTACGTACCAGAGGTCTGGGTTCAATTCCGACTTGCACCACTTTATTTCTCTCTCCGAGTTCGATAAGTGCATTTCGTCACAAATGCTAGCTGCTCCATGGTTCGGAATCCAGGATTTACAGGAATGTAAAACTGTAGGTCCCCTTCCCCTACTAGGTGGTAGGGTTTAAGCCCAACCGGGTTGGTACCCTCGCATTGGATAAAGATGGTCGAAGCGGCAATGAAAAATTGTCCGTGTTTTTTTCATCCAGTTCAATGTAGCCGTGCTCATAAAGGGAAGGTCCTGGCATGGCACCTGATTCCTTCGGGAATGTGGGATAATATCATAACGATAGAAGATAGCCATCCATGTCAGGTCACATAAAAAAAAAACCATTCTTCAAAATCTCTAAATTATGTGTCCTGCCTAATTTGATCATTTCCCTTATTTTATCATTCCCTGCAAGCCTTTTTTAACAGGTTGCTCATTGAATTATGCATTTCAACTTAAAATTCATCCTGGTACTGTACTAACGTATGCACAACTTAAAACTGATCATATGGTCTGTCTTCATTGCAGCCATGTCGGCGTACCAAAAGTTCTTCGCCCTGGAGAAAGACAACTGGCGGGACCCTCTCTTCATGTACGGTCTCGGTCTCTGCTACTACCACTACAATGCCTTCGAATGGTGAGTATTGCATAGCTGTTGTTCTATGTTTCTATTGAAAACAGGTGTTTAGGGAATAGTTCGTATTTTTTTATATGTTACAAAATTACCATCTTAGTTATTAAATCAACTGTGGTGAGGTGAAGAGAGTTATAAGGAGGATATTAGAATAGAATAGAATAGAAGCATTTTATTCCCTTAAAACCGCCACTACATACGAATATATACCTATTGAACTTCTCAAACACCCAAAGGTCGGCTGGAAGAAATCTCTTCGAGGGATAAGCCCGCCTTTGCGCCCCACTTATGTTGTTATTGCACTATACTTTCTTTTGTAAATTGTTTTTTTTGTGGCGTAATAAAGAATTTTCAATCAATCATGCAATCATGGTTTACAACTTTTTTCTTTTTTATTATGATTAGGCTAGAGCAATGTGTATGTAAAACTGTCTACTTCAGTTTTACACTTTGACTTGTGCCGCTGGTTTTCAGCCACCACCGGATCTCAAGGTATTGTGATTAATTTATAACAGAAACAGGAGAAGCATTAAATATATATAGAAGAAGATATACATATAAATAGGTGAGTTTTTTTCTATGTTTAAAATATGTGAAATTGTAGGGTTATGAGGGATTTGGAAATCTAAGAGGGATTTGTTTGTTTTTTGTTGTGAAAAAGTTTAGGCAAAGTAGGTGTGCTATTAGCCATTCAAATCCATTTACATAAAAGATCCGGCCAAGTGTGAGTCGAACTTGCACACGAAGGGTTCGTTACCATCGTACAAGATATAAAACAATAAAATCACATTTATTGTATGGGGAACCCCTTATATTTCAATAAAAAAATGATTTGTATTATTTGTTGTTATAGTGGCAATAGAAGTACACACTGTGTAAAACGGACTCTCTGACGGACGGACGGACAGCGGAGGCTAAGTAATAGGGTCCCGTTGGCAACCTTTGGGTAGAAAGGTTCTAGCCCCAGGCCATTTTTTCAAGAACCTTATCCACCTTATCAACCACAGTGTTAAGCCTTGCAGGGCTCCGCATGTCTGCTCTTTCTATCCCTAACATACCACTCATGTCCCGTGCGGTCATCCGCAGATTTGCAAATCATGCCTAGAGACGGTAAATAGTGTAAGCGTAGCAACCAAAATGAAACGGCCTAATTTAATGGGTCTGTGTTTAAGTAACGTATGTTTTAAGATCTCCTGCAGCGGGAGCACAAATGAAAGTGGACACTTGTCGAGCTAGAGGGATAAGAAATTTTGTCGAGGATTTTTATCAACTGTGATATCACGAATGGGGAGCTCGAAGCTCTATCGAGTGTTAACTCGATTAGACTACTAGTTTTTAAAATAGAATAGATTTAATTTCGTGCTGATACAATACTAAATAAAAAAAATTACAAGGGTTTCCAGCTGGGATTTTGATAATTTTCATAAATATAGAAAAAAAATCAAACAAATCTCTCATCATCTGACAAAATATATTACAGATCAAAACGTTCCAAATTACCCCACTAATCTACAAAAAAAGTTTTCGGTCGATGCACCGAACACAATGTATATTGCAGCAGTTTCTTCTTAAAATGTATTTATTTATCTATTTCTTGTACATTAATTGACGAGGGTATAATGATGGATGTATTAACATTAGTTCTAGACCAGTGAGGCGCTCTTGTTCGGTTCGGTTTGGGTATCAGGTAATAATAGTGTCACCCTGCGACGTCACGTGGTTACAAAGAAAGTACCTAGTTGCTAAAATAAGAAGTCGGTCTTAAGTGGTTCGGGCGCTAGACGAGGCGAGGCGCCTATGATTTCGGCGGGTGAATTTCAAAAACTGTAGATTAATATACCTAACAACCTTTGTTTATTTGTTTGTTGCGCTCCCATCGAAAGGCATCGAGTCCTATACGTCCTTGCAGAGATGTGTGTTAGTTGGGCATTTGTTGAATGCACTAAGTTTAATTAAGAGGCCATTGTACGTATAGACCTGAGCCATCCCAGCTTGTCTCAGGAGTCCAAATAGTTTCGAGTTTTTCCAGACTTCTGGGAGGGATCCTGGTGAAGCTTGGCTCCGTGCCCGTTGGTTGGACATGCTTCTGCACTCCAACAGGCTCTTTGCCTCCATGCAGCCATGATACGGAGGTCTGTTATTTATAGATTATGTAGATCATTGTCCCCTACCAATTCGCAGGATAGTAGTGGTGGTGCGTAGGCGTGAGCGATTGTCTGAACTCGAAATCACCCCTTCGAGGTCTCCAAAAGGCGACCCCAAAATTGGTCGAGCTCAACAGACCCAAGTTTCAAGGAATGTGACATGTATGTATGTATAATCGACCGTGAAGCATGGAAACATTAATTAAAGAAAGAGTCCAGTAAAAATAACTACTTTACGAATATACTGCAAGGCTGGACCCGAACCAGTAAAGCATACCATTCGTGGGTATTGCGTCTACCAATTTCGCCACCGGCCGTATATCCATAATTTGGAATTCTCCTGCAGTCACTCATCCCGTAATCAATGCCTCCTACTAACACAGTGTTTAAGATTATACCTACATACATTGATTTAATGCTTCAACGCTTCATCGCAATATGTCTGAATGTTCAATCTTTGTAGCCAATGTCCGCAACGCAGGTGAAGAGTTAAATAAATGTATGTAGGTGTAATCTTGAACACTCGGATTTAGCCGAGCCAGTTTTTGGCAAATATTTCAAAATTGCAAAGTTATTTTGAAAAATATATAATAATGAAGATCTAAAGCGTTAGGTAAGTACTAAGTGAGAAAAAATAACAGCATTTTGTTTTAAAGTGCGCTGTGCACATTTATTCAGTTTTAAGCTATGCAAAGACCGACTCGTAATAAAATTGTAGAATCATTCACAATCAACACAGCAGCTTACATACCTTAAGAGAGTCGTTACCCTATTAATTCCCCATACTACGGGCGATAACTGATTCCATGCTCTTAATGTTTTACTACGTTTTTGAATTCTAATATATATTACAGAAATCTATGTCTGTATGTTTTAATTTTTATAATATACCTTTTAAGTTAAAAATATTGGCTAATAAACATTGGAAAAAGTTGTCTTTTTTACGTTCATTTTAGTTTTTTTTAAATAGATATTTAAAAAAAATTCAAAACATACAGACATAGAATGAAGCTTTCTCAAGTGATATAAAATAATTGATTAAAATCTGACAACTTTTAGAGGTAGGGAAATGTTAGGGCCTGGAAGATGATTTCGATATTTTAAGGTGGCCCAACCCGCTCATTTCCCCATACAAAAGGGGAAAGAAGATCACGCCTATATTTCTTGTCAGAGATCCAAAATTTTGCTCAATATAGCTTTATTTGATTGAACTAGATGTCTGATGACCATTGGCATTGTAAAATTGTGTTTGGTTTCCAAGTTATAACGTCCGAAAGTTCGGATTTTTCGCGCGTTTTATACAATTACTTTGGAGGTGGATTACGCAATGATAAAGTAAGAACATATTAAAAAGATTAGTCATCAGACATAGCTTGTTTAATCAAGATTTATAATCTATTTGGTTTTTGTTAGATTTTTGACTACAGCGGTCGTGGTTTACTTTTAGCTATAAGTCGTTTTGAAATTAAAATTTTCGTAAATCTTACCAAATTATACACTATGCACATTGTCTTTTTTGTGGACAGGTTGCATCTTCCTCATAACGGAGCCTGTCTTATTCTAAGAAACAGAGAAGGTCCCAGAGCGCCACAGCACGGTTTTGTACCGTGCCCGCAAATGAGTTGAGGCCGCCGGGTTGGGCCACCTTAATGGCAGTCGCCGTGTAAAATTGATGACACAGAATGCACTTCTTAAAATTTTCAAATCAGATTTCCTGTGACTTCACGACAGCCTTAAATTCGCACTGTCCTACATATTTACGGCAGCTCAATGGTTAACAACATCGCTACGGTCTGCTCAGGCAAAGTTTGGCGGCAGGTTCGAGCCACGCCAACAGCAAACTTTTTTTATTTTATTTTTCGTTTCGATCAACCATCAAGGAGGAAATCCAGAAGCGCTCAAAATCCTACAAATCACGACTACAAAATCACACAAATCCGCTAGCTGTGGGACTACTGGACACTAAAAACGATGTAACACGGCTGAAGCGACCAAGAATTGAGGCCAAATTATAAAATAACAATAATAAGTGCAGTCATATTATATATATATACAAAGAAGTATAAAGCTTGCCATCATTGGACGGCAGCTTTTCAAGTCATATCCACATACCCACACCTCTGATAAAGGCTCCAAATTCAAGCTGATTGCAGAGAGACAAGACACAAAAAAAAATAAAAAATTTTTTCGTTTCAGTTTGCCACGAATCACTACATTGCAGTACAAATATTAATATACCATTCTAGAATTCGTTGGTGACACAACTGCTTGGGGGTGGGACTAGCAATACCCAGTAAATTAGCAAAGTTGCCTATCTATAACCCCTATACAACACTAATTGACCGAGCGAAGATCGAAGGGTCTCCGTTTCAGATTGGGCGATAATGCCTTCATATGTGCAGCCGTTCTCCGTGAAATTTTGTGAACAGGTTCGATAATTATAAAGATTTTCTGCTTTGAATTTTTATTTTTATTTTGAAAGGACAGACTCGCAAGGTCTACAGCTCAAGGAGCCACTAGTCCAGTTTGCCAGGGGCAGCATGTTTGATCGACATGTCTACACATATCTTGCAAATTACATATTATGTCAAATGTAAAAAAATGGGTTCAAAAATTTTATGAGATATAAATACTAAATACCTCGTGAACTATGTCATTAGATATGGTGAACTGCAGTGGTGTATTCATTTATAGACTTCCTGAGGAAAAAAGAAACGAAAAGATAACACAATTTAATTGATCCCCATAGTTGTAGTGCAGTTTAGTGTAGTTTTACTACCAGAAGTTGAATAAATAAATGAAATGAAATGAACTTCGAAAATTAGATGGCACAGTAGGTGACCTCTGTACTTCAATTATTAATTTTGTTAATTATGGCATGGCCACACATTTTGCAATTATAAGAAATATTAACTGCCAGAGTACTTTCATTGTGTGTTTGTTACAACACCCCTGCAAAGACATTAAAGTAATTATTGTTACGCGCAGACCACCAAAGTAGAGACCCAAGTCATGCAATTAAAGCTTGACTGCAATGATACCATATATATAGTTTTTTTTTCTGATAATTATGACCTAAAGCCCTGCAGCAAGGCTCATATGATGCATCTACATGCTTCCCACTCCGGCCGCAATGAGCAGGGAAGCCCTGTATGCAATTGTTACCTAATCCTAATAAATCAAATAGAATAATATCAAAACCTAATTAAATGCAACAAAAACATCGGAATGGAACTGACTGAAAAAATATGTTTTGTTTTTATTAATTTTTTTATTTGTTGTTATAGCGGCCAAATAAATACACACTCTGTGAAAATTTCAGCTGCCTACCTATTCTGGTTCTTGAGATACAGCCCTGTGACAGACGGACGGACGGACCGACAGCGGAGGCTTAGTAATAAGGTTCCGTTTTCACGTTTTGGGTACACCTAAAAACTGACAATGTCACAGCAGGGCAGCAGGCGATAGATTGCAATGGACGGGAAGAAATGGCAGCGGCAGCATATAAATAGGGTATTGAGCGGCTCGTAGCCTAGTGGCGCGGGGACCGGCCTTGCGTACCAGAGGCCCGGGTTCAATACCAACTTGCACCACTGTCTTTCTCTTTCAGAGTTCGATAAGTGCATTTCGTCACGAATGCGAGCTGCTCCATGGTTCGGAATCCATGTAAAACTGTAGGTCCCCTTCCCCTACTAGGTGGTGGGGTTTAAGCCCGCCCGGGTTGGTACCATCGCATTGGATGAAAAGATGGTCGAAGCGGCAATGAAAAATTATCCGTGTTTTCCTTCCAGTTCAATGTAGCCGTGCTCATAAAGGGAAGGTCCTGGCATGGCACCAAATTCCTTCGGGAATGTGGTGTATTGGGCTAATATCATAACGGTAGTTGTGTGGTATTAGCCATCCATGTCAGGTCGCATAAAAAAAAAAAAAATTAAGGTGGCCCAACCAGCGGGACTAACTCATTCGTGGGCACGGTACAAAACCGTGCTGTTGCGCTCTGGGACCTTCTCTGTCTTAAAGAAAAAGACAGGCTCCGTGATGAGGAAGATGCAACATGTCCACAAAAAAGATAATGTGCATATTGTATGATTTGGTTAAGATTTACTAAAATTTTAAATACAAAACGACTTATAGCTAAAAGTAAACCACGACCGCTGTAGTCAAAAATCTAACAAAAACCAAATAGATTATAAATCTTGATTAAATAACCTATGTTTGATGACTAATCTTTTTAAGATGTTCTTACTTTATCATTGCATAATCCACCTCCAAAGTTATTGTATAAAACATGTGAAAAATTCGAACTTTCTGACCTTATAACTTAGAAACAAACACAATTTTACAATGCCTACGCTCATCAGACATCTAGTTCAATCAAATAAAGCTATTTTGAGCAAAATTTAGGATCTCGTCAAGAAAAATGGGTGTGATCTTCTTTCCCCATTTGTATAGGGAGTTGAGCGGGATGGCCCACCTTAAGGCGCTAGGACTAGCCAATTACTCCCGCCATACAAATGCACCTTTTAACAAATGTTATAATATGTAAGAAAGAATAGTTTATTTACCTGTGTTGAAAGAGAAATTAACTTAACAAGGTATTTGGCTTAATCTATGAAATTAACTTAATATAAAATTAACAGAACAACTAGATATTTAAAAAGCTTAGAAGTAAAAGTCAATACCTATACACATACATATAATAAAATAACAGGTAAATCGGTCCTAGGTGCAGCATATGTCACTGTATTATGGAATTCATAATGCAGTGGCGCTGATTTTAAGCCTAGCCGTTCATTGAACAGAAATGTTTGATTTATTGTTTAACATACAGCACAAGGTGACAACACTTTTATTTTATTTTATTTGGGAAATCAACAGCTTACATATCTAGTACAATTTTGAAAATTAAAATTACCTTAAACTAAAGCCAATTACAGATTTCCTCTAATTATACCGTTACAATTTTGTAGATTAATATAAGTAATTAGTATAAAATGCGTGAAAAGAGAAAAAAGGAGAACAAGTGAAAATACATTGTAGTATACATTACATTACATTACATTACCTGCGCATGTTAGTGTAGGTAGGGTGAGTTACAAAAGTGTATGTGAGTTTGTGGGTGTGTGGGTGTGGATGTGGGAGGGTGAGAGGGTTTGTGAGAGAGGGTGAGAGTGAGAGCGTGTGAGGGTGTGTATATTTGTATATATATTTATATACTTGCGTTGGAGTGATAGGGTTTGCTTGCAAAAGTGATTGTTGATAAATGAGGGGTCAATTAGTTATAAAAATAAATATTAAAAAATAACATTGAAAATAAACAAGTAAATCACTATACTATACCATGTGTAAAAAACAGCGTATAAAAAATAATTCAACCAACTTAACTTACATAACAAGTACACAAAAATAAAAATAATGCATGAACAGGCAGCATTTAACCAATATGCAACTAACATATGACAATGTAACATAACAATGTATACAACGTATTTAGGGAATTAAAAAGAAAACAAAAATTTAAGGGAAAACAAAGATACAAAGAACCATATGTATTAAGTTCAGGCAGTACATTGTATGGTTAATAGGTGTGCTTTTAGACGTATTTTAAAAGTGAAACGTATGTAGTGAAAAGCCTCAGCAAGTGTAAATAGAACTCCAGACTGATAATGGATTGTTAATATTTTTTTATTCCATCATTTATTTAAATAATAATAATAAAGTCGATGTTTCACCTAAGAAATCTGAAAGTAATATGATTTCTAGATATAAGCAAAAACAGCATATATGCATAAACAAATAAATCCATTTGCTTTTAGATTTATACATTTAGTCAAAAAAGTTCGGAATGGACACCATTTCCGAAATGTATTTTGTATAGAAAAAGGAAACATACAAAAATAGGTTGACTCCTAGACAAAGAATTCTAATTCTTCTAATAGTCAGACTTAATTAACTTGGGGTGCCTCGTCTAACTTTACGATTCGGCTAGTACCGGGGCCTTAAATAGTTGTCAGTGTTAGTTTACACTAGCTGGAGTACCCGGCTCTGCTCGGGTCAATTTCGTTTTGGACTGATGTCGGGCTGAATTGTTTCCTGGATATTATATGATTTCCCCATACAAATTTTCATCCCCTATTGTACCCCCCTTCGAGTTTAATGTTCGCCACAAAAGTAGCCTTCTTCTTTTTCCAAGGTTCAGACTATCTATACCGAAATTAATCAAAATTGGTTCAGTGGTTTAAATGTGAAAATACCACAGACAGACAGACAGCCCATATAGCCATTTTTGGTAGCCGTTACGAAAATTTTCGACACATTTTGTCGACACTAATTTATTTTAGGAACATATTTTGGTCGCCGACTCGACTTACTTCCGTCGCTACAACCAAAAATGGGGAAGACTCGACACAGTAACATTTGGTATTTCATTTTCCACGCCGTGTGATAACATTGTTATCAGTTAGCAACCAGTCCTTACACAAATCATTCGGTCATCCTCGTTTGACATCGAAATAAATTTGACGAGAGTTATAGAATAAAATGTCGCCATCTTGTCGCCATCACAGTTTGTCAACGACAGTAATTATTTTTAGAATTCATTGATTCATATGGTTTCTGATGATAAAATTTTAGTGGGAAAATAAATTCATTGTGAAATTTGGCCAAATAGGTTGAAATTTACCAACGCGTCATCATATACATGTAATTTAACCAATTATACCGAAATGTATGCATTGTTGTTATTAAATAATTCATACGTTTCCAGAGATCAGAGTTGTCTGTTAAAAAAGAAAAAAAAATATTACACACAAATAAGTTGTATGGACATGTACCTGTAATCAGAAAATGCATCAATAATGAAAACAAATATTTTTATTCAATGCAAATATTGTAGTCACAAAGTTACTTGATTGCGTCGTCATGTAACTAGAAATAGTTACAAAGTTACTGAATTTACAAAATGGTTTCACATACTTTTTTGTATACAGTTGTCCTCAAACTTTTGGGAACCGATAAAATGCCATATTCTATAGTTTTAATTATATAATGTTCTTCCTATAATAAATGGGAAGAACATTATATAATACAATAATAACTCTTGTGAACCAGCACATAAAGATGTGCTTTACTGGCCAAATGTAAAAAAAAAATAGCAACCTTGAGAAATTAAGAAGAGACCAGAATAGTGTGCCGTCTGAGAACTGGATAGTTCGAACTAACAAAGTTGACTGTCATTATACCTACGAAGAAATGCTGTCAAGTGATAAGAGTTTTACTACATTGCTTCGCTCCTCATCAGAGAGAGCGAGAAAGACAACATTTCTCGTCCCGCCTACGTCGACGCGATTAATGTGTCCTCCTCTAACCGACTAACTATAAAAAGAGACCGGTTCTTGATCGGCCGCGAACTATTTGTAGGTAGAATATAAAGAAATACTCATGTGAAAGTGGTCAATACTTGTACCTTTTCTGAAAGCCACATATCATATTTTTTTTAGTAATCCCTTTCGATTTAAATAAATGTTGTTGTTTATTTAATTGCAACTTAGGAGTCTGTTATTCGTCTCTATTAGGAAATAGGTAGAGTATTTATTTCACAATTATAATTTTTTAGTAATAAAGAACTTTTAAAACAACTTGTATAAATAAAAAGGGTTAATTAGAGTTTTAGCGACATCTACATTTGAAGTATTGTAATCAGATTTTGAAAATAATCTGAAAAAGTATTGGTCATGACATTTGTCGGAAGCTGGACATGAACCTGCGACCTTTGGATTACATGTCCACTGCTCTAAACCAACTGAGCTATCCCGAAAATTACGTCAGCCCACGAATTTCTCGATTATATTCGAATCGACACAATGCTTCCCCTATCTTCTGCTAGATGGCGCTGATGATGTTTTTGGGTATTGATCCTACACTAAGGCATTTTGACTGCAATGATTGAGCTTCAAATGTATATGTCGCTGAAACTCTAATTAATGAGATAACGGCAATGTCGTATCCATTAAAATACATAAAATAAAAAAGGTTGTTATAAATTAGCTCTAGAATGACCCCTAAGAAGAAATGTATCGAATTTCCACTCTCGCTGCATATTGTTCTGATTTTTTTTAAATGATTAATTAGTCGAGTATATTTAAATTGTTCGTGTTAAACTTTTGTTTTTAATGTTTAATTGACTTGATCACAATGACAGTTTTTAACCCCCTTTATTGTCAGTACTGGGAAAAAACACTTTAGGGGTTGCAAACCATACATTTATGTACATTTAACATCTTGCAAATTGTATTCTTATAATTCATCCTTTTCCGGATTGCTGAAGAAACCGATTTTTATAAAAACTAAAACTGCATTATTAGATTATTAAAAAAAATGGTTTTCTAGCCGGGAATCGAACTCGTTGATTATGAGAAAATAACGCATCCTGTATTATTGCACCCGCCAATAGTGTCGCTTAAAATGAAAAAGTCCTGAAAAGTATTGTATTACGGATAACTAAAGGAAAGTGTTGATTTTAAACGAACTCGATTCATATTTTCAATTTTTGTAACACGGTTACGACACAGTTACTACACATTTTTACCAGATTCTACACTTGTCACAAACTAAACGCAAAGTGTATAAAATTAAGTCTTCGCGAATGATTAAGTAACATGTGGACATAACGACCACACATAGTTACTGAAAATGTTTTCAGTCGCATTGTGTCTGAATGGTTTCCACACCTACAAACCAAAAGTTGCCATGTATCGTAACAGTTACGAAACTACGTTGACTTGTTACTGCTTTTAAAAATCTGCGACCGAAAATGGCTAAATGGGAGAGTTACTTTCGCAGTCATAATATTAGTATGGATAGTTTAGTACGGCTACCATTCGTTTGATATTTTTATTTATTTATTTATTTATTTTAGACAGGCAGCCTAAGCTGATATGTCTAAATCTTATTTTTCATTAGATTAAGTTGATCGTCATGTGGAAAGTTATTTAATTAGTAATTGGGAACACATTTATTTATTTGTTTTTTTTTAGTCAATTGCCATTGTAATATGAATGAATTAACTGGTTATTTGTTTTATTTTCTTTTAAAATGAGTGTCCAAACGATTTTTGAATTGATTGGTTGAGTTAGCATTAATAACGTCTTCGGGGAGCTTGTTCCATAACTCCACAACTCTATTTGTAAAGAAATGTTTGCGGGTGTTGGTGTTATGTTCCGTGCAGTTGAGTTTCAAGCTGTGTCCTCTTAGGTGAGTGTTTTTATTTAAGGTGAGCATATTTCCAAGATTTGTGCAATCATACTTTCCGGTCATTATCTTGTATGCTTCTATGAGGTCACCTCTCTGGCGGCGGCTTTCTAGAGAGGGAAGATTTGAAATTTTTTTAAGTCTTTCATCATATGTTAGGTTGGAGAGCTGTTGAGGAATTTTGGTGAATCTTCGTTGGACTCTTTCCAAAGCCTGGATATCCTTAATAAAATAAGGCTGCCAGATCTGAAAACCATATTCTAATAGTGGTCTTACATATGTTTTTAATATTTTCAACATAATATCAGGTGTAAGGACATGAAAGGCTTTTCGAATCATGAAAATGAGTGAGTTCGCTTTCTTAATAATTTCTGAAATATGGGTCTCCCATTTCAAGTCGTAGGTGATGTTGATTCCCAGGTCCTTTTGTGAATCCACTGGCTTGAGTTTGACATTGTTTAAAAAGTATGGCAATTTAGGATTTTTTTTTCCCATGTGGAGCACGGTACATTTTTCAGCATTTAGGTTCAATAACCACCGAGACGACCATTCCTGAACACTGTTTAGGTCCTTTTGTAACTGTGCATGACTTGTTAGAGGATTTCCGAAGTACTTGGAGTCATCAGCAAAGAAGGAAAAGTTGCATTGGATGATGTTGTGCAGGTCAGTTATAAAAATGTTGTAAAGGGTGGTTGCGATTACTGATCCTTGCGGTACTCCGCTCCACACGGGCCTTGGGTCCGAGAGCGCCTCGCCAACTCTAACTTTAAGCTGTCTATCATTTAGGTAGGCTTCGATCCATTTCAGTAACCTTCCACGTATTCCAAAGTGATTTAATTTGGCAAGTAGTCGACGATGGGGAACCCTATCAAATGCTTTTTCGTAATCAAGGTATATAACGTCAATCGATGAGCGTTTGTCTAGTTCCGTTGACCACTTGTCTGTGCACTCGAGAAGGTTTGTAACAGTTGAGCGTTTGGGCATAAAGCCGTGCTGTTCATTGACTATAATGTGGTTTTTTGCTAGAAAATATCTTATTTGGGAGTTGATTATTTTTTCCATACATTTAGATACTATGCATGTCAGACTGATAGGTCTGTAATTTACGGCATCCAATTTATTCCCCTTTTTGTAGATAGGGGTTACTAGCGCTTGTCTCCAGTCGTCTGGTAATTCGCTAGTTGAAAATGAACTTTCCATAATATTACACAAAGGTTTGGCCAGAATTTCACAGCTTTTCAAAATTATGGATGGTATACCATCTGGTCCCATTGCCGTGTCATCTCTTAGGTTTCTTAGGTAGTTCATAACTTCTGATTGCGTGAAGGAGACCTCCTCAATCGAATCTTCAATTCGAGGGAGTGCAATTAAAGGGATTTCGCCGGGCGGTTCTTGTACAAATTTTTTTTAAAATTGTTTGGCTAATGTGTTGGCAATACCCATATCCGTCGTGACTAGGTCACCGTTGTCGTCCATAAGTGTTTGTAGAGTAGACACCTTAGAAGATAGTTGTTGCCGTATATACCCATGGAAGGCTTTGTTTCCGAGGTCTAGTATGCCAATTTCGTAAGATGTTCTTGAACGTCGGTTTAACGATAGTAAGGCATTGTTGGCCTGTCTATATTCTTGATAGTCTTTTACATTTCCAGTCAGTCTATATTTATCCCATAGTTGCTTTTTCTTTCTAATAATTATTAAGGTTTCGATCGATATCCAAGGTTTGTTTCGAGGCTTCGGGGATTTTCTCATTTCTGGGCTGTACTGGTTTGATATTTCAAGTAGAGTTCTTTTGAACAAGTCCCATTTTTTTGAGACGTTTTCAACACCAATGGTTTTGCTAAGTAAATTAACTATGGCTGGGTGAGTCGATATAGCATTAAAATCTGATTTGAAATAGTTTTTCCTTTTTGTAATAGTTTTCTGACCAGTTTCTTTACATTCGAGTTGCATTGTCGCAAGTAACACACAATGGTCTGATTTACCTATTGGGGGAAGATATTGTATCTGTGATATTAAGGTTTTATCATTGTGCATTATTAGATCCAAAAGTGATGGTTACCTGATAATCTTTTGTTTATTATGTCATGCATACACTTGCATCATACAGTCATTGTCATATCACTGGCTAAATTAACACGTGAATCCATCTATGTGCGCGTGGTGTTAAAATAAATCCTTTCATACAATACTTTTTTTGATACTGCTTAGTCCGAATGCTACTTGGAGTCCCATCGACACAAAACCTGACTACAAGCATGAACCCTATAGTGAGCCTCAAGCGCAGCGATTTTTTTTGCTGCTCGTAATTATGAATCGGTGATATCTTCTAAATATAAACTATAATTTTGAATGATACATTGTAAAATTGCAATCTACATTAAATATTTGCATATTATGTATCTGAATAAGGATTATTAAAATGAATTGTAGACAAATTTTTTGCAAATTACCTATGTTTTTTTAATAATCGGTAATAGATAAAAATAGACACAATTGTCGAGTACATGGTTTTGAATTTTTCTCTTAAGGTTTGGCCAGCGTAAGCGTACGAAAAAAGGTTTTTTTGACAACGCTCCGTCACATTCAGCCATTTTGTATTAAATATTTACAAATGACGTATTTAAAATTAAAATACTATTTAGTGATGACTTGTCCTTCTGTAGCCTGTGCCACCCGCTAGCTCGTACCGTACGTACTCCGGTGTGTGGAGAATTTCGGTTTGTATGAGAGCTTGGAACTGAATTCTATATGTATAGCCTATCCTGTGTTCCTTATAGGTAAATGTAGGTGTACTAAGTTTCATCTAATGCGGATGTTCAGTGTTTCAGAGTTATGGAGGAACACACATACATACAGAAAATATTTCTAAAAGTCTACAATTTAGATTTAGTATCATACATAGAGTCAACAAACGCAGTATCATAAAAACAAAGTAACTTACTCCAGGAACATACCTTACAGATATATTATTAGTATAGGATATAAGATAATCTATACTAATAATAAATCTGTAAGGGGTGTTCATGGAGTAAGTTGCTTTGTTTTCTAAGATACTTCGTTTGTAGACTTTATGTATGATACTAACTCTAAATTGACGATTTTTAGAAATCAGTTCTGTATGTTTATATGTATGTGCGTATGTATGTTCCTCCATAAATCTTAAACCGATCATCCGAATTAGATGAAACTTAGTACACATACATTTAACTACCGGGGAATTAGGATAAGCTAAATAGAATTCAGTTCAGCTTACGCTAAGATGTGGATGTCATACAAACCGGAATGCTCCGTGCGGCCCGGCGGGATGGGGGCGGCTGGAGGTGGGGGGGGGGGGGCGGCGACGCTTACTTTTACTAATTCTACCGAAGTACGGCTTGTATACTTACTTAATTTAAATACTACTTGGTATCACACTTAATCGCCAGAGATGCGACCAGTGGAATAAAATACTTATAACTTGAGAACCAATTACTTGATTTAGATGCGGATTGTATCTATGTCTAGCCTGATTCTACTCAAAATAACGCTTAATTACCAGAGGGGTGAGTAGTGAGTGTTACATTTTTATATCTTGCGCACCACTTACCAGATTTATATGCTTATTTTATCAACCTATAGCATCTCTGGGAGCAGTCAGGTTCGGGATGGGTTATCGTTTTGAATGTTGAGGCTGGCTGTGGGTTGGAGTCCACGCAAAACTTACCTACGTTACACGTTACTTACTTACTAGGTATGCAATGAAGCAGTGCAAGTGGAGAAAGGTTCTGGCGGCAAATGATTTTTTTTAAATAGTTACCAAATGTCAACAAAGCTCTAAATGGGAATTATTGGATGTTTCTCATTTAATCATGCTAATTCGGTTCAAACGATCTTGATTAAATTTGATGGATGGATACATTGTCCTGGACCAGTTTGACCCTATTTTGGGACTACTTTTTATCCATGAAATAATTTAGCTGACACTAACCCGAACGGAGCCGGGTACCTCAGCTAGTATTTGATGTAACAGATGTGCTTATCTCCTATAAGCACATCCATCTGAAAGACCATTTTTGACGTTAATTTATTTTTTTCTGTTAGAAAAGTTGGTTTCCAAAGTATTTAGGTGGGAATATTTTTCTCAAATTTTATCCCGATACTCTATCCACGTTTTATTTTTGTACACCTACAATTTCGGTTGCCAGTGATTCATTCGGCATCGCGCGTTCACCGCTCGCGGCAATTTAGATGTCCAACATTCTTCTACGAATAGCTACGAATGAGTGATATTCGGCATCGGCGGAGAGGAAGTGGCAGTAGTGGGGCGGGCGGTCCCGTACTGTCGTCGTCACTTTCGTGTCGTCATAACGTGGCGCGGCGCTCGACTTGTTTCTGGCGGATAGGGCCTGCGCGTGGTGAAGGGGCGCGGTGCGGAGGGGAGCGGGGAGCGTGCGTGCGTAGGGCGCACGCGGGTCGGGCGGTAGAGCGAGCGGCGCGGTGCGGGCGCGGGACGGGTGCAGGCTGCAGCGAGGTCGTCGCTCGCGGCTCGCCGCGCGTCGTCCGCCCGCCAGTCGGGAGCGGGATGCGGTGACGTAAACTGCATCGGCGCGGGCCGGAATTGTGCGTCGCGCGTAGAGTAGAGTAGCGAGTGTGTGTATGTGTGAGACTGAGTGTGAACGTTGGCCACGCACGACGGAAAGGTGAAATTTGGAGTCGGAGAGAGCTCGGCGAGAGTCGACGGCGCAGTTTCCTCGGCAGCCGTCCATCGCGAGAGGAAGACTTCGTCCACACAAAATGGTTAGGTCCAGCGAACTCCGCGGTTTGTTTACCTCGCGCCACCGCGCCAGAGCGGGGGCGGTGCACGTGCTTTCTCTCCCTCTTTCTCGTACCTGCCGTCTCCCCTCCGACTAAACTTACATACCTACTCGTCTGTACCACGAAATCGTGATCGATATCTTCGTGTTTTGTGCCTGCAGCCTCCATGATCGCGTTCCTGGATGAGCCGTGAAAAGGGTCGTGTTTTGTATGTTTCTTTGTGTGGAGTTCTTTTCAAACGCAGGTAGTCGTCCGACGCAGCCTTCCATTCATCGTCTGCCGCCGTCGCATCGTATTGTTGCGGGTGTAGGGTAGGTAGTTAGATCGTCGCCGATGGAGATGGCGGAGCGGCGGCAGCCGCGCGGCGTGGTGTGCGTGCGCGTCGCAGCGGGGCGCAGTGCGCCTGCGTGTATGCAAACAATGGTGTGGGAACCGGGAGCGAAGTGGGGTTGTCCGCAGGGGTCGGTCGCGAGCAGGGGCAAAGGGGGGGAGTACGCAGGGGTGAGTGCGTGCTCTTCGACATTGGCTGAGGAATCGGTCCCTGCGAGCAGTAAATAATAATGGTGGGTTGTTGGCTCCGCCGCATAATATGTAGGTCGCTGGCATCTGCCCGCCGCCTCGTTGCACGCCACACGCAAGTGTCGGCGCTCCACTTACGAGCTGCACGGTTTCCCTTCTAATATTAATTGCACCCAGGCAGCCTGCTGCTTGGGTAATTGTTTTGATTTCTCCTCCGACGATGCGCGACGCGACGAGGAATTTGTCGTGTGTGACGAGGCGTAGGTAGGTACCTACTTGTGCTCAACCTAGCGGAGCGAGGATTCATCATGCTCTGCTTTGCTCATATTAGGTATCGGCGACGTACGTACAGGCCTACCTAAAAGGGCAAGCATTGATTTGTTTGGGCACGCGACGGTACCCATTTAGATTCTCATGGAGGTTCAGTGCGAGGTAGGTACCTACCTACATAAGCAACGAATGATATACGGCTTGACATGCTTGACGCTCCCCACCTATAGATTACCCCCACCTATAAATTTTGTTACATACATAATTGTAGGTTTTACAAAGAGGTCGAGTTTATAGATATTCATAGAACTTGCATAGTTAGTTCTGCATTTTTTTTATCACGCTATGCCTCCGTCCTAATGTTACGAATGTTACGGGTTATGCCATTAACCCGTAGACTGTCCACATTCCTCCTATAGGAACCAACCGATCCTTTATCTATAGGGTGGAATGCTGAGGTCCCCCCCCCCAACGTAGGGACGTCCATGGACCTCGAAAAAGTTCGAGAGCCCATGGGCGTCGTCGGCGGGCGCCTCTAAGTTGAAAGTCTGGCATGTCGCTTTTTAAATGCCTGAAAACATCATTGGGCGAAACGGGGTTGTCAATAGTCAACCGCTGGTTACCCTGATACTGTATACCGGTGCTCGGGAGTCGTAAATGGCACCCGTGACCATGTTGGTTTCTAGGGTTCCGTACCCAAAGGGTGCCAACGGAACCCTATTACTAAGCCTCCGCTGTCCGTCCGTCCGTCCGTCTATCACAGGGCTATATCTCATGAACCGTAATAGGTAGGCAGCTCAAATGTTTGCAGAGTGTGTACCTATTTATTTTGCCGCTATAACAACATATAGGCAAAATAAAAATTTAATAAAAAAAACAATATGCAAAAAAAACATGATTTGTATGTGTTAAATCTCGTACGATGGTACAGAACCCTTCGTGTGCGAGTCCGACTCGCACTTGGCCGGTTTTTATTAAACGAAAGCTGTGTACCTACGAAATAAAATAAATAATTTGTACAATTCGATTGCACGATGATGAATGAAGCTGGGACAATCTACCGTCTCCATCCGCGTTGACATTTCCGAGCATTGATGACGTATTTGGAGATTACGGCACATCAGCTGCGGCATGGTATTACCGACGATGGTATCATCGCTCAGAGCGAGGACTCGCACCGCGTGACTCACAACTCGACTACGACATTCTCGCTCGAACCTACCTACTGACTCACTTGCACGAGTACTGACCGGATGAAGAGGACATGGCTTTCAAGATCGTATTAACCTTTATCCTCGGAACGAGGTCTGGGGGTTACCATAGTAATTTGACGCGCACCCGGCGAGTGAGTGATTTAATCCGACGTTTAGTTGCATTTCATACTATTTTACTGTCAAACGACCATGTGAACTGAACTTTATCAGTTTTTTAAAATGTCAGTTTTATTCACTCACTTGCCTATTCACCGTACGTGTCCATTTACCATGGTAGCCGCCCTATTTCATGCAGAATGTACCGACTATGCATCATCACTATGTGTCATGAGGTTACTGAGCATAAAATGTTAGTCAAGGTGTGAATTTCTGCGAATGTGATGAAGTGAGCAAAAACTAGTGCTTCACATTGGCTTCACACTTTCACGATGACTCGAACTCTACTACAAATAGATATATATAACTAACTTGTATGTTCAGTATTGCATAGTCCAATCATACTACTTCCTTGCTTACAGTATGATACCTAGTTTGGTTATGTTCAACATTGAATAGTCCAATTATTCGCGTTTTCATACAATTTTCGTATTCCGAGTTTGTTTTCACAGAGTAAGTAGTAAAATTTGTATGGGGTTTGACGTTTTTACGTAATTTCGAAGTTCCGTAAACGTCAATTTGGATGAGAAGTCCGACTAGGGGCTCTGTACTCGTTCCGCAGATGAATAAATGAATAGTCCCTGTTACACACTGGATAACTAGCCAGTAGCCACGTAACGAGGCTGGAGCGAATTGAGAGCGCGGCGGCCGTGACCCAGCCGCGTCGGTCGGCGCGCGCCGCGCGGCGCGGCTCCCCCGCACCTCAGTTTTTCAGCCCGACTTGCGATACTTGGAAAGTAGTTTAGTTTAGCCGGAAGTTCGCGAGACGCCCCGGAATAGCGCCCCGCGTTCCTCTTCGCGATACAGAAATGGGTGTTTTATCGGAAGCGGATCGTTTGTGAAGTGGTCGAGTTTATGCGCGTCGCTATGTAATAAATGTACCTAGTATACAATATTACCTCGGTTATAGTCATATTTTATGTGCAAATATTAGGTATGTACATGTATTCTGATGCTCACAACTTTACCGAACAGCAGTGGGAATCGTAAATGAATGCTCATGCTGAGTGAATTAAACGTTTCAGTATTTTCAGTCAAATTAATTCCCCTGGAACTCGTAACATGGAAACCAAACCAAAGTATTGTTCTCAAAAAGTACAAGAGCCCCCCCTGCTTTAGCCTGAACGGCCACACCAGAAACAAGAGCCAAAATCGACAAGAATTTCATTCACATTGACCTTGACCTTGGAATGAGAAGGACTTGAAGATTATTTATCTTTCCAGTGTTACTACATAAAAACAGACTGTACCTACAATAGTTTACTTTCATTGAATGGAAAACGCTGTGTCTTGTGTTACGATTTTAATAAGTCTAAGCTTGATTATACATATAAACTAAGTACCTATTACGCCAGGCGTTAGTAAAGAATCTACAAAATAAACGCGAATAAACGCGAGAAACAAAATAAGTCACGGCTTATCAAGGCAAGTATGTATGTTTATATACACGTTAGAGGGTTCAGGCAGTTCAGACACCGGGCATATGACGCTCGCTGAACGATAACGCCTCGATCGACAATTTGTGGTATTTGCACGCCGAGATACCGGCAAGTTACGATTGACACGAGTATCGTTATCAGCTGCGTATTGTATTGATAGCACAACCTACTTGCCTATACTACCCAGCACTCCCAGCAGTCGGTGTGTGCTCATATTGTTTTATTTCTTTGCTGTTATATTAAGAAAAGCCATGTCCAAATCACTGAATTTATAATCTACCAAACACCTAAAGGAGGCCACACACCCTAGGGTTTGCAGAATTGTTAGGTTAGCATAACAAGCATTACTGACAGGCAAACCCTAGCATGTATGTGATAAAACAGTCGTTGTACTCGCCTACACATGCAACCGGTCAAATATCAAAATTGATATTTTTGGCCCTCGGTTATGTTTGCGCGCAGGCATAACCGAACGTTTGTGACAGTCGCACATGCCTTCATGCACAGTTTTCAGCTATCAGTATAGATTATACATATATTTGCCGATATTATATTTTCTCGTAACAGTACCTATATTGTTTCTGATTAGGGGAGTGGTCAATGATAAAATAAGGATTTTTTAAGTTTAAGTGTCATAACACATAGGTACGTGTATGTGCTCAATGAAACTCGGTTATGCTCGTTAGTATAAAACCATCATGCAAAACCTAGCGTGTGTGGCCTCCTTAACACATTGTATGGAGTGGCCACTCTCATTATCGCGGCATTGTTCCTGTTTGTCTGCAGTGCTCGTCTGCAGCTGATATCGACCCTCGTGACTACGGCATGCGGGTGATTCTTTGAAGTACGATAGATACATATCGCGAGGTCGATTAAATTTCCAAAGAGTAAGCACGGGAATAAGTCTTCAAACAAGAACATAGCAAAGTTGTCAGAATGTCCATAATCTTGGGATTTTGTCTTGTACTTTAGTCGCCTGACACGGAACAAGATATACAATACTTTCCTGGCGTTATTTTTTTCAAGTTAGCGGAGTATGCCTTTCCTAACCTAGCTGCGATGAATGCAAGGTCCTGTCCTTCAGCTCTATAACATTTACCCCTGTTCTCACCACAGCCAGTTACCTGAAATCCGATAAGTAACTTTCGGTTATATGGCATATTTGTATGGTGTAACCGAAAAGTAACTTTGGGATTTTTGTAGCTGGAGGTGGTGGCAACGGGCGTTAGTCTAAGTCATGAGTAAGCTGTCTAAGGCCCGATTGCAGGAAGAGACGGCTAGGCTGAGTAATACATGAGAAAACACGTCACTTTTGGTGAACCCGCACGGAGGTGACTCAGCTCCCTTCCATGCTGTCCATAAAAAGTTCCGTGTTTAATCACGCGTTGACGTTGTGTCTTTTCGTGCACTCGGCCCCAAGGGCCGTTTTTTTCACCAGCTGTTAATTGCCTGTTTGGCAAATAAGCTTTGATTAAGGGGCCTTTCTTACCGTCTTGCAGTCAATACCATTACAAGATGAGAATCAGCGTAATAAAGGTCCTTTGCGTGGAAGCTAACCTCAGATCATTAAGTGCTGCTAGCTTTTTTCTCCGATTGCAATATAAATGTTCCTGATATTTTTAATTGTCACGGCAAAGCGTACGTTCGCTGTTGTCGTTATGTTCGCTGAGTGTCGGGAGACGCGAGAGTCACAGGCGAATGATGATAATGATTAACATTATTATTATTATTAATCCGCGTGTCAGGCAGGTGAATGCGGTGCTGCAGCGCCTGCCAGCTGCGCGTACACCTGCCGCCGCCGTGCACCACCTCAGCACTTGTCCGCATCTGCCGCTCAATTAACTTCATCTAGCTGCAGTACCCGAGCCGCTTGCTGTGCCGGTAGCAAGTAGCACTAATTACTTATTCTGTGCCTGCATCCGAGGCCAAATATCCGACGATGGCGATGCTGAATCTTGGGGTTAAATGTGTTGACTGCATATCTACTCATAAAATTCGAAAGCGAGAAATTCTCGTGTGCGCTTTTGTCAAACTCTATGCAGAAAAAAAAACCGGCCAAGTGCGAGTCGAAATCGCACACGAAGGGTTCCGTACCATCAACACCAAAAAATCACGATTGTATATGGTTTTTTATATTTATATTTGATTTTTATATTTTTTTATTTTAACTATTTGTTGTTATAGCGGCAAAATGAATACATACTCTGTGAAAATTTCAGCTGCCTAACTATTACGGTTCATGAGATACAGCTCTGTGACAGACGGACGGACGGACGGACGGACAGCGGAGGCTTAGTAATAAAAAAAAATATGCCTACTTTTTACTACATAGAGTTTGACAGAAGCAAACGAGAACTTCTCGTTTTCGCTTTCATGAGTAGACCCCTACATTCTGCGCGGAAGTCGAGTTTATACCTACGTCTGGCGCAAGTCTTACATCATGGTTAGATGCTAATATGGCTAATTGTGCTATCGAATGTCTACCGGCCTCTCTCTTCAGACATGCGTCTTTATTTTATTTCCGTGATCACTGCGCTTTGAACATATTTAAGGCTGGAATGAGGATTAGAAATAGCATTATTACAATACATTATTCCTCTTCGCGAACTACTACATCTTATCACTAAAAGTGGCTACGCTGCCACTTTTTATTAATGGTTTTTAGGGTTCCGTACCCAAAGGGTGAAAACGGAACCCTATTACTAAGACTACGCTGTCCGTCCGTCCGTCTGCCACAGGGCTGTATCTCATAATAAAATAATGAAGTTTAAAGGGGAGCCCATACAAAAAACGTTTTTTTATGTTAAATCTTGTACGATGGTACGGAAGTGTTCACAACGTAGTAGGGTGTACATTGCTGTATTACTATAAGTTTTTTTTTATTTCAATGTCTATAATGTATAACCCTGTATGTGAACCAATAAATAAATTAAAAAAAAAAAAACCCTTCGTGTGTGAGTCCGACTCGCACTTGGCCGGTTTTTCGTTTCGGTCAACTCTCCCGTCCCTGCTAACTCGTTGGGTTGCACCTATTGATATCTATCTACCGTCTGTAGAGGTAGGGCTACCAAACGTCAGGACCTTTTCAGAAAAGTCAGCATTTTAGGCTGTTGTCAGGTTCTTCTTCAGAAATGATAGTCTTTGATTATTCAATGAAATTTTGTCTTAGAAAGTTACGTAAACAAACAATATTTTACCATTATTTTGCAATTAGCTTTGTTATATTGCGTCACTGTTTTTCTCCTTTAAAAGGTCAGGACTTTCTTAAAGGTTAGGCTTTTTCCTGCTTCGAAGTTATTTCAGAACTCTCCAGTTGTATGCGTATGGGAGGAGCCTACGCTTTACCTACCTGTACTATTTAGGGCATGGAGCGCTTTTACATATTCAGGCTTATTTCGAAGAGTTGACATGGATTCTGCAAAAGTCGCGCAAAGCCATAATGGAGGCCAAACTGGAGGAAGGATAAAACGAAAAGGGTCGGAAGCTATTTATATGCAGATCGTATCGCAAACGTATGTATAGACCTGCGTATGTCTGAAGTTGTCCATGAAATTAAATGCATTAGGGTCGCCTCGAGTTGTCGCGGGGTGGCGGGCGAGCGCGGGCGGCGGCGCGGTGGCGGGAGGGGGTGCGCGGCGCGTGCCGTGCGATATGCGTCGCGCGTTCGATGCGATTGAATTGCAGATTGCAGCGCAGAGCCTCCGGTGACCTTGCCGCTTCCGCGATGGCCGCCACACCCCCCCCCCCCCCCCGCCGCCGACCACCCTCGCATCGCGTGCACGCACACACCCTTCACGTGCGTGTGTGCATGTACCCACCTACCTGGCGCGCCAATACAAGACACTTTACAATAGTATAAAGTCTTGTCCTTATGTTCATTAGTTCAGGGTGATTTAGGGCCGAGTGCACGAATGGACAAAAAATCAAAATCAACGTCAACGTGTGATTAAACACGTCACTTTGTGTGGACAGTATGGAGGGAACACCAAGCGGTTCACGGTAACGTGAACATTGATTGACTCGGCGCCGTCTATTCGTGCAATCGGGGCTTAGTACCTAGGTATCTGAAATAGAATACATTTCGTCAAGAATCATGTACTTATTTGTAAAAGTTTCCAAGGAAGAGATCGCGGAGCGGACTTGGAAAAAGCGGTTCGGAATCGGGGGGAAGTCCCCGCTGTTGTCCTAATAGGTATTTTCCTTGGAAATCATTACAAATAGTTACATGCTCAGATTCTTGGCTAATATTGTTAAAAATACTGGAAAGAATTTATTTTATTTTCCTAAAAAGGAAAAAACGTAAGCTAAATTTTAAGGAAAATGAAATGACAAATTCAGATCAACCCCTTAAATGGTAGGCAGGTGTTTTGATAGGACATTATAATATTTGTTATGACCAACGCAATGTTTGACATGATAAATATTTTACATATGTATTCATCCATGATATGTGTTATGTACCATTTAGTGAACTTTTTAATTATTTACATTTATTGATCTCCGAGAGATTTTACTCTAAACACAAGGCACTTGAAAAGCCACCACTCTTTCTGCGCAGTTCGCTTTTCCTTGAAATGAAAAAAAAAAACCCACTTCTGAAATGTCAATTTGCATAGTTTCGACAGTGACTTTGTCTCGGCTCATTTAAAGTCAGACGTATGGAAATCCGAACTAGATATTCGGCCATTCGGTTTTCCGCTGGAGATGTCTGGCATTACCATTTCAATTGCATCGCACCTCTAGCCTTAGTGCGGTGGTTATATTCTGCATTGCTATTATTAACCGTGCGGGACAAAGGCGAAGCTCCCCCTAGTGTCCCGCACCCTAGTTAAAACTCGAATCAGCTCCACTTTGCATCTGTCCAACAGTTGGTTTATTGAATAATCGTCTATTGCTAGTGTTACGGCACTAACACGGCACCCTGGTAGTTATATCCGTACTAATATTATAAAAGCGAAATTAACTCTGTCTGTTACGTTTTCACGCCTAGACCGCTGAACCAATTTTGATGAATTTTGGTAAAGAGATTCTGGACCTTGGGAAAGGACATTGTGGCGCAAATTAAACTCAAAGTGGTTGAAAAGGGGAGTTAAAGTTATCCCAAAGTAATCCCACGCCGCTTCCGGGGACATTTGACTCCCGCACCCACAATTCCCCAATGTTGATAGGATTGCCACTGATTTCCTTGAGATTCCCACGCGCCGTCTCTGACGACTTCCGACTTCCGCACCCACAATTCCCCGATTTCGATAGGATTGCCACTGATTTCTTTGGGAATCCCAGATTACCTTGGTTCCTCAGACTCTTACCAGATTCACCGTTAACAAAGGGAAGAACTGGCACGGCACGTGGTTGCTTCCGGGCTGTGGTCCGTGGTGGGCTTATATGTAGGCCATACAATAGCCACTTAATTCACAAGAGGTGTAACATAAGAAAAAAGCACAATATAACACAGTGCTGCATATTTATACCCTTATTACGCTCCCTACGCGTGGGTGATGAATGAATATCGTGGTCTTGTTGAATGCCAACGAGGTAAGCAACGACACGTTCAGCTTCGCAGTGAGAATCGGGCAGCAGGCAATGCACAGTCAAGGGTAACGCTTTACATACAGTTATCATGAGTGATGTATGAACTGCAGTTATGCAAGTCACTGCTCATTGTATGCATATGTATTGCACGTGCAATGATTGCCTCTGTGTGTGTAGACCGTGTTTGTGTTGCGCGCCAGAGTTCGCAACCGACTCGGAATAGCGGAATAACCGGATTTTGAATTTCGAACTCGCGGCTGACACCGTCTGCGGCGGGGTAGGGGAGGCGCGCCGCCCGCCACCTGCGAGATGCTTTTGTTTCCGTTTTCCTATGCAAGTGCTGGCTTGATCTGCCGGATGGAGCTGTTTTTATGGAGTGTGATCATTGCTCACACTTTAACTATGCGTGGACTTGCGATTCTATCTTAGAAATAAACATACACAAACACCGAATAACCACAAAGAAGAGTAAGCCCCGATTGCACGAAGAGACGGCTGAGTTAATCAATGTTCAAACACGTCACTTTTAGTGAACCGCATAGATTTTCTTCCATACTGTCAACACAATGTGACGTGTTTAATCATACTTTGACGTTGATTTTTTGTCCTTTCGTGCACTCGGCCCTAAGTTGTAGCTTGTCAAAATTAATTTTAAATTCATATGCGTATTGCAAGACATCCAGCGACTAGGTAGGAACCTGACAACGAAGTAACTAAACGTGACCCGACTGCATCGAGTTAGCGAGTTAGCTGCTAAACAAACATTCTCTTCGTGCACTCGGCCCTAAGTTGTAGATTGTCAAAATTAATCTTAAATTCATATTACCTGCATCGGCACCTACCTACCTATAATGCGTATCCAAGACATCCAGCGACTAGGTAGGAACCTGACAACGAAGTAACTGAACGTGACCCGACTGCATCGAGTTAGCTGCAAAACGAACATTCTCTTTGTGACGATGCTATATCCGCCCGCGGCGGGGCTGCCCCGCGCCGCATGCCGGCCTCCTCTGCTGCAAAGTGCATCAAACCGAGAGCGCGGTGCGGGGCCGGTAGTGCGCGGGGCGAAGGGCCGGGGAACGGCACGAGGGGGATCCCCCTCCCCCCCCCCCCGCCCGGCCGCCCGCAGCGCGCCTGCCTGAGCCGCGGCACGTAGGCCGATCTGACCCGCGCGGCCGCGCCCGCAGCTCACACACGGGAAGGCGAGGTGTCTTGCCCGGCGCCGCGGCGCGCGAGACATGAGGGAGCGTACACAAACCACGTAACCACGTGGCCCTTCCACGGGGGCGGCGCGGCGGACCGCCGCGGAGGGGGGGATAACGTAGAGAGCTACGTCGCGTGGGAGTAGGGGGAGTCGAGAGTCCGAGGGACGTAGTTTTTATTAATTTGTATGTAATATGTAACTGAGAAAGAAGCAGGGATGGCTAGCCATTTGAGTAAATTTTTTGAAAGTAATAACTTATAATTTAAAATAAAACAAAGGCTTATAATGAATAGTACTGTGTGCTGCTACGTTAGGCCCATGGTGGGAGGGAGAGGTTCAAAAGAGGTAAAAATGTGACCACGTGGTTTGTGCACGCCCCCTAAGCACGCATGCGAGCTCGGCCCGTCCCATATCCCAGCCCTCGCTCTACCTGCCGACCGTTTAGGGTTAGGACGTTTGCTTCCGTGCGATAGCGAAGTTCACGTCCTTCAAATCGACATTCTTCGACCGTCCGCATATCGCGGACAACCTGCGGCGAACCGGCATTTTATTCATGCCTAGTTTTCTTGCGTTCGCGGGCGATTAAAATACATCGCTCTCGGTCTCGAAATATCTTCTCGACCTTCGCAGCTACGGAATCGGGGTCGCCGCCTGCTGCCGCCTCGCGCTGTTTACGGAAGAGAAATGGGTCAGTCCTGCAGCGCGGAGCGCGATGGCACCGCGGCGATTGGGCGCGGCGGAGGGACGCAGCGGGGGAGGGGGGCGGCGGGGAGGGTGTATCGAGCGGCGCCGCGGCGGAGCGGCTGTGGCGGCGGAGGCGCGGGTCGTCGACTCGTAACGGGCCGCTATTTATACTCGCCTTCCGCCGAGCTCCGCCGTCGACGACGGCCGCCACTCCGCGCAAGTAGCCTCCCTTCTTGCTCGAGCCGGGTGCGCCCGGGATGTACTCCGGTCGCGGAGGTGGAATGCGTCCGGACTTTTGTTTCCTCGCGTCTCGCCTTGGGTCGGGGATGAGAGCAATTCTTGAGGTTTCTTGCGCCGGGGTCCAAGCTAGTTAGGATGCGTTTCCATACCGGGCAGGGTGGCTGGGTTGACTAGCACCTCACGTCGTGCATTGGAAATCTTCAGTCATTATTAGAGTGGGTTGCGGCCAAGGATACCAACAAGAATGCAGGAATTTTATGCGTTAGGAATTCAATTTGAAATATTAAAATTGGCAATGAGAATATTCATCATGTCCATATAATTCGATAGTCATGTTCAAATATGGGAATCGAGGGGTCAGTCACGTGAGAAAAAGTGTCCATTAAGATTACCAGTAGTTAAACATAACCAGGATTACCTTGTGATTTCTAGATTCCTAAGGATTCCAGCATTTCCTAAGACTCCTGAAGATTTCCAAAGATTTCTAAAGTTTCCTATGATTACCAAAGTTTCTGAAGGGATATCTTAAGATTACTAAGGACGCCAAGATTCCTAGAATAACCAAAAATCTACTTTTGGGCAGGTATTTCGAATGAGCAAAAAAAAGGTGATGCGGCCGATGGTCCCCCAAAATGAAACTTCTCTTATCATTTCACTCGAATACTGAAATTTTTTTTAGCAACTAGCGCCCAACATTACTTGAATTACCAATTTATGTGTTAGATTGGCAATAATTTCCTTAATATTTCCATATTCCCTAAAATTACTCAAGATTTCCATAGATTCCTCAGACCAGACTCCCCGGACTCCAACCTAAGATTACCTCAGATTACTAAACAATTGTGCACTAGATTCCTAAGATTCCCATATTTCCTAAGATTACTTCAGTTTCCAGACATTCCAATGACTCCCACCAGATTTCCCGGACTCACACCTAAGATTACTGAGATTGCTACACCGTTGTTCACCAGATTCCCTGTAGAGCAAAAAATGTACACCAAGATTACAAGTAGTCAATATAACCAGCATTACCTTGTGATTTCTACATTGCCAAGGATTGCTAAAGGACTACCAAAGATTCCTGTTGATTTCCATGATTCTTAAAGGACTACCAAAGATTCCCAAGGGATTACCAAAGATTCTGGGATTTCGTGGTACCACAAGATTGCTAGTAAATCCAAAATCATATTTAAATTAGTTTCGTTTGAGCGGGGATTTCGATAAGAGCAAAAACCCGGCCAAGTGCTAGTCCGACTCGCACACGAAGGGTTCCGTACCATTAACACGTATTTTTGTATGGCCCTCCCCGTATTTTTTTTTAAATTTTATTTAACCTATTTGTTGTAGCGGCAAAATAAATACACACTCCGTGAAAATTTGAGCTTCCTACCTGTTACGGTTCATGAGATACAGCCCTGTGACAGACGGACGGACGAAAGGACGAACGGACGGACGGACGGACGGACGGACAGCGGAGGCTTAGTAATAGGGTTCCGTTTTCACCCTTTGGGTACGGAACCCTAAAAAAGATCGTGTATGCTCCCAATTGGAGTAGAATTCTTCACAGATTTTTCGAATAGGCAAAAAAAAGTTCATTGCGGAGGATTGCCTTCCAAAATTATACTTATGCTCACGATTTTTTCTCATTTTTTAATGAGAAAAAAAAATCTCGCTGGACGGTACCCGTTTTTCCGATTTTCAAATGGTTTTGGGAATGCTGCTGCGGACGATTTTCAGATACTTCTAACGATTCCGACATTAACATGAATTTGATAGAATTGCCAATGATATTGGGATTCCCAGATTCCCTAATATTACTCGAGATTACCAGATTTCCCAGACTGAGATTACCAAACAATTGTACACCTGATTCCGTGAGTGGCTGACCCCTCGCTGGAAACAATTAAGTGTACCGTAGTAAAATCACGTGATACCTTGTTAGGAACTACTATGTTTATAGGTTTATAGGTCACTTCGCATATTATGTAATACAAAGAGCACCGAGATGTTCGGAGGGCACTGACTGGGTCATCTCTCGCCCTCGCCCCGCTCTGATATGGCCGACCTCGTGTTGATCCTAATTATAATTTGGAAGCGTACTTCCTCTGCACACTATGTGAGCCTCAACCCCTCAATTTAATTGTTCTGCAATGTCACTTTATTACCTGTTTTAATCTTGGAATAATTGGACGGCACTGCTATTGCGCAGTCACGTATTCTTTGTCGTTATACGGGAAATAGTAGTTGCCTTCACTCCAACAACAGGACCGAAAGGGATCTGGAATTTGTGTATTTCCGGTGCAACTACAAGAAAACACAGGACTGTACGAAGGTATCATGTGTGTCGAGCGAGAATTCTCATTAATTTTGGCGTGCAAGCAGTAAAAATATCAATATATTCTGTGTTTTAATGTTTACAACTTTTTTACTTTGCGACAGTACAGCTATCCCATTATTTTGTAACGTCCGTCGATTTGAAAATGAGCTGAACAATATCTCGAATCAAAGTAAAAAAGGGCTAAGGGTAAATCATATCTGCCTCGTACCTAGGTTGAAGAAAGCATTTCGTAGATTACGAAATAAGCGATACATTCGCTGGCTCGCGTCACTGTCCGGGTAGCTCTGTAGGTCAGAGCAGCGGTATTAAGTTAGGTTCGAATATTGCGCCAGGTGAATGTCTGTCCAGACCAAATATTTTTCTGCTTATGTAGGTAGGTATGTTCAAAATGTGATTGCAATGGTCACCTAAAATTATAGTATATACCTGTCAAATGATTCCTACACATGAAGATCAGTTTGGCCTGTTGTGTATGTATGTATCAGCACATGATAAATAGCTAAAGCCGTCCGAAATGAACCTGTTCCACCGAACGACTGGCCGATGTTAATAAATGGTTTCTTGACCCCACGTTACATTTAGGTTTACCCGTGCCACGGCGGCCTAACGCGGCCACACCCAACGCCCATACACCTCGCTGAGACACCTTCCACTACATTCTGAATCATTACTCACTCGTAATGAAGAACAGCATCCAATTGTCCATAAGTACATATTTCATATGTATTACATTAAATTACCTATGAAGTACTCTATGTACTCGTCTTTACCGCGGAGAGTGCTCGTCGGAGCTGCAAAACGCTGTCCTTTCATCCCTATTCCCCCTTCACTCAATGCGCAACAGGGAGAAAATGCACAAATTCACTGTCGACATTTCAACAATAAGAACCCAGCGATCATCTAGATTCTGTATCTATAGGGTCGGTAAACGAAGTGCCTAATCGTACTTCTTCTAACAGTAAACACGCGTAATAACATGAGTTTTAGATTAGAAATTTCTATCTCTCACCCAACTAAAACGCGTTACACAACTCGTGATTCAACGTCACGGTTAGGCTATGCGTGATTAGTACGTGTATAGGTTGGTAGATACAGGTGGGTGCGATCCGCTAGTTGCCATGCCGCATGCCGCCCGGCGAGCGGACTGGCAACATTCTGTCAAGGTGAATACGTCACCCGCAACTATGATCTATTCACGCTGTTGCTAGTCGGAATCGCGCTCCACTCGACCACTTCTACGCTCGTGTCGGTATTACCTAGCCTAGGCGATTACCACTACCACAATGGTTACCCCGCTTTATTTTACTGCTCAAGAACGTTGCAACCGAGCAGGGCTCGCTGTTTCATTTTACTTTGCCCTAAAGTACCCGAAGATTTCGTGCAGCTTTACCGATTATTAGGTTTTATTACTTTATTTGAATTATATGTAAAAACATATCGAAGACTTGCCTTAGATTCTCCTAAGCTTGCTGGGGAGTTTCCGAGGAGTCAGTCACTCGACCAAAAAGTTGTACACCAAGATTATAATAGTCAGATTACCAGGATTATCTTGTGATTTTTAGGTTCCCAAGGACTGCCAAAGATTCGTGTTGATTTCCATGATTCTTAAAGGACTACCAAATATTCTTAAGGGATTACCAATAATTCCTAGGATTACCAAAGATTCTGGGGTTTCGTTGGATTACTAAGAAATACAATATGGCTAGTAAATAAAAAATAAAAATGTTTCGCTTGAGCGGGGATTTCGAATAAGCAAAAAAAAAGGTCATGCAAAGGGTGGTATCCTAAAATGAAACATATGCTTCCCAATTTGAGTAGAATACTGCAAAGATTGTTCGAATGAACTAAGAAAAGCTCATGCAGGACGATGCTCTTCCAAAATTAAACTTCTTCTCAATTTGAGTAGAGTACTATTTTTTTTTTTCAAATAAGCAAAAAGACTTCAGCAGAGGATGATCTTCCATAATGAAACTTATGCTCCCGATTCGAGCGAAATAATGTAAATATTTTTCGAATGACTGAAAGAAAAGGTCATGCAGGACAATGCTCGTTTTCCAGATTTTCGAATGATTTCGGGAATACTTGGCACTGCCGAATATTTGCTGATTCCTCGAACTCTCGTACCTGCGATTCCCCGACATTACCGTGAATTTGATAGGATTGCCAACGATTACCTTGGGATTCCCAGATTCCTCCAGATTTTCTTAGATTGACCGGACTCCCACCTGATTCCCTAAGACTACTGAGATTTTTTGTGAGATTTCTCAAGCAGCTTATTTTGACTCATATACGTTTGGGACATTGTTTTACCGTCGTACTGTTTGTATTTTGTGGGCTTACGTAGGTCGAAATACATAAATTTAATTATTTAAAACGAATTGAGTCATTCAATCTCCCAATTTGTCATCATGGATTTATTGTTGTCCCGGTCATAGAATAGAAAATTTTTCCAGTGGCTCGTTGTTGAGTTCGAAGTTTCAGAATTTACAAAAAACGCGTCGGTACCTGATCCATACATATCCTCGATTGCTATTGCGTGCCGTCTGTCAGCATCGGTGCCAAATGGGTGCTACCTAGCACGACAAAACTAGATAGGTGTTCGAAGTTACGCGAGTTTTAGGCTAACTAATCCATAGATTAAATGCTAAGCTCACACGCGCAGCATGCTTGATGGCTTTGTTAAAATTAAAACATATTTTAGCTGATTGTTTGTTTTTTCATTGTTAATACTGGATGCAGTACACTGCACTCAGATTTGTCATATTTTATAATGTGTCAGTTCAACAAACACGGCGAACAAATTTCGAACGCTGAAACAAATTTCAACGTTTTACAAAAACGTTTGCCAATTATTACATACATACGAGTTGTTGGTAACTGTTTTTGCACCAACAAATATTTTACTTCCTTGCAATATTAACAGTAAATAATTACTATTGCTGATAGGAAAAAAAAAAATTGGTAAAATCACCAAGTTAATATGAATTCACGAAATCAAACCGTATGCGACAGTTAATGAAACATTTATTTGCAATGACTATAGGTACCGTTCATACATACTGCGAATTTTAGCAAGCCAGTCCACACAAACAGCACCCGTTCAGGAGCATTACGCCCTGTCCAGGTGGACTACGTGGAGAACATCGGACTGCGTTATTTTATGATAACAAATTAGTCCGACTCCAACAAAATCGAAGCGTCCATTTTTTGTCGGATGTTTGAAGCAGGCTTGCGCTATCAAACATGCGAGTGCAAATGTTTTTTTTTTGTAAAAATGGTTCATGGTCGCAGACAGCGATATAACACAAACGGTGTAAAACACCTCGAGCAACAGAATAAAAAAAAAATTGAATTTGGAATTCCAAAATATTAAACTCCAATCTAGCCACAAGCGGCAATTTCATCATAGGCATCTAAAGACAAATATTTTTAACAAACTTGTGTAATGGCGATGAGGGTTGATTGTTGTTGGTCAACCTCTCTATTCAACCGTAATAATAGACAAGCTTGCTTATTATTGCTCCAAGGATTCAATAGGTACTGTCTGTCTAACTTGTCTACAATCACGCCGGATGCAGCTGTGTCGAGCCGCAGTTTCGACAGACGGTCGATCGCTGCCACAACCACTATAGGCTTCAGGCTGTCTCACTTCTTGTTACGGCGATTGTAACATAACTCCCCAAGTAATCCATTATTACAAGTTGAAGCTTAATGGTGGCGATAAAGTAGATGGAATTCCATATAGTTACAATATATTACTAGTAACGCCTTTTTATCTTAATTTCCTCCAATTAGTCCACGTTTACCTATATTTCGTTGGTTAGTGTATCCGTGAAGCTGTGAATACGGTTAGCGTGGAGTGTACAGTCATTGCACAATCTCTGGTTAGTGATGATTTTAAAATTACAATAATACTCGTCCCTATTCACAGCCTGAAGAAGAAAGAAGAGAGATCTTCATAACCCAGTATAACTATAATTACTAATAATGTAAAAATATTAGGTAGTAACAGCTGTTTAAATGTTTAGTTAAACCTACTTTAGTAGTAGGATTGTATAGTAGTGTAATAGTCTTCACCATAGAAGTGTACTACCTTGTTTCTTGATGCTCATAATTGCTAATCGCGGTGCTAGCTTCTCTATTCAAATTCCCGAAAGTTGCGTCTCCTGTCGCAGATACCGTCTTATTGCTAAATATACAAAAGCAAATGCCGCACGACGCGGTCTCCGGAACTGGGTCATACGCTCTTTCCCACCTCGCCTCGCCTCGAACAATGGACATTAGAAAGCTGTGCGATGAGATGGCAAAGGGCCTTCGTACTTGCAGCCAGTGCGGCCCTAAATATTGCCAACATGTTGCCGTGGGTGAATGGAAAATCTTGCCCAAGATAGACAGATGCGAAGATTGGATTTATTCTTGAGGCAAATATTTTTCTCTACAATAAAATGTATGCTTCCTTGTAAACCTTTATTGATGCACTGGAAATACATATAAAAAAATTCCGGAGTCCGCTGAATCAGAGGTGTCAGTCACTCAGGGAATCTGGTTCGGTATTCTCAGTAATCTCAGGTAATCTTAGGTGGGAGTCCGAGGAATGTAAGGTAATCTGGAGTACATATACTTAGGGGATCTTGGAATCCCAATGAAATTTTCGCAATATTTCAATTAAATTTGGGCACATAAGTTTAATTTTGCAAGGCAATCCTCCGCATGAGATTTTTTTTGTTCAGTCAAAATCCCCGCTCAAGCGAAACTAATTTAAATACTCGTATTTTTTGGATTTACTAGCAATCTTGTAGTCCTCAGTAATTATAAGAAATTCAAGAATCTTTGAAAATCCCTTAGGAATCTTTGGTAGTCCTTTATGAATCATGGAAATTATCAGTAATCATTGGTAGTCATTTAGGAATACTTGGGAATCTAGAAATCACAAGGTAATCCTGGTAATATTGACTACTGGTAATCTTGGTGTACACTTTTGCTCGAGTGACTGACCTCTCGGCTGAATTCCTTACCATAACTACAACGGTGACGTCGATCGATATCACGGAAAGAGATAATTGGCTTCTATTTCCCACTAACTTACTAAGGGCCTACTTTGTCTTGCATTGAGAGTTGAGAGAGTAAGGTAGGTAGGTATTTTAAAATACGAACAGGCAAGCCGTTTCGTAAGGGCCCGTAAGGCTGTGTAGGCGGGTGCGACCCGCGCCCGTGCGACGCAACATACACCCGCGTGTGATGTAATGGCGGCCCACGTCACGGCATACCGCGTCCCTCTCGCGCGCGCCGTCTCTTTCTAGAGACCGAAGCGGATCCTCCCTTCACTCACTCCTCCGGCTGGTTTCTCCACCGCGCAGCTGCAAGGCGACAGCACGGCGACGACGCACGATGTGTTCGAACGAGCCCTTGCTCCTTCCTGGCACCTGCATGAATAGTTTTAATATGGTATTACCATCTGCGGTGCTACTTTCTGACATCAGTCTACAAAGTTATGAGCTGGCGTGGCACAGGGTTTTGGCGTAGTGTTTCGGGTGCCGTACCCAAAGAGTGGCAACGAAACCCTAATACCAAGCGTCCGCTCTCTGTCCGTTCGTCCGTCTGTCTGTCTGTCACAGGGCTTTATCTCATGAACCGTAATAGGTAGGCAGCTGACATTTTCACAGAGTTTGTACATATTTATTTTGCCGCTATATGTATAAATAAAATTAATTAAAAAATTAAAGCAAAAAATGAAATGGATGGTACGGAACCCTTTGTGTGCGAGTCCGACTCGCACTTGGCCGTTTTTTTTACTTAAGCATCCATGGCTAATACCACACCGACCGTAATGATGTAATCCAACACACTGCATTCCCTAAGAAAGTAGGTGCCATGCCAGAATCTTCCTTTATGAGCACGGCTACATTAAACTGCAACATAGATTAACTGGATAAACAAAACGGACTTTGCTTCATTGTCGCTTGCCTATATTTTCATCGAATGCGATGGTACCAACTTGGGCGTGACTTAGTAGAGGAGAGGATCTACAGTTTTACATGGATTCCGAACTATGGAACAGCTTGCATTCGAGACGAAATGTACTTATTCAACTTGTGCGATCACAGATGTTTTAGTTGCCATTGTAGGTCATTCGCCATTGTACGGTCGTTTCCTCTCAAATTTATACACTGGAAAGAGAAGGAATTCCTAAGTTCCTTTTACTCTATGGTTGACTTCAGCATGACAGAAAGAGATATCAAATTTGTCTCTATTTCCGGTGTATAGATTTCAGACAAAACGACTGTACCTACCTATGTAAGCAAATTATGTAAAGCGCGGCGTCATAGTGCATGCCGGGCTCTCAAATAAGGGATGACGATGTTCATAGGCTTTCGAAAAAAATTTAACAAAAGAAATAACCGACTTCAAAGAAAAAGCACTAAAAAGTAAAAAATAATTTCCATTTTTGTAGTTACGATTTCTGTTATTTTTTGAGTTATTTATTTTTAGTGAATCTGAAGTACACTTACTAAGTACACGTCCTTTCCAATAAAAAAAGAATCACCGAAATCGGTTGGCGTTATATTGAGTTATTCGTCCATTTGTCGCGCACATCTTAATACAAATTTAAGACTTTTATGATTTTCTCATGGATATCATTGTCAGAACTTAACCAAATTAAAATGGGACCACTTGGGAAGCACTAGCTATCATTTAAAAAAATAATCATCAAAATCGGTTCACCCAGGCAAAAGTTATGAGGTAAAAAAAAAACAAAAAAAACAAAAAAAAAAAACACAAGACGAATTGATAACCTCCTTTTTTGAAGTCGGTTAAAAATAATAGGTGGGTACATGCGGTAGGCTAAGTGCTTTGTCACTATACCTCAGAATAAATAACATTATTACATTTGACTAAAAATACTTTTTAGGATAGTGGGATATTTTGGGGTAGATAAATTACGATACAGTTTGGTTTACTGGCATTGCCCCAATGCATTAATAAACCACTAGATGTTCCAGGGTTAAAAATTGCACTATGCAAGTTTTGCCCATCGTTTACAGATTTTGACATCTTGAAACATCACAATGAAGGGTGACTGTGGACATGGCGACGTGCACAGAACAATCAATATTCCGTGGCGACGTGTCACGTAAAGCAAAAGCCAACTAATAGGTACAGGTACTTTAGGTACAGGCTTCTTGCATACAAAAGTTCACGGGCCTATTTTGAAGCCAGGTTCTGTTCATCAGTTTCAGCTTTGGATAATGTATTAACAATTATTTCCGTACCTACTGATTTTTCCACTGCAGTCACCGGCAAAAATGTTCTAATACGCGAGTCCATCTACAATAGATAGGCACCTACACATGTATTTTAAATTTATTATTAGTATAGATAACGTGAATGTTCCAACGGAATGTTCGAAGTATGCAAAATACAATAGCAAGGTAGGTAGGGAATGGTTCGGATTACGGAGTTCATCTGAATCGAAGCGAAGAAATATTCCTAGGTAGTTACCGAGGTAGATACAATGTAGTTATAGCACGCTATGCAACACCAAACGATGCACCGGTGGCACCGGGCAGGGTTCTTGTTTGTTTATAATCGGATTCGGCGTGCTCGGCGGGTGCGTTGGACCATTGAATGAAACGAACAAAAAACAATCGGTGCTTCTTTTGGAAAGCGTCCCCGCAGGTAGGGTAGGTGCGTCGGTTTACGACCAGTTAGTTACTTTTCGAACTTCAAACTGAAATAAAAAATGTTTTCATTTATTATACATAGACTTTTAGTATTTATAAAGGGAGTTTGGTCATTTTAGTTTAAAGTAAAAATTATGAAATCAGTGCAGAATCAGTAGTTATTTTCTTAAAAAATCAAACGAAAAAAAGGGACAAAAAATTAGTTTACGACCACATTACTCAGTTTCCGACCACCACGCATTCTAGTTTACGACCATGGCTTTATTTGAATCATTTTCAAGTTCAGGTAATTACATATTGATTTTCATTTCAACATGTAACATTATATTTTACTTCACTACTTCAGAACCAAGCCCTTTTTACATTTAAAAGGTTTTTCTTGTACATCCTCATTGAAAAGTCCTGAAAAGTCGGTACATTTGAGATGGTACTGACGAACGCAGAAGTAGCAGGCTTTTTTTTTCATCTTCTTCACAATCACTCATCAATAGGTCTTCAGATAGGGCTCATTTTCTGTGGTTTTTCGCTCACCATATTATCTTTGATTTTCTGCTTTCTTTCAGTAACTATATTGGTATCAATTATCTGTAAAACATGAGGATTTATAAGTTTAGTAGTTAGTTTGTCTTATTTTGCTCGTTGCTTGTTAAGTAAAAGAATTCGACTTGTCTTTTTTAATTGCATCTTTTTTCTCGAGCCTCGCTTTATCTTTATTATCATAGTAAATTCGCCACGCCGCTGATTAAATAACTGCAGGACTTCGATATTTAATATTTTTTTATGTTCTGTTAGCTCAGGAAGATAAAGATGTTCAATAAATAGATCTAGTTGCTGTTTATTATTTTGGATGGATTTGGACTGAACATTATCATATGTGTTAATGTTTTCATCACCTTAGTAAGTAACAGACATTCCTGCTGTCTTGAATGTCTTTTATTAAGGTGATGTCAGAAAAAGATGCTAATGCCGTTGTGTTGGCTTAGTCTCGTATTTGTGCATGTTCGGGGACTTGATTTAAATCTGCGGTTGATTGTTGATATGTAATTTATTGTTGGTGGTTTCTGGTGCTGTGCGTTTCTATTGATATTATGATAAGATCACATTTGTCCCTTAGTCTTCTGACTTGGGATGATATTGGCGCTTTCCCGATGACTTGAATAGGTGCTTCATCCATTGATACAAACGATCCAATATCTAAAAAAATCCTGAAATGTATTATGTTTCGGTATGTGTGTATGTATGAGGTATGTATTATGTTTGTTATCGCGTTTCGAGAAAGGAGTCTGGTGACCGTTCTAGCGGTATTAAAGAATTTTGAACTTGTTCATCGGGAATTTGATCTGGATTCAGAAACAAGTTCAGTTCAATTAAATAACAATCATGATTACTTACTACTTAGCTCTGATCTTCACTGATTACTGAGCTAACTGATTTGCCTCTTCAGATTTACTATCTGTAGATAGTGGATTCTGTTTGATCCTCTAATGATGTCGTGTATGTGATATGATCTCTTGGAAGTTTCAGTAAAGCTTTTTTGAGTTTTTTTAACTCTTCAAATTTTGTTTTTATGTAGATATTTTTGAGAGCAGATTCCAGATCTTAAATTACTTTTCTAGTTCGATTCTGGGTTTTTTATCGGTTTCACTTATGCCTTTATTTTTCTCTTTAAAAGTTTAGCTGTTTCAAAGCCTCCCTTGCATAATATTCTTTAACTTCTTTGCTCCTATATTTATTGGTACTACATGAAAGACGGGCGAACGTATGATTGTCAATGTCGAAAGTTTTTACTTTTGTAAAATGATTACCTTCTTAATTAAATATAACCAATAAATGTAAATGCGGAAATTAATACCATAAGGCATTCTCATGGAATAAGGCATAAGGTTTAGGAGAGGTGCTTTGAGGTGAGCAAAAAATAATGTAAAAATTGTTAACCCAAAAATATATATTTAACTATATAAAATATTAAATATAATATTCAATTTACTGTTTTGACACATGTTATAAACGACTCAAGAAATACCCTTAAAGCATAGGGTACATGAAAATCAGTCCACAAAATTTTGTTTTCGAACCCTATTGACCTGCATAGTAGACATGTCTACCTATGGCTAAATTAAAACTTGGAAATAATATTAAACCTGGTGAAATTAATGCGTTTTTGGCTGGTCGCATACCAGATAGTGGAAAAGGTAGTTTTAATTTTACGACCATCAAATTATCCATACAAAACGAGGAGGTCGGAAACTGAACCATAAAAATGCATCTTCTTCTAGTATCCGACCATTATTGATTTTGCTGGATATATTTAGTTAATATTACAATATTTAGTGGTCGTAAACTAAAAGGATTGATTTAAAATGAAGAAGGAGGAAGCTAGACAAAAGAAAATGGATCATAAGAAGTTATTTTGTAAGACAAAGACAAACCAGTTTCTCTTCGTTTAGGTTAGTAATCCGACCACCCGGTCGAAAACTAAATTTGTGGTTGAATTCCTATTCCACTTTCCGACCAGCCCGTGTTAACAAATAATTGATAATATAAATGAATAATATGCATACCGAAGGCTTCTTTTAACTAGAAACTTGATAAAATAACCCAGTTACATTGCAAAAGTGAGTAAAATTCGCTTAAAACTCACCTCGCGTCGATCCCCTTGCACTATTTTTCCTGCAAATACTCTCACATATTCGCTTTTGCAATGTAGCCGAAAAATTGAGAAATTTGTGGTTTCCACTGTATAGTGTAGTCAGTTTCGATTTTGGTTTTTACTCAAAGAATAGTTATTGAAAATATGTTTCAAATATTAAGAAATGACATATTACCCCCCAAATCCCTATTAACTTGTTTTATAAGCAGCAAGTCTATGAAATGGTCGTAAACTGAACCCGGTCGGGAAACCGGCGCAATTACCCTACCTGCCGCGTATGTCCTTCCTCCGGATGGCTCTGGGTTGGGTCCTTTTTCGTCACTTCATTGTTCAAAACTCTGGAAAAGATTTATTTGTAGGTATGGTTCGTTTGTTACTTGTATGTGTTTGCGTGCCCCGGGTAGATATTTTTGTGAGCGCATTTGTTCCAAATGCCTCTCGGAGCGCATTTTTATTTGTTTACTGGAAACATGCTATTGCCCCCATTGTCATAGATATACTGTGACAATCCATTAAAAGATTAAACAACAGAAAGAAACATTTTGTCTTCTTTATTGATAATGTTAGCTTTGGCTTGACAATTTCTTTGCGAATGGGGCCGTAACCGCTGAATTATGATACGAAGTTGTATGTACGTAAATGTGCACGTAGATATGTATGTACATTGTGTGCTCGCGAATTGCGGGCGGGAAGCGGCCGGGGCGTGTCCTTGAGCCGGCGCGCGAGTGCGCGAAACTAGGCCACCACCGCGCCCGCCTCCCCGCTTCCCCGGACACCACCCCGCCCCGCTCGCATGACGCGCGCTGCAAAAACTCCCGCGTGGGTACCTACCTACCTACTGCGACGCGCCTTCGACGACCTACCCCACGAGGCGCGATATAGGTACCCACCTGCCGCGCTAGCGAACTGCATGTGGCTTCACTTTGACTGTGACGTCAATTCGCGTGGCACGCGGTGATGAGCCGCCTCGATTGCCAAAGACGCTTATTTCGGCGGATGTGAAGTAGACGAATCCCCCGTATAAGCACGTACAGCATACATGCTTGAATGTTGTTCATTAGTTGCACAGATCAGTCAACTCCGTGATTAGTTGCGACCTCAAGATCTCAATTGATAGTAGGATGATGATATATGACAAGTTTAGCTAGATGCTCGGGGTACCGAAAAGTTTAAACTGTGATAAACACTAAGGGCCGAGTGCCCAACAGGACACAACATCAAAATCAACGTCAACGGATGTTTAAACACGTCATTTTTATGGACATGATGGAGCTGAGTCAACTCCATGCGGTTCACTGATTGTAAAATGTTTTAACATTGATTAACTCAGCCGTCTCTTCCTGCGATCGGGCCTAAACCCGTCTACTGACGGGCCTTTTTGTCGTCATTTTTGGAGAACTAAATATATTGTTTTCGAAGCCGCCAACGGGTCGGGACATGGTGATGTTGCACGTGGTGCGTGTCGTGTCGGCAGGGCGACGCGCGCGCTGCAGCTGGCGCTGTACGCGGCGCCGGGGTTCGCGCGCGCGCCCGACGCGCACATGCGGCTCGCGCTCATGTTCAAGGCGCGCCGCCACTGGACAGCGGCGGGGCAGCAGCTGCGGCGCGCGCGCCACCGCGACGCCACCTACGCGCCGGCCGAGCTGCGCTTCCACGCGGCGCACCTGCTCGAGGCGCGCGGCGTGCGGCGCGCGGCGCGCGACGCCTACGAGCGGCTGTTGCGCGAGCGCGAGCTGCGCGCGCCGCTCAAGGCGGACGTGTGCCGCCAGCTCGGCTGGCTCTACCACCGGTGCGCGGCGCTCGGCGAGCCGGCGCCGCGCGCGCGCGCCGCCGTCTGGTGCCTGCAGCGCGCGGTCGCCGCCGAGCCGGACTCGGGCGCCGGCCTCTACCTGCTCGGCCGCTGCTTTGCCGCGCAGGGCAAGGTGCACGACGCCTTCATCGCCTACCGCAACTCCGTCGAGAAGTCCGAGGGGAACGCCGACACCTGGTGCTCGATAGGGTCAGTATCTGTCGCACCTCATTTTTACGCTTTCATCGACCGCCAAGTGCTTAGTGGTGAAATTTTCCTTGCATGTTAAAGGTCAGTATTCAAAGCCCTCCCTGCACCACTTTTTTTTTTATTTCCGTTTTCTTCCATCCTTAATTTTTAAGTCGGGAACTTAATTCCTTAGGAAATGCGGTGTCTTGGGCTAATATGTCGGTGGGTGTGATATTACCCATCCGTGTCCAGCTTGATAAAAAAAACATCAGACTTGCCGTGAGATCTCTAGAAATCTAAATAAACACCAACAATATTTATTTTCTACTGCATCAACAAACTCCCTCAATCCCTCAAACTCCCTTAAACAAACACATCAACACCATCCAATGCAGGTGAAATAAAGTAAAATAGTTCCATAAAGAGTATATGCAAATACATTTCCGGTGTTGCGTGTGTTTGGGAGCAGGGTGCTCTACCAGCAGCAGAACCAGCCGATGGACGCGCTGCAGGCGTACATCTGCGCGGTGCAGCTCGACAAGGACCACTCGGCGGCGTGGACCAACCTCGGCAGCCTGTACGAGGGCTGCCAGATGCCGCGCGACGCGTTCGCCTGCTACTCGAACGGCGGCGGCGCCGCGAGCGCCGCGCACCGCGCGCTCCGCCAGCGGCGCGCCTTCCTGCGCGTGCACCTCGCGCACGCGCCCATGCCCTCCGTCACCGGCAAGTGAGTATCACTTCACCTTAGCGCCGGGTGCACGAAAGGACACAAAAATCAAAATCGACGTCAAGGTATGATTGAACAGGTCACTTTTTTATGGACAAAATGGAAGGGAGCAGAGTGACCGCATGGTTCACATTTTTTTTTTCTTCATTTATTTTGGTTTCAGACAGTCACACATACAAATTTTGTTTTTTTTTTTAAATTTTAAATTTTGTTTTTATTTTACAAAAAAATATATTTTATTTTCTTTGTTTTCAAAGCTACTTATTTAATTTTGTAAACAAAATAACGTAACTCATTGTACATGTTGTGTTCGTCCGTAGTTTCGACGTACTTGAAAAAAATATCTTCAATGTAAATTTGTGAAACAATTCTGTGTGGATGATGAACCTAAATAAAAAAAAACAAATAAAATATATCAAGCTTAGACCTATAGATCGAAAAAAATAACTAAATAACAAATAATAATAATAAAAATTCACTAAAAGTGACGTGTTTGAATATTCATTAACTCAGACGTCTATTCCTGCAATCGGGCCTTAGTCTCTTGGGCCCCCAAACACGGGGTGAACAGAGATACATTAACGTCATAATTATGCGCTAACCTGCCCTTTAAACGGCACGAGAAATTGAGTGCTTTCAATGCTCATGCTTTTTTTTGCAGCAAAGTCTTACCCATAAGTCACTTTCACACACAAATCTCTAACTCGGTCAAGAAAAATCAGCAAAGTAACTGCATTTGTTTTTTCCCTCCACATCCATAATAAGGGTCATTGCACGAAAAAACACCAGCATCACAATGCTCATGTTTTTTGTAACAAAAATTTACTCATAAGTTACGTTCACAAAGGAATCTCTAACTCAGCCAAAAACCAGCTGGAAAGGTTTTTTCCCTCGACATCCATAACACACTAAGGCCCAGGTGCACGAAAGGACTTCAAAGCACAATCAACGTCAACTTTTGATTAAAACACGTGACTTTTATGGACAGTATGGAATGAAGCTAAGTCAGCTCAACGTGATTCACTAGAATGGACGTGTTAAACATTGATTAATTTGACGTCTCTTTCTGCAATCGGGCTTTTTTTTTTATCTCCATTCTTTTTACAAGCTGTCACAAAAATAAGACATTCAGTAAAACGTTTGTAGGGTGAGATTGTCTTGTCAGGTATGCCCCCAGTGAAGCATCCTGCTTTATTCACTTGCACGTTTGTGCATTATGTGTTTGCCAGGTTGTCCTGGGGAATACGTCTTTTAAGACGACGGGCTTGTCTTTTTTTGTCCATTAACCCACAGGCTAGTCGGTTTGGATGCATTCGGATTCTCGCTCGATAGCTTTCTGAAAACATTGTTATTTCTTCCTTTACATTAAATATGCCAAGGTCATTTTGAATTGTTTCATTGATTATATACCATGGGGCATCAGTGATGATTCTAAACATCTTATTCTGGATGATCTCGATGTTTGAGTGTGAAGCTGTTCCCCACAGCTGGATGCCATATGTCCAAATTGGTTTGATGATTGTTTTGTACAAAAGTACTTTATTGCCAAGGCTTAATTGTGAGTTACGGTTCATCATCCAGTACATTTTTTCGGGCATTAATGATCTAAATTTTACGAACTACCGAGTGGTCCAACGATGCACCCACCAACTCTGACGGACACCTTCGCCCGGTCGACAGGCGGCGGCAGCTGCCGTCGATCGAGGAGGCGTGGAACCTGCCCATCTCGGCGGAGATGTCGTCGCGGCACCCGAAGCCGGCGCCGCCGCCGTACCCGGGCCGCGCGCCCGGCGCCGCCGCCGCCGCTCCCGACCGCGACGAGCCGCCGTCGCCCGCGCCGCTCGCCGCGCCGCTCGCCGCGCCGCCGCCGCCGCCGCTCACGCCGCAGCAGCTGCACACGCTGCACTACCTTCAGCGGAACGCGCACAACCTCACACCCCAGCAGCAGGCAACTACACTCTACTCATTTACGAACAGAAATAAGATGACCGTGGTTGACACTCATTTTGAAGTCTGAGCTCCGTGTCCCAGTTGTCACCTAAATTGGCGTTTACGCCGAACCGATCCATACTCCAATGATGTTGCCGTTTACGCCGACTTTGCGTTTTCATACAAATCGGAAGTCCGAGGTTGACTTTGCCAGCTTGAAGAAGTAAAACTACAGAACATCTAGTAAAAACTTGTATGAAGTTTGACGTTTTTACGTAACTTTCGTTCCGTAAATGCCAATTTATGTAAGAACTGGGACTGACCACTATAAATGAAACTGATTCGTCTGAAGAGGGTCGTTTTAAAACGTCGTTTTACCATCATTTTACCATCATCATTAAAACACAATCCTAAAATGAAAAACACACACACACAAAATATTCAAGCAGATACAGTTCAAACTGAAAATAAATTGTTGTAAAAACTAAAGAGAAAAAGGGAAAATAGGTAAAGCAGCCGTGATTTTTTTATATTGTATTAGACCCACAATAATTATGCAGAACACAGTCTATTATGCACTCATATAACATATCATTATTTAAACATACTAAATTGAACAAATTAAGAAAAATATGGAGTGTTAATGAGCTTATTGTGTTCTTCTTAATCTTTTATAATTATGATTCTGCCGTTCGACAATCCAAAATGTCTCATGATGGCGTGTTTGTGTTGCAGGCGGTGATGCAGCAATTGCTCGGGCAGTACCGCGTGGCGCAGGCGGCGCGCGCGCGCTCGGTTCGTAACCCCCCTACCCATTCCCCTCCCCCCGGTACCGACGGCAGGTACCCCGCGTCGTAGTCGTGTCGTGGCGAAATTTGGTTATCAATCTCTTGGTTATCACATTTTGCCGCCGTGCATTGTCCGGAGTGTGACGTTCTGCTTTGCGTTGACAGATCACGAAGACGGAGGCGGGCGCGGGCCCCATGGGCGAGCACAGCGCGGAGGAGGCCATGATGCGGCTGTCGGAACCGACCCCTGATATCAAACAGGAGCCCATGGCTGGTGAGTTGAAATTCTAAATTTTGTAGTGTTCTACAGGTATTTTATGAGATATGGTATGCTAAAGAATATGTAAAAAAAAGCAAGAATAGCTTTCGAGCGGCTCGTAGCCTAGTGGCGCGGGGACTTACTAAGCATTCCAGAGGTCTGAGTTCAAATCCTAGCCCTGTTCATGCACCACTTTCTTTCTCTTTCTGATTCGAATAAGTGCATTTAGTCACGAATGCGAGCTGCTCCATCGTTCGGAATCCATGTAAAACTGTAGGTCCCCTTCCCCTACTAGGTGGTAAGGTTGGGCCCACCCGGGCGTTACCATCGCATTGGATGGAAAGATAGTCTAAGCGGCAATGAAAAAATGTCCGTGTTTTCCATTATAGTAGTCATGCTCAAAAAGGGAATGTCCTGGTCTGGCTCCAAATTCCTTCGGGAATGTCGTGCATTAGGCTAATATCATAACGGAGTTGTATATTAGCCAGCCATGTCAGGTTGCATAAAAAAAAGGTTATCTTCTTTGGTGCGGTGCGCCTGGTGCGGTGCCCGATGCATACCAAAAAGGGGAGGCGTTCCCACCTTAACCTTAATAATAAAAGCTTAGTATTCGGGAAGGTCACGAAATTTTTGGTCATGATAAGGTAAATGGCTGTGCTTGAAACTTGCATAAGTTGCTGGAATTTTAAATTTATCTAAAACATTATGGTGAGTGGTATTTAATTTAGAGTAAATGGAATATTATTTTTGGTTTCACTAATAAATTTGAACAGCCTCGGTGTATGGGGGACAAAAGAAATCGGCTGTTTTGTGACTTACTGTCCTCATTTGTGAATTTTTAATTTATTTATTTAAACGCACTATCTAATGCATCCGTAACTATTCTCTTAAATCGATCATATGCTTAAAGTAGTATGTTTCCAGCTTCGGATGATAGAAACTGTATCCAAACAGGCGAATGCAATCGATCGTCTATGGAAGTGTTTTTGTTGTTTATGAAATCGCATTCCTCACAGTGAATCACTTGACTGAGTGACTGGCCGGCGGCGTAGACAAAAGTGAATGTCGCTGGAGTCACTGCACTGTCAAAGTGACATTGTGCTCATGTATTTCTTGTACCTTGATGTATGTGTACAGAATATTGGCTGAATAAATACAATAGATCGGATTTAGTCTCTTCCGAATGTGTTATCAATCCTTCTCAGAGATAGTGTAATTGCATTGCTAAACATTGCCACATTGTTTCTCAGGGTTTTGTATTTTTTCATCTATATTATTATTTTGAAGTGGGTGTCTGATGAAAATCGGTCGGTAGAAAAGCCTTGCAACTTCCGACGAAACAAATTGAAATAAAGCCATTTTTAGGGTTCCGTACCCAAAGGGTGAAAACGGAACCCTATTACTAAGCCTCCGCTGTCCCTCCGTCCGTCCGTCCGTCCGTCTGTCACAGGGCTGTATCTCATGAACCGTAATAGGTAGGCAGCTGAAATTTTCACAGAGTTTGTATTTATTTTGCCGCTATAACAAATAGGTAAAATAAAAAAATAATAAAAATTATAATACAAAAAACCGGATTTTTTTATGTTAAATCTTGTTCGATGGTACGGAACCCTACGTGTGCGAATCCGACTCGCACTTGACCTGTTTTAGTATAATTTTAGCTCTGACAAAAAGGGGCTAATGTTATTTTTTCTACTATTGTATGAGAAGATGACAGGGATGAGGGACCATAAACTTCAGATATGAAAGAAATAGATGAAACATCTTAAGGCGGCCCAACCCGGCGGGCCTAACTCATTCGCGGGCACGGTACAAAACCGTGCTGTTGCGCTCTGGGACCTTCTCTGTTTCAAAGAATAAGACAGGCTCCGTGATGAGGAAGATGCAACATGTCCACAAAAAAGACAATGTGCATAGTGTATGATTTGGTAAGATTTACGAAAATTTTAATTTCAAAACGACTTATAGCTAAAAGTAAACCACGACCGCTGTAGTAAAAAATCGAACACAAACCAAATAGATTATAAATCTTGATTAAATAAGCTATGTCTGATGATCTTTTTAAGATGTTATTACTTTATCCTGATATTATATATGTACCTAATTGTAAATTTGATTACATGATGTAATCAAATTTACAATTAAATACGATACGTTGATGGAAACATGGAAGCAGAGTAAAAATAATAACTGTACGCGCCAGGTCGCACTTCACAGACGAAGGAATTGCAATTCCCGGTAGCCTCGGGACGTCACAGCGGGCCACCAGAGGAGTAGGAACAGCCACCTACCTCCAGCAGCACTAGCTGCTAGGCGTCGAGTCCCGGGACAGCGTTCGGCGTCACAGCACTTCGCCCTGATGAGGAGAGACACTGCGTTGTCAGGCGCGCGGCGGGTTGCGGGCATGGAGCCCTAAGAGGAGCTCAACGATGAAAAAGATTGCGGGGCGCGGCGCATGCGTGCACCATGCGTGACAGCTAGTAGGCGAGAGAGTGGCATAGGAAAAACTTCGGATGGGATTGATTGCTTGTGAAGTGCAAACTACCTACCTAGGTAGTTTGCAGGGGGTACAGGGGGTACAGGCAAGTGAGTGATCAAATCTGATGTGTAGTTGTAGTTCATATGATCCTGTCAAATGTGTTATTTGACCAATTGAACTGAAATTTACCAGTCGGAAAGTTCGAAATTTAATCATCCATCCTTCAGATTTAAGGCGGCCCATCCCGCTCAACTACCTATACAAACGGGGAAAGAAGATCACGCCCATATTTTTTGTCAACGATCCCAAATTTTGCTCAAAATAGCTTTATTTGATCGAACTAGATGTCTGATGACCGTTGGCATTGTAAAATTGTGTTTGGTTTCTAAGTTATAAGGTCCGGAAATTCGAGTTTTTCGCGCATTTTATACAATACCTTTGGAGGTGGATTACGCAATGATAAAGTAAGAATATCTTAAAAAGATTAGTCATCAGACATAGCTTGTTTAATCAAGATTCATAATCTATTTGGTTTTTGTTAGATTTTGGACTAAAGCGGTCGTGGTTTACTTTTAGCTATAAGTCGTTTTGCAATTAAAATTTTCGTAAATCTTACCAAATCATACACTATGCACATTGTCTTTTTTGTGGACATGTTGCATCTTCCTCATCATGGAGCCTGTCTTATTCATTGAAACAGAGAAGGTCCCAGAGCGCAACAGCACGGTTTTGTACCGTGCCCGCGAATGAGTTAGTCCCGCCGGGTTGGGCCACCTTAATCACTCATTTGCCTGTTCACCAGGCGAGTTTACCTTACATGGTGACCTCCCAGAATTTACCACAAACATTGTCATCAGGCTATTTTCTGTATTGTTTTCTAAAAAAAGAGTGCAAACTATGCTAGAAAAATAATCGTTTGTTTTTTGCACCACACATCAATTTGTGCTTAGAATTTAATATGAAATGCTGTTACATCCAACAGATGTGAACAATATGATTATGTGTCACCACCAAACAAACTATATGTTGGGTCATTACAAATACGTAACAGGGGTGTTTTAGTGGACAGTATTCTGTTAGTGGTTCTACCATTGTGCACAGGTATGATGCAACAAATTGGCCCTTAGTAAAGGACGAAAGAGCTCTGCCAGAAGTTTCCGTCCGGTGTAGTGACGGTGGTTCCCCTCGCTCGTGTTGCAGTGAGCGAGCACGTGGTGGGCGCGGTGGCGGTAACGGCGCCGGGCGCGGGCGGCGCGGACGGCGTGCTGGGCGCGCGCCAGCCCGTTGTCAAGCTGGAGCAGATCAAGGGTGACCCGTTCAAGCCGCTCGCCTTCCATCCGGGCATGGACGCCAAGCAGATCGTGCAGGCTTGCAAGTCAGTACACGTTGCAATGGATCATATTACTTTATCATTGAATTGAAAGGTTTCAATATTTGCTTTAAACATATTAGATAGAATAGCAATTCAGTCGAGTGCAGCTAGTAGCCTGGTGATGCGGGGACTTGCCAAGCACACCAGAGGTCTGGGTTGAAATCCTCGCCCCGTTCATACACCACTTTCTTTCTCTTTCTGAGTTGGATAAGTGCATTTCGTCACGAATGCGAGCTGCTGTTTGGTAAGGAATCCATGTAAAACTGTAGGTACCCTTCCTATTGGTAGGGTTTAAGCGCACCCGGGTTGGTATCATCGCATGAAAATAAAGTCGAAGCAGCAACAATTTTTTTTTCCGAGTTTTCCATGCAGTTCCATGTAGCCGTGCTCATAAAGGGAAGGTCCTGGCATGGCTTCTAATTTCTTTGGAAATATGGTGTATTGGGCTAATATCATAACGGTAGTTGTGTGGTATTAGCTATCCATGTCAGGTTTCATAAAAAAAGTGCTGCCAGCAACCTTCAACCTGTTTGCCTATTTTCATTGTACTGTTAATATTCAAATGGATAAAATGAAAGTTTCAGTGGATGTGTTGTGACTGTTTTATCTGACCATAATATTGTTTTGCATTGTCTTCTGTCAATGGTTAACACTGCTTAGGTACCAGGAAGGCTTGTTACTTGTCTACATTTTGATATGTTGTTAAATATTTTGTTCATGTTTGCCCTATACTACGCTGAGGTTTGAACCTGGGCTTCCTAATTGTCACCCACAAGCACCATTAAGTCATCATCTTATCAACGGAGGTGTTAAACGTGTGCAATGTGTCCGTTGCAGAGAGAACCCGGGTCCGACGCACGCGTGGTCGGTGCTGGGCGACGGGCAGGCGCCGCCGGAGCCGCCGCCGGTGCCGCCGCCGCCCCTCACCGCCGAGCAGCTTGCCCCCCCCGCGCCCTTCGTCTTCATCGAGTCCAAGCGCGACGCGTTCTCGCCGCAGCTGCAGGACTTCTGCCTGAAGCACCCGATCGCGGTCGTGCGCGGCCTCACCGCCGCCCTCAAGCTCGACCTCGGCCTCTTCTCGACGAAGACGCTCGTCGAGGCGTGGCCGGAGCACGCGGTCGAGGTGCGCACGCAGCTCATGCAGTCCGCCGACGAGAACTGGGACGCGAGCGGGCGGCGGCGCGTGTGGGCGTGCGCCTCCCACCGCTCGCACACCACCGTGCGCAAGTACGCGCAGTACCAGGCGGGCTCCTTCCGCGCCTCGCTGCGGGACGAGCGCGAGCGCGCCGCGCCCGCCGCCTCCGCCGCCGCCGCTGCCGCCGCCTCCGACTCGGAGGGCAAGGAGGGCGGCCCGCGCCGCCGCCGCCAGCACCGCATGCTCCGCTTCGGCACCAACGTCGACCTCTCCGACGAGCGCAAGTGGCGGCCGCAGCTCGCCGAGCTCCAGAAGCTGCCGCCGTTCGCGCGCGTCGCCTCCGCCGCCAACATGCTCTCGCACGTCGGCCACGTCATCCTTGGCATGAACACGGTCCAACTGTACATGAAGGTGCCCGGCAGCCGCACGCCCGGCCACCAGGAGAACAACAACTTCTGCTCGATCAACATCAACATCGGGCCCGGCGACTGCGAGTGGTTCGGTGTGCCGGACGCGTACTGGGGCGGCGTCCGCGACCTGTGCGAGGCGCACGGCCTCTCGTACCTGCACGGCTCGTGGTGGCCCGAGCCGGGCGAGCTGCGGGCGCGCGGCGTGCCCGTCTACCGCTTCACGCAGCGGCCCGGCGACCTCGTGTGGGTGAACGCGGGCTGCGTGCACTGGGTGCAGGCGACCGGCTGGTGCAACAACATCGCGTGGAACGTCGGCCCGCTGACGGCGCGCCAGTACGGGCTCGCGCTTGAGCGCTACGAGTGGAACAAGGTGCAGAGCTTCAAATCGATCGTGCCGATGGTGCACCTGACGTGGAACCTCGCGCGCAACATCCGCGTGTCGGACCCGCGCCTGCACCGGCTGATGCGGACGTGCCTGCAGCAGACGCTGCGCGCGGCGTGCGGCACGCTCGAGGCGGTGCGCGCGCGCGGCGTCGCCGTCAAGTTCCACGGGCGCGCGCGCGGCGAGGCGAGCCACTACTGCGGCGCGTGCGAGCGCGAGGTGTGGCACACGCTGCTCGTGCGCGAGCACGAGAAGCGACACGTTGTGCACTGCCTGGCGTGCGCGCGACGCGCCTCCCCCACCCTGCAGGGCTTCCTCTGCCTCGAGGAGCACAACCTGGACGAGCTCGCGCAGATCTACGACGCGTTCACACTGCACCGGCCGCCGGCCGCGCCCTCCACACCCGCACCGCTGCCCCACCACACCCCACCCGCCGTCGCCGCCGTCGCCGCCGCCGCCGGCGACCAAGCCACGCACTAGCTACCCCACACACACTATTTTTGTATTGCGAATACGCAGTGTTTTTTGGGTGTTGTTTAGTGATTGTATTCAATAGTCGTGGGTGAGTCTGCTGCTTTTGACGACACTGTTACTGGTTTGTCTAAACGGCTAAAAGTTTTTCGCCAACGTCAATGAATGCATAAGCCAGCTAAACAAAAAAAAAACAAACCACAAGCGTTCACGGCGGACTGTGTCACTGCTATTTGAAACGAAATCGTTCCGTTGCTGCTCGCTAGCAGCTACTTTTGCGATTTTTCAGTAAAATTATTTAGTATGCAACCAGTAACTTTGCGCACAAATGGCTGCTCGTTTTTCGGCACACGACTAGTATTTAGTATCCAATGGCTTCAGTTTGTGTGGATGTCAAGATATAATGAACTATGAAAATAATATTTTCGAATGAAACTTGTTCTGAGAATAGGAACGTATTTTTGTAACAATAATATCTTTTGACTATTGAAAGGTCCGCCTATTAAACAAACTGGATTTTTTTGTTTACGCACTGCACAAACTGAACACGAGGTATGTACACAACCGTTGCCATTTTGTCTTGTATTATAGTAATCTTACAAATAATATTTTTGTAAGGAATAAGTATAGTATTAGAGGTGTGGAGTCACCAAATGTGGGCGAGATGGCGCGTGGTTTCACTTCAGATGACATTGTATGGCTCAATCCAACTCTGGAGTATTTTTGTAAGTATATTAATGAATGCTGTCGGCAGTGAAGCGACGCACACTCGCGTATACTCCAACACTATACGAGTGCGGTGAAAATGTGTAATTATTTTGTATAAAGTAAGAAAAGTTTACATGTGTTTAGAATGTCTAGAAACTTTTATTTATGATTCTTTAGGGGTGTAGCGAGCGGAGGATTTAGAGAATAGTAGCGAATTGTGTATTGAGGTGCGCACGGACTGCGGTGTAAGGTCTGATGTAGAGAAGACGATTATTCCAAAGAGTTATCAACGTGTAGGTGCGTAGGTGGCGTCCGCTCGATCGTGCGCCGTCAAGTCTGCAGACTCTTCAAAAAATTTCCAGGGCGTGTACCACGATCGTGTAGCGTTGCCATGCTGAATTAAATGGTTAAAAAAAATATTAAGATGTACTGAACCACTATTACAGTTTGAAGGCGGGGATGCTAGGTGATGGTGGTATGCAGAGTGTGCTAGGGCACCTGTGGACCTGATAATCTTGGCAGGCAGCAAGATTGCAAAAAGATAACAGCACCCTAAGCTTTTAGCAAGTATCGAGGTAATGTAACCTTTCGATAGGTAATTTGAAAAAAATATTGATCTCAAAAAGGTACAAAAAATAGAGCACCAACCCTAACTTACAGCTGTAAAAATTGGACTTGTCGTGTTCGAATGTACTGATGATTTAATTTAATTTAATTATTTAATTTAACTTGTGACTTGTGTTCATGGTATTGAACTTTGAAAATTTGTTTTGAAATTTGAAAAATGTTTTAGTTAATATGGAATAATGTAAGTTGTGCTGTGACGAGTGAGCGAGAAGGTTGGGTGTGCAGCGCCGCACGGACGGAGGATTGACGGACTGACGGACGGTCGAGCGACGCGACGCCCGGCGGGAAGAGGATGCCAAGTGGTCCTTATATTACTAGAGAATAATGTAACATCACTGCCATGTACGACCTTAACGTTTGTATATTGTCATTTTGAATAAAAACTAGCAAATTACAAAATAAGTATTTTTATTTAGCTAATATTACATTAACTTGTAGACAGTATAATACACACAAATGAGTTGCAAAAGCAACAATTTTGTTTAACAATTTGACACAAATAATTTCCTAAAGTGGGCACAATTCCTGTAAAGTCAGATAAAAGCTGTCGCTATGGGACTTGATGTTCAATTTCAAATGTAAATGCTGCAAAAAATTTTTTAGCACCAATATTGCAATTAGACTATTATTGTTCCTTGATAAAAAAAATTGCTATATTATGTTCATTACTATGCAGAATAAAAGACTCCAAATTGCATCATTTCTATGCTATGTTCTATTGTGCAAGATGATAAATAAATATCTAGGTTTACAATACCTGGATTGACAAGTCAGTTCCTCATGCAACGTTTCGCATTCTTGCAGGTCAATAACAACACACCTAAGCCGGGTGGATGAAGAATAGGACCCATTAACACAATGAAAAACAGAATAAATTATTACTTATCTGCAAAATATCCAATTCTCTTTTTATATTCCTTGTTGAAAACTTTTAGAAATGAAGCTTCCAACAAAAAAACAAATCTTTTTGTGAGGGTTGTCAGTCTCTTATACACATAACTCGAGAAAACTCTTCAGCACTTTCAAGAATGCATATTGTGTTTAAAAATAACCAAAAATAAGTCATGCGAGCATGATTTTGTACGATTGATCATTCTGGCACAAACTAATGGGACACAATTACGACACGACTTTCAATTCCATTCTCTACCCGCCCGGCTAATAATAGTATTTCATGATGTTCCATTAGTCTTCACACCCTGACTACAAGATTACATCTAGCTATATTCTAGGATATTTGCGCGTCATGACCTCATGGGTAATTTACTACACCAAAGTTTTATACACGACTATTACATAATTAAGCAAATTAGTATAAAATTTATGTTTTTGGATTAATCACAATTAAATAGGTTTCTTAAGATAAGATCACAATAAGTTCGAGACATGTACTATATAAGTAAACAAGATCTCCATTACAGTCTTATAAGCTATATTTACAAGTCTTGATTACTTCGTTTGCTTATTCAGTAATGAATGCTTACAATTTAAATAAGGTTAAAATTATAATAGTAATGAACTGTTCTTAATATGTATATTTACAGGCAAATGATTATGTTATGTCAAAACATATTCACTATGCCTGAATATGCCTAGTTCATGCCAACTATGCCTAGTTAAGAATTTGTATTCGTGATTACATAAGTTCATCGAGCATGGCTTCATTGAACTAGGTAAAAAACACAGGAAATGTTTCATAAGCGCTTCTTTATGAGACAGTACCAACTCGGGTGGACTAATCCTACTAACTAGTAAGTATGAAAGGAAGGAGTAATTTACCTTTGTGGAAGTGACTTCCTAAATAAAATTGCTCAAGACATAGGCGCACACTCTGGGTATAGAATGATGGCCTCAGACGAGAGAAAGCACAGGTTTTATTGCTACATTATGGAACACATAAACAGAGCCAGATTATCCATAAGGAAGCGTAGGCAACTGCCTAGGGGCCCTGCATCGCCTAGGAATAAACTAGCTGGGTGGATAGGATGACAGTGTGACTCTAAAGGAGTTCTGCAAACAAATACTGTGCAAACATTACTCCTTCATAGGAAAAAAGTTGTAATAAATACATTTTTTTTTAAATTACCCCAGACCCGAAGAATTGCATTGCCTATGGGCCCCAACATAGTTAATCCAGCCTCGCACGTAATCATAAGTCTGATGAGAATGAATGAGTGCTATGAGTTTTAATATTGTGGTGTTATATTTCATGTCAAATAAGTCATGCAAGCCTAATCACTTACCTCCAATAATAACAACCTTCCACTCAGAGCTTCACAACTAAATATAATTAATACTTCTGGACAATAATTTCTAAATTGTCTTTTTTTTATACAACCACACAAGTACTGTTATATTAGCCTCATACAACACATTCGCGAAGGAATTAGGTACCATGCTAGGACCTTCCCTTAATGAGCACGACTACCTTGAACTGTATGGAAAACATGGACAATTGTTCATTGCCGTTTTGACTATCTTTTCATCTAATGCAATAATACCAACCCGCGTGGGGTTAAACCCTGCCACCTATTAGTATCTATAGGAATACCTGCCTACAGTTTTAAATGGATTCCGAGCCATGGAGCAGCTGGCATTTCTGACGAACGTGTCTTCTCAATGCAGCAACAAGCCCAAAGCACAAAATCAACCACATAGAATGAAAATTATTTGAAAATAGAGGTAGGTGTCTTCAAAAATTTGTTTCTCTCACAGGCTAGTAGCAACACAGTGACAGGCATTTATGATAAGTTAATCATGCAGGATGAGCAAGAATGATTAGTTCACGAGTCCCTAAGGAGATTATATAGACTAGGAGGTGGCGACAAAAATGGTAACGATAACGTAAATGGCTGAAACTGGGTTCACAAGATAAAGGCCAACCCTCTGAAGCTAAATGTGTCAGTATGCCTGTGCCAAGTGGTTGCGTTACCTAGATAAGGCGCCTAGGAAGACTAACTAACTAGAAAAAGTAGTTATGGTGACAAAAAATATATATGATAAGGTAAATGGCTAAAAATAACGAAGCATGAAAGTATCAGTACATACTTGCTTAGCAATACTAAAACTAAACAAAGCTTTTGTTGCATTTCGTAGTTATAGGCGATTTAGGTTACAGATATAACTTTAGGTATATTTAAGTATTTAACAAAAAAACCGACTGGTTATTGTTGTATAATTAATAGATATCAATGTTTCTAGACAATCAGTATATTCATCAGCAGGTACATACCAACATATATTTTATGTAGCCAATCTAGATAACGCAACCACTTGGCACAGGCAGACCGACATATTTAGCATCAGAGGGTTGTTCTCTAACATGTGAACCCAGATTCAGCCATTTACCTTATCGTGACCAAAAATGTCGTGACCTCCCGGAATAATACAATAGCACTTGGGAAAACAGCAACAAATTCGGTCTCTCTCAGTCTCAAGAAGAAAGGTGGGTTTTCACAAACTTATTAACTTATGGGGTTGGGGTTAATCCTAGAAGCAAAAATATCTATGCTCTTTCGAATTTGATTGCTTGAGCCCAGTTAAAAACAGTTGCTCGCACAGGATTTATTTTGGACATTCCTAACCTAACCTCAATATGTATGACAGACTTGTTTTAAAAATGTGTTCATTCAGGTGAACTCTGTAGTTCCCGGACCCTCTCAAGATGAATACATGCCTGTAGTATATTAAATTGAAGTATAGTAAATTTAACAAAAGTCCGATTAGATCCGCAGCGACTCGTGCCTCGGCACCGGCCGCCGCAGCAGCAGCGCCGAGTCGGCGGACACGATCGGTAGCTCGTTGTCGCAGTGGTAGCGGATCAGGTGCGGCACGCTCTCGAACACGCGGTCCTTGGTTCGTACCTGCGCGAGCTATGCGTCAGTATACAGCGGCACTAAGGAGAGAGAGACTAAGGGCTGAGTGCCCGAAAGGACAAAACATCAACGTCAACGTAGGATTAAATACGTCACTTTGCATGGACAGTATGGAAGGAACTCAATGCGGTTCACTAAAAGTGACGTGTTTGAACAATGATGCTAGTAAAACGTGGGTATAGAGGTGGTGTTAGAGGACAAATTAGAACAGTCTTTTTTTAAAAAGTTGTTTAAAATTTCAGTCATGTTATTTCGACGAAGCAGATTTTTTCTTCTTTGATTTGAAAGCAAATGAAAAGGATGACATCATTTGTTGCGAAGATAATGTGACCATTATCTACGCGAATGCGCTTCGCGAGGCTAACCCTTAGATGAAAAAGAATGGATACGGTACCTCCATACTGACGATAGTTCAAAAGCGTTCCTATTTTAAAAAAAACTCACACACCTATACTTTTACATGCACACCAAACTCTACTACGTAAAGGGTAATAGAGCAGGACCATGGTATACGGAAATGCATTATGCGAAAAAGTGACAAATAGATTCATCTAATCGCGGAAGAATGAAATGAGACAACAATTTCCTTAAATTGAATTAGTTATAGCATGAGAAAAAGGGATGGTGACATTTGTGACGTCTGGTCGTAGGTATAGTGCAAAATTCATCCTAATCCATCATAACACATCAACGATGCGCGGATGCTAAGCCCTTTGACCAGAATGGCGCGTCAAAACTAAATTAAAAATGAAAGTGAAAACGGCAGGGTTGCCAAAAATTATCACAAAAATAAATAACAATATATTGGAGTGTACAATAAAATATTAAGGTTCCTATTCAGTGATAGTGGTCAGAACAAGTAGTACCATGATTGTATAGTTAACAAGGCATCAAATAATCTTTTCGCAAATTTGCAAGCGGGAAAATGAAAAAAAAAAATTTTTAATGGAATCATTCTTTAAACCATCGTTTTTCTGAGCAAAAATCATCGATATTTAGGATAAATTACTGAAGTCGAATATACACAATTTGTAAATATTTAAATCATAAAATAAAATAAACACAAAGAGGAAATTATTCATGTATTGCAGGTATGGGTCAAACATTGCAGAACAAATAATATTGATTATTCTTGAATTGTCCATCTTTGCATTTTAAAATTTTATAATTTAAAAATTATGTTCAATGCGTTTTAGATTTAAAAAAATAGTCCAAATAATAGTCAGTACAGTGTTATGTAAAACCTGTTGGTGATTATTGCCGTTCGCGGTAAATGTGTGATGGTATTCTGATAAACCACTAAGTTTTTTCTTTTTACATTTTTTTTAATTTCCTTCAAATAGGTTCAGTTTATTAAGTTTTTGTCATTTTGTCGCGGCTTTAATCCCCGGATTGGTTTTATGTATATGATAAAGTTTTACATTTACATATTTTTCGATAATAGCCCTAACAAGATGGAGTCTATGTTTAAATGTAGCAGGTTGTAGCATTGAATACTCATTCAATGACAAAAGGACATTTGAGCCAAGAAACGACTTGAGAATTTTAATCTTTATGGAAACGAGCTGTCTGTCACATGTCAAATTTTTACCATTTTCAAGGATGTACCTTTTTATCACAGACTCAGAACTAAGACATGATATACAATCATCCTAAACGACATTATAAAAAATAATAAACAGTACGTTGACTATTGTTTTGTGGCAGCCCTACTTGTTTTTAAAATAAAATTTAGTTCAATATATAATACTGAAATTAAAACAAAAATAAAAATCGAACTGACAATTTAAGTTTGCTTGGGCCAACCCTCTTTGCGCCTTTACAACACATAAAAGGTTTCAGGTCAACTAAACTAAAAATATACTGAATATGCTTGTACTTACACATGGAATGTGATTCCATTGCTCTTGTTGTGCTTATTAGTGTTATTTCGACATTTGTCAACCACTCAAGACATTTTGAAGGCATTTTGTTGATATTTTGAAACCTTGCCCAACTGACGCGCATGGATTGACGTTTGACACCGACTGAGAGCATATGAGCTGACTGAGCGTATTTTTGACGGACCGTAAAATTTGTTTAGTCCCCTATCCATTCCTTTTTTCATCTAAGGGCTAACCAAGGTTAAGTAATGGTAGCTAAGGCACTGTCTAGCAGCAATTGTCGAAAATGAAGAGTAGTGAGAAAAAAGAGATGTTGCTTCTGGGAAGCTCAACGAAAAAGTGGCAAAGTGTCAAAATGACAGTTGAATTTTAAAATTTGATTGGTAGCATAGACAATATAGTTTGTATTTTTAAATTCTAAGGTCCATTCATATTGCTTCATATGAATGGACAGGCACATTTGGCTTTTACGAAAACTAAACAGGTGCGGTGCAATGCGACTTACGACACCGCGCGGGTCCACCAGCAGCAGGTGCTTGCGCGCGTGGCAGCTCACGCCGGTGAGCACGAGCTGGCCGGCGCACGCGCACGACTCGCGCACCAGGAACTCGCCCTCCTCCGACACCAGCTGTCAAACAAATCAGCTTTGGATGCGAAACTTTTCTTTCCACTTTTCATTGCCGGTCCCGGGATCGTATCCATACTATGTGACCGAATTTACCCACATTTTGACCCCATCTCCCCCTTTGTGACCTACCGTGAAATGTCCTCAGCCTCCCCGTCATCCATTTTCACGTAGTATTTGAAATACTATAAAGAAATGGCTATTGTAGGCCTATTTCATCAATATTTCAGGTCTGTGGTGTGAATGGCAAAAGGAAGTGTATCAGCAGGAAATGAAAGGTAAGCTCACAAGTATAGGTAGGTAAGTAGGTATCCATGGTTTTATTTTAGCATTTATGGTGATTATTATTGACCGCGTCAATGCTACGTGACGGAGGTGCGTACCTGCTCGGCGTCGGATCGCGAGATGCGGCCGTGGAACCAGGGCTCCGGCGCCAGCAGCTCGAGCTGCTCGCGCGCGCTCAGCGCCGGCGCGTCGCACTCCGCCGCCGCAACCGCCTCCCCCGCCGCCGCCCCTGCCGCAACAGCCGCGGGAGCCGCGCGCGCTGCCGCGCTCTCCGCTGGCGTCGCCGTGAATGGCTCTGCTCACATTCACGGAACACGTTCATTTGAAAATCTTCTTCACGTTCACCTCGAAAGTTATAAACATGTTCAATCAAAAATGTCAATTGCCCAAACACTGCTCCACTAAATTGTATGTTCATAACAGTTTACGTTCACATTTCCGATTTCAGTGCATTCGGTTCAATATTTTTGTTTGCAACGCCCATTATATTTGTTTTTCAGAAATTATTCTGCATAAAAGCCAAATAGCCACAGCTCCTGCCAAGTACACTTTCATGACTGCTAGCGAATAACCGCCCGAGTCCAGCCCGGTCTTTTCATAAGGTATTGTTATGAGCAGCACCATCTATAGAAGAATACCGCAGCTGCGTAGAAAGCTTCGTAGTGAACAGATGACGCACTTGTAGGGTAAAAAAAGTTCACATTTATAGGGCAGTTACATTTTCCGCTACATAATAATAAACATCTTTAGAACTGATGAAAATAATGTTTCTCGGTGGGTCGAGGTATTGCACGCCAAGTATATCAGAGTATTTTTCATTAGTTTTTATTACTTATTATAATATTTAAGACAGTAAAATATGCCGCAAAAGGCACATGTTTCGATGCATTTATGAGCCTTCAAACCCGAATTGCGTCAAAAGTTCTCATAAATGTATGTGTCACTTCACATATAGGTCTTATTCGAAAGCACAACCCGCTTGGCTGTCACCGTGTGACATTGGTGTGCCACGAAATGTGCATCTCCTCGAGTTGCGAGCAAGATTTATTTTTATTTTTCCTCTAAAGAAGGTCAAAAGGAAATTTCATTCATGACATGTTTTGACATTTGACTTGTATGGTGACGACTCATCTATCGATTTATATCTGTGGCAAAAGGTTAGAAAACTGATAAAGCCTGAGGATCATTAATAAGCTTTTGATCGATGTATTTCCATTAACATGCAATGTGTGCAATTTTTGTGAAGAAACCAAATTATTTTTATTCGAGTAATGTGACGTTCGACCGGAACCCTCGCTTTTGCGGCGGCTCCGTCCGCGTCATCACGCGCCACCACTCCAAATTAAATGTGGAATAGGCGTACCCTTAGGGGGTAGCCGAGCCAAGTACTACCAGGGACGGGGAAAAAGAATACGACCAATTTTAGTGAGAATAAAGGTGGACGTTTATTACAAAGAAAACTAAACAACAAAATGCTCAAGCGGTACGTAAATGGTTTGCAGTTAGAAAGTCTGTCGTTGAGGCCTTCGTTAAGGGTAGAAAAACTTGGTGGTTGGTTCACTCAGTGGTGGACCACGTCGGTGCGCAGCATGGTGGGTGCACGCGCGTGCGGTGCGGCGCGCGGGGCGTCGGCTCAGAGCAGCGGCGCCGGCGTGTCGGCCGCGTCGTCAACGCCGGCCGACGGCGTGGCGGCGTGGCTCAGCGCTGCTCGGCGCGGGGCGCATCGGCGCGGCTGCGCGGATGGCCGGCCAGCGTGCTCGGCTACCTCGCCACGTCGCTGCCGGCGACGGCGGCCCATCGGCGAGTCGTGTCTCGGGTGAACGGAAGACATAACTGGGGCCCACTTGGTGAGCCCCGCAGGAACCGCTGAAGTCAATTTCGAAACACTTAGACGGGCGCTTACAATAAAATGAGGCGTGGGCGCCGTAAAATGGTTACAGGGTGCTTGAGGAGCTAAAATAAAGCCAGGTCAATAGCGACCAAGGAGGAAATGAGTTTAATTAAATGAACAGGGCTGTGAGCAATCGCTAAAAGGTATTAAATTGAAGTTGGGTTACCGGTAGGTGGACCGCGGTTTGTAGAGGTGCGCTCTTTGCGAAGGCTGCTGGTAAAGTGGGCGACCCAAAATGGTCGCCGCACTACGAAATTATCATTTTCGTTTCTCTTTTTTTCTGAGGGTAAGGAAGATTTTAATTAGGTAAAAACCACGGAGGGAGCAAGGCGATTGGATTAGCCTTGGCCAAGGAGCTATGAACACTGTAGTGGCTTACCAAAAATCCACTACGTGACACAACCCCCCCTCTCGAGGAAAGAGGACGACGAGCCGTCCGACCTGTCGCCCTCGACAGACCGAGTCCTCGAGAGTAAGCCAAGGCTAATCAGGCACAGGTGAAGCCTGACTGAAATGGGTAAGTGAACAAGGTCGGGTGGGACACAAATAAAAAAACAACAATCTTAAACTACGGGCTACCTACTGGAATAAATGCAGTAAAAAAAAAGGACAGGCCAAAAAAAAACAAAACAGATACTCCTCCACGCAAAAGGAACACAAATTAGGCTCTAGAACTTAAATTAAAAAGGCGTGTTGGCTTGTTTATTTATTGTAGGAGTTCCCGTATTCTTCTAACAGAATACGGTGCCGCTCCTGTAAGGTACAAAAGAAAAGTACAGCACAAAAAAAATGGCTCGTACAGGCTTAGATTTTTTTCATTAGGAGTTAGACTAAATCGTCCTTACCGCTCCTGTGAGGTACAAAAGAAAAGTACAGCACAAAAAAAATGGCTCGTACAGGCTTAGATTTTTTTCATTAGGAGTTAGACTAAATCGTCCTTACCGCTCCTGTGAGGTACAAAAGAAAAGTACAGCACAAAAAAAAAATGGCTCGTACAGGCTTAGATTTTTTTCATTAGGAGTTAGACTAAATCGTCCTTACCGCTCCTGTGAGGTACAAAAGAAAAGTACAGCACAAAAAAAAAATGGCTCGTACAGGCTTAGATTTTTTTCATTAGGAGTTAGACTAAATCGTCCTTACCGCTCCTGTGAGGTACAAAAGAAAAGTACAGCACAAAAAAAAAATGGCTCGTACAGGCTTAGATTTTTTTCATTAGGAGTTAGACTAAATCGTCCTTACCGCTCCTGTGAGGGAAAACGACGAAGTATAGCACTTAAACATGGCTCATACAACAAGTAAGTTGGCTTCTTTAGTTAGCAGTAGGAGTTGGACCATACAGTGTCGTTACCGCTCCTTTAAGGCACTCAATGAGCGGCTAGCGATCATGCCCTGAGCTTGAGGAGTTCAGGACACCCTTAACCTAGAACTAACCGCTTGGTGCTACGCACATGCCTAAACTACGGGACAACACATTATTTACAAGACCTGCTCTCGCGCCCTAATATGCACTATCTTTCGCTCGCCTCTAACATTCCAAGTCTGGTCATCCTACAGCGGAAGATCAGACATCACCTTGCAGTGGCCGTCCAGACCCTCGAAGGCGCGAGCCGGACGACCGGTGCGGGAGCGGGCCGCTCCAGACGACGTCACTAAAACTAACACAAATCAAATAAATTAACCACTGACGGCACCCAGCAGCATGGCTGGTGAGGTGACGTCGGGGAACCTACAAGTAAAAAAAAACAAAACAACACTACAGTCCAGTAGGTACCCGGTAACTAAGTACTAACATTATCAAAACAACAAACTAAATAAATCAACAAAACCAAACACGGTCCGCTTTACGAAGGGAACCGGTATAGGGATTAAATAGCCCAATAACGAGGTGAGAGAGGGACATAGGTAACTCTCCATAAAGAAAAATTAAAAAAAAATCAAAAGCTTAACTTTAAGGACTTAACGACCTACTTACTACTACTTGGGCCTAGGTAGTGGTATTGGAGGCACAGTCTAGGTCTGCCGGTCTGGCATGATACCGTTAGAAAAACAGGACGCGTGTTCAAACTGCCTATGTTGCGAGAAAAAAAAATTAAAAAAAATAAAAAAAATACTTTGAAAGGATTCACAGCCCATGAAGTGGATGAAGGAGGGTGAGGCCCAGTGCAGCGGAAGCCTTATTGCGAAAAAAAAATAAAAAAAATAAAGTAAAAAAAAAACATTAAAAGAATCCACAATCCATGAAGTGGATGAAGGAGGGTGAGGCCCAGTGCAGCGGAAACCTTATTGCGAAAAAAAAATAAAAAATAAAGTAAAAAAAAAAACATTAAAGGAATCCACAATCCATGAAGTGGATGAAGGAGGGTCAGGCCCAGCGCAGCGATGAGCTAACGTAAATGGAGGGGCATGATCGTAGCCTTGGAGGCAAAACAACAAAACATTATTTTGAAAAAAAAAAAAATTTATTTTGGCACAGTGTGAACACGCCTTAATGCCTAGATGACCTAGGTGCCTAGATCCTAAAAAGCGCTCAGCGCACGGGCACCCACGCGGCCACGGCGCGCGCGCCGTCGCTTCAACCGAAACCTAGCCGCCTACACTAGTACAATCACAAAACAAGAAAAAAAACGGAACTAAAAGTGGGCATAATGCGCCGAGTAAAATTACTCATCTGAAATATTTTACAATACGAGAACCGGTGAAAAGTTTCGTTCGTGAATGAATTAAAACTGAAATGAACTGTTGCAGTTCCGCTGTGACGCGAACGGAACGAGACGAATCGACTTCGGTGGCGTTCGCCAGCGCGCGCGCCGCCGTGATCGCGTCGCGTGTCCGAACGGCCGAGTAATATCAATACTTATTACGCGCCGACTTGCTCGGATTCGCATTCAATACATTTTAAATTTACCATAGGATAGAAAACGAGTTAGAAGCGCGCCGCGAATGTTTGCCGAGTGTCCGATTAGGTCCGCGAACAGAGGGCAAGGGCGGGAGCCAATAAAGGTGTGGGGCCCGTCAAAAACAAATGCGGCCGGGGACATTCCCAAGTGGAACGTATTAGTCCCGGCGGCAGGAAGAGAAACTGAAGGAAAAAAAATGAAACATCCGCGGGGCCTTCTAAACTCAAGGCCAGAATACAAACTACGTTTTGACTTGTGGTGAAGGAAAACATTACATAAGATAAGGGTTTAAAAAAAACTGGTGTCCCCTCCGCTTAAGGTTCGCGGGGCAAAAAGGGCGTTTGGCACTCGCCAAAACGGTCAACCATATAATAAAATGAGAACACTTTATTCCAAAAAAATAAATTGAAATGCAGAGCGCGTTGGGAGATCGGGTCGGAAATACGTTCTTAACTTCGCATAGATGCACGCATAATAAACTATAAAAAATAAAAAAATAAAAAAAAAATGATCCCCAACGAATGAAGGTCGAGTGATCGGGCTGTGAAAGTCTTGAAACGCACGAGGTGCATGCGCAAGGTAAGTGAGAGGAAACAGTATGGACATCAAAAGTTCAAGGAAAAAAAAGTGGTCCCCAACGAATGAAGGTTGGGTGATCAGGGCCGTGAAACTACGCGCCCGCGCGACCGCTCCGCGTCGCGACAATTAGATGGAGCGAGGGAAAGAAAAAAAAACGTGGGTAGTTTCGCGAGCAAAGAAAAAACAACTCGTAAAAATTCCTACGGCACACGCGCCGTCTGAACTAAATTAAAACAAAACGGAATCATACTGGGTAACAGGCGGGATCTACCGAGCGCTAACCAAAACAGAACGAAAAAAAAACGTGAGACCGTATCTAGTTCAGTAGGAGGGAGCGTGTTAGGCAAGTTGAAGTGAACGCGAAATACCAACGGGGAATCGAAAGTTTTAGATTATCGATGCGAAATTATGAATCTGTCGTCTCAAAGTGAGCGCAGTAAAGACATCGCTCGCGCTGTGTCGCGCGGCCATGTTGTGTAGTGAAATCTAAGTTCAATGTGAAGTTATCAAGGGCAGCTAAACATGGAATGAATTTATGTTTTTCAGCTGAAGGCGAAACGTAAGTACTGTGTGAAGTGAGTGGGGCGTAAACAGGATCTACTCGTTCGGTGGTCGAATCAACTTCGAAACATGGTTTCAAGGTTAGGTCGATCGCCGAATCGAACACGTTATCGTCTCAACCAATGCGATAGCTCACTAGCACACAACAATCACACGTAAAAATGTTACAGCAAACAATTAATGAGAAAAAAAAAATGGAGGGCTCAACAGAAACCTGGCTTTTTACAAATTAAATATTCTTTTTCCCTCCCAGGCAGTACATAGCTCGGTTTGGAGTGGGGCGCAAACTAGAAACAGGATTCCTAGTCCCGCTCGTCCCCGAACCAGTGGATGCCAGTGTGACGTTCGACCGGAACCCTCGCTTTTGCGGCGGCTCCGTCCGCGTCATCACGCGCCACCACTCCAAATTAAATGTGGAATAGGCGTACCCTTAGGGGGTAGCCGAGCCAAGTACTACCAGGGACGGGGAAAAAGAATACGACCAATTTTAGTGAGAATAAAGGTGGACGTTTATTACAAAGAAAACTAAACAACAAAATGCTCAAGCGGTACGTAAATGGTTTGCAGTTAGAAAGTCTGTCGTTGAGGCCTTCGTTAAGGGTAGAAAAACTTGGTGGTTGGTTCACTCAGTGGTGGACCACGTCGGTGCGCAGCATGGTGGGTGCACGCGCGTGCGGTGCGGCGCGCGGGGCGTCGGCTCAGAGCAGCGGCGCCGGCGTGTCGGCCGCGTCGTCAACGCCGGCCGACGGCGTGGCGGCGTGGCTCAGCGCTGCTCGGCGCGGGGCGCATCGGCGCGGCTGCGCGGATGGCCGGCCAGCGTGCTCGGCTACCTCGCCACGTCGCTGCCGGCGACGGCGGCCCATCGGCGAGTCGTGTCTCGGGTGAACGGAAGACATAACTGGGGCCCACTTGGTGAGCCCCGCAGGAACCGCTGAAGTCAATTTCGAAACACTTAGACGGGCGCTCACAATAAAATGAGGCGTGGGCGCCGTAAAATGGTTACAGGGTGCTTGAGGAGCTAAAATAAAGCCAGGTCAATAGCGACCAAGGAGGAAATGAGTTTAATTAAATGAACAGGGCTGTGAGCAATCGCTAAAAGGTATTAAATTGAAGTTGGGTTACCGGTAGGTGGACCGCGGTTTGTAGAGGTGCGCTCTTTGCGAAGGCTGCTGGTAAAGTGGGCGACCCAAAATGGTCGCCGCACTACGAAATTATCATTTTCGTTTCTCTTTTTTTCTGAGGGTAAGGAAGATTTTAATTAGGTAAAAACCACGGAGGGAGCAAGGCGATTGGATTAGCCTTGGCCAAGGAGCTATGAACACTGTAGTGGCTTACCAAAAATCCACTACGTGACAGTAAGTAAATGATGAACTCATAAAAAATACGAAATTGTAACAAAATCAGATTACTTCATATTCTTACTTGAGAAAGCAGTATGAAAAAATACATGCGTCAGGTATAATTCAGAACTCAGAATATTTGTCATGTCCAGTTAGGACATGGATGGCTAATATTATACCTACTGTCATATCTCCTATGTTATTTCCATAGTATATTCTAATACGTAACTTATGTAGAAACAGTTGACTGAGAAAATTGGTACAAAAAGTCAACAGAGAAAAAAAACTACACAAAATAATTTCTTCAGCAAGTGAGTGACATACGCATATCGAACATATCTGTGGAGGTAGGGAGCAGAGCGGTGGGTGGCGTGCGCGGCGGCGGCGTCTGGTTCACGTAGTGTCGGCTGCTCTCCTCCGAGCTGCAACATATGTAAGCCCACTTACTAAATATACATTCGCCCTTGACAGCATATGCAACGAATGGAGAAGAATAACGTTTTTTTATCACTGACCTCAACCATCTGTCAAAGCTGTCGGATATCATACCAAATATACATACATACATACATACATGAATTCCATCGTGCCGTTTTCCGGAGGTGTAGGTCAACTTACGGATCAACTTGGAAGAGAAGATCAGTTAATTATATATTTAAAGGGGGCAACAAGGCATGGAAACCGTGCAGGTCTTCAAGGTTTACAGAACGTATCGCACTCTTTTAAATTCATTAAATCACTAACTCTTCTAAAATCAGTCTGTATGTTCGCATAAAACTTAAGAACTACTGATCAGATTTTAACGTGGTTTGTTAACTGATTCTTACTATCAATTATATAGGCTACCTACGATGCTTGAAAAAACCGGCTGCGTTTTGTCGGACATTAAATAGCGTGGGTGGAGTGCAATAAATTATAATCCAGCCTTGCCGACAGCGATGTCATGTGGCTTCCTACCTGCTGAGCGGCTGCAGCGTGTGCGGCGGGAGGAAGGGCGCCGGCAGGTGGCGCTGCGTGGGGGGTGGTGGCTCGGGTGGCATCTTGCCCGGCAGGTCGTTGTAGTACTCGCGCTGCTCCGGGTGGGCGGGGCCGTCACTGCGGCAGCCGCCTACCTTCAGCCTAGTAAAAATGCTTATAGTGAATTACATTGGAAGCAGTAGAAAAAATACCGAGTGAATTTCCCCAGAAAACTATGAGGAAAGACTGAAAGTACTCAATTTAATTGTCCTCTAAAGAGTTCGAGGATTAGATGACCTTATCGGAACAAATCATATCTGGGCATTATAATTATCAACTAGTTGACCTATTCATAAAAAAAACAGATATAACTTGCTGCTAGGGTCGGAGCCGTAAGTTTACAAAATACATACTAAATCCAGGAAACACTCAAACAAAATAAAGTTTGGAGCACTCACGAAGAGGGCTTGGTGAGGAACTCCTTGAAGCGCAGCTCAAACGCCTGCCCCACCGTCGAGATGACATCCTGCGCGAGCCGCCCGCCACACTCGAGCACATAGCACGCGCGCCACTCGGCCGGCGCGCCCGACTTGCCGACGTACGCGACGAAGTCGAGCGTATCCGCCTCGCCGCCCGACGCGAACGAGACACGGGGCATCTCGTGACGCGCGATCACCTGCGCGGTAAACATTTAAATACATTTTGTAACAAAGTAATGTAACTTGAATGTTGGATTTGAGCGTGGAGAAATAAATGTTCCATTAAAAAAAAAAACTTAAAGAGTTACTCAAAATTAATTTTCATAGTCTAGGTGGTCAAAATCGGTAGGCTGTTGTTGATTCTATTCTGCGACATGTGAGTAATGCCTGATTAAGTGCTGGGCCGATGGTCGGTCCATAGCATCAGTTGCATAGAAAAATTTACAGTTGGAAGAGGGCCACCAGGTAAACGGACATTGCCCGATCCAAGATTTCCATTGTGTTTTAGTGTTAATAGGTCTCACCCACCATTGCAATAAAAAAAAGGTCCTGGCATGGCACCTAGATCCCATGAGGTGTATTGGGCTAACATCCTGACAGTCGTTGTGATATTAAAATCCACACACAATATAACCTATATATATCAATATATCCACGCTTTAAGCTGCTAGTGTATCGAGACAATAATAATAATAATAATGAAGGGATACAGTGGACATCCCGTATTATGTTAGGTAGTGTGTATAGTTCAAGCGCACCTCTCCACCGTCGAGCTGCGAGAGTGTGAGCGCGCGTGAGGAAACGGTGAGCGCGACATTGGCGCCAGAGTGCTGCATGCGCGGCCGCTCTGCCAAAGCGCGAGCCACAGCGCCGCCCACGCGCCGCTTCTTATCCGCCGACTTGAGGCCAGCCGCCTCGCACACTCGCACTATGCACTCTCTGCAATGGTACGTGGACACAATATTATTTTGGAGAGCAGTTTTTGCTTGCTAACATGTTTGTTTAGGCTTTTATTGCTATTAGGCATTGTTAAAATATTTTTGGATAAACAATGTTAAGGTGCTTCTGAACATTTCTAGCCCATGCAAAGTTTCCAAAAAAGTCTTTTAAAATGCTCGGTTTTATCTATAGAAATTGTAAAGAATTCAAACATGCAGCTAGTAAAATTACAGTGTATAACTCACTCGTTCGAAGCAATTTAGAGTATTGCTCTAGTGTTTGGACCCCATATTTCAACAACCACGTCGATAGAATCGAACGAGTGCAGAAACGTTTTCTTTACTTTCAAACGATACATGATAAAAAAATGTATTTGCACAGGTCGTATACTGATCGGTTGAGACACTATAAAGTAGATTCCCTCTTTGGCCGGCGTAACTTGGCGGACCAGATGCTCCTTTACAAAATCGTCAACGGCCAACTAGAATGTCCTGAATTGTTGAACAAGATTTACTTTCAAGTGCCTCGACCAACGACCAGACTAGGAAAATATAATCCATTCTGGCTCCGACGCTACAAAAGTACACTGGGTTACAACCATAATATAGCTAGGCTATGTAGAAAGTACAATGAGCTGTTTAAACTGCACACGCTCGACTTGTTCTCGTGTAATGCAAAAAAATATAAGCTTCTAATCAAAGAAATTATATTCGCACACGAACCTTAACAGACTTGGACACAAATACAATATTTTTGTTTTTATTTGATTTGATTTCATTCCTTTTTATGTTAGTCTTTTAGGCATTCTGTTTTATTTTTTATTTTTATTCATTGTTGTGTTAAAAGCTTCAGCAAATGTGAAGTTTGTGTTTATGTTTATCCTTTTAAATTATTTTTTTTTATTACTTACAAAGTTTAACCTGTTTCTCTGTTTTAAATTGTTCTACGTTTAAGTTGGCGGGTTTGCTTTCGAGCGGCGCGACACTGACGACGCGTAGTTGTCATCTCCACCACCGGACTGTCCATCCCGCCTCCGCCTTCACCACCCCACCGCGCCGCCGCCTTCACTGCCGCGCGGAGTCACTTTTTGACTCGTCGCGTTCGTGTTGTCGCCCCGCTCGTCTGCACCCTAGCTAGTGTTGCAATATGTCCGTTCTTTACATGCAGGTTGTGTTTGCCTGTTATTGGGTCTGCACACTGTTATATTTAATATGTGATGTATAAACGTAAATGTAAATGTGTCAACCTGTTGGCAAACCTTTATAAATAAATAAATAAATAAATAAATAAATAAACAGCAAACTAAAAGTAATTAAATAAGAAAAATTAAATTAAATAGTACAATAAATGATTAATATAGCTAGAGATGTTGTGGCCAAATAATTTTCCGAATTTTAGGTTAAACTTTATATAAACCAGACATGTTCGGAACCCCGTTAAACTGGCTTGCTTGTTAAAGTTTGTAAAAGTTGAACCATGAGTCCTGAAGAAGTCCATGATGAGGTGGACGAAGCATTGACTTAAACTAGTAATTGAGTTTAACACTGTTTATTCTAAAACATTTTAAGAAATGATAATTCTTCCTAGTTCTTGCCGCGGTTTTGCTCGAAGTGGAAAGTTACATGGAAAATTTACAACAAAAACTATCTCTCTACCAAATATAGAAAATGACAATTTCTTAAAAAAAAACGAAAGATACTTACTTGGCGACTTGGGATCTGGTTTCAAAGTCTAATTTCTTCATGGAAGTTAGCACCTCCAAGCAACCGATGTACTGAAACATATTATTTGGCTCATAAGTGTTCAAATCAATGTTTTCGATGTGTAAGCACAGTAGAAAAAAATATGGTTGTATAATGAATTTTGGAATATTAGCTGTAGGTGGGCATTTAATCTATTAAAAAAGAGAGAAGAAAAAATTTACTATGCATATGAAAAGACGACATAAATGAAGAAAGCACGAGTTTATTTTTGGACATTTGGGTGTAATTTATCTGATTAAATTACAGATTGAATAGTAGCAGCTCACCGGAGTGGTTAGTAATGCGATTACTGTTTTTGATCACATGGCATGAATGCTTTGAATGAACACCTAAATTGATACTCTTTAAACGACAGAGCTGTTTATCGTCTGCGAACGAAACATAAAATATTCACCCGCACTGTGTAGTTAACGCCCTCCCGCGCGAGCACAGAGTCAGGATGCAGCCATCCTCGCGGGGGTTTCACCACGAATCCCTCCGCCATCTCGCCGAATGCACTGCGCTCAGGATTATCACCTATAACTTCACACTTCGCGGGATCCCAGGTATTTTCAGCACTTTCACTCACTCGCACGACCACTGATTCATATCCGTTGCTGCAGTTAGTCGGATTATTGACTGTTCCTCACCGTTTCCGGCTACCTAGGGCACTAGAGGACGAGAGGCTGGATTCGGAAGAGGTTAACGCCCTGTAACAGTTGCCTATTCACAGACTAATAAGGGATACGACCTATTCAAAGAAACAAGAAGTAATATAAAGTTCGTGATCGTGAATAAATTCTCAATAAATTCAACAGGAAAACCACTGACAGTGACATGACAAACTGACAACTGACTGATGACCAGTGTGACCATAATCAAATTACAAATCCTGCCTAACCATGGGCTGAATTTTGACTGAAATATCCAACATACCGAACTGAGTATACAAAAAAGGTTATTTCATTTCATTTATTTAAACTTTTTGGTAGTCAAACTACACCAAGTTATGTCACAAAGATCCGCGAATTCGATCAACCCAGTAAAGAAGAACCCGCAAAGAAACTTCACGGGTTTACATAACATATTTTTCCGTCCACAATTATGAAATACATACTCAGATCTAAATGCTACTGCCAAACAATTCCTCGGTAGAACAGATTAAGGCAAAGAACTAGAAACAGCACCCCTCAGATTTAGTTACTTACAACTATTAAAGTTACTAATGCAATTATATAAATTAATATAATTTATAGCATTACAAGTATACTCTGGTGTAAAAGCCGTTAGTCGTCCAAAAATCATGGTGAGTAGAACTCGAAGGATAGGTGAAAAAAAAATAAAGATCTCAACCATCAAAACCATTAAAATTAAAATTAAAATAGAAGAAATAAATAAAATTTATTTATTTATATCTTGAAGAGTTTTTTTTAATTTTTGGTTAAGTTTGAAAAGATTTGGCAGTTTTTCATCTCTTGGATTACAGGATACATAGTATTTTTTTTTTAATTTTAGTTTTTTCGGAAATCGTGACGTTTACGACTATTACGTCTATTTATAACATTTCTAATGTTAAATGACAAAACATAAATATGTTCTTTTTAGCAAACTTTATAAATATTTCCCCCCCGATATCTAGCGTTTTTTACGTCAGCCTAGTTGGCAACACTTAAAATGCTTCCCTCAAATTTCGCTTGCGTGCTCCGCGATTAAAATTGGAAATAGGACTCCCCATACAAACGTGGAGATATTTCTTGCATATTTCTTGTCCCAGATCCAAAATTATACTCAAAACAACTTTATTTGATCGATCGAAGTAGATGCTTGATGACTATTGGTATTGTAAAACTATGTTTGGTTCTAAGTTATACCTAAGGTCCGATAGTTCGAATTTTTCCCGCGTTTTTTGCAATAAATTTGGTCGTGGATGACTCAATGATAAAAAAATCTTAGTCATCAAGCCTAGCTTGTTCCATGAAGATTCAAAAGCAATTCGATTTTTGTTGATTTTTGATACAGCGTTAGTGATTTAGTTTAAGTCGTTTTGTAATTAAAAATGTTGTACCTAAATCTAATCAAATCAAACAATATATCACTGTTTGCTTTGTGGACGTGTTGCATTCTTCTCATCACTGACTGTTTTATTTTCTTTAAAACAGAGAGAACCATGGAGAATGCTCGTCGGAGCTGCATAATGCTGTCCATTTGTACCATTTTTACCATCTTTCAACGCGGAACACGTAGGGAATGTACCCATTCAATGTCGACATGCCCAAAATAAGAACCAAACTATTCTGTATATCATTTATCTATAGGTTCTGTAAACTGTGAAATGTACCGCCCAGGTATTTCCCCTAAAGTACACTCTGGGGTCCTTCAAACATAGTGTGAAGAAGCACCGGCCCGGACGGCATAGTTTTCGTATCACCACTGAAAGTTTGAAAGCTCATGCCATTCGAAGACGCTATACATCAAAAACACGCTCAAAATAAAAATATCACTATAAAGGGCTTAACAATCCCATGATAAAATATGACAAATCCGAATGCTCTGTGCGTCTATGGATGATGTTCATTGCAACATTGTTCATTACAACACTATACCTACATAAAATACCTTCTGTACAATTTCATAAAATTCCATACATTGTACGAATATAAATACCAAATACTGGTATTCATTTAAGTAAATGGTTTTTTGTTAATACAATATGTTGTATTTATTTGTTAGCTTTAATCGAGATAATGCATTACAAAATTCATTTTAAGAATCTACGATATTATTTGGATTTATTTTGAAACTATTAAATAATTATTCAAATAACTGAAAATATTGACACCAACTAGCCTTATTGTAAAATATTTTTTTTATAAGAAATTTTAATTGCATGTCAAGAAGAGTCAAGTAATGATTCCCTGCTCTTTCCATTCACATAATGAAACACACATTCCAAAATTGAATTTTGTCCTTTTTCCCTAAGTCGCATTTTACGTCATGGACGGGAATCATAAAGTTCTTGAAAAGTAAGGACCTTTAAAAAGACATATCTATTACTTCACATCAAAAATCTCAAGTGGAATAAAATATCTGTCAATGTTACAAACGTTCTATAAAAATAAATAATCAATATACAAACAAGTATACATTAAATAAACCGAGCCGCTCTAACCTGTAACTGGCACAAGAGCATTCACAGCTCCAGTTTACGACAGACATTTCTATATTTATAGGCGGACGCTCCCCCACCTAGGGACGACTTAAAAAGGCTTCCATCGATGGGCCCTCTGAAACCCTCGCTCCACTGTTATGCCCTCTCGTCTTTAGCACGCAACCCTCTCGTGTCTATCGCTCCTCGAAACGCAACATCGAGGTACTCTCCGCCGGGAGATGCTCTCCGCGAGGCGTTCCGCGACCGCCTTTCGTCGCCGAGGGGACGCGGGGAGTCGCCGCGCCGCGAGATAGTTGGAGGGCGGGTGCGTGCGCAGGTGCGTAGGCTCGGCGGAGGGCGGGAGGAGGCTGCGCGCCGGGACGGAGGAGGCGGCAGTGTCTCGCGCGCCGCCGCCGCAGCCCGACCGCCGCCCTCCGCGCGGCATGCGCCGCCGCCTGCCACCCAGCGTGCTTCCGTGAGTGCACCGCTTCACCCCTCCGATCGCCTAACCACAGCCGTAGCCATCGACGATAGGGTTCCTTCGCCCCGGCCCGCCCGCCTTGTTTCATCGCTCGACGCACGTGTCCACTCTAGCCGCAGAACGATGCATACGCATGCGTTCTTGCATTGCCTTCGAGCTAATTGTCTTCCGGAAAATAACAACCAGATCTGAGACACATTCTAAAATAGATGTTTTGTAAAATTGTGCCTGTGGTTCTGTGATTATATTCCCTTTTTTTGCTGAGCTGAAATTATTTTTAACTTGATAAAGAGGGAGGATTTATACAGCAGCCAACAATTCATATGAATATATACCAGCGCAACCGACGAGCATCCGCTTTGAAAGCGAAAATAGATCGTTTGTGGATTTAATATTTAACGTTCTGGATCGTTATCTCTTTCAAAGCACACCATGATATAGAACAAGTTTTAACATTAACATAACCAACCATAGCCGTTCAATTAAATGTTTTTATAAAAAAAATACAGGAAATATTGTTCGTCGTAGACTACTTTCTCATTCATCTAAGCCTATAACTAATAATCATAGCATAATTGTTATGCTTGTACCAATTTAACTCGTAAGGTTAAATTGTAGCAACCTATCCTAGGTTGCTACTATTTTAAACAAAAAAACCTTACATACAGCTTACACATGTTAATTCATAAAATGGAACATGTATGGCACTTTAATCACTGTCATGATATTAGCTGAACATATGTATTCCCCAAGAAATTAGGTATCTTACGTTTAACTATCCCATTTCAACAATCATACATATTTTTGAAATTATGTTTCTATGTAAAAATATGTTTTTTAAAACCTATGAAAATGACAAGGCGTGTGATTTTATTTATTTTTTGTGTGATATACATAAATATAAACACGAAAATCCTCTTTCTAAGACGGGATCTTCGCACTTTCACATTTACGTAATATTTTCGTCGTAGAGCGTCTACGCCTCCGTGCAATCTACGTAGCCGCGCTAGTTTGGTCCTATACTTATTGTCGTTATACAGGCCTTCCCGCTCAACTCCCCATACAAACGTGGAAAGAAGATCATGCGCATATTTATTGTCAGAGATCCAAAATTATACTCCAAACAGACTTATTTGATCGAACTAGATGTCTGATGACCATTGGCATTGCAAAATAGTGTTTGGTTTCTAATATTCCGGGAGGTCACGACATTTTTGGTCACGATAAGGTAAATGGCTGAATCTGGGTTGACATGTTAGAGACCAACCCTCTGATGCTAAATATGTCGGTCTGCCCGTCCCAAGTGGTTGGGTTTTCTAGATTGGCTATATAAAATAGATGCTGGTATGTACCTGCTGATGAATATACTGATTATCTGGAAACATCGATACCTATTAATTATACAACAATAACCAGACGATTACTTAATTAAATACTTAAATATACCTAAAGTTATATCTGTAACCTAAATCGCCTATAACTACTAAATGCAACCAAAGATTAGTTCAGTTTTTGTATTGCTAAGCAAGTATCTATTGATACTTTCATGCTTCGTCATTTGGATCCATTTATCTTAACAAATCTATTTTTTGTCACCATAACTACTTTTTCAGGCGCCTTATCTACGTAACGCAACCACTTGGGACAGGCAGACTGACACATTTAGCTTCAGAGAGTTGTACTTTATCCCAGTTTCAGCCATTTACGTTATCGTTACCATTTTTGTCGCGACCTCCTAGTCTATAAGTTATAAGGTCCGAAAATTCGAATTTTTCGCGCGATTCATACAATAAATTTGAGGTGGATTACTCAAAGATAAAATAAAAACATCTTAAAATGATTAGTCATCCGACCTAGCTTGTTTCATGAAAATATAATCAATTTAGATTTTGTTTGATTTTTTACTACAGCGGTCGTGGTTTACTTTTAGCTACAAGTCGTTTTGTAATTAAAAATTTCGTAAATCTTACCAAACCAAACACTATGCGCATTGTCTGCTTTGTGGACATGTTGCATCCTCCTCATCACGGAGCTTGTCTTTTTCTCTGAAACAGAGAAGGTCCCAGAGCGCAACAGCACAGTTTTGTACCGTGCCCGCGAATGAGTAAGTCCCACCGGGAAGGGCCGGCCACCTTAAGGATTAATACGAAAAATATGAAAGATATTTAGTTAGTCATTGGTGAGATTAAATATTACTCTACGCTTAGAACCGTAATTTTAGGTGTGTTCAGATATCTAACGTTCCCACGCAACAGTATATTCTATGAGCTCCGTTAATTTGACTCAAAATAATCCTCTATTGTGCATGTTTCTTAAACGTGCACAAATCAAGATACACATACATAACATCACGCCGTTTCCCGGAAGGGATAGATAGAGAGCATAGAGCGTTATGCCATTCTGTCACAGCCATAGAACAGAAAAGGAAGGAAAAGTTCTGTTATTATAAGAATGTCTATTATAACAATGAATCATAAATGTTCGAATCCGTTGCGGATTGACAGTCATATAAAAAATGTGCCTGACAAATATGGATTATTTCTCACGAGTGCGATGGAAAACCTCCGGCTCTTCTGCCAGTTGTTTCAAATAAAAGCTTTGAAGAATCAGAAGTTTATTTTATGGTAGATAAGCGGTCAAATTAGGAAAACCATATCGTAGTCTAGTCACACAGAATTAGGCCACTAACATTAATGTATTGGAAAAATAGTAGATCTACCCTCTCCCAAAATCGTGTATTATGCCCTGTGTCAATATCTCCTTACCTATTTTATTTCAGTTTGGGGAGGTGTTGCAAAGTCATTTCTTAAGGTGGCCCAACCCGGCGGGACTAACTCATTCGCGGGCACGGTACAAAATCGTGCTATTGCGCTCTGGGACCTTCTCTGTTTAAAAAAAAAGACAGGCTCCGTGATGAGGAAGAAGCAACATGTCCACAAAAAAGACAATGTGCATAGTGCATGATTTGGTAAGATTTACGAAAAATTTTATTACAAAACGACTTATAGCTAAAAGTAAACCACGACCGCTGTAGTCAAAAATCTAACAAAAACCAAATAGATTATAAATCTTTATTAAATAAGCTGTGTCTGATAACTAATCTTTTTAAGATGTTCTTACTTTATCATTGCGTAATCCACCTCCAAAGTTATTGTATAAAACGCGCGAAAAATTCGAACTTTCGGACTTTATAACTTAGAAACCAAAGATCATATAGTTCGATCAAATAAAGCAATTTTGAGCAAAATTTGGGATCTCTGACAAGAAATATGGGCGTGATCTTCTTTCCCCGTTTGTATGGGGAGTTGAGTGGGATGGCCCACCTTAAGAATTAAAAAATCCTTACCTCTTCAGTACGACAGTAATATACACCAAAGTGTAGATGTATTAACAACTCGACAATTATTTATTTCAAAATAAGTCTCTTCTTGCTACATCAGTCATCACTTTCGAACGGCCTTGGCGTTATTGTATTCGACGTGTAAGTAGATTCAGAAACAATGCTGTAGTCCCACCTTAAACACTCCTCAGAGTGGTCAGTCTGAGTTCTCACCTAAATTGGCGTTTACGGCAAACCGATCGACTGGCGTTTTCTCCAAACTCCATGCAAGTTTTTACTAGATATTCTGTGGTTTTACTTTTTCGATGTATTTACGGCAACGTTGAGTAAGCTGTCAAATCAAGCTCGGACTCGAAAATGTTAGTTCGCTTAAGGCGCTAGGACTAGCCAACTACTCGCGCCATACAAATGCACTTTATAACAAATGTAATAATATGTAGTGAAACGCTTCAGCAAATCCAAATAGAACTCCAGACTGATAATGGATTGTTAATATTTTTTATTCCATCATTTATTTAAATAATAATAAAAATAAAAAAGTTGATTTTTCTCATTAGAAATCTGAAAGTAATTCGATTTCTAGATATAAGCAAAAACAGCATATATGCATAAACAAAAAATTCCATTTGCTTTTAGATTTCTACATTTAGTCAAAAAAGTTCGGAAATGGACACCGTTTCCGCAATGTATTTTGTATAGAAAAAGGAAACATACATTAACGAAAATAATTCAATTCCTAGACAAGGAATCATATATTGTAAGAATGACACTTATAATCGTCAGACTTAGTTAGTTAACTTGGGGTGCCTCGTCTAACTTTGCGATTTGGCTAGTACCAGGCCCTTAAGGTGGCCCAACCCGCTCAACTCCCCATACAAACGGGGAAACAAGATCACGCCCATATTTCTTATCAGAGATCCCAAATTTTGCTCAAAAGAGCTTTATTTGATCGAACTAGATGTCTGATGACCGTTGGCATTGTAAAATTGTGTTTGGTTTCCAAGTTATAAGGTCCGAAAGTTCGAATTTTTCGCGCGTTTTATACAATAACTTTGGTGTTTTATTACGCAATGATAAATTAAGAAAATCTCAAAAAGATTAGTCATCAGACATAGCTTATTTAATCAAGATTTATAATGTATTTGGTTTTTGTTAGATTTTTGACTACAGCGGTCGTGGTTTACCTTTAGCTATAAGTCGTTTTAAAATCAAAATTTTCGTAAATATTACCAAATCATACACTATGCACATTCTCTTTTTTGTGGACACGTTGCATCTTCTTCATCACGGAGCCTGTCTTTTTCTTTGAAACAGAGAAGGTCCCAGAGCGCAACAGCACAGTTTTGCACAGTGCCCGCGAATGAGTTAGTCCCGCCGGGTTGGGCCACCTTAACGCTCGCTGCGCGCGCTCTACAATTTCTCCATACATTTGAAAACGCCAGTCGATCGGTTTGCCGTAACGCCAATTTAGGTGACAACTGAGACTACCGGCTCAGGTCCATATTTAATAAAAAAAGATAGAATTCTAATGTAAAATAGGAAAACAAACAGGAAAAATACTTTAAGTTACTTCATACATAGTTAAATACCCCAGACTACGTTGACACACAGGGTCTGCTAATAACATTAACCTAATTTTAAAAGGCTAAAAAATTATATGTAAACAGTTGCCAGTCGATATTAAATAGAGCTCAATTAGGAATGGACATAACTACCTACAAGAAAAAATTTTTTTTACGCATTTTATATATTCAAAACACGAAAAACACTACTCAAACATTAACAATATGCATGTACATCACTACATAGTATAAAACAAAGTCGCTTTCTCTGTCCCTATATCCCCATGTTCGCTTAAATCTTTAAAACTACGCAACGGATTTTGATGCGGTTTTTTTTAATAGATAGAGTGATTAAAGAGGAAGGTTTATATGTATAATAACATCCATTAAATAGTGGAGAAATACTGTTATTTTTGAGGTTTCCAATGTGATGTCATAAAAAAAGACGCGTGGCACTCGGGGACTGCCGCGGTAAAGCTATTGCATAGCATTTTGTATCAACTTATGCCGGCCCACCCCCGCCGCCGCTCCCGCCGCCGCCCCCGGCCCCGCTCCACCTGGTGTGAAGTAGCACTACCGGCATCGCCCGTTGCAGTGGGGAGCCTGAGGTTTTTTTTCGTTACGGAATTTCTGGATTCGGTCCCCGCGCTCAAGGCCCTCGATAGAAGCTATGCAATAGCTTAAAAAAACATTTTTCCGCTTACTTTGCAAACGCAGGCTGAACCCTACGAGATTTGTCAAAATAACGTACTAAGTATTGTACACATTGAAAAGGTCTACAGAAAACTCCGCGATGGTATATGTCTATCTCTTATGGATATCCCACAACAACATTTTTTTGTCATTTACTTTTTACGACAAATAATGGCTAATTTTCGAAGCGATTTTAACCAATAAAGCATTAATTCTTATCCAATTAGATACCTTAAATAAATTGTTGATTTAATATGGATCTAAATGGCCCGTTACAGCATATGATTTAAATAAATAAATATTTTCGAAGATATTACAGATTTAAAAATTACAATGACCATTAATAAATCGCAGGGTCAAACCTTCAACGTTGCAGGTTTAGATTTGAGCGTTGACTGTTTTTCACATGGCCAACTGTATGTCGTTCTTTCAAGAGTAACCTCTAGAGAAAACATGTTTGTATTGTCTAATGACAATAAAGCTGTGAACGTTGTATATAATGACATTCTGTAATATATTAATTGCTGTAAAAATTAAATAAATAGGTAAAAATTTAAAAAGTAAATATGTAAAAATGTAGTGTATGAATTTAGATATTCCAAAGATAGCAGGAAATACTCATGGTATAAGGAAAGGGGAATTGTTTTACTCCAAATTTAACGCGTGCGGGCCACGGGCAGTAATGAATAAATCAAAACTAATGGATCGATGTTAATCATTTTTTCAGTAAGTGACATAGGCTATATATTTTATACCCGTGCGAAGCCGGAGCGGGCCGCTAGTGTATTAATAAAAACAATAATTTATATTTAAGTTAGTACCTACTAATAATATTAGTTTTATAAAAGTGCTCCTCTCATTCTATGTACGTGAACGTTAGTGTCTGTCGTCTTTGGGTTGCGTCCTATATGTAGAACGAAACTAGTTGAACTATTGTGTTATCAAATAAATAAATAATTATAAATTAATAATATAACTGTACGATGCAACACTTCGTGACTCAAATAACATTATACGACACAAACACGTCACGTCACACGTTTTCATTTTCCATGTCGCCGAATCAAACATCACCGAACAAAACATTCTCGCGAAAGTGAAGGAACTGTTGATTGATTTTAGCAAATATCAGACATCTCAATCAGTTGCCGAACCCATGTCCGTTGAAGTTGGTCTATAGACGCGGCTGCGCGGACAGTGACGAGGAGTGAAGGAAGAAAAGGGTAGACACACACGATCTGAGGGGTAGACAATCTCTTTCAGCGGCGCGGCCTTTGGGGGTGCGCGGGGGTCTGCTGCCATTCAGGACCTGGAGCATCCAATGTACTTAAAAAAAACATACTTTGGTGCAACAATATTAAATCAATCAGTTTAAGAGAGTCGTTACACTATCAATTCCCCATTCTACGGGCGATAACTGTTTCCATGCTCTTAATGTTTGACTAGGTTTTTGAAATTTCGGATTCTTAAATACATACAGTCGAAATCTACGTCTGCGTTTCTTTATTTTTTTTACATATTGGAAAATATTGGCTTACGAACATTGGAAAAAAGTTGTCTTTTTAGGGTTCGTTACCCAAAAAGTGAAAACGGAACCCTATTACTAAGCCTCCGCTGTCCGTCCGTCCGTCCGTCTGTCACAGGGCTGTATCTCATGAATCTTATGTAGGTAGGCAGCTGAAATTTTCACAGAGTGTCTATTTATTTTGCCGCTATAACAACAAATAGGTAGAATAAAAAAAATAAAAATTAAGGAGGTTCCATACAGAAAACGTGATTTTTTCGTGTTATTTCTTGTACGATGGTACGGAACCCTTCCTGTGCGAGTCCAACTCGCACTTGGCCGGTTTTTTTCGTTCATCTAGATTTTTTTTACTGAAAATTACAAATATTAACGAAAAAATCAAAACATAGGAAAATACATTAAAGCTTTCTCAAGTGATAAAAATCTGACAACGTTTAGGAGTAGGGAAACGTTATGGCCCGAAAGACGATTTCGCTAGTTTAATAGCAGTCGCTGTGCAAAATTGAGCCTTGGCCAATGGACTGTGAAGAATGCATTTCTTAAATTTTTAAACCTTAGATTTCCTGTGACTTAACGACAGCCTTAAATATACGATCAAATCGGATAAAGTGGGTATCTTACTCATTGCATACATGATTATTTTGCGTGTTTTCTGCAACCGTGTGTTCCAATGGCGACGACGATGCCATGTGACTTTCAATGTGCTTAATAAAAGCACACGTTGGTGTTTTTTAATAGGGCGTCAGTCCACCAAGCTTAGTTCTAAGATAAAAAGTTTTAATGAGCCACAGTCCAGGACTGTGGCCCTTTTAAAAATAACACTATATGCTCACGGCTAGAATGCGAACAGGTGGTGCATTCTAGCCAAACTTATGTAAACACTTTACTGAATCATAGCTGAATCATAGCTGAATCAGTTAATTACTTCCGACCTATTCCTGCGGCATTTACTGAATCGCATACGGAAACGAATATGCTATTTTTCGTTATTCCCGAGGTTATTCCTCAACTCGGAAAGTATGATTTTAAATAGGACTGTGGCAGTGGGAGCTAGTGTAGTGCTATCTCTTTCTGTTTTTCAGTAATAGAAGTGCTCGCTCTAAGCTGCTAACGAATGGTAGCGCACGAAAACAAACACGACTCGGAGATTCGACTCATCGAAGATTTGTATTTTAGCTTATTCTGTGTTTGTTTACTGCTTATGGTGAACCTTACTGAAGTTTCAATTCTAAAAGTAAGTAACTAACGGAATAGTGGCCGTGAGGATATATTATGAACTATTAACATCTTCTTATTCTAACGTTTCGTTTGCCAAAATATTATAGCGTAATGTTTATAAATGCGTAGCGACACCGCGGCGGGACGGGGAGGAAGTCGCCGCTTCTTTCTGGGGTCGGCGTGTCGACGTAATTCTGCATTTCTTCGCCCGCTTAACCAGCAGGCGTGTGACGAGTTACACCACGAACGATGAAAAGCCTAACAAATTCCGGACAGGCCAGACCCGCAAATGGTTTCCAAAAATGTTTCCTAAAATCCCAAACATAACTGGCTAAAGCCGAATGCCTGGCAACCTTTGTCATTGTAGCTGCGGAAACAAGTACGAAATTATTCCACGAATTAATCAGTAAACGCAGCTGTCAAAATCTTCCCAGAATGCCAAAGTTTTCATCGTCCATACAAATAACAATTATTACATATGTAAACGTTTAATTCCGTGGCCACTCATTCCGTGTGGCGCTGCGATCGGTTTCTAGAATGCCAAAGTAATGTCAAAGTAAATTCTTCTTCTGTTAACTCTACTGAATCCGCAATGACGGAATGCCAAGAATACATGCCCACTGGGCATAATTTATAATATATGGCTACAAAACAAACGGTTCAACAATAAACGATGAAAACGGTTTGTGTGACCTTTTAAATTGCAATTATTTTGAGAAATGCATCTGCGTGCTTGCCGTGATCGCATCAACATAAAGCAATCGACCTTATAGTGACCGATTTTCCGTCGTTAAGTACTCAGTGGGCAAGAAATCCCTCTAAAGAGAGAATTTACCTGTCATGTAAATATTTTGACGCCTGCTCGCCGCCCGAAGAAGGCGGCAAGAGAACGCCTATTGTTTTGGGCATTTCGCGGAGGGTGACGCTAATGGCGCGACGTGACGAGCGGCTGCCGCCTTTTCGTTACTTATGGCCGGTGCTCACAGCCGTTGTTGCTCCGAGCTCCGCGACGCTTTGAGGGTTTAATTAATGCATGATTGCGCAGCTTAGTTTGATGTGTGTACTAATTGGTCCGCCCGCGTTGCTGAAATTAATAATTAGTCGTGTTTGGAGACATGGCTGGGTTTATTAAACGAGGAAATGGAGATACCGTATTCTGCTTTACGTAATTTCTGAAATTCGGACGAAAAAACTCTGCATAAAAACGCCGTACGGGCACGGCCATATCGGTGAGTTCATTCAAATAAAAAATATCAATAACGATAATATATGTATATTGTATACCTCTATCTGGATTATGCTTTTATCACGTGATGGATATCATCTACCTTCCCTTCACTATGGAAACAAGCCCATATCGTTCCAGTTCCAAAAAATGGCAATTTACATGACGTATCTAACTATAGACCTATTTCTATTTTATGCACCCTTGCTAAAATCTTTGAAAAAATATTATGTCCAATTATAAACAACCACATCAAACAAATCATTACCCCCAAACAACACGGTTTTCTTTCTAAAAAGTCCACAACAACTAACTTACTTTGTTATTCCACCGCCTTGATTGAATCTGTTGATAAGGGATTGCAAGTGGATTCAGTATACCCAGATTTTTGTAAAGCCTATGATAAAGTCAATCACAGGATTTTAATAAAAAAATTACACACTTTTGGTTTCCACGGTCAACTCCTAGGCTGGTTCTTTTCTTACCTAAAGGATCGTACCCAAAATGTAGTCGTTAACGGTTATGAATCTCATTGGTTTACCGTTTCATCAGGAGTTCCTCAAGGCTCCCATCTTGGCCCAGTTTTATATGTAATTTTTATTAATGACCTATGCGATGTGCTAGTGGATTCAGATATTGTCCTATTTGCTGATGACTGCAAAATATTTAAAGTTGTTAAAACGATGTCTGACTCCACTTTACTGCAATATGACTTAGATAGAATCTCTAAATGGTGCTTCGACAACAAAATGCCACTTAACTGTAATAAATGCACTAAGATTAGTTTTACCAGAAAAAAAAAATCTATCGCCACTCAGTACCACTTTGAAGGTGTGCAACTGAAAAATGTAGATGAGATTCGTGATCTCGGGGTTATATTTGATAAGCAACTCAGGTTCACTACACACATTGATGCCATTGTTACTCGTTCTTTTAAAATGCTAGGTTTTGTTAAACGTCATAGTAAGGACTTCAAAAAATGTTTTTCCATAATTACACTTTTTAATTCATTAGTCAGAAGTATACTTGAATATTGTAGTATTATCTGGTGTCCTTCCTATAAAGTCCATATACAACGAATTGAAAATGTTCAGAAACGCTTCTTGTCCTATCTTTCATTTTCTACAAATAAAACCAGGCATTTACCTCATTACTTAAACAGGCTGGACTATTTTAAAGTGCAATCTCTGGAGCAGCGTAGATTTATAGTTGGTCAAACATTTCTTTTCAATATTACAAACGATAAAATTAATTGTCCCTTCTTATTAGAAAAAGTATCGTTAAAATTTCCCAGACGTGGTGCTCGAGCAACTAATTTGATTCCTCTTAAAATTAATAAATTTAGAACAAATTTCGGTTTTCATTCGTCTCTTTCAAAAATATTTACCAATTTCAACGCAACATCAAAAATTAAAGATTTTGATTTTGATTTGAATGTGTTTTGTGGAATGGCAATGGAGGGAAAAATTAAGAAAAATCTCAGAAAGGTGGTAACTGTTTATCCTAATATATGTAACATGTAATATTCGTTTTAAATTATTTTTTTTCTTTTATCTTCTTGTTCTATTATTGTGTTTTGCTTGTTATGTACTAGGGTCATTTGAAATTTTAGCTCGAAATGTGCTAGGTTAGGTATTAATATGTAGTGAATGTTGTGTTCGTCTATAATTAAGAATACGCTCAGTCTTTTATCCTCTATCCGTATTTTCTATGTATGTTTGAGTGGTGTTCTTGTTGATGAACCTCAATAAAAATAAAAAAATGTATGGATATCATAATTGTAGCCACACTCACTATAGTGATATTAGCCCAGCACACTGTATTACCGTAGGAATTAGGTGCCATACACAGACAATATTTAATTGCCGCTGCTACCATATGTTCATCAAACCATGTACGAAAAAAAGCAAATGGACGTCGTGTATACCGATGATTCAAAAACCGATGATTTAAAATAGAAAGCACGGGTATCCACGGCAATCTATTGCGTTGGCTGTCATTTTCCTATGACATCAAACTTAATAATAACCTGATTAAAACTAATTAATAATAAAAAATAAAAGTAATGTTTTAGTAGGTTACTGTAATTATGTATTTTTGGTAATTTTTCCTAAGTTTCCTGCCCATTTATGATACATGACATATATAAAGGATGGAAGATGGTCGTAGGAGTCCCAGAGTGAAATATTGGGATCCACGCGATGGCAAACGAGCTCGTGGTAGACCCAGGAGGCGCTGGGCAGACGACATCACAGCGACGGCAGGAAAAACATGGACGCGACTAGCAAGAGAAAGAACTCATTGAAGGTCGATGGGGGAGGCCTATATCCTAAAAGGATCACCTATTCTTCCAAAAACTATTTACATATTTATTGAGAAATATTATTATCATTATTGCATATTGGTACTCGTACTACCTAAAATACGGTGCTGCAAGAACTTGTTTATAAGCGATATTTCATGGGAAAATTTTATATTCAGGCAGCTTGCCTATATCGGCCCAGAAATCATTAAAAACATTGTTTGATGGAATGTATACATTACTGTCTATTGGTGGTTCTTGTGGTATGACTATAGTTGGTTGGCAATAACAAAAAATAAAGCACAAGTTTAAATGCTTCAAGGTATTGGAATATTGTATATCTTTTAGGCTTATGTAGCCCTTTACATAGTATCCTCTAATAAGGTTGTGCGTGCGATTTCTAAGTCTTTGGGTGTTATGTTAAAATCTTGATAACAAAACAAAACAAAAAATGATCACGTTTAGGATGTAAGCCTTCCACCCGGACCTTGTCCGGACTTTTAATTAGTGCGGATTTTCGTCTTTATAATGTTAACTTACAATTATTTTTTTCGTGCAACTAACTGATCTTGACGGACTAGTTTTTTAGGATAGCTGACTCCAAGATGGGATGTTGCTGACATTTGTTGGTCGTGCAGTGTAAGCGCCGTGAAGCTTTTTGGGGAACTTAGGCTTTTGGACTAAACCAATACCCCGAATACAAGTTCGGGATGTTTTGGATACGTTCAGCTTTTTGTAAAGTCTTTTCAAATATCGAAATGACGAGACAATTTTGGTAGGATTTTGACAGGACATAAATCATATCGACAAAACGAAATTGACCTTTACTAAGCGCCGCTTAGTATTCTATACTAACAACGGCTGCACGAATCGATTATTAATTTCTCGCCCGATAACTAGTTTCTACATTAACAATAGCTGCACGAAACGATTGCTCATTTCTCGCTCCACGAATAGTTTCTACACTAATAACAGTTGCACGAAACGACTGCTCATTTCTCGCCCCACGACTAGTTTCTACAAAAATAACAGCTACATGATACGATTGCTCATATCTCGCCCACGACCAGTTTCTAGACTAACAGCAGCTGCTCGATACGATTGCTCATTTATCGCCCCACGACTAGTTTCTACACTAACAATACTTGCACGAAACGATTATTCACTTTCGCCCCGTGACCATTAAGCGGAGCGGTACCTTGGCTAGTAAAAAATCAAGTACTTAATAAAAATCTTCAAAATGTTATTTTGCTTTACAGGGCGAGGCTGGAGCATGTTGGGCGCGCGCCTGAAGTCGTGGGTGGAGGCGCAGCTGGGGCGGGCGCGGCGCCGCAAGCACAAGCAGTCGCCGGCGCGCGCGTCCGCCCCGCGCCCCTCGCCCGCCGTCACCGCGCACCCCGCGCCGCTCTCCTCGCCCGAGAGCGCCTACTCCACCGGCTACTCTACCGACGGCACCTCGCCCGGCGTGCCGCCACCCTCGCTCCCCGCCCCGCCGCCGCCGCCGCCGCAGCCCGCCCTCCACCACATCTACCATGAGCCGACCAAGGTGAGGTGACTCGCGCGGCGCCGCAAGCACAAGCAGTCGCCGGTGCGCGCGTCCGCCCCGCGCCCCTCGCCCGCCGTCACCGCGCACCCCGCGCCGCTCTCCTCGCCCGAGAGCGCCTACTCCACCGGCTACTCTACCGACGGCACCTCGCCCGGCGTGCCGCCACCCTCGCTCCCCGCCCCGCCGCCGCCGCCGCCGCAGCCCGCCCTCCACCACATCTACCATGAGCCGACCAAGGTAAGGTTACTTACCGGCTCGGCTCGTAGCTTAGTGGCGCGGGGACTTGCCTTGAATGCAAGTGGTCTGGGTTCGAATCCCCGCCCCGTTCATGCACCACTTTCGTTCTCTCTCTGAGTAGGAAAAGTGCATTTAGTCACGAATGCGAGCTGCTCCATGTTAGGAATAAAACTATAGATACCTTCCCGTACTAGGAGTTAGCTCTATACATCCAGTGCCAAACTGGATGTAAAGATGCTCGAAGAGGCCATGATAAATTGTCATTTTTTCCATCAAGTTCAATGTAGCCGTCCTCATAAGGGGAAAGTCCTGGGATGGTACCTTATTACCTCGGAAATGTAGTGTGTTGGGTGTATCATGACTATCGGTGTCATGATATACATGTCCAGTTTCATATGAATAGCAGAAGCAGTCTCCACCAAATCTATGAGTGCTGCTAAGGCTCATTGTCCAACGGAAATAATTGTTCAGCGTATATTAGGTCGTTCGTTTGGTTGTTTTGCAGAGACGCGCCAGCTGCGGCCACCACCGGACGGAGTCGGGCGGCGGAGGGGGTGGGGGTGGGGGCGGGTGTCGGCGCGCGGCTCCCCCGCCAGCGGTAGCCGCCTGCCGGGACGCGTGCGCGACGCCGTCGCCGCGCCCGCGCTGCCGCATCCGCACCAACCCGTGGCTGAGCGGGGCGCCCGCGCCGGCCGCCTCGCCCGCGCCCGCGCGCCGCCCTCCCGCCGCGCACCCCCGCCCGCACCACCCCGCGCACCCCGCGCACACCTCGCCCGCGCCCCAGCACCGGCATCACCTCGCGCGGTACGTTGAATATATAGCGGACAATGTGTGACTGGGTAGCTGCCGGCAGAAATAGTCATGTTCTAAAAATAAGAAGGAATGCTCGGAGTGTTTCCCCCAAATTACAACCTGTTTTCGCAGCCCCCTTGCAAGTTCGGAAATCTATGGGCATCGTCGGGTACTTCTTAATATCCGCGGGTCTGACGTACTCAATATGCCGCCCTTAACTTAAAACGCAACCTTCTTTACAAATGAGGCCGTGCCTAAAATTAAGTCTACAATGTTTTCTTTGTTAAATTAATTGTCGTAAAATATGGAATATATTGTATTTTCTGATTAAAATATCCATAACAAACTCATTTCATGCCTTAGGCAGTTCTAGCAACCATACCACTACTTATTTTACATCCAGGTGGGACCGTAAGCATGAGAAATTTACGTTCCCCATAGAAACGTAGTTTACTAATAATTGGAAACCACTGTTCTGATTTGTCTGCGCGTAGATGTCTTTTCGAAAAATTATAAACCAAATAGTGGAACAGTGTTTTTTAAATGATTAGTAAACTGCGTTTGTACGGGGAACATAGGTTACGGGCCGTTCTTAAATAACCATTTTCTGTCATTCAAGCCTACATTTCCCGAAAATCCGTGCACTGTAATTCGGGCTTTTGCCAAAGCATGCAGAATCTTCGCAATAATAAGCAAGCTACCGACCTAAATGATGATGAGAGCTCATTAGTTCGGTTGCTCCGTAGAGCCTCTACGGCGTAGCTGCTCTCGGCGCCAAGTGCCGGAGACATTACAGCCGAGATTACAGTTCTTCTTTATTGTTTGTGTACGGAGCTTATTTTGGAGGGTCATACTACCAAGGAAACTGTTTCCTCTCACATATAAATAAATAAATAATAAGTTTGCAACCAACATCTGTCGAGAACACTGTTATCAATTTCAGTTTCAGCGACATCTACATTTTAAGCATTGTAATCAGATTTTGTAAATACATAACATTATCGATCACTCTTATATTTGAAATTTTTAAAAATATGTTTTATATTAATCACCCTGACACCAAACCACACCCTCTAACATTTAAAACGTAATATTCGCTCAATTATATACATATATACATATGCTCATTTCCATGTTTAATTTAAGTTTAGATTTAAGGTGGCCCAACCCGGCGGGCCTAACTCATTCGCGGGCACGGTACAAAACGGTGCTGTTGCGCTCTGGGACCTTCTCGATTTCAAAGAATAAGACAGGCTCCGTGATAAGGAAGATGCAACATGTCCACAAAAAAGTCAATGTATGAGTAATGTAGTGTATGATTTGGTAAGATTTACGAAAATTTTTATTTCAAAACGACTTATAGCTGAAAGTAAACTACGACCGCTGTAGTAAAAAATCGAAAAAAAACCAAATAGATTATAAATCTTGATTAAATAAGCTAAGTCTGATGACTAATCTTTTTAAGATATTATTACTTTATCATTGCGTAATCCACCTCCAAAGTTATTGTATAAAATCTACGCTTAGATAGCAGTCAACTCAAATTGTAAATTTTATATCTGTGAAAACATGTTTTTGGCTTTTGACAATTGCATTGTCCATTTTTGTATATTAATTGTAAATAAGCTGTAAGTTTTCCAATACATAAATAAATAAATAAAAATAAATAAATGAAAAAAAATATGGTTTTCAGCAGCTGCCGAGCGCGGTGCGGGGGCGGCTCCAGCGATGAGGAGTGTCGCGGCGGGAGCGGCGGGGCGGGGGGCGCGGGCGGCCGCGAGACCGCCATCCTGTCGGACGCGGAGGCGGACACGGACGGCGACACCGGGCTCGACGGCGGCGACGAGCGCGACCCGGACGACGAGCTGCACTCGCCGGCCACGCGCCGCCGCCGCCAGCGCCGCCGGCCGCCGCCGCCGCGCGCGCGCCGCGCCCGCCACGCGCCGCCCGCGCCCCCCGCCCCGCCGCCGCCACCCGACCCGCTGCTCGAGGCGGACCGCGAGGCCGAGCGCAAGTACCGCTCGCTGATCCGCGAGGCGGAACGGCTGCTGGTGTGCGTGGCGCGCGCGCCGCCGCCGCCGCCGCTCGAGCCGCCGCACAACCCGCGCGTGCGCCTCCTGCGCGCCGCCGCCGACCTCGAGCCGCCGCCGCGCAGCCCCGAGCGCACGCACCTCACCAACTTCATCCGCGCCAACTCGCCGCCGGCGCCGCCCGCCGCCGCCGCCTCCGCGCCGCCCGACGGCGCCCGCCGCGAGTCGCCGCTGGCGCGCGCTGCGCCGCCGCCGCCCCGCTCCGCGCCCGCCCCCCCGCACCCGCCTTTGCTGCAGGACAGGCCGCACTCGGAGCCTCCCAAACGAAAATCCTACACTCGGGACCTGGTGAGATACGGTTTCAATGTCTATGACCAGTCCGTACCCTAGGATCTCCGTCTTAAAACTCTATTTATTTTACATTAACGTGAACACAGAAAAGTAACTTTGACCGCTATCTATTTTTTATGGATCCTACTGGGATGTCACTTTCATTGCACTGCTACATTGGATTGAATGTAAAACACCAACATTTTTTTATTGCTGTTTCCACTATCGTTCATGCACTGTAATCTAGTAGTCTTTTGATTTGAGTATTGTCGTTCGTGGTTCATATTCCACGTAAAACTGTAGGTCTCAGAATCTAAAAAAAAAAACAACAGATATGTGTGAATGTTGCCCACAGATGTTGGTCCAGACGCTGGAGGGACTCAAGCGTAGCCTGGAGCAGCAGTCGGCGCTGCTGGCGACGCAGACGCACGCGCGCCGCACCCCGTCCGCCGCGCCCCGCCACCGCCTGCGCCTCGACTCCCTCTAGCCCGCTCCCCTCTCCACCCTCCCTCACGCACCCTCGCGTGTAGTCTGGAGCAGTAGTCAGCGCTGCTGGCGACGCAGACGCACGCGCGCCGCTCCCCTTCCGCACGCACCCTCGCCCTCTAGTCTCCACACATCTAGTCTCCGTCCTCTCCCGCCGTGCGAGCACCGAAAATGTAGCAACGATTTTGAGTGAAGTATCTCAACTCAAACTGCGTTTTGACAGCTCAGAATGTATTAAACTGACAGATCATATCGCAGTTGCAATCGCAGCTGCAAGTTGCAAGATTTACGTGCTCGCACTGCCGTTCAGTGTAGCGTCCGAACTACCGAACACTCGAATAGTCTAGTCTAGTCTCGTAGATTTTCTAGTCCTCTTCTTCCAGAATGTTATTTGTTGATGATTGTTTATATCCCACGTATTATATAATTCGGTATCTATGTAGACAGTTTCCGTACTAAGTAGAAGGTGTAGATATATAGATACGTACAGGTGGAGGCACGAGAGAGGAGACGGTGCTAGGTAGCTGGCCCTTCACTGTTGCAAGGGAACCTTCGTCGCGCATACTTGGCAGACCCGTCCCTCTCCTCTCTAGTTACCTCTCCCCTGGGCATGTAGAATCGTTAGTATCGTTTACGAATCGGCGAATCGCCGTAGTGTGGTTACAAGTAGTCGGTAGTGTTCAACAGGTACTCATATGTGCCATACGTATAGACAAAGAGATTTGATAGCAGAGATATGCAGAGTCGGTGACGTGACGACGCCCCGACCGGTGGTAACCGATGATCGGATTCGATCTTAGATAAAAAATGGAAGGAAATGTGCCCTTTGCGCGCCGAATTTGAAACCCCCTTTTTCCAACTCAACTTGACTTACATACCACACGCAAATATAGACGCAGACTTATGGTTTGTGTGGATGGAAACTGACTAGGCGAACGCATTTCTGGAACCTATTTGCGCGCGGTGGCGATGTTTGGACCGAGAGTATGTTTAGCGCTCCAGTGACCAACAGTTTGGCTATGCATAGGGAGACGCTATTCCCGCTGGACGTCCGAAAACGTCCAGGCGGGGTCCATACTTAGCCCCGTAGGTCTTCGGTAGGTCTTGCCTCCTCCGCTTATTGCATTGGTACTCTTAATGGCGAGTGCCACATGAACGAAGTCCACTCTCTGTTCTCCAGACTGGTACTGGAGGTGTAATGCACGCACACTGAGAAAACGGACCGTTAGCAAAACGCGATATTCACTCTGTGAATGGTAAAACCGTTATTTCGTAACGAATACTCGTTTAAAATTAATTTAATAACCGAGTGACGGTTGCTATTAGAAGATTATACTGTAAGCTGTATCGTAACCAATTTATTGTAAATAACAATTATACCGTTGCATTTAACAGTTACCTTTTCTCAGTGCAACCGAAGCTGCTACCGTTTCAATCCACGTTCGGGACGACAGATAAGTTAATTCCCATATTTATCATAGGCACCGGAGTTGATTAGTCGGCACACTCACTTCCGGAGGCACATAATTCATCTCTCCATTCCCTTGCTACGCGGCTGGATAGGCCGGCACAATTACTAGCTGGACTGTGTGGCTCACGGCGCGCGGCCGACTTCCCATACGATTACATGCGCACTTTGTACATACGGTGCAAGTCGCGATAACGGTTACACGCGACACTTCTCCTTCCTTCTACTCTTCAGTGGTTGTGATGAAAGCTCTTGGCGGCAGCGTGCGGGCGACGTTTGCTTCCAGACACTCTATTCCTTCTATGAAATCTCTTTGCAGTTAGACGAATCGTAATCTTCCTCGTAGTACGTTAAGGCAAGTAGTGTGTGCACGGTCGGCGCTGGACGAGCGCGTGCGTTACACAAACGTTCACGCTGAACGCTCGCAAGACTGCATTTACACGATGACTACTATAATACTATAGGTAATGTGCGCTATACCGCTCATATTTTGTTAGTGAAATTTTGACGGACCCGAGTCCTTCGCTAGTCCGCGTCCACCCACCGCCAACGTCTGGGGGTCCATTCAGGGTAAGAGTGAGTTCGAATTCGTCACTAAATATCAACTCACTTTTTTAAGTAGTCAATGTTCCCACACTTCTTGAACATTATTACAGTTAGGTAAAAATCTGGTCTGTCCCGTAAATACGTTGGAAGTATAAATAACGGTTCCGTTATTTAAATAATAATATATTTCCCAGCTATTTTTAGGTTAACTCACTCCCAAACTCTTACTCACTCTTGCCCTGAATGGACCCCCTGTCATTGGTCATATACAGAAGAGAGAAACTTCTGATTCAATGGAGCGTCCCAGTTTTGACCTAAATTTGCGTTTACGCCAAACCGATCGACTGGCGTTTTCAAGTGTATGGAGAAATAGGATGTTCCGACCCATATAAAGTTGTTTGCACACATAACGCAAAAAGTATTGCACTTTAAGCCACGAATTAATAATAAAAGTTTAATATAGTTATATTACTTGCAGCGAAAACAATTTCACAATTTCAGGATTATTGGTTTTGTTACAATTTATTTAAATACGATTTTTATTTAACAGCGCCATCTAACGGTGTAAAACTTCTAATCGGCAATTACAACGAAACCATTAAACCTGAAATTGTGAATATGTTTGCGCTGCAACTACTATGGCTATATTTCATATTTTTGACGAATTCGTGCCTTAAAGTGCAATACTTTTTGCGTTATGTGTAAAAAAAACATTGTATGGGTCGGAACATCCCAAATGTTAGTTCCCTTACATTTGTGCGCCCAGACGACGACAAATAGGAAGTCCGAGTTTGACTTTGACAGTTTGAAGAAGTAAAACCACAGAATATCTAGTAAAAACTTGTACGGAGTTTGACGTTTTTACGTAACTTCGAAGTAACGGCCGTAAATGCCAAATTAGGTGAGAACTCGGACTGACCACTCAGATCAAACGCAGATGTTTGTGATCGAACTAATATTACTTAGACTTTGCGCATCAAATGAAGGGACCACAGCGGCGTCTCCTTTCATTCTTTGATTAGAAAACAGAGGTTTTGGATCAGGCCCGGTGAGTATCCGAGTACAGCCAAATGAGGACCACACAGATTAACGACGCAGATTAACGTGTGCATGACATACCAAGACGCGGACTACGCGCATTCTGAATGTGTAACTATGATGTGTACCAACCTTACTTACTTGTTTAATGTAAGTATAAATGAAATTTATACATTTACTAAGTTGATTTTCCAATAAAATATACAATTAAACCGTTGTTTTACTTACACTGTCATGAATAGTGGTAGCAGTGTGCATGCTTTGCGTCTACCTGAACGAAATGTGGACATGTGAAATTGTATGATAAGCTAGGTAAGGTTAAGCTAAAAGCGAAAATATGGTTGAAGCGGCAATGAAAAATTGTCCGTGTATTCCATCCCTTTCAGTGTAGCAATAAAGGGAAGGTTCTGGTAAGCAACCTTAAAGGCTTCGGGAATACATTGTACTGGGTTAATATGATGGCAGTATAAGCTAGGGGTAGGGTTTAAGCCCGCCCGGGCTGGTACCATCGCATTGGATGAAAAGATGGTCAAAGCGGCAATGAAAATTTGTTTCTTTTTTCATCCAGTTTAATGTAGCCGTGCTCATAAAGGGAAGGTCCTGGCATGGCATCAAATTCCTTCGGGAATTTGGTGTGTTGGGCTAATATCATAACGGTAGTTGTGTGATATTAGCCATCCATGTCAGGTTGCTTAAAAAACATCGAATGTTCGTTGCATTCAATACCGTCCTTTGATTTACTCGAGAACATCAGTGTGAGCGACTTTTTGAGCGAACTCACTCTCCGGTGCCACCGCCATTGTATGTACATACACACAAGACTTTCGATTGCTACTATCGTCCTCGCTGTGTAAGCCATGCTCGTGCACCAGGTACTATAGGGTAGACGCACTGCAGGCATGCATCTTCACATTTGACCGTTACAAAGAACATGACTATTACACCTGGTTTTGGCATGTTTTTCAAAGTCGTCCATGCCAGTTCCTTGCACTTCTACATTCGCATTATTTTATTATCACCCATTCGTTATGCATGAATTAATTCATAATTCACAACGATCTCTTAGCTTGTAACATACGTTACTTTATTTATTTTATTTTTTAGGCAATATCAATATCTGTATGTCATATATTTCTTGAACTACACTTACGGTTGCCTTCAGAATGATGTCAGTGCCTATGCATACTCACAATAGACATTTATAATTATCTACATAATGGAAAAATACACGTTTCAAGGAACCAACGGTCAAATTATTCTAGAAACAAAACAACAAACCACGAACATTAGTACCGTCTCTTTCTACCACTCAGCAATTCAAGGATGCTGTCTCCCTCAAGCGCCTAGCGAACGTCAGGCGATCCTACATAGCCAATGGGAGAGGACCACGACGGCAGCCATCTTGTTGTTCGCCCGCCACGACGCGAGGGCATCTCGCCGCCACAGACCGCCGCGAGTAACGCCAGTCGCGTCCCGGGGTCTCGCCGTCGCCGCTTTCGGGCTGGCTCGGTGGAGCACAACCGCAACCTCCGTCTCTTCGGCGCCCACCCCGTGCTCCTTGAAGTGGGCTCCGCCAACCGCTGAGGAGGCACCGAACCGCCCGAGCTTCGCCGCGCGGGGGCAGGCGACATTTGCCGCCCAACCACGTTCTCCAGGCATCATCACCACATAGGTACCGTAACGAACCTTGTTTTTGCCGGCTTTAGAGTCTGTGCGCGTAACACTTATCAGTGTCGTCGTTCGTATCAGGGGGCCCAATTAGAAACCTACTCTATTTCTTTACCTACTTGTATATTTTTGTGTTTATGCTCGTCCTAGAACGTTGGTTGTTGTTTCTGTTTGTATATATTTAATCATTCATAATACATTGTGCATTAATTTAATTTATCTGGTTTTGATTTGGTTAGACATAATTAGTACCGATCTTGTGACGTTTGGTTGGTTTGACCGCAGGGCATTCACTTAAGGTCGGTCCGTAAGCATCAGAAAATTTCGCCTCCCATACAAACGTAGTTTACTAATAATTTGAAAACCACTATTCCAACATACTTGATATTTGGTATCTAATATTAGGCTACAAATATCTGTGTCTGCATGCATTTGTTTTTTCGGTAAATGTATTCTGGGTCGAACCACAGAGAAAACAAAATTCGTATGAAGATTTTCTTTTTGCTTTCATTTCATTCGGTTTGGATTTTTCAAAAAAACAAAAGCATGCAGGCACAGATATTTGTTACCTGATATTATATATTAAATATCAATTCAATTGGAAAAGCGGTTTACAAATGATTAGTAAACTACGTTTGTATGGGGAGAATAGCTTACGGGCCGTTCTTAACCATGCGTCACAACTGGCGTCACGCACAGCGTCCCTCAGACATCTTTTCCTTTAAAAAAAAAAAAGTATTTAAATCCATACAAGCTATATATCTTTTCCGCATCTCGTTTGGCAAGCCCACGACACTCTTTTCTACTGCGTTTGCAAGACACTCGCTTCATCGGCTAATTCTTGGCTGCTTGGTGAGCTATAGTCGGGTTCATGACACATTCACTCTCATTTACATTCAGTCCATGTCACACTTTCCGGCGCTAGTAAACATGTTACCTAGGTAGTAGCATAGGTAGTAGGTAGCCATTCTAATCTTTCATCATAGATAGGTGCACAGTATTATTTTAATTAAGATTTTTTTTGTATGCTATCTGATAGGTTTGATCCTTTATGTTAGGTCGCCTAGATAAATAGTAAGTATTATTCGCCATTACAAAATATGACGTTCGGTATCTCGGACGGTTACAACTTTTGGTCGTTTGTCATGAAATTTTAAATACCCTTTTTATGAAATTCGAAATCGATTTACTTTTTCAAAGTTTGATTTGCGCTCTTCCTGATGTGAAGGAACTATCACAGAAAGAAGCGAAATGTCACAATAAAATGGTCGGCCCGGCGCGCAAATCACATATAACATCGTTGCGCGCTATCTGGAGGTGCTTCAGCTACTCGACAGTAGATGGCGCTGTTAATATTTAAGAATAATTTTAGTTACAATCATTTTAGTGTCAAATATAACTATGAATTTTAGGATTGTTTAGGAAATCATGTCTACTGAAAAAACAAGTGATCTTAAAAGTATAAAAAGTTTGGAGGAGCTGGGATTTGAACCCAGGACTTTCAGCATGCGAAGCAGACACTCTACCACTGAGTTACACCCCCGATGATTAGGTTGGTGAAATCATTGATCAATAATACAAGGGCTTATGATGTGCAATGTTCGAAGTGTGGCAAAACCTCGTGGAATGCGACCGATTCTGCGCAACAAGACTGCATCATGAGGAAGGTCGAATTAAATTCATACTAAACAGGATATTTAATGACGTCAACTGGAGAACTCAACTCGACTTTCATTACCGAGCCACAGAGTTTGCCTCCTAACACGACAGGATTTAAATGTCATGTCAAGGTACCTATATGTATGTTTGTTAAAAATATTAGGGTTTCTCAATTTGGCAATTGATACAATGCAGAAACAATTACAATGTTTTATTCAAAAATATTTTGGCACTCAAGAACCTTTTGAAATGTCTGACTTATTCTCAGTATTTTCACTATGGAATATGTACTTATCTTCAAATTTAACATTTCAAGAACCTTTCTTTATTGGGAAAAATCATAGGTCCCGTGAACTTTCGAGAAATGAGAATGAATATCTTTTTGCCGAGAGTGACCCTACCATAGATAAATGCTTTGTCTATTCTCCTAGCACAGAGACCTATATACCTACCTATAATGCGCTATTTATGTCTGCTTAGCAAAGCCAAAGACAAAAGAGTTCCAAGTCAAAGCTAAGCCCTGTTGGTGCGTATTACATCGAGAAAGTATGTAGGTACTTTTCATTGACATTCTTACTAGGCCATGATACCTATTATTGAGTCATTGACTGAGTAATGCTTTCACTTATAACCGTGGACCTGGGGTCTAACTCCTTGACTCCTGGAATAAGCTTCGGAAGGTTTAGAGCAGGGACCAGTAAGGATACAGATATCAGAGGAAGAAGTTAGGATTTTTGTTATAAATTTAAAATGTTTGCTTTATGGTTTAAGAATTAAAAAAAATATCCTAGTTCGTAGATGATGGCCATTTTCGCTTGAACTTGACACGCTTCGTGTGTGTGCAATTGGTCATTGGCGTTTGGCCGTTCGCACAGAAGGCTGCTGGGATGGCCATCGTGGTCTTGTGGCCTTGCTAGATACTGCACGGTGAGATCTTCAGCGGTGAAATAGAATCTTGTCATATTGACATGATTGCTCGATAGTCTAGGAAGCGCCTGCATTTTCGTCCGTATTTCGGTCATAAGTTAATTTTGGGCCAACATTTCTGTTGGGTTGTACATTGTTGTGTTGATGCTGACAAAAGGAACAACCCAAGAGATAGAACAATCTATCAAATCAAACGAATACGATGAGCTGAAGATACACATTTTGAGTATAGTAATTATACAAAATTCTAAATTGTATGTTGTTTTGTACTCTTGATGGTAACATTGAACCATGTACATACACGAATTCCCATGTCGTTCCAGAAGAAACGGAGACAAATTCGAGATTATTTTCCGTCATTTCACGTAGACCTTTCAAACAGGGTCATATGAATTATTTCCTTTTTTAAGTGTAACGATATGATAATATTGGGGTAATTACATTTGCGTTGGACGTTGATCGCGTTATTGTAATCGACTTGACCCGGCATGACCCCAGCCTAGACTCAATTTATTCCAAGGTCTTTGTTTTCCACGCGCATGCAGGCTACATGCTGATGTGTAGGTAGGTACCACCACCAAACCTACCTCAGGTGCAGATTGCAAGAAAACAATTAAGAATATTGCTTGACCGCTACAATATTATATGCAAATTCATACCATTTATCTATTAACTTAATTACGGGTTTTGTTATTATGTTGAATCGCGAAACACACTCAATAACAAATAACAAACAACATTAGATTAATTCAGGTTTGTTTAGGCAACTACTCGTTAGACTATGGAGCAATAGAAATACTTTAGAAGGCGTTCAAAACACCTGACATACCCACAGCTGAAATATACATTCAATCGAAACCTACAAATTAAAATACAATACAAGTCCAAAGGTTAATGAATTTCTGATAGCAGACTTATCTACTGGACCAAAGTCTTCTTCGGAACGCTCGAGCTTGCGACCCAGCAACAATGAATTGAAGTTGGAATGAATGAATGACCATTTAAATTGCTTCTACTTCATCAGACAGCTGCGTGTTGTGAGATAAATGGACGAATGATACCCAACTAGGCCCGAGAAAATCGTATTGCAACCGATAGGTACATAATTGCTTGTAATGATTTATCGTCAGGACGGAAATATCCGGGTTTGACGGGGGCAGGCTGGTCAGGGGCAGACTGGTCGGTTGAGAAAACCGGCTGGTGGGTCGACCGATAATCGGTTCACAGTCCTGGTAACTGCTGGGACGTCGATTTTTTTATGCAACCTGGCATGTCTTGCTGATAGCCGAGGGGTCAGTCACTCAGGGAATCTGGTGAACAATTGTTTAGTATTCTCAGTAATCTTAGATCTTAGAATCGGGGAATCTGCTGGGAGTCCGGGGAAACTGGTGGGAGTGATTTCAGGAAATTTGGAAATGTTTTCAGGATTCCAGTGAAATTAGAAGCTAAAGTTTAATTTTGGGAGACCCTCGACTGCATGCCCTTTTTTTCCTCATTCGAAAAATTTATTCCAATGCAAGTCCTTCCATAGAGTGTGCAGGCAGTAATTGTGGAGTTCTATTACCTACATCTTAGGCCGTGAGGTCGTAAATTATCGATGTCAGGTAACTATGCATGCATCCGAAAACGTGATGCCGGCAATCTACGGGTCAATAATTCGACTCTCCAGACACTGCCAGCTTCTATCAAATGGGACACTTGACTAGTTGGAATAGGTCGATCAATCATAACGGTCACTCGCTCGTAACATGATGGAGTTTCTCGAAATCGCTTATTTTACATTTACTGGCAAATGATATTGTCACAAGAGTGCGTGATGTGTCACGTCTGACACTCGTGCAAAATTCGTAGTAATAAGGGAATTGGCCTCTCATTTAGACAGCATTCAATTCATTTATTTTGATGGCTATTGTTTGTTGGTTTTCTGAGTAATTCGACGAGTACCCCAAGGCTCTCATCTTGCACCACTGTTATTCACTTTATTCGCCAAATATTACATATAGGAGAATGTAGTTTTCGATTTTATCGATGAGATTATTACATACATCCAGGAAATAATTCAGTCCGACATCAGTCCAAAACTACATTTACCCGAGCGGAGCCGGGTACCTCCATGGAGGTCATCTCCATGGGTACCTCAGCTATTATCTTATAGTTAGGATTTGGATATGAACATGACACATTTATTCTGTATAAATTACATTAAGGTGGCCCAACCAGCTCATCTCCCCATACAAAAGGGGAAAGAAGATCACCCCCAAATGTCTTGTCAGAGATCCAAAATTTTACTCAAAATAGCTTTATTTGATTGAAGTAGATGTCTGATGACCATTGGCATTGTGAAATTGTGTTTGGTTTCCAAGTTATAACGTCCGAAAGTTCGGATTTTTCGAGCGTTTTATACAATAACTTTGGAGGTGGATTACGCAATGATAAAGTAAGAACATCTTAAAAAGATTAGTCATCAGACATAGCTTATTTAATCAAGATTTATAATCTTTTGGTTTTTGTTAGATTTTTGACTACAGCGGTCGTGGTTTACTTTTAGCTATAAGTCGTTTTAAAATTAAAATTTTCGTAAATCTTACCAAATCATACACTATGCACATTGTCTTTTTTGTGGACAGGTTGCATCTTCCTCATCACGGAGCCTGTCTTATTCTTAGAAACAGAGAAGGTCCCAGAGCGCAACAGCACGGTTTTGTACCGTGCCCGCAAATAAGTTGAGTCCGCCGGGTTGGGCCACCTTAAGCATTTTTTCCGGATGGGTCGGCGTATATTCGGCATACGGCTTAGAGTGCGATGGAGTACGATCTCTTCTCTCGCTTCGCCAACATGCATCTAGATATCTTCACAGGTGCTCTTCGATTATGGGTCTCTTCTCGGTTGTCCGGACAGTCAGCTCTGCGCAAGTTCATCACTTTCGCATTCTTTCATCACTTCATCGCACTTATTCGTTCTTACCATGTTATCCCAACCATGTTATTTTCTATGTTTGTCACAATTTTTGCAATAAATATTATTTTCTATATTTGTCACCACCATTTTTTTAGCTTACATTTATCTCTTATTGTTTCGTATCTTATCTGGCAAGTGCACACTCACAAATTTCTACTGCATTTATAATTATACTCGTGCTTCTTCTTCCATACTCTATAGTGCAGAGTGTTCCGACGGATTTGATTTCTGGCGTTTTCAGAATAGTTTTCGAAGCCCCCCTGAATGGTCGAAAACCCATGGGCGTCGTCGGGCACATTTAGGTCCTGGCGTACGCCATATGACGCGCCTAACACGCGGCACTTAACGCGCGGGTTCCGTACCATCGTACAAGATTTAACAAAAAAAAAAAACATCATTAATTTTTTTTATTTTTTTTTATTTTCCTTATTAGTTCTTATAGCGGCAAAACAAATACACACTCTCTGAAAATTTCAGCTGCCTACCTATTACGGTTCATGAGATACAGCCCTGTGACAGACGGACGGACGAGCGGACGGACGGACGGATGGACGGACGTACAGCGGAGGCTTAGTAATAGGGTTCCGTTGGCACCCTTTGGGCACGGAACCCTAAAAATTAAAGGGGAAAACATAAAAACCATGAAAATAGAAATGTACAAGATTTTCATAAGAAAATGAGTGTGCACGATAAAAGCTTCGAGTATACCTACTGCGTTTCAGAGCTAGGAATTGACCTTGACGTGAATAATATTTATTTTAGACAATTATTCTCGGAGAATTGCACCCACACCTTGCCAAATAAGTTTTTGCATACATATTGAGTAGATATTTGCCGCTGCTAATTGATTTTCGCAAGCAAATAATTAGCTACAGGCCAAATATTTTGTTTGCAATCTGTAAGAAAGGCCACTTAACCTGTTGGATTATTCTTGGAATTCCATGCTCAGGAATCAGGAATTTTTCAGCGAAAAAACCGCGCGAAAAAGCGGTTGTTACAGCGGTTTCCTGGACGGAAAGATTTATTATTGCTGAGCGCGGAATTAAAAAGAATTGACACCCTGTTGGCATGTGGCTGCGCTGCACGTGTCGGATTAATATTTTTAATTTTTTCGCATTTTAATGTCTAAGTACGTGGTTTTCTATTAGTGTTTTTCTTTCGTGATCCAATGTATGGTGCTAACCGTGATGATATTATTAAGCCCACCATAGATTTGTGTAATAAGTATGAGCACCCTATTTTTCTTAAATATATGAATAAAGCTTCACCATCTCCAAACACAAGGTCATAGACACATAATATTATTTCTGAATCCTCTAATTATGAACGAATTTTTTATGCGTTTCCAGTTTCTAAGTTTTTGAAGTTTTTAGGCGTTTCAACCTCCTATCAAGCTTACGTAATGATTCACCATCTCTAAAGATAAGGTCATAGACACATAATATTATTTCTGAATTCTCTAATTATGAACTACTTTTTTAGGTGTTTCCAGTTTCTAAGTTTTTAAAGTTTTTAGGCGTTTCCACCTATCACGCTTACGTAATGATTAGTTATGTCTTATTAATTTGACCAAAGCTGAATTTGACAGCATTCGATGTTGTTTTCCTTATTAAAAAAGAAAAAGCTACGAACTGGTTCTATCGGAAAATTCAGCCCGTTTTTTGAATACTCGATTTGAATACCCGTTACCTGTTGGTCATTTTATCGCAGCCGTCCAGACCAGTATGCATTGCATTATACCAACAGGTCATCCATACTGACATTATAAATGCGAAAGTGATTATGTCTGTCTATCATATACATATATACCAAGGAAAGTGACATAGGCTACTTTTTGTGGCGAGAATTAAACTCGAAGGGGGTGAAACAGGGGAACAGTTTGTATGGGGAACCATGCCTTTTGTTACCTTTTTACGACAAAACGACTGAACGGATCTTATTAAAATTTGGTAAAAAGACAGATTGTATTATGGGAAAGGTGTTTTGAGTAAAAAATGTTGAAGGGTGTGAATTTTTTGGGGGGTTAATTTTTTCACATTTTTAGGGCTATTTAGCACACGCTAAATTACTAGAGGGGTGGCCAATGGGATGGAGGTAATAGCTTGAAATGCATTTATCCGATTGAGATGCGGTTTATATTTTGGATGTAATAATCATATTATCAAATTGGTCAAGCTTCCGTTTGCCATATAAGGTATTTTGGTAGAGAATGCCATTTGTTGTATTCCTTTTTGCCATTAGTTGCAATCCCGCTTGGGTTCATACGATCCATACAAATAATGTTTGTTGCAATTTTTGCGTGAAATAAATACTTTGACTTTGACTTACGTGCAAGCGCACTGAAGGAATGATGGTTGCAGCGGCAATGTGGCAGCGCCAGTGCTGGAAGTTTCCGGCGGAACGTGGTTTTTAAAAAAACTTTTGAGAAAATCGACCTCAAATTTTTAACAAGTATTTCATATACATTCCTTCGAATGATTTAATGAATGTGAATATTTTGATGTTTCTGATTAAATCACGCCATACCAGATCAACCAATAAGCTCAAATTTCGTTGAGAGAGAGACTTTGGACAAGCCCTTTGGGTTCAATCACATCCAGGAAATAATTCAGCCCGACTACCCGTTTACATTTACCCGAGCACAGCCGGGTACCTCAGCTATATTATGACAAACTATCCTCGAAGACTGCGTTGAACCTATAGCGGACGGGAAACAGGTATTTAAATGTTTTTCTGAGATGGTCCTGTTTTTTGAAGACCTAGTGTCAATACCCGTTTCCCGTTGGGCATTCTTTCGACGTAGTCTTAACAGGTCTGTAGTGCATACCAACGTACCGTTCTTCGAAAGCCTGTCGTACACAATACCTCAGATCAGGCGGTACCATCTATGAGCGGCTACTAAGTATGAGACGCATACGCAAACGTAATCGCAGACGAATTCGAGGTTTGTGTGGTTGGGAACTTATTTGGCGACCGCATTTCGGGGCGCATTCGGGTGCTAGGCCTAATTGGCACATTCAACCGTATCAGATAACGCGGGTCCGGCTACCCATACGACTATACGCACAATTTGTCCATACGGCGTCGGATTATGTAGTAATGAGCGCATGACACTTGTCCTTCTTTTTCTCTTTTGTACGGTGCACTGCGTCATTTAAACAAGTTCGAATTGTCACCGCTTGGAGTTAAGTTTGACCAGGATCACTGTGCCAAGTCTACCATTGATTGCCTCTTAGCACTGTTAGCCAATGTTCCTCGGTCCAAATGGTGTTCAGCTGCGGCGATAGATTGCACCATCGGTTGCGAGAGTGCGAGTTGCGCGGTCTGCTCCTTGCCGGTCGACCTACTATAGCGCTCTAGCTAGGCGCTCAACGCACACCTCACAGTTACCTGATGCAGATTAAGTAATCCGGTGCTGGATGACTATGTTACGGCTAACAACGAAACTGGCTACCAAGCATATTGGCCGGTTAACGTGCCTAAATAGTTTTCTTTGTTTAATTTGCGCGTGATGACAGTAATTTCCGCGAAAAAACAGTGCTCAGTGATGGTTAGTATGGCATTTACGTAGATACAAATCGCATCAAAACCAGGTCTTGAGCGGACAGACATACACACATACGGACACACGTTGTATCTTATGAGAGTAGTAATAAAAATATTGACTTGCTTATAAACTAGAAATTTATTATTAGAAAAATGGTAACAGAATGAGGTGGTTTTATAAGTCATGTGGGTTATAATCTTATAATTTTTCAGGGAGTATCCATAAGCCACATCGCGTGTCCACTATATGGTCAAAAATACCATATAATTGTATGGGAATCTGACGGCGCGTGCGGCCGACCGCGGGCGAACGTGCTCTAAAATAGCATTCGTCAAGTCAGTTCCCACCCACACAAACCCTCTAATACATCTCCGACTATGTTTTGCATGTGGTATGTTTGTACGTTTAAGTTGCGTTGGTAGTTTTTTAAAAATTGTAGACAGCAGGTCCCATAGAAGGCGCGCTCGATGTCATATCTCCTCCCTTTTTACTATGGTTCAAATCCTCGCCGCGGTCATGCACCACTTTATTTCTCTTCCTGAATTGGATAAGTGCATTTCGTTACGAATGCGAACTTTTCCAAGGAACCAAAGTAAAACTGTAGGTCCCCTTCCTCTAATAGGTGCTATGGTTAAGGCCGACCGGGTTGGCTCCATCGCTATGGATAAAATTATGGTGGAAGCGGCGTTGAAAAATGTCCGTGTTTTCAATCTAGTTCAATGTAGCCGTGCTCATACAGGAAGGTCCTCGCAAGGCACCTAATTCCTCCGGGAATGTGGTGTTTTGGGCTAAAATCATAACGGTAGTTACATGTGGTCCATCCATCCATGTCAGGTTCCATAAAAAAAACCCATGAGTATATCTTCTAATAATAAAAATTAATGCCTAAATGGTAACAGCAAAACTTTAAAAGGGCACAACCAATAGGGCTATTTTAAAAGTTGGTTGAAGTCCGAGGATGGCTCCCGAAGGTTTTTAACATTGCTATTGCAATTACAAAATGGAAGCACCGGTAACTGCAGTGCGATTATGAACCCAAAACTGACATATTTTGTACTCAAAAGCTGTCAGTTTGCTGTCAATTTGGGGTAGGTGCGGCACCTACACCTCATGTCGCGCTTTGTAATCGAACTGCCGATCGGTTGAATCAGTGCGTGTTTTTGAATGTGAATGTCCAGAACGAAAATCCGAAGCTGGGAAGCTCAGCTGGTCTTATACATATATTTCGGTCTTTTGACTATTTATGATTAGTTCTGTGCATTACGTTTTTCTAGATAGATAATACGTCGATTGCCAGTTTCACGTCAGACCCGTAACACCTGCACCGGTCACTCCCGTCTGACATGGTGCGGGGCTGGAATAGAATCAGACGTCTCCATAATGGCTTAAACTGTGAGATCATCATCAAAAATCATGACATGATGTTCTATTTCGAGGCGAACGATTGAAACTCACTAATTAATCTATAGTTTAAATGCGATGCTAATAGCATCGCTCGCCCAGCGCTATAACAGCAACCGCAAACATTACGCCATGGGGAATTCTTCAGATCTAATGAGTCGCGAATTAATGTTATTTAAAGCTAAGTCTTGAGAATAAAGGATTCTTGTTTGAGTACATTTCCACTCAGATTCGCCGCCGTCGCAGCTATTAATAGACAATGGGCATGGATGTGTATCAAAGTCAGCGGTCACGTATAAGCATCCGTAACTTTTTTGTCCACATGAATATTAAATAAAAGAGATCCTAGCTCAGAATAAAATTACGCATTTAGTTTTAAGCGTGTTATATATAGATTTGCCTATTTTAAAGCCACGACATCGCGTTTTATTACCACATTAAAAGGAGCAACGAATGTATATTTTTATAATTCGTTTTTTTTATACAGAAAGCAAGACATTGCCAGTAGTGGGCACGCAGAGTTGGCGTGCTAACTTCAATACGTGGATTATCTACGAAATATATCGCCTTTTGTTTGGTGTGTCCGAACATAATCCGCCCTTTAAATTTCTGATTAAATACGATTGGACGAGTACATGTTTATGTACGCACTTAATACGAGAGCATTTAAACATGCTTTCGAAAGAGAAGAAGAGAAACTGGAAAGAGAAGGAATTCCTAAGTCCCTTTTACTCTATGGTTGACTTCAGTATGACGGAAAGAGATCTCAAATTTGTCTCTATTTCCGGTGTATAGATTTCAGACGAAACGACTACGCCTACATCCTAATACCTAACGCGTGTACATACATGTAATCAGAAATTCGGTTTGTCAGCCAGGCTACTAGGAATGTTATGCCGTAAGAATTGCAGTCTCAAATTTTCAGTGGAGATATACCGTGCTGATTGTGCAAAAGCGGCTTTATGCTGAGGAGGAACCTACGAAGTCAGTCCTGGCGAAAGGGGGGGGGGGAATCTCGAGGAACAGCCAAAGATATATTTGGGTACAGCTGCTGGATGGCTGAGTTTCAAGAGGTGTTTATAACAAGGGTTGAAGGGGAATTTACGGGACTTGTCCCCCTTCCGGGCCACCGAACTGTACCATAGGACATTTGTGTGGCAACCATGCTAAGACGGCGCCATTTATGTCGCCAGGAAAGCGAATCTTGATGCTTCCAACACATAACTTTACCCGAGGCTGCATTTTAGTGGAAATTCCGGCTGCCGCTGTCATATTGCAGTTTCTGTGGGGGCGAAAAGGCAGACAATAACGCGGAAGTAAGAATGCAAAATAATGGTTTGCAAGGAACAGTGCGCTTTGTCCGTTAGTCCTTTGGATTATTAGTCATACCACGAATTGCATATGTTACTGTGACACAATACTTAGCGTGTAGGTAGATTCAAAATATTTCGAACCTAAATGTGACTGGCTAACTAAAATCACACATCACATCTCGCACGGCGAAATCTCACTAAATTGTCTTGCCATTTTAAATGACGCAACTATGCTGCATGCATGACCGGAGGGAATATTGTTTATTTAAAAGACTCGATCAATATGAAATATTTAAGTTCATTAAAAGGTCGAAATGACCTCCTAATTTAATTATGCATTTGATAAACGACGAAAGGTGTGAATTTAACAATCTCAGATGCTTTTACAAAGTCTGTTAGAATTTCAGCATTAATATCGCAGTAATAATAATAATTACAAAATGTAGAATAATAATAATAATAATAATTCTACATTTTCTTTACATATTTGTACGAAGAATCGTCTATAAAATCATTTATTCGACTTCGGTTGTAAAGTTTACCATCAAAAACTAATCAATACAGTCATTTTTAATTATTAAAAGTATCCAAGAGGTACAGAGTCCAATTGTTTCTGCCCGCGGCCCTGCCCGCGACCTTCAAGCAGCGGCTGCGGAGGGGGCGGCAGCGACGACGCTGCGACGACGGCGACACTACAATACGATGCGTAGTGGTGCAGAGGTTACTTCGCGTTGCGAAATGAGCGAGCGGCCTCAGTGCGACTGCGTGTCTGCGCGCGCGACGAGTAGAGATATTTCAATCCAGCAAATCATGCTCGGTGAAGTATTGTTATGAGTATCACTCGAAATAGGGTCATACTCGAGATGCCTACCATATTGACTACAACTAAGAGTAAAAGGGATTCAGAAGTTATCTCTCTTGTCGGTGTTTTGAAGGGCAATTCTGGGAATTCGGGGTGGATGAATCCGGAACGTTCTCAGCAGAGGAATTCACTTTGATATTACTTTGGTATTCTGGTAATCGATCGCAGCACCACACGGTATAAGCGGCGCATTTCCATTTGTTTCCGATTTCAGCGCCAAAGAAACATTACATATCCTTATCCATTATCGATCCGTAAATGCACCAGAATATGTTGGAAGTTATTAAAATATAAAGTGAGTAGTGTGTATTTCGTATTGTAAACGAATTAGTGCAAGAATTTACTTTATTAGATGACAATACGTGAATGAACACATCACACAATCTAATCTAATAAATAATATAAAGGGGAAAGTTTGTAATAATGGATGGATGGATGGATGGATGGATGGATGGATGGATGGATGGATGGATGGATGGATGGATGTTTGTTACTCTTTCACGTAAAAACTACTGAATGGATTCTAATGAAACTTTACAATAATATAGCTTATACATCAGAATAACACATAGGCTACAATTTATGTGCCCATGGGCTTTAGAACTTTCACGGGGCTGCGAAAACGATGCCGGTAGCGATACTTCACACTAGGGGGAGAGGAGCCGGGGGCGGTGGCGGGGAGCGGCGGCGGGGGGAGGGCAGACGTCGTGACTGTTTGGTGTCCGTTTGGCGAATTTTCAAGGCACTAGCGATTTGTAAAACTTAGTACACGTACATTTAACTACCCGGGAATTAGGATTGGCTAAATAGAATTCAGTTCCGCTTACGCTAAGATGGGGCTGTCATACAAACTGCAATGCTATGCACGGCTCGGCTTTGCGGCGGCAGCGCTTACTTTTACTGAAGTACGGCTTGGTATTTCCTGCAACTTTAGGACTACTTGGCATCACGCTACATCGCCGGAGGAGCGCCCAACAGAATAAAATCCTTGAGAACCAATTACTCGATTTAGATGTGCATTGTATCTAAGTCTAGCCTGATTCTACTAAAAACTTATAGATTACATAATATAACGCTTCATTACCAGAAGGGTAAGTAGTGAGTCTTAAAGTCTTATAACATGCGAACCACTTACCTGATTTATGTGCGTATTTTATCAATGTATAGCATCTCTGGGAGCAGTCAGGTTCGAGATGGGTTACTGTTTTCGATGTTGAGGCTGGCTGTGGGTTGGAGTCCACGCAAAACTTACCTACGTTACACGTTACTTACTAGGTAAGCAATGTAGCAGTGAAAGTGCAGAAAGGTTCTCGCGGCAAATGTTTTTTTTTAAATAGCCACCAAACGTCAACGAAGCTCTAAATGGGAATTATTGGATGTTTCTCATTAAATCATGCTATTTCGGCTCGAACGATCTTGATTACATTTGGTACATGGATACATTGTCCTGGACCAGTTTGACCCTATTTTGGACCAGTCATGTGGGCTAATTTTTATCCATGAGATAATTTAGCCGACACTAACCCGAGCGAAGCCGGGTACCGCAGCTAGTAATCTAATAAATATTATAAAGGGGAAAGTTTGTAATAATGGATGGATGGATGGATGGATGGATGGATGGATGGATGTTTGTTACTCTTTCACGTAAAAACTACTGAATGGATTCTAATGAAACTTTACAATAATATAGCTTATACATCAGAATAACACATAGGCTACAATTTATAAAGATATTGTGCCCATGGGCTTTAGAACTTTCACGGGGCTGCGAAAACGATGCCGGTAGCGCTACTTCACACCAGGGGGAGCGGGGCCGGGGGCGGCGGCGGGAGCGGGGCCGGGGGCGGGGCGGGTGGTCCGCCGGGGGCGGGTACGGGGAGCGGGGGGCGGGTACGGCTTGATATTTCCCGCAACTTTAGGACTACTTGGCAATATCCTTGAGAACCTATTACTCGATTTAGATGCGGATTGTATCTACGTCTAGCCTGATTCTACTCAAAACTTATAGGCTACATAATATAACGCTTCATTACCTGAAGGGTGAGTAGTGAGTGTTATATTCTTATAACTTGCGAACCACTAACCCGATTTATGTGCGTATTTTATCAATGTATAGGATCTCTGGGGGCAGTCAGTTTCGAGATGGGTTACTGTTTTCGATGTTGAGGCTAGCTGTGGGTTGGAGTCCACGCAAAACTTACCTACGTTACACGTTACTTACTAGGTAAGCAATGTAGCAGTGGAAGTGCAGAAAGGTTCTGGCGGCAAATGCTTTTTTTTTTTAAATAGTCACCAAATGTCAACGAAGCTTTAAATGGGAATTATTGGATGTTTCTCATTAAATCATGCTATTTCATCTCGAACGATCTTGATTAAATTTGGTAGATGGATACATTGTCCTGGACCAGTTTGACCCTATTTTGGACCAGTCATGTGGGCTACTTTTTATCCATGAAATAATTTAGCCGACACTAACCCGAGCGGAGCCGGGTACCGCAGCTAGTATAACATGATGCTTACATACACTTACTATAAGGGTTCTGTCGAATCACAGCAATAAACGCAACCCAATGACACTGGCACTGCTCTCTGTTGAGGTAGTTTGATGATTTATTATTAACCTAGAGCCTATCTAGTAACATAATTTAAAATATTTCAGAGATAATCGCATATAAAACATCGCGATATCTGTGATGATATTTGTTTTTAATCATCTGCTTCTATTAATGATATTGTAATGAAAATAATTAAATTTTAAACCAGAAAATACTTTTTTATTTTCTATTTTTTTTCACTCTACTGCAACAGCGTTGCTGAGCGACGCTGTTTATAAATAAATCTTTTTAAAATGCGCAAAGGAAGACGGCCTGTTACACTCATACCGGGCTTGTTATGAACCGGGCTCGCAAAAACCCTGGCCACAATATTTTTTTCATTTTTAATTCCAATTTCGTAGAGTATTTCAAAATATGTAAGGTGACTGACAAAGCGAACGTACGGTCGCGGTCACCATCTTGAATCGTGGGAAGTTATCAGGTAGGTGAATATATGTTTACGAACGATTACCTGCACATAGCATCACGCTATCGAGTGGTCAGCTTTGATAACACTCATGACTACTTCTGCCCCCTGACTCCTCGCGTCACGATCCGGGGAAAGTCTAGTTTCTCTATGCGTTATCGCAGCAACGGTCGCCTGTTCAGTGGTTATTTCAACTTCTGGGGGTGACTGTGAAGGCAAAATGAGCACATTTTTCTCTGCTAATAAAAATACACCATCATCGTTTATATTTGACTGGATTTCACCTTAAGTTAATATTCACCTGTGTTCCTTTTTGTTGTATTGTTCTTTGTATTATTTTGTCTAGAGCTAAGTTGTATGATCTTTGTCCATAACACCAAACTTTGTACCCAGGTATGATAAATGATGTTGACGAGCCAAGGACGATAGGTATGCAAAGTGGTACAGGTTACGGGGTCAGCTCACCTCTCTTTGTATTTGAGGTCTCAATGTTTTCGCATCACCAGCTTGGGGGAGGGGTTGAGGTAAGGATGTTGACGGCAAGCAAATATTGACATCGGAACGAGGATGGCCACTTCCTCTGAAGGCGGCGGAGCACAGAACATGGCGGAGGCTGCGGCGGACAGCCTCGCGGCCTTCTTCGAAAATTCTGGGCGGCGCGGAGGCGGCGGCGGCGTCCCACATCCGGCTCACATAGAATGAAACGATCAACAAGAATCGTTTCATTCTATTTACACGTGATTCGGAAAGTATCTTTTTGGAAATAAAAGAAATGCCTTTCTCATTATATTGTATATTATTATTTTAGTCGCAGCGGCGAAACTCAATAATCACTGATAAGCTTTTTATGTGATAGGACATGGATGGCTAATACCAACCCCACCGTCATGATTTTAGTCCAATACAAAGCCTGTTCGAAGGAATTAGGTACAATGCCAGGACCTTCCCTTTATGAGCACTGACAATGTTTCATTGACATTCTTTTCATGCAATGCGATGGCACGAACCCGGGCGGACTTAACCGTACTGCTAGCGAAATCTACAGTTTTACATGATTCTAAAACATGGAACAGCTCGAATTAGTAACGAAATGAACTTATTTATCCAATTCAGAAACTAAAATAAAGTGGTGCACGGGGCAGAGATTTGAACTCAGACCTTTGGGATGGAAGGCAGCCTCTATCCGCGCAAGCGAACAGAAGACCCACAGTTCTACCTTGTCGGAGACAAAATTGAACACACCATTCAATATTTTATTACTTGATTCTATTCAGAATAAAGAAAGGTTACAGATTGCAAATTCACTTCGATGTACTATTAAGATACAATAATATTAGATTATTTTAATATCTCCGTCGAGAGCAGCGGTCGAGCCACAGCGGGGTTGCCAATCATTGATGTGGTGACTCGACACATTTCTGCGAGTCGAGGCAGTCCATATGTAGAGAATGTGTGAAAGTCCGCTATGGCGGCTATGGTTGAACTCAGCTACAATAGAGTGTGTGATTATGCGGATTTGAGTTAACCTAACGCATCTTTTTTTCTTTTTTCAGTAAATTGGTTTGTGTCTACGAATATATTTGCACATTTTGTAAGTTTTCTTTTTAAAAGCTACTAGGGTCTGACTTCTATTTATGTAGAGTCTACATTAATAATTACTGCTCTACATTGTAGAGTTTGCAGTGTCAAAAGAGGACTGGAAGGGTGAAATACTGTCGATTTAAAAAAAACCTCAGTTTTTTGGAAAAAACCACAATCCGTACTAAATATAAATGTCATTCACTGATCGTATAACTGAAAAATATCTTTAAATATTGTAAGTAAACGAATTCAAACGCCATTTACTTCGGCTCGTAGCCTAGTGGTGCTGGACCTTGATATGAAACGAAGGTTAAAAGTAAAGCTTAGAATGTTTTTTACAAACCTAGCTTTTGTTTTGTGATATTATCCTCCGGCTGATTCAGCGAACTGTTATTTACTGTGGCCACTTCCTGTGTCTTGTTTCCGCGGATAATCTGAGACGGTTGATCGGGGTTGCGGAGACATCTGATCGCTTTCTCACCTCAACTTGGTTGTAAGCAGTGGAATGAATGTGCTGCACCTCTGTACTTGTGGTGCTGTCATTGGCAACTTTTACAAACATATACCCACCATGAAGGTGAAGAAATAACAGGAGAACGGATGGAACTAAAAAAGTGCCGACACCTCAATTGTGCCCCCGCCGGAGGAATTGGGCCTTTGTTTCGGCATATATTCTTTGGTTTCGGCTCTCGCTGAATACATCATTACGAATGAAGAATGACGTAACGACCATCTTGTTTATTGAAATATAATTCTTATCTTTATCTATTTACCTACCAATTTGGGAGACTTCAAATTGGATTTTTCTCAATTTTCATCACTGCGCTACAAATGTGTACGGCGATATAATGTTGTACGTCGCGTGGCGAATTTTTTTGCGCGCTTGTTGCATGTAAGTTATTTCTTCATACATTTTCACCTCCATGGTAGGGTTCTCTCTCGTTCAGTTGAATATAATGTTAAATCTTTTCCTTTAAACTACGACTTGGATTGAATAAAAAGTAATTTGGCTAGAGAGGAGATACAGTGTACTCATAACTCCTCACTGGATTTGTCATTTTAAATACAAATAAAAAGCAGAAAGAGAAAATAGTAAAATAGTGCAAAAAGAAGAGGAAAAGGAGAATGCACCATATTATCATACCTTACTATACCTCTGAGATATAAATAATTGTGATAGAAGATATAATTCTCCGGCAATGACTATCCGTCTTTTGAGCAACGTGAATTTGTACTATCAGTCCGATCTGAGGATTGAAAAATCGGCCCTAAAATGAATGTAAACAATTGAAATTAAAGTCAAATTTAGTGTTGATTTGGATTTTTTTTCGTTCGAGCAAAGTTTCACATGTCATGTGTCAGTTTCTTGAATTCAATTCAGTATTACCTATATTTTCATGCATATTATTCGCTGATCGCTTTAATTTGTAGTCCCAAACTTACAAGGAAAAAATACCGGAAGGTTTACCTCTTTGTTACTTTTGTTTTGTAGTAAAGATTACTGTCGCTGCTAAAATGTATGCATGCTGTATTGTCGGCTTGTGGAATGTATATTCATCCTTTGATCTGTGTTTATTATATAAGATTTTTTTAATGTATTATTCGGTTTTTCAATCATAAAATTAATAAATACAATAAATATGACACAGTATATGTAAGTACTGCTATATTAGCCGGACTGTTTTTTTTTTATGTGGCTGGACATGGATGGCTAATACCACACCTACTGTCATGGTATTAGCCTAACACACCACATGGGAACTAGGTGCCATGCCAGGACCTTCCTTATATTGCACGGCTACATTGAACTGGATGGAAAACACGGAAAATTTTCATTGCCGCTTCGACCATCGTTCTTTCAATGCGATGGTACCAACCCGGGCGGGATTAACCCTACCACCTAGTAGGTAAGGAAGGGGACCTACAGTTTAACGTGGAATCCGAACCACGGCCAGCCTCTCTCAACGGTCGAATGGTCACCTATCCAAGACCAGACCGGACCCAGCGTTGCTTAACTTCGGAGAGCGATCGCCGAAGTACCGCGCCACTGGGCTATTGAGGCTGAATACACATGAATATTCTAATCACGATGGGAGGCCATATTATGTGCCACGTCGTCGCTGTGATAGGACGGTTGTGAGGGTTCACAAATTAATTAGGTTCTAGAGGTAAGACAAAGAATACCGTACGTAGATTATTATAAGATGCGAGGAATTTTGGAAACAAGAAATATAAGCATTAAAGGGTAAAGGTTATATTTAAGGATATAAATGGTAATGTTAAGTACCCAAACAATCACAATTCTGGAAGGTAAAATATTTATTCTGTTTCTACATTATGTGATACAGAAACAGAATAAATATAATATTTTATTATATTTCAGATACCAACATCTCTCCTATTCTCGCACACGAATTTATTTGAATTTGGAATTTCTACCGAAACTGCACGTGGATCATTTCAGTATTTGTGGAGAGCTTTAGGTCAAGCCACATTCACCACAAGCGTCACCTCATAATTCTAGCTAAGTAAATATACTTATTCGTACTAAGTAAGAACGTCGCTTTTTCTAAGGAATGTGCTTACCTTTGCTACTTTCAAGCGCTGTTGAGTTACGGAACTGAGCTTTTGGGTCAAGCGAGGGGTCAAGTTGATGCTGATGAAGGGTTTTTGTGATGCAAAAGCGTGCAATTCGAACTCTTGGCCAAGCCGTGCCGACGCACATGCCAGAGATCGCTGTAAAACTCCGAGAATACTGACAGCTCCATCTTTGTACATCTTAGATATAGCGAAGTTTTTTAGGAGGCGCTTTGTCCACTTCATGCATCGGAGATGGACAAGGCTATAACTCGGGATACAAGGATTGTTTAAAGCATCGTCTGGTGCTTTCGGAGAGGTTTTTACATGAAGCTCGACCCAAAGATCAGGTGTATTTTTGGAATCCAGAAGTATCAGGAACCTTTCAGTCGAGAGTAGTTGTCAAAGCGATTTATGCGACGGAAAAACTTGAATCATTGAAATACCGTGCTTCGGAATCTATTGAGAGCTCTCATTAGTCAGCTGAAATCGAGTACAGTGTTGAGATTCTAGAGGACAGTCTCGATGTTTCAATCAAACTAGGCTGCATCAGATTTTTATCAAACAATTTAGAAATGCGGCCCTTCAAAAAATGTTATGTACCTACTCTGTTGGCCCTCAACGAATTAAGGTTGAGTACAGCTGTTCTAGTCCATTTCTATTTAAATATCTTGCAGGTAAGGATGTTAAATTACCTGCTGATTATTTACTAGAACATAATACACAAAGTCAGCTAACGATCAATGACGTACATTCACAGGTAAGTAGGTCTGTCGTGTTGTTGGCTACTCTGGACTGGTTCGGTGGTGTGATGTGCTCTGACACTACTCCTCATCGTGATCAGATATTGACGTCATGATGAGGAATATTTATAACACTATTGAAATATGCATATCGACCGGTTTACAACAACGTATGACCTGTAACCGGTTCGCAGAGTTGCGGGACCGGTGTAAACCAGTCCACCGCTATCACCGTCTCGGGTCTCCATAGCGCTGATGACCTGTTCCTGTTTGGTTGAGATGTGTGACCACATGACCCCCGAGATACGTACCTATCGGTACATTTTTTTATATACTGAGAGACACAAGCGGCTCCGCCCGAGTCCGACGAATGACAGTCGGTTTTTCCCTGACTGGCCCCTACCCGTTAGCTAATTCAGCGTGATGGTAATCATAAAGGGAATATTCTGTCATGGTACCTATTTCCTTCAGAAATATCATGACGGTATTAGTTGTGTGGTATTAGCCATCCATGTTAGAATGCATTAAAAGAAATCAGAAAATATTTTTTGGAAAGAATTAATATGTACAAAAAAAAAACAAAATCGGATGAATAGCAAGTTTCAGAGGACTGATGGACAGGCAGGTGAAATACTTTGGGTTTTATGGTGGTTATCAGTCACTGGACATTGGTGGCTAATACCACAGCCACTGCTTATACCACACCACATGGAAACTCGGTGTCATGAATAGGCTTAGATTTTATTTAAACTTTGTTGGTAGTCAAACTACACTAAGGGCCGAGTGCACGAACGTACAAAAAATCAATATCAACGTCAAAGTATGATCAAACACGTCACTTTGTGTGGACAGTATGAAAGGAACTATATGCGGTACACTAAAAGTGACGTGTTTAAACATTGATTAACTCAGCCGTTTCTTCGTGCAACCGGGGCTAAGTTAGTTACGTCAAAAACTAAAAGATCCGAGGATTCGATCAACCGGTACTGAAGAATCTTTACTGGTTTTCCGTCCACAGTAATAAAGTACATACTTGGATCTAAATGCTACTGCCAAACCATTTTTGGCAAAGAAAAAGAACAAAAACAAAATGAATGCGCGCTCTGCTAGGTCTAAGTGCCATGCCAGAACCCTTATTTTGTTGCACGGCTACATTTAATTGAATGGAAATCACGGAATGTGACGGTACCGACCGGGATTAACCCTACACCTTTTGTAAGTGGAATCCTAACCACGAACCAATTCCTTAATCTGTTCTTACGAATGCACGGGAATAAATGCAGTGGGCTGAATTGTACTCTTTTTAAAGGCCGAAATGCACACACTTGATTTGCAGCCCTCGGAATAGTATTTGTACGATTTTGATGTATTTTTCCATCGACGTACCAAATCAAAAGTTTTAGATTTTATCGAATTTTCAGTGATTGTTCTCATGTGTCATTTTTTTAAATTATGTTATGTAGAATTATTTGTTAAGAGTTTGGTTTACGTCCGGTAAAAAGTAACATAAACTACTATGACGTTTCGTTACACTGGTTTCCTACGTTACATACTGCCGATGTCATTTTATAGAAACAAAAACATCTTGCCCTTGGAAGCGAAACAGAACTGACCAAGTTAATCAATTCAACTGCGGCATAATAAATATACTAACGAAACAAGTTTTCCTAAAAATATTACTTCCGAGTGCGACAGCGGAAAAATCCTTCATAGATTTCTTCAGACCGGCCGCTTCGAATGAATGGTTTCGCATGTTTTTATGTACAGAGCCCGTAGTCCCAGCTGTCACCCAAATTGGCTTTTACGGCAAACCAATAGACTGGCGTTTTCAAATGTATGGAGAAATTGAATAGCGCGCGCGAAATAACATTTGCGAGTCCGAGTTTAATTTACAGCTTACTCAACGTTGCCGTAAATAAGTCAATGTGGCCGTTTACGCCCACTAAGCGTTTTCATACAAATCGGAAGTCCGAGTAGGTATGACTTTGACAGCTTGAAGAAGTAAAACCATAGAATATCTAGTAAAAGCTTGTATGGAGTTTGACGTTTTCACGGAACTTAGAAGTTCAGGAAACGCCAGTTTAGGTGACAACTGGGACAAGCAGCTCCGACTACTTTTTTCTACGCGTTTCATAAAACTTAGTTATGCCAAGCCTGTTTAGGTCTACAGGTGGCGAGCCCACTGCTGTGTCATTTAACTATATGTAGATTGAGCCCACGGAAGAAATATGTCTCAGTCAGTGACGGCGGAATTGAGGGCAGGGGCGGCAATTCACCCCCCCCCCCCCTTAAAATCAAACAGGGGGGGGGGGGCAGCCTAAGAAGGGTGGGAAAAAGGGTGAAAAAAAAAACCCAGCGGTCATGGAGGTGAGGGGCAGAGGGGGTCAGATCTTAGCAGAACCCGGGCCAGGATGGTTCTAACAAATGTGTTAGAACCACCCTGGAGAAAGACCATATAAAATGTTTTCAAGACAGGACCACATAATTGATACGTCTCACATTTAACCTCTATACAATATGTCTGTCGATACATTGACAAAATGGCGACTTGTTCTAGCAGTCATAATTCTGCAATATATTATTATTCTTTTTCACCGTGCATTCTTCATTAGGAACATAGAGTAACATAGCTTAGAATATACGCTAGTGCTTGTGTTCCAAAAGTATGAATGGATTATAGGCTTCGGAATCATCTTGACGATAACGCCTCCGTAGCGTCCTCATCCAAGACTAATGATATTGCTGTCAGTATTTTCATGGAATTGTCTTTTTTATGTTACTAGATGGTTGATACCACACTGCCGTCATGATATTACCGTAACACACCAGGCATTTCCGAAGGAATAAGGTCCCATGCCAGCTTTTCATTTCTTATTTCTTTGGGGGTCCTTTTAGAATCATGGAAATATCCAGGAATCTTTGGAAATCTCTGGAAATCTCCAGGAATCTTTGGAATGTTTTGGGACAACTTAAGAAAACCTTAAGAAACCACAAGGTAATTCATTTATCCATCAATTAATACGTTTAACTACTGGCAATCTTGGTAAACACTTTTTGCTCGAATGACTGACCCCTCGCTAATATTCCGGGAGATGACGGAATTTTTGGTCACGATAAGGTAAATGGCTGAATCTGGGTTCACAGGTTAGAGATCAACCCTCTGATGCTAAATATGTCGGTCTGCCTGTGCCAAGTGGTTTCGTTATCGATATTGGCTACATAAAATAGATGTTGGTATGTATCTGCTGATGAATATACTGATTGTCTAGAAACATTGATACCTATTAATTATACAACAATAACCAGTCGGTATTTTAATTAAATACTCACATATACCTAAAGTTATACATGTAACCTAAATTGCCCATAACTACGAAACGCAAACAGAGGTTTGTTTAGTTTTGGTATTGATAAGTAAGTATGTACATATATTTTCATGCTTCGTTATTATCAGCCATATACCTAATCATATATATGTTTTGTCACCGTAACTATTTTTGCAGGTGCCTTATCTACGTAACGCAACCACTTGGCACAGGCAGACTGACACATTTAGCTTCAGAGGGTTGGTTTTTATCCTGTGAACCCAATTTCAGCCGTTTACGTTATCGTTACCATTTTTGTCGCGACCTTCTAGTCTATAATACCACACAACTACCGCCGCTTTTCACTGCCGGTTTCGGCAGTCGCCATCTTTTCGTCCAATGAAATGGTACCCTACCATCTGGTATGCGAAAAAGTCCAACAGTTTTACATGGATTCAGAACCATGAACCAGCTCGCATTCATGACGAAATGCATTTACCCAACTCAGAAAGTGAAAGAGAGTGCGGTGCATGAGCGGAGGGGGGCTTGAAACCCATGGCCATGAGCTCCCCGCGGCCTTGAGCTACGAGCCGCTTTACATAGCCAACGTTATATGCCAATAATTACAGCGAGGAGGTGTGTCGACGCGCCGGCGCGTGTCTGCAGATCGCCAGAACCGAATGGAGGTGCTAAATATGCAAACAAACGGAATTTTGATAAGTACTGTGGATCGTGCTCACCTCGAACCGACATTATCTAAGCCAAATGCCGTTTAACTTCCGCTGGCGCAGCAAATATTCACAGCTCTGTCTGCTTCACCGTGACCATTGAGTAAGGAAGGACGGGAGTGGCAATATACTGAAGGTAGCGCCGGCCAGCCAGTTAGCTTAGGAATTCTCTCACACCTGATGTTCTCGAGTTCCAATGACACGTAATAACGCACAGGATGCCATTGACCAGAAGGCCGCAAAAGAACAATCGATTTTGCGCGTCCCGAATTCGCAAGCGAACTGACTGGCCGGCGCTACCATCAGTGTATGTTTTAAAAGGGGCTACGCTGCCGACGCCGCTTTAGTCCTTCCTTACTCGATGGCATTAATGGACCAGTACGTTGAAATGTTCAGTTAAATATAGTAATAATAAAAATAAATGAGAGATGATAATAGAAATTAGAGATTTTTTGCGAATTTCTCAAAATTGAAGCAATTGAAGGATGGAGTAGTAGTTGTAAAGGGTAATAAGAGTAGTTGTAAAAGAACAGGGAATTTGTGGGATTATTCATAAGTAAGTCACAAAGTAAGTGTAAAAAAACGGGAACACCGCTGTTATTGAGTCTAGAAAAGATTAAAAAATATTATCAAATCTCTCGAATAGAATAGAATGTATTCGACATATTATGGTCATAAAGTTTTTATCAATTTTATAATATGCAACTCATTGGATGCTATTATGACGGTTCATATCAGTGGAACTCCATTCGCCGGTGTCATCCGGTGTGGAGCTGAACTTTGTCACGGAACTGCCTCAAACTGGTGCCGAACTTGATATGAGAGCTTTTAGATAGAGTCAGTTTGAGGCGGACTAACAGATATAGTTACAAAAACAATGACACCTATAGGCCATGGGTTCAATAACGGTACGACTTCATGGTTCAGAAACCATGTAAAGCCTGAAAGGCCACGTCTCTTAACTGGTTATAAATATAATTGCTCGATGCACGGGTTTGATTCTAATAAATGAAGCATTTTTACTTACACGCGAAAGTGTATAATTTGTCCCTGGTGGTCCCAGTTAAATGTAGCCGACAGCTCATATAAAGGGAAGGATCTGGCATGAAACCTGTGTGGGTTCCGGCAACTAAAAAAAAATGCATTATTTCTTAATGCATTTCATTTCTACCCGTAAGCATCCTCAGAGCCGACAAAGGGATTATTAGTTGTTCGTGGTTTGGATTCTTTGTAAACTGTGGCTTCCTTTGTTTCCTTACTACGTCTGGTTGGTACCATCAGATTTAATGCATTTTCAGAGTTTTCCATTCAGTTTTCCGTTTCGGATAACACTACTACAGCTTCTGGTCAGACAATTACTGCAGATGTTATTGCAAACAATTGCAAATTATAACGATCGACTACACACTGCAATACGGATGGTCGCCTAATTTGAGTAGCTGCGAATAGAAACCCTCCGTTATCCACAATACTTTCTAAACTATCCTACAACTAATATCTACTTTTTCGAAATTCAGTCCAATTATTTTTGAAGTAAAAAGTATTTACAATGAGGCAGTTAAAACAATATTAAATTATTCATTGATTCTCGATCAAATAAATATGAACTTTGCATAAAATGGCGGAAGTGCATCGATAACAATGGCACTTCGAATAATTTCCTATGTTTTTTTCCTTTTTCGATAAGAATCAGAAATTTCAAATGTAATCATTTCTTGTGTGACATCTTCAAGGACATTCTTCTACTATGTCCTCAATAAATAACAGGTAAACCAATAAAAAAACCTTTTTGGAAGTTGATACAAACCACAATTTTGTTTTCACGTTTATTGTGCTAACCGAACGAGTTAGACTGCATTTTCTCGATACGAGTTTCATTCTAATAAATAAAACATATATTCGTTTGATTTATTGAACCGATAAAACATCCAGAGAGGTTTTCCAATTTTTATTTTTATTTTAAATCCATAAAAAAATTTGGTGGTCACGGAATTAAGCGTGATGATGTGTATGTTCATAAGTAAGTATAGGTACCTAATTAATTTTAGCTTATGAATGAATAAATTCTTTATTGTGCATAAACAAAAATACAATTTCAGAGAAAACATGCAGCAAAACAACAATACTGCACAAAGGCGGACTTATCATTAAGAGTGATTTCTTCCAGTCAACCCTTGGGGTGATGAGGAAAGGCAATAGAAATATCTGTAGGTAGGTGACTCACCAGAATTTGAAAAGAAAAAAAAAATTAACTCCATAAACATACATATACCATAATATATACATATTTATACATATAATTGAATATACTAATATATATGATACAATACACTAATACATATTATTATATCCACAAACCAGGGAAAAAAAACCTATAATAACTATTACCATTGATTCTAAAATCAGTACTATTAGAAGGACAATAAAATTAAATATATATATACAGTGAGAACATTTATTAGTGGCAGTGACAATAAAAACTCTTTTGGAAGAAATTTGAAAATTCATAGATATTACAGTTTTCCAATTAAAAAAACCTGTTAGTTGATCAAGCTTTCAAAAATAACGACCATTTTTTAATTAATTAATTAATTTTAATTTAATTAATTAAATTTAATTAATTAAGAAAAGCATTTCAGATGTACCTTTTGTTACTTGGTTTACAAATATTTCTAATACCTACTTATACATGTATGTTTGTGAACAATCCCACTGGTGTGTAGCATGCATGCATAGCATAGTTACTAAAATAAAAAAATATATGGGTGACGTATTCCATGTATACATCGCGTGTTGCATTATCCTATTGCTATCAGAAATAATCTATTCTGAGAAAGATTGAAGATGATGACATGATGAAGGGTAGAGTATGCACGGTTCGACCGAAACGTTTAGACGTTCAATTTAAACTGAAAGCGTCAGTTAATAAACTCCGTTGTTAGTTTTACCATTTTTTAATTTTGGACCCGCACCGTATCTCGAGGCACCGGCAACGCGAAAGCAAAGAAATATACATCAATATCTGCGATATCGAAAACATTATGGTTTTGGTTTGATTAAGAGAACTTTCCGACATCTTCAGTAACTCAGATGCCGGCGGCGCCCTCTTTCGATATCCTTGAAATCACATTTTGAAACAGCGGGCATGGAAGGACGGAATTAGCAATCGAAACTACATTGAATGGGGGTAGCTTAGCCTATACAAAATAGGCAACGTCGGCGCTAACTACCAAATTTCTCGAGTTCCAAAGAAACGCAAGAAGGAGAACATTCGATGTTGCGTGTGCCGAATTATTAAGCGAACTGACTACAGTTAGACGTTTTCCACTAACTCGTAGCTACGCTGCAGCCATACGAATGAGTTTCGATTGCTGCTCCCGTCCCACATGATCGCTGCTTGAATGAACTTTGGAGCGCTACAAGGAAGCATTATGGGACCAACGTTTAATTTTATATATTTACACGTCACTATCTGTTTAATTTGTTTTTATGAATAACTAGATAAATACATTTAAAAAAAACCTTCGATCCCGCCATAAAAACGCAGCTCGACCAGGCCACTGACATCTGAAGGCTTGATGCTGCGCCCGCGACGCAGTTTCCGTCGCGGTCATCATCATGACTTGCTATTATTGCGTCATTCGAAGATCTCACCAGTTCGATATGTAGCGGGCATATATTAAGGGCCTGGTACTAGCCAAATCGCAAAGTTAGACGAGGCACCCCAAGTAAACTAACTAAGTCTGACGATTATAAGTGTCATCCTTACAATATATGATTCCTTGTCTAGGAATCGAATGATTTTCGTTAATGTATGTTTCCTTTTTCTATACAAAATACATTGCGGAAACGGTGTCCATTTCCGAACTTTTTTGACTAAATGTAGAAATCTAAAAGCAAATGGAATTTTTGTTTATGCATATATGCTGTTTTTGCTTATATCTAGAAATCGAATGACTTTCAGATTTCTAATGAGAAAAATCAAGTTTTTTTATTTTTATTATTATTTAAATAAATGATGGAATAAAAAAATATTAACAATCCATTATCAGTCTGGAGTTCTATTTGGATTTGCTGAAGCGTTTCACTACATATTATTACATTTGTTAAAAAGTGCATTTGTATGGCGCGATTAGTTGGCTAGTCCTAGCGCCTTAAGAAGTGATTATTGTGACTGCGCGCGGTTATTACAAGTTTACCTTTTTAGGGCTTCGCAGGTCGAAGGGTAATTTGAGACCAGTTTGTCCTTTTTTCATTTTGCCAGTTCGACCACCGTGCATTCTAAGTGATGGTATTCTAAGTGGTGGTAAAACTCTGAAATTGGCGGGATTAATGCTACCTAGAAAGTTGCCTGAGATAGTTGACAGTACGTAGAATCCAATCCATGCATGAGCAGAAATACAGTGAGACTACTTGTATTATTACATGAAACAACCTGCAGCAATGACGATAATGAGTATGATGGATAACACTGAAGTTTTCTAATTTTCTAGGATTCACCGCATTGACAAGGTTTGCAAAAAATATGTCTAAGAGTAATCTTTCTCAATTATGTTTTGTTTTATTGAAGACTTTTAATGCTACGGAAATGAATTTGCAATCTTCTGGTCTGGCAACACAAACAACGTTTTAAGATTTAAAAAAAAAGAAAAACGGATAATTGTGTAGTCTTGAGTTAACGAACATTGCAAAGCAGTTGTTTTATTATAATAATACTTACTTCATACTTATGGAATGTATCTGAAAGACACTATTTGCACAGTAAAATAAAAGATAATTAAAGAATAACAATCACAAATTTTAAACACAAGTGTAAAGAAAAAAATTAATATCACACATATAATACAAACATCGACACTTTAACAATGTTATAATAAAAAATAATTTAGCAAGATAAATTTATTGCAAATGGAACAAGTTGCCAAGTTAATGACCATGAATCAAATTAATATTACCAACGTAATAATTAAATAATATGTCATAATGTAGTTTTTGTACAAATAAATCAATACGTATTTTACCGTTCAAATTTTTCATTCGACAAATCCGGATTTTAAGCAAATTAATAATTGAAATTACCTGAAATTGAAAATTAAACAAAAATTAAATGTTCTTGGTCTACTTCACTAATTTTACTTTTGACTGTAACGCCTCCCCAAACGTATAATTCGTAATATTATTTAAAATTTACCTCTCTTCTGCACAAACTCACGTGTACATGTAATATCGCAAGATGCACCATTTTGATTGTATTAATTAAACAGTGTCTTCATCGTATTACATCAGCGTTTGGATCTCAGAGATAAGTAAATGTAGACTCCAGGCTTCCTACTCGTACACTGCGTTCTACAAACATTTTAAGATTTGATCTGTTTTTGATACGCTTTTAATGTAGTGAGCAGTAACCGATGAGTTAATGGTCATCACTTATTACGTTCTGCGGCGGACACTCCCCACATCCTCGTGGAGTTACCGCAGATGATCGTCATCAAAACGCAATTTTCCCTTACCGGCCACAGCACTGTATTTTAATAGCGATCCAATCAAGCGTACCTCGCCAACAGTTACATTTTGATCGATAACTACTTACACAATGAAATGAAGGTCACAATCAAAGGTCATGCCTTAATTATTATTGTTAAAGTTATCACCATATGGCGCCTTAAGGGTGTAGTGAAATCATCTAAAGTTTGAATAATTTAAGAAATGCATTCTTGGTCCATTGGCTAAGGCACATATTTACGGCGACCGCCATTGCGAAATAGTTTTTCAGGCCCTTACGGTTCCCTATCCCTAAAACTTGTCAGATTTTAATAAAAAAAATCACTTGAGAAAGCTTCATTCTATGTCAGCATAATTAAATGTGTTTGTAAACATTTGCCTTTTACAGAAAAAAAAAATCTCAAACGACGTAAAAAAAGACATTATTATAAGAAAATATTTTCCAATCTAAAAGGTATATTAAAAAAAAATAGAGAGATGTAGATTTCGACAACATTATTTTTAATACAAATTTTAAAAAAACCTAGTGAAAAATATTCAGAACATGTAAACAGTTACATATCGCCAGTAGTATTGGGAATTGATAGTATAACGACTCTCTTAACGGCAGAGACAATTTTTCATTGCCGATTTCACCATATTTTTATTCAATGCGATGGTACTAATCCGGGACCTACTGTATTACGTGGGGAAAAAAATCTGGAATCCACACAGCAGAATCTGTTGAACGTTTTCCATAGATATAATCGCTCGTAGCGCTACACGATAATGCTCTTCGTTCGAACAAACTCGTAACTATGAAGATAACGTCCCAATACCACGTGGATACCAATCATAGAGGCTCGATAAAATGGTTGCCTTATCGCGCCCACCGCCTGTACGGTCGCTATCTTTGGGTACCCAAAGACGATTATTTTTAAAATGACACATATAACTTGCCTAATCTACTATTACAGTTTCGATAAAAATACGGATATGAGTCACTTTACACGCCGCAAATTTGTGACACAGATTATCACTCCTAGATCTCTACATTTTGTGAGATAGCATTATGATGCGTATAATATGTATTGATTGGACTGTTTTTATTAGTTAAAAATTCAATGAAATCAATCATTATGATAGTGAACGTTTATCGTTAAGTTATATTTCAAAATAAATATTTTGTTTCGAATGATATCGCCGTGTTTTCGTATTAGGTGTTATAAAGTTTGATTGGAAATTAGAACTATGTATGTCTTTCAATATCAGCAGGCCTATTTCTGGGATTCCGTAATCAAGAATCCTGAATCCTTTTTTCGGCGAATAACCTCAATTCAATTAAAAAACCTTAATATTTTCGTTAAGAAAACCGCTAATATTAAAGTGGTTTTCTAGACTCAGGATTCCTGATTCCTGAATACGGAATTCCATGAATTGGATTGCAGCGCTTTAAAATGCCAGATTTAAGGGTTGCACGTTGAGCTTTGGTAGAAATGGATCTCTATGGTAGAGACGATGGAACACAGCGAGAAACCCAACATCGCTTCGGTGTTTGAGGGTCGGTATTCTGGGTTACGTCGTCGAAGTCGTCGACGAAACGCATGGAACGTCCCTATATCGAGTCCAAGTTGAAAGGCACGCCTTCTTCTTTTGTCTGAGATGCCCATCAGAAACATGAGAAAGGAAAATCTTTATCGTTTTTGTATAGTAAATATGAATTGCATCGATTTAAAAAAAATCTCTACCATAATTTTGATTTCTCTCCTTAAATAATTTGTTTCTGTCTTATATATTAATTATTTTAAGGCAACATTTGCGTTTACAACACAGGCGCGTAATTTGAAAATTTACAATTTAGCGACGCCTGATGTATACTTTCAAAATGAAATTTCCGTTCAACGATGTTAAATATGCCAAACACACCAGTACGGCGCCAAAATTTAGTTTCTTTAACTAGGTTAGGTTAGGTTTCGTATAATTTATGAAATCCACGGGTTAATTTACAGAAGACAGAGCGGTGGCCCTCTAAGCGCAGAGATCTAAATCAATAGATGAGTCCTCGTCATGCAAGTCGAATGTCAAAACATGCACACTAACGTCACACTATTTTGATCAGTGGTCACACTACACTGTAACAGCAAGATGAGTTATGCTTTCGTATAAGAAGGGGCTGAACCGGCGTAACATGTGAGAAAATACGTGAGGGAATTCGATCATTTCTTCTCAGATCAGGGCGTGTATTCTTGACATTCAGTCATTGCGGATTCAGTAGAGTTAAAAGTAATGTCAAAGTAAATTCTTCTTCTGTTAACTCTACTGAATCCGCAATGACTGAATGCCAAGAATACACAAGAAGTCCTGAAGTGGATGCCACTTATTCTACCCATTAAGAGCGCAGAACGTATGATACAAACGCTTCTGATTGTTTCAAAATTGATCGAATTTCCTCGCATATTTTCTCACATCTTACGCCGGTTACTACCCAGTGACATGAAGTGACACAAAAAATTTACTTTTGACGCGTTTCGGGTTAGAAGGGTTACCTATTCATCAAAATCTTTGCCTAAGCGGTAACCTAACCCGTCCATTTCGTGGTAGCCCACGCCAAACTCCATTTAATTGTCACGAAATGGTCACACACTCCGTAGTGTAACCAGCCCAACGGCTACCGGAAAATAAAATATTAACGTGATCTAGGGTCGACCCCTAACATTGCAAACGAATGTAACAAGGAAAACACTGGTCTTCTCGTGATAAGAATGCCGCCTCCGCGGGCCACTAAACTCGCTTGAACGAGAACGAGAGACGAAAGGCAAGAGGTCTTTGCTCCACATTTGGGTAACTGTAGAGTTTTTGCGTGCAGCAAAATCTGGGGGGCCCTCTCACTCGAATAAATGCAATCTGCTGAGTATGGTTGCAAGATGCTGGCCTCCCTGCCCAATCAAAAAAGACAGGGAATACAATATTGAATAGACCAAAAACATACCTAGAGGTACACGTACACTATTCATGTGCTAATCGTAGCTCATAGAAGATTAATAATAATTTTAAAAAATATTAAGAGAAAAAAAAAAAGAAATGGTCAAAGACAGCGATTTTTTTTCTCAAACATAGACACACACAGACAATACATCAACAGGTAAACGAAGTATGCAAGGGACTATGCCCTAATTAAAAGTTTGGACAGCACGCAAAAACAAAATTAACACTAATATGACGCTAAACAATTAATGTAAAAATACTTGTATTGTTATGAAACCACTATTTGAAAGGTTTTTCTAATTAAGAAACATGCTGTCGTGAAATACATGGAGATTATCCTGCCAAATATTCACACAATTACTATAAAGACTTCATATTCTTGCGACAGAATTGGTAGAAGAAATATTTAATTTGTATAAACTGGTTTTGAATAATTCTGGATTTCTTAATGACCTAATGTTAACGTGAAAGCTTATGTCATGTAATGCTGCAGAATCTGTTTTGCCATTCAAAATTTTGTATAAGTACAATTCCGAAATGTCGCAGTGTTATGTCCTAATAAAATTGATGTTATTTTAAGGACCGGCTTCACTGTTACCTAAGCCTGTCCTCGCGCCTTGTTGCAGTCCGCATTCCGCTTCTGTCACTCGGGCCCACTTCACTTTGGATGGATAATCATAATATCCTTCGAAGGCTCATCCAACACAAAGCCATAGATCCTTCGTGGGCGAATCCCACACGTGTTCGTGGGAAGGCGCCAACAGCAGCAAAAAAAAGAGTCTATGCTCCTTTCATATGTTTGTTCTCAGAATCCGTTCCTGTAGAACTCTATGATAGAGTAAGTACTTTATTGCTCTGTGATGACGCTCGCTCGGGCTCTTCCTTCCCCTACTAGGTGGTAGGTTTAAGATGGCTCGAGTTGGTACCATCGCATTGGATGAAAATATGGTCGAAATGGCAATAACACACTTTTCCGTGTCATCCATCCAGTTAAACGTAGCCGTGCCCATAAATAATATTAATAATGCATGGCATGGAACCTAATTCCTTCGGGAACGCGATGTATGAGCTAATATCATTACGGTGTGTGTGATATTAGTTATCCACGTTCATTTACATAAAAAACCTGGGTCTTGGGACTAATCTTGCACCGGTCGAGTGTTTCTCTTTACCGGTCTTTCGTTTTTAACGTCGCAGGGACGCAAGTCCATTATTACCAGTCCCCCTCCTGCACCCCCCCGTACTCGCTTCTTCGATCGTTGCATCGACACAGTTGGCTCATTTTCGGAATTCCGTGCTCAGGAATCAGGAACTTTCCAGTCGAGAAATCCGCCTTTATAGCGGTAGTCAATGAGATTTTCTCAATGGAAAACCTCGATATTCCGTGCTCCGCAATCTTTCCGGCGAGAACATTGCCTTGACGACCGCTAAAAAGCGGCCTTCTCGACTGAAATATTCCTGATTTCTGAGCACGGAATTACAAGAATAAGCCTACAGAGTATCGAGCCCAAGCTGGCGCAGCGCATGGTTCGTTTCGAGTCGTGCCGGTTCAATGTACTTTGCCCCAGTCGATTATGTCACATTACAATATCTGCTGGCGATGTGAACGTTTTTAGCGTTCCGTAGCTGAAACCGGTTTGAATGTCTAAAATGTCTGTCTATCTGTTCGTTTTTCTATTTAGATCGCAGTACGGGATTACTTATTCTGTGGTACAGGTAACATCCCAGTCGCTAATTCCATGACTACCCAGCAGTAGATACGACAGAAAATAGACCCAGATAATCTTTGCGTTCTTTACACATTTCTGCCTGCCACAAAATGGTTTCAACCGGGATATAGGAAGCAATAAATGGAATCAAATTAGTGTACCTACTACGATACAAAAACTACTTACAGCACAAATTTAAAAAATTTGATAAGATGTAAAAATAAGAAGGATAAAAAAATATATTAATAGACTTTATTGGCGGCGCAAGTGGGGTGTAATGATGGTGTAACGTAAAGTCGTTTGACGTTTTAATTAGTAAAGTCTGCATCGGTTAATATTCTATTCCTTTGTTACTTTGCTTGCAGTGTTTTTTTGCGTTACGCATTTCGTTTACAAGCGTTTTTAGCAAACGACTTCTGCTGCCATTACGTTTGCACGTCGACATGCAAATTATTTTTGTATGAGACGTAAACAGTGCTAACAAAACATGCTAATACAATTATGTATTTTTTTATTTAATTTGTAAAATATCATCTTTTTTCCAAATTGTAAACTATATAATCGTTAAAGACTAAGGATTCATGTGTTGTTGCTGGTGGGTTGGAATCCCAAGATACGCATCTCTTTCTTATCCGAGATTGTTTTTTTTATGTAACTAGATATGGATGGTTGTTACTAAACTGACCGTCAGACACCACATGGGAACTAGGCTCGGCTGCATGGAACTGGATGGAAAACACGGACATTTCTCATTGCCGCTTTGACCATCGTTCATTCAATGCTATAGTTCCAACCCGGGCGGGATTAACCCCGCCACCTAGTAAGTAAAGAAGGGGACCTACAGTTTCAGGTGGAATCCCAACCACGGCGTTGAAAATGGTCACCTATCCAGAACCCAACCGCGTTCAGAGGTGCTTCACCCAGCTTATCGAATCGCAAGGCGTCGCGCCACTGGGCTAACGAGGCTGAAAATGCGTTTTTACGTGAATAGTGCATGGTTAGAAACCAATGTAAAACGGTCAATCCTTTTCCATTCCTTTTTCTTACTTACCAGAGGTAGGGTCATTCTGGCTTTCCATACAGTTCCATGACGGCGTGTTTATAAGGGAAGGCACCGGATTCCTTTGGGGCTAATATCGTGACATTCCATGTGGTACCTATTCTACCTCATTCAAACGGATTTCTTAAAATACTTTAAAATAATTTCTACAAATAAAAAAAATATTGTTGCCATCGATTGCTGCCCAAGTTTGTTGTAATATTGGACGATTGCTTTGAAAATTTTGCAAATATTGATACGGCACTCTCGACTCCCTAGCTCGTTTTGCACTTGGCTGTTTTTTTCTGCAAGAATTGCTTCTTACGTAGTGAGTTGTGTACAAACACAGTGTAGGTACTTACTTAACAACTTTGAATCGTACGTCACCTGTCAGGTTAATAAGATAGGTCAAAATCCTGAGACGTATTAGAGGTCAAAATAGTTTTTTCCTCTGTGACAATTGACTAATGTTAATACTTACCATTCGAAGTTTTTTACATTTTTTTTTAACTATGTATATTTGTTCTCAGAAGCAAAATCTTCCACTTGAGCTTAAAAAAAGAACAATTTTTCAAACGATACTGACAGCTGCCTGTTTGACCTAGCTCAGTTGTAAAAACGTAACAAACGGTTGTACCTACCTATGCATGTCTTCGCAAACTCCCCTTGAAAGATTTTAAGAAAATGTTAAAGACAAAATAAAACAGTACACGAATAAAGTAATTCAGTTTCTCAGTAGATTCGGATTATTACCACACTCGGATTCGTAAACAATCTTTTTTTCCTGCCGGCTCGATTACGTTCTCAGGCGTAGAAGAACTGACAAACAACGTTTACAAAAGTTGATTTCATTTATTTAAACGTTTGGTACCTATGTAGTCAACCTAAACTAAGGGCCGACTGCACGAAAAGACAAAAAATCTAAATCAACGTCAAAGTATGATCAAACACGTCACTTTGTGTGGACAGTATGGAAGGAACTCTATGCGGATCACTAAAAGTGACGTGTTTAAACATTGATTAACTCGGCCGTCTCTTCGTGCAACCGGGGTTAGGTTAAGTCACAGCATGATAGATGCGCGAATTAGAAAACTCAGTAATAAGAAACGGCAAAGAAACTTTACTGATTTACTTAATATTTTTCCGTCCACAATACTATGCCACAATAATGAAATACCTCGTGAAATACATACTTGCACAGATATAATTTTATACTACATTATACTTAAAAGGAATAAAATAAACTGCAAACCTCAGTGTAAAGGTTAACTAACAAAGTTGCTATTGCAAATAATATACTAGCTGAGGTACCCGGCTCCGCTCGGGTCAATGTCGTTTTGGACTGATGTCGGGCTAAATTATTTCCTGGATATTATTTGAGTTCCCCATACAAACTTTCAACCCCTATTTCACTCTATGTCCTTCTCCTAAGTTCAAACTATCTCTATACCGAAATTCATCAAAATTAGTTCAGCGGTTTAGGCTTGATTCGCAACAGACAGACAGAGTTACTTTAACATTTATAATATTAGTATGGATTATATTGATAAATTCTGCTCAAAAAAAATCATACTAGTACATACCAACTTCTTAGGCGCAGAGCCAGCGAGCTCTTGAACGGCATTTATCAGATTTTCCAAGACAACTTTTCTCCCCAATCTGGAAGACCTGAAGCCTTATTCTGCTAATTGATAACTGCGCGCGTTATGTTTGTGTTTTCTCAAAACCGCATGTTTCGCGCGAAATGGTATTCTACTAGCGCAGTTTGCAAAACGCATGCGTTGTGTTTGTGTTTTGTTCGCGACCTCGTAACGCGCGCTCCATGTTCTCGTGGGCCGTGTGTTTTGCCGAAAACTTGCGGTTTTGAGAATTGTAGTTGTCAAATTCGGAGCATCGCATCGCCGAACTTCGAATATCACTTTTCTACATTACGTTGGCATATTGCTGTCTCTTTCTTTTCGTATGTCATATAGAAAATAACTGTCAAAATCGTGACAGGTTGATTTACCCTGTAGGCGGCGCGCAAGACAAACCACTCCATAGACAATAACAAAACGGCTTCGTAGATACACGTGCACACACATTCTTCAATGCATACAACCTCCTTTCTTTGATCAGTGCATACATACATACAACAGTATGTTGACATCACAAAAAAAAGGGTATGCTTTCCTGCGATAAGTGAGGAAAATCAAAATAATTTTCTCAGTGATGTTAAAATGTGTTATTAGCCAATATATACAGGTAAATTTGACCACATTTATGCCATGCCTTATTTATCCTCATATTTCATGTGACAGCCGTTGAGTGATAAAACCTCCCTGCCAAAGGATAATTATATAAGTACAGACTGCGTCAAATAAATAGCTACGTTTTTTTTAAACACTAATATTTTTTTGTTCTATATATTTTTTTAAAAACCATTTTTTAGTTAAATTTCTTATTTATTTTAATTTATTTTTTAAACTTATTCAATTTATTAATGTTTAGGGGCGAACTCACGGTAGATAGGACGGAGACTCAGTAATAGATAAACCCAGTAAATAAAAATAGCTCTTACTTATAATTAGCGGGGTCTGACAAAGATTGCGGTAATTACGTAAAACTAGGGCCTTAGACCATCGTCATGGTCACGTAACTATCAGGTATTTCGGTGCTCGGACCTCGAACTCTGGCTTGGAGTACAAAGTACCTACGACATAAATGTAGTCTTGTCATTTTTAACACCGTCGTTTCACATCCGGTGGTGCGTCCATCAATCGTACAGCTGCACAGAAATGAGATCGCATTCTGAGGATGTTACAATATATTTTGCAAGCAGTCAGGCATGAATGTCGGCATCGGTGGCTTGCGATCAATGATTCTTGCGATGCAAAGCAATCGCGCTCGTAAAACTCGGCGAGTTCGAACGGCACCACACCGGTCTGAATATAATAAGAAACTCCTGCCAATACATGTAGTTTGGAAACCACTGCACCACTCAACATTATTATAGAACATATGTGTATTTACAACACCAGATCAATATCTCTGTGTCCGGAGGTTTCTGTTTTTTCGATCAAAACTATTTAAAAATGAAAACGTGCAAAATGGAAAATAAATAAGGTTTTTTCTTTAAACATAGTTTTACCCAACATAGATTTCATGAATATTTTCTATCCTAGTCTAATGAGATAATTAAAGAATACGCTGAAAGATATAAATATCTACGTACATGACAAGACTTGAATTATGATTGATAACTGAATTATCTACTAATACCGTAAGTATAATGGATATTAACAACAAAAGCCGGTCAAAGTTATTTTTGCATTGTAGGCATATTTACATGGATATAACCTAATCACTTTTACCAATTATTTATATTGAATAAAGACGAAAACTTGGCCGACAAACCCATTGCTTGAAAACGAATTTGAGCAAACCTAAATTTTCTCCTGGGTTGCTTACAAGTAAATAGATTTGGCTCAATAGAATAATAGATTCAAATTTGCTAGAGGCATAGCAAAGCTGCGTAATAGCTGTAGGCTCAGCGGATCAGTCAGACTACGATGCAGGCATTGACTTGATGCAGGGTAGCGCTTTGAGATGGGTCATTATAGGGAACTCGTGCAGCTCTATTCGGAGTGGGTGGACTAACTTTAGTACGCATTTTAAGGTCGGACTAAACCGGTTTTTGTATGGTTAGTCCGGTCCTAATCTCGTACTAAGTTTTGACAGGTCCTCTTTGACTACGATTTTTAAACTATAAGAGGTGGGAAAATATGTTCCTCAGGAAAAACGTAGTCTATTTTAGAGATTTGCAAAACTACATTCATAGATTTAAAAAAAAATGTCTAATATTATAAATAAATTCGGTATTTACTAAATGGATTAGCAAAAAAATCTGGGATTCTTCCTTGTTCATCTAAGGTGGGATGTCGATAAAGTCTTAAAAAACAGCTACGATACAGTTGAATATCAGAAAGTAGCCATAGAAACCATATTAACCCAAATTCACCATTTGAAAGTACAATGGCAGTAATTTCGAACGTTTACTTTAATTTAATAATTTAGTAAATACACCGGAGTGATATGAATACTCCCGGAGTATAAGTTTGTATGGGGAACATGCCTTGCGGGCCTAACAGTTGTGCACGTAGACCGCGCTACGGAGTACGGGGAGAGCGAGTATTGATCGGAATGGGGGTTTCCCCGTGGACGTACCCAACAATGCGACAGGTAAACGACGTTGCAGCGCGTCGCGCCTCCTCCGCCGTGCAAGCAGACGCCACGCGGCAAGGTCGGCACGCGCTAGCTCGTTCCGATTCGTGCGTTGCGCAAGGCGCAAGGTCTCCGCCGCGAGGGTGGAGCGGCGGAGCGGGGCGCAGGGGCCCGAGGGCGCGGCGCACGCGACGCGGAAACTTCTGGAGCTTACGCAACCGCGTCCAGGTGCAGCGTAGGCATTACGCAGCGGGTCGCGTGAGCTCCGAGATCGGCTGCGTCAGCGTGGGGAGATTACGGGCCATTATGCACTTGCGACAATCTCTGGTGGCGTCTGCACAATGATTATTTTTTTTGCTGAGCCTGGCTGACTCCAGGTGGTAGCGGCCGAGGAGGTGGCTCCAAACGATCGCTCGAGACAAGATCCCATCCCAATTAATATTCAGGCGCTTATAGGAGTATTTTTACAGTCATGATATCAGCCCCACACACCTCTTGGGATCTATCTGGAAGTCACGCTAGGATCGTCATTACTACATTGAATTGTATGAAAAACTAGGACAATTTTCATTGCCGCCATCGTTTATATAATGCGATGGTACCAACCCGGGCGGGATTAAGCCACCACGTGCTACCTACCAGGGAACCACGAACAAAAAACCCCTAATTCGCCTCTTAGGACATTCAAGTGGGACCCATTTGTATTATTTTTAGTGAAGATTTTTTTTAAAATAATGACATCGGTTTCGGTACGATAACGAAACGTTACATACAAACAGCTAATTGCATGGCAAGATATATTCCTAAAAATAAATGAAACTCTACATTCAAAGATATTTAAAAAATGGCTTCCCTCAGCTGGGGAATCGGAAAATATATGAGCGACCAATTATCAAGAAAATATCTTTAAAAAAAATATTAGGTAGGTAAGTACCTATATTTGTACGTGTCTATATTATATATTGTTTTTTAAATTAAATTAGGTACTGGTCTGCCTAAAATGTAGGATGCAATTGAATCCTTATAACTGACCCTTTTTAAACGAGTCGTTAAATTACAGGTTATTATTTTCTTATATCTTTCGTATCGTTTCCCGGTTGAGAAACCCGACTTTAAATTTAACTAAAATTAACTTGAGAAACTTCTCCTGTTTGTGCCCGATCGTTCAGACCTCAGCTGTATCACTAATCCGTGGCAGTAGCATTTAGGCCCTCATACCAAAAAATTAAGTTTGGAAGTAGCAAGTAGGACCTAATTAGTGTATTAATAATATGAATGTGGCGGGAAAAACTTCTAAAATCTATGAACCGATAAAGTTTTTTTGCGTGGGATTCGCGGATCACTCGATCAGTTTATGACGTACGTAAGTGCAGTTTCACCACCAGAAGTTTAAATAAATGAAACAAATTCAACAAGATTCCAAAGAAAACGTGACATCCAAAGTATTGATCGATGGAACTAAACTCATATTATATTATCTATGAGTAAGACATCAAACGGCAGAATACCTCAAGTGACGTAATGCGAACTGGCACACTTGCCCACTTTAATCAATGTCAAATGCATTGTACCTACCTATGTCAAGTCACTTAGAATTAATTGAGTGGAGTCTAGACCTAAGCAAAAGTACCGATAGCTAATTTGTAGTTAAGACAAAACTTTTTTTTATGGCGACTCCAGTCATCGATGGTTCTCAACGTGGGTGGAGCAATAAGTGATTATTTATTTCTCTGAGACATCATTCGCCTGGGGGGTAACCGGTGTAAGATGTGAAAAAATATGTGAGGGAATTCGATCCATTCTGCACCAATTAGAAGCGTTTATACCTGCTATAGTATTATAGCGTCAGACCTGCTGCTCTCTTACTGCGTAGAATATTTGCAAATCACTTCTGATTAGCGCAGAAATTATCGTATTCCCTGCATGGAGTTGAGGAAATTTCACCTCCATGATTCCCTGGGATATATTCTCACATCTTACGCCGGTTATCCCCGGGTAAAAGGGTATGTCCTGGCATGGGACCTAATTCCTTCGAGAATGCGGTGTGTTCGGTGGGTGTATTAACAATCCATGTTCAGTTACATAAAACAGAGTGCGGTAAAACAGAAAACACGCAACACTACAGTTTTACGAGAAGTCAGCGTTGAAACGGGAGGGACAGAGGGATGACACATGTCACTATAATTGCCATAGATAAAAAGGGCTAATTGCGCTTCTTTACTTTCGAACCTAGAAACATAAAAAAAACCTGCTTGGACTTATGGACGGTTTGAGACGGTATGTGGTGGGACCTCAGAGAAAACGGTGGGATAAACCCAGTTCGAGCCACGAGCTGCGCGTCATTAAGAGCTGTCTGACAGGAATTCGCGTGCTTACTGCGTCACTCCGACCGGTTTGAGATGTTTTGTTCGCAAACTTTCCTAAAGCTCTGACAGAACCCACCGACACTGACCACTGGAGGTTTTTACACAAATTTGGTCAGGTGATTCACAGGTCGATCCTTCATCCCACGAGATTCTCCCAAAATACAGACCTTAAATTATTGGTACGAAAAGGAAAACATTACTTGGATTGTTACCACACTAAAATAACACGTAGTGACTGAGATAGAGAAAGAAATGAATGATGAAATAATTACAAAGGAAAAGCGCGGTGGTACTATCAAAGCTGGCCCGAGAATAAGTTTTCATAACCAAATAGGTCTTCAAGGTTTTATTAGTAGCATCCGTAATCGAAAAGTATGTATGAAGAGATGCATGCCTGTGAAGAAGCCAAATAAGTATGCTGTGATCGTATCGCATGGCGCTTTATCTTCTATACTCCTGTTGTTTTTTATGAAAGCAAAAATGCATGAGGTTATTAGAAAAAATAATTATAGGTAGGTATATCTTTTTACATATTTCTCAACTATCACGACATAAGTGCTATAAAAGGTACTGGAAAGAAGTATGATTTTATGATTCATCATTAAATAAATCATAAAATCAATTTGTTGTGTCATTTGTGTAATTTTGCAATCTGCGCAAAGAATTCATTAAATGTTTATAAGCATGAATAAAATGTGAAGTGCAATGTGATATCTTTCGTTTTGTAGATAAACTTAGGAATCTAAATCAGCAGAACTAATTTTCATTGTAAATGCTTTATAGATATTTCAAACGTAAACACACTGCATATTGTATAATTTTATGGTTTTTTGTAACATCTCAAGATAGACGGACCGAAGAAGAAAGAAGTTGATAACCTCGTCACTTCTATTTAGATTGCATTTCAGGAAATTCTATCTCTAGGACAAAGAGCCAATTGCGAAACATGTTACTAATAAACCCAGATCATCATCTGAATAGTTAAAAAATGTTTTGTCCTGTGCATTCACATGCAGTTTAGAAAACTAGAGAAAGGGAAAAAATATTGTATTCAAACGATGATCTGGGTGTATTAGTAACAGGGTACATTTACTTGGACTTTTATTTTGGGGCTTAGCGTTATGTATAAAAATGGAATAAATGTATGCAATGCAACTCCAAGCATATACCTCAAGGGACGTACATCTTTGCAAGCATGCAATTATCGAATTAAATAGCACCCCAAAAAGCACATAGTAAATAGCAGCCAAAATTTATCTTTTTATTGGGACCATGGTTTTTTCATGTAACTGGACATGGAGGGATAATACCACATGCAGTTATTATACAGGTCAAACACACCACATGGGAACTATGTGCCATCCAGAACCCGGAAAATTTTCAATGCCATTTTGATCGTCGTTCATTTTATGGTACCAACCAACGCAGGCGGGATTAACCCTACCTCCTAGTAAGAAAGAGGAACAGCTTTCTAGTGCAATCCAAACCAGGAACGACGAATCCCTTTGCCGCCTTTTGCCGTGGGCCCACTTGTATTCACTTTGCCGGAATCCACACAGCACAAATGGTAAATATGTTCGCATGGCTTGGATATACATAGAGAAGGCTGTGTCTGATCTGACATTGTCGGACTATACTAATTGGTATTTGTGTTTCAACACATTTTGTGATCGTCATTTTATATCAATCACAGCATGAATCAGTAAAAGCAGGCACGTTTAGCGATAAATTGATTATCAATGGTTGATAATTTGGGTCTTTATCTAGCCAAGTGTTATAACATTTCATATTAAAATCAAATAAAATAATGACAAATTTTCCGTTATCTTTATTCAGTCAAATAACATCATCAAGATCTTCAATTTTGCAGTTGTAACTTGCGCATTCATATTTATATACATTCACAGATACACACTCAACTTCCTTTTAAATGCTTCCGAACCAACATTGAACGGATATCCCGGGAGCATTCCCCTCCAATGCCGCACGGACACCATTTCCTCTTAAAAATAATTAAAGTTCAGTAACGTTACAGTAGATCGCGGTTTCATCTATAGATGGGGCGCTCCGCGGGAGCATCTAGTGAAAGCGTTCGTCGAGAGACCGCCTCGGACGCGCGTCCGGCCCCACTAGTCTATATGTACAGCGGGCCGGCTAGCCTATATGTACAGCGCGGCGGAGGCGGCGAGGCCAGGGTGCGAGACGAGCGGCGCTCTAGACGGGCGCGCCGACGTCATCCTGGTAGGAGAGCGTGAGGCGCGCGGCGGCGCCGGTGAGTTGGCGCAGCGAGCGGCGCAGGCCGCGCAGGTGCCGGCGGCAGGCGGCGGCGGCGCGGGCGGCGCTCTGCCGCTCCTCCTCCGCCTCGACGCCGGAGTCGCCGCCGGCGCTGGAGGTCTCCGAATCGCTGTCGGCGACCTCGGCTCCGGCGCTCACGAGCGAGGCGGCCGAGGGCCGGCGGGGCCGCTCGGGCTCCGGCTCGCCGTCGCAGTCGCCCCGCGACCACAGCAGCTCCGTCTTCAGGTCGTTGAGCATCGCGTACAGGCGGAAGAGGTCGTCGTCGCCGGCACGCCGCGGCTCGAGGTCCATGAGGCGGCACGGCACGAGCACCGTCTCGTCCATCACGTTGACGCTCTTTACGAACTTCTCCATGTCGTTGAGGATGCTCTGCTTGGAGAACTCGGTGTCGTTGTGCCGCGCGATCCTCCTCAGGCTGTTCCTGTAACAACCAAACGACAACTTCAGTCTTAATTGTTTCAAAAAACTAAAATACCGTTTACCAGAAGTGGACACATCGAACGATGAAAGTGTGATGCACACACAGAGAAATTCAAATATTTTAAGCACTGCCATGCATTTGAAAATTACACAAATTCAACACAAGTTTTAACAATATTTGTGGTGTTATAGTTAAGTTAATTTGTATCAAGATGAGATATGAATTGTTACTTAGCGTGACACTACTAGAATAAAATACCCTAGACCACTGTAATGGCCGTTGAAAACAATGCACGGTGCCATCAGCTGCTTAGAACTATTAGCGTACTGAGCGAATCTGTACAAGAAAGAAAGAATGCTAGTGCCTGCGCGAGCAGTTTTTACATGCCCACTAGCCACTCCACTGCATATTGCGTGAAGTGGCTTAACTCATGCTCAGCAATATATTTTTTTAAAACACAGTGCAGATTTATAACTAAATCAAATACAAACCAGCTCATCAATTTTCGTTAGAATTCCCCATGAATATGTATATGAACATTCAAAGCTGAGTAATTACGATACCTCTTTGGAGGTAACAAATGTGGGAGTATTTTAATATGTAAATATCTGTAGGTACCTACATACCTAATAGGTCACATTGGAGCCTAGTAACACATTTGAGCGATGTTAGCATTGTGTAAAACAAGATCAAAACAACATATTGAGACAGATTTAGTGCTAAAGATAGGATAGGAGCGAAACAGACTAAATCGCAAGGAATGCACTGAGCGTTTCACAGTATGAGAACCTGTCATTTATGAATACTGGAGGAAGAATTTCATAGCTTATATCGGAGATCTGCTTCAGTCTTCGAGAACGGGCTAGTAGCTTAAGGGGTTTCCAAGACAAGGTATAGTCAATAAATAAATTAAAAACAATAAAAATTATGCACACCAGTAACATCCGGAATACCGCACCATTTAAAAAATCTGGCCAAGTGCGAGTCGGACTCGCACACAAAGGGTTCCGTAACATCATATAAGATTTAAAAAAAAAACATTTTTTTTGTATGGGGTTGAATTTTTATTATTTTTTAATTTTACCTATTTGTTATAGCGGCAAAATAAATACACACTTTACAGGGTTCCGTCGGCACCCTTTGGGTACGGAACCCTAAAAATGAGTGAAATGAATGTGTGCATGTTCGCTATGCTCCGCATCTGTCTATTAACCTTAACCTAACTGGTTAATGTTGGGGCCCACGTTTAAACTGGTCAAAATTACAAAATGACACGCATTTTATTTTTGTCTTTCAATAAAATAAAAGTCTCTTCTCTGTTACATTCTTTCAGAGTCCAGAGTCTTTCTTTTTGTCTATCCATCCCGCCAGTTGCTAGAAAGGGCACTATCCCATTTACTAGCTTCGTGGAAACCAGGCTTACATATACTGTAGGGCAAACTAAAGAATAATTAGTAGAATATGATACTGACTATTCAGATAATGGTTCTGAAAGCAATTGGGGTGTTGGAATATCTAGATAATGTAATTCTTAATGTCAGTCTTATCGATGCTGAAACATAACCTTAGTAGCCATGGGCCTGGACTTGGATTATATCATTCGGACCTTATTAAACTCTGATGTGATGGTATTATGATTGCATCAGAACACATGTCCATGGGTACGTAACATACCTACCTATCACGTTATGTTCATTCGTGAACAGAAAACAGTCAGCATAGGATCAATAATCAATGCTTGAACTGAATAAAGGTCACAATAATTAGCCGAAATTTTGGATCAAGGATACCTACATGATGAAATAAAGTAAGTAGTTGTAGGTCGTGTTCTTTCTTTTCGGTCACATTTTATTACTTCGATAACCTGCTACTATTACTATGAGCGGTCATAATTGAGTTACCTCATAGCATGTAATGACTTTGTACATACATACATCCACTTGCGATGAACAAGTATAAAATGAAATTTTATTCAAACAGCGGTCATTATGCAAAACGAATCACCAAAGGCCACTGATTGACACTGGTTAATGCAGCTATACATTAATCATCGCAAAGCCTCAGGAGTAGAGAAACAATCTGACATTTCAGCGTGATTTTGGTTATGGTGGCGGCTAATGGGACATTCACCGAATGACACAGAAACACTTTCACTGCCCACCTGCTGTTCTCCAGATTTGTGGCCACGTCCTCGTTGTACACAGACATTTTGTAGTTAACTAGATACTATTACTTTACAAAATAGACTAATATCACAAGACACAAGCTGCGATGTCAACCGAAACTGACGTCTGCGGAGCTGCGAAGAATTCAATAACGTAGCGCAGGAACGCCGCGCGACACAGTGCTGGTGGAAGGGGGAACGCACCACTATTTATATATGTCCGATCAGACCACTGTGGGGCTCGCGAGCAATATTGCGCCGACAAGAACGCTACCGAATCATGCTTTTATACTAAGTGATATTGGTTCGAATAACTTTTAAATATGGATATTCAATTTTTTTATGAATAGAATAACAATGAATTATTATAAATTACAACCTAAAAACTCTTGAATCACTTTGTTTTCGATGGGGAATAACCAAAAAAACCTCCAAGAAGAAACGGCGCAGTAAGCTCGCGCGCCCCAATGGTCACACCACAATGCAGCTCTCCTATTGGCTCTTTTGGTAACAGCATATGAGCTGATTGGATAATTCGATACGCACCTAAAGGCGGAAGATTTAAATTACTTTAGCTTTTGAGTTTTGCTTTAGAACAAGTTATACGCACCTTTTTGCTTGTTTAGGACTACTTATTCTGTGATTTAGTTCAGCGGAGTCGTATATATCTGCATAATTAATACTTGATTTAGGTAAATAACAACTTTAGGATTTACATGTATGTTAATGTTCTTGTCTATTTAATGAACCCCGGTTAACAACAATGAAAATGTCTGTAATAAAGGTTAAGGGGCAATAAGAGTAGCATAAAAACCGACTATACAAACAGAGCAAAGTTTGACTAGCGAACAGGGACCTTTTTCTGATTATTTTGAAAATCTGATTGCAATTCTTAAATGTAGATGTCGTTGGATGACCTCAAATTCTTAATAGGTAGGGTATAAAATTATTTAAAAAAATCTCCAACAACCACACAGAGAATCTGTGCTAACACCAGTTCCCTCCAAAACAGTCCGTCTCCAAAAAATTGTTTAAGAAAATTTTGAATAATGTAGAACTTTGTTTTAAATAAGATTAATTATTTTTTTCATTCCTAATAAATTTAGTTCTCGATACTGATTAACACCCTTAAAATGTATGGACCAAATTAATTACAGCCATGCATTATTTTTATTTCAATAACAATATTTTTTGAAAAGGTTTACTGACACGAAAAAAAACTACGGCGTGGCTACAATGTTGACCTTTCCGCCACGGTCAGAGTCCTCTAGCGGTCGATATACCAACCTCTAGCATATAAACGTAAGATTGCATTATGTGCATAGTGCAGTCACCAAGGATTTTGGAAATATGAGCATATTTTCAAAAATCTTTGGCAGGCAGGTATTTATATGTTGTTAAATTAAAAAAAAGGTCAGAAGTCCCTTCACTCTAAGGTCGACTGCTATACGACAGAAAGGGATCTCCAATGTTTTCTTTTGCTTTCGGGTTTACCGAACAAAAATACGACTTTTTACATTTTGTATAAATAGGTATGCTTTGCATTTATGGTGTAATGCATAGTATAAACGTACGTGTATGTATGTACCTATTGTTTTTAGGGTTCCGTACCCAAAGGGTGAAAACTGAACCCTATTACTAAGCTTCCGCTGTCCGTCCGTCCCTCCGTCCGTCCATACGTTCGTCCGTCTGTCGCAGGGCTGTATCTCATGAACCGTAATAGGTAGGAGGCTGACATTTTCGCAGAGTGTGTATTTATTTTGTCGCTATAACAACAAACAGGTAAAATAAAAAAATATGAAAATTAAAGGGGGGCCCCATACCAAAAAACGTGATTTTATTGGTGTTGATGGTACGGAATCCTTCGTGTGCGAGTCCGACTCGAATTTGTTTGCGTAGAGTTGAAAAAGTACCTATAATGCCAAATACTAATATTTTTAACCTGGGGGTAAACTATGGAAATGTTTTAAATATAATATAATGATTGTTCATGGACTGGAGTGCATTTCAGTCCCTAGATTTATTTACAACTATACCATGATTCGGAATCCATGTAAAACCGACGGTCCCCTTCCCTTACTAGGTTTGGTTTAATGAGAAACCGGTATGGGTAGCTGTGCTGAGAGGCCAAAGGTACTTAGAAGTCCAAAGCCAAATCAACCTAACCTCGCGAAACCACGCTCAGCGAGGCACGATACCCGCAGATTTGCTGACTATCGCTGAGCCTATCGCTTTGTCAGCCTCGGTAGTGCAGTAGCGCGATGTGCTGAGTGAAGCACCTTTGACCGCGGATGGGTTCTGGATGGGTGACCATCTTCAACCGGGCCGTGGTTCGGATTCCACGTAAAACTGTAGGTGGTAGGGTTAATCCCGCCCGGGTTGGTACCATCGCATTGATTGAACGATGGTCGAAGTCGCAATGTAAATTGTCCGCGTTTTCCATCAATGTCAATGCAGCCAAGAAATATAAGGACGGTCCTGGCGTGGCACCTAGTTCCCATTTGGTGTGATAGGCTAATATCTGACGGTCACTTTGGTATTAGACATCCATGTCCGGTAACATAAAAAAACTTTTGCAACCTCCCAGGTTTGAGTTGAGGTTGAGGAGATTTGAGAAAAGACACCCGCCGGCAGACAGTTCCATATCCTGGGGGTGCGGTAGAGTAATGAGTTTGGGAAACGGGTCGTTCTCAGGGGTGCTCTGATTCTTTGCGGCGGGTGCTTCGGATATAGGTTGAATGAGGAGGAAGGAATGGTTGGTACCATCGCATTGGATGAAAAGATGGTCGAAGCTATAATAAAAAATAGCTTGTCCGAGTTTTCCATCCATTTCAATGTAGCCGTGCTCATTAAGGTGGCCCATCCCGCTTATCTCCCGATACAAACGGGGAAAGAAGATCTCGCCCATATTTCTGGTCAGAGATCCCAAATTATGCTCAAAATAGCTTTATTTGATCGAACTAGATGTCTGATGACCGTTGGCATTGTAGAATTGTGTTTGGTTTCTAAGTTGTAAGGTCCGAAAGTTCGATTTTTTGGCGCGTTTTATGCAATAACTTTGGAGGTGGATTACGCAATGAATAAGTAAGAACATCTTAAAAAGATTAGTCATCAGACAAAGCTTATTTAATCAAAAATTTTAATCTGTTTGGTTTTTGTTCGATTTTTCACTAGAGCGGTCGTGGTTTACTTTTAGCTATAAGTCGTTTTGAAATTAAAATTTTTGTAAATCTTACCAAATCATACACTATGCACATTGTCTTTTTTGTGAACATGTTGCATCTTCTTCATCACGGAGCCTGTCTTATTCTTTAAAACAGAGAAGGTCCCAGAGCGCAACAGCACGGCTTTGTACCGTGCCCGCGAATGGGTTAGGCCCGCCGGGTTGGGCCACCTTAAGGTGGCCCAACCCGCTTATTTCCCCATACAAAAGGGGAAAGAAGATCACGCCCATATTTCTTGACAGAGATCCAAAATTTTTCTCAAAATAGCTTTATTTGATCGAACTAGATGTCTGATGACCATTGGCATTGTAAAATTGTGTTTGGTTTCTAAGTTATAAGGTCCGAAAGTTCGAATTTTTCGCGCGTTTTATACAATAAATTTGGAGTTGGATTACGCAATGATAAAGTAAGAACATCGTAAAAAGATTAGTCATCAGACATAGCTTATTTAATCAAGATTTATGATCTATTTGGTTTTTGTTAGATTTTTTACTACAGCGGTCGTGGTTTACTTTTAGCTATAAGTCGTTTTGAATTTAAAATTTTCGTAAATCTTACCAAATCATACACTATGCACATTATCTTTTTTGTGGACATGTTGCATCTTCCTCATCACGGAGCCTATCTTTTTCTTTGAAACAGAGAAGGTCCCAGAGCGCAACAGCACGGTTTTGTACCGTGCCCGCGAATGAGTTAGGCCCGCCGGGTTGGGCCGCCTTAAGGGAAGGTCCTGGTATGTCACCTAATCCATTCGGGACTTCGGTGTGCTTGGGCTATCATCCATGCCCAGTTACATAAAATATAAAATTACGATTACATGTATGCAAACATGCATACCATCGCGTTGCTTATCCGGAGGGGTAGGCAGAGATGACAGAGCGCCACGGTACGATCACGGCATACTTTCTTAATTCGCTTCCTCTACAGACATACCTATATCTTTTCATACAGGCTCTACGATTATGGGTGCTACGTACCTGACATTTACATCTCGTCGTCCTCCTAGGCCGCTCGGGCACGACTATTTAGCTCGTTCAGTTACAGTCTTCCGATACTAGAAGTGCTCTAAGTGATTCTAAGGAGTTCTCATCACTACATATATATATGTTCTAGTCACTACATATTTCGTTGATAATGCTCTCTAACTTGGCTATTGTGGAACTTGTCCGGTATACTTGCCGCCAACTTTCAATAAATCATTCAACGTTTTGTTCAAACGACAGCTGATTAATGTGCTGTAACTAAGTTTTTTGATTTCAGGATCGATTAAGAGATATCAGGTATTTTATAACGTTTACATATTGTACATATACATATATCAGCGTCGGTCTGAAGCGTGAGTCTGAGCGTGCCCCCGAATTAATAAAATAAACTTATGGCCTTTTTCCCCTACTGTTGATTAGTTTAATCGCCTCATTTAAGGGCCTTTCTTAGCAGCTTACAATCAATACCGGTACAAGATAATCAGCAATGTAGCAATAAATGCCTTTAAGGTGGCCCAACCCGCTCATCTCCCCATACAAAAGGGGAAAGAAGATCACGCCCATATTTCTTGTCAGAGATCCAAAATTTTGCTCAAAATAGCTTTATTTGATCAAACTAGATGTCTGATGACCATTGGCAATGTAAAATTGTGTTTGGTTTCTAAGTTATAAGGTCCGAAAGTTCGATTTTTTCGCGCGTTTTATACAATAACTTTGGAGGTGGATTACGCAATGATAAAGTAAGAAGATCGTAAAAAGATTAGTCATCAGACATAGCCTATTTAATCAATATTTATGATCTATTTGGTTTTTGTTAGATTTTTGACTACAGCGGTCGTGGTTTACTTTTAGCTACAAGTCGTCTTGAAATTAAAATTTTCGTAAATCTTACCAAATCATACACTATGCACATTGTCTTTTTTGTGGACATGTTGCATCTTCCTCATCACGGAGCCTGTCTCATTCTTTGAAACAGAGAAGGTCCCAGAGCGCAACAGCACGGTTTTGTAACGTGCCTGCGAAAGAGTTGGGGCCGCCGGGTTGGGCCACCTTAAGTGTAGATTAAAATAAATCAGCACTTGGTGAAAACCAGGCTTATAAAGTAAATTCCCAAATCCCTGCCTCTTCCAAATTAAACACAGCACGCTTTACCACTGCACCACTTGCACTAGTTATTTATTATGCCTCAGTAACACAGCCCTTAGTTCGACTTCTCACCTAAATTGGCGTTTACGCCGAACCGATCGACTAGCGTTTTCAAATGTATGGAGAATTGAAGAGCGCGCGCAGTGGGCGTTACCATTTGCGAGGCTGGGTTTGATTTGACAGCTTACGCATTTTTTTTTTTTATGTGACTGGCCGTGGATGGCTAATACCACAAGTTCTATCATGGTATTAGCCTAACACACCACATGGGAACTAGGTGCCATGCCAGGACCTTCCTTATATTGCACGGCTACATTGAACTGAATGGAAAACACGGACAATTTTCATTGCCGCTTCGACCATCGTTCATCCAATGCGATGGTACCAACCCGGGCGGGATAAACCCTACCACCTAGTAAGTAAGGAAGGGGACCTACAGCTTAACGTGGAATCCGAACCACGGCCAGCCTCTCTCAACGGTCGAATGGTCATCCATCCAAGACCAGACCGGACCCAGCGTTGCTTAACTTCGGAGAGCGATCGCCGAAGTGTCGCGCCACTGGGCCACTGAGGCTGACATTTTCGCTGTTAATACGTTTACGACGACTCCGTGTTTTCATACGAGTAATAGTCCGAATTTGATTTTGACAGATTTAAGAAGTAAAACCATGAAATAAGAAGTAAAACCTGTGTGGGTTTGACGTTTTTACGTCACTTCGAAGTTCCGTAAACGCCAATTTAGGTGTGAGCTCGGACTACCCAAACAGTACGGTTCTTGAGAATACCGTTCTACAGGAGATCTTAACGTAACTAGTTATCTTAGCGTAACTAACGCAGCGTAAATTATGCAGGGGTGTCCCGTCAACTTTCAATAACCTTTGTAGAGAATGCAAAAAATGCCAAATTATTAACCGTTTATGTAAGCTTGACCTGTATGAATAGCTGTTGGTTTCTAGATAAGTACTTTTACGTTTTTTTTAATTGTGCACTTGTTTTTTAACGTTTTACTCACTTTATAATACAGTATAATCACTATCACTATCACTACATAGTATAAAACAAAGTCCCTTTCTCTGTCCCTATATCACTATATCCCCATGTGCGCTTAAGGTGGCCCATCCCGCTCATCTCCCCATACAAAAGGGGAAAGAAGATCACACCCATATTTCTTGTCAGAGATCCAAAATTTTGCTCAAAATAGCTTTATTTGATCGAACTAGATGTCTGATGACCATTGGCATTGTAAAATTGTGTTTGGTTTCTAAGTTATAAGGTCCGAAAGTTCGCATTTTTCGAGCGTTTTATACAATAACTTTGGAGGTGGATTACGCAATGATAAAGTAAGAACATCTTAAAAAGGTTAGTCATCAGACATAGCTTATTTAATCAAGATTTATAATCTATTTGGTTTTTGTTCGATTTTTTACTACAGCGGTCGTGGTTTACTTTTCAGCTATAAGTCGTTTTGAAATTAAAATTTTCGTAAATCTTACCAAGTCAAACACTATGCACATTGTCTTTTTTGTGGACATGTTGCATCTTCCTCATCACGGAGCCTGTCTTATTATTTGAAACAGAGAAGGTCCCAGAGCGCAACAGCACGGTTTTGTACCGTGTCCGCGAATGAGTTAGGCCTGCCGGGTTGGGCCACCTTAAATCTTTAAAACTATGCAACGGATTTTGATGCAGTCTTTTTAATAGATAGAGTGATTAAAGAGGAAGGTTTATGTGTATAATAACATCCATTAAATAGTGGAGAAATACTGTTATTTTTGAGGTTTCCAATGTGATGTCGTAATAAATTACATTTTTTCCTCTTACATTGCAAACGCAGGCTGAATCCTACGAGATTTATCAAAATAATGTACTAAGTATTGTACACATTGAAAAAGTCTACAGAAAACTCCGCGATGGTATATGTCTATCTCTTATGGATATACCACCTTAGATGAAAAAGGAACCTTAGATTTCTTTTTCATCTAAGTATACCACAATAACATTTTTTTGTCATTAACTTTTTACGACAAATAATGGCTAATTTTCGAAGCGATTTTAACCAATACAGCATTAATCCTTATCCAATTAAATACCTTAAATACATTGTTGATTTAATATAGATTTATATTTCATCTAAGGTTTACAGCATATGATTTAAATGAATATTCTCGAAGATATTACAGATTTAAAAATTGCGGGACGTAGCGTTTGCGGCAGTACCGGCCGGCCGGAGCGTCGGAGGCCGCGGTTCTAGCACTTTGAATTTAGCAGCGATCGGACGCGTTTATTTTCGGAGCTCTCTAATATCTAATAATCATCTAATAATAATATCTAAGTTTTTTTTATTTCAAATATTTCAGTGTAGGAACTCTACGTAAAAAGGGTTTATTTTTGCATCATTGTGTCAAAATAATATTTTTTTAAACGATATTATGCCCGTGCAAAGCCGGGACAGGCTGCCAGTAAGTAATAATCGAAAAAAAGTCTCGTTGGAAAGTAAATTAAAAAAAACATTAAACGTAGATTTTTGCTCCAAAAAGTGCTAATTTTTGTACTACGCCCTACAAAATAATATCCGATAAGAACATATAAGTATTCGTACCGGCCGCGTTGCATGGAAATTTTCGATTTATGGTAAAAAGGGTGATGTTTTCTTCTCGGAATATTTTTTTTTTGTAAACTGTAGAATACCAAAATTTTTCGAAGCTAAGATAGACCTATAGTTTTCTTCGGTCAAGAAGAAATTATTAAAATACTTATTTTAAAACTATACAATGATTTTTTCTGTAAGATCTATCCAAATCCAGTTCTTATAAGGATACCCTAGCCAACAAAAACAAAACGCTATTATTAATTAATGCCATAGATTAACTTAAACCCTTTTTCAAGCTTCAACTAACGGTCTATTATTGATGTATTAAAAATAGTTACAGTAAAATTATGAAGGTTGCATTTTTTATAATTATCAACTGATTGATTGAAAATAACTGTATTTAATTAATAAATTATTTATTAAATTATTAATCTCATCCAAGTTTTAATCTCTCTAATAAGTATTAATCACATAAAACAATTACAAAACTAGCTGGAATTTATTAGATAATTGTGATGATGTGTGCAAAAGTTGCAATTTAAATACAATTAGAATTATTTTTTTGCTTATTGTGCTCGTCAATAATGCAATAAAAATAATTTGATTTGAAGAAACTGAAAAGTTATAACAGAAATAGCGATGAAAGACTGTGGCGCCATCTACATAGACGCACAAACCATCGTCATTTTGAAGATTGATGGGCTATTGAAGCTCTCTCCTACAAGGGTTTACAAGCAAAAGGCAGTTCATAAATCATATTGTCAGATAATAATAGTAGGCCATATGGTCGGCTGTTAGGATCAAAACTTGTTTTGTACGTAAACAGGACCGGCTCGGGTCATGCAACGGCAGCATGAAGTCAACTACTAGGTACTAGTGGACGCAATGACGCAGGCTAACCACATTATCTTCCTCGATGTTTTGTAAACATTGTCGTTAAAAAAATATTCAACCAAAATACCAAATAGATCATTTTCAACAGTGTAAAAACAGGTCCAGTTGATTGGATTCCGATATTATACGGAAAGGAGTGACTTTTAATATTTCCATTTGCACTGTGGATTGCTGTTTCTTTTGATACCGAAACATTATTTGATAGTAGCATTTATTTCTGAGTATTTAGATATACCCAGGCAAACGCTTTCACGCTGTCTATTTATGTAATGCAAATTTTCAAGTCGAACTTGGTGTGTCCATGGTAAACCTACAGAAACCCTAATAATCTTTAAGTCCTGGACCACATGATCGTAATAAAAGAAAAACATTGAATCGTATATCGTGTATGGGTTCGGTCATATGCAATCACTGATTCCGGAGTTCCAAACATTGGCGGAAATTCGAGAGTCGTTTCCCTATTAATTCCCATTTTACGGGCTCTTAATGTTTTACTAGGCTTTTGAAACATTGGATTCTAAAATATATTGTAGAAATCTAATCTTCTTTTCTTCTTCTAATCTTCTCTTGTATATTTTAATATTTTTAATAAACCTTTTACATATATCGGAAATTATTAGCTAATAAACACAGGAAAAAAGTTGTATATTTTACGTTAATTTTCGATTTTTTAACTGAAGAATGCAGATATTTAACAAATTCAAAACATACGGACATAGAATGAAGCTTTCTCAAGCGATAAAAAAACATTGGTAAAAATCTGACAAATTTTAGTGGTAGGGAAACGGCAGTCGCCGAGCAAAATTATTCCTTGGCATGGACAAAGAATGCATTTCTTAAAATTTTCAAATTTTAGATTTCCTTTGAGTTCACGAAAGCCTTAACCATACTGTGAGGGGACGCGGTGTTGTTGTTATTGAGTGTGTAGCAAGGTAACAATGGCGGCGGGCGGAGGGCGGGGGCGGGCGGAGGGCAGTGAGCGAGGGCGGGGGGTCAGTAGGGCGGGCGGCGACTCTAGCATCTGCATACAATGCCCGACCCGCACTACCTACCCGGCTCGACACCCACTTGTAATAGTCCCTCGAATAAAATATTAAATTCGGATTACCTTCAAATCATTTCACGCCGATGGAACATTTAAAATGAAGATATATATGTATATTAATACGAAACATTTTAAGATCTAGACCATATTACTTTTTGTGTTACCTAGAAAACATTAAAAGGAGAACCCAGTTTTTTAGAAGAGATTATTGTACTGCAGACTTTTTGTTCAATCATTAAAATTCGCTAAACACAATTTTAATATCTAAGAACATGTATTGAAGTTGAAACGTGCAAGTCAATATTTTTTTGTAGAAAGTATCTTACTAATAAAATTATGGACGTAGAATCAACCGTGAAACAAGGACACTTTAATAAGTGAAAGAGTTCTAAAATATCATCTGTTTTGCACGTATACATTTAACTGGATTAAAAAACACGGATAATTATTGTTGCCACTTCGATCGTAGTCCATTCAATGCAATGGTTCAACCGGGTGAATGGTAACACCATAGTAGGCCCCCTACAATTTAACACGGATTCCGAACTATGCAGTAACCAGCAATCTCAACGAAAATGGTCATTACAATCTTTTTGAGTCCAATTTCCTTAGCCTCAAACTCACAGCATTTTTTTTGCAAAGGCTAAATGCAGAGTCCGAAAATTAAACGTTATTTTTAACTTATTTGTGACTGCATTTTTACATTTTCAGCATTTATTACGCTTATTGAATATTATTTGAAATGTTCTGCAAAACAATATATAAATATAATCGTGCCGCTTCTCCTGAGAGGTATAGGCAAAGGTCATTCAACAGAGAAGTGGCATACGGTACGATCGCATAGCATACTCATTCTTCTCCCTCTGCTTACCGATATACATATATATCTTTTTTATACATGCTCTACAATTTCAGATGCTACGTGCTTTCATCATGTGGTAGTCTCGCGTTCTCCTAGGTCGCTCAATGACAATTCCACTCACTGCTGCCCTAAATTTGGTTCTTCAATGCTGCCCTAAATTTCATTCTCAAATCGACTTTAGTAAGTGCGTGGGATTCGAATTCAAAAGCTTGGTATCCACAGCAAAATAAGCATTTAAGTAGCATAATGGGGGTTTAAAATAATAATAATTAAATAATTTTAATAAAGAGTGGAAGGGCGTGGAGCTGGCCATGGCCCGGGTATAATATAAGAACGCATAGTATAAACGCAACCAAGAATATGACTGTGGACGGTGGAGACTGTGTCAGCTGCAGAGTCTTAATAAGAACGCTTTGAATCTAGAAGTTTAAATTGAGATGGTTTGATCACGCAGTGTAGGGCGAATGGATGAGCTGGTTTGGTGACGTAGAGTAGAGCGAATGGATGAGTTGGTTTGGTCACGTAGTGACCGCATGGATGAGATGATTTGGTCACGTAGAGTCTACCCAATGCATGAAATGGTTTGGTCACGTAGAGTAGAGCTAATGGATAAGATGGTTGGGTTACGTAGAGTAGAGCTAATGGGTGAGATAGTTTGGTTACGTAGAGTAGAGCTAATGAACTAGATGGTTTGGTCACGTAGAGTAGAGCGAATGGATAATATGGTTTGGTTACGTAGAGTAGAGCTAATGGGTGAGATGGTTTGGTTACGTAGAGTAGAGCTAATGGATGAAATGGTTTAGTCACGTAGAGTAGAGCGAATGGATAAGATGGTTCGGTTACGTTGAGTAGAGCTAATAGGTGAGATGGTTTGGTCACATAAAGTAGAGCGAATGGATGAGAAGGTTTGATCACGTAGAGTAGAGCGAATGGATGAGATAGTTGGTCACGTAGAGTAGAGAAAATTTATTAGATGATTTGGTCACGTAGAGTAGATAAAATGTATGAGAAGATTTGGTTACGTAGAGTAGAGCGAGTGGATGAGATGGTTTGGTTACGTAAAGTAAAGCGAATGGATGAGATGCATTGGTCACGTAGAGTAGAATGAATTGATGAGATGGTTTGGTCACGTGGAGTATAGCAAATGGATAAGATAGTTTGGTCACGTAAAGTAGGGCAGATGAATGAGAGAAGGTATGGCAAAGCAAAACAGGGCGAAATAGAGCGGAACTCTTGAGAAATCGAAAATTAAGGTCATCATGAACAGCGACAGAACGATGCTATGATGGATCCCAATACCGTCATATCATCTATGCCCACCCATCTGAGCATGCGGCGCGATGGTATGTGTGTATGTATGTATATCAGGCTGTTTTCTGAAACCGCAATCACGGAACTTCTAATCGTTTCTGTAGTATTGACTACGTATGATCCTAACCACAATACATTTTAAAACGCGTCTGTCTATGCGGTTAGGATTAGAGGCAGGACATCCTTATTTCAAAAGTAATTAACATTACTCGTTATCAGACAGAAAATACAAAAAATATACACGAGAGCAAATACAAGAAACCGTTTTGATGACATTTGAGCAAAAAATAAACACACACAATGTCTTCTTTTGTACTTATGTGCAATGTGTACTTTTGCACAAAGTGTACTTTTGTACTTTAGTGCAAAGTGTACTTTTGTTCATACTTTAGTGCAAAGTGTACTTTTGTACTTTAGTGCAATGTGTACTTTTGCACAATGTGTGTTTTTATACTTTTGTGCAATGTGTATGTACTTTTATACTTTAGTGCAATGTGTAATTTTGTGCCAATTTCTTTTGTTTAGAAACATATAAATTATTTCAGTGACTATCTTTTTAATGAAAAACAAAGGTACTATCTTTCAAATGATAATATCTTTCAAATGATCCGCACTTGAACAGTACATTCGCACAACAATGTAGGAAAAAACATGTAATTATGGCAATTTGCGCATCAAATTAGTAAGAATTGTATCTACAGGTGTTGGTAATAACTCTTACTAGCTGTTATGAATTCAAGTTGGCCCTATTTTCACAGAATAAGTGATTGCTATCGTGAGTTAATTTCGATGCGAAAAAGGATTAGTATATTGAAATTATAGTTTTTTAGCTTTTAGATTCATAATAATATAAATTAAAAACCGGTCAAGCGTGAACTTGTTCACTTGCTCGAATTCACTTGATGATTATTTTGAAATGTCACGCTGTTCAGAAATCTAGCCTTTTCTAAAAAAATGACGTTTTAAGCAAAAGTAATTCGTTGGTATATAACTACATAAGTGACATATTAATATATTTTTTTTATTTTCAAACTTTATTGTTTATTTAACATTCATATGCAGTACACTACTCTCGGGTTTGTCATATTTTTGTATTAGCCAGTTCAGCAATTCCAGCGAAGAAGAACTAGCAATAAACTCCGCCGGTAATTTTTTCAACATCTTAGGGCCGAGTGCACGAAAGGACAAGAAATCAAAATCAAAGTTTTTTTGTAGCGTTAACAGTAAGTATTTACAATTTATGACATAAGGAAAACTCAGGTGAAAACAATAAGTATTGATGATTTAACAAAAATCAATTCATGCCGTGTGCATATTGCATCTCTTGCTCTGAATGGACCCCCTTGTCCCCAATAGAGTTGTTTGTACCCGTAATTTCTGAAAAAACATTTGGGCTCCCACTGGGGGCGGGATCTGGAAACTGCAGCCGAAGTTGTTGAGCCCCAGCCGGTCGGTCGCAATGTTAGTCAATGTAGTAGACGGTATTATGGTCACTGAAGATTCCACCGCCCATGTGATTGGCTAAGTTCGTCGCCGAAAGTTATATCAAGGACCTCACCCGTTGACGAATACAAGTAAAAATGAAATTAAGCAAAGACAAATATATGAAAATAATAATTAATAAATGAAATACAGAAAACAAATCCATTCCGTCCTTCGTTCCTTTTGAAAATTGATATTATAAAAAAATCAGCTATCAGTACAAATATAGACATATCTTTGCGTTTATCAGAATCAATTTTCAGTTGATGTTTATCACACCAGTTTTACAATGATTAAACCCAATTAATAAATACGCTGCAATTCGTTTATAGGCTCCTTATTGCAGTACGTTATGAAAGGATGCTATGTAGTGTTGGTGGCCATCATCGCTGCGGCTACCAACACCGGTGAGGTATAGTCCCCAGAAACGAGCATCACGCCGGGTCCATATATCGCCTCTTTTAATCATATTTTATGGAAAGATGTGACCTATTCGGGACGAAATGAGTGTAACCGACAGACACTATAGAGCCAAATTATAAGGGTCCCTTTTTTCGCTTTTTGCGACGGTACCCGAAAAAGAAAAAAAGAAGTTGCATTAGAGATCTTTTTAGGGTTCCGTACCCAAAGGGTGAAAACGGAACCCTATTACTAAGCCTCCGCTGTCCGTCCTTCCATCCGTCCGTCCGTCCGTCCGTCCGTCCGTCCGTCCGTCTGTCACAGGGCTGTATCCCATGAACAGTAATAGGTAGACAGCTGAAATTTTCACAGAGTGTGTATTTATTTTGTCGCTATAACAACAAATAGGTAAAATAAAAAAATATATTTAAAATGAAAATTAAAAACGTGATTTTTTTGTGTTCAATCTTGTACGAAGGTACGGAACCCTTCTTGTGCGAGTCCGACTCGCACTTGGCCGGTTTTTTTCATGTTCTTTTTTCGTAATCTTTATTGACGACTGAGAGGGTACTGTATCTGCATACGGTGTACGTTTGAGCGATTTCAAACCCGAGGCACGTTCTAGTCTATCAGGGACCAAGGCCTTTGATCGTACCACTTAGAACACGCACTCATCACGCCATTAATAGCACGCAACAATATTGTGAGCAGTTAGCTTATCTGCGCGGTGATAGCTTAGCAATACGTGTTGGTTGCTGAGTAAGGCCCGCTGCTATCTTGGGGGTCCGCCGGTCGAGTTCAGACGCCCGACGCATGATCGCACATGTTTGCATCATAGTGCCGCGCCCCCAGCGCGTCATTCACGCCGTCGCGTCATTACATGCACCTATTATTTGTGAGCCTCAAATAGTCGCGTACTATGTTTGCTGGTCTCAGCGTAATGTAAATATTTATGCCATTGGCTGTTCTGTTTGCAGTGCCGCCTTAAGTAAAGGCAGTTTTTACCTGCTACACGTCAGAAGTTTCCGAGGTAAATTCTTGCGTATATCTTTTGAATGGTCAAACCTCGCTAGAATCGGAATACGCAGAATCGAAAAAAAACATAGTAACATCACAACGCTTTGCCGGAGTGGTAAGCAGATCTGAATAAATCTAAAGAAATATAGCGCCATACGCTACGATGACAGCTTTCCAATTATGGGTGCTACGAATTTGACCCTTCGAAGCTCATGGCCTAACTGGACCTAGTCGAAGCATTTCTTACCCGTACTCATTCTTTCCAGATAACATTTGCATGAAATGGGTTCATCTCTGCATGGAAAGCATTGCTTAGTCTTTGACAGAGCAAGCAAACACGACTTTTGAGACCTCCTCACCTCGATTTATTAGTGAAAGAACTATTAATTATTCTGGGTTATGAGTGGCAGGAGTACATTGTCCTCCGTTTTGCTCCTGTCGATGTGTAAGTGTCTGTTATTGCTGCGATCCGTTACATACAAAACTTCGGAATAGGATATACGAGAAAAATGCGGGTTGTGCAGTTGGGCTTTTGAGAGAGCCATACCACCTCTTTTTAGGGATCCGTACCCAAAGGGTGCCAACGGAACCCTATTACTAAGGCTCCGCTGTCCGTCGGTCCGTCCGTCCGTTCGTCTGTCACAGAGCTGTATCTCATGAACCGTAATAGGTAGGCAGAGTGTGCATTTATTTTGCCGCTATAACAATAAATAGGTACATTTAAAAAATAGTGATAATAAAAGGGAGTTCCCCATACAAACACCGTGTTTTTTGTGTTAAATCTTGTACGATGGTACAGGACCCTTCGTGTGCGAGTCCGACTCGTACTTGGCTGGTTTTTCGCTTTTTGCGACGGGACCCTAAAAACGAAAGCTCTTTGGATGCGGTCATTCTAACGCAAAACGGATCGGATTGAAATATCACTTGGAGATATTCATTATAAACTTCGAAGGTGCTAGAAGTTTAATATGTGTGATATTGTTTGTATGGGTTTCTTTAATGGGATAGGAACAACTTGTCTTTAGCATACTGGACGGACAGTGACCGTTTGACCTGAGCCGGTCCTTCGGCCAGCCACCAAGCACTGTCGAAGTCCCTTGACTGTGGCTGAGAGATATCAGTGCGACGATGACTCTTTTGAAAATCTACGTCAGCCACAGGAATCGCGTTGCACTTTTCATTAGAACTTTGGGTCTAACTCACCCACACTGATCATCGACCGAAAAGTCACCAATATATGCGATTCGCTGCTGACAAAAAACTTGTATCACATTGTAAACATATTTGTAATGCGTTGGGCACCACGCCTTACGGTTTTTACCACAGTGTGAGTTCAGATTTAGGCGGCTGCATGAGGAAAACCTATGCGAGAATGTACAGTCATGTTGTTTGATGAATGATCGTTTATTCATACAAAATATTAAAGTGTGAAGCGAATTACTATTTACACGACAAGTACTATTTACTCGTCAGCCTCGGTAGCTCACTGCTCAGTGGCGCAACGCCTCGGTGCTCGATCAGACAAGCAACACTGGGCGCATCGGACCTTTCGACTGCTGAGACTGCAGCGGTGCGGATTCCACGTAAAACCGTTAGGCCTTCTCTTCCTTATTTGGTGATAGGATTAATCCATTGCATTTAATGAAAGATGGTCAAGGTGAAAATGAGAATTTATTGAACCGTGAGCCGAAAATTATCCGTATTTTTATACAGTTAAATTAGTATAACCGTGAAATTTAAGGGTGGTGCCGAGTTAGCATGTGGTGTGTTGGGTTAATATCTTGGTGTGGATGTGGTATTAGCCATCCATGTCATAATCACACAATCTCTTCCGGGCAGTTAGTCACCAAGCTAGGAGATACAGAAAAACATATTAATTATAACCATTTATAGGTAACGGGGTACCAGCGAGTCAGGCACATAAAGTTCCTGTGAACACTATAGTACGAGAGCGGACCGTAGTCAACCCTACGTCATCGAGTAACAACATGGGACCCATTTGTGGTTGTGCGGATTAGAATAGGCTTCCTAAAAATACTAGGTTGCCTGACCCAAACCTGGAACGTTTTGTGCAGTAGGTAATATTAAATCACTTTTTTGGTAGAATTTAACGTCATCGAGTAACAACATGAGACCTAGCACAATTGGTAAAGGTCATCAAGAAAAGCTAAAAAAAAGTAGGTTGGCTCGTCCTACCCTGGCACGTTCTGAGGTTGGCCGGTTTTAAAATGTCGAAAAATAAAAAAAAATACGTCATCGAGTAACAAGATGACAATACCACCATTCGATAGTCCTATGAACATACTTCATAAAAAAATTAGGTTGGCTGCCCTCAGCCTGGCACGTTTCCTACGCGGCCATGTTGAACGTCGGATGCGCCCAGTTCTTATATGAATAAATTATTAAATTAATATAATATAACAGTTTTGTGATATGTATATCTACAAACCGGTGATGTTTTTATTGATCTTAACTCACCTTGGATAGGTAAAAAAAAAACAAAATAAAAGATTTGTGATATATTGATAGTTTGGGTGCAATGGTTGCAAAAAAATTCATTTCAACAAATATTTTTCTTCTGTCGCGCAAGATACAACTAAATACATCCAATAAATTGTAAATCTCGCATTAGAGCAACTCAAAATATTTTTACCACGCAATAAGAAGTCTGTCACTTTTGAATCTGTTAGCTGTTCTGAGATTCAAAAAGTAACAGAGACCTTAAGTCCAAAGGACCGCAAGGTTTATGGAACATATCTACTAATCTGTTAAAGTCCATATGGGGCAGTATTATAGAACCTCTTAGAATTGTATTTAAGATGGCACATTTCCAGACTTATTAAAAATTACTAGGGTAATACCATTGCTTAAAAAGGGATCTCATAATGATGTTGAAAATTATCGGCCTGTGTCCTTACATTCACAGTGTTATTAATTATAATCAATTCGGATTTCGTAAGTGTAGGTCAACAGGAGATGCCATTGCCTTGATGTTAATATCTATTTTAACTTCTCTAGTTAAATCTATGAGCACCTACGGCATTTTCTGTGATGTATCAAAAGCTTTTGACTGTGTAGATCACAAAATACTTCCAGGAAAACTAGAACACTTATGGTGTTAGGGAAAATAAATGAGGTATTTGTAAATTATATATATTAAATAGACAACAAAATTGTGAAGTAAACGGTACTAAGTCTGATGTAGAATCAATCACTATGGGTATACCGCAGGGTTCAGTTCTAAGACCGTGGTTTTATATGTTGTTATAAATGATATTTCAAGCTGCATCGCAACAGATAATGATATGATTTTATTTGCGGATGACAAATCATCAATTTCAAAAAAACGTATATCAGAACTACGGGAGTCCTTTATACAAGCTATGAACTCACTTAAATTATGGTGTGAAGCCAATAACCTACTTTTAAATGACAGTAAAACGAGTTTAATGCACTGGGGACCCAAATACGTAATGTGAATTGTGATGTATTAAATACAGCAAATGATCTATCTTCAGCTATAACTAAAGAAATAACCTTACTTGTGATACTTTTGGGGTTACCGTGGTCGTTAAATATATTTGAAAATTAATATGGCTTTTCACGCGGCGGGAGGAGACATTCGCCGACGTATCGAGCTGATCGTTCAGCCCGTTGTCAAGGAGGTTGTCCGCCACGTTCATACGCAGCAGACGACTGACAACTAGGCTCGCCGTGGTCGTAAGTCATAGGTGTGGGTCGAGGTGGTAGCGGAAATGCGGTGATAGCGCTTCTACGGTCTTCCTAAAATTCACAAAGACGGGAACCCCCTTAGACCAATAGTCAGCCAGATAAATGCTCCTACCTACCTCCTCGCTAAACATGTCGCCTCAATATTTCAACCCCTGTCTGGCAAGACGTCGTCCTACGTTAAAGATTCGGCCCATTTTGTGGAATTGTTGTCTACAGTGAAGTTGGCATGCATGGATCTATTAGTGAGCTTTGACGTCGAGTCGCTGTATACACACGTACCAGTCCAAGAGTCCCTCGACATCATCAGAAACTTAGTCATCAGCAACGACATCGACACTGAGTGCGTCAAGCTCCTGCCATATTGTCTCACTACGACATACTTTCTGTGGCAAGGACAATAATACATCCAGCGAGAAGGTGTAGCAATGGGATCACCAGTGACACCAGTGGTGGCAAACCTTTTCATGGAACCGCTGGAACAACGCACATTGCAAACTTCACCTCTTAAGTCAATGTTTTGGGTACGGTACGTGGATGACGTGATTTCAATCTGGTCACATGGTCGCCAATCACTCGACGCTTTCATCTCTCATCTTAATTAGGTTCACACAAATTTAAAATATACAATAGATTGTGAGAAGGTAGGCACTTTGGCGTTCTTGGAAGTACTTGTTGCTCGACAATTGGATGGAATCCTAAGCCACACAGTGTACCGCAAGCCGACACACACAAATCGTTGTCTACAAGCTACTTCGCATCATGCTCATTTTGGTGCATTTGTGTGGGTGCATTTGGAATCGGTCGCAAGAGCATTGAGACTCAGAGCACAGCGGTTGTGTGACAAAGACCATATCTTCACCGAAATGGACCCTGTGCTTCGAGAACATGGGTACAATTTTCGCAATGTCGGTCAGTCAGTCAGCGTGTTTGCATCCACTGCTGGACATACGCCTCTCCAATCCTTCTCCAGTCCTCCCGGCCCTCAGCGGTACGGAACCACGGCTTTCCGCCGGCGCACTTGTCTCATCTTCCCACCTGGCGAGTGGTCTTCCCACACTCCGTTTGCCTGTTCACGGCCGCCAGTGTAGGACACGGTAACTCCAACGGTTGTCGTCTCTTCGGCTGACGTGACCAGCCCACTGCTATTTGAGCTTAGCCACGCGGTGTCCAATATCGACTACTTTGGTACGTCGGCGGATTGCCTCTTTACGTACCATATCCCGTAGCGATATTCCCAGCATGGCTCGCTCCATTGCTCGCTGGGCAACTTTTAACCTTTGGACAACGGCGACCGTCAGAGTTCACGTTTCACACCCGTACGTCATGTCATAACCGGGAGGACGCACTGGTCATATGTTCGGGTCTTTAAATTTCTACGGAAGGTCAGACCTTACAGCGAATTTAAGCTTTCCGAAGGCAGCCCAACCCAGTTGAATCCGTCGCTCAACCTCCAAAGACAGTCCTTGTATACGAAGCCGCAGGATTTGACCGAGATATACGCACTCTTCAACCTGTTCGATCACTTCTACGTCGATAACGATTTGTCCTCCCGTCATACCCTCAGTCGCCATGACCATGGTTTTATCCCGGTTCATCTTCAGACCTACCTTTATCGATGCTTTATAAAGGTCTTCCAGCATGGTTTAAAGCTGAACTCGGGAATTTTACAGAAGAACAATGTGATCGGCGTAGCGAAGATGATTGAGGAAAATATTCACTAACGTTGATACACATGTTTTCCCATTCAAGCGTCTTGAACACATAGTCCGATGCGTTTGTGAAGAGCTTGGGTTAGAAAATGTGGGTGAGAAAGTAACGTAAATATAAGATATAAAAACAGACCAAATGGAATTATCGATAACTCTGTATCACGATTATTTGAAACCGATTACGGAGTACCTCAAGGCTCAATCATGGCACCATTGCTGTTTATTATTTTTATTAATGACATTGCAAAAGACGCTATGCTAGTACTTCTCGCGAAAACCATAGTAATTTACGCTGACGACGCAAATGTAATTGTTACTGATAAAAGTATTGAAACACCCCTTACAAAAACAACAAAAATAATTGAGGAGTTGGGTAAATGGTTCGCAGCAAATGGGTTAATGTTAAATAGTGCTAAAACACACTGTGTACATTTTAAGATGAAAAATATTAAACATGAAGTGAATGATGAGATGTTTATCGAATATAACGGTGAAGTCATAACGTTTGCAACATCTACTATATTCTTAGGCTTCACGTTGGATCAAAAGTTACGATGGGACAAACACATTCAACATGTTTGTGATAAATTAACAAAAGCTTGTTATTTCCTCAGAACCCTGTCTAAATGCTGTGACTTGGATACCCTGAAGAGTGTAAAGATACTTCGGTTATTTATACTCTGTCATGACCTATGGCATTGAGTTCTGGGGTTCTTCACTGGAAGCGGTTTCAGTATTTAGACTACAAAAGAAAGCAATTCGGATAATTACACACTCTAAATGGGACGCACTTGTTTGCACGCCTTTGTTTAAAAACCTAAAATTGCATACTATGTATGATGTGTACGTACAAAGAACTATTTTTTATGTGAGAAATTATCCGGAATCATATAATAATTTTAAACACGGATATTCGACGAGAAATAAAAATGTGATCCAGCTAGCTGAAAAATGGGCTGTCGAAAACTCCCTCCTGAGGTGTAGAATCGACCACCGCTACATCGAGGTACTCCGAAATCTGTATCGGTCCGCGACGATGACTGTGAGGCTTCATTAAAATACCCAACCCATCCCTCTTGCTAAAGGCGTTAGGCAGGGGGATGTGATCTCACCCAAGCTGTTCACAAGCGCATCGGAATATGTGTTCAAGACGCTTGAATGGGACAACATGGGTATCAACGTTAATTAATATTTTCCTCAGTCATCTTCGCTTCGCCGATCACATTGTTCTTCTGTCAAATTCCCGAGTTCAGCTTCAAACAATGCTGGAAGACCTTTATAAAGATAAGTAGTAGAAAGATAGGTAGGTCTGAAGATGAACCGGGATAAAATCAAGGTCATGGCGACTGAGGGTATGACGGGAGGACAAATTGTTATCTCGGTCAAATCCTGCGGCTTGGTATACAAAGACTGTCTTTGGAGGTTAAGCGACGGATTCAACTGGGTTGGGCTGCCTTCGGAAAGCTTAAATTCGCTCTGAGGTCTGACCTTTCGCAAAATTTAAAGACCCGAACATATGACCAGTGCGTCCTCCCAGTTATGAGTGGGCTGGTCACGTCAGCCGACGAGATGACGACCGTTAGAGTAACCGTGTCCTACACGGGCGGCCGTGGACAGGCAAACGGAGTGTGGGAAAACCACCCACCAGGTGGAAAGACGGCATCAAGTGCGTCGGGGAAAGCAGTGGGTCCGTACCGCTGAGGGCCGGTAGGACTGGAGAAGGATTGGAGAGGCGTATGTCCCGCAGTGGTCGTAAACACGCTGACGGATTGACTGACTGTTCTCAAACCATTGTACTCTTATTTTTTTGTAGGTGGTAGCATTTAAAGGTTTAATATTATGTCGTTTTTTTTTGCTGTAAGATCATCTCATCAGAAGGACTAAATCGTACACAGGTTTTAAAATGTTTTCTTGTTGCCACTGGAGTGTGCACCGCTTTAAGGTCGTTTCTTCAACCCCTGTCAGCCCATTCCTACGAGATTAGAGGCTTTACATTCGGCGACGAAGCTCCTCATTACATAATTCAAATTTGATTGAATGTAAACCTAATGTAATGAAGAATTTTAATAGTCGTAATAAAATAAATCGCCACAAAGTTACTATTCTTTTATTCACAGGACTTTAGGTTAAATATTCATGGTTATTTCCATCCTTTAAACATATAAATGTATATGTTTTCTATAACTAATACATAAATATTTTTACAGAGCTTTTCAGGTATTATTTAAACTATACCTACGACTTAAGAGCTGTTAATTTAAAATTCCGCTTCGGTTTGGATACATTGCAACTTTGTTACGATATAATAAAAGAGATACGTAAATAAAGAAAAGAGAGTGACGCCAAAGCTTACTAAACTTCCTTAATATGTGAGTGACGATGTGGACATGTACTTTTGTATAGACTCAGCAACGTTGCGTATATATTTATAGAAAACATATACATTGAAATGTTTAAAGAATGGAAATATACTCTAGAATATTTACCCTAAATTCATGTGAATTAAAGAATAGTAACTTTGAGATACTTCACTTATGGGTTTAAGTTTTGTGGCGATTTATTTTATTATGACTATTAAAAAATCTTCATTACGTTATTTTTACATACAATCTGATTAAAATTTTGTAATAACGAGGCCCGTGGCAGAATTTAAAGCGTGCGCCTCTAATGCCGTAGGCATGGGCTGACTGGAGTTGCGATTCCCTACGTTGAATGATCCATACGGTAGATTCCGAAAGCATATGTATATGAAACTTCCGGTTTTTACTCTTCAAGTATGCGGAACTATGTGCATCATAACCTAAAGTTAACTTGAGTTAAACTTAGTTAATAATTAGATACGACAATGCCCTAATATCACGTAATCAATCAATACCTATATCACAAATATTTCATTTTGGTTTTTTTTAACCTATTCAAGATGAGTTCTGATCAATAAAAACATCCCTGTTTATAGATAGACATATCACAAAACTGTTATATTATATTAATTTAACAATTGATGAATATAAGAACTGGGCGCATCCGACGTTCAACATGGCCGCGGAGGAAACGTGCCAGGCTGAGGGCAGCCAACCTAATTTTTTTATGAAGTATGTTCATAGGACTATCGAATGGTGGTATTGTCATCTTGTTACTCGATGACGTATTTTTTTTTTTTTTTCGACATTTTAAAACCGGCCAACCTCAGAACGTGCCAGGGTAGGACGAGCCAACCTACTTTTTTTTAGCTTTTCTTGATGACCTTTACCGATTGTGCTAGGTCTCATGTTGTTACTCGATGACGTTAAATTCTACCAAAAAAGTGATTTAATATTACCTACTGCACAAAACGTTCCAGGTTTGGGTCAGGCAACCTAGTATTTTTAGGAAGCCTATTCTAATCCGCACAACCACAAATGGGTCCCATGGTGTTACTCGATGACGTAGGGTTGACGACGGTCCGCTCTCGTACTATTAGGAATGCTACTTGTTGGATGCTGAATGCTACTAATGTACTTGGTGGAATAGACTTAAGGTCTCTTCCACCAAGTACCGATTGGCTTAATCTTCACATTAGAGGGCTTTTCTTACCATCTCGCAAACGATACCAGTATAAGATAATCAGCACTATAGTAATAAAGGCCCTTTAATTGTCAATTAAAATAAATCAGCACTTGGTGAAAACCAGGCTAACTACACTAAGTTACGTCACAAAGATCCGCAGATTGGATCAAACGTCAAGAAGCGAAAAATGCGAATTCCAAAGAAACTTCACGGATTTACATAACATTTTTTTCCGTCCACAATTATGAAATACACATTTAGATCTACATGCTAGGAGGAACATATGAAGGCAGAGAAGAAATTAGGAGATTATCTAAAATGTTGATTACCTGGCAGGCGTCCTTGCCTCCTACGTCCAGGATGCCGGCACAGATCATGTTTTCTGTTATGGCGCTCTGCCCGTAGCGCTGGCGGCACACATCACGGCTGATGGTGTTGACGGTGACGTGCTGCAGGTCCAGAGGTGCGCCACCTCCAAACTAACGCGAGCGAAAATATATTAAAAACATTTCCTTCTTCTGAAGGTATTCAGAGGTACTTCAAGTATTTTTATTCGAGTGGCTGAATGGCATGGTTATTAATATTTGACGACCTTAATAAAACTTCGACTAATTTATATGAATTACGCAATCCAGTTTAGACAACATTTGTGCTCTAAAAGCTTGAAAAACCATAGCAGGCTCCTGGTTGCTATGGAATCCATTAGGAAAAATTGCATAAGCCCTCGTCGTGAACTTTAACTGTATCTTTTATTTATTTTTTAACTGTGTGCAATAACTGTTTTCTCTTACTGTATCCTTAACTGTGTAAAACTTTATCTAGCTTTAGTATTTTTTCCACTCTTGCACTTGCTTACGTCTTATATTCACTGAGAAGTTACTGACCAATCTTTTAAAATTCCAGTACCTCTTGAAACTGGATAGTTGCACGCCTAATTCAATCAGTTAAAAAAACCGTTTCAAAATCATCTGATCTGTCACACGCGTTATTTTTACCAAGCGGTACTGTTCAATCGGCTAAAATAACTGTTTAATATAAACCGTTTTGGCTCATTAATAGTAAACTTACCGTTATACATTAATAAGAAATGCGTTACAATAAATGACTGCATTTTAATTGTGCTAAAACAGTAGATAGTTGGACATATTTTTTTTTCAGTGTTGTACCGGAATGAATGCCTATTTGAATTCTAGGCAAAGTTGTGAAAAGCCCAGCTTAAGAAAGTAACACCAAATTATGTAACGCATCATCACCTCAAGCAGTCCCCAGCCGGCGTGTTGCACTGGCACGTTGTCAGGTACGACCAATCCCTGCGCCAAGATCCTGGCCGGCTGCACGGCCGCCGACCACACCAGCGGGCTCTGCAGCAGCAGCATGCTCACGTCGGCGTCCTGCGGCACCACGTTGTACTGCGGGTGGTTAAACACGCGCAGCACGTAGTGGATGGAGCCGCCCAGGTTGCGCCACGTGCTGCCCGCTCGGACGCGTATCGTCTCTGGCTGACCGGACCTGCCAGGAGATCAGGCTTTAAACAGATTTTCCTGTGATACATTACTCACGTCTACTTGTGAATAACAATGTATTGATGATGGTGATAAAGTATCCTTCTTCTCGCAGCCTTATGTCCGAATTCGTGCATATATAAAAGGCATATTATTTGGGTGATCCAAAACAATCTTTTTCCAACGGGCCAACCATCACACATTCGTTCAACGACCAAGACGAAGGGGGGGGGGGGGGTGGTATTCTACATTCAAATAAATGTTGTGTTATTATTAGTAAACATCGTGACTTACGGGCCAACGAAGCAGTGAGCGGCAGACAGGATCCAGCGGGAGGTGAGAATGTTGCCGCCGCAGCTCTGTGACCAAGTTTGCGTGGAGGCGAAGAATCCGTCTACCTGCACGATGCTCGGGTACTGCTCGATGGTCGTCGACTCCCCTCCGACTATTCGGACCTGGGTGCCATCACTCGCGGCCCCTGCCAACACAAAACAAAATATCACTAATCTAGAACAGGGTTTACTTTTAAGATAACTATTGAATCAGTCTTGAAAATTATTAAATCAGTCGACAGTTTTAAACAAAATGTAAGCGTAAACTTTTATTATTACTAACATACTCCGTACATATCCAAGTGGGCAAAGCCACCAAAAGGATAAATATAAGAATAAATAAGACAATCGATGAAAAATCGAGTCAGAAAGAACTTTACTAAAGGGAAAAATATGACTTTTTTAAATATTTTTGTAGATTTTTAAAAGTTTAATAATCATAAATACGTCGCTTACGTGGTGAATTTGGTGAAATGAGTGAAATGATAATGGTGTGAAAGGGGAAAGTTTAAATTCGTTCCCAAGAGGGAAGATAATGGTTCTTAAAAACATAAACATTATGAGTACCGAAAACAATTTAAAATATCAATACATATCCATTGGAGTCTTTCAAGTTAAAATTGTTCCCTAAACTGAACCAAACGTGCTCAGTAATCTGTATTCGTGCTCGTAGTAGAAACACTTACATATTTGAGACTACAATATGGACTCATCTCACCTGTGGTGGTAGCCCGAGCGCTAATGGCCACCAACACTAAAAAGCTGAAGCTTAGAGATCCTTCCATAGTGGTGCTGCAATGTGGAGCCAATAATCAAATCGAAACGTATTTATAATATTTGGATCCATAATTGGGAAATTTGTTTGATAACAATTAATCCTTAATTTAACCCTAATCTTAATCGGGGAAATGGATTACAAAACGATAAGTGTATGTTTGCACTGATAGCTGACGCTTCAATGGTGATGTAGATTAATATAATGTAAAACCCACCAAAACAACTACATCCTGCAACGTAGTATAACGTGCTCGGTTAAGGAACGTTCGTAAAAAAGTAGTTTTTTTTATTCTCTAATAAAAAATAACACATAACGCAAAATTTTACGAAGGTTGCTCTGTGCTAGTTATGAGAAAATGTTCAATATCAATAAACGAAATTGATTTAAAAAAAGAATGCTCGTATTTTTAACCGACTAAAAAAATGAGGTTATCAATTCGATTGTATGATTTTTGTATGTTTGTTAGGTGATTATTCTATAATTCTAATTATAATTCTCTAAATTGTAATGATTCTTTTTTTATTTGCTAGGTAATTCTTAATAAGTAGTCCCATATACATTTTATCTAAATTGAATGAGCGCTTTTTGAAAAAATCAACAAAAACAATAAAATATAAACACAGTTTTGGTGGTTCCCTTCAGAAAACGTTTGATGAGATATTTATTCTAATGATACATTGATATGAACCTATTCTTAAAGAAAATTATCTAGTTGTTGGAATTATTATGCACAACCGGTTCATTTCTGTTAAAGCTTTCTCATCAACATCTACTTCAGGATGCCTTCTGAGTTTAAGAAGCGACTGAGGGCAACATAAATCTGTCCTTTTGCAAAATTCTTCTTTCCTAAATCGATCACATTGGACAGATATGACCCAGCTGAACCTCGACATTTGCAAAACCTTTTTGCGCTTGGAATGTTATGCAAATAGGGCAAGATTGCAATAAAACCGTTGATATCTTTTATTCTAAGGCCAAAAGTCGCGTCATCATTCCCAAAATCATTAACAGAAGAGAAGTCCATTACGTGTTATAGAATGTCGCATAGCATCTAATCGAGTCTCTCTGGATTCCGTAGATTCATTTTATAAACGCTTGTGCTCCAAACCTAGACGATGAGAACTTTGCTCCTCGGTCTCGTTTGGTAAACGTTCGTGAATCAAGTCAAGTCGATGAGAACGATGCTCTTCGGTTTCGTTTGAGTCGAAGAGCATGACTGACTGGACCTTTAAGCCTTGATAAGTTCGTGTATGCCCTCATCTGAGAAAATCTATAAGCCTGCTGCCTATCACTCTCTTTTCCATCATTCCTTTCCCTACTTTTCTTCGACGATCTTTGCACTCGTCACTACTTTCTTCCAAACGGCGCTACCTCATTTGTGCAGTGCGTCTGGTAGGCTTACCCATCATCACTTCACTATCACTACATAGTATAAAACAAAGTCGCTTTCTCTGTCCCTATGTACCTATATCCCCATGTGCGCTTAAATTTCTAAAACTACGCAACGGATTTTGATGCGGGTTTTTTTAATAGATAGAGTGATTAAAGAGGAAGGTTTATATGTATCATAACATCCATTAAATAGTGGGGAAATACTGTTATTTTTGATGTTTCCTATGTGATGTCGTAATAAATTATTTTTTTTCCGCTTACATTGCAAACGCAGGCTGAATCCTACGAGATTTATCAAAATAATGTACTAAGTATTGTACACATTGAAAAAGTCTACAGAAAACTCCGCGATAGTATTTGTCTATCTCTTATGGATATACCACAATAACATTTTTTGTCCTTAATTTTTTACGACAAATAATGGCAAATTTTCGAAGCGATTTTTACCAATACAGCATTAATCCTTATCCAATTAAATACCTTAAATACATTGTTGATTTAATATAGATTTATATGGCTGTTTACAGCATATGATTTAAATGAATATTTTCGAAGATATTACAGATTGAAAAATTTGCGTTTGCGGTAGTACCGGCCGGCCGGGGCGGCGCGGCGGGAGCGTGCCTATAAATAGTGCGTCGGAGGCCGCGGTTTTAGCACTTTGAATTTAGCAGCGATCGGACGCGTTTTTTATCGGAGCTCTCTAATATCTAATAATCATCTAATAATAATATCTAAGTTTTTTTTTATTTCAAATATTTCAGTGTAGGAACTCTACGTAAAAAGGGTTTATTTGTGCATCATTGTGTCAAAATAATATTTTTTTAAACGATATTATGCCCGTGCAAAGTTGGGACGGGCTGCTAGTTTTATATATAAACAAAATAAACATACTTCCCACTAAAACGTTATTTAATTCCCAATATAAAACGGAAGCAAAAAACATAATAGAATATTGCAAATTAAAAAAAAACGTGCACTTTCTTTGCGGGTTATTCTTCACCGAGTTAATCGAATCGATTATCGTGTGCTAGCATTGATTACAAGATTGTAATTAGGAGATAGACCTTATATGATGCCCATATACTTATAGAAAGTTGGAGTTTATGTTTGATTTTGATCTTAGATTGTTGGATTAGTATGCACAATCGCTTTAGTCGCAGACATTGTAAGCGATTAGACGATTGATTAGGAGAGATAATTTAAGGGCCCTTGGTTCCTTCAATTTAAATTCCTACAATTTAAACTAAAAAAGAACCAGCCTAGTTCAGAGGTCTGAGCTAGAAAACTAATTTTGTACGAATATATCAATTATTACACTCTACCAAGATGTTCCCACTACATCGCTAATATGGCTAGTAAGTGCTACGGTCCATATTACCTGAAATAAAGACTAATATAGGCTTTAGCTCTTTGGTGTCCAAACACAAGCGATGTGGATGTCTAAGGGTCGATATAATTACAATATCGCAGTCCGCCTCGCGCGGATCATGCGGGCAATTAGATCCAGCATATACATGACTAGGATTGAATGATTGTGCAATAAATTTGAAAACAGATACGGAGGAATGATTAAATTTAATACTTCTTCTCATTTTTAACACTGTCGCATCTATTGTAAAGGAAAGAAAGACTGTGATTTATGTTAGCCTTTGGCTTGAGTTAAGTATTAGGATAATTACATATATTTGATACATACTTATCAGACTTATTAGGACTGATTTTTTAATAGTCAGATAAACAGCCAGATAACTATTCGACGGATTTATTTACGCTTCTGTTTACTCATCCGATATAGTAATTCCATATGTTTATTAGTAAAATTATAGTCAGATAATTGTGATAGAAGATATAATTTTCCGGCAATGACTATACGTCTTTTGACAAACGTGAACTACTATCAGTCCGATAAGGACTATCTGAGGATTGAAAAATCGGCCCTCACGGAATAATCTTTATTTTGTTAGCACGCGCTATCTTGCGTGACTATATATCTCAGGGGTTGGACTCTACAGTTTGTACCATAGCATTGGATTAAATGTGGTCGAATGTATGGTCAAAGCAGAAAAAAAATACTGTACATGTTTTTTGTCAAGTACAATGTGGTCGTGGCCGCGAATTCCGACGGGAATGCGGTATGTTGGGCTAATTTATACGAGAAAACATAAACATAAGAACATACATAAAAAAAAAAAAAACATTCCGACGAATTGATAACCTCCTCCTTTTTTGAAGTCGGTTAAAAATAGTGAAAACAAAAGACCGGCCAATACCTTAGCGACATTAACACATTACTTTTAAAATAAATTGTAAACCAGAAAATTACAATTTAAAAAAGAAAATGTTCCTTTTAATTTAGAAGTAATGTGCAGGTAAGTACATAGTGCTAGCCGGAACCAATAAAATTAAATGATAAAATATTTTTAAATAAAAAAAGGACCGCCTTCAAAAAAACCGGAACTAAAAAGCAAAAAATAATTGGTTACTTTTAATTAATGTACGAAAAGCTATTTTAATTCTAACTAATTATGTACAATTTCTTAATTTTTAATCATCTTTTGAAGTCGGTGCCTTGGGTAGAGTTCGCTTCGCACGCTGCTGACCGAACAGACACTATTTCAGCCGAACACACCCGAAGTCTACGAGAGCGTAAACAACCTGAGTCAGCAATGATTGGTCCACAGAGCATTTTAAGCGACCGTTTGTCTAACTGGAGATGCCCTTAGCGTTGGTTTACGTGCAAGCTGATATCGATACAGCGCAGCGTACTGTAATTGGGTTACAACGATTATTAGTACTTTCGGCTTTATAAAGGCGCGCACTGGTGAAGGAGTACGTTAATTCGCTGCTCTGTGTTGATTGGTACTTCCCTGCGACATCGTTGTCTGAACGAGACGATTTCTGCCGAAATTGGTGAGATATGTACTAACCGCACACTCGTTTTGACACGTAGTTGAGAGCAGACACCTCAAAGTCGCTACCTATTGTTTTCTGTTCTTTTTTATATTTGTATTTTTTTTGTTTTGTGTTATGTAGGTATTTAGGTAGAATAAAAAGTACAAGCTACACCTACCTAAATATTTATCATATAAGTGGTCGATGTTTTTATATTGGTTTGTTCGTAGGGTTTTCTTGTAAATATTTTGTTTTTACTGTGTTAGGTATTTAGTTTAATTATAAGGCATATTTAAATTACAAAGTACTTGCCTAAATACCTACTTAAATACGTTTTTCCGACCTGCTTGTTTATTTAATTTTTGTTTTTGTGTTTTGTTCAAGTAGGTAAATGTAAGTAGCTACCTACTTATATTTCTTTCTTAGCCATAGGTGATATTAATCTAACTACTTGCAGCCCTTAACGTCTACCCAAGGCACCGACTTCAAAAGATGATTAAAAATTAAGAAATTGTACATAATTAGTTAGAATTAAAATAGCTTTTCGTACATTAATTAAAAGTAACCAATTATTTTTTGCTTTTTAGTTCCGGTTTTTTTGAAGGCGGTCCTTTTTTATTTAAACATATTTTATTTTTTGCTTTTTAGTGGTGGCGTAACTTTTGACTCAAGGTGGGCGAGCCCTCCTGCTCAACTTCACATTCAAAGTAGAAAGAAGATATACATACATATACAATACAATACAATACAATGAACGAGCATTAGCAGAAATGAAACCATTGAGAAATCTCATTTCTGACGAAAGGTAGACCGGTAACTATCTGGATTCATGAGTTCACGGTTGATACGTTAGATAATTGATACGATGAGATCACGTGAGATAGAGTGCTGTGACAGACGGACGGACGGACGGACAGCGGAAGCTTAGTAATAGTGTTCCGTTGGTGCCCTTTGGGAACGGAACCCTAAAAAGACAAAACAACGAATGACCGGAACCGCTGAGCTTCTGAATTTCTCATCCTTCCATCGTTCCGGTTAGTCTGTTTCTTGCGTAAGTTAAAGTTGTATAAAAATGTGTACATATCGGCCTCGTTTATCCCCCCTTAACAGTTGAATTTTGTAAAATCCGTTGTGAGCGAGCCTTTTCGTCTTAACAAGAAGCCACTGAAAATTTTAAGTTTCGAGGATAATTGGTTTCAGAGATCTCAATATTAGTGGTTTTTGCCTAAATGTGTTCATTTTGACCCGTTTTACCCCCCTAATAGTATAATTTCCAAAAATATTTTCTTCTTAAGCATTCCCATCTAAAACAAAACATACTCTGACACTTCTGGGTTCAGCGGCTCTAGAGATAGAAATGTGTACAATTTGCCCTCTTTTACCCCCCTTGAATACCCCCAACAGTTGAAGTAATAAAAAACCTCTCATACTGAGCAATCTCACCCGAAAAGAAAGCTACTGTAACTAAAAAATCACATTTCTGGGTTCGCGGGGTTCGATGTTTGTTATAGTTAAGTACCAAACTACTGAACCGATTTTGATTAAAAAAAAATGGAACCAACTAGAAAGTATACCCTTTCGAAGAAAAAATAATTTTCCAAATCGGTCCAGGGGTCTTCGAGTAATCGGTGAACATACATAAAAAAAAAAGATTCCGACGAATTGATAACCTCCTCCTTTTTTGAAGTCGGTTAAAAATAAAACGATTTACGCAATGCTCCGTGGTCGCAACGAATTTATTTAAAGCAACTATGCGAGTAATTTAGCTGTAATCAGCAACTATTTGCAAGATCCAATTGGTGTAGCTGGCGACGTTGGTGCTGACGCCGGGGTAGTTTTCGTGTGCGCAACCGATGCCCCAGGAGACCAACCCCACGAGGATGTTATCCGCATACAGCGGGCCCCCGGAGTCGCCCTGCAATACAAAAAACAACTCTTCATATATACCTCGGAACTTGTAAATTTTCAAATGTTTCAGAGGTCACCGTCATTTATTTATTTTAATTCTCATTAAATTAATAAAATTCGCATTTGCTGCAAATACCTAAGAAGTTCTTTGTTAAAGCAGTTATCGCTTTTGGAGTAGGCTTCTCTTTCAGAGTTTGATAAGTGCATTTCGTCACGAATGCGAGCTGCTCCATGGTTCGGAATCCATGTAAAACTGTAGGTCCCCTTCCCCTACTAGGTGGTAGGGTTTAAGCCCGCCCGGGTTGGTACCATCGCATTGGATGAAAAGATGGTCGAAGCGGCAATAAAAAATTGTCCGTGTTTTCCATCCAGTTCAATGTAGCCGTGCGCATAAAGGGAAGGTCCTGGTATGGCCCCTAATTCCTTCGGGAATGTGGTGTATTGGGATAATATCATAACGGTAGTTGTGTGGTATTAGCCATCCATGTCAGGTCGCATAAAAAAAAACACTGACATTACATGCAGGTGAAATAAGGTCACAGGGACAAATAATTGAAATAAAAAATGCTGTATAAATAAGTACATTATAAGCCTAGTGTAAAGCTAAACTCGAACCAGCATACCATAATTTCGCGGGCAGTGTATCTACCAATTCTGCTACTGTTTCCATGGCTTGAAATACTTTACATACTTTCCGGACGACAAATATTGAATGTTCACTCATAATGCTGTGGTCACCGAAATATTTGGCATCGTGCAGAAAAGTTCGACAGTAAAACGTTATTTTTCATAATAACCAAGTAATTTTTTTTTTTTAAGGAAAAATATTGTATGGAAGACCGTCTGGGTCGATGAAGTTGGTCAATTGACGCAGTAGTAAGGTTAGTAAGAATTACTCAATGATAACGGTAAATGAACAGGATTTTAAAACTCATTTAATTATATGCTCGTAATTTATATTTATTTTTTAATAGTTTAAGAATGCAGAACATATTGGTTGGGGAAAAAGTTTCTTCGCATTTTTTAAGAAAATTCAAAACATTTTTTAATATGGTTTATTTACATTTAACTAAAGTATGTAGGTACCATTTTGTTCGATAACTTTTTGCCATCTTGTAGGTAGGGACATGATCCCATTGCTATAGAAATATTGGGACTTCTGATCAATATACCGCGACAAGTGGTTTTGGCAGTCCTCTCGTGATGTTAACCTGACACTGCCTAAAGAATTCTGAAGAGACCTAAACAGGTGGAAATCTGAAGGTGCAAGGTCAGGACTATACGGCGGATGCATTAACACCTCCCAGCCAAACTCACTTAGTTTTTGCTGAGTGGCTAAAGATGTGTGAGGTCTAGCGTTATCATGACGAAAAACCACACCCCTTCTGTTGATTAATTCCGGCCGCTTTCTCTCAACTTCTTGCTTTAATCTCATCAGTTATTCGCAGTAGAGTTCAGAATCGATGGTCCTGCCTGGTGGTAACAGCTCATAATGAATAATGCCCTTCCAATCCCACCACACACACAGCATCACCTTGTTGCGAGTTAACCCGGGTTTCGCCACAGTCTGTGAAGCTTGACCGGTCCTTGACCACGACCTTTTTCGCACGTTCTTGTCGTACGTGATCCACTTTTCATCACCAGTTATCAGCTTCTTCAAAAATGGTTCGGTTTCATTACGTCGTAATAAAGAATCACAAATGAGTACACGGTTCATTAGGTTTCTTTCAGTGAGCTCGTGAGGTACCCAAATATCGAGCTTTTTTGTGTACCCAGTTTTTTTCAAATGCGCCAAAACTGTTTTGTGGTCAATTCCTAGTTCTTCAGCTACGTCGTAACTACTGATATGCCGATCTTGCTCCACTTTTTCAAAAATGGCATCCATTTTATCCGTAATAGGGCGACCAGAGCGACGTGCATCTTTGACATCAAAATTTCCGGATTGAAAACGCTTAAACCAAATTTGTGCTACTCTCACAGACACTGCACTAGGTCCATAAACATCGCAAATTTTTTTCGCGGCTTGCGTTGCATTTTTACCTTTTTTGTAGTAAAATTTTAAAATGTATCGAATTTCTTCATTAGATTCACTCATTTTGACAGTACGAAAAACAAATGAGAATCACACATTTTCCTAATTTGAATTTGGAATTATGTTCTTTAAAATTTAAACTTTCAATGATACCAAAACCAGCCAGATACAAATAGTATAGCCAAAGAGATTTTATTACAAGTTCATACATACTATAATGCGAAAAGACTTTTTCCCCGACCTATATTTTCACTCCCGGCGAAGCTGCTTGCCTTTTGATGGTGATCGAACCGTCGTCCAATAGAGGATAATAAAAGAATAAACGAATTGGTTTTAAGGATGCTATCGTTTAATTTCATAGAAAATCTCTCAGTTTTGATGCGTCATTACGCGTTTCGAAATCGAAGTTTCCGAAATATTACCGCACTAATCGAATGGAATGTGGTGGTTCAGAACACGTTGTGTTTTTCTCGAAGGCGAAGATTTACAAAGCAGATAGAGTTTTCGTGGAATACGTTTGCGTGTCACTCGATGCGATTAGGACATGCTTTAATATTGAAGTTTTGCAAATAGGAAAATTAAGGCTCTCGTAATACCATGTCGCAAAAGCCTTTCATTATCTTGCGTTTCAGAGGGATATAGATAACTAGATAGCATAAACTGATAGATGTAACTAGAATTTTCGGTACCTGGCAGGCGTCCTTGCCTCCTTCGCCAAGTATACCGGCGCAGAGCATGTCTTCGGAGATGGGGTAGAGGATAGCTCCAGCTAGCGCGTACAGCTGGCGGCACAGCTCACGGTTGATGGTGTAGATGGTCACATCTCGCAGAACCGGGGATGCGACGCCATTCGACTGAAACGAGTGTTATGCGACCGACTCTGAGGAATGGTGAAAAATATAGTCTCAGTGATCAAAATATATTTTTAATAAGTAAATATACTTTTTTTTACTAAGCAGGTACGTCGCTTGTTTCAAGGAATGTGTAGCATAATCGACGCGAATGGTATGTTTGGCTGGTATGGGTCCAGCCTTGTGAATTGTAATTGTAGCCTGTGTACTTGTAAAGTAGTTTTTTATACTGGGCTCTCTCTTTAATTATTGTATCCTTGCTTCACGGTCGATTATACTTACATACATATCACATTCCTATATTTTAAATGCTCCCTTTTTGTCATTTAATTCATTAAATAAATGTATTTCGTTGCCTTCATGGCTACGAGATGAGAAACCTTGTTGCCTTTTAAATGCGCCGATAATATAACAATTTAATTTTAAATTTATAGTGTTTGCAGAAGGTGCATTTTTTCTATATTGTAAGTAGAAAAAAAATTGGTTTGAGAAAAACGGTGGGAAACTGTATGGCACCGGTACTGGGTGGATCTACGATTAGCGAGCGTCGAGGATGGCGTGAAGGAATAATGTGGATTCGTTCACTCTAACGACACTGATATAAACGCATCTTAATGCGTCGCGGCCTCTCCAAGGATAACTTCGGATAACAAGGATAACTCCAAAAATAACTTTGAAATCTTATATCTCATGATTAGAAGGTAGTCCAGCTTTACAAACATGTATATAAAAGCGGAAATCCTGCGTAAGGATGGTGCCCGGATACACCGCCAGCGACCACAACCTGTAAACTCAAGTCCTGATCTACAGTGAACCCCGGCCCAGATGGTTGACTGGTACGTGGTCAGGGATGGCTTAGTTCTAGGCCACCGTGGTGTTTGGATGCATCGCCGGCGACCTCAACCTGTAAAATCAAGTCCTAACAGTAAATCCCAGTCCAGATGTTTGCTTTGCCTGGTACGTTGCCAGGGATGTTCAAGTCCTACCACATGGGGATGCCCGGATGCACCTCTGGCGAAGCATACCTATAAAGTCAAACCCTGACCTGCGGTACAATCCCTGGTGACCCCGGCCTACATGTTTGACTATTACGTGGTCAGGGGCGTTCCAGTTCTATTCCACGGTGGTGCTCGGATGCAAAGATCCTGTAAAGTGAAATACTGACCTCCGTCGTGCCCCAGCCCGCGTGGGTGACGGGCGAGTTATCAGGGATGTTCCAGTCTTGCGCCACGATGGTTCCCGGCTGCACAGCGTCCGACCACACCAGCTGCGTCTCCAGCCGCAACACGCAAATGTCGGCACCGCGCCGGACCACGTTGTATTGATCGTGGACGAATACACCGTTAGTATCCACACCGATGACGGTGCCGCCTTGATTGCGTTGGGTGGTGCCCGCGCGGATGCGACGCCATTCGGGACGGTACAACCTGCGAGGGAAGGGCGAAAGGGAGTTTGAGGTCACGGAGTCAGGTCAGTATTCCCATTAAAGTGAAAAGACATGTTTTTTCTGCCTTTGTTCGACGGAACTATGCTGTAGCAATAAATAATTGTGAGAAATTACCGTATATTACCTACGTAGAGCTTAAAATCCCCGGGAAGCAGTACGCTTTATGTTAATGAATTATGGTGTTCCACAACACAAGAATGGAATATAATTTTTGAGAAGTTCTGCACCGAAATCACAAAATTCACCTGCATTATATGTGAAACAAATAGATTGTCCATTTATTTATTTCGTGCTGCTCAAAACTGGAATATTCCTTCTGCCTACTTACGCATTTCCAGAAGATAGCAGAGTTTAGAAAACAATTTCAGGTGTAGGCTATTATTGCCAACCTCGCACATTGATGAATCGTCATGGACATCATCGCTGCCGTGGCGCTGCAATGAATTTTATAAAAGAGGGAAAAAGTACGCGTGTTCAATGCGGATGTCCCAATGTATTGCATGTGCTGTTACCCCACCACGTTGTCTCGCGAGTGTTAAATGCGTAAAGCCTTTGGACCCATGATGTGCAGAAAGAGTTGAAGCATAGATGAATAGAAATGATGATTCTATTGTTGAAGACTTCGCCAAATAAATTAGTCTATGTTATTGTAACAAAGCACAATTTGATACGAAAATGCTCACAATCCAGCGAAGCAGTGTGCTGCAGAGACGATCCAGCGCGAGGTAAGGATGTTGCCAGCGCAGCTCTGTGACCAGGTCGGAATCAGAGCGCCCCGGAAATCCACCTGTACGATGCTGGGGTACTGCTCAATAGTGGTGGGCTGACCTCCCACTATACGGCTGGGGGTTTCGCGACCCGCGGCCGCTGCGAACACACAGGTCATGGAGAAAAATTTAATTGACGATGTTGTCAAATCAGCTTTTTTGTTTTAAGGTAGCTTTTAGTGTTATATATGTTGTCGGTGAATACTGCTTAACATTCTTAATTTTTCTTGGACAGTCTGCAAAACTATCTAAAATAGACCTTCTGAATAAAAGCGCTAATGAAAATGTGTTAAATGATATTTGAATTTTCTGGAGACTTCATTTCATTTATGGTGATGGATTTCTAAAATGAAATCCTAATACACAGTGAGCAGAATTCCTGTAGAACACCCAAAGGCAGGAAGTAATGATTCAGATACTGAATCACCATATTAAAAAAAAATCAGAAAACATTTTAAAAGTTACAATTCTGTATTTTTAAAGGTGCTGTACCATGTGCTAGTGTGTAATTACCTACTGTTAATGCGCAGGTACTGTGGCATTGTGGCAGTCAACCACGCGGTGCCCTGCATCTACATCGCCAATATCTCCGTCGCCATGTTTCATCGCCAATATGTGCATCGCCAACATAAGCATCGCCAATATCTCCATCGCCGGCGACGGATCTGCGGTCCGGCCGCAGCTCCGTCGCTGGTGATGAAGCTGCGGACCCTTCGCGGAGCCGGCGCCACTATACGTGGGGGTGCGGGTCGGGATATTTAACCTAACCTAACCCAAACTAACTCCCAAACAGCTCCGTCGCTGGCGATGGAGATATTGGCGATGCATGTGTTGGCGATGCAGATATTGGGGACATATGGACTACCAACCGCGACACAAAGGGAGCTAATGTCTGTTCTCTGTATTGCGTTTTGTAGCGATTTTGTTTTTTTTTATTTTGTCCGAATTTTTGGAATCTTAAAGTGTTCTTCCTGCCTTCGGGTGTTCGACTAGTTTTCTATTCATCGTGTATACTTTCCAGTATAACGCTGTCCCTATTTCCCAATTGCCAAAAGGCAGAAGCCATTCTCTGTCGATAATGAAATGAAAATGACAACCATCCCATCCTCGAGATCCTTTATCTATAGTGTCGTTAAACTATGGAGTGTACTCCGCCTGCTGAGGTATTTCCCCCAAAGTAAACCCTGGGGTACTTTAGACATGGTGTGAAGAAGCACCTGATCGGCTGGAGTAATTTTCGCAGCCCCCGTGAAAATTCGAAAGCCCATTGGCATCGTCGCGTACCTCGTCGTGTACCTGGTGTATGTGTGCCATCTGTCGCGCTCAATATAAATAGAAGGATTAATCAGTAACCTCAAAACAATCATTCAAACATGGCCAGCCTCAAAGGTTGAAAATTATCATCCGTCCAAAACCCAACCGAGCTCAGAGGTGCTTATCTTATCGAATCGCAAGGCGTCGCACCACTGGGCTACCGAGGCTGAAATAATATACAATAAAAAAAAAGCTGTACTGAATTGTCTCACCAGTTGCAACGGCCAGCAGCACTGCTAGGCTGATAATTCCCTTCATGACTACAGCGCTATAAGGAACCGAGATAAATTTGCGAGCCATTTATAACCGTCGGCGATATCAGATACGAATACGACAGCATTTAGTGCTGTCGTATACTTTAATTCCAACGGTAGCCTGCTTTAATCCCTTTGAAATTTCGTTACTTTTGTTTTTGACACACAATTTGTTAGTGATGCTGATTACAGTGCATTGGATTGTAAAATAACATCGATGTAAAATAAGATACTTTTGCAAAAACATTATCTCATCTTCTTAAAAAATAAAAGCAATATCATCAAGGATGCTCCGCTCATGATAAAACAATATTATCAACGGTTTTTTTTTCATAAATTATAAAAGAAAAAGTAAAGTTTAAAATTATAGAGGGACCCGCTCGGGTCAATTTAGCTTAGGTCTCCATCCGAGCGGAGCCCGGTAAAATGTGATCAGATGAGCCCGGTAAAATTTGATCAGATAACTTCACGGGCATGTAATTCAAACGGTCAGTTAAACACAATGGATCTCGACCACAGCGCCGCTATCCATGCGACTACGAAAAATTATATGCAAGGTGTTTGGTTATTCGATACATTCTTTCTATGAGGTCATTCTAGAGCTAATTTGCAACAAATTTTGCCCAGTCAAATGGGGGTCTAAAAACAATAGTTTTTGAGTTATTTAAGTTTGAAGGTTTTTAATTATTTTTTGTGTTATTACTACGCTCTAGGCATTTTATCAGCAATGTTCTAACAGCTGATGAATGAGAGACTTCTTCAAAAAAATAAATATATTCAAAATTTCCATATTCTCATAAATAAAGGGTCATAAACGACAGTTTATGTAAAAAAAAATTACAACATTTATTTAAATCAGAGAGATTACTAAAACCACGTGCAATACCTTTCGTGGCATACACATTATGGAAATAACTTCATTATTTTATAAGCTTCCCGAAAAAGTACAAATGTTCTGCACTTTCACAAAAATTCCATATTTTTTTCGTTTGGTTCGGTTTGCACTGACAATTTTTATTTAAGAAAAAGTTTAATTTGTGCAAATTCCACCATAAATTGATAGCACGATAGCGATAGCGATGCCACACCGAGCTTAAGAGAGTTGTTACCCAATCGATTCCCCTTAGTACGGTGCTATAAATGCTCTTAATGTTGTAATAGGTTTTGAAATTCAGGATTCTAAAATATGTTGTCAAAATCTAGGTTTTGTATGTTTCTTTTTTTTATATACCTTTTGGATTGGAAAATATTGGTTAATTTACATAGGAATGTTTGTCCAATGTATGTTATTATTTTGTCATCTTCGTTTTTTTTTATTAAAAAAAAACCGGTAATTTACGAACAAATCAAAACATACGGATGAGATAAGCTTTCTCAAATGATAATGATAAATTCATGAACATATGACAACTTTTAGGGGTAGCGAAACGTTAGGGTCCGAAGACGATTTAGCTAGTTTAAAATCAACCGCCGTGCAAAATTGTGCCTTGGCCAATGGACAAAGATGTATTTCTTAAAATGTTCAAATCTTAGATTTCCTGTGAGCACCTTTGTTACCTTTGTTGCAATAATAAAATATTTTCAGAAACTCTCTATTTACAATGAGCTGTCTCGCTCGAATGTGATTGAGACAGCATTTACCACTTATTCAGATCGATGGTAGTGAGTGACATGACTTTCTCACTATGCGCATGCAGTGATGTGCAAGAGGCGGACTATCAGATTCCTTGTCCGGTCGACTTGAATGCACTTATTTTAGTGATAAGTCCGCCTTTATGCAGTTTCACCTTGTTAATTTCAATGGTTGTGTGTACATTAAACACGTACGCGCAAGAGCTTGTTCCAAATAAAAGAAAGTATCTTAAATTCATTCAACAAAATGTCACGTGGCATCAAGATAGGATTTTTTTCTTTATTTTTGTTTGCTGAATGCTGGAGTCATAGGACCGCTCGGCGTCCGTCTGTATTTCACACGTATTTGTTCTGTGCGTTATAGAATAAATAGGAATAACACAATAATAGTAAGTTGTACATATATTACTTACTAGTTGTATAACTTGTGCCCAAAATTGTAGGCTTCCCTTAGGATACAGAGTGGTCAAAAATAAAACAATGATTTTTTTATTTACATCAAATAAGTTTTGCAAAAAAAATTTTATGTCGTCGCGTAATCAAATCAAATAAAATAAATTTATTGCATAAAGTTAGAACTAGTACAGAAATGCAGCTGGTCCTCAACCAAAATTAGGCTTGTGCTAGAGAACCAGCCATTTTTTGCTACACATTTGATTAATATTGGTTTTTATTTATTAATATTGATTGGTTAATATTATTTACGAAAACTTTTCTATTAATTTCAGGCGTATCGACTCGCACTGTGTCAAATATTATAAAAGAACAAATACACGAGAGAAACCGAAAAAGAAAAGAAAGATCAGAGGCAAAATAAAATTAGATGATTTCGAACCTGGTGTGTTGATTAGAAACGTACACAAGTACTTCACCATCCACAAGGAACTACCTAGTGAGTGGCGTGGCCGCAGGAGTAAAAGCTATAAAGCTTTAAAGCTCAGTATAACTCGTAATAGCATCAAAACTCCTTGTTAGATTATAACGAATTAAAAAATTGGACGGAATAAAGTCTAATTTAAATTGTATGGCAAACAAAAAATTGTTGACAGATATATAATCATGATGGATTGACGTTGGAATTTATTTTCTTCATAGTATTAATGAAAACAAAACTAGCGGTAGTAGCCCGACTTATACTACACCAATTTTTGTATTAAATTAATGAAAGATCTAATTTAGTTTTATTTTGAATCAAATTATTGACCTAAAATAGTAATTTTCATTTCCTCATGATTTTGTTTTCTTACAGCTGCTTGTAAATGTTTTCCCTATCAATGAGGGAATTCTTTTCATGTGGTAACCCTAAAAAGACGCAATGGTGCGCAAAATAAGATATGTGGGACTATACTTTCCTACAATTTTGAACGTTGTGAATTATTTGTACGATATGTGGTACGCTACCAAATCTTTAGATAGAAATGTTTAAATTTTACCAAACCTTTTAAGATTTGTGTAGTCACCTAAGTTGATGTGTAATGTTGCAATGGTTATTAAAAGTGTTGTTAGCTTGGCTGAAAAAGGTGTCTAGCAAAAAGTGTTCAAAAGACTGACTCGAGGTAGGTTTATTATTAATGATTTACATTCAGCTGTTATTCGCGACTGTCTCTACAATCCATTCGCTGTAGGATGCCACGTTGGCGCTGACGCCAGGGTAGAACTCGTGTCCACAGCCGATGCCCCATGACACCACGCCCACCAGGATGTCGCCAAGGTACAGAGGGCCGCCAGAGTCACCCTGCACCACATAAACATACGGCTTCAATCACTCTTGATTATTACAGGCAAGTTGAAAAACTAGCCGTAGAACCCAGTATCATAAGTGGATTTTGGAAAAAACAAAAAATACGTGCAAGTTTGCGTAGAAAAAAATACTGAATGGTGTCATGGCCAAGTTTCTTTAAATTGTATCATAATTTGAGTTTAATTTCGAAATTGGGTTAAAAATACAATCGGATACTTCTAAAAATTTAATTCTACGAGTTTTAGTCGTACATTCTATTTAAGGGCGTCATAACCCCTGATTGCTTCAGTTCCATAGGGGCGTAAGTGAAACCATACTATACATTTTTTAAAATAATTACTACTTATTATGGAATTTTAAAAAGGTTAAAGATGCATATTTGAAAACTATATCGGTAAATATCATACGCTCATATTCTGTGTTTTATGAATATTTGTCTAATTTGAGAACACGAAGCACCAGAAACTCTCAAACGTTTTATCTTTAAATTATAGCTAGACCATCAATTTACATATTCACTTTTTGGATAATAGAAACACGTCGTTATTATTAAAATAATATTTTAAATTAAATTAAATGTTGTTTTACTTATGTACTTATCAATCTGAACTCAATAGGGTCTTATTACCCCCTTAAGTGTCCGTAAAACAGTTAGGAACACTTAATAATCTATTTCTTCACCTTCAGTTTCAGTTCAGTATCTTTATTTCCTCCATTAGACATGTATTACACACTTGGATTCGTCATTTTTTTTCCTGTCGCTTCGATTACTTCTAGCGAAGAAGAGCCGACAAGAAACTTGTTCACGCATGCCCCGTTTAAGTACATTCATAGTATGTGAAAAACAAGAAAACTTAAGATTTACGAAACTTAACCATTTTTTTTATTAATATTTACAAACTAGTTTACAGTGATTGATTGATCACTACTGCTCACAGAGAACATTATTATATACATTGGTGAAAAGCAAACTCTTGACTACAATGACATCATATTTTAAATTAATAGGAACTATGATCTAAATTATTCAGGTGTAAAAAGCCATCGTCATTTTTAATAAAAGGCAATATTAATTCATATATAAGTAAGTAAATCTTAGTCGGTAGTCATTTAAGGGTTTGTGGAAAACGGCTTACTCACGGTGTGTCGATGATGCGCGACGTTTCGGACCAATCGCTTGGTCCATCATCAGGCACGTTTTCCACAAACACTAAAATGAGTACCACGGTAATCTCAAATCATATATTAGTCCATAGTTTTTAACGTCAAAAATATTTATTAAATTGACGACAATCGCGGATGCTTCCATCGTTATGGTGCCATCACCCAAGTAAATTGCATTTTGAAAAAGGTGAGTAAACCTAACCTAATGTAACCAGATTTTTTTTGTACAGATAGTGATGATAAAGCAGAATATGTGTAAGTCACCTGGCAGGCGTCCTTGCCTCCCTCGTCGATGATGCCGGCGCAGAGCATGCCCTCGGTGACGGGGTACAGCGTGGCCCCGGCCTCCGCGTAGCGCTGGCGGCACACCTCGCGGTTGATGGTGTAGATGGTAACGTCCTGAAGATCTGGAGGCGCGCTGCCTTCCGACTGAAATATAATTTGCGAGGACAATGCTGAAATTTCCATGTTCTTGAGGATGCAGAAGCTATGAATGATTATTTTGGTTCGGTATTCCCATAGGAAACATATGCATTTCAATTTCTTAGGGCCGAGTGCACGAAAAGACTAAAAATCTAAATCAACGTCAACGTATGATTAAACACGTCCATGCTCCACGCTCACGACGCCGTCGCGCCGCACTAACTTGTAGTCCGGCCGTTTGAACTGAACAAACTCACTTTGCAGCGTGCCTTAGCCGGCGTGGACGACTGTCGCATTGTCGGGTACTTGCGAGCCCTGCGCGACGATAGTGGTCGGCTGCACGGCCAGCGGGAACACCAGTGACTCCGTCAGTCACACCACGCTCATATCGCCGTCGCGCCGCACTAAGTTGTAGTCCGGCCGGTTGAACTGAACAAACTCACTTGCAGCGTGCCCCAGCCGGCGTGGACGACTGGCGCGTTGTCAGGTACTTGCGAGCCCTGCGCGACGATAGTGGCCGGCTGCACGACCGGCGAGAACACCAGCGGCTCCGCCAGCCGCACCACGCTCACGTCGCCGTCGCGCCGCACCAGGTTGTAGTCAGGCCGGTTGAACTCGCGCTCCGCGTAGACGATGGTACCGCCTTGGTTGCGCCACGTGCTGCCCGCGCGGATGCGGCGCCTGTCGATCCGGTAGAGCCTGCGGCGATTTAATTGCCGATCGTAAAATTATACATTAAAAAGCACGCATCCAGCGTGCGATACCAGTCACTGCCGTAATTCCGTACACTAGGATACCATTTTGGTGTTCTGAGTAGAAAACAAGTTTCAGTTTTCATACGAAGTTCTACTCTGAGACTGACGGTGGGCAAGGGCAGGCTCGCGGGGGCGAGCGCTCACGATGGCAAGAAGGAAGAAGTTAGCATAGTAGCCTTAACAGGAGCGGACGGTTCGGGTCGAAACGAAATATTGTCTCAGTTAGGATACTATGACCATTGAAATTATTATAAAATTCATATCTAACCAATGGGAGATGGACTGCTGACGACTTAGTCATCAAGAAACTTAGCATTTCACATTAATAATACTGTCACCCTTGAAATAATTATAAAATTCGTATCCAACCAATGGGAGTTGGACTGCTGATGATGTGGTCATCAAGGAAACTTTGATGGCGAAGTTGCCGTATACCGCGACTGCTGTTACACCATGTATAGCGATCTGTACTCACACGCCAGCGAAGCAATGAGCAGCGGAGAGGATCCAGCGTGATGTGAGGATACTGGCTCCGCAGCTCTGGCCCCAAGTGGGGATTATGACGCCCAAAGACTCAACCTGAACGATGCTAGGGTACTGCTCTATGGTGGTCGACTGACCTCCCACTATGCGGCCCTGCACGCTATCCGCAACCGCTGGAAACCAAATGGTAAATATTGTTATACTCGCCTATTTACTGCATAGGCAAAATTTTATATTATATATATAGAATATATATATACAAGTCGGTAATGGAGGTAATGCATGGCCTAAATCCATAGAGTCGAGCGTGTGTCTCCTATTTAAGCATTTCCATTCCAATTTAAGGGAGTGTTAGCACCCGATCACATTCAGTTCCATAAGGGAGTTTTTGTTTTTTTTTTTTTTATGTGCCTGGACATGGATGGCTAATACCACAAGTTCTGTTCATGGTATTAGCCCAACACACCACATGGGAACTAGGTGCCATGCCAGGACCTTCCTTATATTGCACGGCTACATTGAACTGGATGGAAAACACGGACAATTTTCATTGCCGCTTCGACCATCGTTCATCCAATGCGATGGTATCAACCCGGGCGGGATAAACCCTACCACCTAGTAAGTAAGGAAGGGGACCTACAGCTTAACGTGGAATCCGAACCACGGCCAGCCTCTCTCAACGGTCGAATGGTCACCCATCCAAGACCAGACCGGACCCAGCGTTGCTTAACTTCGGAGAGCGATCGCCGAAGTGTCGCGCCACTGGGCCACCGAGGCTGACCGTGGTAAGTAAGTGAAAAAAAATCTATTGATTATTTGGCTGCATTGTAAACATATAATTATATATATCTGAGGCTCCCCTTCTCTCTTCAGACTTTTTTTATGTATTTTGGTACATATTTGTCCCGTTTGAGCAATCAAAGCATCGGAGTCTTACAGTTTTGTCTTTAAATCATGGCTAGACTATCAATCTAAAAGTGTACTTTTTTATTATAGAAATTCGTAGTAGTATTTTGAAATAAAATTGAAAGTTGTTTAACTTAGATTCTTATGGAACTGAAGGCAATGATGTGATTTATCGCTCTCGAATAGAGCCTTTGAATATGATTTTGATAAATTAGTCTTAGTAGACACAAACGACAAATATAAATCAAACGTCTATTAGCGAGTACTCGTCAAAGTGATCTTTCTCACCAGCTGCGGTTAAGGCGGAGACAACGGACAGCAATACGACTAAACCGAGAGCTCCCTTCATGATGGCTGCGGCAATGTGAATCGAAAACAAGCATCCTTCTATTTTATTCTACTTAACGATATCATGGGAAAAATGCTGGGATTAACTATAATCATACTGGCACCTGTGTGTTATTTCCTAATTATAAATCCCCGATTATTAATCCCCTATCGGAAGGAAAACCCGAAAGTGATTACGTTCTATGTAAATGATTAGGAGTGATGATAAAACTTACGTAAATGATACTAGATTTTCAATAGTTGAGTATAATTATAAGGCAACAACAAAAATAAAGGGAAGGAAGTTGCATGATACCCCAATTCCAAATAACGCAAATAAAATAATAGCCATCCATGTCAGTTTCATAAAAAAAACAATAAAATACCCCATGTTTTATATTTTTTTCCTAATATGATAGTGTGACTACAGCTAATTGCGTTTATTTCGATAAGGTCATAAGTAAACAATATTTAATTTTATTTAAAACTAGCTGCGGTACCCGGTTCCGCTCGGGTCCATGTCCTTTCGGACTGATGTCGAGCTGAATTATTTCCTAGATAAAAAAGTAGGTAGCCCAAAAGGCTGGTCAATAAATATGTTATTTATCTGCTACTTTTTAATTATAACGGATGGAGCCGATATGAATTAATTAAATAAGAAATATTCTAACGTTCCCATTTATAATACATAGGGCGCACTATAAGTTTCACTATAAGTTTTCGGAACTGGCCACTTAGCTAAATAATATCTTAAAAGTAATTAAGTAATTTGGTATTATAACCCATAGGGCCGTGTGCACGAAAGGGAAAAAAATCAAAATCATCGTCAGCTTAAACACGTCACTTTGTATGGACAGTATGGAAGGAACTCCATGCGGTTCACTGAAAGTGACGTATTTGAACATTGATTAACTCATCCCTCTCGGTATGCAATCGGTTCTTAGGCTATTTTGACTTGTTTGTTTTGTCTTACTGTGACTTGTTTTTGCATTATGGCGTCATTTAAAAAAAATGCGTGTCTATATATCACCATATGGTATTAACTTATGAAAATGTTCATAGCATTATTTTATACGATTTTAAGTGTAATTTGACGGCTCAGCAAATCCTTGCTCGGAATCAAACTGCTTTTGACGATGAAACACCATGAAAGGGGACTATCGCGTCAATCTTGTGATTAATTTCGTGATGTCAGCTTTATACAACAAAAACATAAATGATGTGCGCCGTAAAATGAAACAGACAGGCATGCAGACTGTTGCTTTGGGGACTGTGAATAGTGATTTGTATAACACCATCTGTTTGCTGGAAGTAAATGACGAACTTCGTAAAAATAACAGTAAACGCAGCATATTTTTTTATTTTATTTCTTACTTACGTTAAAATGGATCTAAAACACGACAATTTTCATGCCCCGATGATGCATTCCTTCTATGCGATGGTACCTATGTATCTCCCAGGCGGAATGAACCCTACGAATGATGTACAAAAGTTTTACGTGGCATACAAACCACTGCCAGCCTCAACATCGAATACGGTCACCCATCCGTAACTGGAGCGCACTCAGAGACGCCAAACGTAGATTCAATTCGCATATAAATCGGGTGAGTGGTTCGCAAGTTTTTTTTTATGCGACCTGACATGGATGGCTAGTATCACTCAACTACCGTTATGATATCAGCCCACAATACACCACATTCCCGAAGGAATTTGGTGCCATTCCAGGACCTTCCCTTTGTGAGCACGGCTACATTGAACTGGATGGAAAACACGGACAATTTTTCATTCCAGCTTCGACCATCTTTTCATCCAATGCGATGGTACCAACCCGGGCGGGCTTAAACCCTACCACCTAGTAGGTGAAGGGACCTACAGTTTTACATGGATTCCGGATGATGGAGCAGCTCGCATTCGTGACGAAAATGCACTTATCGAACTCGGAAAGAGAAAGACAGTGGTGCAAGTCGGTATCGAACCCAGGCCTCTGGTACGCTAGGCCAGTCCCCGCGCCACTAGGCTACGAGCCGCTCAAGTTATAAGCATTTCACCCCACTGCTCACCGCTCCGGTAATTTAGAGTGATTTCATGTAGCTTTTAAGTTGTGAGCAGAATCAGGCTAGACGTGGAAACCAAAAGGTCTACATCGGATCTTAATTTATAAGCATTTCAAACCACTGCTTATTTGCACACCCCTCTCATAATTTTGCCTGATGCTAATTAGTCCTAAACTTGCGGGAATAATAAACCCATGCGATACAAATTAGGTACAATTAGTGAGTCTCGAAAGAAGATACATAAATGCAATCAGCGATAGCGCCATTTCTTGACCAAACACATATGAACTATTCATTAAAAAACAGGTGCGTTTTCATATACCTAGTTTGAAGATATAATGGGTTACCCATACAAATTTTCATATGTTTCATGATCTTCTATGAGACAAAAGATAGTTCCCCATGCCTTATTTAATGCTGTTCTGACCTGTACAAAGTTATTTTACACAGAAAGCAAAGAATATAAATAACGGAAAAAAAATTGAGGCTATCAGGATTCGAAACTATACCCTCCCGAACAAAATACGTATAGAAGAGTCGGTAATTCGCCCTGCGCTATCCGCTTTCTGACATTCAGTGCGAAAATAGTGAATCATTTCTATTTTAACCGACTTCAAAAAAAGGAGGAGGTTCTCAATTCGTCGGAATCTTTTTTTTTTTTTTCTCTTTTTTTTTATGTATGTTCACCGATTATTAGAGAGAGCGGTCAAAATGACGCCGCCAGTAACGCCACCATACGCAACGGAATGGTATTAATTTTGTTTGAGAGTAATTTCATTATATTTATACATATTTAGCGTGATGGTATGTACCTTAAAGCGTTCTCCGCGATGTTCTCTTGAAATTGGTTTAAATCGCATCTTGATCTGTTTTGTGGTTACGGAGATTATCTCGCGCATGTGGACAGACGTTGCCTTTTATATAAGTAGAGATTTACTAAGACGAATTTGATAATCACAAAAGTAAGGAAGGCGAGGAAATCGTCACCAATTTTTGTGTTTTTGGATCGAACTACCATAGTTAAATTGTTTTGACTAAGGTGTATCCGAATTGATACATTTCAGACACTGTAAACTCATAGAAACGTCAGCCGATGCATCCAAATTCTCAGTGATGCATTTACTGAAGTGCTTACTATTTTCGCATTAGAACAAGAGTCTTGTATAGTGCAGCGCGCTGAGCGTCGTGTCGCTTCCCGAGCCAGAGGTTCGTGGTTTGCGGCGCATCGCGTTCCAGGTTTTTTTCTATATTGTGATCGGTTGCAGGTTACTCTTAGATTTTCTAGCTCATTTTAGTGGGCCCACCACCGTCGACACCTATTCTGAAGGATATAATAAGCATATTGCTAGTTCAAACACTTGGTAATGTGCTAATTTTGCCTCCAGAATCCGCAGAGTTGTGTGTATTCAATAGTTGGGAAAAACGTATGTAAACAATTTGGTGTCTCGGCACAAAATACTCATAAGGTTTTATTGACGGCTGTGACCAGATTTCCCCATATACAAATTTGAATATTTGCATAAAAGATATGCGGTCAACTATCTAAAAAGCATAAAAAATGGTTATTCAAGAGAAACGTGCAATTCGAGAAAACAAGCTAAATATTATCACTATTATACAATAGATGGCGATGCGCATCGGATTATTATTTTAGCTAAAATATATTGTGCATGAACGTATTTATGAAAATAAATATAATTGTACGGCTTGTGGCACAATATACCTAATTGATAAAAGATTATAGTAAGAAATGATGAACATTTGTATAATCGTAAATTGTTTAAATATCTGTGGAGGGTCTTCGGCCTCGCACGAGGCTATAAGAAAATGTCGGTGCCTTACTGCGCTCGGCGGGCCGCCTCCTGAAGTTCGGAAGATCACGCGGCCATGGTTATGGCGTCACGAAGTCGCGGCAAGCCACCAGGACGCCCTCAGCGAGGGATAAAAAACTTGAGAAAATAAAACTGTGAGAGCTCACATTATACGTTTATTCGCTCCAACATCGGAAACGGAAGAGAGGCATAGATTATAAAATTTTCAGTATTACCAGTTATAATGTTGCCAGTACGAAAACAATGAATTGTCCATAACTCCCCCCTTGAAAGGACATCTTTCAACATCTCAGAAACTCTAAAATCTGAATAAAGTATCAACGACACATCGTAGACATACATTTTTGACAATGGCAAAATCCTGAAATTTAATGACCTTGACTTTAAATATTTGTAAAAATATTATCTCACAATCTACACAAAATAACCCAATAATTACTTACACAGAATTAAGAGCAAAATAGTTTGTAAGACATAACATAGATTTTTAAACAATAGTTAGGCATTGAAATTAAGTTAATTTGAAGAAGGAAACATGCATGATAGCTACAAGCTATACATATCATAGTATAGCGAGAACACATTATACAACCAAATTACTAAAGAATGCAAGAGGTCTATTTTTTAACATATAGGTTCGACACTTTACCAACTTACAGAAACACGACATAATAATTTTGGTGGGAATAATGCAGTCAAGCACAAAAAATAGTAGCTTAGGCTTGACATTATCATGCAGTCTATGAAATTTATATAGAATGCACCTTGCAATTAAATTAATGTGATCATGACAATAAATGAATTTGGATAGTAAAACTTTTACTTAGAATTCGAATGAATTGATCAAGACAAAAATATTACAAATTATATAAGCACTCCAATAATATGATTCAGCAATTTGAGAACAAAATAATTTTATAGGACATACATTTTAAATAATCGTCTCATACTGAATGTCGGTTGATGTTAAGCAACGCATAAGGCTATACTAAGCTATAATGTAATATAGCATAAGCGTATAAATTCTATATAACCAAAACATTTCATAATAAAAGAGGCCTTAGGATTTTAACACCGAATTGTCTCAAACATTAATATGACACAATAGCTTTGATTATTTATACAGTTAATAATAAGGTCATGCACACATTTGTAGACAGATCATGCAATTTATTCAATAGGTAGAATGCATATTTTGGTGATTGGTCTCGTAATAATGCCATTAATAGTTTTTATATTGGCGGCTCTGATGTGACCATCACGGCCGGTTATCAATTCAACAATTCTTCCAATACACCATGAAAGAGGCGGCAAATTATCATCCTTAATTAACACAATATCATTTTGTTTCAAATTAGGTTTAATTTTGTTCCATTTATACCTTGCTTGTAAGGAGGTAAGATACTCCTTGTGCCATCTTTTCCAAAATTGCTGTTTACATCTTATTATTTGTTCATATAATGATAATCGATTAACATCCACCTGTAGAACATTTGACTCTGGAAAGGACGTTAACCTGTCATTGATCAAAAAATGAGCTGGTGTCAAGCAATTGAGATCATTAGGATCATTACTGGAATAGCAAATTGGTCGAGAGTTTATGACACCTTCAATTTGAATCAAAGCGGTATTCAAATGTTCATATGACAATGTTGTTTTTCCTAAAATGCGTTTTAAATGGTGCTTAACCATTTTCACACCACTTTCCCACAGGCCACCCCAATGTGGGGAGTAGGTGGGTATGTAACACCATTTTATACCTTCTTTTGAAACACAATCAAAAATTTCAGAATTAGAATTGTTCAGCAAGAAATATAATTTATTGAGTTCGTTATGAGCTCCGCGAAATGTGGTTGCGTTATCACTAAATATCCTTTCAGGTTTTCCCCTACGATACCAAAGACGATTTAGTGAATTAATAAATTCTCGGGATGATAAATCTGAAACTAATTCTAAATGCAATGCCTTGGTAACCATGCAAATGAACAAGCATATATAACCCTTTGTAATGACAGCACTTCTTATGCGTGATTGTTTCACTGAGATAGGACCAGCGTAGTCGACGCCTACATTAAGAAACGGTCTGGCAGGTGTGATACGCACCGCCGGTAAATCAGCCATAATCTGATTCATTCCTTCTGCTCTAAACCTAAAACAAGCAATACACTTATGTATAAGTTGGCGTACTATATTACGTCCATTTATGAACCAAAAACGAGTGCGTAAACTAGCCAAAGTTGATTGAGCGCCTGCATGCAATAAGCGCTCATGTTCGTAAATTACTATTAAATTAGTAACATTACTTTCCGGAGGCAAGATCAGAGGAAACCTTTGTTTATCATTAAGGTCTGAATATTTTAGTCGGCCTCCGACACGTAATAGTCCGCTTTCATCCATAAAAGGATTTAAGAATTGTAACTTGTAGGGTTTTAAATCAACACTGTTTGATTTATTCGGATCAGACAGAGAATCCATTAATTTGCCATACCATTCTCGTTGTATAATTTTCACAATGACGGTCAAGGAATAGTTCAATTCTTCGCTTGACACAAATTCAATATTTCTGTTTGATTTGTCAGTTCTAACATTATGAATGAACCTTAGGACAAACGCCATACTGCGCTGGAGTTTCGACAGCGATGAGAATCGCTCGAAAAAGTCTAAAAAAACAGTATTCCTGGGAGCAGCTACGGTTGTAACTGCGCAAGAAACGTTGTTTGATCGTGCTTCTAAATTCAGATTGTGCGTCCCTGAGAAAGTAGTCTCAGGGGGCCAACTGTCCACATTTTGTGACAGCCAAGGGGGACCGGACCACCATAGGTCAGATGTTTTCAATTCAGTGGGACGAACTCCACGTGAAACTAAGTCGGCAGGATTGTCAGCCGACCGCACATGATGCCAGTCCTCCTTGGCGGACAACGACTGAATCTCCGAAACGCGATTAGCAACAAAGACATTCCAGCGAGATGCCTCAGATTTTATCCAACACAAGGTAATGGAGCTATCAGTGTAATAAGAAACCTTGATATGGTTCATATTTAATGTTTCAAGGACATTCTTTGTTAAGTTTGATAATAATACTGCGGCAGACAATTCAAGTCTTGGAAGACTAACGGGCCGGACAGGAGCCACACGAGACTTAGAGCATAATAATCTTACCATATGTTTTCCATTGTTGTCAGTGGATCTCAAATAAATGACGCACCCATACGCTTTCGTAGAGCTGTCGGCAAACCCATGTAATTCGTAACACACATTGGACACCTGACAAACAAAACGAGGCACTACAATAGTATTTAATGCTTCTAGATTGCTCCAAAAGTCTGACCACGAGTCAAATATGTCACTAGGCACTACATCGTCCCAGTCTACATTGGCCTTCCAAATTCTTTGCATAATGATTTTTGCGCAAGTACATACCGGCGACACCAACCCCAAAGGATCAAAAATCTTAGCAATGTGAGCAAGTATTTGTCGTTTGGTTGTGGTATTTTTTACATTGGTAGCCGGAACCTTAATCTGAAATGAATCATTAGTAGGACACCACACAATACCCAAGGTCTTCAACGATGGAGTGCCATCGCTCAATTCAAAATTGCATTTTTCATGGTGGTCCTTAGGAATTAATTCCAATAACTTTTGGTTATTTGAAAACCATTTATGAAGTTGAAATTGACCCTTGCCCAGGAGCTCTATCAATTCCCTTTGCAACTGAGCGGCAGTGCAAAAATCATTTGCACCACTGATGATGTCATCTACATAACAGTTATTCAGCAGAGTCTTCGACGCGAGCGGATAATCCTTACCTTCGTCCTCAACTAGTTGTTTCAAACAGCGAGTCGCTAAAAAACTAGCTGGAGCTGTCCCATACGTAACACGGGTGAGTTGAAAGCATCTAATTTTTTCAGTGGGCGCATCTCTCCACAAAATACGCTGTAAGGCTTGATGTTTTTCCTTTACAGCAATTTGACGGTACATTTTCGTAATATCTGTTATGAAGACGTATACAAACATTCGAAACCGCATCAGAATTGTGAATAGATCCGCCTGGGTGGCAGGGCCAACCATTAAAATTTGATTTAAAGAGGTACCGGATGAGGTGGGGGCGCTCGCGTTGAAGACACATCGCAGCTTAGTGCTCGTCGAGTGTTCCTTGATCACAGCGTGATGCGGGAGGTAATACTCAAAACCTGCTTCAGCTGAAACGTACGGAAAATCTTTCACTTCCTTGGCATGACCAAGTTCTATAAACTCATCGATAAAGCTTTTATATTCTGTGAAGAATTTAGGATTTTTGGCGAAGCGGCGTTCCAAAGACCTAAAACAGTTAAGAGCTAGGTCATAAGAATTCCCAAGAAGACCAGCTTTCTCAGGGAAAATAGGCAATTCCACTTGATATCGGCCCGAACTATCACGGGTGACAGTTTTTTTATATAGCGCTTCGCACATGTTTTCTTCCTGACTGAGAATGGAAGACGAGCGACCAACTTCTTCAATTTCCCAGAATTTTGTAATTGATTTATTCAATTCATAAGTATCCGGGTTAGCTGACCCCACAAAATGACACGTACCTGATTTTGATACAAGGTCGCTGGCTAACGTTCCACCGAAAATCCAACCCAAGCGGGTGTTAACTAAGACAGGATTTTTTGGACCCAGGTCGATCTTACCCTTGGAGATAACTCTGTAGAAGAAGTCTGAACATAAAAGTAGGTCAATTCTTCCCGAGATATTAAAAGTGGGATCCGCAAGTTGAATATAGTGCGGCCACTTAAGACATTTTTTATCAAAGCTGGACCCAGGCAGGTCGCTAGTTATGTTCTCTAGGATACCACAATCCAAGGAATATGTGTGAGAACCAAAGCGAGATTTTAAGTTGATATTTGCAGTGTGACTCACTAAAGTTGCGACCTCTCCGCCCACACCACCTATCGTCCAACGCACTGGCATCTTGCTTAATTTCAGCCGACTCGCTAGTTCAGACGACATGAAGTTGTGCTCACTCGCGTTGTCGAGGAGCGCACGAGCAGTGTGTTCGTGTCCGTCGGCCCCTCGTACTAGCACCAAGGCTGTGGAAAGCAACTTGACGCCTCTCGTACCGTCCGAGGACACGCTCGTAGCGTTACCGCTAAACGTGGTGGGGCTCGCGTTGACGCTCTGCGAGCCGCTAGAGTTGGGTGGAGACGCAGCGTCAGCAACATTTCCACTTGCACGAGGGTACTCAATGTGCAGTAGATTACAATGTCTACCAGAGCATTTCGTGCACATAGTCTGACTGTGGCACTTTGAAGACGAATGATTCGCCTTAAAGCAAATCCAACACAACTTTTCAGTTTCTATGAACTTTCGCCTTTCCTGTGGCGTCTTTTTTAGGAAGGTGTAGCATTTTTTTAATGCATGGGGCCCCTTAGAACAGCATTTGCATATGATGTCAACTTTGCTTACCTTGTTGCTCATAACGCACGCCAGTGAAGGCTTCGAGCGGCTCGGACAGTCGTCTCGAGCTAGCGCCTCGCCCGCTTGGCAGCGTTTCTCAAGGTAATTGGTGAATTCCTGCAACACCGGTAACGTTTGATTATCTCTCTGCAGCTCAAAGTCCATAAGCGTTTCATGATCCAATTTTTTTGACAAAATGTGGATTAAAATAGTATCAGCCAAGTTAGGTACCTTGAGGGCAGTGAGAGAATTAAAATGCTGTGAAAATGTATTCAGGAGGGGTCTAATTTCACCTTTCTTCACATTAGGCATTTCAAAAATGCCATTGATGTGATGATTTAAAAGCACGGACTTGTTGTCATATCGTTTTAGAATTGTATTCCAAGCGACCATATAATTAGCGTCGGAGCAATCTATATTTTCTATCAGAGTGGAGGCTTCTCCTTTCAGAGCTGATTTTAGATAGTAGAATTTTTTTATTGGAGGCAAAGAGTCATTTCTGTGAATAATATTCAGGAAGAGGTCCTTAAAGTTTTGCCATTCCAGGAAGGCTCCAGAGAAATGGGGAATAACCAATTTGGGGAGAGACACATCACACTCACCTTTTTTTGGTGCGCAGGCCGACGTGTTTGCTTGGCTGGTCTGTAACTCCTCCAAGCGCCCTCGCAGCCTGGCATCAAGTGACAAATACTTGTCCTCGATGACAGCGCCTTCCTCGCTATAAATCCCTGTACTAGCAGTGTCCGAGCCCTCCAATTCTAGCTGTATCTCCTCAGCCTTCCTAAATAGATCACTCAGCCTTGAAATAAAGCTAAGGATTAAGCCTACACTATCGATCAGCCCGATATCCCCGATGCTCTTTTCTAATGATGTGATTCTGCCCTTCATATATTTTCGTCTATTTACTAGGCCTTGCACTGAAGCAGGTTCCTGTGAAGGAGCCATTTTTGGTTCTAAGACGAAAGACGGTGAGGGACAGTAACAATTTTGTTATAGCACTTATTTTAAGCTGTCAATCAAAATATCCTTACACACTATGTACCTACATTTGCCGGGTGGAAGGTTGAATCACACAAACCTAACCAAACTTGAACAATACAAAACACGCTAGCTTGCTGAACAATTAAATTCCCGAAACACAAAACACAATTAGGTACATTTAAGGTTAAAACAGTGAAGTGACAACTCAAAATATTAGTTAGACAGTCTTTGATAAATAGCTGCTGACGCGACCACACACTTTCTGACTTGGCAGAAATTAACTGATGCAACAGTCTGGTAAACCGTTGACGCAACACAACACTTCCGACTAGCGGAAATAGTTCACTGATAACACTGATTGCCCATACACTTGCACAATCTATATTGTTACCTACACTTATAGCCACTTGACGTGACGACTGAAGCGAGCGAAACAATGCGGATCTCACACCCGGTACACTTCGCTCCGCGCCATCGCGCCGGCGATCAGCTGGTCGACTCGAACGACGACGATCTGCATCCGCTGTGTAGATTTGTAGTTCCGACCGCTGCTCTCCGACGTTAGAGTGTGGAGCGTCATGGCCGTAGGCCCGAGTTCCGCATTTCGCTCGATGATATTCCGCGCGAGCGCAAAAACAACATGCTTTTCTCGCGCAGAAATAGCTGCAACTTCCGTTCCGTAGGTGCGCTCGCTCACGCTTGCTATATGCAAGGCGCGACACGATGCGACGGCAAGATGGCGCCTCCCGCAATCGACGAATCGACGGGGCGGTCAGGCGCAACCGTAACTTCCCTCGCTGATGTTCGGCGGCATGCCCACGACGGTGATCTGTGACGCATCCACGGCGCGCGTGATACTATCCGGCTGAAGGACCATTTTATGGAGGGTCTTCGGCCTCGCACGAGGCTATAAGAAAATGTCGGTGCCTTACTGCGCTCGGCGGGCCGCCTCCTGAAGTTCGGAAGATCACGCGGCCATGGTTATGGCGTCACGAAGTCGCGGCAAGCCACCAGGACGCCCTCAGCGAGGGATAAAAAACTTGAGAAAATAAAACTGTGAGAGCTCACATTATACGTTTATTCGCTCCAACATCGGAAACGGAAGAGAGGCATAGATTATAAAATTTTCAGTATTACCAGTTATAATGTTGCCAGTACGAAAACAATGAATTGTCCAATCTGATAACAGATGGCTCTACTTTTTATGCAATGGAACGAATCGTTCAACGTCTGTTTAAATCGAATTTTTTTGCGCTGGAGTTATCATGAAAGTTGAAATATTTAAAAATTCAAATCATCTAATAAATAATATAAAGGGGAAAGTTTGTAATAATGGATGGATGGATGGATGGATGGATGTATGGATGGATGGATGGATGGATGTTTGTTACTCTTTCACGTAAAAACTACTGAATGGATTCTAATGAAACTTTACAATAATATAGCTTATACATCAGAATAACACATAGGCTACAATTTATGTGCCCATGGGCTTTAGAACTTTCACGGGGCTGCGAAAACGATGCCGGTAGCGCTACTTCACACTAGGGGGAGAGGAGCCGGGGGCGGTGGCGGGGAGCGGCGGCGGGGGGAGGGCAGACGTCGTGACTGTTTGGTGTCCGTTTGGCGAATTTTCAAGGCACTAGCGATTTGTAAAACTTAGTACATGTACATTTAACTACCCGGGAATTAGGATTGGCTAAATAGAATTCAGTTCCGCTTACGCTAAGATGGGGCTGTCATACAAACTGCAATGCTATGCACGGCTCGGCTTTGCGGCGGCAGCGCTTACTTTTACTGAAGTACGGCTTGGTATTTCCTGCAACTTTAGGACTACTTGGCATCACGCTAAATCGCCGGAGGAGCGACCAACAGAATAAAATCCTTAAGAACCAATTACTCGATTTAGATGTGCATTGTATCTACGTCTAGCCTGATTCTACTAAAAACATATAGATTACATAATATAACGCTTCATTACCAGAAGGGTAAGTAGTGAGTCTTAAAGTCTTATAACATGCGAACCACTTACCTGATTTATGTGCGTATTTTATCAATGTATAGCATCTCTGGGAGCAGTCAGGTTCGAGATGGGTTACTGTTTTCGATGTTGAGGCTGGCTGTGGGTTGGAGTCCACGCAAAACTTACCTACGTTACACGTTACTTACTAGGTAAGCAATGTAGCAGTGAAAGTGCAGAAAGGTTCTCGCGGCAAATGTTTTTTTTTAAATAGCCACCAAACGTCAACGAAGCTCTAAATGGGAATTATTGGATGTTTCTCATTAAATCATGCTATTTCGGCTCGAACGAAATTTGGTACATGGATACATTGTCCTGGACCAGTTTGACCCTATTTTGGACCAGTCATGTGGGCTACTTTTTATCCATGAAATAATTTAGCCGACACTAACCCGAGCGGAGCCGGGTACCGCAGCTAGTTATAAATAATTATCGATGGTATCGAACATCACATTTCTGTTACACCATAAAAGTCACTGGAGCTCCGGTTGCATATCTCCTTTGTAAAATGAGGGTCTATTTACAATTAAAAGACAAATCTGCAAGTTTCCTGTGCTTTGCAATACCAAGTTCTCCAAATGCACATTGAAAATTCATAAAAGAAGTGCAAACAAAGATTGTCGTGTATTTAAAAGATATCTGAACCATATTTTTTTCGAGATTTAAAAATCAATTAAAGTTATTTTAAAAAAAAGGTTAAAAGTAGTTTCACTTACGTCGGTATTATCCGGCGATTAGACGAAGCACATAATAAGCCAACAGCTTCTTTCCGTATAGTTAGAATGTAAGGGATCCACTTCTGGTTTAAAGTAAAAATTAGTGATGGTTCAATACAAAGACCCTTTCAATTTTGTTAGGGTTCGGTTTACAAAGCAAATAAATAGACGTCCTCAATTATGTTTAATTTAATGTACAGTCAGCGCTACAATCGTTGCCAAAAGTTAGGGTGTTAGAGTATTTTGAACGGTCATATTATCTTTCAACCGAATGTGTACCCTTTAATCTTTGGTTGAATGTATATTTATATATGCAGGACTGCATGGAGGTGAAGAAATTAACTTCTTCACCTCCATGCAGGACTGGATGTTGAAATGGCGAAATATTGTAGGGCGGTAAGCTACTCTTCCTACAATTGATGATACACTCTGATCATTTGGCCTGAAAAGCATGAATAATCTTCTTGTAAAAGAAAAGCAAAATGCTGGGATAATAATTTATTATCTGACTCAAAAACACAAAAAACTAAATATTATTGAACAAAATATGCGTTGCTATAGAGGCAGAAATTCAAATTGTGTAAGGGCAGAAGGCCCGTTACAATATCGTAGTTAATCCTGACTGGTATGTGAATATAAAAATCTCACGTAAGTTACAAGCCATGTTATGTGTCACGTAGTGGATTTTTGGTAGTGCCTTGAAAATTCGCCATACGGACACAACTGTCAATGACGTCTGCCCTCACGCGTCTGCCCGTGCTCGGGTAGCGCACTCAGCGATGAGCGACTTCTTCCCCCACCTCACCCGCCCCCGTCGGACCGCCCGCCCGGCCCCCGCCTCCGCTCCCCGCCATCACCGCCGGCTGGTGTGAAGTAGCATCGTTTTCGCAGCCCGGTGAAAGTTCGAAAGCCCATGGGCACAATATCTTTATAAATTGTAGCCTATGTGTTATTCTGATGTATAAGCTATATTATTGTAAAGTTTCGTTAAAATCCATTCAGTAGTTTTTACGTGAAAGAGTAACAAACATCCATCCATCCATCTATCCATTATTACAAACTTTCCCCTTTATAATATTAGTAGGATTAAGGAGCGAATTAACAACATATACAACTGTTGAACTTCATTTATTTCTTGATAAATCAATGGATATAAGTGCTGTTTTCAGCTATATTCACGATCCAGTTGGTATATGATGCGACGTTGGTGCTGACGCCTGGGTAATCGCGATGCCCACAGCCGATTCCCCACGACACCACCCCCACAAGGATGTTTATGTCGCCATTGTTGAAGTACATCGGACCGCCGGAGTCACCCTGCACACAAACATGAGTGACAACAGTGCGCGCAAGTACCTTAAAAAGGAATGGACGCAAGGTGTTCGTATTTTTTAGGGTTCCGTACCCAAAGGGTGCCAACGGAACCCTATTACTAAGCCTCCTTTGTCCGTCCGTCCGTCCGTCCATCCGTCCGTCCGTCCATCCGTCCGTCCGTCCGTCCGTCCGTCCGTCTGTCACAGGGCTGTATCATTAGCATTCCCCAAGGAATTAGATGACATGCCAGGACCTTCCCTCCATGAGCACAAGGAAAACACGGACAATTTTTCATTGCCGGTTCGGCCATCATTTCATCCAATGCGATAATACCAACCCGGGCAAGCTTAACCCTACCACCCAGTAGGAGAAGGGGACCTACAGTTTTACATGGTTTCCGAACCATGGAACAGCTCGCATTCGTAACGAAATGCACTTATCTAACTCAGGAAGATAAATAAAGGGGTGAATGACTGGGGCTAGGATTTGAACCCAGACCTCTGGCAGATCCCAGAGCACGAGCTGTACAAAACTGTTGAGTAGCTAGTGGTCTCTCTTCCCTTGGTCATTCATTCAATCCACGCCCTGTTCATGCACCGCTTTATTTCTCTTAAGTGCATTTCGTCACGAATGTAAGCTATTCCATGATTCGGAATCCATGTGAAACTGTATATTTACTCATACTGACCCTTACTCTACTGGGTGGTAGGGTACAGCCCACCCGGGTTCTACGAGTATGTCGTTGGATGAAAAGATGGTCTAAATGGTAATTCATATTGTAAGTTTTTTCTTTCAGTTCAATGCAGCCGTGCACATAAAGGGAAGATCCTAGCATGGCACCCACAGGATAATCTCATTCATGTTTAGTTACATAAATAAAAAGGCCGCTGAGATTTTCACAGAGTGTGTATTTATGTTGCGTCTATAACAACAAATAGGTAAAATTTAAAAATAATGAAAGTTGCAAAAAACGTGATTTTTTGTGTTAAAGCTTGTACGCTGGTGCGGAACCCTTCGTGTGCGAGTCCGACTCGCACTTTTTCTCGATATTGATGACTAATCTATATGTACTTGTGTGTAAATAAACTTTAAAACTTTTTTTTAAATCATCACCAAGCCGACACTCTAGTGGTCATAAAAATATTAAGGGTTTAGCATTAACGACTTTTCACTTACCTAAAATCAGAAAAGGCAGTAGCCAAAGGGTTAAGAAAATGCAAGGGCAAGGAGAAAATGAAACAGGGAATGAAGCTTGCTGAAGCATCTCCTGCAAAATAGAACTACCGGAAACCATCTGATTATGGCTCTGTGAGCCGATAGAAGATTCAAAAAGCAACAAAAAATAAAGATAAAATCGTTTCGGTTTTAAGTATCGGAAACGTTCGTACCTGGCATGCATCCTTGCCTCCCTCTTCCCACAATCCTGCACATATCATGTTCTCCGAGATCACGTAGTTGGGCCCGGCCTCCGCGTAGCGCTGGCGGCACATTTGCCGGTTGACGGTGTAGATGGTGACGTGCCGCACGTCATACGATGTAGTGCCTCCCGACTGAAACGAGAACGTTCACATGTAATTTCAACTTAATTGGATACATTTCTCGAAGATTTAAGTCTGTGGAGAATAATTACATTAAAAACGAAAACAAATATATATCACTTCTTTTTTTTTAGTGTAGCTTGCACTAAAAAGCGGAAAAAGAGCCCGAATTCGGAACGAATGATAAGTGGACTTGCATCTTTGGCGATAAAACATTTTGCATCTAAATTAATGCCAAGTTTAAATATAGTTAAATTCAATCGCGCTTATACGTCACTACATCCAATTTTAGACACATGAAAAGTAAATACAGGGTTTTTCGGAAAATCGAAAGACAATGTGTTTGTTGTTAAGTGGGGTCATTTGCAACGTTTTGACTCCATGTTTTTTTTTTCAAATATCACGTGGTATCCAGATGCGTTTTTTTTTCTTTCTAGTTGAAAATTACTAAAAGCCCTGCTTTTAACCCTTTTAAATTTTTTATTTGTTATTTTATCAGCATAAAATGCATAAAAATACGATGCATTCTAAAAAAGTATCATTGGGTATGCCAAATATCACACAAATCATTCACTATGCGGCCATATCTTGCAAAAGTCTAAACATTATCAATGAAACCCTAGTCAATTGTTCGAATTGAACCAAGTCCCCGCGACGGTTACATGTTGTTTTGAAATATCATCAAATGAAACAGGCACGAGTCATGGTATGAAACTTGATCACCTCAATATCATCTTAACTAAAATTAATAAATATAAATCACAGAGAGCTCATTTGAGGTTACAAGGTGGGTGAGTTAGGGTTGGAGTACTATGTAGATCCTTGAATAAACTCCTTTGTTTTAAGGGAAGTGTGTGAAGACGCGTTATCGTAGTCCAATATGATTTACCTTAGCCCGAACTTTTTTCGTCTTTCCTGCATACCTACGGAAATGTTTTGCAATGGGATTGTTATGTACCATTCTGAGTTAACTTAAATGTAATTTTCTAGTTTTGATGTCGCAAAATTCCTTGCAAAAAACTGGCCACCATTGCTTGCTAAAGGTACCGAGGTTTTTGGAATTTTGTTGGCAACTGGCGATTCAAAATAAACATACAGACATCATACAAAATACCATCTGATCACTGAGGTTAAGTAACGTTGTACGCGGTTAGGTTACGTTAGGTCATTACTTAGAAGGGTGGCCGAAGAGTTCATACCTGGTTTTTATCGATATCCCTTTTTGTTCTTGCTCTATGTAATTCCACGCCAAATTTTAGGGTTTCTCTGTCAACTGGACGTCCTTTAGGTTTTGGTGATCTGTCAGTCAGTGACCAAAACGGGCACCCCTTAGTTTGTACACGTTTGGCAACAAGTGCACGTACCCTTTGCTTGTATGAGTATACAATATGAGAGTTCGGAAATGGACGAGTGTTGGAATGTATATTTCCCTAATATAAAACGAGTTTTTTTAGAATTGTTTTGTATATTGTGGCGCGTTGACTAAGTAAATATAGCCGTGCTAATGCAAATAGAGCCTAAGCCTGTTGAACTTTTGAGCTTTGATAATGAATGAATGAATATCTGATCAATGGCTCAGCCCTATCTTAAGATTAATGACTTAAGCTAGCGCGAAGTAAAGTGTCCATTTTTTTGATAAGATCAATAAGATATAAAATAAAATTCAAATTCCATAGAAAGTGTAATATTCCATTGACTGGCAAACTGACACAGCAGCACCTAAAGTTCTTTGGCTGGTAACGGACAGTAACGGTGTCACCCGTCATTTTGACGCCATTTTCTTATGTTAGGCATGTGTTTATTATATGTTTTTTTACATATTTATGTTTTTTGCATGGAGGTGAAGAATTCTTCACCTTCATGGTTTTTTGCATAGATCCAACTTGCTTTGGTGCATAGATTACACCCTACAATCTGAAATTTAATGCAAATTCCTGCATTAAATCTTACTGTAGTGGTTGGACAATAAATCGATGAAATATTGGGTAGAATGGAACCAGAATAATAAGCCGCGCGATGCGTGTGTTATAAAATCCCGCATTTATTACCAAGGAACTCCTTTTACAACATCCCGGATTAATTTCAGTAATATTTTAATTTCACGAGAATTTCCTATACCATAAGAATGATCGTTTATAAATATCAATACAAAAATAACTTTAACCTACATACGAGTATTTAAAGAATTAAGGTTAGGTTTATGTTTCTATATTATATGTATAGTATATCAATATATCGACGTGGTTTGTACTTCAATATGGACTCCAAAACGACTGGACCGATTTTAATGAAATATTCAGGCAATCTTTAGATTAGTCCAGTGGGTGAGATTGTGTAGTATAGAAAAGTTTAGAAGATCCGTTCGGATGAATGTCCAAAATGAAATGACAACTTCAGATTAGCCCCGTGGGTGATCCTTTGGAGTTTGGAAGTTTAAACAATTTACCCGAGCGGGGCCGGGTATCTCTGCTAGCTCATTATAAAAATCAAATTCGACCTGATTCAACTTCTTCCACCTTATAATTGAATCATTTGATGCCGACGACAGGACAATCTAATTAGGGTTTTTACAATCCTGTAACAATGTATCTGATTGGAACGGATCCGTGGTGTTTAGTAATAAATGCAAAAGATTGAAAATATTTCCGTGAAATTACTATTTTATTAGTGAAATTATAAAATATGGCCTTGGCAATATCGCACTGATACACAGCGATATTAATGGGAAAGATTGGGTAAAGCACCTTAGAACGTGTCATCGATTTGCCGACAGGCAAAAATGGTGGTCTACCTTTGTCACACCAAGGCCATCTCATGCCCGCACGCGTGCATCTTGCCCAACTTGCAGCAATTTCTGTTAATTTTGTCATCACGACAACATCCAGCCATCTCCGGCAAGTATCGAACCATTAATAGAAGAATTAATTGCCCGCATGTGGCGAGCAAGTGCACGCCTACGTGGCAATTCGATGAACAACTCACTAGCTACATGAAACGTATGGAGTGATATGGAGCAATATCGCTCCATATCGATAGGACAGTTGCCGAAAATGTATTGGAGTTGCTCTTTATTGCTTCACTATGCTTGGCAACAGTTGCCCAGTAATTAATTGCCTAAAAAAATGCCGGGACACCTTCTGCAGTAGACGATTTGACGGAACCAGTTTTAACAATGCCATAAGGGAAAGCCCTTTATATCGCTCCAGATACATAAAAAAATAATTATGCCTAGAATAGCATTGGCTTAGATCAATTTGATCAAATTGATGGCTGACCTGTGTCGTTCCCCAGCCGACGTGCTCCACTGGATGGTTATCAGGAACGGCCGAGTTCTGCGCCACGATGGCGACCGGCTGAACACTGTCTGACCAAATGAATGGCGTCGCGCACCGCACCATGGCGATGTCACCATCGCGCGGCACCACGTTGTAACTCTCGTGGTTTGTCACGGATGCGACGTAGCTGATGGAGCCGCCCTCATTGCGAAATGATGTGCCCCAGCGGAAGCGACGGCTTTGAACATTGAAGTTCCTGCGAAAGTTTAAAGGCTGCCTTTAGTGGCACCACAGAATACTGTAATCAAGTATGTAGGTACAGCAAATTTACTGGGTCAGTGAAATCTAAGACTTCAAAATTTTAAGAAATTCATTCTTCTTCCATTGGCCAAGGCGTTGCACAATTTTGCACGGCGACTGCCATTAAACTAGCGAAATCGTCTTCCAGGCAGACAGATATTTTGTATTAGCTTCTAGCATTTGTATTAGCTATTAGCATCCCTGCGGCACAAACAATTTAAGACACTTTTTACTTTTAAAGGCATAATCTCAAAACCCATTTTAACTGTAAACTCGTGTAATATGAATGTAACTTAACTATACATTTAACATCAAAACTAAAAATAATATTTAAGTGTACATATATTTCTGAAACGAGGTCAGATACCAGGTAAATTAGCCGTTTTCTGACGACCATTGGACGAGAGTTGTCCAGCCTAATTTTCTGACAATCTCATCATCAATTAAGAATACTCACAACTGTACCTCCTACCCGCTCGACAACGAAATTCCGGTGCTGCCATTGAGCAAATAATTTAGATAACCCTGCGACCTCATCAGATCTCATTTGCCAAGCTATACGTAACTGAAAAAAGTTGCTTTTTCTAATGCGACTGAGATTTCAATTCGGCTAAATTTTGAGTTAATTTAAAGGATTAAGCTTAACCTAACCGGTGCATGTCGGGGTGGTCCATGCCTAATGATCTGGCTAAACATGGCTAGTCAAATCGACGAATCGATAAAGCTAAACGTTGGACGCCACTTATAGTTCTTAAAACTTAGCCTGATCGCTATGACAGCCGACATCGAAATCCTGCACATGAAGTTCTGAATTTTTTAAAGGTATATTTGTGACCTGTGGCTACGTCGTACTTTATGGTTTCAACATCGTCCCAGCCCTAATCGTGTCACTTTGACAGCTGTCGCAGCGATCACGCTAAGTCTTAAGGACTATAGTAGAACTTATTGCCACTACAATCCGGCACACATACATATGTTTGCAGGTCCTATTTGAGATCTGTATGACACTGATATGTTAACATAAATGTTTTTGACTGACCTAAAATTCATCTTTATGTAGGTAGAAACCATAACATATTGCAAAAAACCTGAGGGTCTGATGATGACCAGAAACCTGTTGGAGGACCTCTGCGGCAATGTTCCATGAATTTGCCTAAACAACAATCACAAGAGCATTGAAGAACGCGCATGGCCTAAGGTGGCGAAAAAACGTACACTCCTGCATAGCAGTGAGCTGCTGAAACGACCCAGAGCGAGGTGAGGATGTTCCCAGCACAGCTCTGCGACCAGACCCCGCTGACGGCGCCCAGGTGCTCACTCTGGACAATGTAGGGGTACGCCTCAATGGTGGTCGGCTCGCCTCCCACTATGCGGCCCGGCACCGCTGCAAATTCAAGACAAAAAATAATGAATATTGCAGTAATTTATGTAGCAGTGTCAGCAATATAAAATAGTTTTATCATAGCTTCAAGTATATGTTCGTCCACGGTAATCTAACCCCCCATTACAGTATTAACTAATTGTTACTTGTCATTATTACGGAACTGAATGTTATCCGATGCTAACATCCCCTTAAGAGCATCCTCTTACCTAAACATTTTGGATCAATTTTTGCGATTAAAACGAGATATCCAGAGCCCGACGTCGTGACGTGACGCAGCACGGAATAATTCTTTTTAAATGTGACCAACCCGCATAACGCGTGAAACCGGTTTTTTTATTGTTTAGTTAAAGAAATTGAAAAAAGTTAAACATGTTTTCCGCTGAATGGGTAGATAATGTTAAGATCTTTGAAATGGTATTAAAATAAATATTAGTTAATATCAATATAAGCCGCAAACTAAAAAAAGAATATATTTGAGATCTTATTTCAACATTTTTTTCCATGCATAAAATATCAATTTCTGTAACATTTTTTTTTCTGTTTTAGTAGAACGTTAGCTGGAATTATGCATGTTTTTTTTGATGTTCTTATTCCGTAAAGATCAGGAACTTAATGCAATCAAACCATTCACATTGACTAGTATAATAATCTTAAGTAAATTAATAAACTACGTTTGTATGGGAAGGGTAATTTTCTGATGCTTACTCAAAGCATTTGATTCAATATTAGGGTGTAAAATGTCAGTCAAATAAAATGATTATCCTCACCCGTGGCGGCACCAGACACAGCGGCGGCCACTGCGAGCAGCACTGCTAGGCTGAGAGTCCCCTTCATGGCTGCATGTGCAATACGAGGCAACACAACTCGCCAACCATTTATACTTAATTTTCGATTAATGTATTTGTACCGTGTTGTGATAACATGTAATCCTCTCGGTAGCCATGTAAATACCATTAACTAATAAAAACTTCAAGATTATAATTTTATCGCAAGAACACTAAGCCCGCAATATATGTTGTCCGTGCATTTAGTATTTATGTCTAAAAAGGCCAATCGATGAATTCAACATCCCGGTTTATATTTTTTATGTAACATGTCATGCACACCTGCTGTGAACATATTAGCCCAACACACGCACATCGCAGCTAAGTGCCATGTCGGGTTCTTAAATTGCACGGCTACATTGAAGTGGATGGAAAACGCATACCTTTTTATTGCCGCTTCGACCATCGTTCATTCTACAACAATGGTACGAGCCCAGCCGGTATTAACCCTACCATCTAGTAGTACTCAGTTGCCCAATGCAACAGAACGTTACTGATACGTTAGGGTAACACGATCGATATAATTTGTCTTTATAGAAAAAAGTGCCGACACCTTGGACGACACCCCAGTCACGTGGAGGGTTCTTCTCTGGTAGTCGGCTATACCGCAATAAAAACTGAGGTACAAAGCCGTCGAGGCTAATTACGAATTTGAATTTATGGCCATTGCCGTGGAAACTCTTGGGCAAGCGGCCAAAATGTTAACAAAAAACCTGGGCAAACGGCTTATTGAGATGTACGGGGACTAACGTGCAACAGAACATCAGCCAAGAGCCAAGTTTTCCTAAGAATAAGAAAAAGTTTAAAAAACTTTAACCCGACTAAAAGGTAATAATATGATTACTCAATAAAACAGTGAAATCAAACAGCGCTCACCTTGTTTTTTACCTTTTTGACATTAGTTAGGTTATAGATTTTAACCTTTTTTTATAGTAAAATCTTTTTTCGTGCCTATTTTATCCGGGCCTAAATAATCGATTGACATCAATCATTACAATCGAGATAGTTAAAGTGCTACGGTGGAACATACGAAAATAAAAATATACATACATAGAATGCGAAAATCGTAACCCTTTTGGCTTCGCCGTAATCGGTTAAAAATAGATTAGTTAAAGATTTTACAACATTCATTGTGAAATAATCTGGATGAATTAGTGTATTATACTACTACTACAAGGAAAGTCGGTTTATTGTAACACAAAAGATCACACGTGAACACTTTCATCTATTTATGTTCATACACTTCTTTTTTTTCAAAATATTTAATCTACATTAGTGTAAATACAAAACTACATTCTGTATAAGTTTTCACGGTAAGATTTTTTTTAGGAGAAACTCAGTAGACTCAAAATATCAAGTGAGAAAAGACTTGAAATAAAAACATACACCAGAATGGTGATGCGATGAAAATATCGTAAGTTAGGGATTAATTAGTAATCAGTCCATTTTTATTCCTAGGTAAGCAGATTTTACAAAAGTCATCTAAGCTTTAAATACTATTTTAATTATATTAGGGTATGTTATTATATATGTGTAGAATATTTATTACAGGTAAAGGTATCAACAACAATAACACTAAATTGTAAAGATAATGATGACCACTAAGCCAAAGCCATGGGCTTTATTTGGAAACATATTGTCTGCATGTCAGTGTAAATGATTTAAATAATTATTTGTTAGCTCAGTGAAAAGAACCGTTTCGAAGAAGGAATGTGACATTTATGAACGTATAACCGACTGTAAAGCAAGGACATATTCGTTAAAAAAAGATGGCAATAAAGAGTTTGAATGTTCAATCTTTGCATTCTATGTCCGCATCGCAGATGAAGCGTTAAAAAATGTATGTAGGTTTAATCTTAAAAATGGTGTTAGTAGGACGCGTTGATTACGGGAGGAGGGACTGTAGGAGAATTCCAAATTATGGGTATTCCAAATATACAGCCGGTGGCGAAACTGGTAGACGCAATACCCGCAAATGGTATGTTTTGCTGGTTCGGGTCCAGCCTTGCAGTATATTTGTAAAGTAGTTGTTTTTACTGGGCTCGTTCTTTAACTAATGTGTCCTTGCTTTAGGGTCGATTATACGTACATACATGTCACATTCCTTGAAATAAGCGACGTACCTAATTAGTACGAAAAAGTATATTTGCTTAAAAAAAAATAGGCTTTCCTTATCAAAACCTATAAGGTCTATGTTAAAGGGCGAATTTGTTTACTCTGCCTGGACGGGACGCGCTGGAAAAGTGGGCCTATATACGGATCCGTGGTAAGCAGTTACGTAGCCTCTCACTTCACTCCTACCTACGCACCTGGCAATCCACGTGGGAGCACTCCAGTCACGGCAAGTTGCACAGTCTGTGCATCTTTCAGTACAGGTAATTCCGGTCGATGAGCACTCAAAAACACGTTCGACCACAATCAACCCACAAAATATTTGCAGCTTTATAAAGCACCAAAAACGCAAATATACAAAAACGGAAATATACATTAACCTAATAAGCCGGAAATACAAAGTGTCCTGTAAAAAAATGACAGCCACGTCCAAATACAACTTCGCTCTATTTTCTGGAGATTTGGTAAGAGGGAAGGCCCCCATACATCGTTCCTCCATACAGTCTAAACTAAACATGCCCCTACCCAGGACCTAAAGTCGTTCGTCATTCTAATGGCAACTTAGATATTGTGGTGACAGATCGTTTCAGAACGGAGTCACCCACCAGGACCTCGGCTACTCTGGGGCTGCCATCTGTACCTGGAAAAAGGTTAACGGTGAGACCACGACTTCAACGCAGCGGGGGTAGGTTTGCAGACCAGAACCAGAACAAGATATTTTACTTTAGGTGGAAGAGTCCGATCCGTCTACTTAAGGCACTGCTGCAAAATCAAGTGTATTCATGTTAGCGATGCCAGAAGTTTTGACTCAATAGCTGGAGCATCTGATAGCGGGTCAACCTAGATGAGCTTAATTCTGAGAATGGCCTTTCTGGCAGCGCATTAAGTGACTGGCTAATTAGGAAATGATTGAGACTCCGAATCTCCAAGTTCGCGGATATAGTGTACGCGAATTTAAAACAGCCTCCATTTTACAGAACACTGTATCCAACTCCTCGAAGGTCAACAGATTTTCCGCAATAACTCTACGCAAATGAGCCTTAGCCGAATTGACGGCAGGTTCAAATATTCCTCACCAATTACGGCAAATAGGTAAACTAAAAAGCCATGTTATTTCACGCTGCGAAAGAACAGCGAACTCTACAAGCTTTTGCTCTACATATAAATACATGTCCTTCAAATGGTAACCAGTTTCCTTAAAGTTAGTGCCACAGTCCGAATGAATTAACGAAAGTTATACCCAAGATTTAGGCAATAAAAGAAGGTGCCGAGCAACATATTCCCAATTAGAATGACGAAGTATGCTACCGACTCGAAGGAGATCTATTTAGGTCAATGTAGGGGTTTTTTTCTAAACGGCAGAATAGTTTTGACGTTCTAAGTTCTCCTCTATAGGTCGCATATATCAACCGATTTTTGTAAAAGTCTTGAGCCGGTTCGATAATTATTTGGATTTTTTTTGTCGAGGCCGAGCCTTTTTCAAAATGTTCAATATAAACAAAAAACATGTTTTTTTGACAATACCTAAAGCCTTAGGTGAGTACCAAGTGAGAAAAACAAAGTAGGATTTGGTTTGAACGTGCGCATTTATTCAGTTTTAAGTTATGGGAAGACAGACTCCGGATGTCTCCAGCTCACAGAGCCCCTAATATGTAATATTTATTGGCCTTAACAAATTCAACTGTTGATCTGAACGGTCTGCACGATCCAGTCACTGAAGTGGGCGACGCTGGCGGTGACACCGGGGAAATTGGGCTGAGCACAGCCCAGGCCCCACCCTACTAATCCCACGATGATGTTGCCCAGGAGCAGCGGACCACCGGAGTCACCCTGCACAAAGAGATGAAGATGATTCATTAGCGGCAAGGAATTCAACTTTTATTCTGGACGGTCTGCTCGATCCAGTCACTGAAGTGGGCTACGCAGGTGGTGACACCGGGAAAGTTAGGCTGAGCAAAGCTCCAGCTCTATCCGCTACTATTCCCACGATTATGTTCACTAAGAGCAATGATCACCAGAGTCACCCTATACAATGATACGAGACTGATTCGATAGCGGCAAAGAATCCAAATGTTATCCTGAACGGTCTGCACGATCCAGTCACTGGAGTGAGCTACGCAGCCGGTGACATCGGGGAAGTTAGGCTGAGCGCAGCCGAAGCTCTACACGCAATTATCCCCATGATAATAGTCACTAGAAGCAGCGGACCACCAGAGTCACCTGTACAAAGATACGAGGCTGATGCAATAGCGGCAAGGAACTCAAATGTTATTCTGAACGGTCTGCACGATCCAGTCACTGAAATGGGCAACTCAGGGGGTGGACAGCGGTGAGGTTTGACTAGGCACAGTCCATGCCTCAACCCTCTAATCCCACGGTGATATTGCCAGGGACAGCAGACCACCAGAGCCATTCTGTACAAAGAGACGAGGCTAATTCAATAGCCACAAATAATTCAACTGTTGATCGGAACGGTCCGCACGATTCAGTAGCTGCGATGTGCGAAGCTGGTGGTGACGCCGGGGAAGTTGGGCTACTCCCACAGTGATGTCGACATGGAAGAGCGGGCCACCGGGGCCACATCGCATTGAAGTGAAATATTTTTCATGTTTTCCATGTAGCCGTGGTCATACAAGAAAAAGCCTGCCAGGGCACCTTATCAATTTCGGAATGCGGCGTGTTGGTCTAATATTATGATGATAGTTGGACGCACGGCGTGCCGGCAATTATGAAAAAAAATGCTTTAGATGTCAAGGGCTTAATTTCGAAGCGGCGCCGCGAATATTTGTTCGATTATTTAGTGCAACCGACGAAGAGGCAACTCTATCAGCAACAGTAATACAGTGAGAAAAAGATTTAGTTTTAAGGTCCGCGGTTAACATATATTCAGTTTTATGTAAGCTATGCAAAGACTGACTCGTAGAATTTAGTGTTATGGTGGGTGTTAAGGATTTATTCCGTTTTAAAATATGTAAATATAGGCTCTCGAGGTCTACAGCTCAGAGAGCCACTAGTTTTTTATTTCACGGGACATCTACTGTCATGATATTAGACCAACATACCGGATAACTGGTTAAAAAAAACTGGTCAAGTGCGAGTCGGACTCGCACACGAAAGGTTCCGTAGAATCGTACAAGATTTAACACAAACTTATTTTTTTTGTATGGGGCCCCCTTTAATTTTAATTATTTTTTAATATTACCTATTTGTTTTTATTGCGGCAAAATAAAATACACACTATGTGAAAATTTTCGCTGTCTATCTGTTCTGGTTACTGAGATACAGCCCTGTGACAGACGGACGGACGGACGAACGGACGGACAGACGGACGGACAGCGGACGCTTAGTAATAGAGTTCTGTTTTCACCCTTTGGGTACGGAACCCTAAAAACAGATAATTTATCATTCCCACTTAGGCCTTCTTTAATCTTATGCGATGGTATTATCACGAGCTTAACCCAACCACCCAATAAGTACCTTGTGTTTTATATGTGTTCAAAAAAATTGATTGACCCGAAATGAGTTCTCCAAAAATGCACGTTTCAATATCGGCTAAGAAATAAAGAGGTGCATGCCTGGGATTCGAAACTAAGGTCTACACAAGAGACCAAAGGCCACACAGCGCTTAAATGAAGGAAAGGACTTGCCATGTTATCCGGTCCGTTCTGGAATTCGGTTTGATGTGCTGAAGTAACCACGTCCAGTAGCATAAAACAAATTATGGGAACTGCGCCCAGTTAGATGTGGTACGTTACCTGGCATGCGTCCTTGCCTCCTTCTGCGAGGTCACCAGCGCAGATCTGGCGAGGGGTGACGGGGTAGTTGCCGATCAGCGACCCGTAGCGCTCGCGGCACACATCATTGTTGACGGTGTAGACCGTGACCTCCTGCATGTCGACGGCATAATCTCCTCCCGTCTGAAATGACAGATGTTCTGTTCAATTTGAAAAAATAACTAGGCATGCCATTTTGGAAGCATAAATGCCATGAGTTAGAAGTTTTTGATAAGTTTTTAATACAGACTAAAAAGTTTAAGCTATTTCTCTACACTCCATACTTTTTAGTCCGAATTAAAAACGTAGTATTTGAAATCATAATTTATGCTAAAATACGTGAAGTTCTACTAGAATCGATTGCAACATTTGTACCGAAAGAGAAATGCCAGAAATCGTGTTAAAACAGTGTAACTAAATCATTGTAAGCTATAAGTACAAACAGCAAATAGAAAATATATTTTGTTTTGACCTACTTACAATCAGGGAAGCAGTGAGTAGTAGGTGTACCGACACGCTATTTGCATGGTATCGCTCTCCTCCTCACGCCGCCTTCTATTATAGTAATATATATTTTTTTATAAATCGAGGAAATATTATTGTTCTAATATCTGATAAGCAAGCCGCAAACTTTCGAACTTCAGGTCGGTATCGCGCATGATTACGTGCCTCGTTGGTGCCCCAGCCGACGAGCTCAGCGGCCAAGTTGTCCAGCATGGCCCAGCCCTGCGACACGGTGGTAGCCGGCTGCACCGTCGCCGAGTGCACAAGCGGGCTCTCGAGTCTCACTACGCTTAGTCGGTATCGCGCATGATTACGTACCTCATTGGTGCCCCAGCCGACGAGCTCGGCGGCCAAGTTGTCCGGCATGGCCCAGCCTTGCGACACGATGGTAGCCGGCTGCACCGTCGCCGAGAACACAAGCGGGCTCTCAAGTCTCACTACGCTCACGTCGGCGTCGCGCAAGACCAAGTTGAACTCAGGATGATTGTACTCGCGCATCACGCCGACGACGGAACCACCTTCGTTGCGGTAAGTTGCGCCCGCTCGGATGCGTCGCAAGTCGGGTCTGTAGAGTCTGCAAATCGTAATGACGGTTGCTGGTCACTAAGATTAACCATAAGTCTTTGAAATATCTCAGGTTTTTAAATGTACTAAGCCACGAAAGGTAAGTGGTAGGACGCAGCATAGTTATTTCGCTTCATCGTAATTTTAGAGAGTTGCGTAGCAACGCGTATCAATCTGTGTTCTCTAAGATTTTAGTTACAAATTCACTTTTCTTGATGGAGCCTATTTCTTTTAAATCCATGAATGAATCCACACCAATCATGGTGAGAAATGTTACTTAGACCCATGACGTGAAATTAATTTTACAATTATAATCAATTTTAAAATTATGGTATGCTCACAGTCCAGAGAAGCAGTTAGCAGATGAGAGGACCCAGGTGGAGGTGAGTATGTTGGCAGCGCAGTTGTGGGACCAGGCACCGCTTAGTATACCCTGGAACTCCACCTGCACGACACTGGGGTATTTCTCGATGGTGGTGGACTGGCCGCCCACGATGCGGGTCGATACCTGTGCCGCGGCCGCTAAAACATACATACACTGCTGTGTTTGAATAAAACAGATTGGCCCTTTAATAATCGTCATGTCCTGTATCTTAAACTTGTAATGAATGTGATTAAATTATAAATTAAAAAACCTGTTTAAATCGAAGGCAAGCGACGCCGACATTTAATACTGTCTAACTCATAACATTTGGTCAACATATGTCGCACCAAGTCATTGTTACTTTAGTCTATAACGCAATGATGGAATATTTTTCTGTGTGCATAAAGGATGTTTGATATTATTAAACGATGCCCTGATCTTGCCCGATGCCTGAAAAATGTAAAGAAACCTGTCTTTACATGTTTGAGATGTCTGGCCGGCATCGCACTAAACAAATACCTCTTTGATTTTTAGGGTTCCGTACCCAAAGGGTAAAAACGGAACCCTATTACTAAGCCTCCGCTGTCCATCCGTCCGTCCGTCCGTCCGTCCGTCCGTCCGTCCGTCTGTCACAAGTCTGTATCTCATGAACCGTAGGTCCAGGTAGGAAGCTGAAATTTTCACAGAATATGTACTTATTTTGCCGCTATAACAACAAATAGGTAACATTATAAAATAATAAAAATTAAAGGGAACAAAAAACCTGTTTTTTTTTTATAAATCCTGTACGATCGTACGGAACCCTTCGTGTGCGAGTCCGACTCGTAATTGGCCGGTTTTTTTACTGTGGTGTCATCACAAGACTACGAAATCCTCCGATAACCGATGAGGTAACCGAGGAGGATGAAGTAATCTGGATGAATCTTATGGCCGAGTGCACGACGCCTCGTAAAATGTTATCCGTTACTGATTACATTTGACAATGATGTGACGGCTAATCGCCCATCATATGAATTTGAGTTGCACGTAACATATTTTCGTCAAAGTTAGTTTGCCAGCCGTCCGACCACAAATAGTCCCTCGAAACAATGGGAAAAAATGTTTGCTGTATGAAGCACCATCTAGCGTCAATCATTCGTACTAACAAACAAAACAGTTGCTCCTGGAGCCGCGGGGTGGCGCTACTAGCGCCCAAGATGTCGGCTTGCTATCAGCTGTTGGTAGCACCACAGATTACATAGATATAGCGCCGAAAAATTTTAATCTGTGAAACCGGGTGTCGGGCTAATAATTATGAAAAACAAAGGATTGTATTTTATTAATGGCAAGGTTTGCCTATTATTTAAGGTCCAATAAGACTGCAAAAATGTAAAAATAGTGACTTTTGATACTTTGAATTATTATTTGATCGTGATTTTGACGGTGATTACGGGAGAGATTACGATTAGCGGTTAACATCAGCGATCAACGTAATGTTTATGTTTCGTGCAACGCAAATTGTGACTGATCAGTCTTTAATCATACGTTGACGCTGATGTTGACGTGCAAGACGGTACGTGCAACCCGGCCTTAGTCAATGTGCAATTATTTCGTAACAGTCTACACTTGTTTGATAATCTTCTAACTGCTGCAACGTAAACATTACAATTTTATTCCCCTTATTAACTGTTACACTTTTAAAGCCACTGCAGAGGTTCGAAATGTCGGCGACGCGTGCCTGTATAGGTACGAACGTCTGTGTATTTGTATTGCGGTAGTCACATCCTGTCGTTATCAGAGTGGGCAAACTAACTTTAGTGCGCGGATTATTGCCGGACTAAATAGCACTTTTGTATGGTTATTCCGGTGCTACTTCTGGTACTAAAATTAGACAGTTCACTCTGAATACGACTGCTAGATACTTAAGTCGCCGGGTATCGGAAATTTCCGTAGCCTTGTGTTCGATGGGACTTAGAATTCATAAAGTAACAAACCAAACTGCACCCATTGGAATGTTAATGTATTTATATAATTTAATTATTATCAAATGAAATATAATAATATATAACATAAACGTAACAAAAAAAAATACATTTCAAAAACAACAATTTTAAAAATCTAAATTTTGAGGCAGCCGGTAGATTGGGAAGGTACCTTGGGAAGAATATATATAATACTACACAATCTTACCGCCAACGAGGGCCAAAAGCGCTGCCAGACTAGCTCCCTTCATGACTGCAGCCGGTTACTACGAAGTGAAATTCGATTCCGATGTCCATTTATAATCCTCGCCTAAATCTCTGGAAACACTGTGATAACATGAGGCGATAACGTTTTATCATCACCGTAGCAAGAGTGTTATCCTTACTCGATATCATTACACTAGGACAATCCAGCGCCTAAGCTAGGTAAGCTGAGGATGTAGGTGGAAGCCGCCGTGAAATTAAGAATTTAATTAATTCAAACATCGTTTAAGTTTTTGCGTAAGTTCCATGACTTAGATTTGGAATTAAGTGTATTTTTTATGACATCAACAGAAAATGCAAGCAGCAAGCATCTAATGGGCGGCCAGGAAGAGATTGCTTCAAATCAATATGATGGCCCATTAGGTGAAACTAACTCTTGTACAATTATATTAAGTCTTCCCCTTAGAATGTATGTATAAGTTTCACCTAATAAACAATTTATTATTATTATTAAGAAATCACTGATTAAAGGGCGTGATAACACCTGATTGCATTTAGTTCCAAAGGGGTGTAAGTGAAACAATATTTAATTGTTTTTAAAAATAACTATTACTTATTTTGGAATTTCAAAAAGGTGAAAGATGCATTGATGGTCTAGCTATAGTTGATACCTATAACGGGAAATATCTGATGCTCATATTTAGTGCTCAAACTTTTTTTATGACATTTTATTAATGTTTGTCCGATTTGAGAAAACCCCCTGGTGCTTTAAGCTTACAGTTTTATCATTAAATTGTAGCGCGACCATCATTCTACGTATTTTTTTTTACTATGGAAATTTGTTGTGGTTATTTTTAAATATGATTAAATGTTGTCTTACTTACGTCTTTATCAAACTAAACGCAATCGGCTCTTATCACGCCCTTAAAAAAGTTAGTATTTGGCCGCAAACAAAAATAAGCAATTGACTTCGGCTCAGGAGAAATTGACATAATTTTCGACGTATAGGTACTTAGGCAAGTTTGAGAAACGTTTCCCCTTCGCCGCGCGGCGGGTGATGTATTTCATTTGTCGCACGGTTCCAGACCAATACACACATACACCCTCTCATAGGTGACAAAGTCTATGTGTGCACAATATTTATATGTCAAGTTTGCTATTATTATTATTAGTTTCCAAAACTAAACCATTTAGTTTCGTTAAAAAAAGGTTTGCATGTTTTATTTCTCCTCTTTGACTAAGGGGATTTTGTAGGAAGTGCCAAAAGTGACACCTGTATTTTTTTTCCTTTGTCTATCGATGCACGCCTCCATACATGCACCGATGCATGCCAAGTCATATATGATCTTCGATAACGATAGCTACGTCTACGTTCTGCGTTAAGGTGGCCCATCCCGCTCATCTCCCTATACAAAAGGGGAAAGAAGATCACGCCCATATTTCTTGTCAGAGATCCAAAATTTTGCTCAAAATCGCTTTATTTGATCGAACTAAATGTCTGATGACCATTGGTATTGTAAAATTGTGTTCGCTTTCTAAGTTATGAGGTCCGAAATTTCGCATTTATCGCGCGTTTTATACAATAACTTTGGAGGTGGATTACGCAATGATAAAGTAAGAACATCTTAAAAAGATTAGTCATCAGACATAGCTTATTTAATCAAGATTTATAATCTATTTGGTTTTTGTTCGATTTTTTACTACAGCGGTCGTGGTTTACTTTTAGCTATAAGTCGTTTTGAAATTGAAATTTTCGTAAATCTTACCAAATCATACACTATGCACATTGTCTTTTTTGTGGACATGTTGCATCTTCCTCATCACGGAGCCTGTCTTATTCTTTGAAAGCGAGAAGGTCCCAGAGCGCAACAGCACGGTTTGGTACCGTGCCCGCGAATGAGTTAGGGCCGCTGGGTTGGGCCACCTTAAATCAAATAGTTCTGAAAACCCATGTAGGTGAAGAAATGAAAACCTCGCTAAATTGCTTGCATGGGAATATTGCCCAATAAGTTTTCTGCCAGTTTTTTAAGGTTTTGCTGTTACCTAGGTTAGCTTTGTTTCATTTAATTGAAAAATGGCAGAATATAAGCCATTGATGGCATAACATTCGTATGTTTCCGTCGAATGAAACAGCGCATATGATAGTATATTTTAATTTAACTGAACAACGGCAGAACTGAAGTCCGAACTTCACAAGCATTTCCAAAACTGTCATTACGTTTATTGTTTCTGATTGAATAATTGAAAAAAAGTGCAAATGTTTTTATTTTTTCACAATAACACGAAAGATAACATTGTTTTGACCTCTCGCCAAGTTTACTCTAGTCTAGTTTCCACAATGTTTTTTTTACACAGAACGCAAAAAGGCACGAATTCGTCAAAAATATTAAATATAGCCATAGTAGTTGCAGCGAAAACATATCCACAATTTCAGGTTAAATGGTTTCGTTGTAATTACCGATTAGAAGTTTACACCATTAGATGGCGCTGTTAAATAAAAATCGTATTTAACTAATTGTAACAAAACCAATAATCCTGAAATTGTGAAATTGTTTTCGCTTCAAGTAATATGACTATATTAAACTTTTTTTATTTATTCGTGGCTTAAAGTGCAATACTTTTTGCGTTATGTGTGCAAACAACTTTATATGGGTCGGAACAGCCTTAAAAGAACAAAATATTCAATAAAATAAAATTAAAAGCACTTAGAAATAAAAGTGCAGCCTAAGAGTGCAGTACGCTTTTGGAATTTATATCATAGAATTATTTTTTTATGCAACCTGGCGTGGATGGCTAATACCACTCAACTAACGTTATGATATTAGCCCAAAACACCACATTCTCGAAGAAATAAGGTGCCACGCCAGGACCTTCCCAATGAGCACGGCTACATGGAACTGGATGGAAGACACAGACAATTTTCGATTGCCGCTTCGTCCAACATTTTTTTCAAATGCGGTGGTACCAACCCGGGCGGGCATAAACCCTACCACCTAGTAGGGGAAGGGTACCTACAGTTTTCATGGATTCCGAACCATGGAGCAGTTCGCCTTCGTAACGAAATACACTTATCCAACTCAGAAAGAGAACGAAAGTGGTGCATGGTTTTTGTTCTGTAATATTTAAGCATGTTGTGTTTTAAACATTATTGTAAAATATTTCCTTGTGTCAATTATGTGTGTATCACCCTGTTGGCAAACCTGAATAAATAAGAAAATAATAAAAAAATAAATTAACGGGGCGAGGATATGAACCCAGACCTCTGGTATGCAAGGGAAGTTCCCACGCCACTCCACTGAGAAAAAAGTAGGCTGACAAAGTGACAAAAATCACGTTGTCAGAAAAAAATTGTTGAAGCATCAAAACGAATACTATAACGAATCGAGCTTATTTCTCAGGACAGCTTTTATTTTGTCAATTGCTATTTGTCATTGAAACAAAGTCGTATTTGTTACTGTAACAACTTTGGTCACTGTTTGTTAGTGTAACAAAGTGGAAGTTGCGAGCGCAACAATGTCTAGTATGTTTTGCTAGAATTACTTTGTTAGATTGTATATATGGTCAACAAAATAAAGGTTGTCGTTGCAACCAATTCACTATGACGGCTCTCCAGGGTTAAAGTTTCTTTGTTGGGCCAACAATATTTTTTCTCAGTGTAGGCTACGAGCCACAAATATCATCAAATCCACAAAGTTAAAATGATTACTTTGATCTTATTAAAATGTAACATTAAATTTATCAAGTTGAGTGATCGCATTTCCATTATGCGACTTCATAAATCTAACCGCGGCCAATTAAGGCCGGGCGCACCCTCCACGCGGGGCGGCGCGCCCAGCGACCTGTTGACACTTGGGCGTGCCGCCCAAGGCACAAACAGTCGGCCTCGGTCCATGGAGCGGTGCCAATGGAATTGTCCACTGAAGTTATTGATAAAGCTCGCGGTATTCAATTGTGCGTGGTGACTTTATAAGTGTAACAATTATTATGGGGAACAAGATTGTAACGTTCACTGAGCAGCAGTTAGAAGATTATCAAGTGGGTATACTAGATGTTACGAAATAATTACATTGCCTAAGAGTTTAATCCGATTTACATTTCCAAACAGATTGTTTGAAAATAAAGTAACAAATATTAAATTTGGAAACATCAAGTTTGAAAGATAACTTATTTAAATATTAAGTTGTAAATTTAAATAAATTAAATATCTGTTTTTTTTTAAGTTGTGATTAAATATGTATCTTTTAAACGGACTAAGGGAAGCCATAGTTATTAAAATTATAATATCATTTCACTCCGAAGGACTGTACATTCTTCACAAGGAAAGAAATACTGAGGTAAGTCCACATGTTTAAATAAATCGTGAATTCGTTGATAAAACTCAAATACATTCGCTGAGCGTGGTTTCGCGAGGCGAGGTGGATTCGACTTATCTGAGCAACTTTAGCCTCTTGGCACGGCAATAATGACCGGTTTTTCTCGAAAAGAAAAATCCCAGACCTCAAAATCACCCCATATAAAACCTCAAAATCTCAAAAAGACCTCAAAATCACCCCTGGTAAAACATTACAATATGCATTCGCACAACACGCGAACTTGCAAAACAAAACAAAAACGACGAAAAGTGCTTCGTGATATTTTTTATGTATTTAATGAATACGACATTACCGTTACAACATTAATACTTTAGTATATTTATATTTTATTTAAGTACTAGCTGCGTTACCTGGCTCCGCTCGGGTTAGTGTCGGCTAAATTATTTCATGGATAAAAAGTAGCCCACATGGCTGGTCCAAAATAGGGTCAAACTGGTCCATTGTATCCATCTACCAAATTTAATTAAGATCGTTCGAGTCGAAATAGCATGATTTAATGAGAAACATCTAATAATTCCCATTTAGAGCTTCGTTGACATTTGGTGGCTATTTAAAAAAAAAATTGCCGCCAGAACCTTTCTAAACTTACCTAGTACGTAAGTAACGTGTAACGTAGGTAAGTTTTACGTGGACTCCAACCCACAGAAAATCGAAAACGGTAACCCATCCCGTACCTGACTCCTCCCAGAAAGCTAAACGTTGATACAATACGTATATAAATCGGGTAAGTGGTCCGCAAGTTATAAGAATTTAACACTCTACTCACCCCTCTGGTAATGAAGTATTATATTATGTAGCCTATAAGTTTTACGTAGAATCAGGCTAGACGTAGGTTCAATCCGCATCTAAATCGAGTCATTGGTTCTCATGTAATAAGTATTTTATTCCATTGGTCGCACCTGTGGCGATTTAGCGTGTTGCCAAGTAGTCCTAAAGTTGCGGGAAATACCAAGCCGTGCTTCGGTACAATTAGTAAAAGTAAGCGCCGCCTCCGACCCCCCCCCCCCCCCCCCTCCAGCCACCGCCCTCCCGCCGAGCCGTGCAGAGCATTGCAGTTTGTATGACCACATCTTAGCGTAAGCGGAACTGAATTCTATTTAGCCTATCGTATTTCCCGGGTAGTCAAATGTACGTGTATTAGGTTTCATCTAATTCGGAAAATCAGTTTAAGAGTTATGGAGGAACATACATACATACATATATACATACAGAACTGATTTCTAAAAATCGTCAATTTAGTTTTAGTATCATACATCATGTCTACAATCGAAGTATCTTCGCAAACAAAGCAACTTACTCCATGAACACCCCTTACAGATTTATTATTAGTATAGATATTATTAGTATATTCCGAGATCCCATTCCAAAAACCCGCTTTGTCTGGGAATGATTCATCTTCAGAGTCAGAATGATCCATCGCTGTCAATAACCAGCAGGGATTTGTAAAAAGCAAACTTCAATAAAATTACATTCAGACCCGCTGCAAGTAACGAGAGTGACTAGGTATAATAGATATCTTGAGGTAATAGATACAGATCTAACTTTCAAATGAAGGTGGTGACAAAACTGTACGAACCCCTTATGAGTTGGCGTTTAGGGTATCGAAACGAGCGGTTGTTATGACCAAACATCAAAGCAGCCATTGCCGGACCAGGCGCACCTGCGAGTAAAACATTTTTTGTCGGTTTCAGAGTGATCAAAAAGTTTCGCGAGGTGAACCCGGAGTGGGTTCCCAAGCATCTGTCGGCGGAGCAGACGCACTGGAGAGTTGTAGGTTTTGTGTCGGTTCCAGAGTGTTCAAAAAGTTTCGCGAGGTGAACCCGGAGTGGGTACCCAAGCATCTGTCGGCGGAGCAGACGCACTGGAGAGTTGTAGGTTTTGTGTCGGTTTCAGAGTGTTCAAAAAGTTTTGCGAGGTGAACCCGGAGTGGGTACCCAAGCATCTGTCGGCGGAGCAGACGCACTGGAGAGTTGTAGGTTTTTTGTCGGTTTCAGAGTGTTCAAAAAGTTTCGCGAGGTGAACCCGAAGTGGGTTCCCAAGCATCTGTCGGCGGAGCAGACGCACTGGAGAGTTGTAGGTTTTTTGTCGGTTTCAGAGTGTTCAAAAAGTTTCGCGAGGTGAACCCGAAGTGGGTTCCCAAGCATCTGTCGGCGGAGCAGACGCACTGGAGAGTTGTAGGTTTTTTGTCGGTTTCAGAGTGTTCAAAAAGTTTCGCGAGGTGAACCCGAAGTGGGTTCCCAAGCATCTGTCGGCGGAGCAGACGCACTGGAGAGTTTTGTGTCGGTTTCAGAGTGTTCAAAAAGTTTCGTGAGGTGAACCCGGAGCGGGTACCCAAGCGGCTGTCGGCGGAGCAGGCGCACTCGCTGCTCGTGTCTGCTGATTGCATAGAACGGCTGCCTGAGCTGAAGGTTAGCATCAATCAACTCTCAACTATTAGTCGGCGCTTAGTTGCGCAGGGACTTGCCTAGCGTAACAGAGGACTGGGTTTAAATCCACGCTCGTTCATGCACCACTTTTTTTCTCTTTCTGAGTTGGATAAATGCATTTCGTCACGAATGCGAGCTGCTCCATAATTCCGAATCTATGTAAAACTGTAGGTACCCTTCCCCTGCTAGTTGGTAGGTCCAGTTCAATGTAGCCGTGCTCATAAAGGGAGTTCCTGACATGGCACCTAATTCCTTCAGATTTGTAGTCTATTGGGCTAATATCATAACAGTATTTGTGTGGTATTAGCCATCCATATCAGGTTGCATAAAAAAAGTCTACAAAAACTTTTTAAAATTTGAATTTTCGTTTTACTTTTACCCCTTGATTTTCTCATTTCTCTTTCATCGTGATGAATGTGATCCATTCTGTGAGCAGGAGAACCCGTTTAAGCGGCGTATCTGCCAGGTGTTCTCGCATGACGGCTCAGGAGACCTCAGCTTCGAAGATTTCCTCGACATGATGTCGGTGTTCAGCGAAGCCGCACCACGCGACATCAAGGCCTGGTTAAGTGATTACTTCATACGTTAGATATATTTATAAAACCACATACTTAAAATGTAAAAACCCACAGAGAGAGAGAGAGAGAGGGAGAGGGCGGGCGAGAGAGAGAACTGACGGATGAGAACAAAATTGTTTCATAGATTTTTTTTTTATTTTACTGAAAAAGATATTAAAATCAGCTTCAGAAAAAAAATATGTGAAGATATGCTTTAAAACTTTGATAGAAATAGGAAAAGATGAGAAATATGATCTTAAAAAATGCTTGGGTCACGTCTTATTAACCAGAAAAAAATATCTAACTCACCTTACAATCGACCATTCGATACAGGGAACCATGGCTTCAAGACTAGAGGAAAACTAAAGAAATAATAAAGATTTTACAAAAATGCTTTTCAAATTAAGTGATCCCGGACATGTACTTAGAGCGATATAAAATCCATCTCCCTCCACCTCGCGGTAGTGGTGCTCGAGTTGACTTATTTATTTATTTATTTTAACAAGGAACACCAACAGGTGACAGTACAAAACAATGATACAAATTAGACGTATAATGTTGAAGAAGGACTATTAATAATATGCAAACCTAAAAAATACTGGTCGATACAATTAAATATGTAAGAATGAGTTAAACTAAGAAGCAAATAATGAGCAAAGCAAATATCAGAATCAATCAAACCTCTAAAAAACATGCTTAAGGATGTTCCGACCCATACAATGTTTTTTTTTACACAGAACGCAAAAAGTATTGCACTTTAAGGCACGAATTCGTCAAAAATATTAAATATAGCCATAGTAGTTGCAGCGAAAACATATTCACAATTTCAGGTTTAATGGTTTCGTTGTAATTGCCGATTAGAAGTTTTACACCGTTAGATGGCGCTGTTAAATAAAAATCGTATTTAAATTAATTGTAACAAAACCAATAATCCTGAAATTGTGAAATTGTTTTCGCTGCAAGTAATATGACTATATTAAACGTTTATTATTAATTCGTGCCTTAAAGTGCAATACTTTTTGCGTTCTGTGTGCAAACAATTTTATATGGGTCGGAACAGCCTTAAGTACTTCATTCCTAAAATCCTTGAGATTGGAATTTAATAGGTCAATCTCCGCATATTCTACAAATCTATGAAAGCTTTGGCATACACGTGGTAAGATATATTGTTTTCTTAGGATAGTTTTCTTGATTGGTACAAATAATTTCTAACTCTTGAATTAGGTTTAAAAATCTTTTCCAAAACGTCGGGTGCTTCGATGCAGCCAGTGAGGATATTTCTTATGAAAGTCAGGTCGTGCATAAGTCGACGTTTGTGCAGTGAATGGAGCTGAAAGAACTACAGGCGTCGTACGTATGGAGCCCGATGTGATATAGGATTCCTTACAAAATTTGAGTATTCGACTATGTTACGAACTAGGGCATCGAAAAATCTTATTTAGTTTTTGGTTATTTGAAATCCTTGCACATTAAAAACCAAGCATTTTGAAACCAGTTGACACCCCAGTTGATGTGGGGTAAAAAAGAAAGTTTACAGTCTAGTATAACACCGAGATCACGAATTTCTTTTACTTCAGTAATTGGAGTAGAAGATATTGTATATTTTGCAGGAATGATGTTTTTATTTTTGGTAAATTTTATGTAAAAGCACTTGTTAGCATTTAGGTGTGACCATTTTCGAACCATTTCAGTAAGTTGCCCCCTAAACCGATTATATCCGTAACCTTGCATAATAAAACTGAATGATTTACCTTATCAAAGGCACTGCTAAAGTCAGTATATATTGCGTCGACTTGAACTCGCTTATCTTGTAAGCCGGCGGTGGTGCACTAAGGGTTTTCATGACTTCGTAAGCGAGCACTACGAACGCCTATGAAGATTTCTGGTCATATTTTACCGGGCTCGGTTTGGGTGAATATCCAAAAAGAAATTAAACCGAGCAACCTCTGCTGATTTCATTTATACATTCAAGGCCCTGTCAGCCTCGGTGGCGAGCCTTCTATGTTTAGTTGCATTGAAATATATATTTTTATATAACTGGACACGGTTTGCTAATATCACCCCCACCGGCATGATCTTACCATTACTTACGCCACAAGTTAATAATCTTTGTTACAACACACCGCATTACCGAAGGAATTAGGTACCATGCCAGGACCTCCCCTTTATAAGCATGGTTAACCTGGACTGGATGGAACACACGGACATTTTGCCGCTTAAAAGTAGACTATAATATAATTTTACTCATAATTTTAGGTACGCTTTCCGAATCTTCGACCTGGACGACGATCAGTACGTGGGCGAGAACGACTTGCTGGAGGCGGCGCGGCTGCTGGCGCGGGGCGGCGGCGGTGGGGGCGGGGGAGGCGAGGGAGGCGAGTGCGGCCTCACGCTCGCCGAGCGCCGCCAGATCGTGCACAACGTGCTCGAGGAGGCAGACGTCGACGGCGACGGGCGTCTCTCCTACATGGACTTCGAGCACGTCGTCGCGCGCGCACCCGACTTCCTCTCCACCTTCCACATCCGCATCTAGCGCAATCAAACACGACCCCCGCGTTTAACACTTTATTGCTTCACATTTAAAACGATACATCTACAACGACAAAACGACGGCCGGAGCGACCGACGTGCAACATTCGACGAATAGAAATACAACTTTACGCAGGCACTGAGAGAGAGGAATCACAGATCGACGATAGAGCTTAACGAGTAGAGGAGATCAGTAGAGGAAGCTGGAGGGCGGCGGGCGGGGCGCGGGTGCGGGGCGTGCGAGCCGCGGGTGGAACGCGCCGAGCGCCGCCTCGTTCGTCGACGAGGGCCGTTCCTCGCGCACGCGAAGCGCCGGCAGCCGCCACGCGCCGCACGCCGCCGTCAGCGCCTGCCGGTTGAGCGCCCAGTACGTCGCCGCGTTGAGCGCCGAGTGCGCGTGCCCGAGCAGCAGCGCGTACCGAGCGAGCGGCGGCGGCGCGCGCGCTCCCCCCGCGCTAGCCAGCGCGACGAGCGCGAGCGGCGCCCAGCACGCGGTGAACAGCGCCGCCACGCCGACGAGCACGTTGGCGAGCCGCCGGCGCGAGTGGAGCGTCGAGGTTGCCGGCTGCGGGCCGAGCAGGCTCGGCTGGGGCGCCCGCCGCCGGCCGCCGGCGTCGACGGCGTCGCGGCGCGCGCGCCGCTCGGGCCCCGCGACGCCGGCGACGATGATGACGTGGGTCGGGCGACGCATCAGCGGCACCGGGAGCGGGAGCTCGCCGTGGGCGGCGCGCGCCGTGAGCGAGAGCGCCGTGAGGCGGGCGCGCACGGCGAGGTGGCAGGCGGCGACGACGAGCACTGGCGCGCAGTAGACGAACAGCGCGTGGGCGGCGGCGAGAGGCGCGCTGGGGGCGCAGGGCGCGTGCGCGGCGGCGGCGGCCGTGAGCGCCGCGCCGGCCCACACAGCGCACACGGTGAGCGCGGGTCGCGCGCACAGGGCGGTGACGACGCGCCCGCGGTGCACGGTGGCGTAGCGGTCGACTGCCAGCGCCACCAGCGACAGCGTGCTCGCCGCCACCGGGAACGCCTGGCGACGGAAGAGCGGGCACGATGTTTGACTGTGTTTTCGACATATTTTCACAAAACTGGCAGCTGACTGTACAACTTTTTAGGAAACTCAGATGCTCGAACAAGGGAGGTGGTAATTGTAACAAAATTATTATTGTATGAAATACTAATAAATGATAAATCATAATCACAAAGTTTTGCAATGTTTAACGTACAATGTCGGAAGGACCACTTTTGTTTTCTTAACCGACTCCAAAAAAGGAGGAGATTCTTAATTCGAGGTGTGTGAGTGTTTCCTCAGAACGTTTGCCTAGGTGAACCGATTTTGATGATTATTTTTTTATAGGAAAGCAAGTGTACAAATTAGTTAGTGTACTTCAGATTTATTAAAAATAAATAAATAAACAAAAACTCTCGCCTCAAAAAATTACAATAATCGTAACTACAAAAATGGCAATATTTTTTTAAATTTTTAGTGCATGTGTTAATTGGTTTTGGAATACTTTTTCTTTGAAGTCGGTTTTTTTTGTTAACATTTTTGTTTTTAATCCTAAGCAAAAGCCACGGACAAGGCATGGCAATTATTAAAAGCAGATGACGGGTGTTACGACACCATTGCATGGCCGCTCGGCTTAAATTTTTGCATTTATTTATTAATTAATGCATGAACCTTGTTGCCCGTGCATTAATTAATTAAGGTACATACATACAACGGGTGAAATAATGTTTGCTAGAGTTATTGTCAGTTCTGTGAGAGATAGACACACACTAGGATGGGTCATTCCGGTTCAAAAATGTAATGCATTCTCATTCCTACTCCACACGTCCGGAATGACGAGACGAGATGTAGTATTACTATTCAGTCGCCTGCACCGGGAGCACAAACTCAAATATACGTCTGTATCGATCGATTCATGTACTTTGGTTTCGCCTTTCGTGCAAGCGGAAACGGTGTATCGGACGATATACCTGTATCGTTCGCTTGTGTTCCCGCTGCTGGAATGACTATCACTTTACAAGGAGTGAGAATAGGAATGAGAAAGGCTAATCAGGAGTGTCAAAAGCTGAGGACGCTGGTTCTCGGAATGGGGTGGACCCGGAAAGACCCATCGCCAACAGACACCGCACCTCGATGTAGGCGGCGAGGTGGCAGGGCAGGCGGGCGGCGGCGGACGCGGCGGCAGCGCGGCAGGCGGCGAGCGGCGCGGCGGCGGCGCACACGAGCAGGTCGGCGGCGCACACGCTCAGCAGTTGCGGCGTGCGCAGGCGGCCCGCGCCGCCACCGACCAGCGCCGCCATAAGGCTTACATTGCCTGCAATTCGACAATGCCACTAGACAAAGAATGATTGAACAACCAGGTAAGTGGCCAAGCAAGAGAAAGAGAAGAATTTATTTATTTATTCTCACAAATATAAACAACAAATAAGATTCGCTACCACTTAAACTGGCCCAAAGGCTGTATTATAAGTGGTAGGCTAGTTATGTTCAACAATGTTCACCTAAATTGAGGTTCATGAAAAGACTGGTGAGTGCATGACGAACATAATTTATAAAAAGTTAGAGGACGATGGGCGATGGGTCAGTCGTATGTTAACGCCTCAAATGTGTCAGGAGCGTACAGAGGTGTAAAAAAATACGCTGTTTGCATACCGTACCATTGCCCATTCACTTTACCTTGTTGGCGTTCATTATTTTATCACTATTCATTATTTTACCTTATTATCTTCCGCCTGCCCCGAAGCTGATAGTTTGTTTGGAGTTGTGCAAAATAATTTAAAACTTCTTTGTTGCCTCTACGTTACGCTGGGATATAATGAAAAAGCACACAAAGAGTAATGTTAAAGGCAGTTGTCAAACAAGATGGTCAGCAAAGGCAGAAGCTATTAGCGCATTGAAAATAAACCTAAACAAGGTTTATTAATAATTATAATTAAGGGCTTAATAAGGTTAGAATAAAAATTGCTAAATTCCACTAGATGATCACTTGTTTTTCTATCTTATTTATTTTAACAAGGAACACCAACAGGTTGCAGGACAAAACAGTAATACAAATTGGACTTTTATATGTACATATTTATGGCATGTCACCCAATTAGAGGTGTACACAATTTTTTTAAACAGTATAATTTTAAAGGCGGGCTGTTAATAAATATAAAAACCTAAAAAATACTAGTAGATTAAATCAATACATTTTAGGAAATATGTAAGAATGAGTTAAACTAAAAAGTAAATAACAAGCAAGACATACAATAATTAAAACATAAGGATTTACAACATGATATCCGTGGATATGGCTCAAACCTCTAAAAAACATGCAAGTACTTAATTCCTAAAATCCTTGAGATTGGAATAAAATAGGTAAGTGTCCGCCTATTCTTTAAATCTGGTTGAGCCATTTTGACTCATCACTATTCAAATTAGCCACCGTTATTATTTGGCGGGATAGCGCGCAAACTCAAAACACACCACGCTTATCATTACATACACTTACACATTCCCTCCCGCTCACACGCTTCAAGAGAGAAGAGAGAAGAGCATCGACCGCGAAGACGCGAGCCGACGAACCCAAGAACAGAGGAACATTTTTCAACGGCGTCCGGCACGCGCGCGAAGATCCTCTCCGCGCAAGAAAATGAATTATTATCAGCTACATCATCGCAACGTGATTCATCTGTGTCCTCATCAAGGCAGGAAGCCAAGAAGAGTGTTAGTGAGTGGTTGGCGAAGAGGGATCCTGCGAAACAGTCCACGCGCTGCTCCAGCTGTCGAAGGCATCGGGAATCGTCGAGGTTAGTCCCTAGTTTTCCCACCAAAATCTATTAAAACTTTGACATACACGTGATAAGATATATTGTTTTCCTAGGTTAGGTTTCTTGATAGGTACAAATCATTTAAAGTTCAAGAAATTCATACTTTTGAATTAGGTCTAGTTACAATTAATCCAAGTCTTGGCTAAGACACTAGACTCGTATAAGTGTGGGGACATATGTGACTTGATATAAGTTCAGCTCATTCATAGGTAGCATAGTTGAAATAGGTAGGTTCGAGACTAGAAATAAGCTTAAATGCAAAACATCTAAAATTGGTGATTTTCCCGAAAAGTAAGTCACTTAAAAGCGAAAAGGAACAAACAGCAAAAAAACCATTAAAGTCACTTAATAAGTGAATTACAAAACCTCACCTTACCATAACCTTAATTTTCACAGAGTATCTATTTATGTTGCCGCTTTAACAACAAATAGTAAAAATAAAAAAAATAAAGGGAGCCACCATACGTGATTGTGTTAGGTCAAATGTTATATAATGGTACGGAACCCTTCGTATGCGAGTCCGACTCGCACTTGCAAGGTTTTTATGTAACTGGATATGGATGGCTACTATCTAATACCACACGTATCAAAAAGATATTTGCCTTACACACCGCATTCCCGTAGGAATTCGGTGCAACGTTTGAAAAGCATTGATTCCGTAATCACCTTTAAAATGTGATTACGGAATCAATGCATTTTCTTCCGATCACGAGGTTTCCATTTAGAGAGTTAGGTCCCCATCACAAAAGATCCATCCGAAGAACATACAGAAAGTTCACTTCTAGTATAAATATCTTTCCTCAAATACAACTCTTATGAAGAAAGCTCGGAAACATTACGTCCAACTCGACAAAAGACACTGAGAAGTTCATACTTATAAGGCAGAACAATGGAGAGAGTTCTTAAAGTTTGACAGAAATCGAAGCCGTCAGAGTTGGGAACATTGATACGTCAGTCAAAAATAACTTTTGCTTTCGATGGAATTATATTTATATTTTCTCACTATTGTGTTTGAATTATAACCAAGCCGAATTCTCAGATATGCTATTGATTCTAGTTAATTCATCTTTGCAAGTAATTATTGAAAAGAACGTTATTTATAAAAAAAAAATCTGCTGCAAAAAACTATTGATTTAAACCTTGTTAGGTGGAATCCTGATTAAAGTACAAAAAGCTGCGGTATTTGGCTCTGCTTGGGACAACATCAAAAAAAAATATTTGGGATAAAAAGTAACCTTTCTTTTCAGCGGGAACAAACTATACACATTCACGAAATTTCATTAAATTCGGTTGGTTTGTTTCTGAGATTAGCGCGGGTACGAACATAGTGAAATGATTTTCTTTGATTAAACTAAATGAAACTAGATACATTGCGATGTTAAATTACTCGCCAAGTGAACAGCAGGTGAACAGAAATCTGACATTTAGTTGCATTTCATATCATGCTAAATGGTAAATTTCAGTTCACTTGGCCGAATAACACGTTCTTTGACAGTTAGCATGGTACAAAATGTAACTAAATGTCAAATTTAATCACTCTTTTGCCTGTTCATTTGCTATTCATCCGCAGTGCCATTACAAAGCTCGAAAGATGGGAGGTTGGTTGTATCTGACAGTTATTGCGATTACTAAATCGAAGGACGGGCAATTGGTGCGGCCATCCATCGCTACCCATCCTAATTAGGCTAACTTCATACATTTTGCGCCGAATCGGTATTACGAAACGGCACAGACCTGTCAAATGAGGGGAGGTATCCACGTGAACGTATCCCCCGCTGTCAAAAGATATCCTACTCTATGGAGATGAGAGAGTATACGTTTGTACGATTTATGGTTGTGTGCTGTGTGGTGTGCGTGAACGTACCCCTCCGCTGTCAAAAGAGATTCTACTCCGTAGCAGGTTCTTTGCGAAGAGAGAGCCTAAATTTTTACGATTCGTGGTGTTGTGTTCTTGGTGTCCGAAATTTGTGGAGATGGAACAAATTTTATAGGTTTTCGGAGGTGTCCACGTAGTTTGTCCGGAGGTAGATGCGACGGTTTCGTAATCGCGCTTTGGAAATGACGGGGGCGCACCTACATCTACCGTTGCTCCATCCTCAAAGTTTGCGAAATCGCACTGCCGGCCAGTTAACGTACCATGATAACCGCCCATTACGAGTATGAGTAGAACTCACGCCCTGCATATCTACTGAGGAAAGCGAAAGCGAGTAAGTCACAGATGAAATTGAAACGCTTTTGCTGACACTAACATAAAATGTTACGTTTGTGTCTTCGAACTATAATTAGAATAAATAGAAAGGGTCACAACTAGGGTGACTCGTGGCTGTCATATCATGAGAACGAAAGCGTTGCGACTCAACGGTGAGTCACCGGTGACTCACAGCTGAAAATCTCATGAGTAGACCTTTTAGATAGATGACATATTAAACTGTTAAAATTTAGTAGTATTTAACACTAATAAATATTAGAAAGAATGACCTACGTGGTTAGTTATGTTTACTTCTATAAAATAGATTTTTTTTTCACTGTTTTTAATAAAACATAGTTTAGGGTTATGTCGTAAAAAGTTTACCTTTGCAACATCTTTGTTAAATATATATTTAAATATACATATATTACCAAACATTATTAGGCGAACCTTAATAGATACATTTGAACCTGAAACCTAAAAGTAACAATGTATGTCAATTGTTAATCGACTGTTTTGACCTGTTATTTAATCTTATAACTTGTTTGGCCGGTATCGTTATCTAATAACGATACTGTTTCACTTTATCTTATATTAGTACCAACAATTTAAGTTGTTCGGATTTTTTTCCTTTGCTTGTACATTCTTGCTTCTCGCCAAATTTCATGATTCCGCTCGACGGGAAGTACCCTATAACTTTTTATATAAGTGAGTTTGCGAGCATCAAAATATGTGATATAAATGGCCGTATCTTATGGTTACGTTGACTTTTCAAGCTAGAATTTAACACAGCTTTCGGCAAATGTAGCCCCTTTACCAGTTAGTGAGAAAAGGGCCTTGACAACAAAGTGATCCTATAAGGGCTTAGTATTTTATTTGATACGAAACCAAAAATATCTATCTAAATTCACATTTAAAATAGGGAAATAATCACTTCAATCTGTTTTTTTAGAAAGATTAAATTTGTTCATGGTCCCCATACGAATTTTGTATGGACACAATCATTGCAGCGATGAACAGATAGCAAATATTGACGTCACTTCACGTATTTGAATAATAAAGTAATTAAATGGTACATATAATGACATGATTCTTTCACGGTTATGTTTGCGATTTTCAAAAGATTTTTTAAAGCATGAAAAAGTTCTCATTGAGTAACATACAAATTCAATGGATTTTCGTCTTAAGCAAATATATACAGGTTGTTGCAACGGCCACTATATAGATTTGACCAGCGTAATGCAAGATAAAACATTTTTTTTTACAGTGTAATTTGAGGCGATGTTGTAACCGTTCATAAGGAAGGTCTTTGAATGAAACCTAAATCCCACGTCGGGTGTCAGGCTAATGTCATGACTGTATGATTGATATATAGCCATCCATGTCCAGTTACATGCAACGTTCTCACGTTCTCACGGAAAATTAGATTATTTTTACACTAAATTAATTAATTAACTTTGTATGAAAAGTCTAACTTTTCATTTAAAGAAAATTGAGAAAAAGTTTTTAAACCTTTTTGTATTATTTCCCAAATTGTATATACAGGCCGTTGCAACAACCTGTATAATACGATATTATATTATTATTTCCTTGAGAAGAAAATACTAATCATTACGTTTTTAATCACTGAAGAGAAAAGAAGAAGTGGCACGCGGTCGATATCGCGTCCCCGCTATATGGTCAAAATTACCATATAATTGTATGGGAATCCGACGGCGCGTCGTATGTCACACAGTCGAAACATCGCCACCGCGCGCGAATATTCTCTAAAATAGCGTTAATCAAGTCAGTTCCCATCCACACAAACCATCCAATACGTCTGCGACTATGTTTGCATGTGGCATGTACTTTAAGTTGGATTTGTAGTTTTGAAATTTGGAGACAGCGGGTCTCCTAGTAGGCGCGCTCGAAGCCATATCTCCTTTCTTTTTATGGTTCCGTACATAAAGGGTGCCAACGGAACCCTATTACTAAGCCTCCGCTGTCTGTCCGTCTGTCACAGGGCTGTATCTCATGAACCGTATTAGGTAAGCAGCTGAAATTTTCACAGCGTGTGTATTTATTAACAACAACAAATGGGTAAAATTAAAAAAAAAAATTGCCCCATACAAACAAAAAGTGTGAAAGAGCAATACAATACAGCACCCCATTCACGGATAAAACATTCGGTAGAATGTCTGCCAAGAAGCTGAGTTCGTACCGACGATTCCCGTTAGGACGACGAGCGCGTACAGCAGGAGCAGCGGCAGGACGTGCTCCGCGCCCGACGCCGCCACCTCCGCCGCCGCCAACCGCACCGCCTCCGCCGCCGCCAGCCGCACCGCCTCCGCGGCCGCCTCGCTAGCGTTCGCAGCGACCATCGCGCACCATCCTCCGCGCCGCTCCCGCACTGCCTGAAGCCGAGGAACAACAGACTGTGCTTGTCATCACAAATAATAAAAAAACAAGTGAGAATCGGACTTGGCCGAGGGTTCTGAATCGAACAAGAAAAAATATAGTATAAAAGATCCGCGGATTAAGTAAAACACTGCCTTCCCTGAATAAAATAAATATTGTTAACATGCGTAAAAAAAAATTAAAAACTGGCTCAACTAAATAATTCCATAAAAATATCGAACCTGCTTACTCAATGTCACGCGAATCGGTTGAAAAATGCCACCTGTACCCGAAGTCTCAGTTGTCACCTAAATTGGCGTGTACGGCAAACCAATCGACTGGCGTTTTCAAATGTATGGAAAAATTGAAGAGCGCGCGCAGTGGGCGTTAATCGAACTAACATTTGCAAATCCGAGCTTGATTTGACAGCTTACTCACGGTGCCGTAAATACGTCGACGTTGCCGTTTACGCCGGCTCCGCATTTTCATACAAATCCGAAGTCCGAGTTTGACTTTGACAGCTTGAAGAAGTAAAATCACAGAATATCTAGTAAAAACTTGTATGGAGTTGACGGAAAACGCTAGTCGATCGGTTTGCCGTAAACGCTAATTTAGGTGAGAACTCAGACTGAACGCTCTGCTGGTCATACAAAAGTATTTTAGCCCAATCTTGAAACGGATACCTTCGCTACGCTCGACAATAAGGTTGTAGTGCACCATGTCTGGTTATGATAAATGTTATTATTAAAAATTGTCTATCTTATTTCTTGCAATGTCTTAAGCATAGAGGTGAAGAAATTACATTCTTCACCTCCATGGTCTTAAGACGTAAGACTCCAGCCTTAGATATGTAACTTTTTCTTTAAGTTTGTGTTTTTTTAACAGATGTAATATAAGTATATTTACACGCATAATGACTTGGTCACAGCATCGACCAAAAAAAAATTAACAAAAAAAATAACTGACTTCAAAGAAAAAGCACTAAAAAGTAAAAAAAATATTGCCATTTTTGTAGTTGCGCACGCGCTTCGCTAGCCAAGAGAACCTTGGCTACCTTGGCTGACACCGACTCAAAAAATAACAATTATAGTAACTACAAAAATGGCAATTATTTTTTTACTTTTTAGTGCTTTTTCTTTGAAGTCGGTTATTTTTTTTGTTATTTTTTTATTTGTTTATTTTTAGTGAATCTCTACACTAACTAATTTGTACCTTTTCAATAAAAAAAGAATCATCGATATCGGTTGGCGTTATATTGAGTTATTAGTGCATTTGTAACGCACATACTTAATTCAAATGTAAGACTTATATGATTTTCTCATGTATATCATCGTCAGAACTAAACCAAATTAAAATGGGACTACATGGGAAGCACCAGCTTTCAATTAAGAATATAATCATCAAAGTCGGTTCACCCAGGCCAAAGTTATGGGTTAACAAACATAAAAAAACATACAGACGAATTGATAACCTCCTCCTTTTTTGAAGTCGGTTAAAAACTGTTTAATAATGCTGTAAAAAGACCCAAAAACGTCCGTGAAAAAATCCTAAATAAAATGCAATTCTTTCAAAGCGCTTAAAAAAAACGGGAGACTTGTGATGAATACACAAGCCGCTCCTTGTCGAATGGAGTCATTTTACATTCATAGCATTTCCGTCGTCGCTGCCCGTCTGTTCACACAATAGCACTCTCCGCGCGGGCCGCCACGTCATATCGAGTGTTGGCGAGGAAGCAACACAATACGTGCGGCACTCCGCCCGCCCACCGCCTCCGCCCCGCCCGCCCTAGTGATCCGCGACGCCGCCGCTTTGTTCCAGCCGCTGAATTTGACAAATGATACGCTGGTCCCGGGGCACGAAAAGTGGTTCATTATGTGTTTGTACCGGACTAATATAAATCTTCGCGCTATCCGGAGGACGCGTATGAACAAGAGTACCTTTATTTCAGGGTAGGCAGTGTTGTAATAAAATTAATGTTTGCTATACAGCTTCTTATACTAGTTGGTAGTTATGTGTCTTACTTGGAATAAACAGGCTAAGAAACATACTTATAGGGTAATATTATAGAGTAACATGAACTGATTTTTATTAGAAAAAAATATCATAATTTATAAAAACACATACAATTTATTAGATGAATGTAGTATAACAAAAAAATTGTATGTACTCAGGTAATATTTTGCAAAACAATTAACATGAAAAAATCTGATTTAATTTTAAATATTTAACTAAACGCGTCTTAGTTACCAGTAAAAACAAAAGAATACATTCCAACTCTAAAATTAAAAACTGATTTGCAAGAACATTAAATTAGTGTATGATAAGATAATGCTAGGAATGACCAAGCCGTTCATCGATGTGGAGGCATGAATCATTAATAATTAATTTAATTTAGGCACATCCTTCCGACGCACTAGATAGGAACTAATCCGGCCGGTACGGTAGTCTAGGATAACAAGTACGTAATGTTTTCCACGACGCGACCTAATCCGCGCCTTTTTCGGGCTTGGATTAATGCTCTAATCAGGACCGCTGCTGGAGGTACCCGCACCGTCGCGCTGTGGACAGCTGTTCTTAATCGACGTTCATTTTGACCGAGATAAGCGATTTAGTCGATTGAGTTGCCCGTTAGAGAATATTGATTTATGTGCATCTATAAAATATTGCGTCGGCGAAAAGAAGTGGTTCCGTACCGCTGAGGCCCGGGAGGACTAGAGAAAAATGGAGAGGCGTATGTCCAGCAGTGGACGCAAACACGCTGACTGACTGACTGACTGAGTGAGAAAATATTAAAATGTTGATGTCATCGCACCTGTAAGCAGTGGCAAACGCTATTGTAAACTTAGACTGACAGGACGATGAAAATATTATCAGCGGAGTTTCTTGCCAGTTCTTTTTTGCTGAGACTGCTGAACTGGCTAATGATAAAATATGTCATGTCTGAGTGCACAACAAGAAATAATAGACAATAATGTAAAATTCATAGACCTAGCATGCGCTTTCTATGGTAAAATTAGTGACAAGATATGGAGCAGATACGGATTATTAATAGGGTAGTAGGACATAATAAAAGTTTCTAGATCCTGAGCCCGTAGTCCCAGCTGTCACCTAAATTGGCGTTTACGGCAAATCGATCGACTGGCGTTTTCAAATGTATGGAGAAATTGAAGAGCGCGCGCGGTGGGCGTTAAGCGAACTAACATTTGCGAGTCCGAGTTAGATTTGATAGCTTACTCAACGTTGCCGTACATACGTCGACGTTGCCGTTTACACCGAGTCCGCGTTTTCATACAAATCGGAAATCCGAGTTTTACTTTGACAGCTTTAAGAAGTGAAACCACAGAATATGTAGTAAAAACTTTTATGGAGTGTGTCGTTTTTACAGAACTTTGAAGTTCCGTAAATGCACGTTTAGGACAGTTTGGGACTATACTCTGTTTCTAGGGCAGGTGAAAAAACGGACATTGACTTTTGTGCCTACCATAGTGATCACCAACCTTTTTTGGTGAAGTTCAAAAATTATCAGTCGTATGAATGCAGGGAATAAAGAAAATTACAATTTAAATTCCTTTTTATTATATTTGAATCTGTAAATTACTTATGCTGAAAATTAATAACGTTTTTTTTGGAAAGTCATATGTACTTATACGTTTTTTAGTTGCTAGAGTTTAAAAGTAAACCTGAAATCATCTCTCGCAACAACTTTTAACTTACCTAACCTGCCTGGTTAGGCCATAATGTCTTCGCGTAATCTATGACTGTGTGGTTCTATGTAATGTGCATGACCCTAGTCCTATCCTTGTTCCTCGCATACACATGTCCCTCTCTCTCTTTCACCGGATGGAGCGAAGATTGACGGTGTCTGCTGAAAAGGCTGAAAGGCCCAGCTTTCAGTGCAATTTTTGATACCGAGATGCACGGACACGCCATGTCATGGCGTGTCCGTGCTAGTAAACTATCTCGTGCCGCCGCCGGGTCCTTAGGTACCCAGGAGTACCTCCCCAGTACCGCGTGTGCTCGAAACCTACGAACAATCCAAAGGACTTTCTGTGCTCTTCATCGTCGAGGATGCAGCGTTCCTGAACTGCATCCTGTGGGAGAAGGAGTAGCGTGGTGGCCACCCGCTCACGTCTGGAAGCCTCTATCGTGGTGAGTCGCCCCACCTTCTTTTATCCTAACCCCTAGAAGAATGTGCATTGCATGGGACCACATACCATTTCTTTTTGCGAACCTATATTAGGCCTCCCTTTTACAAAAACTTTACAAAAAAACCCAGCGACCCACCCGCGCCACCACTACCTAACTTCTAATCTACTTAAAATACGAAATTGATGCGAAAAGTTTTTCAGAATGCATTGAAAAATAACCTATTGAAAAATCCGGTGACCATCGCGCTAAAAGCATTCATCATAAGACGAATTAGCATGGAAATTCAGAGAGGAGACGCACAGAGAATTTTAAGTACCAGGCAGCGTAGGGGGCATGGAGGAAATTGTAGTATGTAGTTTTATAAGGTGTTAGGTTTAATTGAGTTTAGAGATTATTTTGTTTTGTTCACAGTGCATGTATTTTAATAAAGTATGTAATACCTTTCACAGATATTCCAGAACTACGTGTTTTTTGGTTGCTTAGTTGATAAAGCGCAGCAATGTTGAACGGGTCTTGTGAGCGGGTGTGCGAGACTCGTTCCAGAAGGCATTCATAGTTCAAGAGTGACCTTAATATAAAGTTTACGTTCTACAGGGTCCGTCACTTGAAGTGTTACCAATTGAAAATGATGTTATTTGGTTGATTGAAGTACGGTTTATTAAAACGGTTTATCAAAATGCTAAAAAAAACATTGTATTTTAAGACAATCATTGTTATTGTTTGACATAGACTCCTATGCCACGGATGATGGCACCAAGTCTCCCCGAAAAGGCATTGCCGGCAGCACGAAGGTGGGTTTGCGGTATTCTGTTCCATTCCCAGCGGAGAGCAGCCTTCAGCGTTTCCACAGTTTCATATCTTTTTGCTGACGCGGCAGCCTCAAAAAGGGACCATACCGAGAAGACCATTGAATTCAAGTCTGGAGAGTAGGAAGGCCACTGTTCTGAAGAAATGAACCGAGGAACGTGGTTCTGTAAAATAAATTGTGTCAGGCGAGCGTTGTGGGACGCTGCTGAGTCTCGCTGGAACGTCCATCTGTTCGTACCGAATTGATTACGTGCCCATGGTCATCATTTAACACATTTTGCTAGTACACTTGGTGGTTGACTTTGACGCCCTTCTCGATCGACCTTTTGAGGTCACTGCAGCCCAGACCATAACAGAAGCAGGCGCTTGCTTACGAACGGCAACTCTATCATCTAAATTCTCGTTGGACTTGCTCTGCAGCCAAACACGATCTTTTTTTGTTAACTAACTTTTTGGTTCATCAGAAAAAGCAATGTTTTCCAGATCGCCACGTTCGTGAAAGGCTTTCAATGGTCGAGCTCTTTGTAATCGGACCGCCCTCTGTTCTGAAGTAAGCTGCTGTACTTTTTGTATCTTGTAGGGTTTTAGTTTCAGTTATTTTTTCGGTATACAGTATATATTATTATACAAGTATAATACTTGAGTCGGATACTTTCATACTTTTCGCCAATTTTTCAGCGCTCTGGCGAGGATTTCTTCGAATTGGAGCCTTAGCCTTTCAACCCATATCACGTGATGCCGTTTAGCAATGCTCCCGGTTTGGTTATAACGCTTAATGGTTCGAGGCACTAACATTTTGTTCACACGTAAATGTCGGAGCTTTTCGCCCATTTAAAAACAATGAAACAAATTGACGTTTCAACAAAATTTGGCGCGCGGTCATTATTATTTTAAAAATAGAAGCAGTGTGAAGTTAGTAACATTTCGAGTGACGGACCCTGTATTTGCTATCATATATTATAGTTTACGAGTATGTTGCAGGAGTGAATTATTTCTTTATGTTGGGGTTGTTGATGAAGTGCAACATTAAGAGTTCTCTTGCACATTTCATTGCAGCGTTTTGTCTTCATTGATTATCGAGATCATCGATTTGCTCAGTTGTCATTTCGCCTCTTTTCAGTTTAGCTTAAATAACATCTTTAAGGAGATACTTATAGTTGGATCGTAGAGTTCCCACCAGATGCGTTTTGCATCACTTCAGCCGGTAGACTAGTGGAACACATGAATAATAATTATCAGTCTACGTTTTCCCTTTACCTAGCAGACTTTCAATCAGTGACATGACGGCGTTTTTTGAGACTGCTGTTTCTATTGAGACATCATTTACTGCAGAAAATTACTGGTTTCTTGTAACACGAACCCAGTATAGCCTAGAAAAAAAAATTACTTGAAAATTAATGGTATATACATATTAAGTTTTCATAATTGATTTTACTTGTTAGAAAATAAATACATAAATTAGACTTTTATGAATAAATTCTAGTTTGTTATTAATGCAAAAAGCGACATTTCTTTATCATATAAAGTATGTTTAATTACCTATTAAATTAATCACTAAGTTATGTATTAAATGTTGTTAACAACTAATAATTACAAAACTATATTACAAGCAAACATTAGAAAATGTTTGTGACCAAAAAAAATATCTCACAGCTCCAAGACTATAGTTATGTATCCGCAGACGAGATTTCCTTTGGCAATATCAGAACCAGGGGAAGGGTGCCTGTGCGGTGCGGCGGCGTCTTTGAATAATCAAAGCTTCTTCTGTATGTTCGTAGTGATATCAAATATGCCTGGAATATTAGCTGCCATCTCTGCTTATTCAACATAGAGCTCCAGGATTTAGAGCTTTAGTAACTCAGGTTGCAATTATGTATTCATTTCAAGTAATTTTTGACTCACCTGTGAAATGTATGATTTGCTATTTCATTAATTTAGTTTTCACCTGCATGGATAATCTTCTTCTTCTGTTGCAGAGTGTTTCGGGATAGGTAATACAATATTCACGAATAGAAAGTATTCAATATTAGAAGAACAAAATCCTTATCACTCAAATCGAGATTCCCAAATGTTGTTTTTATGTTCCCCATAAATATTTTATAATTTTTTATATTTTATATTTTATTATATAAATATTATATAATAACTTATAAGTGCGTCGGCGGAAAGCAGTGGTTCCGTACCGCTGAGGGCCGGGAGGACTGGAGAAGGATTGGAGAGGCGTATGTCCAGCAGTGGACGCAAACACGCTGACTGACTGACTGACATAAATATTGTTGGAATCACGTAACTGATTTGTATAGGGATTGCGAAACTGCGGGTTCGCTAGTTAATTATCAAATATTCTAGAAAAAAATTTACCGAACAACAGGGTTCGCAAGTGCTTATCAGGGTAGAAAACGAGATTTAATACAAGAATCAGACTATGGCGTTGGTGTACAATATTGTTTTCTGCACGTCAAATATACATGAATCATTGCATGTTACTTAGGTTACCTCTATAAACTTAAACATTTTATGCAACCAGGAAATAATGAAAACAGTATTATTAAAAAAATGCCAAACCCTAGCAAGGTAGAAGTATATTGGCGGGGTAAAATTATTGGGTAGCGTTAATAGCAGCTATTAGGTGTATACAAATTCTTGGATGTTTTTTTTTTAAATCACCACTTTCCATGTCATACTTCACAGGAAAACCTGCTTCCTATACACACAAACTCATTCACTGATTCTAGGTTTTCATTATGTATATATCAATAGATCCACTCACTGCTTCGTCTCGCTTGAAAACCTATTAATTTAAGTAAGACGACTTAAATTTTTTTTTTAAATTTATTTACATCTATCTCTGACATAGGTACTACATTGTAGTATGAATTTATTTATTTACTATAATATATTTGATTTAATATTATCTTGTATCAAAAATGACGATCCCTTTTCACACCTGAATAATTTAGATAATAATTTCTATTAATTTAGAATAAAATGTCATTATGGTAGTCAAACCTTGTAAACCCTTCACCAATGTATATAATGTTCTTTGTGAGCATTACTAATCAATCAATCACTGTAAACTATTTGGGAAGTATCAATGGAAAAAAATACAATGACCAACCTGGCGAAGTTTCTTGTCGGCTCTTCTTCGCCAGAAGTAATCGAACAGACAGGAAAAAAAATACGAATCCGAGTATGTATATACATCTAATGGAGAAGATAAAGAAATTGAAACTGAAACTATGCATCGTTCGTTGTACGCTTAATTCTTAAGTACTGCCATACCTAATAATAACATAAACACTAAACCGCATTCTAATTCTAAACCAAAAGGTGAATTAATTTTAATTATTCTTGGGTAAAAATACGTCGTCATTTTTAAAACAAAGTCGTTACTATTTGTCCTTTGAGCAAACTTTTACAATTTAATCACTCATTTTGTGCGAGGTTAAGAATAAAATGCGCTAAGAAAATCTCTAGAAAGTTCCTTTGTATTGCGACCCGGCTAAGTTTATCGCTGACCTGATGCCGACTTAGCATGATCTCATCTCGGGCCTTGTCCCGTAGCGTCCGGAGCGCCTGCAGCCCACCGCTCTTACCCGACGAGAATACAGATAGGACCGTAAAGTGTTGACTTTGTAGTCTTGAAGGCTTTCAAGATATTAATCTGACATCTTTCAGCCGAGACGATACTGCATGCAGGACCAATTCTGTAAACTTTTGTCGCAAGCCCGATATTATCTTTTTTTTCTGGCATTTGCTTTCAAAAGAAGAATGAAGATGTAGGGTTACCATAGTAAAATATCTATTTGGGTGAACAGGAAAGTGAGTGATTAACCGTGATGTTTTATTCATCAAAATGAACAACATTTTCCAGTTAGCATGGAACGAAACCCAATTAAACGTCAGATTAAATCACTCACTTGCCTGTTCACCCGGCGAGTTGATTTACCATGGTAATACTGAGAATTTAACGCTATTCATAGAACATTATTTCCGTGTAAAGTCACAAAGGATCTGTTTACTTTACGCTGAAAAGTTTTATTAAAAACATTCTAATTAAAATGTTTACTCATTTAATACTTTAACTAACAACGTCACGAAAAAAAATTCCAAAAATCGTGGACCCAGAAAGGATCGTGGGCAGACGAGAGATTCCCAAGAAAATTACTGCCAAAGAATGAGAAAATAAAGACGACAGCATTTTCGATCATTAATCAAAGCTTTCTCGCCCGTTGGCTCGTCCCGGACCCTCGGGCGGATGAAAGCACTACAACAGGTTTTCCTTCATCAGAAAAACGACAATTTCCGCTCATTATCTCGCCTGAGAGCCCATTAGCCAATGTTGATGACAAAGAGTTCAATTCTGGTTACGCCAACTTATTCGCAATTACTTCATACATAATGATGTTAACCCATCCCACGAATATATGTATTGTTGAAGATGTTTGCTTTTAATGAATATTTTTTGTTTGTCTTGAACTGTTGCATATGGCATGAACTATCGACTTTCGTGAATATTGATTTAATAATTTAATATGTTTCTTTACATATTTGACGAAAGCTTTTGTATGTTTTGACAAAATAAACGTTAAAAAAAATCATCGAAATTTCTAGCCAGTTCTTCGCAGTGTTTTGCTCAACAGGCAAATATTAAAATATGAAAAATCCGAGTGCAGTGTACGGTCTATGGATGATGAATAAACAACAATCCCAACATCTGTTGGACATTCCATAAAGAGAAAAGTCTCTACATAATTAAAATACGGCTAGCCGTTTGATCGCTTGTGTACATGCTTATTCAACGTAGAGAAATATTTCTACAGAAATAAAACAACATTAGTATTCATAGAAACAAACGATCGTTTTAAACCTCTAATTAATAAATTGATACTCACAATGCTCCCTTTCATTTATAAAAAAAAGTACTTAGCAAGATGATGGTGGTAATTAATGCAACCGATGCAATCACTCCCAACAATACATTTTGATTACCCCTCGTTTCATTCAAATGCCCGACGCAAATAAAGTGCTCGTGTTCTATTTGCTGATGCGTTAAAAAAAAGCTCCTTTTTTGGCGGACGAGTTTGGAATTACAACTAATGGCACGCATGCAAAATTAACCCTTTTAGTGCACAATGCAGACAGCGGACCACAAATTTGAATTGCAGTAGTTCCATATTTGTGCCTCTATTACGATTACAAATCACTTATCGAAACATTTCTTAGATCATCGATGCCGCAGGTTCATATCATTGAATTGAGCAGGCATTTGGATACACTAAATCGCCTGTCCACGATTTTTTTTATTTGCGTGGAAATTTGAAAAAATATTAATGTAAATATATTTTTTTGTACTAAGCATGTACGTCCATTCTATAGCACCACGGAATATTGAGGAGGATAGCACAGTCAAGATCTCTGTAAAAAGAACTACTTTACGAATATACTGCAAGAAGCAATACCCGCGAATGGTATGTTTTGCTGGTTCGGGTCCAGCCTTGCAGTATATTCGTAAAATATTAATGTGTTGAAAATATGTATCTATACAAATATAAAAATCCGTGGACGGGCGATTTAGTGTATCCTGCAAATGCCTGCTCTATCCAATGATGTAAACCTGCGGCATCTAGGCTAGGAGGTCGCGACAAAAATGGTAACGATAACGTAATTGGCTGAAACTGGGTTCACGAGGTAAAGACCAACCCTCTGAAGCTAAGTGTGTCAGTCTGCCTGTTCCAAGTGGTCGCGTTAATTAGATAACGCGCCTGAAAAAGTAGATATGGTGACAAAAAATATGTATGATAAGGTAAATGTGTGCAAATGACGAAGCATGAAAGCATCAGTACATACTTTGTTCGCAATACAAAAAATGAACAAATATTTGATTGCATATCAAAGTTATAGGCGATTTAGGTCACAGATATAAATTTTGGTAAAAGTATTTAATTAAAAAATCGACTGGTTATTGTTGCATAATTAATAGGTATCAATGTTTCTAGAAAATCAATACATGCATCAGCAGGTACATTCCAACATTTATTTTATAAAGCCAATCTTGATAACGCAACCACTTGGAACAGGCAGACCGACATATTTAGCATCAGAGGGTTGGTCTCTAACCTGATTCTCTAACCCAAATTCAGCCATTTACCTTATCGTGACCAAAAATGTCGTGACCTCCCGGAATAATCGGTGATCTGAGCGATTTTTGATAAGTGTAAGATTAATGTAACTCGTAATAGAGGTTCTGGTCACATATTTTTTTTTTAAAACACTGAAAGACTTTTTATATATATGGAACCCTTAACATTTCATTATTATGTTTATATGCGGTATTACGTTTAATATATCCATGTTATATGTTGATAATGTTTTTTCATGTAACGAGATATCGATGGCTATTACTGCACATCATATGCTATTACATTAGTTCAACACCCATCGTGGAACCTAGATGCCATGCCAGGACCTTTTAAATATTGCAAGGCTACATTGAACTGTATGGGAAACATGGCCAATTTGCATTGCCGCTTCATTCCGTGCGATGATACCAGTCCGGATGGAAATAACCCTCCCTAAGTAAAGACTTTAGTTTAACGTGTAAACCGAACCCCGAACGATCACTTGTGTTGCTTTTAACTGACGGAACGGACACAAGCATACTTTTGAATAGAAGATATTAGTGTAACGGTGTATGTTAAAAAACACATAGTGTGATTAATATTTTATACCTCCCTTAGTTGAAAGACAATGAAAATGTTGATTTTGAAGTTTTGCGGTTAGAGGAATTTTTAATTGATCAAGTAATTATACTTTTTTCTCCTAAGCAAGTACGTCGCTTAATTCAACGAATATGACACTGAATGTGTCCTTACTTCACGGTAGATTCTAGATAAGTAATAATGAAAGACAAACATATTTTTATGTTCGGATTTAAAATGCCGACATCCACTCAGCAACCTTTATTTTACAGCTATATTAGCAATTAGGTTTTAATTGTTGTCATCAGTGACCTTCACAGAAAAATAAGTGTTGTGCAAAATGGTAAAATTGACTTCATAAATGATAACAATATAGACAGGTTTTCAGATAATAGTTTTTATTTGAAGTTGTCATAATTCGTGTATGACATTTTAAACACTATACCTTGTGGCGCCATAAAGCACGTGTCCCAAACTAATTACTTTAGTTATCAGACTTAGCCTTATCATTACCAGAATCATAGATGTTATTTCACACAAAGTAGGTATGCAGGTGTAGACAAAACATTAAATATTAATTTATAATGCGACTCAGAAAGGACATCGCAAAGTTTGTATGGGCTAGAAAATCGTCACTAATTTAAGTGTTTTTGAATCGAACTACCACAGTTAAATTGTTTTGACTAAGGTGAATCCAAATTGATACATTTCAGACACTCTAAACTCATAGAAACGTTAGCAGATGCATCTAAAGTCTAAGTGATGCATTTACTGAACTGATTACTATTTTCGCAATAAGAACAAGTTTCTCGTTTAGTGCAGCGCGCTGGGCGTCGCTTCCTGAGCCAGAGGTCCAAGGTTCGCGACGCATCGCGTTCTAGTTCTATTTTTATGTTATAATCATTTGCAGGTTATTGTTAAATTTTCTAGCTCGTTTTAGTGGGCTCACCCCCGTAGAGAGTTATTCTGAAGAATAAAATAAGAATATTGCTAGTTCAAGCACTTCGTATCGAAGTTACATGAAATAGTATGTGAACTGAGATATTTATTTGATATTAAAGAAAAAAAAATGTAATGTGGTTATTTTTCCTTCAGAATCCGCAGTGTTGTGTGTATTCAAGAGTTGGGAAAAACTTACGGAAACAACTTGGTGTCTCGGCACATAATAATCATTTGGTTTTATTGACGGCTGTGTCTACGTTTCGAAATATACGAATTCGAATTTTTACAAAAAAAGATATGCGGTCAACTATGTAAAAAGCATAAATAGTGCATATTCGAGAGAAACGTGCAATTCGAAAAAACAAATACAACATATTATCACTATTATGCAATAGATGGCGCTGCGCGTCGGATTATTATTTTAGCTAAGATATATTGTGTATCAATGTATTTTTGAAAATAAGGATAATGGTACGGGTGGTGGCACAATATACCTAATTGAAAAAAGAATTATAGTAATAAATTACGAACAGTTCTATAATCGTAAATTGTTTAAATATCGGATAACAGATGGCTCTACTCTTTCTGCAAGGGAACTATTTGTTCAAAGTCTGTTTAGATCTAATTATATTAGCTGGAGTTCTCAAGAAAGATGAAATATTTGAAAATTCAAATCATTAATAATAATTATCGATGGTTTCGAACACTATCGATTACATTTCTGTTACGCCAAAAAAGTCTCTGGAGCTCCGGTTGCATATCTCCTTTATATTTTTTTTTGTAAAGTGCTACAATGGTCAGAATTAACAAAAAAATTATAGGAAAATGTGAAAAAAATATATATATGTTATTATTGTATACATATTCCAGGACCACTACATTCGCAAAACTATTTTGGAAACAATATCTTATTTCCTTTATCGTATGAAAAACGTACACGTTTTTTCAAACTCGTTTCCTTGTTTATCTCTTGATATATTTGTTGAAATCTAAAAATCCATAAAAAAAATCTTGAACACGAAAACCGTGGGTTACAAGAGACAGTGGATAGAGTAGAGAAAGCCATCACCTACGCCACGTTTTACGTTTTCGACACACTAGTCCGTTTTAACCGTGGTATTTTTATATTTTTATTTTTGTACATTACAATAGGGAATATTTTTTCACCGCCCTCTCCGAGCGACGGTCTCAGACTTCAGCCTCCGAAGGCTGATAACCTTTTCTGTTTTCAGCAACAAATCATCTCGAGCTGTGCCGGTATCCTTTCGGCAACAGACGCTCCTGAAATGAGTAATACATCAAGGGTGACGCGCCCGCTCCCAGTGGACGGCTAGCTAATTAATTAGTAACTCTCTGCGTTGTTTGTACTAATGTTCAGACTACATCAAGTAACAATTATAATGCATAAGTTTGGTATTATGCCACATGACAAATTATTCGCGCCAGTATAACGCCTGTTTCGTTTCTGTTTTGGATGTTTGTACATAAATCTGTTAAATATAATTTATCGATGATGGCTGAAGCTTGTTCCTCACCAATGCTCTTTCTTTGTGGGGGGTCATATAGTAGATATAGTAGATGTAGGAATAAGAATGAATTACTCCAAAAGCCAAAGTGAGAGGTTAGACTCATCTACACAAAATAACAGTGGTATACATTAAATAATAATAAAAAATAGTTTAAATCTATTTATTTTGAACAATCAAGCATTTTTTCTCATTTATAAGAATAAAGACGGGCTAGGAAAACTATGAACTAAAAATAAAACGGATTAGTGCGGTCTAACTCGCGCACTGAGAGTGCGTAAAACTTGAAGTTCGTGTATTAACTTTTTTTGTATTTTTGCGTTAATATTGTGTTTTTTTATTTATTTGCGAGTGTGCAAATGACCGTATTGTTTTATTGCATGGACTTGTAAGCTTGATTTTTAAAAGCTCTAAGGGACTAAAGATCTAAGAATTTCACATTAATATCTCCACGTGTTCCTGATAAAAATGGTCTTGAAAAACAGACAGACGGACAACGTAGTCATCCTATCAGAGTTCCCTTTTATTTAAACGGAACCTTTAAAATATCAATTTCCATAATCTGAATACAAGTACTTCCATAGGGGAGCAAGCCCTCAGAAGGTTCTGGAGGGCAATTCTGTAAATTCCGAGTTGATAAATCAGGAGTGTTTTCAGGAGAGGAATTCACCTTGACATTTCTTTAGCCTATTAGCAATCAATCGTAGTGCCGGGGAATGAGTGGCACTAAATTAAGCAATTCATTGTGTTTCCGAATTCAGAGCTAACGAAAATTACATTTTCATTTCCATAAGCGATCCTTAAATACACCAGAATAGGTCGGAAGTTATATGCTGATTCGGTGAGGATTCGGGATTGTGTATTCCGTATGTAAAGTAATTAGCGCAAGAGTTGCCCTCCAGTTCAATCACGGGAGTCAATAGAAGTTCGGAGCGAGCCAACGCATCATTTATCACGTGCAAATAATGAAATGAACGGAATTGCTTTGTCATAGCATTGAAGAAACTGTTTTGAATATTGTCTGTTCTCCTTTGCATCGAATTCACCTTTACTCTTAACTAAATTGATGTTATATTAATGAATCAGTGGTTATCAACTCATGAAGGTACATCATTGTGATTTGAAGAGCACGTTTCATGCTTCATGTATCAAGAATCATATTTTAATCACAACAAAGGTTTTTATATATTTTATTAATAATAATTACCTCAATGCCTCATTGGCCCAGTGGCGCGACACTTCGGCGATCGCTCTGCGAAGTTAAGCAACGCTGGGTCGGGTCTGGTCTTGGATGGGTGACCATTCGACCGTTGAGAGAGGCTGGCCGTGGTTCGGATTCCACGTTAAACTGTAGGTTCCCTTCCTTACTTACTAGGTAGTAGGGTTTATCCCGCCCGGGTTGGTACCATCGCATTGAATGAACGATGGTCGAAGCGGCAATGAAAATTGTCCGTGTTTTCCATCCAGTTCAATGTAGCCGTGCAATATAAGGAAGGTCCTGGCATGGCACCTAGTTCCCATGTGTTGTGTTGGTCTAATACCATGACAGAAGGTATGGTATTAGCCATAACCTACCAGGAAAATGTTCAAAGCGACAGTAGTTCAAATTATTCGTATGGCAAATACATGATTGAAAAAGGGTAGTGCTTTTTAGTATTTCTATTTATTTAGGTAATGAACATGGCCTAGGTCTGGATTTCGGCGGGATAAGTCACCTATCACCCTCCTCTTAGATACGTCCCGAATATCGTGGTAAATTTAACTAGTTTGGAATATATGTGAAATAGCTAAAATTTCGGCTTTAAACACAAGAATTGCAAACAATTTCCCATTCACCAATTTGGTACTGGAAGAATCATTGATAAAAACGTTTAAGGCGCCGTTATCTGGATGCAAAAATATGAAAAGAATCATCCTAATTTTACAAATGTATACTTTCAAAATTATATCAAACTAGCGGAGGTTCCCGGCGCCGCTCTGGTCAATGTCGTTTTGAACAGATCTCGGGCTGAAATATTTCCTGGTTAATTCGTAAAAAATAATCTAGATGTTTCCTACAATTACATACATGTATTAATATTTTTTCATTATTGCGCTGCCATCGCCATCTAGAATCCGCTGAAAAATTACCGAGCGTTTCGAATCACCTTAGTGATTTATTTCAACTTTCCTCATTGGATTGGAAGTCGTGACAGGCAAATACGTGGATAACATCATCTCGTTTACAGAAGGGTGCAGCGGCTCCAGCTAAAATAGCTGGAATATGCCTTAAGGAATTTAAATTATGCGCGTTCGGGACAATGCGAGGGAGAATTTTCAACCAATCTTCTTATTCGTAATGTTTAGTTACGCTTTCATGGCAAGTTATTTCCAAAGCGCCAACGAAAAGAAACTTCAGAAACAGGCCTAACGCGACGCAAACTTCCGACGATTTGGAAGGGATTTGCGAGGATAAAGTTTAGAAAATTTGTTATATTTTAGGAAGTCGGGCCGCAGGCGGGCTGCCGGCCCCGGCCTCCGGTCCCAGGACTGCTGATGAGCTGGCTCCGGGGAGCTCGGGGACCCCGAGTTTGATGCCTGCTAAAGCAAAACGCCTTTAGATACCTTTGCACTCGGACCATGACAGTGATATGAGATCATGCAGAGCAAATACATCTCCCGACCCGGGAAATTGATTATGACTGGCCTGTCGCTACGAAATTTTACCGACAAATATAACAAAACCGGCCAAGTGTGAGTCGGACTCGCACACTAAGGGTTTGTCCATCGAACAAGATTTAAAACAAAAAAATCATGTTTTTTGTATGGGACCCACCCATCTTTAATTTTATATTTTTCTTATTTTACCAATTTGTTGTTATAGCGGCAAAATATATGCACATTCTGTAAAAAATTCAGCTGCCTACCTATTACGGTTCATGTGTTACGGCCCTGTGACGGACGGACGGACAGACGGACGGACGGACGGACGGAGAGCGGAGGCTTAGTAATAGGGTTCCGTTTTTACCCTTTAAGTACGGAACCCTAAAAACCATCTCGGGTACTCTGTTTGCCTCCCGATACCTCATTACAAAAGGTACAAATGGATGCATAAATGGAAACGTGCCCCTGTTGTTTTGTCCCCATTTTACGCAGCAACGAAGGAACTGAATGGCGTGATTCTTGCATAGAGACAGTTTATGGGTCGGAGAGTGATATTATCCCAGGCGGAGTTAGATACCGCAGCTAGTGTTGCATTTATTTAAAAGCAACTCAAAGAGAGCAAGATATGTATTGCCATCGACATCTTCGTGATATCGTCCGTGTACCAAGCCACACGAGAATTATATTATGCTGATATATTTGTTTTATGTTTCATTTTATATTTCAGCATTTTAAACGGTTATCTAACATACGGTTAAAAAAATGAAAAAGTATTTCGCTCACATGTTAACAAATAATGGAATATTCTAGAAAACAAGCCTATTCAATATGCCTTCTTCGTAGTTAGGCCATGTACGTATGTTATACCTAGTCATGTTATAAGTCCAATTAAATTGAATTTAGAATGCTGGCCAAAAACATATTTAATGAATTCGAATTTAATTTTTTTTATGAAAATAAAAATGTGCACTATGTAAGTATTTCGAATTTAATTGATTTTTAACCAGTGGCTCACTGATCTGTAAATACCAAGACTCTGTCTTTACGTAGCATTTTTGAATTTTTTTCATTATTTAATGTAATATCAAAAAATATATCTGCAGGGTAGTAAGATATTATGAAGACGGTTTGTAACTGGGTGAGTGCAAGAATATATAGTTAAACTAATTTTGTTATAACTGAACATGGATTTCCATTACCACACCCATTTTTATGATACTATGACAAGACTAGGGTTGCTAACTTTGGAGTAGGTATTTCCGGAGGGTGAATATAAAAACGATAGGTCATTTGCATCGGGACAACTGAAAAAAGTTATCGTGCTGATTTACTAAATGTATGTACTTTTTAAAACTGAGTATATAATTTCTAATACTATAAGCAACCTGTCTTGCTATTGACAGGTTGATTATAAAAAAATATGAATATAAATCACGGCCCTGTGTCATCTACGGTTGCATCTCGGCGGGATATTGTGTGTATATTCTTCTCTATAAATTATGTATGTGGCCATCCTCAGAAAATATCTTTCAATATATTTATCGACAATGAAAAGTTTCCGCGTCCCTCTTGATTTATTTTATTGTCGCGCGTAAAAACCGCTAAACGACCTTTGCGCTAAAATAGCAAACCCTTTTAGGATTTGATCTTCGATCGTTCCTAAGGTCGGGGTTTCTGCTTGAACGATTCTGCAATAGTAATGTTAGAACGTGACAAGTTTTATAGATGGAATGAAAGGATTGCCTAGACCCTATAAAATTGTCTTGAAAAGGTCAAATGCTGGCAAGTTTATTCATTAAAAATTAATGTTATCTATAGCAGCGGTTCTAACTTTTTTTGGTGACGGTACCCTTTTGGCAAGCAAAAAACTTGACGGAACCCTACCATAACATAATCGTTTTTAAAAGTCTTTACCACATCAAATCAATCATCAATGATTTTTTTAACAGGCTTTTATTAAGTTTTTTCTAAATTCTTGCGGAACCCCTACAGGGGTATCGCGGAACCCTAGGGTTCTGCGGAACACACTTAGAGTATAGCTAATCTATAGGGTAGGTAAACAATGGAATAAACTCCCTTCTGAGGTATTTCCCCCAAATTACGACCTCGGGTCCTTCAAATGTGGTGTTAAGGTCGGCCCGTAAGCACCTGAAAATTTCGCCTCCCATTAACAACTTACTTGATATTTGGTATCTAATATTAGGCTACAAATATCTGTGTCTGCATGCCTTTGTTTTTTCGGTAAATAAAACCACAGAGAAAATCAAATTTGTATGAAGATTTTTTTTTTGCTTTCATTTCAGTCGGTTTGGATTTTTCAAAAAAACAAAAGCATGCAGACACAGATATTTGTTACCTGATATTAGATATGAAATATCAATTTAATTGGAATAGCGGTTTCCAAATGATTAGTTAACTACGTTTGTATGGGGAGCATAGCTTGCGGGCCGTTCTTAAGGTTTTCGCAGCCCCCTGAAAGTTTGAAAGCTCATGGGCGTCGTCGGGCATCTTAATGTGTCCTGGCTTACGCCATATGCCGCGTTTAACATATTTGTTTTGTTCTACTATCATTCGAATCATGAGTTCAAGAAAGCTAAGCGATTATTTTATTAAATTCGGAGTGGGATATTATATATGTGCAGTTGCAGGTGAAGGTCTAGTTTAGTTTAAACTAACCTATTATGTCTGTTATGTAAGAAACATATCTAATTTTTTTATAATATTTATCTACGGTGTTCAGCTCCTTCTTCAGGCTCGAGAAGGATCTTTTTAAAAGAATGAAATGAAGTTTTGAGATTTTCCTAAGTACTTACATAAATTCTGTATTTTATTTCTTAATATAATCCCAATTTTCAAATAACATGAGAACATATTACAGCAGTAATACGGTAATAATACAATTAGTGCATTTATATGGTTTATGATGAGTTCAGTTAAAGTAATAAAAAAAACCTAAAAACTTCAATTAAAATTTGAAAGAAAAAATCCCTGAGCATTTTTGGAAAGTATAAAGTAGAAGAGTTTTGTCGAAGTGTGAAAGTGTTTGTTCTAGTTAATTGAAGCCGTGGGGCACAAGATGAAAGAAAAACTTTGTTTTGGCAGAATTCTTACTGAAAATAGGGATCCGCGGGAAAATTTATGAAAGCAAACGAAATATTCTACTTGTATTTACAAATGAATAGATTTATAACACATCAAAATTTAAATTGATATCCACAATATTACTCTAAATTAAAATACAGATTAAGAAATGTGAATAAAAGTAATATAAAAGGCCGCCTGCCTAAAAATAAATCATTTACACATAAAAACACTCCCCACGATCTTTCCCCGAATTGAAGGTTTTTCCAGGTATCGTATCCGAGGAATCTATCAGAAACATCGTCTCTACATAAATAGCTACGGATTACCAATACGCCGGCCAGTCCATTCGGGATTTTGATGCACGCACTCATCGTCGTATATTTAAACCAAAATGAAATTGAACAAATGACCCGACTTCCGAGGTCGACCCGAATCTGAGACCGGCCTCAAAATCGGGTTCCGCTTGCGCTCTCACACACCGGCAGTGACAGCACGGATTTTTTTTTCAACTTGCAGCTGCGATTGCATCTGCAATATGATCTGTCAGTTTATTTAATTCTGAGCTGTCAACACGCAGGTTGAGTGAAGATATATCACTCAAAATAGTTGCTACTTTTTCGGTGCTCGAACGGCGGACCTCGTTTTTCAGATTTGGTACAAATTGACAGTATTGTCCTCGTTTTTGGGTATGCTAAAAAACAAACACCGAATGCAAAGTATATCAGACTAGAATTAATTTGAATATTTAATTTCACACAGCTCTTGTCCCCAAAATCGGGTGCGTCTTTAAAAAAAATGTTTACTATTGAAGGAACCTAATAATCCATTTTCATAATACTTGACAAAAAACGTTTTTACTGCTTTTTTATACTTGACAAAAAAAGTTTTTACTGCTTTTTTAAATGAGATATAACAATAAATTCTGCGTAAATTAACCTTTAGTATGACCAAAGAATTTAAGAAAGGTTTCGTGGGGAACCCGGTAGGAACGAAGATCCTTTCGCGATATATAATGCACGAGTGACCCGCTCCGCTTTCGCACGAGTTTAAAATTTGAACACGAGATTAACGGAAGGACTGAAGCTCTTTCTCTTCAAGAGCAAAAGCGTCGTTGTCTCTTTGACAGGAAAAGGGTCGGACACATTTTCCCGTTTAGCTCCTCATCCGCCGAACGCGTGCGATGAAGAACTGCATCTCCTCGTGCGGCAGGAACAAAAAAATTTTTATAGGGATTTCCGTCTGTTACCTGCTTAAGCTGCGTCAAGCTGCTGCTTGAAAAGATTAAGATAACATTTACTGCGTTGCTCACTCCTTGCATATATTTCTCATTCTCATTTCTCCTACATAGCATATATTTATTTCAGCGTATATATTACTCCATTCTGTGGTGCCAAGTAAGGCCCATAGGTTCTAGTAAATCTAGTGAGTTGATAAGCTTACCAACAAATTCAGAGTGTTTTATCTAGTAGTCTAGTATTCTATGCATTGTCCTTTATAATCGGAGTCAGAACAATGGAGTGTAAAGCATTAAATTTTGTCGAAAAAGCTAAATTTAATTTGGTATTATCAACTCAATTCATTTTCATCGCCTCGAGAAAATTGAAAAGTTTTCCTCTTATAGCTGTTGTAGACGTCGCCGGCAACTTGATAATCCCGAAGCAAGTGAGATCTGCAGAAAGAGAGTGAGTTCGGGGAGGATTTTCTACACGAGCTGAGAGAGAACTCCGATAAGTACAACTTTTTTTTCACATTTATTGCATGGTGGTATCAATGGTGGATTCTATTGGTTTTTATTTTACTAAGCTCGATTAAATTAATGTTGTCTTGAGTTCGTAGGTCTTTTTAAAATGAACATTGAGACAATAAGAGAAGAGTATGTCCCCTGTTTCAGGATACGTTGTTTTTGTAAGACCACACTTCCATTTTGATTAAATATTGTAAATCATTTTTGGGACTCACCATGTTTCCGTTTTACCATGGAAGCCTTAAAAGTTAGATTGAGTAAATATATTTTTATTTAGATTTTCACTGATGTTCGATATATATATATAATATCTACTGATAAAGAGTAGGTAATCTTTACACTCTTTTTTTTTAAGTTAATTTAAGTTTAATATTGAGCCTAAATATAATGTATCGGACTGCGTGATCGATGACACATTTTGACTTCGATAGCCCCTTGAAAGATTGATATAATAAATTATCCTATTCGTTGATCCGACATAAATAAATGTGCATTTCAAAGGACACTGGACATTTTGTTACCAGAAATATCTTCCTTCCAGAAACCAATATCTTGAGTCCGACTCGCACTTGGCCGGTTTTTTTATTTATAATATTAGTAAGGATGAGCAAAGTTAAGGCTCCAACTGAGTCCAGCGTAAAATCTGTTATTGGTGTTCTGAAAAAATAGGGCGGGCCACGGCTAGTCAGGAATCATCCAATAGCTTTCATTCTCACGATGTCGCTAGCTCCGGCAAGATCATTTACGACGCGCTATAGTCGTTCGACGCGCCAGAGTGGTTTAAATATTTCAGAGGTGGCGAATTAATTCAGATCTGATAAATGTTGTATTACACTTAATGAGGTTGGAATTTTATTCAAACCCTATTACTAAGCCTCCGCTGTCCGTCCGTCCGTCAGTCCGTCCGTCTGTCACAGGGCTGTTTCTCATGAACCGTAACAGATAGGAAGCTGATATTTTCACAGATTATGTATTTATTTTGCCGCTATAACAACAAATAGGTAAACTTATAAAATAATAAAAATTAAAGGAGCCATACAAAAAACTGTTTTGGTTTTGCGGTAAATCTTGTACGATGGTACGGAACCCTGTATAGGGTGGTGGCTGAAAAACAGCGCCGCCTGTGAAGCATACTGTTTCACAGGCGATTACGGGCTGAGCCTCCTAACCCATTCACGTAACAACAATAATATGTTATAATTTTAAGATTGCACATCCCATGCTTATCTTTTTTTTTTTACTTTTTTCTCTGTTTATATCTACAATATTTGTATTTTTGTTTTGTTTGTATTATTGTTTAAATAGTTAAAGTGCAATTGTACTACTGTTATTAGTTATATGCCTATTATTTTGTTGTTTCTTGAATAAACAAATTTTCTTTCTTTCTTTCTTTCGTGTTCGAGTCCGACTTGCGCTTGCCCGGTTTTTTTAGTTTGTTGGCGTTAAAATAAAAAAAAAAACATTAAAACCTTTAACAAATAGGTTAATAATTAAATCACTATTACTGCATACATTATTTGCAAACATCCAAATGTTTCCTTTTGACCACTTTATTGACTTAAAATATGACTTTTATAAAATCCCCTTTTCCTATTAGGTGGTAGGGTTAAGCCCATCCCGGTCGATACCGTAGCATTGGATGAAAAGATGGAAATCATTTCTACCCATAGATACCTCCGGGGAATTGGCAGAATAAATCATTGGGTAAAATTATAAACAAAATCTACTTAAATTTTATTTCGGTCATTAAAAATGAATCCGAGTCTTTTTATCTTGAGGCGGACCGGAATAGCATTTCCTAAATATTTTCGTTTGTTGCTCATTGTTGATGTTAAACGCTGAAAAAAAATGTCAGTCGTGACTGCCGCCTCTATCACAGAATGCCTCTACTGTGCTCTATATTTGTTTCATACAAAAAATATGCAACAAAGATAACTTGATTCTTACTTACTAAATAAGAAGAATACAGGTAAATCAAGGTATTTCCAAAAGGATAACTTCGTAAGATGTGTATTTTTAGAGTTATTTGAACAAATATCACAGCAAAAACTGAGAGAATAACTAGTACAGAAACCACGTGCGTAGAGCCCAACGTCAGGGGCGGTACTAGTCGGCAGAGATCAGCAAACAAACGATAAAGGCGACCTCTGTACACACTGTATTTGCGTTAGGGTCCATTATTGAATGCGCGTCAGAATCCATTTTGCAGCTTGATGGCGAGCGCGAGGAAGCAAAATATTGTTTTCGATTTATAAAATCTATTTTTCGCGATTTCATAATTTTTTTACGGTTATTCACTAGATAAATATGCAATCTTGTACTTTAAAAAAGAAAATTGTGTAAATCATGAATAATTTCCAAGCGCTGGAACAAAAACCTAGTAAATGGGCGTCTGCAAACTTATTTTTTTTTGAAGAGTATAAGCATCGCATTAAGCCCCTTTTACGGTCATACACTAGATAATAGTTCAAACTTTGATATTTAATTTTTTTTACTGGTATTTATTCTTAACCGGCTCTGAAATAACTATTGAAATAACACCAAAATATCGTAACGTTAGCGTCAATGGGCCTCTTAAGGTTCCGGAGACATATAATGGGATCAGCATGAGAACGCGGTTAGGCGGCACTGATTCGGAGCGATTTGACCACGAGCGAGTATCCGAAGGGTGGCGACAAGAATGGCGGTGCGGTGTCGCAATATATCGCCGCCTCCATGAGAGAATAAAGAAGGTTTAAATGAATTTTAGAATACGTAAGAGGTAAATATGTAAGTTAAAAAAAACACAAAAAAATCATTTTTTATTATTTTTAATTTTACCTATTTGTTGTTATATTCATAAAATTTCAGCTGCCTACCTATTACGGTTCATGAGATACAGCCCTGTGAGAGACGGACGGATGGCCGGACGAATTAAAGTATTCGACTTCTTATAAAAATCAGGACTTCCTTTAATCTGAAAACTGTAATGAATATCCTGGTGAAATAAATGGAGTCCTGTTCGAAATTGTCGCAATCCAAACTTAAACCGACTGATGTATGCATTTACGCTTATAAACCGTAAATATTCGTTAAAACTCGGTAAAAATGTTTTTTTTTTTCATCGTAGTGAATTTTCATTACCAGCCAACAAATTGTGAAATCCTTCATGCTACGCTCGACTAGTCAAAGACGGCGGTCGCCTCGGCTCCCTCGGTTTCTTCGAGCGGAATCATATTTTATCGGATCCTCGCCGACGGAACCCTAATATCATTTCCTGCACGTAACGACGGCGACGGACGCGCCGGACGCGGCGTAGTCGCCGCCCCGCCCGGACCCTGGAGCCATGGACAAAGGATAGTAGGGATGGACTGCTAACGTCATACAACTACAAAACTCGCCGAAAACTGCTTATTTTGGCTGGTACTATGATATTTCCAACTAGCGCCATCTCCCGTCACCTTCAGAGCCTGTAGTCCCAGTTGTCACCTAAATTCGAAGCGAAAATAAAAACCGATCGACTGGCGTTTTCGAATGTATGGAGAAATTGAGTAGCGCGCGCAGTGGGCGTTAAGCGAACTAACATTTGCGAGTCCGAGTATGATATGATAGCTTACTCACCGTCGGCGTAGATACGTCGACGTTGCCGTTTACGACGACTTCGCGTTTTCATACAAATCGGAAGTCCGAGTTTGACTTTGACAGCTTGAAGAAGTAAAACCACAGAATAAGTAGTAAACATTTGTATGGGGTTTGTCGTTTTCACGTAACTTCGAAGTTCCGTAAACGCCAATTTAGGTGAGAACTTAGACTGACCACTCGGAACTAAGCTTGTTTCCAAATTATGCCTAGGTAGGCGTGATGAAAATGCTACATATATTAGCTATATAATAAGTAATGTCATTGTAAATAGAAAATATATTGATATTAATTGGTTTGCATTAAATGTATCCCGAAATGTGAATTTCAACACCATCGGTGGACTTTTATTATCCTTATTCAACACTTGTATGACATTAGCAATCTTTTCCTGCTATCATTTATCTATGCTGAGGTGAACACACCTCTTTGCGCACCAGATATTTCATTTCAGAAATTGTAAGCCGTTTAGCGGCTCAATGAACATAGTCGAAATCGGTTTTCTCTAATGAAAAATAATCATTTCTTGCCTATGTAGAATGCCCGCGAATGGCTATGGAATAATATAATATGATATCGAGCATCTCAAAAAAGCCCAAGGATAACCATTCTAGTTAGACAAAAGGTGGAAGGAGTATGAAAAAAGTATTCACTGTTCACTGTGTCCAGTATTCACATTCACTGTTCAATATGTTTTCTAACTAAGGTTTGCTAAATTAAAAACATTGATATTTATAATCAGCCAACATGTGCGTATTTTATTAACAGCAATATGTATAACAGCTGTATTAAAGATCTTTAGGACACTGTAGTTATTCGGTTAACCAGTTAAACATACTTAAATAATTATTAGCTTTTTAGTCAAAACTCATATTTTTACTCATAATTTTATTTTTTCCCCTAGAAATCATTTTAATAATTAATTTTATACATTCAATTCATTCTTTACTGAGCAAAAAAACCTTGACCTATCTAATGCATACGAAAGACGACACGTATTTGGTGGACAATAACGACGTTTGTATTTCTTCTCGGTTATTTCATCTCCATAAAACATATTAAACGATTTCAGAGAAAAAAAAATGTCCTAAATAAACAAACCGTTTCGCGCCGCTTCCATAAAACAAAAAGGTGTTCGGGAGGCCGCAAAAATATTTGTGTTAGTCAGAAAGCCGCCTCGAAGGGGTTGGATAACGCTTGTTTATGAAGCATATTTTGAAGGAATCTGACGTTTCTGTACTGAGCAAATGTGATAAACATGATGGATAGGCCAAAGTGCCCCTGTGTACGCTCAAAAAACGCGTTAGTTTCCAAAGTAACATATAATATATATAATATAAGATAACAATATTAACATAACATATTCCATGCTTCATGATGAACAAGTTTTTTTTTATTGGAAGAAACCCTCGTTATTGTTTTGTGTATGTTTTTGCTGTTCCATGGTTCGGAGCCCATGTAAAACTGGAGACATGTAAACTTGGGTTAAGCCCGCCCAGGTTGGTACCACCGCATTGGATGAAACTATGGCTGAAGCGGCAATGAAAAATTGTCCGTGTTTACCATCCAGTTAAATGTAGCCGTGCTCGTAAAGGGAAGGTACTGGCCCGGCATCTAATTCCTTCGGGAATGTGGTGTACTGGGCTAATATCATAACGGTAGTTGTGTGATATTAGCCATCTATGTCAGGTTGCATAAAAAAAAGTTGGTATCATTTTTCAGGCACTTGAATGAGCTCGCAATTTTCAGCGCTGCTGAGTTTTTTTTTTTGGTAAAGGAACTTGAATACTTGGATAGACAATTGAAGCACTGGGAACTGGTGATGAAAAAGGTTTAATGTTTGTTCTATGTACATATAGCTTTCGAAAGCCTGCGCTCTTCTTTAATCCATTGCCGTCTCGTAACAGTTTACGTACCTGCAGTATTAAACAGCACTTTCAAAGGAGCGAGCTAGCACAAGGATGTTCCATGCTCTACATTGTATTCGCCGCTATAACTTTGGCGTTGTCGATGCACTTGACAGATTGGGAGCACGCAAACTCTGTGGACGAGCTGAGCACAGAGGATTAGATCCTGCCGTAAGGTGCACAACTAATCCTTCGAATTTCTGTACGGTATTTCTATACTCATCTCAGTGTTCTCTCTCTATTACAGTTAATTAAGTCAAGCTGAAGAACTCTCACTCTTGGTTAGAAGTGTTATATTAAAATATTCAGCCCATTGACAACCAATGCATAGCAGATAAATAAATCGGGATAACCTGGAATGTTCTGACGGTGCCACATAACAATGTTAAATGGAACTTACGACTGGCATGGCCGCTTGATGTAATATTTGATGGAACTCAGTTTGTAATTAGGGTCAATTATGCAGCACCAATTTCAGAAAATGTTGTAAACGAAATAAGCTCAGTAATATATTTTTATTTTATATTATACAGCATGTTATGTCTCCTGAAAATCACATTTACGGATAAACAGTGTTACGGTTTACTTCATATAACTTCATTTTATATGCTTCTCGATGAAGGATCATCAGAATGCAGGAGGTTGTGTTTGTGGTTGTCACAGCACGTCACTTGGGGATGAAACTATCTGAGCCAATTGCAAGTTATTGGCAGTTTAAGAACAAGGATAGCTGTTTTTTATTATGCCGATTTAAGGGTGAAAATCTAAGACCAATCATCACTTGAGAACAGATTCTCAAGCAAGAACCGAATTGCATGCAAAATTACAATCCAGCGACTACAAAATTCGCAAAACATGGTTCCAGAGTTAATATCAAAATCTTAGCGATTAGCGGAACGACCCCCCAGTGCGGCGACAATGTTTCCGCTCCCCGCACTTTCTTCTCTGATATTACTGAAAAAGGAAAGTCTCATAACCGGCAGCTGTAGTGCCTTGCGCGGCGTCGCGTGAGGCTTAAGTCGCTCCAAGCTCCATTTCCAGGCTGTTTACCGTCGGTGGAATACGGCGACATCTGGTTAAGGTCCTGTTATACTCTTGCAACTACTCCATAGAACATTTGCTAAAATCATAAAGACTACAGTGTCAACGGACGGATTAAATCAAAATTGTTTGATACAAAATGTACTAACATTTATTATGTATTTTACTTAAATTTTGTGATTTAGAATCGGTTCTGTGGATTAAATAAGAAGGTGAGTGTAAGGCGTTCTTAATCTAGACCTAGACATGGATTGTTCAAACCAACACTTGTTGTCATATAGCCCATACCCCACATTGCGGAAGTAATTAGGTGCCATTCCAGGGCCTACCTTTAATACGGATGGCTACACTTAGTTAATTAAAATATAAAATATGGGGTTTTTTTATTGCCACTTCGATCATTATTTTATCAATAGCGGTGGTACTAGACTCGTGGGGGACTTATAGTTTTACATACATGGGCTCACGTAGCCACGGAGTAATTCGTACTCTTAATGAAAATGGATTCTCGGTTGGATTCAAAAGGACAGTCGTTAATAACTAGTTAACTTACACGGGCCCAGTACATTAATAATAATTAATAAACGTATGTTTACATTTTTTGGTTCTAGTCTTCGAGGACAGATTTTTTTATATTTTCAAAATTAATTATTGCAACTTAAAATTCGCATTTTGATTTCAAGAGTCGACATGAGCTCTCGAAATATCTGTTCCATAAAATTAAATATGTGAACATGTTGAATTGAGTGATTCCTCAAAAAAATCAGATTTTTCATAAAGACCGATTTACGAACCAAGTAGACTCTATTTCTTAAATTCAATATTTTCATGATTTAGATTATTTTACAAAACATGCTTTCTTTGATCTTTATTTTAAAGGGCTTGGGTACACGAAGTGACCACGTCAGCTTTGTTAGGTCTTAGGTCTTAGCTATAACCTAAGTCTAACACAACTTCTACTTGCAACATGCTTAAAAGTTAAAGTATTTGGGAAACTATTGAGGCGATAGAAGACGCAAATTTATTTCTAAAAATGGTTCAGGATTTTCTAAAATGTGAAGAACTATAAGATACCTCCTATTAATGCCCCTTAAGCAGCACGTAGCATTCAGCCCGTAGCACCTCCTATCCCGGACGAAACTTTGCAGACACCCTCCCTGCGCCCGATCCGCAAGTGTAATTGCATTTTCTAAGTTACCTTAGTAAAATTAATACTGGGAGAGAGAATCAACCACAGATTGTTTGTGGCGTTACTTCGATTGGAGTGCACCATCTCTGGTTAGTATTACAGTTATATTAATTATAGATTATATTCTTTCTTCTTTGGGCGAAAAATAAGGACGGATATATTTTAATTTTAAAATTATCACTAATCGGAGATTGTGCACTAAGCCGAGTGCACGAAAGGACACATCATCAAAATTAACGTATACGTATGATTAAAAACGTCACTTTTCATGGAAAGTATGGAAAGGAGCTGAGTCAACACCGTGCGGTTCACTAAAAGTAGCGTGTTTGAACATTGATTAACTAAGACTTCTCTTCCTACAATAGGGGTTAAGTTTACGATCTAATTTACGATGGACCCTGCTCTGTATAACACTTAAAGCCCCATTACTTTGTAACTCCCCATATCTTTATCATATCTGGACCCCTCGCTGCAGATAATCAGAGCACCCCTCTGAGGTTGACGTCAGGCTTTTGAGAACCCACTATTTCTAAAACTCCTTTATCTGCCGCACCGCCAGCGAGCATAGAAGGATGCAAATCTAATTGGGTAGAGGCTATTAAAATTAAGCACAATTTATACTAATGGTATCCATTTTACCCATGTAAAACCTGCGCATGTGGATCGTTACACGTGGCTGGTTGTCGCCACTGCATTTAATAAGACACGGTAGAAGTGGTAATTAAAAGTATCCTCTATTTTTCGTCGGAAATTGCTGCTATGCTCAAATAAGGGAAACATTGTAGGATGCTCTGGAGTTAATGGTGCTAGTTGGAAGATTTAAAAAAATAAAAAAAACGAGCAATACCGGTAGGTTTGAAACTGAGATATTCCTGTCGCGGCGCATTCTCTGAAAACTCTAAATATACGCTTCCAATAGTGATACACACTCACACAGTGTCTCATGTATGCCCGAAACAATTTGGAAAACAGCCTTTATAATGAAAATTGCCATGGCTAAAAGACTTGAGCCAAAGATCGAATAAAACCACTTCTAGCGAAACGCAGTAAAACTTCCAAGAGCTTTATCTGCAACAGCGTGAGGTTATCCCGCCATGTATTGTTAAGAAAGGGTTAAATAGATAATTTTATGGATTGAATGGATACGACATTACCGTTATCTCATTAATATGAGTTTATTTTGTTAAGGGCCGATTTTTCAATCCTCAGATAGTACTTATCGGATTGATAGTACAAATTCACGTTGCTCATTGCTGGAGAATTATATCTTCTATCACAATCATCTTACTATAATTTTGCTAAAAAACATATGGAATTACTATTTCGGATGGATAAGCAGAAGCGTAAATAAATCCATCGAATAGTTATCTGGTTCTTTACCTGGCTATTGAAAAATCTGCCCTAACATTATTTTCAAAATCTGATTACAATGCTTCAAATGCATGGAGGTGAGGAATGTCCATGTTCAAATGTAAATGTTACTGAAACTCAAATTAATTAGAGTTAAATAATTCAAAACGCACAGTCATAAAAATATTTCAAAAGATCATACTGATTTTTTTTTATTTTCAACGATTATATTATAAACAATTTGTGTTTAATAATGGTGAGACAGTAAACATAATATAAATGTGTGTATGATATATTAACTCTGCTAAGAGCTACCTGTGTGGTGGCCATGTCGAAATAAATGAAATGGAATTCTCAGTCCTAAGTATATTATACTAGCCGCGAAATATTCGCAATATGAAAAGAAAAATAATTTCACAACTCTTCTGACATTGATTTACTTATTAACACATCCTCAAAATATTCTACATCCAAGAATAAAATCATAAGATAATTTTAATAATATATAAGTGCGCTCATAATTTTGGATGTGCAAAAGAGATTTTTTTTAACATTATTCATAAACATGATTTCCTTTCTTCCAAAATATGTGTAAAGCTCTTTTCACTTATTGTAAAGATATTACGGCTTTAATGTGTGCTTTCAAAATTCAAAAGCAAGGGTAATTTTAAATTGAAACTGGAATCCCTGCGAGTATATTCGCTGTCCGACGGACATCCGACGGCAGATACCAGCTCGGGAGATGGGCCCCTAAGCCTAAGTGATCAGCATCGCTTCCATTAGCGCAGGCTCAGAGTGAAGCATGTAGCCGTGCTCCTGCGGCATGTCAACAGGATCATTTAGCTTACAGCATCACTCCATAAATATTGCAGAACTAAGCTGTTCTGAGCCCTTTTCGTTTGTAAAGAGAAGTACTCACCATTCGAAGAAGATATAATACAATCTGTTACATTGATTATATGAGTCGTATTCACTACGTATAATATTCACAACGTATAATAGTATTTTTTTCCAAAAAATGAAAACCATGCATATCGTATAATATTCACAACGTATAATGTTATACGTTGTGCATGAATAAAGTTTAAAAATAAAATCAACTCTTTGCATCATGCAGAACGTATAATAGTCACAACGCATAATATGCCAAGAAGCACTGCATAAAGCGCCCTAATAACGATACATTTAAGGCTGAAATTGCTACGAATCAATATTTGTTGGAGAGTAACAATTTGTTACAACGCTAATTGAGATGGTCGAAAAGTCGCGTGCGAGTATACGCTTTAAAAGTATATACATAAGGGCTTAAAGCTTATCGTATAAAAAGTTTTTGGATTATATGATATGCATGGTTTTATTTTTTTGTTAAATAAAGATCATAATATTATACGTTGTGACTATTATACGTTATGCATGGAAAAATAAGAAATTTAATTTTTTAAACTTCTTCATCCATTACGTATAAAATTATACGATCTGCCGTTGTACATGGTTTTAAGATGTTGTTAAAATATGACATTATACGATCTGCATATTAGACGTTCTGCCGTTCCCCCGATTATATTATCATTCTGCACTCTATTGCGTTAACTTGTTTGTATACTCGTTTAGGTTTACATATAAATACACATAGAACTGTTGCTGTGTGAGTTCCGGTTCGTAAGAAAATACAATTGGGCCTTCTAAATTTCTTCTCGTGCGTGCGAGGCGACTATCAATCAACTTTACATATAATTGCGACAGTGTCGATGAGTGAATTCGCTTACTGATTTTCTCGAGTACGAAGGATACGTAAGACGCTATTTAGTTTGATGTACGTTCGATGTTGTCCGTATGCCAAATTCGTAAGCAACGTTAGACCTTTCCACTAACACGTGGCTACGCTGCCGCTATACGAATGAGTATCGATCTCTACTCCCATGGTTCCATGCTCCGTGCGCGACTTGATAGTAAAAAATCGTGCGCAACCACGGAGATCGCCGATCTCCGTGCTCGCATCTCACGTCGACTATTTACACGAACTGTAGCGTAGCACCCGATGTCCGTGTTCGCACCTCACCTCGATTATGTATCCCTTCTGTGGCGTAGCACCCGATCTCCGTGCTTGCACCTCACTTCGATTATGTATCCCTTCTCCGTGCTCGCACCTCATCTCGATTTTGTCCGCCTTCAGAAGCGTAGCACCTAATCTCCGTGCTCGCGCCTCATCTCGATTATGTACGCCTTCTATAGTGTAGAACCCGATCTCTGTGCTCGCACCTCATCTCGATTATGTACGCTTTCTGTAGTGTAGCACCCGATCTCCGTGCTCGCACCTCACCTCGATTATGTACGCCTTCTGTAGCGTAGCACTCGATCTCCGTGCTCGCACCTCACCTCGATTATGTCCGCCTTCTGTAGCGTAGCACCCGATCTCCGTGCTCGCACCTCACCTCGATTATGTACGCCTACTGTAGCGTAGCACTCGATCTCCGTGCTCGCACCTCACCTCGATTATGTCCGCCTTCTGTAGCGTAGCACCCGATCTCCGTGCTCGCACCTCATCTCGATTATGTACGCTTTCTGTAGCGTAGCACCCGATCTCTGTGCTCGCACCTCATCTCGATTATGTACGCTTTCTGTAGCGTAGCACCCGATCTCCGTGCTCGCACCTCACCTCGATTATGTCCGCCTTCTGTAGCGTAGCACCCGATCTCTGTGCTCGCACCTCATCTCGATTATGTACTCTTTCTGTAGCGTAGCACCCGATCTCTGTGCTCGCACCTCATCTCGATTATGTACGCTTTCTGTAGCGTAGCACCCGATCTCCGTGCTCGCACCTCACCTCGATTATGTACGCCTTCTGTAGCGTAGCACTCGATCTCCGTGCTCGCACCTCACCTCGATTATGTCCGCCTCTGTAGCGTAGCACCCGATCTCTGTGCTCGCACCTCATCTCAATTATGTACGCCTTCTATAGCGTAGCACTCGATCTTCGTGCTTGCACCTCACCTCGATTATGTACGCTTTCTGTAGCGTAGCACCCGATCTCCGTGCACGCACCTCACCTCGATTATGTACGCCTTCTGTAGCGTAGCACTCGATCTCCGTGCTCGCACCTCACCTCGATTATGTCCGCCTTCTGTAGCGTAGCACCCGATCTCTGTGCTCGCACCTCATCTCAATTATGTACGCCTTCTATAGCGTAGCACTCGATCTTCGTGCTCGCACCTCACCTCGATTTCTCCCCTTCTACAGCGGAGCACCCTCAACGCGGACCGAGCCCAGGGGCCGTGGTCCAGTCGAGACAATTAACGTATTAACACGTGCGGGGGCGGCGGCGCTGGAGAGCGGCAGGGTGGTGTGAGGCTGTGACGGCTGAGGCCTTTGAGGAGGGTCCAATAAATGCTTCAGGAGTCGGGGTCGGACGAAACGAAGCGGTGCTGCGGCAACTTGAATTAAACTAATTTCACGTTCACGTCTCAATTAAGCTGGGCCCTCGTCATTCGAATGACTGCACGGAATCAGGTCACTTGACATACCTTTACGCGTGTTTGGGCGAACTAGCGGAAACAGATATCAGTTAAACTTTTAATGAGTTAGGTAAATATAGGTCAAATCGCAGCAGACGTTTGATAATTGCAATACTACGAGAAGTGGTACGATAAAGAGTGAGGTTATTCGAAACGATCGTTAAATGTTCAACTAAATTTAGACGGCGCTACTAACAGGAAAGTTAAAAAAACTACTATTTGTAGAATTAAGAATCAAAATTTTTTTTACAAATGTATGTTAAGTGGAATGCTAATACTTATATTATTCCATGATATATGCATGTTAAATATTATTGCCATAACATAACATTGTCGAAATGTTCTAATATCAGGTTGGTGTGGGTGACTTGACGAACGAATTTAAAGCACATTCGCGCGCGGTACCGATGTTTCGAATGTGGGACATAGAACGCGCCGCCAGATTCCCATAATGACATGGTCACTTTGACCATACGGCAGAGACAAGATATCGACCGCATGCCACTTCTCCTTCCTGTCTGTTCAGTGGGTGCGAGGTAGCGAGGTAGAGGATTGTTTTGTCAAATATACGCGTAAAATTTTCAGACATTCCACAGAATAATCTATATGAAATTATTTCGCAGATTTTAATGTGTTACATTTAGTGATACTCATATGAAGTTGCAAATAACGAATTACTAACTTTTAATCATCATGGTCCTTTGTACATTTTCTCAATCGGCAAAAGCATTTAATTTAATTGAGGAGAAATAGTACGATCGCAGATCATAGATTATGTTATATTATAGAAAATATTTCACGTGATGATAATAACGAATATGCGAACAATAATCATAAACTGAGTAAATGGAATGGTAGGTTGAATATTTTATGAAATCAATAACAAGTAATTTAAAAGTAATTCACCCAACTACAACAGGCAATTCCGAAATGAACAATCATGTCGGAGAGGGCTCGCACCGCTTTCGAAGTAAGCTGCACACATCGAGTAAGAAAGTACCGTGTTGGTAACCGAAACTCATACGTATGAGTGATAATACGCTGATGGTAGCGCCGCCAGTCAGTTCGCTTACGCATTCGGGACGCACAACATCGAATGTTCGATTTTTATGAAACTGGACATGGATAGCTAATACCATGTCATGATATTTTTTTAAGTCTATTGTAAATAATGATATTGTATTGCATTTTTTTTTCTATTGCGAATGTAATATTATATGTCTTTGGACTTATCGTCTGAAAAAAAGAATTATTATTATATTAGCCTAACACCCTGCATGGGAACTAGGTGCCATGCCAGGATTTTCCTTATATTTCTCGGCTACATGAAACCGGATAGAAAACGCGGAAAAAGTAAGGAAGGGGGATTTAAAGTTTTACGTGGAACCGAACCACGGACAGCCTCAACGGTTGAAAACGGTCACCCATCTAGAACCCAACTACGATCAGAGCTGCTTCACCAAACTTACCGAACCACAAGACGTCGCGCCAGGCTGACAGCTGACAGACTTTGCACTAAATGACATCCTGTGCAGTTTCGTGTTTTTGGAACTCAAGGAAATCAGGAGTGAGCGAATACGTAGGCGAACTGGCTGGCCGGCCTACCGTCATTGTATGTATGGATGAGAATCGGTCGCCGCTCCCGTCCTTGCTTACTCGACGGCTGCACACGGGGCGGGGACAAGCGGAAGTAGCTCGAGGCATCCGTGCGGCGGAAGGTGTCCCCCGGGAGGCGCGCTGCCGGTTCCGCCGCTTCCGGTCGCCTGACACAAGGCAGCACGGCGGCTGCTCGAGGGTGGAATAATTTTCTCGTTTTGATTCAATGTTTTTATACATATTTCGATTCATTATTCGAACGAAAGTACCAGAGATCGACTTTTCAAGATATAGGTAATTCTTTACGCGGACTTAAGCGATCGAGAGTTGAAATAAAATGGAGTCACCGTCGACGTTACTAGAATTAGAACCAACAGATCCTGCAAATCCTTTATCAATAATGTCGGTTCACTGTCGAACGAACTGAAGTCCTTAAAAACGGTGTGAAAAAGCACCTGGCCGACCGGCAATGTTTTTCAGAGCCTCCGTGAAAGTTCCATAGCCCATGGGCGTCTTCAGCCACCACTTTCAGCGCCTGTCGTGCTAAACATAAATAAACACAATTTTTAACGTCTAATTGAACGTCCCCCCAAACGGACTAGCTGGGTCTAAAAAAGATCAGATTTATTCGACATCATTTATAACACGACCGCACCGAACCCTCACGTGACCCTCGTGTGATGTTGGGCCGTGGATAAACCAAAGCGGATGTTTCGGTCTCCTGCAGCGAGCCGATGTTTCCTTTTCGAAAAGCCTTTTCCCCAATATGTACGTGCCGCCGCAGCCACCCCCTCTGTCTTTCCTACCGCGCCGGCTACCTACAATCCCCCTCGACATATTACTCAGTATTATGGAACGGCAAAACAACAAACTTGTTGCATTTTGCCGTCCCGATTATTAGGTCCTGTGCTGAAACTTTAGAGCATTATAATTTTTACGTTGAGTAAAGAGTTTTCCTGCCCAGAAAATCAGATCTTTTTTAATTTTTGGGTTGCTTTGAATATTTTGAATTATTATATTTCTGTTAAACATGTATGCATGCACCAATTCTTTCTCTTTCTGAGTTGGAAAAGTTTATTTAGTCACGAACGTGAGCTGTTCCATGGTACGAAATCAATCTAAAATTTTTAAAAATTTGTTCGTGTTTTCCATCTAGTTCAATGTACCACACAATGGCTCCTGAATCCTTCAGGAATGCGGTGTGTTGGGCTAATATCATGACGTTGGGTATGGTATTAGCCATTCACGTCCATCTAGCTCAATAAGGTAGAAAGCTTGAAAGTGGGTTTCCTCTTTCAAGCTATACAAATAATATGTTTGTATGTTTGTTTTCAATGTTTCATTTGGTGTCTTCGAAAGCGCATGTTAGCAGATTGTCCTATTTAGATATAAAAGTGTATAATGCGTTAAACGTATATATAATAAATGAAAATGAAAATATTCTTTATTGCTTACAACTATTACATAGTATGCAAAGGCGAGCTTATTGCCGAAGGCAATCTCTAACAGCCAACCTTAATATTAGAAAATATATTAAGAGGTAGCAAGAAACATTAAAGTACTTAAAACTAAGCACCTTAATCACACTTAGAAAACATTAGATAACTTAAGACTATATCAACAGAAAATAATTGATTAATTTAATTGTTATAACATGTCAAGTACCAAGATTTTAATTTTACCTTAAAAATAGACAAAGAAGCACTTTCCCTAATAGTAAGAGGCAATTGATTGATAATACTTATGTGACAGAATAGAAATGTTTGCTAGTTTTCCAAAATATAACTACATTATAATCCACTTTATAAATATCGCCACCCTATTTGAAATTAATGAAAAATATAAATGGCGTTATCATTAAAAATTATACCGTAAATATCAAAAGTTAATTGAATTTACCTTCCATTGAATGAAACGCTTTCACGTCACCCGCAATATTAATAAATGCTGAAGGCCGCAAAGTGTCAAAATTAAATACATCACAAAGCAAAACGTAGGGGAAAAAAGTCATTGGTACTGCCCGAAAATCCTTTGTTCGTTTAATCTAAACGTTTTGGCTCCTAATTGAATATTTGATTTTTATCTGAGCTTTTGCAGCGAATTTTTCTTCCTAATTACTACGAATACATTAAAATGTATCTGTTAAATCACAGTCCTATGGATTCATATAATCTGTAGAGGCTAGGACTTAAACGAATATTAACAATTTCTTTTCTAACCGGGCAATAGCACATGACATCATCGATTCTGTTTCGAAAGCATTCAACAAAGGGTCTGTTTACAACACAGCCTTCAGGATGAGTGACCGTCTTCGACCGTGATCGCTGGCCGTAGTGTTTGAAATTCAACTTAAAAGTATGTCCCCTTCCCTTCAGGTGGCAGGGTATTATCACATTAAATAAAAGATGGTCGGGGCGTAAATTAAATATTAGCTGTTGGCTTACTAGTGAATCACTAAACTGAGAAATATTAAGAAGAACCTGGCATTGGCATGGCATCTAGTTCCCGTGCGGTGTGTTAGGCTAATTTCGTGACAGTAGCACAGATTGCATATGTGTGTTTTTCATCCAGTTCAATACAGCCGTAGACTTCGTCTCTAATGCGATGGTACCAACCCGGGCGGGCTTAAACAACCTAGTATAGGAAGGGGACGAAAATCTCTTGTTTGCCTTTTTGCTAGTTGTTCCGCAGAGAAATATAATTTGAATCTTAATACATATTAATTCGTATAATCAATATTAAATATCGCTAAACAAATTAGACTCACGGCGGGCAAGCGGGCGTCGCTGGTTAAGGCGCTAGGACTAGTCAACTACTCGCGCCATACAAATGCACCTTTAAACAAATGTTAAAATATGTAGTGAAACGCCTCACTCAGCAAGTCCAAATAGAAACTGATAGTGGATTGGTGATATTTTTTGATTCCATCATGTATACAATAAATAAGTCGATTTTTCACATTAGAAATCTGAAAGTAGATTTCTAAATATAAGCAAAAACAGCATATATGCAAAAACAAATAATTCCATTTGCTTTTAGATGTCTACATTTAGTCAAAATAGTTCGGAAATGGACACCGTTTCCGCAATGTATTTTGTATAGACAAAGAAATACATTAACGAAAATAGGTGGATCCCTAGACAAGGAATCATATTGTCCGGGGCAATGAAGTGGCCCTGGCGGTGCTTCCGTCGTTGGAGGCGAAACATGTCGGCCAAGCACGGCATTGCACACCGGAAAACCGTAAGTTTTCAAAACATTATGTACAGCGACGGTGTAAATGTAAGAACATATGAAAGGAACCATTTATTGCAAGAGTGACTCTTCTAATCGTCAGACTTAGTTAGTTAACTTGGGGTGCCTCGTCTAACTTTGCGATTTGGCTAGTACCATGGCCTTAAGGGCGGGCGCGCGTCGAGCGAGAGTTAAGCATGGGGGTAGAAAGAGGTCGGGCTCCAACAAGATTGCTAAGGTTGCATGGCAAACTCGTCGTCGCCTCCGTCAAGACACTCTTAAGTAAACAGCGTTTCGAGGATTTAATCCTGCCAAAGAGAAAGTAGGTACTCGTGCCTCACCAGCGAGCTTGCGAGTCAAACGAATAAGTTTGCAGGAGACTCGATCCGTTTCAAATTCATTTGGAAGCTCTACGTTTAATTAAAAACGTATCTACTTTGTTTCGTTTTCATCAATGCGAAATTGCACTTCGGAGGGAAGATTGCGTTCTATAGTATTTAGTCTAGTAGCAGTATCGAATGTACCGCAATGAGAAAGAAAACGTTGATAATATTTTTTTTAATTTATTTGCAACAATAAAAAGGTTTCAGTTTATTATTCCATAATTTATGATTCAATGCTCAGCCTTTTTTTTTGTGCTTAGGATCTACACTTTTACCTGGGTTCCGAACCATGCTACAGCTCGCATTCGTATCGTAACGCGAAAACTCAGAAAGAGAAATAAAGTGTCTCGCATGAAAGGCAAGTCCTCTAGCCCTTACACCACGAGCTGCACAAAAATAGCGCATCTAATTACATAAAACTTAGTAGTATTCAGATAGGGCGGACTAACTTTAGTACGCGTATTAAGGTTGGACTAAACCGGTTTTTGTATGGTTAGTCCGGTGCTAATCCCGTACTAAGTTCTGACAGGTTTACTCTGAATCCGACTGTTTATTATAAAAAAAATCAATAATACTCCATTGTTTACATGGATTACATTGTTAACATTCTAATCATACATTCCCAGAAGGTCTAGTCAGCCAGGGAATTACATAAAAGACTACACCTCATGCCCGCAAGCATGAGAGGCCATATAGCCCAACTGAGAGTGGCACCCAAAGAAAAAAATTCTTTAAGTATATTATCGTGCGAAACATGACTTACTACTAATAATAATAATAAAAGAGGCAAAAATCGCCTGTATTCCCCCTTAAGGTGGCCCATCCCGCTCATCTCCCCATACAAAAGGGGAAAGAAGATCACGCCCATATTTCTTGTCAGAGATCCAAAATTTTGCTCAAAATAGCTTTATTTAATCGAACTAGATGTCTGATGACCATTGGCATTGTAAAATTGTGTTTGGTTTCTAAGTAATAAGGTCCGAAAGTTCGAATTTTTTGCGCGTTTTATACAATAACTTTGGAGGCTTAGATGAAAAAGGAATGGATAGGGGACTAAACAAATTTTACGGTCCGTCAAAAGTAAGCTCAGTCAGCCGATATGCTCTCAGTCGGTGTCAGACGTCAGTGATGAATTCAGTTGGGCGAGATTTCAAAGTATCAACAAAATGTCGTCTTGTGTTGTTGAAAAATATGGAAATAACGCCATAAAGGACAACAAGAGCAATGGAATCACATTCCACGTATAAGTGCAAGCATATTCAGTATATTTTTAGTTTAGTTGACCTGAAACCTTTTATGTGTTGTAAAAGCGCAAACAGGGTTGGTACAAGCAAACTTAAATTGTCAGTTCGATTTTTATTTTTGTTTTCATTTCAGTATTATATATTGAACTAAATTTTATTTTAAAAACAAGTAGGGCTGCCAAAAAACAATAGTCTACGTACTGTTTATTATTTTTTATAATGTCGTTTAGGATGTTTGTATAATATGTCTTAGTTCTGAGGCTGTGATAAAAAGGGACATCCTTGAAAATGGTCAAAATTTTACATGTGACAGACAGCTCGTTTCCATAAAGATTAAAATTCTCAAGTCGTTTCTTGGCTCAAATGTCCTTTTGTCATTGAATGAGTATTCATTCCTTCAACCTGCTACATTTAATCATAGACTCCATCTTCTTAGGGCTATTATCGAAAAATATGTAAATGTAAAACTTTATCATATACATAAAACCAGTCCGGGGATTAAAGCCGCGACAAAAGGACAAAAGCGTAATAAACTGAACCTATTTGAAGGAAATTAAAAAAAATGTCAAAAGAAAGAACTTAGTGGTTTGTCAAAATACCATCACACATTTACGGCAAACGGCAATAATCATCAACAGGTTTTACATAACACTGTACTGACTATTATTTCGACTATTTTTTAGCATCTAAAACGCATTGAACGAAATTTTTAAATGCATAAAATGCAAACATGTACAATTCAAGAATAATCAATATTATTAGTTTTGCAATGTTTGACCCATACTTGCAATACATTAATGATTCCCTCTTTGTGTTTATTTTATTTTATGATTTTAATATTTACAAATTGTGTATGTTTATTAATGTATGTTTATTAATTTATCCTTAATATCGATGATTTTTACTCAGAAAAACGATGGTTTAAAGAATGTTTCCATTAATATATTTTTTTTTCATTTTCCCGCTTGCAAATTCGCGAAAAGATTATTTGATGCCTTGTTAACTATACAATCATGGTACTACTTGTTCTGACCACTATCACTAAATAGGAACCTTAATATTTTAATGTACAATACAATATATTGTTATTTATTTTTGTGATCATTTTTGGCAACCCTGCCGTTTTCACTTTCATTTTTCATTTAGTTTTGACGCGCCATTCTGGTCAAAGGGCTTAGCATGCGCGCATCGTTGATGTGTCATGATGGATTAGAATGAATTTTGCACTATATCTACGACCAGACGTCACAAATGTCACCATCCCTTTTTCTCACGCTATAACTAATTCAATTTAAGGAAATTGTTGTCTCATTTCATTCTTCCGCGATAAGATGAATCTATTTGTCACTTTTTCGCATGATGCATTTCTTTATACCTTGGTCCTGCTCTATTACCCTTTACGTTTTACAGTTTGGTGTGCATGTAAAAGTATAGGTGTGTGAGTTTTTTTAAAAATAGGAACGCTTTTGAACTATCGTCAGTATGGAGGTACCGTATCCATTCTTTTTCATCTAAGTTTGGAGGTGGATTACGCAATGATATAGTAAGAACATCGGAAAAAGATAAGTCATCAGACATAGCTTATTTAATCAAGATTTATGACCTATTTGGTTTTTGTTAGATTTTTGACTGCAGCGGTCGTGGTTTACTTTTAGCTATAAGTCGTTTTGAAATTAAAATTTTCGTAAATCTTACCAAATCATACACTATGCACATTGTCTTTTTTGTGGACATGTTGCATCTTCCTCAAAACGGAGCCTGTCTTATTCTTTGAAACAGAGAATTTCCCAGAGCGCAACAGCACGGTTTTGTACCGAGCCCGCGAATGAGTTAGGCCCGCCGGGTTGGGCCACCTTAAGAACGGCCCGTAAACTATGTTCCCCATACAGGATACATTTTTAGAAAAAACAAACACGTGCAGACATAGATATTTGTTGCCTATATATATATCCAATATCAAGGAAATTGGTACAGTGGTTTCAAATAATTACTAAACTATGTTTGTATGGGGAGCGTAATTTTCAGATGCTTACGGGCCCACCTTAAAGCCACCAAATTATTTACTTTTATTTACAAATTTAACATTACAAATATGAAACTTAAAACATGTGACGCTCTTATTTTAGCTCCCGTGTGTTATTTCGCTTTGGAATTCAAATTCAATTTCCGGAGAGTCCCTTCCGTACATTGTACATTAAAGCTTTCAGCATTGCATTATTCAAATTCTATAATCTGCTTTGCTCAATGTTTTAAGACTGTTCTTTTTAGCTTACTTCTCCAACTGTTTGGACGAGATTTATTCATGCGATTTTGGGAATTTCATTTTTCTTTCGAGTACAAAAAAAATTGTTTGCCGTTGTGTTTTCAAGGACTAATGTTTTAGTCGTGGCATATGTGAAATGTTAGCCGTTATCTTTTGCTTCAATTGTGATAGTTTGCTGTGTACTTTTTTGTCTTATTACGGCGGAGATTGGTCCCGTATATTAACCGTAGCATGGGGAATTGACAGGTTACACGACGATGCCGGCAACGCAGAGTCAAATGATCACGCTCTTCGGTACTTTTACTGCATGGACTGTGACTCGTAACCACAGCTCGTAACCTTTTGTGACCCCGAATTGTCGTCCCCGCGCGCCTTCGCCGCCAACCAGCCGTGAGTCGGCGTCTCCGTCTGGGCGGCTTACACAAGTCTGGACCGTTCGTCTGGAATTTGTAAGGTATTTCACTTTAATTAACAATGCCGAAATTATTGCCTTTTTGTTACCAACCAGGCTTCTAAGATTACGTAATGTTAAATTAACTGTTACTTTAAGGCGCCTGTATACCATAGCGTAAAGGCAAGAATACGCGCGGCGGAATCTAGCCAGTGCCGTCATGTCAATGGGAGGGTACGCACGGTCCGCGCGCTCCGTCCCCGCTCGGCAAGGTACGACTAGTCTGATTTTGTCAAAAAAATAAAAAAAGAGGATTTTTTTAACAGCAAGGTGGATGTGTGCCTCCTTATGGCTGAATGGTATAAGATTTTGTTTATTTTATTCTTCTAAATACATATAATGATAACAGAAAAAATAGATCTGAAAGGTAAAAAAGGTCCTTTTAGACAAAAAAAATATTTCGATGATTATACAAGTGTTTTGGACAAAATGGGGATGTGTACCTTTACAAACGTACGTTCTATAAGCTCAGTATTTTTTCAATGTTTAGCAACCAAAGGCTTTACTGTAATCGACTTCAGACATTTGGTTAAATTACCTGTAATCTTCACAATAATAAAGGACAATGCCCATTTGAAAAGCGGAGCTGAAGATTAAGTAAACTGTTCCCGAAAAATTCGTAAATTGGAATTTCAAATGAATATTAAGATGTATGGTGTTATTGTTTCATTGCAGGAAGATAGCATAAAAAGGTTTGCTAATTAAATTGTGTTTTGACTTTCAATTGCGCCAAACGAACCGCGATTACGTAAGTCTCGAACAGATGTCGCTCGCACCAAGCTGGTTTAATTTGCTTTGTTGACATGGTTAATATACTCTTTGAAGAAAAACATTGGTTTATTTACTTTACTTGAACAATATTTATATAATAACACATTTCTTAGTTTATTGTTTATTCAGCATCCAATGACAGTACTCGGATTTGTCATCAACTTTTTATTATCATACCTATTAGGCAAAAAAACTATTGCTGTAGACAGGTTTATCTGATTGTAAACAAACATATTGTGTTTAGTACAATACTGTCGACTCTATAAGTATATAATCCATATTATAAATGCGAAAGTAACTCTGTCGATCTGTTGCGTTTAAACACCTAAACCGCTGAACCAATTTTGATGAGTTTCGGTAAAGATATAGTCCATTGAAGAAATACATTGCTACCTTTTATGGCGAAAATTAAACTCAAAGGGGTGAAATATGGTTTGAAAGTTTGTGCGGGGAACTCATCTTATATTTACAATATAGCCCGACATCCGTCCATAATAACAGTGACCAGAGCGGAGCCGGGTAACACAGCTAGCTAAACATATATTTTTTTAATCAAGAAGAAATCACATACGCATGGTGGACATGTACAATTTACATGTTAAGCTCGTGGTCGTAAATGAATTATATCCAGCATCTCTTTATTGGTATAATTTTAAGTCTTTTCTAATACACGCGCAATTTGGATACCGTATTTCTCGGTTTAAGGCGGCCCAACCCGGCGGGCCCAACTCATTTGCGGGCACGGTACAAAACCGTGCTGTTGCGCTCTGGGACCTTCTCTGTTTCAAAGAATAAGACAGGCTCCGCGATGAGGAAGATGCAACATGTCCACAAAAAGACAATGTGCTTAGTGTATGATTTGGTAAGATTTACGAAAATTTTAATTTCAAAACGACTTATAGCTAAAAGTAAACCACGACCGCTGTAGTCAAAAATCTAACAAAAACCAAATAGATCATAAATCTTGATTAAATAAGCTATGTCTGATGACTAATCTTACTTTATCATTGCGTAATCCACCTCCAAAGTTATTGTATAAAACGCGCGAAAAATTCGAACTTCCGGACCTTATAAATTAGAAACCAAACACAATTGTACAATGCCAATGGTCATCAGACATCTAGTTCGATCAAATTAAGCAATTTTGAGCAAAATTTTGGATCTCTGACAAGAAATATGGGCGTGATCTTCTTTCCCCTTTTGTATGGGGAGATGAGCGGGTTGGGCCACCTTAAGTCATAAGTTAGGATTTCTGAAACTCCCTTTTCCCCTTATATTAAACCAAAAACCATTTCAGTAACATAGCACAGAATGTTTTGTGGGTTACGGCACTTAAAAATAATACATGTGGTCCAACTGTATTTAACTCCGTGCATGTCGTGAGAGGTGAATAAGGAATTTGTATTTAATAGTTCGGATTCCACATTCAATTGTAGGGTGGGTGGTAGGGTTGATACCACAGATATTTCCACTTAAAATATCTGTGATTGATACCATGCATTGAAGGTTACGGTTTCACGGTGTGCGATGAGATGACGTACTAGGCCAACGTGTTTCGGACATTATGTACAGCAACGGTATGGACTCCACCGTATCAACAAAGTGTGCTTAAAATCGTAAGGAAATCTGGCCAACCGTCGTATGCCTCAGTCGAAATATCGCCATCGCGCGCGAATGTGCTCCCGATATTAGTTCTCTAAGGGCCGAGTGCACTAAAGGACAAACATCAAAATCAACGTCAAAGTATGATCAAACACGTCACTTTGTGTGTACAGTATGGAAGGAACTCCATACGGATCACTAAAAGTGACGTGTTTGAACATTGATTAACTCGGCCGTATCTTCGTGCAACCGGGGCTAAGTCAGTTCCCATCTACACTCATACGTCCAAGGCTGCGGTCCGAATTGCGCTCAAACACTGACGCCGTTAATAGAGTTGGTCCGAATCGCGCTTATAATGCTCAGAGCCTCTATTAGGAGTTACTAATCACTTATCTAAATTTCGCTGAGCTCTTCGATTCCGCAGGTTTACACCATTGAATAGAGCTGGTGAAATATCCATGACTAAATGCCAACGCTACACGAGAGTGCTACACGGTTTTATTCCAAGGTTCAGTCAAGATATTAGCCCAACACACCGCATTCCCGGAGGAATTAGGTGCCATGCCAGAGCCTTCCCTTTATTTAGCATGGCTAACATTGAACTAGATGGAATTAATGTAAAACACGAACAATTTTTCAGTGAGGCTTCGACCGTCTTTTCATCCAATTTGATTACCAACCCGGGCGGTTTTAACCCTAACACCTAGTGGGGGAAGGGGACCTACAGTTATATTTATATTCTCAACAATTTAATGCATTTATCCAACTCAGAAAGAGACAGAAAGTGGTGCGTTAACGGGGTGGGGATTTGAACCCAGACCTCTGGTATACTTCGCCACTAAGGTATGAGCCGCTCATGTGTCCCGTGTGTGCTGGCACTTTTGTGTGCTCTAAGGATGGGTCCATACTTAAGGCTGTTCCGACCCATGTAAAGTTGTTTGCACACATAACGCAAAAAGTATTGCACTTTAAGCCACGAATTAATAATAAAAGTTTAATATAGTCATATTACTTGCAGCGAAAACAATTTCACAATTTCAGGATTATTGGTTTTGTTACAATTTATTTAAATACGATTTTTATTTAACAGCGCCATCTAACGGTGTAAAACTTCTAATCGGCAATTACAACGAAACCATTAAACTTGAAATTGTGAATATGTTTTCGCTGCAACTACTATGGCTATATTTAATATTTTTGACGAATTCGTGCCTTAAAGTGCAATACTTTTTGCGTTCTGTGTAAAAAAAACATTGTATGGGTCGGAACATCCTTAATGTTGTACATGTTCGTCTCGTCTCCTAGGTTATGACGTCACACAGGTCGCAAAGGCGCGGCTAGCTCGCCTCGTGCGCCGTGTCACGTGTAGGCAATCTAAAGCGCCACTAATCTGTTGGGTGCGGCTCGCGTCGAAGATTACTCGACGGTTAACGTTAATGAGGTTGGCGGCGAATGTCATTTTCTGAAATGACTACAATTTATAAGTCATCAAAGCTATTACATAGCTCGTTTCTGGAGATCGCTACGCTTGTAATGTGCTTTACGTAGTACGATCCTGGCGATCGCTATGTCAGTAATTAATATTACCGAAGTCACTTATACCCTCAGTCGATATGCACAAACTTCCTCTGATTGCGACTCACCACTTTCCCAACTGTGAGCCTTCCTTACTCGATTTAATCTTTGTACCTTCAACAGATTTTGAACACGGATAGTTGACGGTGTCTGATTTCTCTCGCCATGACCGCCCTTTTAAAAAAAAGTTGTCATGCTACGGAAATTTAACAATATGAATCTGGAACACCTACGGCAGAATGCGCGCGGCATAGATTGGTCTGCTCTCTACAGTGCCTGTAGTGTCGATAAAATGGTGCACGATGCCAGCTTCTTGGCTGACCGGTGACATTATGAGATTCGTGGAAAAACGGGACCGCGGCTTAAATCACAGCAAGTACAAGTTGTTGAGGAATCAGTGGAACAGGTTGAGTAGAGATATTCAACGTCGCCAGGTTTAGAGCGTAATAAATAATCTTAATTAATTCATTTAAACAACATAATTACACACCAATTTATTTTACACATTAATTAAAAACAGTTGACTGTGATATAATGGCAAGTATTTTGTGATCACTTACCTGAAATGAAATGAAATGAAATTGTTTCAGCAATGTGTCATAATTGACAACAGGGTTGACTTGACTGCTGGCGTACCACTAGGAGGCTGTAGACCTTCAACTTTACTTGAACACGTTGACTTTACTTGAATTCAAAACTGCTCCGAAATCACAGGTTACGATACGGTTGTCGACTAAAGTGAACTTTGAAACTCTATCAGCCGCGGTTTACAGTGGAGTCATTATACCATTCTCTGAAATAGTTAACAAACTGGGCATTTTACTTGATGCCACATTATTATGCGTGCCACAAGTTAACGAGGTCAGCAGAAATATTTTTGGCGCCGCTCTGTAACTAAGACGGTTCCAGAAAATTCGAATATTCTTCATATAATTACTAAAATTCCGATTGCGCAATTCTTCTTCCGATTATGCTGATGTGTGCTACTTAGACCTGACTGAAGGTTTTCTGGACAGCCTATGTAGTAGTATTATATTCTAGTAAGAGCAATTATTAAAATTTTGGGTACTATTTTCAATAAAAAAATAGATAGTTGTCAAATTAGAAGAAATATTTTACGTAGTAATAAAGCCAATCAAGTTTTCCTTCCATGCTCTACATAAACAAAATACGACGCTTTCAGTGGCCATGACGATGTCATAAAATGTGGAACTTTAGTGTTGTGTTTTACTGCGTTATCATACATCAATAAAAATATCAGTGCTGACGATCACAGTCAAACAATATCTATGTGTGTCGTATGATAGGAATTTTGCGGCAAAACTGTGGTAAATCTGTGTCGTTAAACTCGCTTATGATAGTTTATGTTAGCTGCCTGAAAACTCGCCTGAAATAGACTTTAATTATTGGTCCACTCCATCTCCGTGTCTGCTAAATTCAAAGATCACAGATAAAATGTACTTTGTTTAGAAGTTCAGTCTACATTGTTTTCTTTTTATGAAAGCGCTTGGAGCACTAATTAGGATGTATATTATTACTTGTTCGGTGTCCGTTAAAGAACTTTTATTAAATAAATAAACGGGATAGATATATTCAATAGCTCCTGAGATCAGAATATTCGGTGTTGGTGTGTCATTGTTTCATCATAACTATGACTATAACCTACCACCCCCGCAGTATGACATTATTTTAGAATATTCATGCTAGGGACATTGAACTTCGACGTTAGAAGGTCTGGACAAGTTCAAATAATTATACCGGTTCATTGCAGTCTTACTTGGAAGTGAGAATTTTGTACACTTAATAATGCTACCTAGAGTCGCCGCTCTGGTGGCGTGACTTTAGGTAGCGTTATCTTTCTATCTTCGTAGCGCGGGAATCCAGCGTTCAGTACCCGAAGTCCCAGTTGTCACCTAAATTGGCGTTTACGGCAAACCGATTGACTGGCGTTTTCAAATGTATGGAGAAATTGAAAAGCGCGCGCAGTGGGCGTTAAGCGAACTAACATTTGCGAGTCCGACTTTGATTTGACAGCTTACTCAACGATGCCGTAAATACGTCGACGTTGCCGTTTACGTCGACTCCGCGTTTTCATACAAATCGGAAGTCCGAGTTTGACTTTGACAGGTTGAAGAAATAAAACCAAAAAATATCTAGTAAAACCTTGTATGGAGTTTGACGTTTTTACGGAAAACGCCAGTCGATCGGTTTGCCGTGAACGCCAATATAGGTGAGAACTCAGACTGACCACTCTGACCATCAAACGATAATGGCGACCTCCATACGCATTCTATATGCGTTAGGGTTTGAAATTCTTAAGCATTAATTATGGAGGAACATGTTTGTATTGCCCTTTATTAGGGCATTTGTATGACTTTTTATTTAAATTCACGTGACTTTAGGCTACAAATTGAAATCAAAGTTCGTAGTAATTTCTAACGTAATTACTACGTGTTCGGTCTATGTGTAAAGGTATTCTGATATTCTTTACAAAACTGAGTGTGTCCTGTGCACCTTTGAGCATATATAACATTTGATAAGCCTATCTAAAAATCATTATAATTGTAGTTGCAGTTAATTATTAATTATGAATGTTATTTGAAACATGGATTATAATTTTTAATGTTATTATATTGAAAATTCTTATGATTTTTAGGAGGTAGATTTTAGTAATAAGTAATACTTTAGCCTTAATTCACCTTCTGGTCATGACATATTGTGTACCTTTCTATTAGCAATATTTTATTACAGATTCCAACGAGAGCACCATTTCTAACATAAATGTCCTCTATGTACCAAATAATTTAAATAAATACGATTCAATACTCGTAAGAGCGTCGAAGAATTGCAATTTAATAATAACTTGAAGATCAGTGACGAAAAAATATATTTTAAAAGGTTTTAGTTATAACCTAACCTTGTGTCGTTTCTTTCGTAACTTATAATGGTTGTGTTAATTAGGCAGGCTTTAATCCATAAACTAAATTGAAAATGTATACATCTGCATCGATCTATTTCCTCAGATGGATACATTTTCAAGTTTGGCCACTAAAAGTTGTCGAAATGAACCCCGATTAATTGGTACAAAATATCAATCGGGAAACATATGTCCAACTTTGTTACATAACATTATTACGTCGCGCTGAAACATTCCAGTAGTATTGCTATAATAAAGCGTTTTGGCATAACTTGTGTACAATTGATAATGTTTTGGCGAAAAGTCTTAAGGTGGTTTTGTGTCCATGTTATTGGCGTCACAGTCGTGTGTCCCTAATTCGACTTTACAGTATGCACACTAAGGTTGGTTTTCACCAAGTGATTTAGTGAAGTGACTTATGTTAATCGACAGGACACTTAAAGGGCCTTCATTACTAAGGCGCTGATTATATTGCACTGATATTGATTACAAGATGGTAAGGAAGGCCCCTTAGTCAAAGCTTACGTGCCAATTAAGCTAATCAGCACATGGTGAAAGAGCTCTGCCGAACTCTTTCACGTGTAGTATTTTGTTGAATTTGGACCAATTCGTATGTTTGATGGCTGCTTTCACTAATGAAGGGACTAGCACGAGGGAATTAATTACATATTTGGCAGAGCAAATGGCGATGGATTAGAAGCACGTCTCACATTCGGGAATGTTCTTTCAGGAAATCTCATCTCTCAAAAAAATATCATCAAAACCAATTCACAATTGGTGGAGTAACATACAAAAATATTCAGTCATATTGAGAACCTTCTCCTTTTTAGGGTACCGGACCCAATAGGTGCCAACGGAACCCTATTAATACGCCTCCGCTGTCCGTCTTTTTGTTCGTCCTTCCAACCGTCCGTCCGTCCGTCCGCCAACATTTGCCTCAAATAAGTATATCAGGTTTTTTTCGTTGAAAATGGGTATTTCATTTAATATATTTGGTACGAAACAAGCAAACATACATATTTGGTAGGGACCGACTGAGGGACCATCCCTGCTTTCATTTGTGAAGTCTCGAGGGTATAATTTTAAAATGTAGCTACCGGCGAATGAAGTTTGGGTCCAATGAGCAACGACAACCTTTCGCTCCGACTGTTTCATTAATGTTTGTGGGATGTTTACCCTCAGGATGTTTACACTGGCGTGGTTCAGCATTTCGACTTCATTTGAATTTATCATCAGATACCCACTACTACAGGGGCGCGCAAATTTTCCCAGTCTAATCCCAGTTACAACGAAAACACAGTTATTGGGCAACTAGTATTCACTTTCTTGCAACAAAGATAAATCAACCTTATAATAATAAAAACTAGCCTAAAATTTGTTTTTATTATAAGGTACGGTAGATAATATCTCCGTGAAATAATGTTCTCTAAAAGCGCAATGCTGTGTTATCTCTGCCGGAAAATCCCGTCCCATTCCTAGCAAGCTGCCAAGGCATTATCACGTACCTGTTGGGGCACCTATTGACCTACCAGGCCGCAATAAATGTAAAGCTTTCCGGAATTTTATTCAGTTTAGTTTCAGTTCATTTTCTTTATTTCTTCCATTAGGTGTATATTACACACTCGGATTCGTCATTTTTTTTCCTGTCGGTTTGATTACTTCTGGCGAAGAAGAGCCGACAAGGAACTTTGGTTGGTCATTGTATTATTATTTTTTCCATTAATACTACAAACTAGTTTACAGTGATTGATTGATTGCTACTGCTCACAAAGGATGCACTGTACTGCAGTGCAGACTGCACTGCATCCTATTGAATGTAAGGTCAAAAATGTTATCAGGAAAGATGGTGATCTTACACCGCTGCACCACCTCTTCTATACAAATTACAGATAAGGCCGGTGATAAGATTCTGTATCCATATATGGGAAGGCAGTCTCCAGTACTTCCTGGCGTCCTTGGACTTAAGGCGCTAGGACTAGCCAACTACTCGCGCCATACAAATGCACTTTTTAACAAATGTAATAATATGTAGTGAAACGCTTCAGCAAATCCAAATAGAACTCCAGACTGATAATGGATTGCTAATATTTTTTTATTCCATCATTTATTTAAATAATAATAAAAATAAAAAAGTTGATTTTTCTCATTAGAAATCTGAAAGTAATTCAATTTCTAGATATAAGCAAAAACAGCATATATGCATAAACAAAAAATTCCATTTGCTTTTAGATTTCTACATTTAGTCAAAAAAGTTCGGAAATGGACACCGTTTCCGCAATGTATTTTGTATAGAAAAAGGAAACATAAATTAACGAAAATAATTCGATTCCTAGACAAGGAATCATATATTGTACGGATGACACTTATAATCGTCAGACTTAGTTAGTTAACTTGGGGTGCCTCGTCTAACTTTGCGATTTGGCTAGTACCAGGCCCTTAATACAGAGCCGAGCCGTCCGTCTTGATGGATGCCCGAAACTCACCGACCACTTGGAGAATCTGACGGTTTGTAGGGTCGCTCACTCTGTTCTATACTATCATCCTTAAATAACACAACAGTTGAAAGTGTATTATTTATTCTCCAAAGATTACTGACTTGTCTACAGTTGTCAACAACAATGAATCCGCTGTCTCATCACAGAACTAAATATATAATGCTCTCATCACAGAATATTTATATAATGCTCCCACCACAGAATACAATAATGCTGCAGTGTTTTCCTGTTGCCTGACACCATGGACATTGCATTGTGGAACTTGTATCCCTAATTCCTCCCCATCTTCGCCATTCAGCCTGTATCTGGATCTTTCGCCGCAGATAATAAGAGTAGCTTTATGTGGTTAACATTAGGGTTAAAAGAACCAACTGTTTCTCAAATTCGTTTTCTGCCTCAACGGCTTTCTATGGAACTCTCTGCCGGTAAGTGCTTTTCCTCACTCCTTCAACCAGTGAGTTTTTAAACGTAATTAAAAAAGCTTGATAGCTCTTCAATTGTTCACAAATCCGCTGGTATGGTACCTGGATGCTGTTTTTGCGAGATGAGATAGATTTGGCTTTTTTGAGACCACTTGGTCTCTCGGCACAGCGACCCAAATGGCTTCTTTTAAATGTATTCAGTTAGAATAGTTAAAAATATTGTCTTCATACTATGAGTATTACGTTTATAAAATTATAAGCTATTTTGGTAATGAATAAATAAATTTGAATTTGAAATTTGAAACTCATATGATGTAAGACAGTGCAACATGATGGCCTCAAAATTATTTTCCCTTTATTAATTACAAACCAAACAAAATATTAAATATCGAGTTTTAATAAGTTATGAAGCATTTAACACCTTGAAAGGAGCATGTATTCCCCTCCAAGGGTGACGGCATGGCGGCAAAACACCACACCCTCCGACACGTGCCCCGGTGTTCGTTCCTAGTTAATTTGATTTTCACTTAAGGGCTTGGCTAGCCACAAAGAGTGTTGTAAAATTATGTATACGATAGCTGGCAAATAAGTAAATTAAGTGGTAATTTTGTGGTGTTGCTCGACGACGCCCAGGGGCTTTCGAAAATTCACAGAAGGAAATATCACAGCAGTGAGGGCATTCCACAGTTTCCCAATACTTTTAAATAAAGTAGAAAGGGGACGGAGGAATGGCTTCATGCAACTCCTAATAGCATTTTCTGTGGTACATTCGATAAAACCCACCGTAAACCAGAGAGACCTTACGGAGTTGGAGGGACTCTAAATTCTGGGATATTTCGATACCATCGACGAGGTGATTGCATCAAGTCTGAAGAGCCAAGCAGGTAAACACTAAGCTAAATCGTCCCACAGATGCGAACAATACTCCACTTGCTTGACTTAAAAACCGACCAAGTGCGAGTTGGACTCGCACACGTAGGATTCCGTGCCACCGTACAAGATTTAACTTAAAATCACCTTTTTTTATTTTATTATTTCATTTCACCATTTTTTGTCATAGCGGCAAAATAAATACACATTCTGTGAAAAAAATCAGCTGGCTAACTATTACGGTTCATAAGATACAGCCCTATGACAAACGGACGGACGGACGGACGGACAGTAGGGACTTAGGAATAGGGTTCCGTTGGCACCCTTGGGGTATGGAACCCTAAAAAAACTATTTGTCTATTAAATGCCCATAGTCTGGCAGTACTGGCAAAGCGATAGCCGCTGATCACATTAGACGGATAGAGAAACTGTCATAGAATTTAATCAGTAGAAATTTCATTTCAACCTGATTTCAACGTTTTTTATGAATGTGATTTGAATTTCGCATTCCTTGAAATAAAAGACGTACCTGCTTAGTACGAAAAAGTATATTTACGTAATTTAATGCTCAAATCAGATAATATTTGTGTAGAATATCCTTTTTTAAACTTAATCTATCTTTTATCAGAATGTAAGCTTTTATAAATAGTAGCTGCTGTATTTCTAATTTTCATGTTATTTCTTGGTGGAAAATTAATTTTAAAACAGCCAATACTTATAACAGGCAACTGGATGATCGCATATACATTCCTATGCTAACTATTACTCATCGAGACGTCATCTCAGCCGAGCGTGGCCTGGGAAGCCGTGGCTAGACGCAGGGTGGGTGGATTGCACGGCTAGTAGGTTGGAGCGAGGCGGGCTCGTGCAGTGAATAACAACGTAGACCAAGAGCTAGCTTATTAATTTGAGTTTCAGCGACATCTACATTTGAAGCATTGTAATCAGATTTTGAAAATAACAATAAAATAAAAATACAATGCTTCAAATGTAGATGTCGCTAAAACTCAAATTAATGAGATAACGATAATGTCGTATCCATTGAATACATAAAATTATCAAGAGCTGTTGATTTAAGGTGAATGGCAGCCCGAGCATATGTTCATGCATCACCATCGCTGCAAGTATAAGGCAGATTTTTTATTGTTTCCCAAACGATATCCATCTTTCGTCTCTATATTCGACTGCCAACCGCAGGCCTATTCCTGGAATTCAATAGTCAATCAGTATTCCTGGAATCAGTATTCAAGAATCCTGAGTCTAGAAAATAGCTTTTATATCGGTTTGAAAAACCAATTATTTTGACGGAAGACCTTGATTACTACTACTACAACTATGCTCTGGAATCTTTTCGTCAAGAAAGTAGTCGGTTTGCTTCTTGTCAAAGCTGTTCGCTGTTCTGCAAGTGCGATCCACCGTATGTAGTTTTTATTTTTATAGGTTAACTTCTTGAACGGATTGATCTTCTTCTTACGGTATATTCTAGCATGACAAGATAAAGCGCTTTTCAGGACTGAAATAATTAATTGACTGTGGTTTAATGTGAAGTCATGAAGTAGGTAATGAAGAATTGAGGTCCCCAGCATTTACTGACAAAATGTTTTCTGCTATCAGCGTTCCATCTTAATTCAAGGTCTTCTGAACGTTAACTTTAATAATCTTCTCGGGAATTAAATTATATTTTCTCGAGCATTGTATTAGTATATGCAAATTTAATCAATGTATTCGCGCGCTGAAAATTACGTGACAGGAACGAAATCAAGGACCATATAAAACAGAATGTTGTGCGAGCTAGTTAAGATCGGAAAACATTTCCTTTCCTCGAGTTAAAGAAAATGGAAGGGAGAAAAGCGTTTCAATTTCACGAGATACGAAAGCTCGTGTACGCAACCGATCGGTCCAGACAAAGGGGGGATCTATTGTCTGGAACGATCCAGAAAGAGTTTGAATAAAAGCTGCTTACAGGAAGGAAGGCGTGTAACAGTCTTGTGGTATTCTCTCGTGTAGAAAACCTTGGATTCAGTTTTATGTAACTGCACATGGATGACCACATACTGTCGCGATATTATTCTAACTAAATACAAGAGAAGTAGGTACCATGCCGAGACATTCCTAATATTGCACTGCTACATTGATCTGGTTTGAAAACACAATGTTTTTGAGAGGCGATAGCTTACCCCGTCGAAATGCTGCGCTGCACGCCAGCTACCGAAGGGCGTGGGTATATGGGTCAGGGAAGAGATAGGAACCCACCAAACATTGGCGTGACACGTGGCGTCTCTTCGCCCGGTGTCAGCTGGTTGAAGCGCGGCCGGTCGCTCGCGACACGTTGCAGAATATACGTTCTCGATGCACTTGGACTCACAATGCCCTCCACGACATGTAGCTTACATGGCTTGAATAGGCCCCTAACACCGAAACACGTGTCGTTGACCTACAAGGAACCGATCAGTCCCGCGCGCTGGCATAGACTCGACAAAGATTGTGACAGCTACATAGTCACAGACAAAATAGTCACTCTGTGACTAAACACACAGCTTCGACCATTGTACACGAATTCGGATAATTTCATTGTTCGGATTACATCTTGAACTGCATTAAACCAAAGCAATACACGGAGGCGCAAACACCATGGGACTATGGTCCCCACTGGGCGCTTTTGAGCGTTCAGTGGGAATAGCGTCACCCTCTCTTTCAACCTCACGGTTGGACATTGGGAGCGCTAGATAATAAACCACGAAGGGTAGAGAATAATATAGAACGAGTATATAATGGACTAATAGAGAACCAGCAAAACTAAATAGCGTTTAGTATCATCATTCTAATATTGACCGTCCACAGGTGCTCCACACAAGACCTTGAAGAGCAGAAATTTTGAACCGACTTGAATCTCGAGTGTACGTACCATGTTCAAGAATTCCATAATTTTTTTGTGACGAGCTTATAGTAAACTTTGAGGTTTTGAGTCGAAGTACCAACAATAATTAAATCATAGACGAATTAAGCATATTACGAGCATCTCCGAGCACAAGGTCATACCACGGTACGTAGGGCGTTTCCAAGGAAATCGCTTCCTCTAATCGTCTTCCTAAAATGTATATGAATTTCTGATTCGTTCATAGAAATTCAGGAAAATATCTAAACGCATTCAGAGCCCTGGCGCTTTCCTCGCTATGACGTCAATATCGCTCGCAGACGCGCGAAGCGTGGGTGGATGAAGAATAAATGTTTCAATCAATGTTTCGTTTGAAATGTATCATAGGCAGAAATTCCCTTGCCACTAACAATATCCATCCGTCTTCGAGGACATTAAAAAAGGGATTAAAAAGGGATATTATATGACCAGGGATTTAATTAAATATCCAGGGGAATCAAATCCCTAACCTAACCTAACCCTACCTATCACAGCGGCATATGCTAGGCCACTGTTATATACTATAGGGCAACATGATTGAATATATTTATTTATTTTATTTATATAAGTTTATTGCACTAAAAAAAAACTCGGGCAAAAGGTACAACTTAATGCCGGAGGCATTTTCTACCAGTCTGCCTTTGGGTATCGTGAGCAGTAGTGCGAGTAGTAACTATGGAGAAATAGCTTTAGAGGAAACATAATTCCTACACAATATGCAAAAAAAATACACACTATACTTAAACCTAAATATATAACCTATATAACTGTACATAAATATAACTACATAGATATCAATAAATAAATACTAAATACTACACACATATATATATATATTATAAAAACAAATAAAAGATGATATATAAATACAATATAATTAGAAGGAAAAAGAAAATATTGGCAAAAGAAATAAAAAATAAAAATAAATTCTGACAAACTTAAAGAAGTATGAGGGAGAAAATTAAAGAAATCATAAAGACAGAAAATAAGCTTTAAGATATTTTTTAAAAACATTAATAGAGGGGGAATTTCGTAAATGGGGAGGTAGCTGATTCCACTGCCTCTCAGCGTGCACTGTAAAGGAGTCTGAATACGTGGAGGATGTGTGCGAGGGAATGGCCAGTACCGAAGAGCCGGTCGATCTAAGTGGGAGACCATGTGAGCAAAGATATGAAAACTGATTTCGAAGGTACGATTGGGATCATTAAGGATGCTGTAGAGAAGTGAAAGGACATGAGTATTCCTTCAGTGACGAATATCGAGCCATTGAAGACGAGTTCGAAATTCAGAGATGTGATCAAATTTACGAAGCCCAAATACGTAGCGGATACACAATTTGAGGAGGCGGTCGAGTTTGTTAAGGAGCTCTTGATTGAGGTCAAGATAGCACACGTCACCATAATCAAGTAAAGGGAGAAGCAAGGATTGAGGGAGAGGAAAGGAATAAAGTTCTTTAAGAGTTTCAGAGTATGCATGCTAGAAAACATTTTGCGGCTTACTTGACTAACTTGTGGTTGCCAAGACAGAGTTTCGTCGATCATGAGTCCCAGGTTTTTCACGCATTTAACGTAAGGAATGACAGTGCCATTGAATAGAAGATCAGGTAGCTCGTCTCGATTCAGCTTAGCTAGAAGTTTGTGAGTACCAATTATGATGGCCTGCGACTTAGAAGGATTGACTAGAAGGCCAAACCTCGTAGCCCAATTTAGTACCAAATCGAGATCTACATTCATAAGACTTATATCAGTAGCAAGGTCATCAATACAAAAGTGTACATACAGCTGCAAGTCGTCGGCGTAGAGATGGTAGTGAGAAACGAGAATTGAAACAATTTTATTAATCAAAATTGAGAAGACTAAGGGTGAGAGAACACCGCCTTGAGGTACACCAGCAGTTATGTCACACCAAGGTGAGTAAACATTGTATAAACGGGCACATTGCTGGCGACCACGAAGATAAAATGAAAACCAATCTATTACTTATTTATTATTAATATAGACAATATGTACCGCCAGCATCTCCATGAGTTTCACCTAACATCGATTTAATCTATGTATATGTATCTTGAAATACATAAGTCCATGCATTTCCTGAAAAATACTCGCTGATTATTAACATGTAGTGCACAATATCTGGTTGGTGACAATTTTAAAATTAAAATGTATCCGTCCGTATGTTTCGACAGAAGAGGAAAGAAGTGAGATCTATAATTACCATTCCTAAAAATACTAGCCAGATATTGTGCAGAGTTAGGTTTATTAAGGTGAAGTGTACAAACGCATTGAAAGAGGAAATGCTATAAGTATTTTAGGGACAATGGCTGCCTCGGCAGACCTAGAGGAGATATTTTATTTATAATGCACATACTATATTCTCTATTTGTATGAATAAAAGAATGACACGCTGATTAGTACAATTATTCTTCTTCGGGCGAAATATAAGGACGGATATATTTTAATTTAAAAATTATCACTTACCAGAAATTGTGCACTCCACGCTTTTAGCCTGGTTTTCACTAAACAAGTGCTGATTTCTTTCAATCGAAACTTAAGGGCCTTTATTTCTAAAGTGCTGATTATCTTGTACTGGTCTTAATTGCAAGCTGCCAAGAAAGGCCCATAATATGTGGCGATTAAGCTAATCAGCATTAGGTGAAAAAGGCCCATTCTATTAAGGACTATTAAATATTACTCGGATAATATGTTTGCTCGTGCATATTTGGTTTCCTTTATTTATTATTTGCCTCAGTACAATCCATTGAAACCGGCGATCCCGGGAAATTATTATTTAACAATGAATGAGGACGCGAGCGAAATACGTGAGGGAAGAATACGATATAATGTTGGCTACACAATAATGCAAGATAATAAGGATTGGGTGTAAATATAACACATTCTGGGAAAATGTATTTAGAGGAAAATATTATTTTGGAGGTTAGAATGTTTAATTTTCGCTGAAAAGCAAATCATTGCTTGGAGCTAACATTTCTGAAAATATGTATAATAATGCACGACATCACGCCGTTCTCCTGGAGGGATGAGTGAATATGGCAGATTGGTTCCCTTGCTTCTTCTCCAGGCTTTCATTATGGGTGCTATTCAACTTTATGAAGCACAATACCTATCTGGTCCCGGCAAGCTATTCTTTGTCGTGCCAATACCACACACTACAACTCTTGAAATTTAACTGACTTTTCATCAATCGTTTGTCTAATTTCGAACCTCAAAACTATATTGTTATATCAAATATATGTTGCTGCATTTGCAATAAAGTAGTCGTGAGCGGTCTATGGGTATGCATAAAAATAAGAGTTGAATTCCGAAAAGATGTGATATATGTAGGCGGCGGCAAATATTATGTGAAAATAGATTAGATTCAAATTGAAAAAAAAAAGATATGACAATCCTGAGTGCAGTGTTCTGTCTCTTGCTATTAAACAAGGAAGGAACTACAGGCCTAGCATGCGCGCGCAGCAGGAACACTGCCAGGAACACAGTTCTAAAATACAGTCATGCATGTTTTGTCATACCCGGGTGTCGGTTCCATAGTTTAGCATTTGCACCAGCACAATCTATTTTTTTCACAGAAGTCCCGTAAAGTATCGACACGCGGTTAAACAATCTGACGAAGCCTCTTCTTTCATAAAACCTGATAAGGATAAAGCTCTTCTCAAGTAGGATTTAATAAATTGAGCGGAATTTCGTCAGGAGCTCACAGGAGACCGTCATGCTGAGCCTTTTATTTTTCTCGCTGAGCTTGCAATTTCATTATGTAGCAAGTATTTCGAAAGTAAATATTTTATAGGAATTAGGATGAACAACCTTTTCTAAGAAACATCAATTCGATTAAATGTTTGCTGCGAATTGTAAAGAATTAATCTGAGACAAAAGGAATGCATTTATCTTCAGCATGTCTGGGCGGCGAAAGAAATTGTAAGTGGAATTTATGTTTTCGTCCATTGGACTTAAAATAAAGTAGTACTAAATCAAATTCTAATGGAATGTGCCAGTTGAGTAATTCCCTCAACCCCAACGCATTTTATATGAAGAAACTTTATTTGCGCCAGGCAACACTTTTCTTATGTTATTTAACTTTTTTTGCTCTTATGAAAAAAAAAAACAATATTATTATACGATTAACTACTAATCTATATGCAGCTCCGTTTGAGAAAATTTCATGTTGCCGTGAATTTAAATATCTATTTTGGAAATACACGTCCCTTTCTCAATTGCAAAAAACTTTAGTCTTTCATAAAAAAATATTCGGTACTTTAATAGGATCTCGTTACTCCGTTGAAATAGTAACATTTAATTTAACTATGTCGCATGTCTCCCTGTTATTAGGCACAACACTTTAAGTCCGCGTTGCATTTAAGGTAGTGTTTTTACGCCGATCGATTGATATATATTTCGATTGATCTTGAATGACTAATAATTGAACCAAGCGTCAGCTGACGCACCCACGGTGGGTGTGGGATGCGCAGGTTGCAGAAGTGGTAAAAAAATAAAAAAATACGGAATAGTATGCCGCCTGCAAGTTGTTTCTATAAATAGTTGACATTATGCTGAGCTGTAAACAAATCGTCAGCTGCATTGTGTAGGGGGGAATATAATAATAGGAATAGTATAAATAATCTTTATCTTTATTTCGTCGGCTGACGGTCTTTTCGGCACTACACACGCATCTGATTGTTATTTTCGTACTATTTTTTATTTAAACGATCACCTGAGTTAAATTTCATCCGGCTTACTATTACTTTAGTTCACGAGTTTTATCACAAGTTCACGCGACCAGCTGACACATATACCACCCTCCGAAATGCAGCTGACCATTTTTTTTTCAGCTCAGTATGATGTCCACTAAGGCCGGCGTACTATCAATATCAGTCAGCTTACTTTGACTTTTGTATTTTCCACGCTACCTCCCGGACTATTTAATTAACCCCGTGATTAAATCCATCCATGAGACTTCGTGCACGTAGCAGTCGGCAGTGGTTCGAAACGAAAGTGGTTAAGCAGCTCATGGTCTAGGGGCTAGAGGACTTACATTGCATGCGAGAGGTCTGGGTTCAAATCATTGCACCGATCAGCACCATTTCCTTTCTCTTTCCGAGTTGAATAAGTGCATTTCGTTAGGAATGCGAGCCCTTCCCCTGCTAGGTGGTAGGGTTAAGCCCGCTTGGGTTGGTATCACCGCACTGGATGAAACTATGGTTGAAGCGGTTATGAAAAACGGTCCGGGTTTTTCGTATAGTTCAATGTAGCCGTGCTCATAAAGGGATGGCATGGCATGGCACCTAATTCCTTCAGGAATGTGGTGTATTGGGTGAATATCATAACGGTAGTTTTGTGGTATTAGTCATCCATGCCAGGTTGCATAAAAAAGGATTAATGCCTGCTTTATTATTAAATTTGAAATTTGAAATTTGAAATTTGAATTGATCGTACAGAGGTTCTACCAGGATTCTTCAATGTGGATGAATTTAGGGGTCCCCCACTAGTACACTTTTTTTTTGTTGATATGTGTCATACACAAGAGTTTTAATGGTACTGGAATGTAAATACTTATTGCCTTAGCTTATCGGCACAAACTATAGCCTCGCACCTACTTATAATGCTCTGCGGCAATGTTTATGACGACCTCTTAAATTCACGTCAGCAGTACTCCCAGTTAACGGCTGATGCCGGAAACTACTTTCGAATAGCCATCTACATAGGAACAGTGCACACGGGGTGTTTCTTCCCGGTCCCCGCGAGGCAATGAAACGGGAAAATATACGTCGTTATCCTTTATGCTTGGATCGTAAAGAGGAACCCATCGCGTTGCTTTGGCGCAACGCACACAACCTCACATGACCTCCTGGGATGCCCTATTCCCGGGGGTATACCGCGACAGCTGGGCCGAATTATCGAAACTCCGACCTACCAAGGTTTCAAGGAAGGTATATACGGGCGCTTTGAGGTCTCTTGCAGATCTTGCCTTGCTTCGGGGCGCCGCCCTCTCGTTAGATGTGCATGAATAATCTGGACGAAAACAAATCTAGAACAACTGTGCGCATTTAATACCTTACCTAACCTAACCTAACCTAACCTAAAGACATAATATTAACTCAAATGGAAACCCATGTTTTTAAGAATCATCCCGCTGGAGACTAAATTGATGGCGTAAATCATCGACTTCCAATAGAAGAGACACACCAAGGCAACTGACGGATGAGACCAAAATTGTTTCATACAAAATGAACTGAAGTTTCCACTGATATTTGGAATTTTGAAATATTGGGTCGCGAATATAACCTCACATTCTACACACAGGTCACAGTGGCTTTCGCATATGATTTCTTTTAGAAAAACTTGGGAATGTAAAGACAGTATACAAAAATGCATTTCACATTAAATAAGCCGTGGAAATGTGTGGTTACAGCGATTCTTAAAATTGACCCAAGGACGCCCGTGCTGTGTTCGTCTTGGTTTAGGTCGTAAATAGTTAAATTATGAACCATTTTCAATGGACATGAATAACAAATTTCACACATACTGTCATGATATTAGCTCATTACACTGAATTGCCCGAGGACTACGTGCCATGCCAGGCCTTCCTTTTAATTTGTGCGTGAGGCCGCATCGAATAAAAAGCTTACAGAATAAAGCCTGCACCAGTTTATGAGGTCTCGTCTTGGGGTTGGGACCCTTGCGGTTCCGAGACACATTTGATTTGGAATATGAATGTCGCAGTTTGAATTGTTGTTTATTGTTTATTGTTTATTCATCATCCATAGACAGTACACTGCACTCGGATTTGTCATATTTTATCATTAGCCAGTTCGGGGAAATCCCAGCGAAGAAGAACTGGAAAGAAACTCCGCTGGTTTTTTTTTTCAACGTCCACTTAGTCTAAATTTACAAAAGTATTTAGACTCACAGATAAACACGCTAAATTAATATGAATTGACGAGAATCAGCAATTCATGTCATATGCAACAGTTCATGACAAATATCAGTTTATTAGTAAAGACCATGCCCGCCATCTAGAATGTTGCCAATTGGAGCAAGCCAGTCCCCACAAACAGCACCCGTTCACGAGCATCACGCCAGGCACAGCCATCGCCTTTATCAACCATATTTTAGGGAAAGAGGAGACCCGAACCCAGCGTCGCCGCAAGTAGGGACCTTAAAGCGATGCACTACTCCAGTGGCAACATGAAAAAGTTGTGAAAGCTCTGTACGATTTAGTTTTAACACGATTATTTCTGTCATGAACAACTACAGTGACCTGTAAACAAAGAGTCAAAATACAAAATACATTTATTATTATTCGGGATTATTCGGTTATTCGGGATGTTTTTGACGAATGAATGGCGTCGCAGGAGGTGGACGTTTCAGCCCAAATAACAATCTTGCATTGCTTTCTAAAATTCTCAAAGATTGATTTTTTTTCGCTTACCAAGGATTTGTGGATATTTTAATGCAGTTTACCTAAAGAGCTGCCTACTCTAGTACCAAACATACAATTTCATTCACATTAATATAAATACAGATTTTATGTAAACGTTGAAAATTATGATAAAGTGGAGAATAACAGCATAAGTAGCAAAACTTTGAAAATAAATAAGTTTGTTTGGGTGAAGAAGAAATTTAATAGGAATACTTGTAAAATTTCTTCTTTACCTCCCTCTAAAGTTGGTTGGCCTGCTCGTTTGCTATTTAATCTCAAAGAAAACATGAATGCTTATATTTAGGGAAACATCGTAAGGACACATAGATGGTTTTGGGTTTAAGCAATGTACGGGTTGTTTATGGTCGACACGTTAACATTCCTTACCTTGCTATATATTTGCAGCTAACATCTAGGTAACGTTTTTATGTACGGTTCAAAAATACGCCCTTCATATCCGATCCCCCCTATTGTGTGTGCAGGTATCAAAATGTATAGGAAGAATTAATTTATTAACCGTACAACAAAATTTTATCTATATCTTTATTGCTGTAAAAGCCAAGGATATTCGTCGCAGAAGAAGTCGTTAACACCTCGTATATATGCCACAATGGGTACGCCATTCGTCCTTGATTATTCATCCATATACACACATATAAACAGTAATATACTAACATTAAATTACCTCTACATTACGCGAATAATAAATACAATATACACTGCGTAGGTGTACCCTAAAGCATCACCTGAGTGGAAGATAAACTTGTTTTGGTAACAAAGAGTCCCCTAACGTTATTTTTCTCAGGAAATTAACATAATTAACATAATTTCAGACTGCTAATTGGTTTACCCAGCAACTGGATACTTTTTGTCTTCCCAAAAGTTGCGCAAATAATTCAAACTTCAGGGCCGGAAGCCGCCAACCTTCTAATTAGTATTTATTATCAGATAACGAAAAACAGGAGTCTTTTCTCAGTACTGATTCAAAACACAAACCTGTTATATATTATACATATATATGTATAATATATGTATATATATATATATATATATAATATATGTATAATATAATATACTTATACATATATATGTACATGTATACATATCGTCTATAAGTGGCTTAGGGACATGTTGACTTGCCTTCCACGCCAAAGGTCATGGGTTCGAATTCCGGCCCCATTCAGATACCCTTTTCTTTTTCTCTCAGAGTTCGATAAGTGGATTTCGAAACGAACGCAATCCATGGTTCGGAATCCATTTAAAATTGTAGGTGCCTACTAGGTGGTAGGGTTAAGCTCGTTAGGGTTGGTACCATCATATTGGATAAAATGTTGGTCTGAACGGCAATGAAAAATTTTCTGTGTTTTCCATCAGGCTCAATGTAGCCGTGCTCATGAAGGGAAGGTCCTAGCATGGCACCTAATTCCTTAGGGAATGCGATTTGTTGGCCTAAAACATCAAGACGATGGGTACATCCATTCACGTAGATGCAAAAAGGTGCAACCCGGGGTCCCCCACAGTTTTTTAATGCTGTAGTTTTAGTTTACTGTTAGTTTTTTTGTTTCATTCGTGTTTTATTGTATTTTTTCTTTCTTTCTTTCTTTCTTTCTTTCTATATATTTTAATCAATGATTATTTTTTTTCAAAATATAATTGGTTTTTTAGTAAACCTAAGCATTTGTATTTATTATTGTTCGGTATCTGAGTATCGCAAATACAATATATAAACAATCTAAAAATATTTTGTTCATCTAGGCTAAAAATACATACCTATATATTGTTTTGTTTCCGCTCATATCATCGCTGAATCACAACAGCATATCTATTTTGCACATTCGGTAAGTATGACACGTTATTCTTGATTAAATAAATAACATCTTAACATACTTAGCCCCGATTGCACATGAAGACGGCTGAGTTAATCAATGTTCAAACACGTCAGTTTTAGTGAACCGAATGGAGTTCATTCCATACTGTCCGTTCAAAGTGACGTGTTTAATCATACGTTGACGTTGATTTTGATTTTTTGTCTTATCGTGCACTAGGACCTTACTGCCTTCATATAACAAGTTTTAAGTTCATGCCAATGTTTAAAGTGTGCCCCGACAGTGCTCTCTTATATGTAACGACACGTTCACGAAATTGCCAATCTTATCCATTCCCTGCGCTGCCTTGTTACGCTCTTGTTGAGTGATTCGTCGAGCTGAAAGGGCAAATAAAGCCAAGCACACTCCAAGAGAACTTCTGCAGTGTTCAGCAGTTACTCGGCAAGCTAAGCGAAGCTTTATTACTCTTAAGTCAAGCCGTCGCGTGTTTATGATCATTTCGCCTCGTCTACATTTTTTTTTTTAGAAATAGGGATATTCTGATCTTTGACAGAGCCGAATAAATCATGAAAGCCGGTAAGGGTAGTTCTTTTCTTAATTTGAGGGCTTGTTTAGTTAGAGTTTCGACTAACTTAATTAACACAACTTTTGGATCTCAACTGAACTATTGAAAGCCAAATATTGTTTGGTTTGTCATATTTCTTCAACACGCCTGCCGTCAGTGACGTTAGTACAGAGAGCTCAATTGGTGTTTGGTTTGTCATTTTCTTTGCTACACTCGCTGACAGCCCTTGTTCTTCGAGCCCTCAGTTTGCGAATGCGAGGTCCATGTCGCAGTTACCACAATATGCTCAATTACTACAAAATCGAGCGCCCGTCATGCAGACGAAAACATTTCGACTTAATAACATTATATAAAAAAATCAATGATATACTAAAATGCACTCCACTTATAAATCATATTTCAATTAGAGTTCCTTTATATAAGAGACGATCGAATTCTCTCTTCCATCTCAGTAGAAAACGTACAAAGGCTGGTCAACAGAACCCAGTGTACAGAATGTGTAAAATTTACAATGAATGGCAAGAAGAATATGATATTTTTAACGATTCCATCGCACGTGTTGTCAGCCTCGTGTGTTGTCAGCCTCGGTGGCCCAGTGGCGCGACACTTCGGCGATCGCTCTCCGAAGTTAAGCAACGCTGGGTCCGGTCTGGTCTTGGATGGGTGACCATTCGACCGTTGAGAGAGGCTGGCCGTGGTTCGGATTCCACGTTAAGCTGTAGGTCTCCTTCCTTACTTACTAGGTGGTAGGGTTTATCCCGCCCGGGTTGGTACCGTCGCATTGGATGAACGATGGTCGAAGCGGCAATGAAAATTGTCCGTGTTTTCCATCCAGTTCAATGCAGCCGTGCAATATAAGGAAGGTCCTGGCATGGCACCTAGTTCCCATGTGGTGTGTTGGGCTAATACCATGACAGAACTTGTGGTATTAGCCCCATCCATGTCCAGTCACATAAAAAAAAACGTGTTAAAGTTAAATATGTAACCTAAGAGAAACTCCTGCTATACTATGTCATTGTTTGTTCTGTGTGTATAACTTCACTTTATTTGTAACAATATTTGTGTTTTAAATAATGATTTTTTCTATGTCTTAACTAACTTTCATGTTTTTTTTAAATTACTTGCTGTAGTAATGTCATCTTATATGTAATCTATTACGTGTGTTTTAGTGAGAAATATTTAGGATATAGGCTATTGTTCTAATTGTTACATTTTTATTACTATTTCATTTGGTCTCTTTCTGTTTTTTCTCTATAAATAAATATAAATATATATATACTTACGCATGCTGTTATGACGTTAAATGACGTTAGTATAGAGAGCCATATACGTAAGTGTTTGAATCGTCATAATATTGCTATCAATGACAAAAAAGACATCCGTTAATGATGTTTTAACAAGACTGCTGCGTGCCATACAGCACACTTTAGGGAATTAAGAAGAAGCAGTGGAAATAGTAGAATATAGGCCAAACTGTCATCCTTATTTGATCCTCCAATTTCACCGAAACTCCGCAAAACTCCATTGAAATAAGATAATTAAACATATAACCAGTAATAATTAATATGTATTTTACTAGGTATATTATAAACTTCTTTGGTTGAATAATTTCAATTAAAGACTGTCCACGTTGTGGGTTGTGGTTTCTTCGTATTTCTTAGTTCTTTTCCTTAGATAGTTATTCCAAAAATTCAAGCTTGACATTTAGGGATTCATTCATAAATGTGGACAAAAAAATTCTTAACTGAAATATCAGTGAAGTTTCTTTGCGGGTTCTTCTTCACAGAGTTGATCGAATCCGCGAATCAATCAAATTGTGACATGTCTTAGTTTTATTTGACTACCAGAAGTTTGAAATGCGATGAAATATATTCAGTCATTACATTTCCATTGAACATTATTTTGTAAGAAATGTCTGGTTAAAGAAAGGAATTTAAATCTTATCTTTCTTCAAAATTGTTCGCGTTTAAGTACATAAATAATCTGTTCTCTAAACTTGAGTACCACTGGAGTAAGTGTGGTTCAAAGATATTTGAACCTAAACGTAGTGCTACTGCAATTTTGGTCTTATTTCTATTGAACAATGTACCTAAGTCACAAGACGAGTATGCTTGGAGTCAAACCAGAAACTGTTTATCAGATTCCGCCAGAATACGTGCATTTCAGAATAACTTTCTAAAGGGAGATGGTAAATAATGTATAGGTAATAACGTTTTACTCCATCGGTTTTTTTAATTATGTCAGTTGGAGTTATTTCTAAAGTTTAAGTCAAATTCCTTGTTCAAGTTTATTTTGTCAAATCATGTAAATACACGATTTCATCCTTTCTTTCAAGTAATTTAAGCGAGAGCAAATTTAACCATATTGACCGTTACTTAGCCGAAAATAGACACGGTTCTTCTTCCGATAGGCAGATTGAATTCAAATTAAGTTAAGGACTAAGAATTGAACGAAGCTTAGAAGGTGTTATTAAGATTTTACGATATTACCTTGCTTAACGTAATATGCTAGAATGAAATTAGTACCCAAAGAAATCTCTAACATCTTTTCTAAATAATGAAATGTCTGGTCGGAGCGAATCAGCACCGGCTACAAAACAAAGATCAACTATGTACAAGAGTTCCTTCTTTAATCAACTGCGAACAAAAGTTTTCTCTTTGAAAGAGTAAAGCGAGTGAAACAAAAATGAAAGCATTCTCAGTCACACTGAATTCATTGGAAGTTGCGGCAATTAACTCGACAGTACAAGCCGTCTCAAGACGTTGGTTATTCGAACTAAGTAACGCCTCAAACTTGAACAGTTACACTTTTTTCTCTTTGTTTTTCGTGTGTTTGTCTCATCTGAAAGGTCGTTAATTTTCGTCCTCGGTCGCGACAGAGGCATGGAAGTCGCATTAGAGCTCTTCCTAGGCGGGTGAAATAGCGAGTGCGGATTAGGTTGTGGATAGTTACACTGAGCTAAGGATGTGATTGGAGCGCGACTGATAGCATCTGTTTGAAATTATTTCCATAAAGACTTAAGTGAAACGATATTTTGTTATTTTTAAAAATGACCACTGCTGTAAATATCAGTCGTTTAAAAATGTATGTTAAAACGTTTTTTATGATTGTTGATGAAAATTTGCCTAATTTGAGAATCTTACCGTATTAACTTTAAATAATAGCTAGACCATAAATCTACATTCAAACTTTTTGATTATCGAAATTTGTTATGGTTGTTTTTAGACATAATTAAATGTTGTTTTACTTACGCCCTTATCAAACTGAATGCAATCTGTTCTCATCACGCCCTTAAATAATAATACAAACCATGATATTTTTTATATTTGGAAATAATTTCCTGTAATAGGTTCTGATTCTCTATTATACTTATTTAAATGTGGGCGCGCCAGTACTTGTTTTAAAGGTTTGTTTGTTACAAATATATTATGATATGTGTATGTCGCTTTAAAGTTTAGAGAGACACAGACGAACGAAAGAACTTTGCCATCACGGCAAAATTGGGTTTGCTTGCTGGCAATCCTGTAGATCAGTAGTAGTGCGCAGCCGCGCTGACAGTGATTTCACTTTTAGATCGGACGTTGGTGGGTTGTGCTGGCGCAAGGAGAGAGCATTGAATTGAATGGAAAGTTGGAGGCTCCAGTATGTTTCCGACTTTTATCCGGACAAATCTCTGACAGTTTTTTTTTTACAAATAATGTTTTAGCTATGGTCGTATGTACATAAGTATTTTTATGTTATGTAAGTATTTAAACTCCCTCATTACAAATAGTACATATGAGGAGCTTTCAATACTTAAGTTTAAATAAAATGAGACGAGATGCACAACCCTGGAAGTCTGGGAAGCCTGGGAGGCACAAACTTCGGATGTTGATGAAAAAGTTGACACCTGGGGCCAGGAGAACTTGACTAAACGTTTGCAAGAAAGACGCAATGCTGTGTTTTGTCTGCCAAGGTTTACCGTTAGTCTCAGAGAATCTTCACTTGCTGGACTTAGTTTTTTCGAAACACATGTATTTTCGGTATTTTACTGAATTCGAGGCCAAAATCGCCTGGCAAAAACCGGGATCCTATACCATTCCATAAGTTTCTTCTCACCGGCACAAAATTTATTTCGTGAAAATCAAAGAAAGGGGCGGTGATCGAATACTAAAGCCACATATGGGAAGGGAGTCAATACATTCCCGAGTCTTGATGGAGAACAGAAACAAATTAATTAGTAATTACGTATTATAAGAGCCACAGGTGGTTTTTAGTATTTGTCTGTCTACAGGCACCCATGGAAGGTGCTTTGTGGATCCTGCATTCATTATTCCTTCGGAGCTGAGCATCCTTTCGAGGATCAACGCTCATCATGGCTCAACAGAGCTATTACTAGACAATAAACAAAGATCGTCCGCCCTAAATGACAGTCGAATGACTGATTAGATCAGGCATTTATATTTTCTTGCATTAGTAAATTGATATTCACCGATAAGCAAGTTAAAATGTATAGTTGAAAAAACTTGTCAAACATTTTAAAGATTTCAGATTTTTTTTTCTACTGAGCTCTGATATTCGGTCCGAAGATACTCAGCGGTTGACTGCTGTCTACCTCGTTTCGACCAACAATATTTTAGGCACAAATTATGAGTGGCGAGCAAATTGTCGTGTCTCTAGTAGATATTGTTACAAATTCGAAATAAAAGTTTTTCGAATCTAAAAAATAAATAACTTCGAACGACCAAAAACCGTATAATTTAGCATTAAAACAAAAGTCACGTATTTACACAAAGTCATAAGTAACTTATGTGGGTTTTAAAAACCGTAATCAAACGAAGTGTATACGTGGATATTTTGTTAACGATATATAAGGATATAAATAGGTTTAAATGGCCTGTAGAAAGTAAACATCCTATTATAATAGAAGAGTCACCCAAATGGACGAATTCATCATGCCATTGTTGCGTTGATTGCACTTTCGAAATATACAGAAGTGGATGCCAACGATAATACAGCAGCGGCCAGGAGCAATCACTCAATCGATTTTAAACTCTATTGCCGACCCGACGCATATATGCTTATATTATTTGCAATATAAATTGAAAACAGTCGTGCCAATTTAGTGGAACTTGATAAATTTATTTTTTAAATATGATATAACTACATAAATCATCATATTTTATGAACAGTTTTTACAGTCAAAATTACTGTTTCTGAAAACAAAAAATAAATTATTGTAAGTCTTTTAATTGACGTTAATTATAATGATCACCCAATAATTATTAAACCACAAACGTAAATAATTAAATATTATATACAACATTTGCAATTAATTTTAAAATTACTTCTCGGTGAGCTAGAAACTTTAAATTTTGAACATAACTCAGGACCAAATTCAGATTTTCTTTTTAATCTATCGTTTTTAAAACAGATGAATTTCTCTGAAACAAAAAACGTGGGGAGGGAGAAAAAGAGAGGTTTTTTTCTCGTTGCTGGCAATATAATATAATAGTTAGGATGTAGTGACAATGTCCAGCATTGCTCGTTTTTCGTTTTCGGGAAAATTATAAAAACGTATTTTCTTATTGGTTAATAAAATATGAAGACAATAATTATTATCGAAAATACATTACCCGTACATTGTTGTTTGATGGGACGCGTATATATATACAAGTCGGCAATAATTTCTCTGCACATTCTCCTAGTAGAATATTTTATAAGTTCTTCTGGTAGTCAGTTTGTATGTAAAAACGTAGCAAATATTATTTTCTTTACAAGATCAGGCTGTTGCTTGCCAATAGTAACTATTTAAAATCATTCAAAGCCTCCTTTCGTCTACTGTTACAAAACTAAGGTCGCAAATATTTAATTACACTTATATTAATCATACTGTTAACGATTACAATTTACAGAATACAACAAAAGAAATTTGTGTTATTGTGTTTCTTGTTGTTAGTTAATTATATGTAATCTAAGATATATACTTCGAGGCTATCTGTTTTCTTTTTTTATCTTATCTCTTATCGTCATCTTTTTGGTTATAAAGTGATATAGTTATTACGACCGACTCCTATAGGTTTTGCCTTGAAAATATCAATAGCAAGAATAAAACCTGAGATCTTACCTGCTATCGAACAATACACAGACACTATTTTAAAATGTCAGAAATTTGTAATTTAAGAAGTATCGCAACAGTTACAGGACTAAGCGAAAAAAACTTTACAGCACCTAAAGTTCCCGCACGAAACTATACACACGCGGATCGAGCGATCCACTCGCCTCGCGGTGTTTACGTGAAGGCTTCGCGTGTCGGCGCTCGGCTGCGTCGCGCGCGGGCCCCGCCGGAGAACTGTGCGGCGCTCGGCGTCTGGGCGACGTGGGGGCGGAGGCGGCCGCTGGGCGGAGGGTGGCGGCCCGCCCGCCCTCGCCGTCGCGCTGTCTGCACCGCGCGCCGGCACCGCGGAATTGTGCAATCAACGGAACTGTAAACAAAAAAAGCATTTTGAATTAAATTATCTTATTAAAAATATACATAACTAGCTGAGGTACCTGTCTCCGTTCAGATCTTTGGACTGATGGCGGGCTGCATTATTTCCAATATATTATATAAGTATTAAATTAGTATGGAATACTAATTTTCATCCCCTATTTCACCTCCTTCAAGTTTAAAATAGTTAGGTAGGTAAACTTACTGTGTTTTCATGAAAAAGGTGTGATCGGCTAAGATAATGAATTCGGTGTGCTACTAGTCACCCATATCCATTTAGGTTAGTACGAAAAACATATTTTGCGAAGTTGGGGCAGTGAACATGTAGTTTTTTTATACAACTTCCGTCGTGAAATTAGCCCAACACACCACATTCCTGAAGAAATCGGATACCATGCTAGGACCGGAGCGAGGATTTGTACCCATAATCTGTTGCATGAAAAGCAAATCGTCTAGCCCCTACACCATGAGCGGCATGGCTTGTTTAAAATGGTTAAGAAATTAACACTTTCAAACGTTTTAGATCAGAATATATTTTGTTTATATCTCCTCAAATATCTCCGACGACGTTGGTTGAGTTGCCAATACGTTTGGACATTGGAAGCGCTATATAATAAACAGGGAAGGGAAGTAAATTCTGCACAAAACATCTCCTAATCAATGGACTCGTGTTTAAGAGAGTCGTTACCCTATCAATTCCTTTTACAACGGGCGATAACTGTTTCCGTGCTCTTAATATTTTGCTACGTTTTTGAAATTTTGGATTCTAAAATATATTATAGAAATATCGTTATTTTTTTTATACCTTTTAGATCAGAAAATAATGCCTAATAAACGTTGGAAAAAAGTTGTCTTTTTTTTACGTTCGCTTTCGATTTTTTTACTAAAAAATACCGATATTAAAAAAAATATATATAGAAAGAAGCTTTCTCAAGTAATATCAAAAATTTATTAAAATCTGACAACGTTTATGGGTAGAGAAACGTTAGGGCTTGGAAGACGATTTCGCTATTTTAATGGCAGTCGCCGTGAAACATTGTGCTTTAGCCAATGGACAAAGAATGCATTTCTTAAACATTTTAAATCTTCGATTTCCTGTGACTTCACGACAGCCTTAAGCAAACGCCAGGCATGTCTCTCATCTATTCCTTTGTGACGTTGTTACATTTGCATACAGCAGCTCCATACGCTGAATCAGAGCGATGAAATGAATTTCTAAATTTTCAAAATAATTAATATTTCTAATTAATTAAACTTTAAAATGAATTGTACATTCAAATTAATTGAAGATTTCGTAGCAATATTACTTATTCTGTGTCTGTTAAGTTTTCAAGACGAAGTGAATAAGGCTCCGTTCCTCAAAAGGAACTAAGGAAACCTTATAGCATTACTTCATTGTCCGTCCGTCCCTCTGTTTGTAGAGACAATTTTTGTCCAGCACGTGGAGGTATTAAGCCTAGGTAAAATTTATATGAAATAGCTAAATCTATGGTCGTTTTAAGGTGTAAAAAAAACATACAGCCGAATTGAGAACCTCCTCCTTTTTTGAAGTCGGTTAAAAAAATTAGTCTTGAAGTCAACACGATTAAAAAATACGGTCATTTAAGCCGGATATTTTATAATAATAATAATAATATAATAATAATTCTTTATTTCAGACCATAACTCCATAGACATTCGCAATAGAAAAAAAAATACAATACAATATCATTATTTACAATAGAAATAGAAATATTATTAAAATATAAATTATTAAAAAAAAATTAACAATAACATTTCAATAACCTTACCCTCACAAATAAATCAAACTTATAGGATACTTTCCGCACCCGTACACACGCTATACACTGATTGTACCGGCAAAAAGGTAAATGTATTTACGATTTCCATTTGCGCTACGAGAGCATGTGACACTTCAGTCGGGGTCGAGAGGTCTTCACCGAAATTGATTTGGTTATGAGATATCGATCAAGGCATACGTATAACCCATACTTCACCTACATATCTATTTTATTTATCTACTGAACTGAATTTTTTTTGCATTTTAGGTTTTTTGGTTATCATAGTTCGTTCATTTAACTTAGAAAAACATCTATATTTTATTTATAATCAAACTAGCTGAGGTACCCGGCTCCGCTCTCGTCAATGACGTTATTGCCTTTTTTTATGAAACTGGACATGGATGGCTAAAACCAAACGGAACGTCAGATATATAGCATAACACACCTTGGAAACTAGGTGCCATGCCAGGACCTTCTTTATATTACTCAGGTACATTTAACTGATATAAAACGCGGACAATGTTCATTACCGCTTCGGTCATCGTTCCTTCAATGCGATGGTACCAATGCGGGCGGATTAACGCTACCACCTAGTAAGTAAGGAACCCCTTTCTTATGGGTTTTACAGAATCCGAACCACGGCCAGCCTCAACCGTTGAAAATGGTCACCCATCCAGAACCCAACCGCGCTCAGAGGTGATTCACCCAGCTTATCGAATCGCAAGTCGTCGCGCTACTGGGCTATAGTGGCTGACATATTTGAAGGATAGGATAGAGCATATTACTGATGTCGGACTGAATTATTTCCTGGATATTATATGAGTTCCTCAACGTAGCCTTAACTCATAAAAATTGGTTCAGCGACTTGGAGACAGAGCTACTTTTGTTATACTATTATGGATTCATTGAAGTTGGCTATTATTATCGTTTATTGTTATTGATGTTCATTCATAACTCGGCTATATTTATTTAAAAATACATAATTACCATTTTCTTTGAAAGTACCTTTTCACTGACTTATCGAATCCGAAGATCAGTCACTTTTGATGTAACTTGTTTGTTTAACTCCGCGGTTTAAATCACAGAGTTAAACATGGTTTTTCGTTGGTTTCGTCAGATTTAAACATTTTCCCCTGTAAAACATTTTCCTAATTCGGAAACTGTATTGATTATTGACTTATTAAATCTCACTTGAACACCTAGATAACTATAATTATTTCAAATTTGTATTTGCATTTCAAAATTGTGGATGGAAAAATATGTTATGTAAACCCGTGAAGTTTCTTTGCGGGTTCTTCTTTACTGGGTTGTTCGAATCCGAGGATCTTTGTGACGTAACTTAAAATAGTTTGACTACCAAAAAGACTACCGACTTCATCAATTGCCACGGCACAAGCCGCTGTTTTGTTTCGGATTCCTTTGTATCGAGTTATATTTATTTAATGTGTAATGATCACCTGAAGCCCCAACAATGTTTTAGATTAAAAAGTTGTAGCAACAATCAAAGTATCTAATATCTGACTCAGTCAGCGTGTTTTTGTATTGTATTGTGTTGTTTATTCATCATCCATAGACAGTACACTGCACTCGGATTTGTCATATTTTAGCATTGGCCAGTTCAGCAAAACAAAACACAGCGAAGAAGAACTGGAAAGAAACTCCACGTCCACTTAGTCTAAGTTTACAAAAGTGTTTGTCAATTATTTTAACAAAAACATAGGTAAAACACTAAATTCACATGAATACACAAAATTTACAATTCATGCCGTATGCAACAGTTCATGACAAATATCACTTTATTTGCAAATACAATCCCCTCCAACTAATATGTTGCCAATTGGAGCAGGCCAGTCCCCACAAACAGCACCCGTTCACGAGCATCACGCCGGGCACAGCCATTACCTCTTGCAACCATATTTTAGGAAAAGAGATAACCCGAGCCAAGCGTCACCGTAAGCAAGGACCTTTAAGCGATGCACTGCTCCAGTGGCAACATAACACTGTGAAACACTTGCAAATTAGGTTTTAATACTATAACTTTTGTCATAAACTACTACTGTCAGCTGATCACACAATTAAATATCCCTTTAAATGCTACCATCTACAGAAAATTAAGAGTATAATGGTTTGAGAGCAGCCCTATCAATAAAGTATTAATAGATTCCTATGAGATTTTGACCAATACCGAGAAACTGACGAAATCATGAAAAATGAAAAGAGTGAAAAAGTCGAGACGTGTAAAAAAATACGAGTATCTTGAACACTTTTTCTACGTTGATAACAGTTTATATATTTTTTTGATAATACAAACTTCCACAAACGGCCACGTAACGGCATTGACCTCGGAGATAGAGAATATCGCGTAAAATATTGCACAGTGAAATTTGCAAAACCTTACTCTGGTACCACTCTATGGACGTTTACGTATCTTATGTTTGTATTTAATATACATACATTTCGGGAGCGAAACTCTAATGTTTTCCAAGATAAAAAAGGATTGTTTTCTCTCAAGTTTCTAGTTTTCGAGATATTCATTTTTGAAATTAATGTTTTCTCTAGTGTAATTTGACGAGATTTTGTAACGAGATGTTTGTCTTGGCATGGAACCTAGGTCCGACGTGGCCTTGTCTGGCTTATGTCACGACAGTAGGTGTGATATTACTCACCCATTTCCAATGACATGCAATGTTCCCACGTTATTACGGATTTTTTTTTATTTGTCGACAAAATTAATGAATTTCTTCGTATGCAAAGTCTTACTTTTTATTTAGATGATATTCAGAAAAAGGTAATAAAACTTTTTTTTTTTAATAATGTCATTCTTTTATTCATACAAATAGAGAATATAGTATGTGCATTATAAATAAAATATCTCCTCTAGGTCTGCCGAGGCAGCCATTGTCCCTAAAATACTTATAGCATTTCCTCTTTGAATTTCAATTAGTAAACTACAAAGTAAACTATTTTGTTTATTCCTATCTCAATTATCATTTCGCAAATTGTGTGGCCGTCGCAACAACCTGTATTTTCACCTCTCACTGCCAATAAACTAGTGCGGACTCCTGACAAATTGAAATCTCACCAAGCAACCACCATCACAGCCACGAAGCCACCTCCGAGCCCAATAATTGTATTTGCCGCCAGCTCGACTCCACCGCAATACGATCCTTCTCAATCTTGATAAATAAATCACGCACGATTCGTCGAATAATCACAAGTTTCGTCGCTCTGATTGCTCCATTTACGATACAGTTCAAGATTCCATTCACCAGTTTCCCGCTTTCGCAATTGGACTACTGACCTCAAAATCGAACTAAATCTTTCCTACAGACAAATATTCCTCAATGGTGTATGATCTTTTTTCAAGCTACATTTATCGGTCTATATGTACGTCAAGACATTAACTTAGTTCATGCTTCGTTAATGCTTTGTTAGTTAGCGTTTACTCGCAAAGAGACACTTAACAGTGTGACAGATCAGATGGTTTTGAAATGGTTATCGTAACTGACATTACGGGTGACTACAAATTAGGCGTGCAAGTGTCCAGTTCTACGAGGTACAGGAATTTTAACAGATTGGACAGTACCTTTTTACTGAATAGAAGACGCAAGTAAGAATGGAAAAATTACTAAAGCGAGAAACAGTTTTCACACAGGAAATCAGTAAGAGATAACAGTTACTGCACACAGTATAAAAACCATTAAAACATACAGTAATATTAACAGCTGTATTCAGAGGAGGCGGACTAACTGTACTCCTCCGGACTAAACCGGTTTTTGTTTGGTTAACCCGGTGCTAATCTCGTACTTTTGACAGGCACTCTCTGAATACGACTGTAATTTTTAAGGCTACCTGTTTTCACTTATAGTAACCGATTTACTTAGTTGGCTAAATTTTAACGTTTCAAGACTGTTGTTTTTATTGGAAATTCAGTTAGATTCACTGATATTTTTTTTCAGTGTATAGTGTCCAGAGTCCAGTCTCAGTATCGACCCCGATAATCCCAACATGTTCCGTCAATACCCAGATGTGTTACCCTGCAGATCGAGACTGCGTGAACGGTGTCAACTTCGCACTAAATACATTCCTAATCCTAAGTATGCCTTGCTTTCGTTAAATTCAACGAGGTTCTGGAGATCCCCAAGGCAACTTTCAAAAAGTTTTCCCTTGGCAGATTTGACTTATACGAGTGTATAAGTTCAATGGAATACAGAGGTAGGAACATTGCGTTTTTTTAAGGGGATATCAAACAAGTGGACCTGTCGAGTGGTTTACTGTCTGGAAAAATAAATAACGTGGCTATGGTATGACGTTACATATGCCGTTGCTTGCTAATAGAACCGTAGATGGTGATCTTATATTACTAATCATACATGGCAAATATGCCCTGTCATGGATCCTTGTTTCCATTTGTGTAATCGCTCTAATTTCATAACATTTGGTGTGGTATTAGCCATCAATGTCTAATTATAGAAAAATACCCTTTTTTTTCACGCAGTCGTGAGAAACCCCAAATTGACTGGACATTTGGTTTTTTATTGTAATTCCAGATGACGCTTCCAGATTATTTAGTTACTATTCTTAATACGACAACAAAGTTTAATAATGAAAAATAAAACTAGTGCCTAAAAGTAAGCAATCCGCAAAGAATCGTCGAACCCGCAGCAGCAGGTCTATTCCTGGCATTTCGTAATCAGGAATCAGGAATCCTGATTCGCTTTTGCAGTGGTTTTCAAAGCGATTTTCTTGACAAAAATATTCCGGAGCATAGTTTTTTTAATTAATCAAGGTTTTCCGTCGAAAAACTCGCTTTGAAAATCGCTATAAAAGCGGTTATCTAGACTCAGGATTCCTGCGTCCTGATAACTGAATGCCAGGAATAGACCTGCAGTACGCTTTCAGTCGGCGCTTTTATTTGGTCGGCGCATAATTACAAAATACTCAGGGCGATTTTACTAACGCCTGCTCGTGTTCACGCAACAGGTTAGCAGTGCGATTCCTACTGACGGGCCTTTCAGTTTAGGCGCTTTCGTTTATTTAAATTTTTTCCAGATTTATACATAGCTTGCGCATTTTTAAATCAGGTTTCTTTGTTTTCGTAACTAGTTTATATCTGTGCAATCATAGGTATCTATGTACAGAGCCCATCACCCTCGGCGCCATAGTAGGCATTAGCATTTGCAAGGAAAACGTATGTGGGTCAAAGTCCAATGTGTGATGCCGTTTGTGTATAGACACTTAGTTACCTATTATATAATATAGTTTTTAGATATTATATTTTAGTGTGTTACTTTTTAATTAACTTTAATGCAAGATTTTAGTTAGTATTATTAGTTATTTACCTTTGTATTATTATTAGAATTAAAACACATTAAAATAAAATTGTTACCCACTAGTAGATCGCCCCGAACCATGAACGGAAAAGGAGGTAAATGAGCGGCTCGTAGCCTAGTGGCGCGGAGACTTGTCTAGCATTCGAGAGGTCTGGGTTCAAATCCTCGCGCCGTTCATGCACCACTTTGTTTCTCTTCCTAAGTTGAATAAATGCATTTCATCACGAATGCGAGCAGCTCCATGGTTCGGAATCCATGTAAAACTGTAGGTCCCCTTCCCCTTTTAGGTGGTAGGGCTAAGCCCGCCAGGGTTTAATCATCGCATTGGATGAAAATATGGTCGAAGCGGCAAAAAAAAATTGTCTGTGTTTTCCATCCAGTTGATTGTAGACGTGCTCATAAAGGGAAGGTCCTGGCATGGCACCTAATTCCTTCGGGAATGTGGTGTTTTGGGCTAATATTATTACGGTAGCTATGTGGTATTATCCACAGGTTGCATACAGAAAATCAATCGCGAGATGTAGGTACCTTTTCTATGCAACTGGACATGATGGCAAACACTACACATATTACATGATATTATACATATACGACTGATACATGATATTAGCCCAAAGCACCAAAGCTTGCTGAAATGTTTTTCTCCAGGTAAAAATATTGTTCTATCCCTTCGAGGTGGGTTCAGCTCGTTCCCTCAAACATCTTAACCAAATCCTGCTTGTTTTGCGAGTGGTGCAAAGAAAATAATTTGGTCTAAGTTTCGGCTACTTTTAGTCTAAGGCCATGACTTTTTGGCGTGATGCCTCGCCGTTAGACAATATATTCGAGTATAGGAAAACGGGTGCGGTCAAATTTACCGCGCTACGTAATATGTACATGTAAAAACGGTAAATAAATGTTAGGTTACGAACCACATGGGGGTACCTAGATACTATGAGGCAGTAACCGCCCGGGCCCGCATTTATGAATTAACATGTTTTGTAGCAACGAATGTTATATATTGTTTAATCGAACCTAAAGCAAGGACAAATTAATTAAAGAAATATGGCTGCAAAAAATAACGACTACAGCAAATCATACCTTTCTTACAAGAAAAAGTTAATTTACAAAACTTAATCTAGATAGACTTTCCACCCCCCTGGCTTTAGCGTCAGATGTCAAATATGATTTTAGTGACGATATTAATATGTTAAGATTCTTCAGCTTAGGTAAGGCGCTAAATTAATGTATGTATAATTTTAAAAACTGTAGCGTCGACAGGTCCGGAGTAGAAAGAACAATTCGCATTTTTCTTAATGCGATTTTGTTTGTACAATCTTAAACACCTTAGTGGTAGGCATTGGTTATGGGAGGAGGGCCTGGAGAAAAATACCAAATTATGGATATAGAGAGGATGGCGGAAATGGCAGATGCAATGCCCGCGAAAAGTATGCTTGCGTGATCAACTCCAGCCTTGCAGTTTATTCATAAAAACTTTTTTGGCACCTTTTATTATTTAATGAATGTGTGCTTTCTTCACGGTCGATTCTATATACATATCATATTCGTTGAGAATAAAGACGTACTGGCTTAGATCGAAATATATATGTTGCTTAAACAACCTAGGAATGGCTCTAGTGTCTGATGCCTCATACGATTTTAGTGACGGCAATATACTAGGATGTTGAATGTTTAATATTTGCAAAAAAAATCTGTGTCGTCGACGACCCTGAGGTATCACAGAATTTAGAGACCCTCCCAATGCTAAGGGATGTTGGGTATCTCTATGTGTTTGATTGTCTTCACCACGGAAAATGCTCTTTGAGCTGCCAAACGCCATCTCTCCGTTCCTCTTTACCATCGCTCAACGCGGAACAGGTAGGGAGTGCATTCACTGCGAAATTCATGATTTCATAGGGGAAATGATGGCCTTATAAGTAAAAAGCTTCGAAAGGCCTTCAGCGTTACGTCCATTACTTTGGAACAAGTCAAAATAAGTCTTAAACATCTCTAAATGAAGCTCCTAAAGGAATTACCAGAAGGAAACAGTAATTGAACTATCTTCCCATCTACTCCCTCTCCTATAGAATATTTTAGCCGTTTTATGTAATAATAAAGCTCTTAACGGTGTCTCTGCTTCTGAATTTACCTGTTTAGGTAATGCTCACCCACGTGCATTTACATGCCTCGGATTTAGGCATAAATATAATTTAGGAGTACACCTTTTCAGCTAAGCTAACAAATTTTATTGCGTACCTAATACATATTTAATGCATGTACATGCGGGTAATATTATTTGATGACTGGGTTATCTACCATCTTCTGCGAAATTCTATGATTATAAATGTCGATGGGCGTGGCAGAATGAACTATGAGGGACCGTGAGGAGGAGTCTGTGTTGTATCCACGATGCTCCGTGTTGGTAATGGAATGCAAGAAGGGAGCTCTGGGGCTCCACCTGACCCCGACAAAGGATATCAACATAGGTTTTACCTGCAGAAGCGACCCTAGATACGGACAATGATTACCTTATGAAAACTATTAAGATTTTTTTATTTATTTAAAAAAAGGTTATGTTTTTGTTGCTTCTTCGCATGTTATATTAGAAGCAACTGACTTCTAAATGAAATGATTGTAATATTACATTAAACGTTCATTAATTTGTCCAAAGTACCAATCTACCTGAGGACCAATAAAACAATAAGCAATTGTATAACTGTTTGCATATACGTATTTTTTAAAGAACTAGAGTTGTATGGAAAATCGCACACCCTATAGTCGTGATATTAGCCCATCACAACGTTTTTTAAAGGAATTATGTAGGTGCTATGCCAGGACCATAACTTTGTTAGAGCACGGCTACATTAAACTAGATAAAAACATGAGAATATTTACCATAAAACTAGATCGCCAGATTGAACATAGATATTTCACCTATTTCGGATAAATAAATAGGACAGTTTGTACACGATCGTTACTTTTTATAACTGCTCATTGTTTCACTTCGTGCCTCGGTGTATAGTAATCATCAATTTAGTTATTAAAATAACGGAAATAGAACAAGCCCATAACATTATAAAAATCTAACATCGACGCTGTCGTTCTACTTATCGCATACATATAACCGTGTCACAGGCATGCCACGAGCTGCCTTCGCCGCCACCACTGCCGCGCCGCCCCGTCTGCCTGCAGTCAGACAAATACATCAACACCCACCATTCACGATCGCATAGTCCCCTACATAACTCATTCCCGGTGCAGCGCGAGGGACTGTGGAGAGCGAACCGCGATTAGAGATGCCTTCGAAGTGCTGCAGCGCGATCGTGACTGGAACATCCGGAGATGACCTTCCACCTTTCATATCGTGTTGGACTCAAGACTCGATCGACTCTCCATGTGTACATCTACGCTACTCGGTTGTGTGGTCGATATTAGACACAGAACATTATCAATAAATTTTAAATAAATATAAGATTCTGTATCAGACATTCGTCCTTCAAACATAATTTAAAACTCCTCTCCAACACTTTCTGACATTAAGAAATGTTCATGAAATATTTATCAAATTCTTCATCATCACACTTGGTTCAAAGTTGTCTTGGAAACACTTAATTCTAGTGCCCTTTTTCCTCGTACGTTACAGAACCCTAAAAATAATAAATGTTTATCGCGAAGATCAAATTGTCGAATGCTCAATAGTTTCAATATATTTTATGATATTAACAAAAGCAGTAACCACTTAGACTGGAGTGCACCATCTCTGATTGAAATTGATTTTATTGCTAAGATATATCTATCCTTATTAATGACATAAGAAGAATGAAGACAGCTATCTTAACAATAACCATTAATGTTAACCAAGTATTGTGCCCTCGAGCAGGCACATATCCAGGGGGGGCGAGATAGTTGGGATTTATCCCCCCCCCCCGAAATCTGACTGAAAAACAAAAACCTAAACGTGACAAAAAAATTTCAAAAAATACTTATATAATGTTAATGTAAAATACTTATATATAAATATAAAATACTTATAAGTGTGTGACTTAAGTAAGGACGGAAAAATTATATAGTACAATAATTACAGCGATTTTTACACCGTTCACATGGTGTTTCAATGTTTGTCCCCCCCGAACCAAAAGTCTGGATACGTGGCTGCCTCCAGCCTTAGACTTTAGAGGTTTAAAAGAAATTCGTAAAAAGTTACGCACGGCAGCAGATATTGCCATTATTCCCCGATAAATATGAACCTTGAGGTGATGAAATTTCGGGTCGGAGCCATAAATTTTCCAGCACCGGGTGCAAATATAATTTTGTCGTTCTGTTCGTCTGAAGCTTCACGAATCATAATCGTCTCCTGAGGCCTTTTAATATCACAATACTGTATATACAGACAGTAACGTGTTCATTAGGCAGTCAGCAGACTTGTTCGCCGTGGACTTTTGGCATGGCACCTCGTTCCCTTTTGGTGTGTTGAGCTAATATCATGAAAGAAGGTGTGGTATTACCTGTCCGTGTACATTTACATAAAAAAAGACGTCGGCCCAAATATAGTGTATAACATACAGTTTTAACATGGTAATTGAAAAAAAAAACGCCTTAAGGACCTACTATATTTTAAAAGCTCTAGTAGGTCTTACGCGAATAATTTCGAAGACAGATAAGATATTAAAGTAATGTATATAAATCTTATCTTTCTTCAAAATTTTTCGCGTAAGCTCCGCTGGAAATGCTGAAGCAGCAGAATATTTTACAAACAGAAGAATAGTATTATATGTAAAGTTATTATTCAGTAACTAGCTGCGGTACCCGGCTCCGCTCGGGTCCATGTCGTTTTAGACTGATGTCGAGCTGAATTATTTCCTAGATAAAAAGTAGCCCAAATGGCTAGTCGAAAAGGCTGGTCAATAGCGATGTAATTTATCTGCTACTTTTTAATCATAACGGATGGAGCCGATATAGCTTAATTAAATAAGAAATATAATAACATTTTCCATTTATAATACATAGGGCACACTATAAGTTTTCGGAACTGCCCAAAAAATCTAAATCACGTCAACTTAAACACGTCACTTTGCATAGAGAGTATGGAAGGAACTATATGCGGTTCACTAAAAGTGACGTGTTTGAACATTGTTTACTTATCCCTCTCTTCGTGCAATCGGTTCTTAGGCTGTTTTGTCATGTTTGTTTTGTCTTACTGTCACTTGTTTTTCCATTGTGGCGTCAGATAAAAAAATGCTTGTCTATATCACCATGGTATGAACTTATGAAAATTTTCGTAGTATGATTTTATACGATTTTAAGTGTAATTTGACAGTTTACAAAGCCTTGCTCGGCTTCAAACTGCTTTTGTCGATGAAACACTATGAAAGGCGACTATCGCGTCAATCTTGTGACTAATTTTGTGATGGTCAGCTTTATAAAACAGACAGGCATGCAGACTGTTGCTTTGGAGACTGTGAATAGTGATTTGTATAACACCATCTGTTTGATGGAAGTAAATGACGAACTCCGTAAAAATAACAGTAAACGCAGCATCATCTTGCATCACAACAATGCCAGTTCTCAGACGGCCATACAGACATACGAATTTTCAAAGGTTAAAAACGTCGAACTTATGAGTAATCCTGCATACAGTCCCGACCTGGCACCTTGGGACATTATTCTGTTCCCAAAATGTTTTAACCAATACGTGGCCAACGATTGTCATCACCAGAAGAGGCTGTCGAAGAGTACCAGGTTCACCAGGATCTTCCCGCAATGACACTTTCACATTCAAATGGATCTAAAACACGACAATATTCATGCCCCGATTATGCATTCCTTCAATGCGATGGTATGTATCATCCCAGGTAGAATAAACCCTACGAAAGGTGAACAAAAGTTTTACGTGGCATACAAAGCACAGTCAGTCAGTCAGTCAGTCAGCGTGATTGCGTCCACTGCTGGACATATGCCTCTATACAAAACACAGCTAGCCTCAACACCTAAAACGGTCACCCATCCGTAACTCGAGCGCACTCAGAGATGCCAAACGTAGATACAATTCGCATATAAATCGGGTGAGTAGTTCTCAAGTTATAAGCATTTAATTCGTCGTTAAATATCCACTAATTATATATTTCCCAGCTATTTTTAGGTTAACTCACTAACGAACTCGAAGACACTTTTACCTGAATGGGCCCACTGATGCTAATTAGCCCTAAAGTTGCGGGAATAATAAAGCCATGCATGTCTGTACAATTAGCGAGTCTGGAAAGAAGATACATAAGTGCAATCAGTGGTGACCAACACCAAACTCATATTCTTGACCAAACCATAGAAACTATTCATTAAAAAACAGGTGCGTTTTCTTATACCTAGTTTGAAGATATGGGTTACCCATACACATTTTCATACGTTTCAAGATTTTCTTTGAGACAAAAGATAGATCCCCATGCCTAATTTAAACCTGTTCTGGCCTATACAAAGTTTTTGTACACAAAAGCAAATAATATAATTATAAAGTTATATAATGCCATAGTAAATAGTTGCGGCGAAAATATTTGCAGAATATCGGTCTTGTTTTTCTTTTATCTTTTCAGAATTTCTTTTTACAGCGCCATCTATGATATAACCAATGTAACGGTGTACAACTTCTAATCGCTAATGTACTTATTTATTGCATACTTCATTAAAATACATACGCTGCATACGAAACCAAATAAAACCAGCAAACTTTTTTAAACTAATGTAATGAGTGCACAACATCTCTGATAATGATTTATTTCACTTATACAAATAATACAGCACAGCGGCAGGCAAGCTGGGATAAGGGAAAAGATAAAGATTCTGTGCGGTGGCATCTTTTGTATCCTCCTGCGGCGTTGTTCTATCCCCTACTCTTCACCTCGACCGATGGATGGGCAGCGTTTGAAATGGCGCTGTCTCTTTCCAGCATACAGCTCGGCGCATGCGCCCTCTCATAATACAGCTCGGCCCATATGCCCTCTCTCAGCAGAGCTCAGCCAGCCAGTACACTAAATATAAAATTTCCTCCATCCCTTCCGAGCTGCCCATAGTACCGAAAATGCTCTGTGCGTTTCTTCATCAGTTGTAACTTGATATAGCAGAAATATAAAAAATAGAAGGATAATAAAAACTAAACACGTAGAAAGGAGTGAAACAAAATAGACACAAATCAATCTTGGGAAGACGTTGTTAATTTGTTTCCGGCAAGTCAACCAAAATGCATCAAACATTTTAATCATTTAGTTAGGCAACAAATTACAAAATACGAAAAAGGATACATCAATAACATAACAGAAAAATATTAACTTTGAAATGAACATATAGATCATCCTACGCGCCTGCCAATCACAAAACAAATGTTGACCAAAAAGTATTTCCCAAACGGACCTTCACTAATGAAGGACCTGAGTAAACATATTGGTTTGGGTTGGGTGAGGTTACGTTTTATTTATTTATTATACCCAAGTTCACCCGCATTACACTCACATATATCTGGAACTTTCATATTAGTAATTAAAAAAGGTATTGGGTCCAAAAAAACATCAACAGCAAAACGTTACAGTGTACAGGAAAATTACAGGTTTAGTTTATTTTAGCAACAAATTGTTTAAAATTGTATACACTTGGGGATAGTTTTAATATCAGGTTTTTCGACCCCATCGCCTCTCTCAACCATATTTTAGGTAAGGCCTAGCGTCACCGCAAGCAAGGATCTTAAATCGATGCACTACGTCAGCAGCAACAAGAAAAATGTGTGAAACCTTTGCACGATTTAGTTTTAATACTATATTACCTCTTATCAAAAAGTCAAAATAAATATACATTACAATTCTTGTAGCTAAAAAAAAATACAATATAATACTGACCCACTGAAAATGCTACCAGAAAATTAAGAGTACATACTATGGTTTGAGAGCATCCTCAATAATGTATTTATAATCATTTCACGACATTCCGATCAACGATACTCTAGTTATCGTCGAACAGACATTTATATTTATTTTTTTTATCAATTTTTTTTTTATTTATTTCAGGAAAAACAAACAGAGTAACATAGAAAACTTAATATAAGTGTTAATATATTGCTTAGAAAATATGTTAGTCCAGCTTCGTATTTCACAAGTTTAGCAAAAGTAGTAGGACGAAGCAGTATATGTACAGTGTAGAACAGAGAAACAAAATAAGAAAAACTTACAGCTATTGATTAACTTTTATATTAAAGATGTTATATGCTAGTAAGCAAACCACAGTCGATATTGTCGTTGCAATGCCTAAGTGAATATATATATATATCATATATCATCATATATCAAAACACCGCACTATTTAAGCAGACTGTGAGATCTTCGCTCGCTCGTTCAATATTAGGCGACGTACGTTTCATACCCAGATGGGCGGAATTTCAGAAATGGTGTTAAACAATATTGGCAGCCTGACTGACATGCCTGCTCTGTTGGCCGCTCGCAGTGACCCCCGGCCGTCGCTCACGGCCCTGCTAACGATGCTTAGTGTCAGTTCGCTGCGAGTAGTTCCCCGCTGATCAGAGCCGGTAGTCTAAGTTGTCACCTAAATTGGCGTTACGGCAAACCGATCGACTGGCGTTTTCAATTGTATGGCGAAATTGAAGAGCGCGCGCAGCGGGCGTTAAGCGAACTAACATTTGCGAGTCCGAGCCATGGAGGTGAAGAAATGAGCTTGATTTGACAGCTTACTCAACGTTGCCGTAAATACGTCGACGTTGCCGTTTACGTCCACTCCGCGTTTTCATACAAATCGGAAGTCCGCGTTTGACTTTGACAGCTTGAAGAAGTAAAACCACAGAATATCTAGTAAAAACTTGTATGGAGTTTGGAGAAAACGCCAGTCGATCGGTTTGACGTAAACGCCAATTTCGGTGAGAACTCAGACTGCCCACTCAGATACCTAGGTGGATGACCCCTCAGCTCGATTCGCGTGGTGGGTGGAGGTGCACGTACACGAGGCTAAATTAACGTGGACTTCAATGCTACCTCCGATTTGTCAAATGTCTAATAGACCAAGCTCCCATTGCATAAAATCTTACCTCACTCGATTTCTCTACAGACGTGTATTGCAGTTAAAGAAAACACTTGGAAACATCGGTTCATAACAGGTTGCCATTCCGAAACCTGGTAAAACCATGTTTTTTTTCGGGTTTAAAACCTCTATTTTGACCCAAAATTATCTCATAAGATTTCACATAGAAAAGTATATGCAGTGAAAGATATGCCTTAGGAGATGAGAACCCGCACAGGTTGCCTCCCCCCACCCTGGAAGGTTCCATGTTCAGCCAAGTTTAATGAGGCCAAAAAATGGGGTAATTTACCTCATTTGATTTCTCGATGAAATTTGTGCAGAACGATAGCTTGAAATGTGCCATTGATAAAAATATAAGGTTGCCTGTCATCAGCCTGGTAAAACCCTGTTGTCAGCCGCCTCAAAGGAAACGAAGAAAAATCTTCGGTTTGAGAAAATCTCATGTAGTCGCAAAATTCAGAGGGGCAATCAGTCCCAATCATGGTGTCAAGATAAAATCCATACCCTGACATTCCTGCGCCTCGTTTATTTTGGCAAAAAAGGGTACAGGGGTCGACTATGGACTTATTCGTTTTTTGTATTCAATAATGAAAAAAATCATGTTATCGTTTAGAATAGACGTAAAATGAGTACCACCAACCATGAAATAAGTCGAAACCTATACGCACTGACATTTGCACACATTATATGTTTTGAAATAATGAGGGTAAAATAGTCAAATGTTTGTCTTTCCATTCGCACAGATGTATGATGCCGTTTAGATTCGTGCCCTATGTAATGACATTTTTGAGCTTCATGTTTATTGAAACAGTAGAGTAAATGAGTAAACTGTGTCAATTGGTTGTTATCCTGCCTATTTGCATGTATAGGTATAAAGAAAAACGTACGCTGCCGCGGAGATGCATCAAGGTATGACGAGTGCCAGTCGTGATTAGTCAAATGAATCGCACTGATGTAGTGACAGCCATACATATATTATATATATTATTTCACTTTAATTTACTTGACCAGTTTGGTTGTTTGATTTTAAATAAATATTCATAATGCCGCTCAGTTTCTAAGTATTAGGAGTGCTATTCGTGATATAACGCAAAAACCTACACTCTGGAATATAATATTCTCAAACAGTTAGTAAGTGACCTTAGTCCGTGGTCCTTAGAAAAGTTTATGTAAATGTGGATTAGAGAAGCAATGTTTGCTGGGGGTTTTCACTTCAGGTGACCAGCCAGTTGAGCCAGTTGATCCAGCCAACCAGAACCAGTGCAATGTACTACTGTTGTTCGATTTATGTTTTTGTTGTAATTTTTTTATTTAATAAACAAATTTTATTTCTTTCTTTCTTTATCACGCCATTAAAAGATAAATTTATTCGTCATCAGTTGAATCTAGACTACCATCTGATTAAGTTTTTCTTACTATCATATCTTTAATACTAAAATTAATGGTATCACCTGCTATCATATGTCGTACACAAACATAAAATTCATATGGACCATTCAGCGAGGCGAAAACGGCTCACGTTCTATTTAACTATATTAAATGCCTTCGCTTTTTCTTTGTCTTTTAAGGCAGATGTGTAGTCACAATCAGTGTAAACCTGCTGAGCTGCATAACACATTTCCTAGCTAGCGAGCTTACTCTATGCAGTTATAAGCCAAATGGCGATGGTCACTGTAAGTCCATATTTCCGAAGAATTCGAGAGTACGTGTAAATTCCCAAGTATAAATATCAAAATTTCGGTATCGGAACATTGAATTAGTTATACCCTATTTCAGTTAGCCGCGAAGCATAAGCCTCTCTCACTCTACGTACTGCCTGTAACAGATAAAGATAGAACACAAGTGGGTGGCGACCCTTTAACCAAATCACATTCAACTATTCGGAATGTGCGTGAGCGCATAATACGGCCCGTTGTACACGCACGCATTCCAGTGACTTGTCTCCCTCCACTCATTGACAGAATTTCAAAGGGCGTTTTCGAAATATATTTATTTATTTATATATTTAGAGGAAATGTCTACATTGAAAAAAAAAATAGATACAACCATTTACAAAAATGTAAGTAAATAGTTTTTATGCCTATAGTATGGCGAATTACATGTTTCCCTGATTTTTTAAATTCGCTGGACATAATCTTTGATTTGTATAGTTGTGTATGTGTTATATGTAAATATGCAGTTGTTAGTGAGGCGATCACAAATCTGTAAGGCAGACATTTCCTGTGAAGGACCACATGTATTGAACTGTGCTGCACGTGTTCGTAAAGTGTTTGTTTCTAGCCGCCGTAGCTAGATAGTAAAAAGAACAGTATTGAATGCACGTACTTGGTTTGTAAAGTGTTTGTTTCCTGCCGCCGTACCTTAGATAGTCATAAGAAATTGTTTAGAATTTTAGAGGCAGGACATTGTTAGGATTCTATCAAAAGACTCGTGCATCTGAAGATTGTAAACGCCGCACCTTCGTACACCTGCGCGTCGGTCTTCGGCGTTGCGGCAATTATCTACGAACGGTCATTTCAAGGAATATTTGGCAAAGCCTTGGTTTTATGCAGCTGCCTGCAATAAAACCTATTGTGCGTTTGCCCGACGAGCCGTCTTCGGTTCGAAGTATTATATTGCCACACAGGCTCGAATTTTAAAAGTCACTATGCGTATTACTTAGGTATGTTGATAAAAAGCGCGTTGGCGGCAATCTGGTCGGTTTTATATAAAGACAGGCTGTCGTGAAGGCTGCGGAAATCGAAGGTTTGAAAATTTTAAAAAATGCGTTCTTTGTCCATTGGCTGAGGGACAATTTTGCACAGCGACTGCCATTAAAAACCGAAATTATATTCCATGCCCATTTTGTATTCCAAGCTTCATTTTATGTTCGAATGTTATGATTTTTTAGTTAATATCTGTATTATTCAGTAAAAAAATTTTTTTTTCATGTTTTTAGCCAATATTTTCCAATCTTAAAGGTATATTTCAAAAAGCTTTTAAATACCTAGTTAAACATTAAGAGCATTTAAACATCCGCATACAAATGTAAAGTGGTAACGGATGTAAGTTAATGTATTAAAAAACAATAACATAGACGTAGCGCTCAGTTGATTAATTGAATGTGCAGAATGTTAGAAAAATATTATTTTTTTGACTGAGGAATCAGGCACGAGCCATTATATGGTACATGATCACCTCATTATGCTCTTAATGCTAAATAAACATTAAAAAGCAACGATAAAGACGGCCGTAATCATAGTAATAAGCTTCCGTGCAGATACGGAAACCTAAATCCTAAATAAATATTATTTAAAAAAAATTACCTTAGAATATTGTGAGATTACATTTATTAAAAAAACAATAGATTGATTTTTAATGTATTATCTTATAAACCGATGTCTCACTTCTGTAAAACTCACGAAATAATTATTGATCATAGTTTCTTCGGTCGAAGACAACGGTCGTGTCTTTTGTTTTTGAATATTTGGAGTCGCCGGAGATGGCGAATGATTACTCATATTTTTAAGTTTGTAAATACTTCGGAATATCGAAGATAACTCGCACGCCATATATTTGGAAAGCACGTCCGTACCGTACAACGTCCGAGTCACGACTAAAAGAATGGGCACGTGTGAAACCGGCCGGAATATCGGCGCCGTCAGGGATAGCGGGCTAATCACAAGTAAGTCTTTTGTTCTTGTAAAAGTGGAGGGGTGCGTGGTGCATCGCGCTTATCTGAAATAGAGTATAGTGTCTTAGAATAAGGCTGGACTTTAATTAAATTTCTCCAAATCTAAACTCATCCACAAACCACTGGCTAAGCTAAACATACCAGACCAGATGCTCTATTTCGAATCCAAACTCGAGGATACTTAGCGCCACGCGATGAGGATGCCGACATCGACAAGGCATATACGAGCTTCGTATCCTCACTAACGGACACTGCAGAAAAGCACTTCAGCAAAAGTCGACATTCAGACCGCAGTAAGTTATCAGCAGAGACGTTGAGGCTCCTGGAAACACGACGAAATATGAAACCGGGAGATCCGCAGTAGTGTCTCGTGCACAAAAACCTCAACATGACCATCAGTAAGTCCATTCGCCGAATACCGAGAGAATATGAAGTTGGTTGGTGGTTGAGCGCATTATAACAGAAAATCGAGGCAGTTAAGTGTTTACCTGTTCCTTTTTTACTGGCGCAAACAAATTTCAAAAATCGAGCGAGCGAATGGGGTTTTCACTGCAAGAAATCCGGATATACTTCAGGCAATGGAAGAATGTTATGTCGAATTGTACTCCGCAGCAATTCTTACCCCGAGCCCAAACAAACCAGTCGAATCTGATAGGCGTGCGCCGCCGGAGCTTAGTGTCTATGAGATAAACGCTGCCTCTCGGAAAATCAGCCTCTTGGTCGGCTGACATAAAGGCTGGATTGGTACCAGCCTCATGAGCCAGCTAGGTTTAGAAAAGGATACGGCCAAATGGATCATATATTTACTGTGAGACAAAAGGTGCTGAAGTGCGAGGAGTACAACAAGCCGGTCTTCCTAGACTTCGTGGACTACGAGAAGGCTTTCGACTCAGTTGAAAACTCCCTCCTGAGGTGCAGAATCGCTACATCGAGGTATCGTAAATGTGTATCGGTCCGTGACCATGACTGTGAGTCTCCATGAAAATATCCAATCCATCCTCCTTGGTAAAGGCGTAAGGGGTATGTGATTTCACCCAAGCTCTTCGCCAACGCATTGGAAGATGTGTTCAAGACGCTTGAATGGGACAACATGGGTATCAACGTTAATGGAGATTTTCTCACTCATCTTCGCTTCGCCGATGACTTTGTTCTTCTGTCGAATTCCCGAGTTCAGTTTCAGACCAGGCTGTAAAACCTTTATAAAGCATTGGTAAAGGTAGGTCTGAAGATGAACCGGGACAAAACAAAGGTCATGGCGACCGAGGGCATGACGGAAGGACAAATCGTTATCGACAGAGAAGTGATCGAACAGGTTGAAGAGTACGTATATCTCGGTCAAATTCTGCGGCTTGGTTGACAAGAACTGACTAAGGAGTTTGAGAGACGGATTCAACTGTGTTGGACTTGCCTTCGAAAAGCTTAAAATTCCCTCTGAGATCTGACCTTCCACAACATTTTCGGACCCGAATATATGACCAGTGTGTCCACCCGGTTAAGACGTACGGGTATGAAACGTGGACTCTGACGGTCGCCGTTGTCCAAAGGTTGAAAGTTGCCCAGCGAGCAATGGAGCGAACCATGCTGGGTATATCGCTACGGGTTATGGTGCGTAACGAGGCAATCCGCCGACGTACCAAAGTAGTCGATATTAGACACCGCGTGGATAAATGGCAGTGTGGGCTGGTCACATCAGCCGAAGAGATGAAGACCGTTGGAGTAACCGCGTCCTACACTAGCGGCCGTGGAAAGAAAAGCGAGGTGTGGGAAGTCTTTCAACCTTTTGACAACGGCGACCGTCAGAGTCCACGTTTCACACCCGTACGTTATTACCGAAAGGACACACTGGTCATATATTCGGGTCTTTAAATTGTGTGGAAGGTCAGATCTCAGAGCGAATTTTAAGCTTTCCGAAGGCAAGCCCAAACCAGTTGAATCCGTCTCTCAAACTCCTTAGTCAGTTCTTGTCTACCAAGCCGTAGAATTTGACTGAGATATACGTATGTTCAACCTGTTCGATCACTTCTCTGTCGATAACGATTTTATATCAATGCTTTATAAAGGTCTTCCAGCATGGTCTGAAGCTGAACTAGGGAATTCGACAGAAGAACAAAGTCATCAGCGAAGCGAAGATGGCTGCGAAAATCTCCATTAACGATGATACCCATGTTGTCCCATTCAAGAGTCTTGAACACATCTTCCAATGCGTTGGCGAAGAGCTTGGGTGAGATCACATACCCCTTACGCCTTTACCAAGGTGGATGGATTGGACATTTTCATAGAGCCTCACAGTAATCTTCGCGGACCGATACAGATTTACGATACCTCGATGTAGCGATTCTGCACCTCAGGAGGGAGTTTTCAACTGAGTCGAACGCCTTCTCGTAGTCCACGAAGGCTAGGAAGAGCGGCTTGTTGTACTCCTCGCACTTCTGCACTTTTGTCAGACAGTAAATATATGATCCATTGTGCCGTATCCTATTCTAAGACCAGCTGGCTCACGGGGCTGGTACTGATCCAGCCTTTCTGTCCGCCGACTCGTGATGACTCTTGAAAAGACCTTGTACAGGTGGCTTAGAAGTGAGATAGGTTGATCGTTTTTCAACTTCGCCCTATATGTCCTACAGCACGACGACACTATTTTGCCATGCAGCCGGAACGACACCATTTTCGAGAACTGCATTGAACATATGTTCTTAGATTTACACCGTCGCTGTACATAATGTTTTGAAAACTTACGGTTTACCAATATTTTGATATTATACAAATATGATATTATACAGCAAATTGACAACCTACCCGCATCCACGAGGCAGCCCGAACCTAACCATACCTACAATCTTCGCAGCCGACGCCCGCCAGTTACCGTTTGAAGAGCCGGGCTGTCAGACGTAACTCCGGGGCAACGAAGTGGCCCTGACGATGCTTCCATCGTGGGAGGCGAAACATGTCGGCCAAGCACGGCATTGCACACCGGAAAACCGTAAGTTTTCAAAACATTCTGCATTGAACAGTCTTTGCAGTTCCTTCAAGATGGGTCTTCTGATAGCCTTTAACAGTTTTGTCGTTATCATCACCCGGAGCCTTGTGTTTTTTAACTCCTTTCAAAGCAGCCCTTTATCTCATAGACACTAATCTCCGGCAGATCATCGGTGTAGTGTCTAGTGGGCGGCGCACGCCTATCAGATTCGACTGGTTTGATTGGGCTCGGGTAGGAATTGCTGCGGAGTACAATTCGACATAAAATTCTTCAATTGCCTGAAGTATATCCGGATTTCTTGCAGTGACAACCCCATCCGCTCCCTCGATTTTGAAATTTGAAAACCCCCAGAAAACGTTGCTTCTCTAATCCACATTTACATTAACTTTTCTAAGGACAACGGACTAAGGTCACTTACTAACTGTTTGAGAATATTATATTCCAGAATGTAGGTTTTTACGTTATATCACGAATAGCACTCCTAATACTTAGAAACTGAGCGGCATTATGAATATTTATTTAAAATCAAACAACCAGACTAGTCAAGTAAATTAAAGTAAAGTAAAATATATATGTATGGCTGTCACTACATCAGTGCGATTCATTTGACTTAAAATCACGACTGGCACTCGTCATACCTTGATGAATCTCCGCGGCAGCGTACGTTTTTCTTTATACCTATGCATGCAAACAGGCAGGATAACAACCAATTGACACAGTTTACTCATTTACTCTACTGTTTCAATAAACATGAAGCTCAAAAATGTCATTACATAGGGCACGAATCTAAACGGCATCATACATCTGTGCGAATGGAAAGACAAACATTTGACTATTTTACCCTCATTATTTCAAAACATATAATGTGTGCAAATGTCAGTGCGTATAGGTTTCGACTTATGTCATGGTTGGTGGTACTCATTTTACGTCTATTCTAAACGATAACATGATTTTTTTCATTATTGAATACAAAAAACGAATAAGTCCATAGTCGACCCCTGTACCCTTTTTTGCCAAAATAAACGAGGCGCAGGAATGTCGGGGTATGGATTTTATCTTGATACCATGATTGGGACTGATTGCCCTCCTGAATTTAGCGACTACATGAGATTTTCTCAAACCGAAGATTTTTCTTCGTTTCCTTTGAGGCGGCTGACAACAGGGTTTTACCAGGCTGATGACAGGCAACCTTATATTTTTATCAATGGCACATTTCGAGCTATCGTTCTGCACAAATTTCATCGAGAAATCAAATGAGGTAAATGACCCCATTTTTTGGCCTCATTAAACTTGGCTGACCATGGAACCTTCCAGGGTGGGGGGAGGCAACCTGTGCGGGTTCTCATCTCCTAAGGCATATCTCTCACTGCATATACTTTTCTATGTGAAATCTTATGAGATAATTTTGGGTCAAAATAGAGGTTTTAAACCCGAAAAAAAACATGGTTTTACCAGGTTACGGAATGGCAACCTGTTATGAACCGATGTTTCCAAGTGTTTTCTTTCACTGCAATACACGTCTGTAGAGAAATCGAGTGAGGTAAGATTTTATGCAATGGGAGCTTGGTCTATAAGAAATGGCGAGTTAAGGTAAAGTTAATTATAAGATATGTTCCCTAAGTGTTAATACATTTATTCTGAGATAGACAATATACACTAGAATAAGAAATTAAAATTAAATTAAATAGAAAATTTCATTTTTACCCGAGGCTGCCATTGTCCCTAATGCACTTTTGGCATTACCTTTTTTGAATTTCCTAATCCCTAATATACGTAAATTAGAACGTACATAAAAAAACGGCCAAGTACGAGACGGACTCGCGCACTAAGGGTTCCGTACCATCATACAAGATTGAACAAAAGAAAATAACGTTTCTTGGGCCCGTTTTTTTTTTTTTGTGATAGCCGCAATCTCGGCCGCAATATATATACGAACAATTTAAAAAAAATAATTGGTAGACCTATTACGATTCATGAGATCATCGATAAAATACAACCCGCTGATAGACGGATGGACGGATATTTATTTCTCGTTTCCGCTCGCACTAAAAGCGAAACAAAAACACAGTTATCGATCAATACAGTCGTATCGTTGCGTTTGTGCTCCCGCTACAGTTTGGTGCCGTCGCACTGTTTAAAAAAAACCGGCCAAGTGCGAGTCTGACTCACACACGACGGGTTCCGTACCATCGTACAAGATTTAAAACCAAATAATCATGTTTTTGTATGGGGGTCCCTTTTTTTTTTTTTTTTTGATATGTTACCTATTTGTTGTTATAGCGGCAAAATAAATACACATTGTGTGAAAATTTCACCTGCCTACATATTACGGTTCATGAGATACAGCCCTGTGACAGACGGACGGACGGACGGATAGCGGAGGCTTAGTAATAGGGTTCCGTTGGCACCCTTTGGGTACGGAACCCTAAAAAGATGCAAAAAGATACATTGAAAAACAAATAAATTTCCTGGTACCTAGTTCCCATGTGGTGTGTTAGGCTTATATCTGAGTTTGGTATCCATGTCCATCTATGTCCAGTTACATATAAAACTTAAAGATTCCTGATTCCTGAGCGCGGAATTCCAAGAATTGATACCCCGTGTCTGTTTTTAAACGACGCGACGACGCGACGGCAATACAATACCTTCCCTCTTTAGTCCATCTTCATAGTTGAGTTTATAAATGTCTAAGATAGGCGTTATTAGTAAAATGAAAATATTAGATGTATTCCCATTGTAAAGTAAACATCAAAAAAGAAGACAACTACGTTGCTAAAAGTTGCTTTGTTGTACAATACGTTGCTAAACGCGGTGTTTTCTATTAGCAACGTATTGAATGTTTTTTTTTTCGAAGCGACAAAAAAATCGGTATTAGCGTCCAGCGGGTCTACTCAGCGAAGTGAACACGAGAAGTTCTCGCGTGAGAAGCTGTCAAACTCTGTGTAAAAAAACCTAGGCAACTTTTTTACCCGACTATGGCGAAGACAAAAGGAAGGGTATGATTTAATTTTTTATTCAAGTATTTATATTTACGTATGTTCCACCGTAGCGCTCAAACTATTCATCCGATTTTGATTAACAAGGTGTCAATCGATTCGTTATTATGGCCCGGGTAATATAGATAGGGTAACATAAAATATTTTAACAGAAAATAAAAACTGCAACCCAACTAAAAGGTAAGAAAGAAGGTAGGCGCTGTTTGATATGATTAATCAATGAAATGATGATATCAAACGGCGCCTAGCTTGTTTCTTACATTTTAGTCGGCTTTAGGTTTTTTTGCTTTTTGTTTCTAAAGAAAGTTTGACAGCTTGGAACACGAGAACTTCTCGTATTCTCTTCCTTGAGTAGTCTCGCAGTTCAAAGTATTCTTCGAAAGCATTGACATGACGAGACTGACATGATCTTGTTGGCTATCTATGACTGATTGCATAAAAAACGAATTATTAGGGTTGTTATTGGTGTTGCCACACGAAGGGGAAAGAAATGGCTGAGTCTTTCTCAGCGTATGATAAGAAAAAAAAACAGCATAAGGCACACAAATGAGATGATTATTGCAGTTATTGACTGCAGATGGCATCTGTACAGAACTAACAAAGAAGAATAAAAATATAATTAGGCTTATGTTTGTCAATAAATTATGCACTAACATTTTGTTCTGACTTACATATACCCTTTTCGAAATCAAGCATTAAATCATTCTAAGAGGTCACATCGAATTCGATTATTCTTTCGTCGGCTACGGAGCTAAGACCGTGTGTGAGACAGGGCATCCATCTTCTTTACTAACCTGTCTACTATCTTTCTACCCTAGAGATTGCTCCACGGAATATGGCTTTTTTGTATATATCAGAAGTCCTGGTTAAACGAATTATTCAAACACTTAGATAGTTTGCTACAACAACCATACTTTACATGTTCTTCTTTTTAATATGATCGTCGATCCTTCTTCTAGTATGGAAACATCGATGAGTATAATTGATTTAAAAAAAAATGTGCGTGCACACATTTTATTTATTTTGTAAGGAACATACTGTCAACAGGAAAAACATTACGATTGAACAATAAAACTAATTCGAATCCTTATTTCGACGAATGTCCTGACCAAAAACTTTTCCTTATAATTTTCAAAATCTGATTACAATGTTTCTGTGCTTTTCCTCTGTTAACATCTTCTCGTTGCGCCTTCTACTTCAGATTACTTGGAGTGGGTTAAATATTTTTAAAACTCTTATTTTTGAAACGGTTAACTAAACTGATTGAATATTCCGGCTGACTAGGAATCAGGGAAACTGTCCAGTTTCTAGAGGTACAGTAATTTTAACAGATTGGGTATAAACTGTAAGTAAGAAAGGAAAAATAGTAAAGCTAAAAACAGTTTTCACACAGCAAGGAAAACATTAAGAGAAAACAGTTATGGCACACTGTTAAAAAACCATTAACAGATACAGTAAAATTTAATGTTTAAGTCTTTTCACTCAGTTGGAATAACCAATTTACTTAGTTGGCTCTATTTTAATATTGCAAGACGATTATTATTAGAATAACAGTTCGATTCCCTTTTTTTATGTAACTAGACATGGGTGGGAACTAGGTGCCATGACAGGACCTTCGTTGTTTTGCTCGACTACATTGAACTGGTTGGAAAACGCGGACAATTTTTAATTTCCGCTTCTACCATGGTTCATTCAATGCGATGGAACAAGCCCGGGCGTGATTAACCCTACCACCTAGTAACTAAGGAAGGGAACCTACAGTTTTACGTGAAATCCGAACCACGGGCAGCCTCAACGGTTGAAAATGGTCACCTATCCAGAACCTAACCGCGCTCAGAGGTGCTTCCCCAGCTTATCGATTCGCAAGGCGTCGCACACTGAGCTACTGAGGCTGACACCTATTGATTTTTCACTGTATCTTGGTTTGGCGAATGGGGATGGACCAAAGATTGTGTTCAAAATTTAAAAAAAGAATTGAAAAAGAAGAAAAAAAGATTGTGTTCTGGACACCTTTGTTGTCAAAGACTCATTGAAAATTTTTTTTATCCAAATTATTTTGGATCCTCTCATAAAGAACCACTTACCCTGATTCGCATTTATGTATTGCTTGGTTCTTACCATTAATTAAAGGTCATTTATCATCACGCTAGATTACCTACTGGATAAGTAATGGTTTTTATGTAATATAGAAGTCGAACCTTAAGCGAGCGGAGCCGTGGGTGTCTCTTGAGAATCGACTGGGCATATTAGATGCATAACACAACACATGATCTTGCAGAATAAACAGATATTTGTCATGAACTGTTACATACGGCGTGAATGGTAGATTTTGTGAATTAATATTAATTTAATGTATTGACATAAACGGGTACCAATAACCCGTATTTCTGTAAGCAGTGGCAAACAAATTTGTAAACTTAGACTAAGTGGACGTTGAAAAAAATCAGCGACGTTTCTTGCCAGTTCTTCTTCGCCGTGAATGCTGAACTGGCTAATGATAAAATATGACAAATCCGAGTGCAGTGTGCTGCCTGTGGATGATGAATAAACAATTAACAATATACAATACAAAATAACACATTTAAGGAAATTTAATAATAATTTTGAAATTATAAAAAGAGTAAAGTTACCATTTTATTATTTGAATATTTTTTTAACTTCATATACGAAGCAAAACAAAAATATTATAAAACTTAACTATATAAAGAAAATTATTCTGCATGAAAAGCAATACTATTATAGGGTTGGTCCGTATGCTACTCCATATAGTCACCCAGGTACTAGTAGGACATGTGTATATAAGACAAAATAATACCATACTTAAGGGGACATATGACCCTAGAACTACCGTATCCGATAATTTGTCGTTTTATATTTTTAGTTTTCATAATAAGCACTTATTAGCAAACATCATTATCGGAAAACCTTGACATGAAACCATTTTATGATTTAGATTAATAAAAGTTGCCATTGAGATACAAGCCTTAAACTGGTTTGATTTTTTTTAAACGGGATAAATCCTACAAAATAGGCGGTGAGGGCATATAATTTTAATTTTATTATATTCACCAATTGATTCTCCAGTGTCCCGGTTAACAACATTTTAAATGTTGGCTTTAGATTACAAAAATGAGCGGTTCTGGAGGAATTTGTCCTTGTATTGCTCAGAATGGCTTATGTTTTAAATAATAGTAATTAGTTTATAGCCAGAATTTAAAAAAAAATCCAAGCCGGACACTAGATAATTAATCGATTACTGAATTAATTAAAATTAAAAATATACTCTCACCGCTTATGTTGTAGGAGTTATCGCATTTCTAAGTTTTTTTAATTGAATTTCGGCTTGAATTTGAATGCATTGCCCAACTTTTATTAGTTTTAATCTTAAAGTAGTTCAATGTTAACTTTTTTCAATACCTTTGCAGAAAAGTGCTTATTAAGAAAACTAATAATACAAAACGAGCGCTTATCGGATACGGTTGTTCTAGGGTCTTATGTCACCTTAAATGATTATCAAAAGTTTTTGAACATCAATTTGTTATAAATAAAATGTTAAGCAAGAGACACATACTCAAACAATAAATTATTAAAACAGGGTCAATTTATTATTCATGTTATTTATTTTTGTAAAACTAAAAAATGCTAAAACTTTAGTTTTAATTTTGATCAAGCCTGCACAAATATATTGAAATAAACAGAAATAATATCATGCAATAAATAAAAGAAGGTTTTTCTTGCTAAGCTTGGTTTTCTCCAAGTGCTGATTTATACACATAAAGGCCTTTGTTACTAAAGTGCTGATTATCTTTTGCTGGGATCGATTGCAAGATAGTAAGAAAGGCCCGTTAATGTACGGATTAAGCTAATCAGTACTTGGTGGAAGAAATCCTAAGCATTGCCAAAAAGGGATCAACGGACCAAATTATGATTAAACGCCTCCCTTGGGCGGAACTTGGATATTTTCTCGTTTCTTGGGCATCTAAAGAAACAAACATATTGTTAGCAAATGAATCCTATCGCCTCGCATATCCTCATGAAGTACCGAACAATTTGGTAAATTCACATATTTATCTTTTCATTCAAATCAGCAAGATCGATAGGTGTGTCCATAATTCTGGCTGGTGACTAACTGGTTTCTTAACTCCGGTAACCTAGCTTTATGAGGTCTAACATTACTCATACAGCTAGATAACCAAAGATAATAACACCAATCTTCGGAGACTGTTTTGAAAGTTTCGATCTTCGTTCCTGCGCGCCTCCTTCAAGTTGATTTCCATCCTTCTTCCAACTGAAAACACAGAATATATTTAAGTGTTTGCATAATTAATGCACTAATTAAGATTTTTCCTTGAAAAATCATGTGATTCATGTATTTACAATTATGTAAATTTATTCTTAAATATGGAGGGGTAAAGTTCTGATGAATCGAAGTGTTTGAAAACTCTCAAATAACAATCATACATTTTTCAAAGAAAATAGGTAAATTGCCACAACGCGCTTTAATGTTTGCAAATTGTATCTATATTAATAGTAAATATGTATTTTTATTATTTAAGCATTAAAATGCATATGCTCGCGCTTATAATGAAAAAATCTTTTTTTTTTGACACTGGTATAAAACCAATCTTGTGTCGTATGAGCTCCGGCACGTACAATACCAAGGACCAACTTTGTTTCTTCCCCTGTTGATGGATTGGGCGGCTAAGGGATTCGTGATTCACGCTTCGGATTCTAAGTAAAACTGTAGAACCCTTCCCCTCTGTAGGTTGGCTACCACCCGAGTTGGTACCATTGCATTGAATGAACGATGGTCTAAGCGACAATAAAAAATTATCCGTGTTTTACATCTAGCTAGGCACCTGACTCCTATGTGGTTTTTTGAATTAATATGACGACGGTAGAAGTAGTAATAGCCATCGATATCCTCTGTTACATAAAAAATGTTAAATCAAAAAATATATAGCCAATCACTTTCAAGAATGCGTGAGAGTTTAGGAATTCTGGAGTGAAAAATATGTGCGGACAGAGTTCGTAATTACAAAATTTACCCAATAGTCGAAAACAACTTTTATGGAGGATATTAAAATATTCAGTTAATTAATATAGCTTCGTGGGAAAACAAATGAAAGCAAGAAGCGAATGAATATTAAATTAATAAAGTCAAGTAACCCGCAAAAGCCACCGCCGTCGCCCGTGGCACGTACTTTACAAATGAACTGACTTTCATTTAACTTCCTTTGATTTATTTGAATACACAAATGCGATAGAATTTTATTATAATTTTCCGGCGAACTTACGACAGTAGAGAGAAGTGGACTCAAAATATTGGAGAACATTTTAGAAACTATCAGACAAAGGCGCTTATCTAAACTATATTATAATTGAATATTTTTTTAGTATGCATGAACTTTGTGACAATTCATATTCTCCTTTGCATTGCGTTAAAAAAAATATAGTTTTCATTGTGAATTATCCGAGTTTACTGGATCATCCTTAGGATTAACACATTACAATTTACAATACAATCAGGGTGACGATGACGCTTGAACATATTATTGGCCGAAAATAACATTATATGACCCAAGTTGGTAAAAATGGCTATTAAAAATATTATCAAGTTTTATACTTATATTTAAACATTGTATACAGCACATAAGTACATGGATGATAGAGCACAAAACTGTTCGATCACAGGATATTTATTTCGCTTCCTCTACAGACAAGGGGACCCATTTTGATGCATCTTTTACGATTCAATTATATGCATTGCAGAAACGGCAAAGCCAGAGATGGTAAAAATAGTCATCTTCCGCACATAAAACTAGTCACCGCAGCAAACTACCTGAGAAAATAACCTTCTTGTTTTATTAGTAACGTTATCTAGGCATAGGGTATCGCTTACGCATAATTGCTGGGAAAGGATTGTTGTTTTCCCAAATGAATTAAACATAAATACCGAGATCACTTGCCTACGTAGTAGTTTATTTTGTAAACTAGTTTTATTAACATATTCACAACATTTAGATAATTTATATCAGAGAGGATGCGAAGTCAATTTGCGCACTTCGCAGCCTCATGATTGATTTTATGGTAGCTTCGGATAATAAGTTTAATAAACTAGATGTTGTAAAATTACCAAAAGAATTTTGAGATAAACAGATTAACGCGATATTTATTGTGAACAATCGAAGTTAGAAATGTCAATGAAATTTTATTTTACAGGTTTTATGTATACTGACTTCATACGTGTCTGCTTTTTATGTTAATCTTTTGAAGTAACAAAAGAGCTATTTATAACATTAAAAAACGGAACACGTTTATTTTCAATTTAAATATCATGCAATTTAAGTGAATATTTCGATAAAATATTAACATTAGGACCCAATAAACCGCACTCGACCAAGTAATTTGCACAGGACGAATAAGATATTCCGAGATTTGTAGTATATAATATTTTATAATTAGATATCCATATTTTTACTGTGTTCAAAATGTGCTTCACAATTAGATTTCTATAATAACTAACGACATACAGGGATCGCTCGAACTCTTTCTAAAAACTAAATGCTGACATTCTAAAACATAATTGATTTTCTTTGATTTAAAAAGTTCATCTGAGGAAATTATGGGGAAATATGAGAAATATAATTGTATGAAATGTCTTAAAATACGAAATTATTCTAAAAGAAAAAAAAACAAATTTGGGCAAATAATGCAATGTTTTACATTCAAAGCACGTAAATACAATTTATCCGCAATGTTTAGGATTCGAATACAAGTCAAGTATCCACCGTTCGATTTTATAAAGTTCTATACCACCGTACAGAGGATATTTGCGAATATTTGGTATTCCTTCGTTAGTCCATACACTTGTAAAACACATTGATTTGCATCAAAATATTATATCAGATAATTGCATCGGTAAGGTTTTATACTTTTAAATCTTAGATACCTATTATTTAGTCGCATTATTTCCACAATACAATATTAAATATTTTTTCCAACCACCCGCAATGATTCGAAAGTCGAATTGCAACTAAATCTTAGGGTTGAAGAGAGATTATGGTCTTATTCATCAATCTGTATATATGATCATAACATGATGGATTTAAAGATTTTTGAGAATTCGGCATAGGTAGTTATGATACATTTCTTGACTGAGGCCTTAGCTGTAGGGAAGCCAACCTTGTACAGGGAAGTCGTATATCCACGGTTACACATATCGAACTACGTCCTCAATATGAAACAGATATCAGACCTTGAATCAACAATTTCCCCGTTTCTTGCTACTAAAGCGTCGCGTGCACACGAATGAACTACTTGTCGCGGCGACTGTCGGGCAAACCAAAATCTTTCCCGACTTTATGATTGTATTATATGTTGCCAAGTTGCAATAATCATAGTGTTTTGGATATTTTTCGAGTTTTATCAGAGTTCGATGGGCTTCGGAGGCAGGTTCAACGACATGGAAATATTCTGTGCGAGACAAGGGAACAGGCGTGCGCGACAAGATGGGATACTTTTGTGCAAGAAATTTGATAGATGGTACACGTGATAGATGTGGCGATGTGAGTCAAAGTAGATGGCGCTATGGTCGTTCGTAGGATATTTATGATATAACTCCCATAAACTATAGTTCTATTGGCGCTAAGCAGAATTACAAAAATAAGCCCGAATGTATAAGATAATTGACGATGTGTGAAAAGTTGCTATTTACAATTAGCAACTTTTTGCGCTATGCCTCATTAATATCTAACAAATGGTAGCCTTTTTTATTTATAAATGGTTTTATGCAATTACATATAGGTATATTCGCCAATACAGTTATAGTTTGAAACATCCAATTTTTGGGGAGTTATAGCAAAACCGGCGACGAACGACTGTGGCGAAATCTAGATGAATGCACAAACCCCGGAAAATTCAATTTAGCGCTCCGCTGCGCTGCCGCGCCGCCGTATCGCTTTTAGAAAAGTGACAAGTAGTCGCCTAGTGTGACCGATCCTTAAATCGCTACGCAGCGGGCGTGCTTGCACGGAGGGTGACTGCGGAGGTCGCCTCGCTCGGTGCCACTGAACTGGGCGTGCTGTCTTGTGTTAGTATTCCGAGCGACATGTGCGTTGTTCGGAATGAATTATAATGACCATTTCGGTGGAACCTTGTGGCGTGGGCCAACGTGGATGTATTCAGGGCGAGCTATGCATACCTACTGTATTTATTTAGAAGCAGCGCCTGTAATGCGTCATAATCTTAGGACAACTGATAACTAGGGACACCTCATCATCATGATGAGAAGTTGTAAGTATTTACTTACTAAGTCACGCCCACATAAATACCTACAGGTCGTTCGTTCTAACCTGAGGCGAACAAATAGTTACATTCACAAAGCTGGGCATGACGGTGGGCATAAAATTGTGTGAGCGTTGCAAAGGGCATGTATAGTTTTAAATCATATTACCGCTCTCACGAGACATATAAAACGTTAGTTTTTATATCAACCTTCCAAGCATGCTGAATTAGAGTAATGCATTTGTGTGAGTACTGCGTCGCCTCAAGTTAGGCCGTCCGGCCTATAACTATGTTCAGCTAGGAACGCCCCCCGAAGAAAGCTGGAGAAGAAATTAAGTATCTCTTTCATTACTGTCACATTTTTATATCGCATCTTCTCTCTAGACTAGACTAGGCTAGGCTCCAGCGCCGAGTGATACGACAAGGCCACCTCAGCACGTGGTCGCGCGGTTCGCTTCGCCACGCACCGACACCGCCCCCCCCCCCCCCTCCTCCGCCCCGCCCCGCCGCGCGTCTGGCCCCAGGTACTCGTCCGCCCGCAAGGTAATTCGACGAAAAAATAACCAAAAAAACATCTTCACGTATTCAAAGTGATTCTTTTCTGCTCCGCGAATACAATGCGCCGCTCGCACGCATTCGGTGCGGTGCGGGGCGCGGGGGCAGAGGGGCAGCGCTTCTCTCGAACAGTTTTTGGAGTGCTAACGAGAGCCCCTGTGGAGAAACGCGAAGACGACTGTGTAGGTAGCGAGGGGCCGACTGTTGACAAATATTAATGACTAGCTGCGGTACCCGGCTCCGCTCGGGTTAGTGTCGGCTAAATTATCTCATGGATAAAAAGTAGTCCACATGACTGGTCCAAAATAGGGTCAAACTGGTTCAGGACAATGTATCCATGTACCAAATTTAATCAAGATCGTTCGAGCCGAAATAGCACAATTTAATGAGAAACATCCAATAATTCCCATTTAGAGCTTCGTTGACGTTTGGTGGCTATTTAAAAAAAAAACATTTGCCGCGAGATCCTTTCTGCACTTTCACTGCTACATTGCTTACCTAGTAAGTAACGTGTAACGTAGGTAAGTTTTGCGTGGACTCCAACCCACAGCCAGCCTCAACATCGAAAACAGTAACCCATCTCGAACCTGACTGCTCCCAGAGATGCTATACATTGATAAAATACGCATATAAATCAGGTAAGTGGTTCGCATGTTATAAGACTTTAAGACTCACTACTTACCCTTCTGGTAATGAAGCGTTATATTATGTAATCTATACGTTTTTAGTAGAATCAGGCTAGACGTAGATACAATGCACATCTAAATCGAGTAATTGGTTCTCAAGGATTTTATTCTGTTGGTCGCTCCTCCGGCGATTTAGCGTGATGCCAAGTAGTCCTAAAGTTGCAGGAAATACCAAGCCGTACTTCAGTAAAAGTAAGCGCTGCCACCGCAAAGCCGAGCCGTGCATAGCATTGCAGTTTGTATGACAGCCCCATCTTAGCGTAAGCGGAACTGAATTCTATTTAGCCAATCCTAATTCCCGGGTAGTTAAATGTACATGTACTAAGTTTTACAAATCGCTAGTGCCTTGAAAATTCGCCAAACGGACACCAAACAGTCACGACGTCTGCCCTCCCCCCGCCGCCGCTCCCCGCCACCGACCCCGGCTCCTCTCCCCCTAGTGTGAAGTATCGCTACCGGCATCGTTTTCGCAGCCCCGTTAAAGTTCTAAAGCCCATGGGCACATAAATTGTAGCCTATGTGTTATTCTGATGTATAAGCTATATTATTGTAAAGTTTCATTAGAATCCATTCAGTAGTTTTTACGTGAAAGAGTAACAAACATCCATCCATCCATCCATCCATCCATCCATCCATCCATCCATTATTACAAACTTTCCCCTTTATATTATTTATTAGATACCTAAGGTTTACCTATCAATATTTAATTCGAATATTTTTGGAAATAATATTTGTAACCGTCCACTAATAAACGGAATGAAGAAAGTTTTCTTAATATAATATTTACATTATATCTAAGATAACAATGGCGTACGCTTCCGGGTTTTGAATTGCTGAGAGACTATTTTCATACAAAATCATCCTCTTGCAATACATTTGCAGGCGCGGGGAGAAATATTTAATAAATACATCCGCTGTACCCGAGGCTGTACCTATCTGCTCTATTATAATGTCGGTAAGAGTTCCTTGTAGTCTTCAACTATAATGTGTGGGTAGGTAGATACTTAATTACCCTTTTTAACTTTAACTAAATAATTTACTGAGCGAAGCGTCTCCGTTTGTTCAATGTTCAAAATGTACAATACTTTATTTTTGTGACAGGACCTAAAAGCGTTAGGTATGTACTTAATATAGTGAAAAACAGAGGGCTAAAATAATAGGGGAATTTAATTTGAATTTGTTCAATTTTAAGCTCTCTTACCGATCCAGGCTTCTTCCAGAAAACTTCAATTAATCTGGTAGTATTGTATTGACTACTCTTAATTTTGTTAAAAGTCGCCTCCTTTCCAGGGGCAGTAATTGCGAGAGAAAACGCACCATTATGGCTCATTCTAGGCAGACTGGTTCGTGGCGCGATCCGGCCTTACTGAGAGGTAGTCGCTTGAGTGCGAGACAGGTATTCATGCATGTCCGAGGTAGCGCTGCGCTCTACATAGGCATATATAAATTATCCATGACATAGGTAGGGTACGTGTCTGCTTGTCTGGTACACGAGCCGCTCATTGACGGCAAGAATACCATCACGTGCCTAGCGGCTGCACCTAGGCACGTTCGATTTTTTCCTATTTGCAGTACAACTCGACTCCACTCATAGTTAAGTATCTATTTCACTTTACTAAAACGGATGGATAAGCAGAGGCGTTTCTTTATGCCTTCGAATAGTAATCTGTATGATTATCAGACTAATGAAAATTCAACCCTTTCAATTGTCCAGCAGGACTGGACTTAATTTGGTTCAAACCACAGAAGAGAAAAGGAATGAGAACTTTCATATGGTCATGACTCGCGACTCCGACGTATGAATAAAGTGTGCAAATAATCGTATGAGAGTCTCTACACAGTCCAAATATCTCCACCGCGCGCCAGTACCTTTCTATGCCCCTGCAAAATATAATTTATAATATATAGTAATTTAACACCCAAGCAAACATATGTAAGTTTGGGTTGGTAGTCTTAGAAAAAATGAGCTGGTCTTACAATAAGCGCTAGATGGCACATCTCCTTCCGCTTTGGATCTGAGGTTAAAACCCCGTTACCTTTGTCTGACACGGCAATTTATCATTTTTCCAGGCGACGTCGCGTTTAACAAGTACAGATAGAGTGCAAATGAATGATAAGAGATTGAATACGCCAATGAATGAAGCTAAAATTTGGGGCTTACCAAAGCACTAAATCGTCCGTCCATGAAATCTTCAGAATGTGTACAAATACAGGTTTTAAAAATGAATGACTCAGAATCTAACATTTTTTTTTCCCGGAACTTAGGTATTTTGGCCAAAAACACAAAATATGCGGTATCATTTGCTGCAAAAATGGCCCGCCAAATTTCTTTTCAATGTCTAATAAAATGGGTTAATAGGTATATATGTGTTCAGGAATCCAACAACTTTTTTACACAAAAGCGAGTTTTTTTATTAAAAATACACAGTTTTCGCTCTCATAAACTCGGCAGAATTGGGCAGCCCAATCTGTCGTCACTCATTTGTTTTTAATTCTTATCAGATCGATAATTTCAACGAATCCAACAAATTTGTTACTGGCAACACCTATATTTTGCTAATGGCCAAATAAAGTAAACCGCATAATTTTCCCGCCCATTTTTTAAATTATAATGATAATAAATGATATAGACGAACATACTTTTAACAGAATCCAACAAAAAATTTACATGCCAGTCAGTTTTGCAGCGTATAACGTAACATTGAATTTCGCGCTAAAATAGCTTGGCGAAAGCGGGTGGAAGGCGGCGCGGTGCGGAGGCAGTGCGGCGCGGTGGCGTGGGAACGGTGGCGGCGGTAAGAAAGGGTTTAGCCTGTGTTAGTGATACCGATTACGAAGTAATTATTAGTATTATCTTTGGTGATACTTATGTATAGTTCCTTTTCATGCGTAGTACCTGCATAATGGACAAGAGTTTATAAAGTGTGATGTGAAATTTGAATTAATTAATTCGCCAATTTCGACCAAGTCAATTTTGTAATTGCTAGTGATCGTCGAATATACACATGTAAATGAGTAAAATACTTTGGTAAAAGTTGAATACAATTTGAGTTATTTTATTTGTATGCAAGATGATTCCGCGAAGATAAATCACTGAAATTAGATAAACTACATATTTATAAATCACAAATTGATTCACGGTGGATTATACATACATTCATGAATGAAGAACGTGATATATCACGTTCTTGGATTCAGTGCCGCACTAGCTTAGTACGAAAAAGTATATTTACTTATTGAATTATGTTGTGCCTTGGGCGTCAGGGCAAATAGGAGCCGAAAGCGCTAGACCCGAGCACGCCTGTGAAATACCCCGCAATTCGCTTGCACCGGTCATATAATACTGACCATACATTTAAAAGTATGGAAAATTTACTGTTTCGAGCGTATTCAAATGCGAATATCTAGTTAATTACTCATCAGATTTTAGTAAAGTTTCATCAATTCAAATAACACGTTGAAGACTCCATAAGCATAAAAAAAGATCGTCGGTGTATAAAGTACCGGTGAAAATGTCTCAAAACATTTTTTTTAATTTTAAATGTATGAAATATATATACCGTCCATCTTTTTTGTTTATGGAGTCTCTGGTGTGCTATCTTTAATGGTGAAAATCTCATTTAAATCTGACCATTAATTTCCAAGATATTCGCAAGTGAATACTGTCGAAACAGTAAAATTTCCATACATTAAAAACTTAAAACAATTTTTAAAAGGCGTTTTCACCGGTCTAAAGAAAATGTGTTTTATTACGAAAATAGAAAACGTTGGATCGGTTAAAATGGCTTTAACAATGTTTTAAATGTAAAGGTATTGAAAATTTACTGTTTTGAGCGCATTCGAAGGCGAATATCTCGTAAATTAGTCGTCAGATTTTAATACAGTTTTGATCATTTAAAATAACACGTGAACGACTCCATGAGCATGAAAAACCGGCCATGTGCGAGTCTGACTCGCACACGAAGGGTTCCGTACCGTTGAACAAGACATAACACAAACAAGTTTTGCATGTAATCTTAACTTTTTTTTTATTCCATATGTTTTTCTTATGGAGTCTTTGACGTGCTATCTCTAATGGTGAAAACGTCATTTAAATCTGTAAATACGGTACATACATTTGCATCGGTATAAATGCCTCTTTCTTTAAAATTCGTTTAAAAACCTTTGAAAATTTTAAATGTGTGAAAATATGAATACCGTTGATCTTTGTTTGCTCATGGAGTCTTCAACCTATTACTTTCAATAGTGAAAACTTTATTTAAATCTGACCATTAATATCTGAGATAATCGCATGTGAATATTGTCGAAACAGTACATTTTCCATACATTTAAAATTTGAAACAATTTTTGAAATGCATTTTCACCGATCTAAAAAAACATGAAAAATGTGTTCTATATCGAATATAGATAACGTTGGATCGGTGAAAGTGCCCTTAACAATGTTTTAAATTTAAAAGTATTGAAAATTTACTGTTTTGAGCGCATTCGAATGCGAATATCTCGTAAATTAGTCGTCAGATTTTAATACAGTTTTGATCATTTAAAATAACACGTGAACGACTCCATGAGCATGAAAAATCGGCCATGTGCGAGTCTGACTCGCACACGAAGGGTTCCGTACCGTCATACAAGACATAACACAAAAGAGTGTTGTATGTAATTTTGACTATTTTTAATTCCATATTTTTTGCTTATGGAGTCTTTGACGTGCTATCTCTAATGGTGAAAACCTCATTGAAATCAGTATATACGGTACACACATTTGTATCGGTATAAATACCTCTTTCTTTAAAATTCCTTCAAAAATTTTTGAAAATTTTAAATATGTTATTTGTTTTCTCATGGCGTCTTCAACCTGTTATTTTGAATGGTGAAAACTTTATTTAAATCTGACCATTAATTTCTGAGATATTCGCATGTGAATAATGTCGAAACAGTACATTTTCAATACATTTAAAACTTAAAACAATTTTTGAAAGGCGTTTTCACAGGTCTAAAAAAAACATGAAAAATGTGTTCTATATCGAAAATAGAAAACGTTAGATTGGTACAAATGCCTTTAACAATGTTTTAAATGTTAAGGTATTGAAAATGTACTGTTTTGAGCTCATTCAAATGCGAATATATCATAAATTAGTCGTCAGATTTTAATGAAGTTTTCATCATTTTAAATAACACTTCAACGACTCCATGAGCATGAAAAACCGGCCATGTGCGAGTCTGACTCGCACACGAAGGGTTCCGTACCGTCTTACAAGGCATAACACAAAAAAGTTTTGTACGTAATTTTGACAATTTTTTAATTCCATATTTTTTGCTTATGGAGTATTTGACGTGCTATCTCTAATGGGGAAAACCTTATTCAAATCTGTATATACGGTACATACATTTGCATCGGTATAAATGCCTCTTTCTTTAAAATTCGTTTAAAAACCTTTGAAAATTTTAAATGTGTGAAAATATAAATACCGTTGATCTTTGTTTGCTCATGGAGTCTTCAACCTATTACCTTGAATGGTGAAAACTTTATTAAAATCTGACTATTAATTTCCGAGATATTCGCATGTGAATACTGTCGAAACAGTACATTTTCCATACATTTAAAACTTAAAACAATTTTAAAGAGGCTTGTTCACCGGTCTGATAAAAACATGAAAAATGTGTTCTAAATCAAAAATAGATAACATTGGATCGGTGAAAATGCCTTTAACAATGTTTTAAATATAAAGGTATTGAAAATTTACTGTTTTGAGCGTATTAAAATGCGAATATCTCGTAAATTAGTCGTCAGATTTTAATGAAGTTTTCATCATTTAAAATAACACGTCAACGACTCCATGGGCATGAAAAACCGGCCATGTGCGAGTCTGACTCGCACACGAAGGGTTCCGTACCATCGTACAAGATATAACACAAAAAAGTTTTGTATGTAATTTTCATAATTTTTGGTTCCATATTTTTTGCTAATGGAGTCTTTGCCGAGCTATCTCTAATGGTGAAAACCTCATTTAAATCTGTGTATACGGTATAAACATTTGTATCGGTATAAATGCCTCTTTCTTTAAAATTCCTTTCAAAAAATTTGAAAATTTTAAATCTGTGAAAATATGAATACTGTTCATCTTTGTTTGCTAATGGAGTCTTCAACCTGTTATTTTAAATGATGAAAACTTAATTAAAATCTAACGACTCAATAACGAGATATTCGCATTTGAATACACTCAAAACAGTAAATTTTACATACTTTTAAATTTAAAACATTGTTTAAGGCATTTTCACCTATTGAACGTTGCCTATTTTCGATATTGAACATATTTTTCATTTTTTTTTTAAATCGGTAAAAAATCCTTTTAATTATATTTTTGAAATTTTACTGTACAATTTTGACAGCATTGACATGCGAATATATCGGATATTAATGGTCAGATTGAAATGAGGTTTTCACCATTAAAGATAGCAAGTCAAAGACTCCATAAGCGAAAAAAGATGGACGGTATTTTTATTTCCATACATTTAAAATTTAAAACATTGTTAAGACGCATTTTCACCGATACTTTATACACAGACGATCTTTTTTCATGCTAATGGAGTGAATATACTGATAAGTTGAATACATTATCAATTTTCTCTAGCCACATAAAAGTCAATATGAAGGAAACATAAAATGCACTTATTTTTTTTAATTCAAATAAAAATCCGGTGGGTATAACATTTTATTTACTTTTTTAATCATATAACAACATATTAAAAACCGGCCAAGTGCGAGTCGGACTCGCACACGAAGGGTTCCGTACCATCGTAGAAAAAAAACAAAAAAATCACGTTTTTTGTATGGGAGCCCCCTTTAATTTTAATTATTTTTTAATCTTACCTATATGTTGTTATAGCGGCAAAATAAATACACACTCTGTGAAAATTTCAACTGTCTACCTGTTACGGTTACTGAGATACAGCCCTGTGACAGACGGACAGACGGACGGACGGACGGACAGCGGAGGCTTAGTAATAGGGTTCCGTTTTCACCCTTTGGGTACGGAACCCTAAAAAGTAATAAATAAATAAAATACATACATACTCTGTGAAAATTTCACCTTCCTACTTATTACGGTTCATAAGATAGAGCCCTGTGACAGACGGACGGATGGACGGACGGAGAGCGGAGTTGGCATCCTTTGGGTACGGAACCCTAAAAAAGTAGTATTCAGAGTGGGCGGTCTAACTTGACGACCCGGATTATGTCCGTCCTATGTATTATTTTGCATGGTTAGTCCAGTGATAATCCGTATAAAATGATTACAGTTCACTCTGAATACAACTGCTAGAATCTACGAGTCGAGCCGGTTATAAAGATGTGTCACTTGCCATAGAAAACATACACGAGTTATGCACGTACATGACCAATTTATTTACCAAAATCATCCGAAATGCTCGCCAGCTCCCAACTACGCGCTCGCTTTAGGTACATTCGATTATGCACCACCAAAGTAATTATTAGTATTATCTTTGCCACCACACTCCAAAGCCCCGCGCCTCGAGCGTTTCGTTGCCTCGAGCAAAGGTCGGCGCACACGCACACTTACGCAATCACACATATTGAAACACGTGCCTCAGCCGCCGCTGCCGTCCCGCTTCGGCCTGCCTCAGCCTACCACCCGCGCTCATCTTGCCGTTTTAGCGCGAAATTCAAAGTTGCGTTAAACGCTGCAAAACTGACGGTCGTGTAACTTTTTTGTTGGATTCTGTTAAAAGTATCTTCGATTATATCTTTTATTGTCATTATATTTCAAAAAGTGCGCGGGCCAATTATGCTGTTCACTTTATTTGGGCATTTGCAAAATATATGTGTTGCCAGTAACAATTTTGTTGGATTCTTTGAAATTATCGATCTGATTAGAATTAAAAAACAATGTGTGACGACAGATTGGGCTGGCCAATTATGCCGATTTTATGAGAGCGAAAACTGTGTATTTTTTAAAAAAAACCCGCTTTTGTGTAAAAAAATTGTTGGATTCCTGAACACATATATACCTATTAACCCATTTTATTAGACATTGAAAAGAAATTTGGCGGGCCATTTTTGCAGCAAATGATACCGCATATTTTGTGTTTTTGGCCAAAATACCTAAGTTCCGGGGAAAAAAAATGTTAGATTCTGAGTCATTCATTTTTAAAACCTGTATTTGTACACATTCTGAAGATTTCATGGACGGGCGAATTCATGCATGTCTCAAATGCCCCATTCAACGGAGTAGAAGAACCGTAAACAGATCTGTGAATTGCTCCGTACAGGGCAAATACCTAGCACCCGTCATGAAAGAGACATCAAAATAGGCAATAATCGAATAATTGATACTTCATGGCTTCTACCTACCCTTCGGAAAAGCAGGGGCTCAATATTTATATACTACCGTATATTTATGTACACTCCACATATATGGTTGCTAGACTCAAGTGGCAGTGGGCAGGCCACGTGTGTCGCAGAGATGGCCACAGATGGAGTTTTGATGTGGAGGTTTGATGTAGGGTACACAGGTAAAAGAAGCGTCGGCAAACCGCCAGCACGTTGGTCAGACGATATACGTCAGACAGCAGGTGACAACTGGAGAAGATAAACAGGAGACCGCACAACTTGGCGAAGTCGGGGGGAGGCCTACGTCCAGCAGTGGACAGCAAAAGGCTGAAGAAGAAGAAGAAGACATATACTGAGATTTATAGACATGCCGACAGTCTTCCGACTATCAGTTTTGACACAGAATGTATGGAGCGAATGTATAATTTGACAGTCGGAAGCCATACTTTGGCTAAGCCGAGCATGAGTAATGTCTATGAATCTCAGCAACTAAAGCTACACATATACATATCGGCATGTATATGACTACCCAGCTTAGGTAACGGGACTGTCTGGAAACTTTATTATCGTTCAATATCCCTCCCCTTGGATCCTCATAAATTCTCAAATCTGGGCAGAGCATGTTGATCAAACAAAAACCATTTTAGCCTAGGATCTTTAAATTTTATGTTCCACTAGGTACTTTATAAAGTGAAACTATAATTCGCATGAAACCAATTCCATCCGTAGGAGTTTTCAGCTGCAAGCGAGGCTGCGAGGTACGTGCTTTATGTCTATGTGGCTTATTTGAACAAAAACACATTAAGTGCGAGTCTGATTCGCGCATCGAGGGTTCCGTACCAATTTGTATCTAGATAGTTTATCTATCATGGCATAAAAAAAAGTGTTTTCTTAATTTGCGTTGTGAGGGCCTTGTTTTTTGCCAACTTTCATAAATGTAGGTCAAAGAACCCTATGTTATTTGCGAACTGATTTATTTGCGAATGTCAAAATATGAGGCACAAATATATTTTGATCGCGTTGACTTAGCCCCGGTTGCACGAAGAGATGGCCGAGTTAATCAATGTTCAAACTCGCCACTTTTAGTAATCCGCATAGAGTTCCTTTCATACTGTCCACACAAAGTGACGTGTTTGATCATAATTTGACGTTGATTTTGATTTTTTGTCCTTTCATGCACTCGGCCCTTAGAGGCTCCAAGGAACCATAGACCTATGTCGTTCCTGATAAAAAGCATTTTGACAGACCGAAGAGAGAGGGACAATGAAGTAATCTTGTAAGAACCCTAGCGAGAAAGAATATCTGTTTTTATTAACCAACGAAATGATCAACGGAAGCAGGTAAAAAATCCTTACCGATTCGAGAAAGGAAACATTAAAAGGAAAACCTTGTTACTCCCACAACCCCTCGGGACAAGACGTGGGACGTAGGTAAAGGAAAACAGGAAAGTCGACCTCGTTCATTCGTTCCTTGCTGCAAGAAAGTTGTAAGTCGCGGGCACGAGACTAGCCCAGCGTTAATCGTATTAAAATACATAATGACTTCGCATCCTTTCGGTGGACATGTTTCCAGAGGGGTGGTGCGGGGCGGCGGCGAGGGGGGTGGGCGCGGATTGGAAAACTTCCCAAATCCTATTTCGTTGGGCGCTATGAATAACAAGTTTCCAGGCTTTACAAGCCGCAGAAGAAAATCTGGGCGAGATTCACTAACCGTGAGCCTTTCGAATAACTTACTTTGCATAGGCTCGAATTCATTTTCATCACAGCAATAAAATAACATTGACAACATATTATAAGATTTAAAAGAATATGGCGTTAATCCATACTAAATGCGGATGTCAGTCTGTTGCATTTTAACGCCTAAACCGGTAAACCAATTTTGATGTACTTTGGTATACAGATAATATGGATCCTGGATAAGGATATAGGCTACCTTTTGTGGACAAAATTATACATGAAGGGGGTGAAATACGGGACGAAAGTTTGCATGGGGAACTCGTATAATATCCAGGAAATAATTCTGCCCGACGTCAGCCCAAAACAACATTGACCAGAGAGGAGCCGGGTATCTCAGCTACTTTTGAATAAACTTTAAATATAAATCCACTTACTTACCTAAAACAACTTCCACTGCGTGGGAAAAATTACCTACCGCATAATTAATCATTCATGCCACTTTTATACTACTCCCGATACTATTTTTTTTTACCCCTGCTGGAGCTGGAGACGCATGAAACTGGGTACCCCCACACCTGACACGTCATTAAATAAAAAAACTGTTTAAAATGAACCGGACAAGTGCAAGTCTAATTCGCACACTGAGGGTTCCTCATATAGATGTAACGTTTCAACTTATTAATTAGATTTAATAAAATATTTAATTTCATTAATCTTCTTATTTACTATTATATTTTTTTTTCCTTTACTTGTGCTGTGGAAACTTGATTGTTGCCAAATTTCATGATTCTTGGACTTTAGGCTTTGGTTTATTTGAGTGACAAAATTATAATGCCACATTGAGAAAACGGACCGTTAGCAAAACGCTATTTTCACTCTGCTAATGGCAAAACGGTTATTTCATACCGAATACTCGTTTAAAATTAACACAAAATCTCTGCTATTATTAACCGAGTCACGGTTGCTATTAGCAGATTACAGTGTAAGCTGTATCGTAACCAATTTATTCGGTTGTAAATAGCAAATATACGGTTGCATTTGACATTTGCATTTTTTCAGTGATATATTTTATCTCGTTGACTCATTTTTGCAGCTTCAATGGGACCATAGACCTAAGGATATACTTCCACACCTCGCTCCACACGTACACGAGAAAAGGGTCTTGAGAGACAATCAAGTAACCCTAAAATTCGTGGTTGATATCTCTTCTTACTTTAATTAGCTCATGCAGCTGGGTCATATTCATCTTAATTCAAATGCCCTGGAGAAATTGAGATCGATCTATTTGAAACGCGTGTAAATACACTGAAGACAGTTGGGAGTATGGGCACACGCTCAAGATATACCTAAGCAGGAAGTGAGCACATAGATCTGTGACATACCTTAAATAAAATTCACATATAGGTACTCACATGCACACTGGCGGTATTCCACTACACTTCACGATTAATTAATTGGTCAATCCAAGCGGCTCGCGGAAAAACGTGTAGACCGGCTCACGCGCATGCGCGTAGCGTGAAGCCTCCTCAATGTGAAGCCACCGCCGCCGTCGCTGGCCCTCGGGCGGGGACGCACTGCGCCGGCGCCGGCGGACCGCATCTCCCCTCGCCACTTCTCGAGCATACCTCGAGCTACCTGCCCGGCGACGAAAACAAAAGAACAGGTGGATAAATATGCACAGGTTGGGTCGGCCGGCGCGCGGCGTGGCGCGGCTACCTGCCTCGCGACGTCACGCCGCCGCCGCCGTCGCCGCCTCCGGGCGCGGTCAACTAGTGCGTCTCGCCTCGGCGATGCCTCGTTTGATATCGATTTTTGGTTAAAAAGGTTCTTAAGGAATTAATTCCTAAGAATTCCTAAGAAGTTTTAATTCCTGATGAGAGCATCCCTTTTTTTGTTTGGGCTAATTTTTGCGATTGAAACGAGACAGCCAGAGCCCGACGTCTCGCTTAGTTAGAGCATCTCGGAATAAATCTTTCGAAATGTGACCAACCGTCATAACGAGTGAAACCGGTTTTTTTTTATTGTTTCGTTAAAGAAATTTGAAAAAGTTAAACATAACCTTTACTAAATTGGTAGATAATGTTACGCTCTTTAAAATTACATTCAAATCCATAAAAGTTTCTGTTAATATCAGCAGCAAACTTGAAAAAGAATCAACGTATTCCAGGCTTCAGATTTTTTTCCATACAAAAAATATTATTTTGAAAATTTTTTTTTACTTACCTACATTTTGTTAACTGAAATTACACATGTTTTTATTCATGTTCTCATTCCATAAGGTTCAGGAACTTATCGCAAACAAACCACACGCATTGGCGAGTATCATAAACTTAATTTATTTCCCATATCACAAGAGTGGCTGCAAAGCATACCCTACGCCGTCGTCAAGGTCTACAAGTAGACCGGGGTAGATACGGTTTGAGAAGCACATGAAATCCGAATGATATTTTTTTTCTCAGAAATATATAATTTCATGTTCATATGCTTACATTAAGTTTGCAACATTTAGCGGGGCCCGGAAGATAGAAAAAAATATTAAAATGTATTAAAAAATATATATCTCTTAAACAAATATTTAGAAACGGTATTAAAAAAATGTATATGTTAAGTCTTTTAAGGCGTAATGTAACTGTGAATTTGCAACAATTTTGTAATTACGGAAATGTATTTAAAAAAATGTTTTTACTAAAAAAAAATTATGCCGCGAACCTAACTTGCTATTGCTATATTTCTTTCTAGAATATGTAAAAGCAAATTAAATTCTTTAGAAACTAAACAACGACCGATTTTATACGTATTTCGAATTTTTTGTTTAGCTTTTGTGTGAATGTAAACATTATAAATGAAAAAAAATGTGCTTCCAATATTTGCAACATTTTACAAATTTCACAGAATATAGAGTTTGCGGTCAGTTTCCAATTTCAGAAAATAAAATACAATTTTCATTATTTGCTTTGCAGATATTAAATATTACAGATATTAAAAGTACAAAAAAAAATTACACAGTTCCGTAAATAAGAAATTGTTGCAAATTCACAGTAATATTACACCTAAAATTAGCTAAAATATAACATTTTTAAATAACATTTCTAAATATTTGTTTAGGAGATATCATTTTTTAAACATATTTCATATTTTATTTCTATCTTCCGGACCCAACAAAATGTTGCAAACTTAATGTATACACGTCCACATGAAATACTACGTTTATGAGAAAAAAAAATACATTTCGGATTTAATGTTTTTCTAAGTGCTGATTTAAGGCTAAAGTTCCTGGAGTAAAGGTCGTGTTTGATCTCACGAGTACAGCCTGTCCAATCACGTCGTTCGAACAGGTACCTATAACTTGAGATTTTTAGGGTTCCGCACCCAAAGGGTCAAAACGGAACCCGATTACGAAGCCTCCGCTGTCCGTCCGTCCGTTATTACGTCCCTCCGTCTGTCAAAGAGCTGTATCTCATGAACCGTAATAGGTAGGCAGCCGAAATTTTCACATTGTGTGTATTTATTTTGCCGCTATAACAACGAATAGGTAAAATAAAAATAATATTAAAATAAAATAGGGCCCCAATGTACGAAACCCTTCGTGGGCGAGTCCGACTCGCACTTGGCCGGTTTTTTTGGTATTTTTGGATCATCAGGACTCGATCGTTCTTACCTACAGTTGGACTAGGTGGCACTTTTGTCGAGTTTTAGATTTTTTTAAACTGACCATTCGAATAACCTGCTAAGGATCGTAGGTATTTTACCGGGGGCCGGCGCCGCTCGGGTAAATATTCAAAACGAAATGTGCCCACGCGGAGCCGGGAATCTCGGCTAGTAAAAATTAATTGATCTTTTTAAAGCAAAAATGGTGTTTCTATGCTTATAGCATATACAAGATGTGTCTGGATAGGTTACAGTATGAATTTTTACAAGAGATTTTTGCATAAATATGAATTCTGATCTTTCTTTCACGGCCCCCGTACAAAATTATCACGTGACTTCAACAAAATGTATGGGAACCACGAAAAACACATCTGACTTTGGATTTGAGTTATACAGATTTTTTTCTTTTTATATTTGGGTCCTTTCTAGTCCTTAAGTGTCTCCTACCTATCCCACATCCTGTGTAACGATGAATAGGTCAGGTGGTGAACGAGCAGCCTCAGCGTACCCTATTCAACAGTTGTACTCTCCAACTTGTCATGTATTTTTCCCCCAAAGAAACGTAATAACGTCTGAATTTGATTTTTCGAGAGCCAATAAGTAAGAGTGTTCGTGCACTTTCCCAAACTGACGAAGTGTGCGCGCCATGAATACGTTATGAACGAGGAAAATCCCTTTTTTCCGGGCGAATGTTATCGAAACAAGCCAACTTTAGGGCGGGATGCTACCTGAAAAGTCCGATTTCTGGAACATATGCCATATTTATATCCAAACTTGATCTATAATTCACTTTTTGGAAACACGACATGATTACTTTGATCCTTATTTACTTTTGAATTGTTGTTTTAAGATAGCGATATAATAAAAATATGAAATAAAATAAATGTATTATTCGGTCAGTAATAAACTTTTCAATTTTACGTTTGGGTCTGTACTTTATCCAAAAAGGCAAATTTTGCGTGAATTTCTCGCGAAATAGGACTTCAGATAAGCACGACGAGGTAAAAAAAACTCTACGGTGGTGTTAAGGCGTAAAAGTGTCATTATCCATTAATGAAACCTTTCAAATTATCGGAACGGTGGATTACATTAAGGATATTGCGATTGGAATTCATGAATCCAATAACGAATGATGGATAAAGTAATTTCGTGAAAATGGAGTCGCGAGAGAAAAGCGGCGTTGATCGAGATGAATTGCCTTCTGAAAGCATATTGTTCGAAGAATACTGCTAACTGATGTTACCCATTAGAAACTAATTCATCACTTCTCTTACGAAAATTCATACGCTAGTTTCTGAATTGAGATCAGAGCCGGTAGTCTCAGTTCTCACCTAAATTGGCGTTTACGTAACTTCGAAGTTCCGTAAAAACGTCAAACTCCATACAAATTTTTACTAGATATTCTGTGGTTTTACTTCTTCTAGCTGTCAAAGTCAAACTCGGACTTCCGATTTGTATGAAAACGCGCAGTCGACGTAAACGGCAACGTCGACGTATTTACGGCAACGTTGAGTGAGCTGTCAAATCAAACTCGGACTCGCAAATGTTAGTTCGCTTAATGCCCACTGCGCGCGCTCTTCAATTTCTCTATACATTTGAAAACGCCAGTCGTTGTTAATTGGCGTTACGGTTTGCCGTAACGCCAATTTAGGTGAGAACTGAGACTACCGGCTCAGAGCCCCTAGTCTCAGATGTCACATAAATTATACGCCAAACCGATCGACTGGCGTTTTCAAAAGTATGGAGAACTTGAAAAGCGCGCGCAGTGGTCGTTAAGCGAATTAACATTTGCGAGTCCGAGTTTGAGTTTACTCACCGTCGCCGTTATTAACGTTGCCGTTTACGCCGACTTCGCGTTTTCATACATATCGGAAGTCTGAATTTGACTTTGACAGCTTGAAGAAGTAAAACCACAGAATATCTAGTGAAAACGTTAATGGAATTTGACGTTTTTACGTAACTTGGAAGTTACGTAAATGCGAATTTAGGTGAGAACTCGGACTGAACACTAAGGTAGCAAACCGCTACAACTAAGCATTCATATATACATGTACAATTTCAATAATTTTATCAACAATATCATGAACTAGAACATTAATAATATTATCTTTGACCGAATTATGAATGGGTAATATTATAAATTATGCATCAGATGGAGGACCGAAAGTAACGCCTGAAGCGACTTCCGATTTTAGCAAATATGTACGCTATGCCCACTATCAATGTGCGTAATTTATGAAGAAAGTTTTACTCAAGTAGGCTTTCCCATACAGATGCGAAGTTCTTGCGAATTTCGGTCAGAAATTTTGTGAAAGGATTGTCGACCTTTTTTTACGAAGCAAAATAACTGAGTAATCTGTGCCAGTTTCGAATATTCAATCGGATTACTGATTTGATTCCTTATAATGCATTAGAATCCCTTATAAACTTAATTAATATAAAACAAAACACAATGATCTAATTTTTCCTGTTTCGGAGAAAAAATATATATTAAAATTCCACCAAAAATGTTCAAAGTGTGAGTAACATGGCACACGCTAACAAACATCGCTGCATTGCTAAAATGTTAATTTCGTAAATGTTCCCTAACTGTGTTTTCATTTTTTATTACGAGAAATTAATTTTGTAAACACATATTTTCATTTCAATGTTTTAAATAAAGGAAGTTGATTTCTTTTTGATACAGATACACCCTCTAAAGCGGAGCAGAAATTTAAAAAATCAACCTTTGTATCCTAATAAGCATGTACATTCTAACTGCGGAATTAGTAGAAATTATATTTATTTAGGTTAACTTTGTGCATAGACATTGCATTTGCATTTGCATTCTTAATTTTTTTTACAGACTAAGAATATTTAATAATAAATTAATCATATACTTATCAGATAGTACCGGTACTGACTGATACACAACGCACAGCCTAAACGACTGAATCTACAGATTTTGAATCGGGTGAATTAGGTTAGCTAGTAGAACAAATTTCGATTTTAGCTGTAAGTTTCTAAATTAACAAATAAATCATTTTACATAAGAGCATAAAATAGTCAGAAAATTTCGTTATTTTCTGGCGGTTTTTCGCTCTTTTTCTTGATAAAAGATAAGCCAAAAACTAAGTAAGAAACGAGCGAAATTTCACCATAGTTTTGCAAGAACTTCGCACAAATACAATGCGATATCTTAACTTAATCAAAATGTTTGCTTCTTGCAACCATCTCACCGCGGACCAAACGGTCTATCGTAATGGTATTAATCCACTTATATATAGTTAAATGTGGATATTATTAAATAAAATAAAATATATTTTGGCTGGATTCTCGCACCTATTTGGGAGAGCGTTTATAGCGCGACGGTGACAAAGAGCAAGTTTCTGAAACAAGACCGCGCAAGTTTAATGTATAGATGTCGCTTTACCGAAAGCATATTCACAGCGAATTCAATGCGTTGGACCATGTTGCCCCACGTCACGCGACATTAGATCACGTCGAAGTTAGTTTAAGAAAATGGTCCGAGACGGGGAACCGCCTTTGTATGAATCTTCACCCACTGCTTTAGGCCCAGAGATGTCCCTTTAGAAAAAAATGTATAACATTATATATGCAGTCTAACGTTAGAATTTTACGGGGATTCAGAATTTTCAGAACGCGGACATTGGAACGGTTCTCGAATATTTTAATAAAAAAAAAAATAACACTTATGTCGTTCATGGCTACCGAGAACCGCATATTCAGAAATGATGATTATATAATAACTATCCTAACTAAAAATCATTACTAACTAATATTCTGTCAGAAATATAAGGTTTTTCTATTTTTATTTTTATTTTATTTATAACCTACAATCGGTCTACACGCATTGTCAACTAACGTAGCCCTCCTACCTGAACGTCTCCCGGGCTAGCTGCTCGACATTCGAGGCGCACCTGTCACCCGTCGCACTCCATTAGCCCGGCACCCGAGACGTTCGCATGGGCTCGGCTGAGAACATAACCCCCTGCCACCTCCGCAGAGGTTCCGGCTCGAAAATTACGCTCACTCGACATTCGCTAAGGTGGGCGAACTTTGAGCCTCCTTAAACGATTAAGCGATGAGTGATCTAGTTGGATGTAACATGCGAAAGGACATTCAGGCTAACGACACAATACTGTCAGTTGTTAGTCGATCACATCGAATTCTAGAAGAAACTAAGTATGCTTACAACTTACATTCTTTTATTTAATACAGTTGCATTGGATTCATAATGCAGATAATTTTTCACTCTTCCTAGAGAGGAGGAAACCATGAACAATATTCGAGAAACAATCTCGGAAAACCAGAAAGAAAGCAGTGCCAGTCGTCTATTTCTATCAAATTCGAAACTACACGTCAATCCAAAGAACAAAACATTGTATAACCACTCAAATGATGATCTGGCTTTATTAGTAATATGGTATACATATGTAAATATCACAAGTTTATGTTTAGTTAACGTACGCGTGAACCTGTGGTAAACCAAACGCCATAAGTAATATGTAATGGGTTTCGGACGTTTGAACAAAACACTAAACACGACAAATTGAAACCCAGGTAACACAATTCACACATTTCTATAGCCAGAAAACAAAAGTGATGCTCAGGTAGATCAGTTCTTAAATTGTCCACTCGTTCAAACGTTAAAAGGATCTTTGAGTCTACGGGGAGTTTCCCGGAAGGGACAGCGGGCTTCGCTGTATTGTTAAACCTTTTAGGGAACCTGTCTTCATCTTTTGAGATAAGCTGAAGACACTCAGATTGAAAGAAAAAGAGGTACAGAATAAGCTGCTTGACCGCTCTACCATTCTTCTTGTGCTTTTCAGGTAGAAATGGGGTTCCTAAAATTATATTATGTTAATATTATTTATCATGCCCACGGCATTAGTGAGGTAAGCAAAACGAGTAGGTGGGGTTTTTAACCGACTTCAAAAAAGGAGGAGGTTAACAATTCGTCGGAATCTTTTTTTTTATAAAATAAAAGAAATCCATATGTTTACACACATTTAGAAACACCGTGGCAATCAAATCATTTCGTAATTTTGCAGCAATCATACGCGTCGTCGACATCGGCAAATTAATAGAATTTATAATCTTCATAGTTATTGCTGTAATGGTATTAGATTGATTTTGAGAAAAATAATGCTTTATTTTAACCTAAATTAAATAATTACGGGAACGACGCTCCCAGAATTTGCAGGATTTTTTATCCCTCAGCCTAGACGTTCCTAGTTCACAGAACTAGTGGGTTATTAACGATTATTGACGAGGGCTTACATGTATACATTTTGACCACCAATTTTATTCAATTTTTCGAGTTTGACGTGCGCATGATCCTAACTCATATATAAAACTATCCTAAACTGAAAAATTATATCGTCACGGCTGTCATCTCGACCGGTGTGAGCAGAGCATTCAGAACCATTGAATGTAAAGAAAATTTCCATTCAACAACACTTCAGGAAATCAGGTATTTACTTGAGGTAAATAATTATTTTACGACAAAAAAGGGGGCGGGTATGGTAGGACGTCTCCAATTTGTAAAACCTACCAACCTGACTTAAACCTTTGCCGAATACTTCCGTCTAAGTTGTAAGTGTAAGTAAGTGACAACCAGAAGTTGAAATAAATTAAATAATATACCTATTTTTGTTTACATTCTACACTTTTTTTATGGAGCTGGACTTCGATGGCCAATTGTTTTGAGGTTATTCACGACATCTACATTGAACCATTGCCACCAGATTTTGAAAATTATCAGATGACTAATACTAAGCCTAATGTCAATAATAGCCCAACAGAATACATGAGATTAGGTGCCATGCCAGGACTTTCATTGTATTTGTAGATTATTGTGTAGGCTACATTTTACAACTGAAATTATGTATGTAAAGCCTGAAAACTGTAACCTCATCCCTGGTCTCAAGAGGGTCTGAAGAGTCGAGTAAACGGATTTACGTAATGAACATTGTCCCCAATGTCCCTAATGCACACAGAGCTCCGGGGTCGACGAAAGCCCCGGAGTGTGGTAATTTGCGAATGGGTAAATATTGTAAGGTAAACCTAATTTGCTGATTCCTAGTAGGTAGGTTTTTCCTGAAAACAATAATGGCAGTGAACGTTTGAAAACTGCTAGACACCTATATTTTCGTACGTATTATTTTTAAGTGTATTATTGAATATAACTGGGGTTTTCTCTTGAAATTCTCACCTTTGAGTTACAAAACTTTCGTCCTCGTGAAATGACAGCCACGAAGAAAGTTTTCACCTGTGACTCACCGAGCTGACCCGCTGAACAAAATTGACTAATACCAAACCCACCGTCATGACATAAGCCGAACACACCGTATGTTTATTAACAGGACCTTGCGTTATGAGCACGGCTACATTAAACTAGATGTAAAATATGGACATTTTTTTATTGCCGCTTGGACCAATTCTGTTTATTCGATTCTATGGTACCGAGTAGGCTTAACCCTACCACCTAGTAGGGGAATGGATTTAGAACCATTGAAGAACACGCATTCGTACGACATACAATAATTCAACTCGGAAAGAGAAGGAAAAGTGGGGCATGCACGAGGTCAGAATTTGAACCCACAACCGCTCGCATGAAAGGCAACTCCACACGCGACTGAAGTACAAGCAACGCATAAATTAGGTTTGTTATTATGTGATTACTGACCAAACTGAATTACAACGAATGTTGGATATTACTAGAATACCATTGAAAATATTACGAATGCACAAAGTTTACAATACAACTATCATAACAGAAGCAACTATCATAACAGAAGCAAGAATCATAACGAATGCACAAAGTTTACAATACAACTATCATAACAGAAGCAACTATCATAACAGAAGCAAGAATCATAACGAATGCACAAAGTTTACAATACAACTATCATAACAGAAGCAACTATCATAACAGAAGCAAGAATCATAACGAATGCACAAAGTTTACAATACAACTATCATAACAGAAGCAACTATCATAACAGAAGCAAGAATCATAACGAATGCACAAAGTTTACAATACAACTATCATAACAGAAGCAACTATCATAACAGAAGCAAGAATCATAACGAATGCACAAAGTTTACAATACAACTATCATAACAGAAGCAACTATCATAACAGAAGCAAGAATCATAACGAATGCACAAAGTTTACAATACAACTATCATAACAGAAGCAACTATCATAACAGAAGCAAGAATCATAACGAATGCACAAAGTTTACAATACAACTATCATAACAGAAGCCACTAAACTATTTACCTAACCAAACTGATTAAAAGCGGCGGTCCGGGAAAATTTCCCACTAAACTATTTGGCCCTCCTAAATACGTAGTCCGGGGGAAGGCTGCTGGGCCGGCTCTGCCCGAATTTGTGGGAAATTTAGCGATCGCCGAATAGAATTATCCTTTTCCCGGCCCTTCGTGGACTCGGATCCCAATCTATCGGTCTACACTGCCAGCTAACTCGATCCCATTCCCGCCAAAATGGAGTCGGCTCCAAACGTCGTCGGCTCGTTTCCTAAACTGTTTAGGAAACATCCCGCTTTCCGGATTGGGTTTCCTCGCACGAATCTACCTAATTGCCGCAAAAAAGGCTCGCCTGGCAACGCGAGTTGCTCTTTTCCACTCACGCCGATGACTGGTCGTTTTGAATATTTACGAAATTGGCGCGACCGAGATGAGATCATATTATGTGAAGGTGAAAGGTCGAAGATGGTCTTTGCATTTAGGGGGAAGACAATTGGAGCTTACCTCATAAAAACGACTAAGGCATTTTATTCCGACCATTTCCTACGCACGGTATGATATCGCCCCTATTTCGATAATTTCTACCGCCCGAGATCTTATTCGGTTTTTTTGACCCCCTGAGTGAATTTCTAGATCCGGTCTAGAAACGCTGGTTGTCCGGACATTTTTCTTTGATATTCACCCGATTGATTCCTTTGTAATAATTTGACCGCGAGGGAGCATCTTGTCGTGAAAAGACGTTTCCATTGGGTCAGTATCGTGCCTAGTTTGAACACATCGAGTTGGCGGCAAGATGCTAATGGTTCCCGCCCCCTCCGCCCCCCCCCCCCCCTCCCTCACCGCAGTACCCGCGCGCGGTAACTTGAGGCTGCCGGGCGGTCAAGGCCTCGCCGCGCGGGCACGTCGCGTCTGGGGCGGGAGCTAGCGCCGACGCTAGTTACGTCCTCAGAGTTGGTCATTTAATAATTCCACGTGCCCTTCATAAGTGAGGGAGAACCGATGGACCAGAAGGGGAGGAGGGACTGATGGAGAATCCCAAATTAAGGGTATAGGGCGAGTAGCCAAATTATTGCACGCATACGTAGACGAAATACGGACCGATTGTTTATTTCCGCTTCGACCATCTATGCATCCAATGCGATGTCACTAACATAAGCAGGAGTAAACCTAACACGTAGTAGGGGAATGGCACCTACAGTTTCAGATTCCGAGCCATGGAACAGCCAGCATTCGTGACAAAATGCACATAACCAACTCAGAAAGGGAAGGTGCATGCACGGGCGGAGATCGAGCCCACAACCTCTAGCATAGAGGGTAAGTCCCCGCGCCCCTGAGCCATGAGCATTATAAAACGTTTCACCTGTATTGTAGATATGTAATACAAAGATTACACGTTTAATGATTTAATTATTGGTTATGATTTCTCTTCACACGATTGGTACCATCTGTGATCAATTTACGTTTCGCATTCATTTAAAAGCGATATTTTATTCATGAACCTTTAGGAAATGCTATTTATTTGTATAGGAAAGGTAAGAACATGCCACATTAGAATAATGTTCTTGGATTTATACTGTTTCACAATAAAAGGATATAAAATGTTTATTAATAAATGCTACATTTCTCGACGGCATAAGTATGTAATACATTTACAGTATGTTAATCCTTAAGCCTTTGAATCACAATGCAAATAAGAATATTTGAAAAAAAAAGCATACCTTTATTATTTTCGAAATAAGCAAGTAGATAGCTAAGTTGTTTTTTTAAACGCATATGATATATGAACGTGAAGAAAGAAAGCAACTGTTTTCCATTTTAAAATAAAAATAACCTATTTTCGTAATACGTTATTGACGCAAGAAAAAAAGTGCTTTATTAAAAAAAAACTGGTATATAATAGAATCACCCGATTTTATTTAAACTTCTTTAGGTACTAAACTGTACTATATTAAACTGTTTTCAAATAATTTTGTTTATTCTATCGCCGAATACGCCTCTAACAATTTATTTTATTTTTCCATTATTCTTAACTAGCTGGGGTACCCGGCTCCACTCGGGTCAATGTCGTTTTTTACTGATTTCGGGCTGGTCAAGTTCAGCCTGCGTTTGATTTGATTTTGATTTGATTTTAGCTGAATTACAATCACGCTCGATTTCCCGGGGACCTACAAATGTTAAGGTTAAAATACCCAAAACATTGATAGAAGAAGAATTGACGGTCTAAATGTCTAATTTACTTGACTAATCAATTGGGAACAACTGAACGAAATATTGGTGTTTACGCTAGATAAGGCACGGGGGGATTTTTTTTAAGCAAAACTCATTTTAAATGTACGTCAAGTGATTAGGTATTGGAATTTAACTGTTTTTTTCCAAATAAATGCGTTTTCAAGGTTATCTAAAGAGTTTAAAATCGTTTTTTTTAATTTAATTGATTTGCCGCCACTAATTTTATATCCACGAGTTCTATCCACTGATGGCGTAGCTACATTTTCGCCTGCTCTCGGCCCATGCATGCGTAGGCGCAGCAGCGACCGGTGGCCCGCGCAACCGACTGGCACCCGGATCTTACCGAAAAACATCGCAGGATGAAACTAGTCATCCCTTGGGATGTAAAATTGGGAAATCATTTCGTTTTTTGAATCGATAAAAAAGAATATACTACCCTCAACCGATGGAAGCGAGAAATGTTTTGAGGATCTTCAAGGGCTGCGGTACTCACGGTGCGCTGCCTGCGGAGCTCGCTGCTCCTCCGCGCGGCACGAGCGGAGACGCCACGACACACACCGAGCCGCGCAGGGCGCCGCCGCCGCGCCGCGCGCCGCCACAGACTAGGGCGGAAGGTCGCGGCGCCCGCGCAGCCTGCGCTCGCGAGCCGCCGCCGGAGAGGACTGGCCGAGATCGCCGCACTTCCCGGCCGCTCGGACCCGTTTGGCCGGCTCTCGCGCGCCCGCCGCTCGCCATTGGCTCCTTTGAATCGGCGCCGCGGTGACGTCAGCCCAACCGCTTCCATATTTGAAATTCACCACCGCCATCGCGGCCGCTTCGCCGCGACCGGTCACGAAGTCGCTTCGCTGGATTCGCTAATGTCATGCGATATGTTTCTTTGGAGAGGCATGACTGAGATTTAAAATAGGTAGAAATATGTATGATCAATGGACCGTGAAGCAAGGATACGTATTAAAGAAAGAAATCCTTACAAGGAACTACTTTGTCAATATACTGCTAGGCTGGACTTGGAGCATACCTTGCGGGGGCATTGCATCTACCAATTCCGCCACCAAAATTGATGGTTCAAGTCCGGCCTTGCACTATATTAAAAAGGATGTAAATAGTTCTTTGTATTACAGCTTGTTTGGGTTCCGTGCCCAAAGGGTGACAACGGCACCCTATTACTAAGCCTCCGCTGTCCGTCCGCCCGTCTGTCACAGGACTGTATCTCATGAACCGTGATAGGTAGGCAGCTGAAATTTTCACAGAGTGTGTATTAATTTTGCCGCTTAAACAGCAAATATATAGATAAAATAAAAATTAAAGGAGGAAATACAAAAAACATAATTTTTTTATTGTTAAATATTGTACTATGTTAGAAACCCTTCGTGTGCGATTCCGACTCGCTTTTTTTGATCCCTTTAATTTGACCACCTCACCTAAAGCTTAAAGTGGTACTTTGGGTTATGGGCCTGAGTAACGGAGGTCGAACCAGCGACGTTTTTTCTGTGTTTTTCATCCAATTCAATGTAGCCATTTATTATAAGGAGGAACCCGGCATGGTACCTGCAACCCATCAGTTGTGTTGGGCTAACATCTTGTCTTTAAGTGCACTATGAGCCATCTATAGCCAATTCAATAATAAAGTATGGGGATTCGATACTGAAACACAGGCTTTTCGTTAAAAGTGGTAATCTAAACTACTAGATGTTGTTCCCGGCTCCACTCGGTTCAGTTTCTTTTTGGAAAATCGCCCGAGCCGAGCCCGGTAAATGCACCCTCGGCCCCCGTGCCACCGCATAGCATCCCCCGTCACGCTTAACTATATTTCTGTCTTTTTTCTTTACTGGGCCCCTAAGGGTTGTAGCGTAATTTTAAATAGCCTATAGCTTTCCTGAAGAATATTTCAAATCTGACTGGCAATTCCAGAGATTAGCGAGAGTAGCTTACGTAAACAAATACACCAAGTGTAGATTAAAACATATTATTCGAGGACATGCTCACAAGTTCTGCTCACAGAGATTTTCACAAATGTTTAGTTAAACTTCAGTGAAAATACTAATATGTTTTCCGGGTTCGGACGCTATAAAGCAATAAGTGATTCCGTTGACATTCAAATAAAACCAAATAAAACGTCGTTGTCGGTTTGTGTGACATCAGATGAGGAGAGAGCCAGGAACGTAGGGCAGGGCCCGAGACAAGCCAACGGAGCATCGACGGAGTGGAGGCGGGACTGTGATGTAGGCGGTGGCGGCGGCGACGGCGCTCGGAGACGACGCTACTCCATCTTATCCGGACAAGCATTGAGGGGTCAGGATCGCTCATAATTCAATATACAATGTTCAATATTCAATATTCAATATACAATAACAAAAGTGGGCAATACCACGGGGTACAACTGGTACCTTATTCCAGCAAACCCGGAGTGTATTTTAAATTAGTGTGTTTAAAGTTGTTTCCAAATAAAAAAACCGGCCAAGTGCGAGTCGGACTCGCACACGAAGATAACACACAAGATTTAACACAAAACATCAAGTTTTTTGTACGGGGGCCCCTTATATTTTTTTATTTTTAAAGTTTACCTATTTGTTGTTTTAGCGGCAAAATAAATACACAATCTGTGAAAAAATCAGCTGCCTAACTATTACGGATCATGAGATACAGCCCTGTGATAGACGGACGGACGGACGGACCGACGGACAAACGGACGGACGTACGGACGGAAGGACGGACGGACAGCGGAGGCTTAGTAATAGGGTTCCGTTGGCACCCTTTGGGTACGTAACCCTAAAAATAAGTAAGAAACCTTAAGGTTGTCTTTATCTACGTTAAGGCATTGTAATCAGATTTGACGAATCCGAATAATCGGAAAACATTTTTGGTCTGGACATTCGTTGGTAGCAGGATTCGAAGGATTATAATGCTTCAATGGAGATTTCTTTGGATAACGAAAAATTAATGAGATAACGGTAATGCCGTATCCAATAAAATTAAAATCATCAAACTTGTCTGGTTTATTTGAACTATCTCCCCTTTTGTGCACGTCGAAGACGTGCCTGACAAGATCCAAAAACCTTTTTATAGACGATAGATGACAGATCTTCAGAAGTTAAAATACTGCACATCTAGTACTCGTACGTCACCCGAGTGAGCTCTCTTCTTTCGATTCCATATATCCTCGGATTATTCGTCTAATTATCGACCTCAAGCTCACAGGTAAGGTTGAATGTCAGAGAATGCCTCATGGCATTAATTCCGCCTTTTTGTGAACCATGCTTGCAGGCTTGCAAATAAAGATTTTTTTTCATTTTCATTTCATTTCATTTCATTTCAGATAATCTGCAGTGCATTTGCTGCATAGTATTGGATGCATGTAGAATTGGTATGCTTGTTCAACATGTTTGTACATGTATAATACAGACGCTGCTGTGAGAAAATTGAGTCACTGCCTTCTCCACCTATCCGAATTCGACACACGCACCTGACATTTGCCGCATATTTCCCTCATTCAACGATTCTCTCTCTAACAGACTGCACATCTGCAGGTCTATTCCTGGCATTCAGCAATCAGGAATCAGGAATCCTGAGTCTAGAAAACCGCTTTTGTAGCGGTTTTCTTGACGACAAATTTCCGGAGCATAGTTTTTTTAATCTTTCGAGGTTTTCAGTCGAAAAACTCGCTTTGAAAATCGCTATAAAAGCGGTTTTCTTGACTCAGTATTCCTGAATCCTGATTACTGAATGCCAGGAATAGACCTGCTGAATAGAACAATACTACACCGATACTACTTCATGGGCGCGAGGAGTCGAGAGAAGTGAGGCCCGCCCGCCGACAAGCGTGACGAAGCAGATTCTCCGAGTGTGGGCCTTTCCGGGACAATACTGCCTACATTCGTGCAGCCAGAAAATAAAATCAATGTCTCATCTACTCCATACAGGGACAATGGAAGGACGGTAGTAGGAACCGGAAATCGCTTCTCCCGACCTTCTATGCTCGCTGACTCATTATATCTCTGCGTAACCTTTGCTGTAATTCGAAATTAAGTTAATTCGTGTAAGTAGCTCTCAAAGCCTGAGATTATTACGTCATAGCTTTGAAAATGGCAGAAACAAGGTAAAATCGATGGTCACTTACAATTAAATTTTTCTGAAACAAGGATTTATGTTTTTCGGTAGCTTTAAATTGATGGAAGCTATAAGAATCTATAAAGTCTAGCATAAAGTGGTTATAGCTTCCAGCTATTTTATTTTCATCTTCTGAAACGCTCGTCGTCGTTTAGTCTCGAGTAATAACAATCCGTAAATTGAGCTCCACAGCAAAAATATTCGTAAGTGGCTTTTATTTTTGCTGTCTTTTTACTGTTATATTCTAAAAATAAAAACACAGATTTTCGACAGATGACTCTGCTCGCATTATAGGCACACCATCTACGAATTACGAACGGACAATAAGTAGTGTTCATACAAATGGAACAAAAATGTATTGCTAGATCTTATACACAAAATTCAAACTAAATCTTCTTCCAATTATTCTGCGTTTACATGGGGATCATTCATTATGAGCCCATCACTGCATATTAGCGCGTTTGATAGTACGACATCAAAATAATTTTAAAAGTTGCGATACTTTTTATGATTGTTACTACGTTGTTAGTAACATACACAGGCATTACCGATAATACCATACCATACAGATACAATAGCAAATTATTTAATGCCTATAATTGAATTTGGTTATCTAGCGAAAGTTCTTATTTTACTGACAGCACAAATGACTAAAATCGAGAGATATACTACGTATGGTATGCACTTTTACAACTGAATTAAGGGTGCATCTCAAATGCATACATTACGTTGTGTGCTGTTAATCTGTTCTGATGCAGTTGCTTGGCTACTGTACAAAACTGCAAGAAAGTTTTCGACTGTTAGCATTGTGTGCTGTCTGATGGCTCTCTCTGAACTCCGGCAGCTTGGCCACTGTGAAAAGGTTTGCAAGAATATTTTTGGCTGTTAGGTCAGAAGAGAAGTGAGTGAAATCTATAAATGCTTTCCTTTCAAAAACTAAATTATAGTCAAATTTTTCGCAGTAAACGTCTAACGTCTTTAAAAAGTTCAACAGATATATTTCACATGCAATATCGAATCGTAAAGCAAGGAAAGATAAATTGAATTATACGAGCTGCAAGGAGCAATTGTATGGGTAATTAAATATACATTGTTTCGTTCTCAGCCGAAAATATGAAGGTCGAATTGTTCTTTCTCATACTTCGAAATATTTTGTAATATTTTCGTAAAGTTTTTATGTTTAAAGTTTTATGTTAAGGGTGTAATATATTTATTTTGAATTTTGTAGTTAGTTATTTTCTCTAAACATATACTCCTCAAATTTGTTAATGCAGGCATATATGTAAATACATTCTTGTGTGGATCCACACACTCGGAAATTATGTTCTAACTCATCCATAAATTTCCTAGGTACCTTCATGTTTTGTTTCACTTCGGCTTACCATCTTGGAAACGCTTAGTCGCTACGAACTGCTAGCAGGCAATCGAGAGTTTTGATACCAATTAAACCAAATCATTGGTCCGTAATCAGGGCCCTAGATTTTTTACCATACATTTAAAAACCGTAAAGGCACTAACTCTACTCTTGTGTAAATTATTTTTGTTGTCATAGGCTCGGAGTGTTGGATTGAATTCTCCGAATTCGAAACTACTAAGGGAGGCTACAAATTGCTTCTCCCGTAGTAAATGAGATCCTAGATTTATATAATACGCACAAAGGAACATGCATTGGAATCTACTCCATGCAAACACCTACAGGCCGCCGCCCGAGCTAGCGCAGCGCGCTCGTCTCTCGCGCACGTCGGGTAGCGCCCCTACATCAGAGTTCAACGCTCGGCGCGCCGACACCCGCGCCCACGCTCGCGCTCCACGCGCGTGGAGCCGGCGTGAGGGGGGGGGGGGGGGGAGGCGGTCGGAGAGGACATTTTTTTTGTGTAGTTCCAAAATGTTTTCATTTTAACTGTGTTCCTATTTCGAATAAGTCCATGTACCGCGTAAGCAAATCCATGTACTGCGGGTTCCGTACCCAAAGGGTGCCAACAGAACCCTATTACTAAGCCTCCGCTCGCTGTCCGTCCGCCCGTCCGACCGTCCATCCGTCCGTCCGTCCGTCTGTCACAGGGCTGTATCTCATAAACCGTAATAGTTAGGCACCTGAAATTTTTACAGAGTATGTGCCTCTAGCAACAAATTGGTGAAATTAAAAAAACAACAAGAATTAAAGGGGGCCCCCGTACAAAAAACCTTTTTTTAGTGTTAAATCTTGTACGATGGTACGGAAACCATCGTGTGCGAGTCCGACTCGCACTTGGCCGGTTTTTTACTTCCCAGGGAGTATTATGTCAATTTCAATGTCAAAACAGAGGTTCAAATTAAACTGAGGTATTTCTGTATATGTGACCGCTTATGACTCGAGAACCTATATTGATACGTGAGCGTCTAATCAAGTACAGCTGCTCACTAAAATGCTCATAGACATAAAAATGTAACCAGTAGGGTTAAATATGGAAGAAGTTGAGGAATACGTTTTTTTTTTCTTCGGCCTATTAGGCTGATATAAAACAACAGTAACTAACATATTCTTAAATTAACGAAAAGTACTGATATCTTACGTCACTATTGACACTAGTTAGTAAGATGTAATTTTCATAGTATAATGATGATGCTGCAGAATGTTTCCGTCTAAATCGCATTTTACACTATGATCAATAAGTTCCGGGAATTTGTAGTTTGAATTTAAAACGCTTTACCGATTCTATTTTTTTTTTCTCAGGTTTGTACACCTTTCCCTGACACTCCTGCCAAATGACAAATATTAAATGTCATTAGTAATTATTTGGCGTCTGTTTATATCAATAAAGTTTTTGAAGTTCGTCGCATTTCAAAATGGAAAAAAATATTGAACAAAGAATTTGTTTGAATTTTGTGTTTATCTTGTGCTGATGCATTCAAAATGCTACAAAAAGCCTACGCCTCTCTCAAAAACAAGAGTATACGAGTGGTATTGGTCTTTCAAAAATGGTCTCAAAGAAGTTGACGATGCACCTCGTCGTGGACGCCCTTCAACCTTAACTACTAATGATAACGTCGAAAAAGTTCAAGAAATCGTACTCGAAAATCTTCAAACAGACAATAAGGAGTACTACTTGGCCGTAATTAAGCGTTTGAGATATGCTGTGCGTAGAAAACGACCGGAATTGTGGCAAAACAACTCATGGATCTTGCACCATGACAATGCTCCGTCTCACAAAGCGCGCATCGTGACCGATTATTTGACCAAACATACTGTAAATACAATCCAACAGGCACCGTATTCTCCGGATATGGCACCATGTGACTTTTTCCTGTTCTCAAAATTTAAATTACCCCTTCGTGGAAAGAGATTTTCGAGCATCGATAAAATAAAAGAAAATGCGACGAAGGCATTGAAAGCCATTCCTTCACCGGACTATTAAAAGGGTATGGAAGAATGGGTTAAGCGTTGGCGTATGTGCATCGCTTCAGACGGTTGTTATTTTGAAGGTGATACAATAAATGTATCCGAAAATTAACACAATTTTTTTTTATTTATTAATTCCCGGAACTTTTTGATCATAGTATATGTATATGGTTAGTCAGGTGATAATACGCGTATTAAATTTTGACATCTCACTCTGAATACGACTTATTTAATTAAGTTAAAAAGCCAACAAAAGCCGCAAATTGTGGCCCCACAATTTTTTCAGGGGTCAAATTCAATGTTGACGCAAACAAAGGATCGCGTTTCGTTCGCATCATTTGTTAAACAATTGGCCATCACGGATAGACTGAAGGTGAGTCGAAGATCCGAATCTGGCGACTAGCGGCTCGGGTGTGCTTCCATTGTTAATAAATTTAACTTTAAAATCGGAATGTCGAGTCTCGCGCTCGACCGCGGAGGTCCTCGAACCCGCACATGTATTCATGCTACACGCATCTACATATTTAGCGGAAATGTACATATCATGTCCTTGCACACTTAGGCCAATGAATGAAGCTAAAATTTGGGGCTTACCAAAGCACTAAATCGTCCGTCCATGAAATCTTCAGAATGTGTACAAATACAGGTTTTAAAAATGAATGACTCAGAATCTAACATTTTTTTTTCCCGGAACTTAGGTATTTTGGCCAAAAACACAAAATATGCGGTATCATTTGCTGCAAAAATGGCCCGCCAAATTTCTTTTCAATGTCTAATAAAATGGGTTAATAGGTATATATGTGTTCAGGAATCCAACATTTTTTTAACACAAAAGCGAGTTTTTTTTTAAAAATACACAGTTTTCGCTCTCATAAACTCGGCAGAATTGGGCAGCCCAATCTGTCGTCACACATTTGTTTTCAATTCTTATCAGATCGATAATTTCAACGAATCCAACAAATTTGTTACTGGCAACACATATATTTTGCTAATGGCCAAATAAATTAAACGGCATAATTTGCCCGCCCATTTTTTAAATTATAATGATAATAAATGATATAGACGAACATACTTTTAACAGAATCCAACAAAAAATTTACATGCCAGTCAGTTTTGCAGCGTATAACGTAACATTGAATTTCGCGCTAAAATAGCTTGGCGAAAGCGGGTGGTAGGCGGCGCGGTGCGGAGGCAGTGCGGCGCGGTGGCGTGGGAACGGTGGCGGCGCCGCGGCGGTAAGAAAGGGTTTAGCCTGTGTTAGTGATACCGATTACGAAGTAATTTTTAGTATTATCTTTGGTGATACTTATGTATAGTTCGTTTTCATGCGTAGTACCTGCATAATGGACAAGAGTTTATAAGTGTGATGTGAAATTTAAATTAATTAATTCGCCAATTTGATAAAGGTATTATTCTTTTGTAATTGCTAGTGATCGTCGAATATACACATGTAAATGAGTAAAATACTTTGGTAAAGGTTGAATACAATTTGAGTTATTTTATTTTTATGCAAGATGATTCCGCGAAGATAAATTACTGAAATTAGATAAACTACATATTTATAATTCACAAATTGATTCACGGTGGATTATACATACATTCATGAATGATATCACGTTCTTGGATTCAGTGCCGCACTAGCTTAGTACGAAAAAGTATATTTACTTATTGAATTATGTTGTGCCTTGGGCGTCAGGGCAAATAGGAGCCGAAAGCGCTAGACCCGAGCATGCCTATGAAATACCCCGCAATTCGCTTGCACCGGTCATATAATACTGACCATACATTTAAAAGTATGGAAAATTTACTGTTTCGAGCGTATGTATTCAAATGCGAATATCTAGTTAATTACTCATCAGATTTTAGTGAAGTTTCATCAATTCAAATAACACGTTGAAGACTCCATAAGCATAAAAAAAGATCGTCGGTGTATAAAGTACCGGTAAAAATATCTCAAAACATTTTTTTAAATTTTAAATGTATGAAAATATATATACCGTCCATCTTTTTTGTTTATGGAGTCTCTGGCGTGCTATCTTTAATGGTGAAAATATCATTTGAATCTGACCATTAATTTCCGAGATATTCGCATGTGAATACTGTCGAAACAGTAAATTTTCCATACATTAAAAACTTAAAACAATTTTTGAAAGGCATTTTCACCGATCTAAAAAAACATGAAAAATGTGTTCTATTACGAAAATAGAAAACGTTGGATCGGTACAAATGGCTTTAACAATGTTTTAAATGTAAAGGTATTGAAAATTTACTGTTTTGAGTGCATTCAAATGCGAATATCTCGTAAATTAGTCGTCAGATTTTAATGAAGTTTTCATCATTTTAAATAACACGTCAACGACTCCATGAGCATGAAAAACCGGCCATGTGCGAGTCTGACTCGCACACGAAGGGTTCCGTACCCTCGTACAAGACATAACACAAAAAAGTTTTGTGTGTAATTTTGACTATTTTTTTATTCCATATTTTTTGCTTATGGAGTATTTGACGTGCTATCTCTAATGGGGAAAACCTCATTTAAATCTGTATATACGGTACATACATTTGCATCGGTATAAATGCCTCTTTCTTTACACTTCCTTCAAAAAATTTTGAAAATTTTATATGTGTTTTTTGTTTGCTCAAGGCGTCTTCAACTTGTTATTTTGAATGGTGAAAACTTTATTTAAATCTGACCATTAATTTCTGAGATATTCGCATGTGAATACTGTCGAAACAGTACATTTTCAATACATTTAAAACTTAAAACAATGTTTAAAAGGCGTTTTCACCGGTCTAAAGAAAATGTGTTCTATTACGAAAATAGAAAACGTTGGATCGGTACAAATGGCTTTAACAATGTTTTAAATGTAAAGGTATTGAAAATTTACTGTTTTGAGCGCATTCGAAGGCGAATATCTCGTAAATTAGTCGTCAGATTTTAATACAGTTTTGATCATTTAAAATAACACGTGAACGACTCCATGAGCATGAAAAACCGGCCATGTGCGATTCTGACTCGCACACGAAGGGTTCCGTACCGTCGAACAAGACATAACACAAACAAGTTTTGCATGTAATCTTAACTTTTTTTTAATTCCATATGTTTTTCTTATGGAGTCTTTGACGTGCTATCTCTAATGGTGAAAACGTCATTTAAATCTGTAAATACGGTACATACATTTGCATCGGTATAAATGCCTCTCTCTTTAAAATTCGTTTAAAAACCTTTGAAAATTTTAAATGTGTGAAAATATAAATACCGTTGATCTTTGTTTGCTAATGGAGTCTTCAACGTATTACTTCGAATGGTGAAAACTTCATTTAAATCTGACCATTAATTTTCGAGATATTCGCATATGAATACTGTCGAAACAGTACATTTTCAATACATTTAAAACTTAAAAGAATTTTTAAAAGGCGTTTTTACCGGTCTAAAAAAACATGAAAAATGTGTTCTATTACGAAAATAGAAAACGTTGGATCGGTACAAATGGCTTTAACAATGTTTTAAATGTAAAGGTATTGAAAATTTACTGTTTTGAGCGCATTCGAAGGCGAATATCTCGTAAATTAGTCGTCAGATTTTAATACAGTTTTGATCATTTAAAATAACACGTGAACGACTCCATGAGCATGAAAAACCGGCCATGTGCAAGTCTGACTCGCACACGAAGGGTTCCGTACCGTCGAACAAGACATAACACAAACAAGTTTTGCATGTAATCTTAACTATTTTTTAATTCCATATGTTTTTCTTATGGAGTTTTTGACGTGCTATCTCTAATGGTGAAAACGTCATTTAAATCTGTAAATACGGTACATACATTTGCATCGGTGAAAATGCCTGTTTCTTTAAAATTCGTTTAAAAACCTTTGAAAATTTTAAATGTGTGAAAATATAAATACCGTTGATCTTTGTTTGCTCATGGAGTCTTCAACCTATTACTTTGAATGGTGAAAACTTTATTTAAATCTGACCATTAATATTTGAGATATTCGCATGTGAATATTGTCGAAACAGTACATTTTCCATACATTTAAAATTTGAAACAATTTTTGAAATGCATTTTCACCGATCTAAAAAAACATGAAAAATGTGTTCTATATCGAATATAGATAACGTTGGATCGGTGAAAATGCCCTTAACAATGTTTTAAATTTAAAAGTATTGAAAATTTACTGTTTTGAGCGCATTCGAATGCGAATATCTCGTAAATTAGTCGTCAGATTTTAATACAGTTTTGATCATTTAAAATAACACGTGAACGACTCCATGAGCATGAAAAACCGGCCATGTGCGAGTCTGACTCGCACACGAAGGGTTCCGTACCGTCATACAAGACATAACACAAAAGAGTGTTGTATGTAATTTTGACTATTTTTAATTCCATATTTTTTGCTTATGGAGTCTTTGACGTGCTATCTCTAATGGTGAAAACCTCATTGAAATCAGTATATACGGTACACACATTTGTATCGGTATAAATACCTCTTTCTTTAAAATTCCTTCAAAAATTTTTGAAATTTTTAAATATGTTATTTGTTTGCTCATGGCGTCTTCAACCTGTTATTTTGAATGGTGAAAACTTTTTTTAAATCTGACCATTAATTTCTGAGATATTCGCATGTGAATAATGTCGAAACAGTACATTTTCAATACAAGTGAAAACTTAATTAAAATCTGACGACTCATTTACGAGATATTCGCATTTGAATACACTCAAAACAGTAAATTTTCCATACTTTTAAATTTAAAACATTGTTTAAGGCATTTTCACCTATTGAACGTTGCCTATTTTCGATATTGAACATATTTTTCATGTTTTTTTTTAAATCGTTAAAAAATCCTTTTAATTATATTTTTGAAATTTTACTGTACAATTTTGACAGTATTGACATGCGAATATATCGGAAATTAATGGTCAGATTGAAATGAGGTTTTCACCATTAAAGATAGCAAGTCAAAGATTCCATAAGCGAAAAAAGATGGACGGTATTTTTATTACCATACATTTAAAATTTAAAACATTGTTAAGACGCATTTTCACCGATACTTTATACACCGACGATCTTTTTCATGCTAATGGAGTGAATATACTGATAAGTTGAATACATTATCAATTTTCTCTAGCCACATAAAAGTCAATATGAAGGAAACATAAAATGTACTTATTTTTTTTAATTCAAAGAAAAATCCGGTGGGTATAACATTTTATTTACTTTTTTAATCATATAACAACATATTAAAAACCGGCCAAGTGCGAGTCGGACTCGCACACGAAGGGTTCCGTACCATCGTAGAAAAAAAAAACAAAAAAATCACGTTTTTTGTATGGGAGCCCCCTTTAATTTTAATTATTTTTTAATCTTACCAATTTGTTGTTATAGCGGCAAAATAAATACACACTCTGTGAAAATTTCAGCTGTCTATCTGTTACGGTTACTGAGATACAGCCCTGTGACAGACGGACAGACGGACGGACGGACTGACGGACGGACGGACGGACGGACGGACGGACGGACGGACAGCGGAGGCTTAGTAATAGGGTTCCGTTTTCACCCTTTGGGTACGGAACCCTAAAAAGTAATAAATAAATAAAATACATACATACTCTGTGAAAATTTCACCTTCCTACTTATTACGGTTCATAAGATAGAGCCCTGTGACAGACGGACGGATGGACGGACGGAGAGCGGAGGTTTAGTAATAGGGTTCCTTTGGCATCCTTTGGGTACGGAACCCTAAAAAAGTAGTATTCAGAGTGGGCGGTCTAACTTGACGACCCGGATTATGTCCGTCCTATGTATTATTTTGCATGGTTAGTCCAGTGATAATCCGTATAAAATGATTACAGTTCACTCTGAATACAACTGCTAGAATCTACGAGTCGAGCCGGTTATAAAGATGTGTCACTTGTCATAGAAAACTTACACGAGTTATGCACGTACATGACCAATTTATTTACCAAAATCATCCGAAATGCTCGCCAGCTCCCAACTACGCGCTCGCTTTAGGTACATTCGATTATGCACCACCAAAGTAATTATTAGTATTATCTTTGCCACCACACTCCAAAGCCCCGCGCCTCGAGCGTTTCGTTGCCTCGAGCAAAGGTCGGCGCACACGCAAACTTACGCAATCACACATATTGAAACACGTGCCTCAGCCGCCGCTGCCGTCCCGCTTCGGCCTGCCTCAGCCTACCACCCGCGCTCATCTTGCCGTTTCAGCGCGAAATTCAAAGTTGCGTTAAACGCTGCAAAACTGACGGTCGTGTAACTTTTTTGTTGGATTCTGTTAAAAGTATCTTCGATTATATCTTTTATTGTCATTATATTTCAAAAAGTGCGCGGGCCAATTATGCTGTTCACTTTATTTGGGCATTTGCAAAATATATGTGTTGCCAGTAACAATTTTGTTGGATTCTTTGAAATTATCGATCTGATTAGAATTAAAAAACAATGTGTGACGACAGATTGGGCTGGCCAATTTTGCCGATTTTATGAGAGCGAAAACTGTGTATTTTTTTAAAAAAACTCGCTTTTGTGTAAAAAAAATGTTGGATTCCTGAACACATATATACCTATTAACCCATTTTATTAGACATTGAAAAGAAATTTGGCGGGCCATTTTTGCAGCAAATGATACCGCATATTTTGTGTTTTTGGCCAAAATACCTAAGTTCCGGGAAAAAAAAATGTTAGATTCTGAGTCATTCATTTTTAAAACCTGTATTTGTACACATTCTGAAGATTTCATGGACGGGCGAATTCATGCATGTCTCAAATGCCCCATTCAACGGAGTAACTTGTAGCGTCTGTATGTGTCAGGTATTCAGACATTGCATATGAGAGAGATAAAAAGCAATTACTTGAACTACAAATTTGACAGTGGCATCGTTTTAAGGAGTTGAGAGGATGGGAAAGGGCCTTTTTTACCTACTTATGATTATCTTAATCGCAACATAGTAAGGGCCTTTCTTAGCAACTTGCAATCAATAACAGTAAATCAGCACTTCGTGAAAACCAGGCTGAGTGATGTTACTTAGATTATAGGCTGCCATGGGTAAGCAAAACTCGCGAGACTCGAAATTGAGTCCAGTCCATAGCGAATAAACTTCATTTTTTATTTATTTATTTATTTATTCCAGATACCATATTCTTTATGATTATTCAGTGCTTAAGTATATTACACAAATACCTTAGAGGAAATAAAAGTTTAAGTTTAGGATTGCCACATTAGATCATTAAGATAAAATAATCAAAACCTGGTGCCAAGCTTCAATTTCAAATAAAATATATTTAAATCAAATGAAATGAAACAATTTTCAGTTTGCTGTAAGTTTTTCCAGAAATGCCCTACCTGCTTAAATTAAATTAACAGGAATACCCACTGCTCCCTATAGTACAGTCTACGGGCTAGTTTAGGGAGCAGGGTGTATACATGGTTATGGGCCAATCTATATGACATATTGCATACAATTGTATGCAATGTATTTTATGCCTTTATTTTTTGAACAATAAAAACATTTTTTTAATTTTTTTTTATTTCAAACAATTTCATTCCCTTTATTTATTCAACTTATGGTAGTCAAACTTCACTAAGTCATGTCACAATTTGATTGAATTCATGTGTGAGTTGATTAGACCAAATAAATAAAAAGATTCCTTCGACTATGGAAGTAATATGTTTAATATTAGAACTTTTATGTTGTATGATATATCACATGTAATAACTCCATGGCATAATATGATGCTTGATTATTGGTACTTTAATTAATGTACATGTTACGACCTAATTCATGTAGGTGTAATTTAGCAACATAAAATAAGTTCACCGACCCAAAAAACATTTAATTATATATCCGTAAGCCATCAATTTAAACTAGCCGAAACTTCCTCAACTTGACCATGTATACTTGTCTCACAAGCACTACCATTGACCGTAAATCTTATTTTTAACTTTTAACTAAATCTGTTTGATTAAAGTATTTTTTTATCTCGTACCTTAGGACGACTTACATCGTGATAGATGAAGCAATTATATTAAGTCGACATCGTGCACAAGAAAAACTTTATTGCACAATTATGTGAGCCCTACTGAGTACACAGGTGACAAGCGATGCCGTTTCTCTATTAATTATCCCGTTTCGGTCAGAACAGGGAATCAACTCCAACCGGGATGAATAATGTACGAAGGCGGCCGACCGCGGGGACGGCGGCTGTGGTGGCGCAACCATAGACTTAGACTAGACTTAGAACACGCAGGCTGAGATAAATAGTCGTAACAGAAACAAAGACTAAACAAAAGTTATACTAACTAGTGTCAAAATTGACATTTCGTACGTATCAAAGTATTACGTTTCGTTAGTTTTATTTTCAGTTACGACTATTTATCTCAGCCACAGTCAACTGACGGATGAGACCAACATTGTTTTATACATTCATTTCATACATGTTTTGAAATGTCTTATTTTACTCTCGCTCTCTTTAAAAAGTCTCTAATGCTGAGATTCATAGACCTCACTCGTTCTTGGCTTAGCCAAAAAGCTTCCGACTGCCAAAATTGACATTCGTTCCATACATTTTATGTCATCGATTAAAAATAAATCAGCACTTGGTGAAAACCACGCTTAGTATTATCTTTGGCTAGGGTCTGTGGGAGAGACGCGGTTGCGGGGGCGGCTATGACGGCGAAGGCGGCTAGGGAGGCGGCTAGGGAGGCGGCTAGGGAGGCGGCTAGGGAGGCGGCTAGGGAGGCGGCTAGGGGGCGCGGGAGGGGGGGGGGCTAGGACGTGGAGTCGCGTCGCTTTATTTAGCCGATATCGGCGGTATTGGCGAGTTTCGCTCATTATGCAAATGCGAGCACGGGACCCGCTATGCAAATCTGCGGCGTCTTGCTGCATCGTGGCCGGAATCGTGACTCAACGAGGCGGGAACGGATGCGAGCGCCACGCCACATTGACGTACAGTCGTGTCTTTTCATGTCATTACACTGCAAGGAGATAATATTCCTAAGCTTCTTTTAATCAAAGGCGAAATCAATGTTACTATATTAATTATGTTTTTTACTATGTCCCTTCTTCCGGTGTAAAGACATGATTATAAAATTAATAGTAAAAAATCCTTTGTAAAAACATGCTTTTATCGAAATAGTTAAATAATTAAATCGAAACCATTCTCTTATAATATTATAGCATTTATGCATATGATATACAAACTTGTAGCAATCTTTACCTGTATTATATCGTTTTATGAAATACATACATATTATTTAACTTAAAATTACTTCTTGCTTGTTTATACAGATAAATCGGGTATAAATCTTATAAAACGATAATTTATAAGCTCTCATCAAATAGTTTACTCTTACACAGGTTAAAGATCACAACAATGTTTATAAACTGGTTTCTCCTTAATGGCGTTTCCAAGTGGCAGAAAGATTTTTATGAAGTTAGGTTCACTTCAGTGCCGACTGGCTCTCGTTCGTTCGTAGCCGATAACTCGTAATGAAATGTTGCACTGCACTGCACTCCATTGCACCGCACATATGTACACTGCATCAAACTTTCCTAATGCAATCCGTTCGTAGATTGTCGCTGGCTAAGCCGCGACTAATTTGTGTTTGTCCTGTACGTAAATTCTTGCATACTCAATGTTGCATTTGAAAACTCTAATTTTAACCAAGTTAATATATTGTGTTCTTAAAACGTATCCATGACGAGTATGCACAGATTCTTTCGCATTACTTTGGAAAACTCCGAAGCATTCAAAACTTTTATAAATAAGGATGATTTTGATCAGGTAATGTTGGGTTCGATTTTGTGCTTTTGGTGTGTGTAAAATTGCTATCCTATTGTTTAAAAGTAGGCACATTCCAGTAGTACCTATATTCCGTGGAGGGGTTCATGTGAAATCTTACAAAACCCCTCATCTAACGCAGTGCGTGCGACGAGCATAACTAATTATTTCCGTCCTGCCAATTTCGCGTAAAATACACTTGCATACATTACATAGAAAATAAACACGCGTCCGAGCCACCCATTGTCTTACTGCGGAGGGGCGGGGCGGGGCGGCGGCATGAGAACACACGAAATAGACTCGAATAATATAAGCGGGACAACAACCTCAACCTAACGAACAGCGCCGTGTGAAAATGTGTATTGTGTAGTCTGAAGATTGTGTAAGAGAGTCGGCAGTGTCATGGCCGAGCAAGGCCACGGCGCAGGCGCTGTCGACCGTTAGAGGCTCGACTATGCGGCAGCGAGCACGGAAGGCCGGGAGTAGCAACCGAACCCGTAGGCGCCGCGGCGGCGCATAGCCTATTTTAGGTACAACGGCTTGAACAGCTTGTGGTCTAGGGGCTACAGGACCCGCCTTTCTCCCGAATGATAATCCTCTGGGTTTAAATCCTCGCCCCGGTCATGCGCCACTTTCTTTCTCTTTCTGAGCAGGATAAGTGCATATCGTTAGGATTGCGAGCTGTTCCATGATTACCCATGTAAAACTTTAAGTTCTAGGATTTAGTCCACCCGGGTTCGTACGACCGCTTTGGATGAAACTATTCTTGAATATTTTGTATTTTCCATCCGGTTTTATGCAGCCGTGCTCATGAAGGGAATGTCCTAGCATGGCCCCTAATTCCTTCGGGAATGTGGTGTATTGGGCTAATATAATAGCGGTGGTTGTGTGGTATAGGCATCCATGCCAGGCTCCATAAAAATAAAAATAAGCAACGGCGCGGCGCGGCGGCACCGGTGAGTCAGTCCGCTTACGAATTCGCTTACTACTGATTTTCTCAGGAGCCTAGGTATTCAGTGCAACGAACATTCGATGTTGCGCGTCCCGAATTTGTAATTTAATTAACTACAAACCGTTAGACGTTTTCCATTTCCACTACTCGTGGCTACGCTGCCGCCATACGAATGAGTTTTGATCGCTACTCCCGTCCTACCATGATCGCTGATGCGGAGCAAGAGACTGGGTGCTCGCGGTCCCTCGCCGCCGCCGCCGTCGTCTCGTCGCGCCGTCAAACCGAACCATTCCACGAATTTACGAGTTCATTTTTGCTGTTTTAGGGTTCCGTGCCCAAGAACAACTGTTCTGTTATGTTATATATTGTTACTGTTTATTATAAAAGATTAAACGGCTTTCTACTCTCGTTATTTGTGCGGAGCACGACGTTTCGAGCCAAACATTTGGCTCATCTTCAGGTGAGCTCCCGTGTCCAGAGGCGGGCAACAGGGAACTGCCAATTTGACGTGTTCCGCTGCTCCCTTGAAAATCCGGAAGGCAAAGGCGTGCAGTGAAAGTCAAGATACAGTTAGCGTCTTTTGCCTTTCCCTGGAGCTCCGGAATGCAGCCGCTCAAGACCTTCAACCTACCCACAGCTACAATCTTCGCCAACGGCGGAACACCTCAAATTGACAAATTGGGAGCTCAACCCGTAGAAAGCCGTTTCATCTCTTTAAATGACTTCTACTTCTGATCGAATTTTGTACGACAATTTTATGAGCTCTAGATATGGTTTACGATTTCTTGTGTTATGATCGCTTTGAGGTGCACTTATTTTAGGGGATGTCTGCGTAGAAGTAAATGTCACCTCCGTTGTTTGTAGCTTTTTCTGCTATATCAACTTAAATATATGAAGTTACATACAATAATAATGTATTCGGGAAAAGTTTATTTAATGCCATAAAACAGTTACAAAAAAAGTTGGAATTTATTTTATAATTGTAGGAATGTGTGCAAAAAGTTTCCATCTTTGATTATTTAAGTTATCATTAACAGTTGGTAACATTTGGGATATGTTTATTTAATAATTCAATTCACTGATGCGCAATGACTTGCATTTGTAATAAAATTCACATTTCTTTTAATGATTTAAGATTACCTTAAGCGAACGACAGAATTACGTTAATCGAATTCAAGCCCGTTAACTCGTTCCATTAAATGTTCCGAGTGTGACCATTTAAATTCCCGATATTTTTAATTAAAATGAATGAATTTTGTGGTGTATTTTTATATAAGAGGTGAAGAAGTAGAAAATGTTAATTTCCAATATCGAAACTTCGAATTTAAGACTTATATCTCTAATGTACAAAAGTTTTACTCACCAATATCACTTGGCAATACATTACCGAGAGTGTATGTCCAACCGAATTGTCAATGAAAAAATAGCAGTGGCATGCTTTCTTCTACGGAACCCTTAATATGAATGACAGCCTTTTTATTTTGAATTTAGAGTCGGATGGAACGTCAGCGGCGCGGCTGACGGTTATAGTTAACTTGACCCCAATTGGTTGTTTGACAAATCACGTTCGGCGACGCATTGTTTCGTGTGTGTGTTTACATATTTTTTACATTATAATCAGCAGTGCCGTCAACAATGAAAACGTTAAATAACTTGCGGACGTCGAAGGCGCTTTAATATGGCACACCATCGAGGCCTGGTTAATCGCCATAGGAGTTCAAATTCGAGCTGTTAAGTGTACAGGATTTATTTTAATTTGCTGCACAGTCTGCGCGGAATATACCTACGTAACACATTAGTTACATTCTGTGAATGATATAATTAAACCACTTTTATTTCTATCGAATACATCCTACGATTCTAAAACCAGACCATCGTCTGGGAGTAATTTGTTATGCAACCTGACATAGATGGCTACACTAAACTACCGTTATGATATTTAGGTAGATATGAAGGAATTAGGTGCCATGCCAGGACCTTTGCTTTATGCGGCTACATTGAGCTGGATGGATAAAACGGTCAATTTTTCATTGCCGCTTCGACCGTATTTTTATCTAGGGCGGTGTTAAAATCCCGGGTGGGCTTAAATCCTACCACCTACTAGGGGAAGGGGACCTACAGCTTTACATGGATTCCGAACCAGTTAAAATAACAGAGTCCTTCAAGAATGTTGTATTGATGCTACAAGAGGATTCCATTTCCACAATGACGTTGAAGACGCCAAGAGACACCATGAAATTCTTCGATTTCATCATGCAATTCTTTTGGATTTCAAAGCCAAAGCAGAAATTGAACTCACAAATATTCGGAGTGTAATTACCGAAATGATCGCTCCAAGTCAAAGACACGGATAGTTTTGTAAGATAAGTAGGGAGCCGAGTTCACACGCGGCCGACCGGGCGCGTCGCGTCACGGTGGGCGCGTGGAGCCGACCCACGCCTGTGACACCCGCGTGTGTCCGCTGTTAGCGCCAGCGCTTCTGTGCGGCACGTGCATGCTACTTGCCAAATGTGCATGGAAAAATGTACGAAATGATACGAACGATCTCCATGGGAGAAAATTATGCTTACAGCATATTAAGCAAATTATATCTCAATTCCCTATAGTAGCTATGGTATAAAATAATGTTGAACCTGTCTCTAAATGCCTGCAAATTTATTTATTTTGAATTTCTTATATATTATTTATTATTATAATGCTCTTTACTATCACATAATAGTGCCTCTAGTTTCAATTTTATCTTTATATGTATGTTTGTGTTTCAGTGAGGAATGATTATAATTTTATTTTGTTTATTTATACATATGATCATTAAATGTACACTTACTTGCTAGATATTTACTATGTAATGGTGGTTAACACTTATGGTTGTCCATTGTGCCATATCCGATACCGTCGTGTCGTGTCATCGAGATGTTGAATCGATTGAAATCTTCAGACATGCTAACTTTAACCGGGACAACCGCATGAGCCTATCAAGGCCTTGGACTTCGCTACTGGCACATCAAACAACAGCTATGGACATGACATCATTAATTATGTGTGTACGTAGACGTATTTGTGTACTGAGCACCAACACTTGGAACCACCTTCATCCGGTTCAGCCACACGTTGGTACCATCCCATTAAATAAACGATGGCCGAAGCGACAATGAAAGTCTTCCGTTATTTCGATCCAGTTCAATGTAGCTGCATAATAAAAGGAAGGCCCTGGAATGGCACTTAGTTCCCATGTAGTGTGTTGGGGTAATATCATGACAGTAGGTATGTTATTAGCTATCTATGTGTAGTCACATATAAGAATTGGAGTTTGGTCAAATTTTGCCGGAAAAATCTATCGGTAAAGAGACTTGTTATAAATGGCTAGCCTGCGCATAAAAATATTATCCGACTAAGAGCATCGGTACATAAATCAAGGCGCTAAAGGTAGCAGACACCTGCTACCTTAAGTGTCGCTTCTGGGCAGTGAATCCACTTATTATTTCATGGCTAGATTCACGGGCGGGACGACACGCAACAATTGCTTCCCACTTCACCGAATTCATTACAGGTCTTCACTATTTTACTAGTCCGAGCTGTAAATATATACCTACACAATATCACAGTGTTTCTCGAAGGGGTAGGAAGGGCCCATCTGGTACGATTAAACATACTTCTCTTGCTTCTTACGTTTGCGAAAGGTATGTTACAAAATAATTTTACATAACAATTTTAATGTTGCTGTTTAAAGTCCCAAACAATTATATTAAAAATAGTACTAAACAACACATATCTCAAATGTACTTGGATAAATAATTATTTTTATTAATAATATGATAAAAATACTGCTACTTTTATCTTAAAATACCATTAACCTACAATGTATTTTATCTTCGAGTATCCCATTGTTCCGGTCTTCGTGCATTGACCCGACATCTAAAACATGCAAATATTTAAGTAGTCTAGTGTGACATTTTAGGATTCGGCTCAAACTTTTGACTGCGACACACTCACTGACAGTATTTAGAGTGTTGGTGTGGGTACACTTCAAAAACTTTTGGAATTTCACCCAACTAAGAAAGCATTTAATTTTAACTTCCCCAGTACAGGCTAGCACAGAGCAAAAATAAGTAAGCCGTACTTATATTATAGATATGTGGAATTCAGAAAGGTTGTTTATAAATGTTCGTGTTTCTAAAAGTATCACAGCAGGATAATGGCGTAGAAAGCAAATGACAACTTGCCTTCCATGACATACACAGAACAATTAGGAGGTAAGAATTGTGAAGTGGGCGGAACTCGCGCGCCGGTCTTTAGCGGGGACCCGCGCACTTCATACGCGCATGATTCACTCCTCTGCGGCGTTCCTGTGCATTAACTTATCCGTGATACAATTTAAAATTGAAGAGGAGTAATGCCGTACTGTACCATAATAACGTGCAAACACGACAGCCGGGTGCACAACCTTCATAATGGCGGAGTTTCATATCACCGGTAAGTTTCATTTACATTTATAGCAATAAAACTTACGACAAAAACATTACGAAACAAATGGCGTCGCGGCGTCGCGCGTCGCGTCATTTTGCTCGCCGGGTCATGTCTCGCTACTTTGTTAGTGACTGCGTGCGTGTGAGGCGCTCGGCCATGTTCGAAAGTGACGTAACATTTGATTGCAAACGGTATTGGAATTCCAACATAGATCCATTACGTTAAGGTTCATATTAAGTAAACAAATGGGGATTTGTTGTTTGGTTATTAATTAAGAAGGGATAGCCAATTGCGACGGTTATACATTCGCGGAGCAAAAAGGTCTTAAGTAAAACGGTAACAGCGGTTCTGGAACAAATTTACAAACGTTTCACTTCCGGCCTCCTCAATATTCCGTGATGACATAGGTCATGGGTTCAAATTCTCGACCGCGTTCATGCACTACTTTCAATCTTTCTATGAGTTGGATAAGTGCATTGTGTTACGAATGTGAGCTGTTCCAAGGTTCGAAATCTATGCTAAACTTGAAGCCCTATTCTCCTACGAAGTGGTAGGGTTAATCCCGTCCGGGTTGGTAGCATCGCGTTGGATTGGATGGATTGAATCGCCGATGGAAAACACGGACACATTTTATTTGGTCCGTTTAATCCAGTTCAATGTAGCCGTGCTCATACAGGTAATTGCATGGCCCCTAATTCCTTCATGAATGCGTTGTATTGAACTAATATCATGATGGTGGATGTGGTATGAACCATCCATATCCAGTTAAACTCAATAACATCGCGAACTCGTAAGAACACGGGCGTCGTAAATTCCCCTGAGAATGGGAAATCACGCAAGTCTACATAGCATGACCTTCGATACATTTGATAGCAATGCTTCATCATTAGGGAACTTTGTCCTGAGTGTTGAATGAATAAGCCGATAGCGATATCAAAGCGTACCATGTGAAATAATCTGCCGAACCTAGAGAACACTCTGGCATCGTCGGATTTATGGGAGGGCAACCGAGGCAACTGCCCGGGGCCTCCACAAGAGAGGGACCCCCACATAAAACGTCCTTATTAAAATAAAAAGATTGGTAAATTCAAATATTATGGTGATTTTAGATAAATGAAAACAATTAATCAATTTAGGATCATTTTTAATTTGTTCTTTTATCTTTGTAACGGTGTGTATTTATATCGTTTATACTCGTATAACAATAGTGATATTTAGCAATAATATTAAGCGAGTTTTTAGTCATTTAGTCATACAATATAAGTAAGATCCTGGCATGGCACCCAGTTCATTCAGAAGGTTCATTGTTCCTGCTCCAATTTGTTATAACAACTATTGAAATTTTATCTCAATATATCTATTAAAAATATTTTAGATTTTGAAATAAACTAATTTCAAAACCTTACCTATCAATAGCATTTATGTACATTACGAAAATTCTTAAGAATGGAGGCTTCGTGGCAGAGCGCTTACAAGTAAGTAACAAGAGGCATCGTAAAATATATCGTCGTAAAATAAGCGATATAGGAAAGAACATATTAGCCATTAGGATATACAAAATAGTTTCTTAAGGTGGGCCTTCCCGCTCAAACACATACAAAGGCAATGCGCATATTTCTTGTCGGAGATCCAAAATTATACTCAAAACAGCTTTATTTATTCAAACGATTCGAAGATGCTTGATGACCATTGACATTGTAAACTTGTGATTGGTTTATAAGTTATAAGGGCCGGAAGTTCTAAGTTTTCGCGCACTTACTACAATAAGTTTGGATGTGGATTACTCAACGATAAAACCAAAACATCTTAATAATTTCAATCACTTTAACTTAATCCACGAAGATTTATAATCAATTTGGTTTTCGTTAGATTTTTGACTACAGCGTTCGTGATTTACTTTTAGCATTGTTTGTCGAACACTATGCGCATTGTCTGCTTTGTGGACATATTGCATCCACCTTTTCACGGAGACTGTCTTTTTCTTTGAAACCAAGAAAGTCTCAGAACGCCACAGCACGATTTTGTGCCGTGCCCGCGAAGAAATCAGTCCCGTGGCGTTCGTAAGGACCCTCTTAAGGCCTAAAAACTCCAAAATTTCTTCCGGTAACAGTTGAATAAAAGATTTAGGGTTAGGCCGGTTAAATTTTGATCACATCCAACCGAAGGTAAACTAATTTGTAAAAGTAGTATTTCAGTCTCATTATCTTAATTTTAAATTAGAGGGTATATTAATGGTTAAGTCTTAAATTTCATGCAAAAGTAAAACTGTTATAACGAAACACTAATTCTACGCGGTCAAAGCAGCGGATAACAGTAATGATGGAGTGCACCATCTCTGGTTATGGTTTTTTTATGCAACCTGACATGGATAACTACCACACAACACAACTACCGTTATGATATTAGCCCAATACACCACATTCCCGAAGGAATTTGGTGCCATGACCTTCCCTTTATGAGCACGGCTACATTGAACTGGATAGAAAACACGCACAATTTTTCAATGCCGCTTTGACCTTTTTTTCATCCAATGCGATGGTACCAACCCGGGCGGGCTTAAACCCTACCACCTAGTAGGGGAATTTAACCAAGACCTCTGGTACGCTAGTCCCCGCGCCACTAGACTACGAGCCGCTTCAATGTTATTATTAGTAGATAGTAAATATTAAAAAATAACCTTAACAGAAGACGGTGCACTCCAGCAATAATATGGCACTATACGTGTACGTAAAACTGATAAAACTGTACTAGGGCTTCCTTATTTGATTAAAAATAATATTTGTCTTTGTTTTGAGGTAGTGTAACTCTCTTCACTCTGGAAGTGAAGTGCTGGATGCCGCTCGCTGCTTTGGGGTCAAGCCAGGCCGCGTCACACCGCTGCAGGAGTCGAGGCCCGGGGCTACAAGTTATAATTTGCGTCGCTTCATCTCTAGTGGATTCTCGAATCGACGCCCACAGTACGCGTTGTATTCTTTCAAGTTCCGGGTCAGTGTAATGAGATTAACGGTTCTAGACACGACTGCGGACTGGTTAGAGACAAAGGATCCGTTATAAAAAGTCACAATAACACACCTCGAAGAGTTTATCTATCAATAACGCATACAACTTAGGCTATCATCGTTGCATTGCTGGCATACACAACGATTGCGCCGAGAAACAACAATGTATAAGTGGTAAGCACCTAAAATAAAGTGTACAAATTCTTAACGAGGAAGTGACTATTAAGGTGGCCCAACCCGGCGGGACTAACTCATTCGCGGGCACTGTACAAAACCGTGCTGTTGCGCTCTGGGACCTTCTCTGTTTCAAAGAAAAAGACAGGCTCCATGATGAGGAAGATGCAACATATCCACAAAAAATATAATGTGCATAGTGTATGATTTGGTAAGATTTACGAAAATTTTTATTTCAAAACGACTTATAGCTAATAGTACACCACGACCGCTGTAGTAAACAATCTAACAAAAACCAAATAGATTATAAATCTTGATTAAATAAGCGATGTCTGATGACTAATCTTTTTAAGATTTTCTTACTTTATCATTGCATAATAAACGACCAAAGTTATTGTATAAAATGCGCGAAAAATGCGAACTTTCGGACCTTATAACTTAGAAACCAAACACAATTTTACAATGCCAACGGTCATCAGACATCTAGTTCGATCAAATAAAGCTCTTTTGAGCAAAATTTGGGATCTCTGATAAGAAATATGGGCGTGATCTTCTTTCCCCGTTTGTATGGGGAATTGAGCGGGTTGGGCCACCTTAAGGAAATAACCTTAGCGCAAAGCATTTGTTAAGGATGATCCCTAATCTGTTTGCCGAACTCGTTCGAAATAAGGAAAATAAAATGCATTGATCCTCATCTAACCTCGCAACACGAGGGCGACTGGTCACCGGTGCCAGAAGGACAGAGTGCACCCTGTGACCGTTCACACCACTGAAGAGAAAGAAAGGAGAAGTTGCATGCGCTCGATATCGCGTCTCCGCTATATGGTCAAAATTATGGACAAAACAAAGCGGTGGAAGGCAAAGTTAATGGGATGTAGGATGTTGTTCCGCACGATGCCATAATCAATTTTTAAGGCGGCCCAACCCGGCGGGACTAACTCAGTCGCGGGCACTGTACAAAACCGTGCTGTTGCGCTCTGGGACCTTCTCTGTTTCAAAGAAAAAGACAGGCTCCGTGATGAGGAAGATGCAACATGTCCACAAAAAAGACAATGTGCATAGTGTATGATTTGGTAAGAGCCTCAATGGCCCAGTGGCGCGACACTTCGGCGATCGCTCTCCGAAGTTAAGCAACGCTGGGTCCGGTCTGGTCTTGGATGGCTGACCATTCGACCGTTAAAAGAGGCTGGCCGTGGTTCGGATTCCACGTTAAACTGTAGGTCCCCTTCCTTACTTACTAGGTGTTAGGGTTAATCCCGCCCGGGTTGGTACCATCGCATTGGATGAACGATGGTCGAAACGGCAATGAAAATTGTCCGTGTTTTCCGTCCAGTTCAATGTAGCCGTGCAATATAAGGAAGGTCCTGGCATGGCACCTAGTTCCCATGTGGTGTGTTGGGCTAATACCATGACAGAAAGTGTGGTATTATTAGCCATCCATGTCCAGTCACATAAAAAAAAAAGATTTACGAATATTTTGATTTCAAAACGACTTATAGCTAAAAGTAAACCACTACCGCCGTAGTCAAAAATCTAACAAAAACCAAATATAATATAAATCTTGATTAAATAAGCTATGTCTGATGACTAATCTTTTTAAGATTCTCTTACTTTATCATTGCGTAATAAACCACCAAAGTTATTGTATGAAATGCGTGAAAAATTCGAACTTTCGGACCTTATAACTTAGAAACCAAACACAATTTTGAAATGCCAACGGTCATCAGACATCTAGTTCGATCAAATAAAGCTCTTTTGAGCAAGATTTGGGATCTCTGATAAGAAATATGGGCGTGATCTTCTTTCCCCGTTTGTATGGGGAGTTGAGCGGGTTGGGCCACCTCAAGGTGATGTCGCAAGTCACCCACTACTCCTCTGCTGCCATGGCCATTTATTTACTTTGTTTTATAGAAAAGTTTGGTTCAAAATTGTTTGTGTTTTTTTTATACACAACTATACTTATAATTCAGTGAACTGCACCCGTCGTATATTCAGTACCATACTTTCCATATAGGCACAAACATGTGTATTTTCCACCAAGACTGTATCACCATGTTCCAATTCATTTATCACATTTTTACCCTACTGCGCAAGAATGAAGGGTATTTTTTTATACTATACCTCTGTACTTTTATTTGATGAAAATGTAGGAAAGTTCTTTGTACAAAAATATTTAAACAATAATTCCTTTAGTAAGTTATTTGCACAAACATTCGGAAATATTTATATTTTTTACAGTTCTCCTTTTTCTTGATAAGTGACATACTTACCTTATATTACTTTATATGGAAGTTGCACAAGAATTGAAAAAAAATCAAAGCAAAATCCTAATTATGTGTCGTGACGACACCCAATATTTCAAATAAAACGCATTTTTTTTAACTCTACTCCAACAATATTTTCAATAGTCTTGAAGTATTTTTATTAAAACTTTTGAACGAAAATCTAAATTACTATTTTTGCTCCACTCAAAAAAGGATGGTTATCAATCTACAATTTCACTGCTCTAAGTTTAAATTCTTTGCATACTCGAGCAACGAAACTCTAAAAGTATATAACGTGAGCAGCTAGGTGACATACCTATGTAAGTCAAAGAAAAAGATAAAAGGTAACGAGAAGGTGAAAAAGAAGAAAATAATACCATCAGAAATGATAACATCATTCTTAAATACAAATAATACCATCAAGTTATGAGTAAACCTACTTACCTACATAGGCCGAGAGTGTTTTGATTACGGTCATAATCAGTAGCGTAATGGCAGTGTTTATTAAACAAATAAACCCTGCAATAATGTGGTCCTATTACACTTGCCTTGTGCTATTTGTGTCCTTATGTTAAAACAGTTACCATTTGTTTTGCAAATAATGTCTGCCAACATCAATAAATCGATTATCGATTGTTATAAATTGTAAAACATAAATGGTGTGAAGTCGGTGTGTGCAAAGGGATAGACGGCCTGAAAAACGGACAGAAAACTAGTAACGCAAGGGCTGTTGGAAATTTTGAAAAAAATCCAAAAATGTTAAATGATCAAAAAGACATACTCTACAGGTCGGAGATCCCCTGAGATACCCTAAGATGGTAAAAAAGTGACTATGGATTTACCTCTGTTCTCACCACCTCCAGTTGTGGTGGAAACGGGCATAAATCTGACGTTTAGTTGCATTTCCTGCCATGGTTTGTGTGATGTATGTGCGTGCTCAGATATTCTTGGCAGAATGTTAAATCTCACACACACTATGTGATAGGGTTTTGAATTTAGACTCCACAATGTTCTTCGTATCTAACGAAAGCCAGCTTTGCGAATTTTCAATAGCGCACTATTTATTTTACGAGCGAAGAGCGAACCTCGAGCAAGCGTCTTCGTTTCAGATTGGGCAAAATTTATTTTGTACGTACGGCTGTTCTCATCTGGGGGTCACAGCTCTAAATGATTCTCGTGAAATGTTGTGAGCAAGCTTGGTAATCTTTTAGATTTTTTAAGTCGATCCAGTTTTTAAAATTTAGGTATCAAAATTTTTAAAGATAAAATGATGAAAATTTTTAAAGATCAGAAAATGTCAAATATTCAGAAATACTGACTCGCGAGAGTCCACTAGTTTAATTTTTATTTTTTTTCATGAAATTTTAAATTGATCACTGAATAAACTTATAAAATCAGACAAAACTCGTATAGTATTTTTATTGGCAAATTTTTACCTGAAAAAATGGAGAACATAGTTTCCACTTTATATATGATAGTCTCATTCAGCCAGCCAGGGTTACACGGAACAGATTTTTTTAAAATTCTGTATGGCATCTCTCCTACTCGACTGCTAGGCACTCCGTATTTCTGGCGGGTGGTCCACACACACTGTATATCCTGTCCATCGCCACAAATACAGATTTCGTTTGCCCTCAGTACACACAACGGCATATTTACTCTAGGAATAGCCATGCATGTCTAGCTAGAAATTTCAAATGGATTTGTATTAAATAATTCATTCATTAGGTAGGCACCGTTTCACGTGTGACATCTCCATATTGTATTATAATTTTAAACATGACATTGAATAAAATTTGCAGAAGAAACTATATAAACATCACGGAGTATTAACATGGATATAAGTTTTTTCCCGCTTGCGTCTGTGGCGTAGCGCCAGATATACATATTTAAAAAGTTAGAGACAGAGATGGAATGTGTAATTAGATTTTTTATAGCGGTAGATGACATACATGCATAACATGTAGTATCTTGATGGAAATCAGCTAAATACTATATACCCATAGACCTAGCATAGAGCGCTGTGATTACAATAATCCTATGAAAATACCAATATAAATAGTCACATATATCCGAAAATGAATGCGCTTTTCTTGACGGTTGGTATCTTATAGCAGATGTAAGATTTTTACCCAAAATATAATGTAATATTTACATGTAAATAAATCATTGTTTATCTAGCGGGGCTCGTTCTTCCGTGCATGTAATTAAAGTATCCGTAACGGAAAGGACGAGGTAATGGCAAGGTATACAACGACTAACCCAAGCTGCGGTATTCTGTGAGTTATGGAGGTTGCTTGTTTCACGAACTATTACAACAAACCCTTCTTTCCGTCTACCTATACGCTTGTAATTTAAGAACCACTAACCCGATTAGATGCGGTATATTTTATAAGGATACTAACAATTATACGCTACTTTTTAGGGTTTAAGAAGTCGGGAAAATTCGGCTTCGTTTTGTTGGACGTTAACGCGGACTTAGCCACTGGTATTTTTTGGTATGCTGCTCTTCTCGATTTTTAAAATAAAATTACAATGTAGGTAGGAATAGGGAATAGGGGATGTTAGGTACGTTTTATACGAATATTTTTTTGAACTGTAGTGCTGGTGGAGTTCAGCTCATTTTATTCATTTATTTAATCAAGATCTATGGAAAACTAACAGCCAAAAACATACATTGGAAAATAATTACAAAACTAAATAGGCCAATTACAGGCTTTCACTGATAGTAACTTTTACTACAGTAATTTTAAAAACCACGTGTAATTTAAAAATCAAAAGACATGAATTTTCTTTTCTTTTCTCAAATATGTCGCATTTCTGTAACATTAATTTAGAAACGGTAATGTAGCAACAAACATACAAATATATGTTACGTTTTATACGGAGCGCACGGTGCGCGAGTCCGACTCGCGTTCGGTCGTTTTTTCTCTGAACGAGGATAAAAAATAGTTGCGCCGGTTTGGGAGCAAGAAAAGAAACAAGAAGAGGTTTGGCTGCGGCGGCGGTTGCGGTGCGGAGGCGGTGCGGCGGCGGTTGCAGCGCGGCACGTTGGTGTCTGAACGCACGCACTTATTTTTAGCTCAAGGTTATCTTTTCGCAGACTCCATCCTATACTATCATACTATTATTCTTCCTTGACATCGCCTTCGTAGCCAAGGGGGAACTTACCTACCAATTATCCATGAAGGAACTTACCTACGAGCATTTGCGTGAGCAACAATTTTAGAGTCAATTTTCACCTAACAATTTATTATGATATTTGTACTTGTTAGATTTTCCAATCCTCAGATAGTACATATCGGACTGATAGTTCAAATTAACGTTTGTCAAAAGATGCATAGTCATTGCCGGAGAACTATATCTTCTATCATAATTATCTGACTATAATTTTACTAATAAACATATGGACTTACAATATCGGATGTGGAGCGGAAAAATCAACCCTACTCTCATAAAATCCAGCATCTAGGGTGTGTCTGTTTACAACTTGAGAGTAATTAGCCCGATTTTGATGCTGTTTGTAATAAAAAACGTAGAGCTGTATTCTTCCAATCAATTATTGGCTAATTACAGTGATGATACATTTCCTAAGGAGTGAGCAGTGAGGTTAGAAATGAGAAAAATCTGAGGAAAACCACTGCTTTTGAGTTTTGATCAGAACTCACAAAATTTTAATGTACATACAAATTAATTACGTATGAAATGAAATTAAAATCTTTAAAAATCCAACTTCTCTGGATACTGATCTTTTTATTGATGTTTTTATCTATGTAAAGTTGAATTATTCCGATAAATGCTAGCACCGTCAGCGTGTATGATCATCAGTAAATATGAGAAAAGTCTGTGAAAAACACATTATTTTGGGAATATACAAGTATAATTGAAAACAAAAAATATTTTTTATGATAATCAAATTCTGGACTCAAACCAGTAAAATGTTAAGATATAACCGTTAACAAAAAAAGTATACATTGGATGATTTTTACTTTCTGCAGCCATGTTTTAGTTAGCTGTAATGTTTTCTTGAAACTCGTATCAAAGTTTCCAATGCCTAGGTATTTTATTAATTATTTCACTATTGGTCACAACCCTTAATAAATTTAATCTAATAGCCCTGACGTTCGACTCAAAGCGCATTTGCATAACTGAGTCTGAAATCCAATACGTGTCCCGAGTGACCATAAAACGTTGCTTCCGCGAACGGTTTCGCATAAACTGATATAATTTGTAAGAGCGTCGCCTTACTTTGCGTTAAACTAGCCAGGGTTACCAAAATCATTTAATTATTTAATGCCCTCGGACGCCTTTAAAAGTATTTGTTCTCGATGGCTATTTTTTCATAACATACCGCTGTTTATATAACATGTATTTCTATCATTTGCATATAAATGCAAGACCGCCGCCAGGTGGGACGGCGAAATCAAGTGCGTCGGCGGAAAGCAGTGGTTCCGTACCGCTGAAGGCCGGGAGGACTGGAGGAAAATTGGAGAGACGTATGTCCAGCAGTGGATGCAAATAAGCCGACTGACTGACATCGTCTCATATGATGTAAACGTCAACGCCGTTGCAGTGGCTCATAAATAGTAAGGTCCTGCAATGGTACCTTGTCTCTTCGGGAACGTGGTGTGGTGTGATATTAGCCATCTATGTTCGGTTCCATAAAAGATCGTTTAATATGCCCGTCACACAACATTGCCAAAGGATCGTAGTTGCCATGGTCCTGAGCGAAGATCCAACGAACGGGATGGAAATCACAGACACGTTTTTATTACTGTTTCGGCCATATTTTATTCAATCTAATGGTATCAATCTGAGCCGGCTATTTGGCAAGTAAGTTCAAATTTCTAGATAAAATATGTAAAAGCGTAATCTTCGACAGCAAGGACTATTACGTTCCAACAGTGAACAATTTCGCTTTATTTCTACGTGTCCTCCCAGTCGAGTGATTATCCGAAAAGTACAGTTTGGGTTTCTTCAAACGCGATATGAACAAGCACCTGGCGAGCCGGCAGGGCTTTCCCAGTTTCAGTATGTAGTTTCCACTTGCATATACAAAATTTAGAACGTTTTCTATTTACGACAGGTAAGCACAAAGCGGTGATGCGGGAAGCGGTCAATAGAACTCTGATTGCAGAATAAAGCTATCCGCGGTTGACATACGCCCTTCCGCAGTACCACAACACACATTCGATGCCGATGCCTACCTTTTACCCCTTGTACCTTATATAAAATGCCTAGAGACCGCTTACTGGCAGCCCTGCGCGATCGGTTTAAGGTGACAGCATCTCCGAATAGCAAACTGTTAAGCAGCCGAGGGCGGTCACTTGGAAGAAAACATAAAATTTGATTGTTTCCCGCGGGACACCATTGTTAGAGGGCACTCCTGGTGTAGGTAATACCCAATATATTGCAACAGAGCTTCCATTTTATGCTCATATCGCGAGCGCTAAGCACATACTTGGAGAAAACTTCTTAGTGTGCTGTACTGCCTTTGTTCTTCGAAAATCAACTCTCCTCTTTAATAGTACCTATTTAATAGATAGTACCAAGACAGTTTTGTTGAGTTTAGTTACAATGTAATATCTCTATTGTCAAATATTTAAATATATTTACCCATAATTTAAAATGTTTTATATTTAAATTGTACAGATCCTCAGTGGAATGAGGTAGGTAAGCTGGCAACCCTTATTCAATTTTTTTTTAGTTTAAGTTTTGTTAGTTTTACAAAAATAACTCAAATTCGATTATTTTGTATTGGTACCAAAAAGCACTTTTTTGTGAATAAAAATCATTTAGGTATACAGCTCAATATGATTTGATCGTAGAAAGAGAATCTAACTACTTTTCCGAACTCTTTGGATTTGATATGTTTGTGCTTTCGTTACCTTTGTAAGAAATTCCATTTAATTGAATCCATTCAATAACTTATGGAAACGAAGAACAAGGGTTTCGATTTCGAATTTAGGCGGTATGAGGCAAGACGCAGATAACAATTGTTTCATAAGCATTCATTAATATTATGAACGAATCGATACTGCAATGGCCAGAGAGTTGTTTTGCATTTACAATTACATTTTGAAATCACGGTTCTCCGGTAAAGGATTTACTGAAGCCGTAAGTTTGCAAAGTTCTCAACGGAATGTGAACTTCTGTGAAGATATATTAAATACATATTAGTATTCCTCACGCAAACCAACTGAAAATTGAGCCAATTGAGGTATAAAATGTAGTATAAGTGCTAAAGAACTTTGAATTTTTTTTTAATAAGCAACGGTTCGATTTACAATGTTTTTTTGCCGCTGCAGCTGCATAATATCGAAATTATAAACAAAACATACGTTAACGTGCATTATTTGAAACGGTCTGATTTATCAGTCAGATAACTAGTCGACGAATCTATTTACGCCGCTGCTTATCCATCAACTATATTTATGCCATATTTTAAAGTAAAATTACAGTAAGCTTATACTGATAGGACATATAATCCTCCTGATTATCCGTCTTTTGATAAACGTAAATTTGTGCTATCAGACCGTTAGTGCTATCTGACGATAAAAAAATCCGTCCAATCAAATAAAAACAAAAGCGGCTTGTTTTGTCTTTTGCGACAACCCCGAAACGTAATGTACTACATAATAATGAACACAGGATTTAAGTTGTGTTTGTTTGAAAATCTTCAATCTAGTTATGTATGCATTGTTGGATACTTTTTTGACGTCGTCTATGTTCAACACACTAACCAAACCCCTAAACCCAATTATTCCCATTAATGCATGAATCTACATATATCTCCAGCAGGAGATATATGTAGATTCCTGTGGAATAAGTTGAAAGCCTCGGTTTGCTTATTCAGCATATGTAACGAAGATAAAAAAATGATTAAGGCATAAAGAAGAAGTTCCAGACACCTCATAGATGACAATACGCAAACTTGGAGCAGGTAGTTGGTCAGGTGTGCGTGTGGAAACCCTTCTGTCTGTGTGAGGGTGCAGAGGGGTTTTTGTATGTACGTATGATAGGGTGTGTGCGAAAGCGTGAGAGTGTGTGTGCGCTACCCCGGTACCTGTGGGAGTCCTCGCTACGAGACGCTCCCTAAAAAACCTCCACGAGTGCATCGCATTCCTGCATCCCTCCCCCCAGCCTACCGCAGCCGCCCCTCCGCCGGCCCTGCGCCTGACCTAGGGCTGCCTCTCCGGCCAATGCTCCTTCAGACTGAATACAATCTCAGGTGACATTGGAATTGTTTCTGGGAAATAATGCAAAATATTATTACCGAAAGTCATCAACCAACATGAAGAAAAGGATATTTTGTATTGTTTGTATTTTCCATCGATTTTGTTCAATTAGTATTTATATACTATATTGGGTATGGGGGTTTTCAAATAAAAAAAATCCGGCATTGTTTTCATTGGAAAACACGGAAAATTTATATTTCCGCTTTGATCATCTTTCATTTAATGCGATGGTACCAACCCGCAGGGGATTAACCCTGCCACGTTAGAGCGAGCGTTAATCATTGTAAGCATTGTATTGTTTTCGATGAATTAATGACTAAACAAAAAAAAAACTGAAATCTTCATTAAAAAATATACGTGCTTGTTGGAAAAATTGGGCTTTCATCAGAAGAGTCTTTAAAATTCCAATGTATGATCTCCATTTAATCCAAATCTTTTTTAATATCGCATTTAATTACGATCATACATGCCTAACATTTACGGGCCTCTTGTTCTCAGAAGCGTCGATTAATCTCTTAATTCGTGTCCGACAAGAACTTCGTCGTTTGGTTGTCCTTTCGCTGAAACTTCATTCTGACGAAAGTCAAAAAAAATTACCTGTTACCAAACAAAACGAATAGTAATCCATTGTATAAGCTCTTTGCAAGATAGCAAAGTCGATGGGCTTAGGACGTGTAATCAAAATGTTATCACATACTTCTCATAGATTCCTGCATTAAATATTTTTCAGAAGTTATGAGGCCCATATTACCTTTTGAGCTACAGCTTACGGCGTTTTCAAACACTTAAATGGTGTTTGTATTTAATATCACATTATATAGAGTTCAAAAGCATAATGAATAAAAAAAAATTACAAATGGGCTAATAACGACAAACTTTCACCGAAATAAGAATTTTCGAAGAATGGGAAAACGAAGAACTTCTTAGAATAAATATGTAAATAGTTGCCTAGACATGGGCAACCCTATGGGAGTCCCTGCAGCCTCATCCCGAAACACAATGGCGAGGACCTGTTGAGCCCCAGCGCGCTCCGCCGCCCGCCGCACCCAAGCCCAGCATCGCTCGCCCCTCCCTTCACCTCAGCCTTCACCACGCTCCGCACCGCAAACGCGCCGCCACCCCATATAACCACACCACACCGGCGCGCGGCGGTAGCGGTAGAGGCGCAGCAACGGTCCGTGTCCATACGAAATACAGATTCCATTATATGATCCAGTTTTAACATTGAAAATGTTTATTCGATTGCTTAAATAGCCCCCCATTTTCGCTGAGAGTGTGGACTCGTCTTGGTTTTGCGGCTGCTCGAGTGGTTGAGGGCTCAAAAGACGCGTACCGGCTAAGCGTTTTTTTTTAAATTCTATTTAATTCTTAAAACTCGAAATATCACGAAAGCCCGTTTAGATTTGGACTAAGAACTGCATTTAAAAAAAAATCTATCTATGATGGTTTATGTTTGATATCCCTCAAATTTTTGCTGTAACATACACATACGAATAAATAACGAATATTCCTTTAATTTAGGGTTTCTTTATCTGAGGTCTATGGACCCCTCAGAGGACCGTGGCATGAATGCAGGGCGCCCATATTTGATATGATGACGAAATAGACTTTGCGTGATCGATCTAAAAAAAAAATTTAACAAAAAAAATAACCGACTTCAAAGAAAAAGCACTAAAAAGTAAAAAATAATTTCCATTTTTGTAGTTACGATTTCTGTTATTTTTTGAGTCGGCGTCAGCCGGGCACGCACTGCGCCAATCAAAAGAACCTAACCTAACCTAACCTAACCTAACCTAACCTAACCTTGGCTGACACCGATTAAAAAAATAACAGAAATCGTAACTACAAAAATGGAAATTATTTTTTACTTTTTAGTGCTTTTTCTTTGAAGTCGGTTATTTTTTTTTGTTAATTTTTTTTATTTGTTTATTTTTAGTGAATCTGAAGTACACTTACTAATTTGTACACGTCCTTTTCATTAAAAAAAGAATCACCGAAATCGGTTGGCGTTATATTGAGTTATTCGTCCATTTGTCGCGCACATCTTAATACAAATTTAAGACTTTTATGATTTTCTCATGGATATCATTGTCAGAACTTAACCAAATTAAAATGGGACCACTTGGGAAGCACTAGCTATCATTTAAAAAAATAATCATCAAAATCGGTTCACCCAGGCAAAATTATGAGGTAACAAACATAAAAAAAACAAAAAAAAAAAACATACAGACGAATTGATAACCTCCTCCTTTTTTTGAAGTCGGTTAAAAATAGGTATCTTTACTTTTTCTCTGGTCAACATTAAAAAGTTGTTTATTTAAAATGTCTTGCCTTATTTCCCGTTATATTTTTTAAATTTCGCGTGGGGTCTTCACTACAAAAAAATTAGCAAAAAAAATAACCGACTTCAAGGAAAAAGCACTAAAAAGTAAAAAATAATTTTCATTTTTGTAGTTACGATTTCTGTTATTTTTTGAGTCGGCGTCAGCCGGGCACGCGCTGCGCCAATCAAGAGAACCTAACCTAACCTAACCTAACCTAACCTTACCTTGGCTGACACCGACTCAAAAAATAACAGAAATCGTAACTACAAAAATGAAAATTATTTTTTACTTTTTAGTGCTTTTTCCTTGAAGTCGGTTATTTTTTTTGTTAAATTTTTTTTATTTGTTTATTTTAAGTGAATCTGAAGTACACTTACTAATTTGTACACGCCCTTTCCAATAAAAAAAGAATCATCGAAATCGGTTGGCGTTATATTGAGTTATTCGTCCATTTGTCGCGCAATCTTAATACAAATTTAAGACTTTTATGATTTTCTCATGGATATCATTGTCAGAACTTAACCAAATTAAAATGGGACCACTTGGGAAGCACTAGCTATCATTTAAAAAAATAATTATTAAAATCGGTTCACCCAGGCAAAAGTTATGAGGTAACAAACATAAAAAAAAAACAAAAAAAACAAAAAAAAAAAAACATACAGACGAATTGATAACCTCCTCCTTTTTTTGAAGTCGGTTAAAAAAGGTTAAGAAACCCTGCTTCACATTATATTTATTAGGGGAATCTGATTATACTGAGTGTATAATGTCTTCTTGTGTTTTACGTTGAAATAAATGAATGCATGAAATACATTGTAATTTTTTTTAAATGAAACATCTAAGTGTTGGCATACCTTGGCAGGAAAACTGATGCATGACGTGACGGAAACCGGCCTGACGATCTTGTGCCGTCATTATATGAACGCTTTATATTTATGATGTAAAACCACAACCGCCCAGGCACCGAGCAGCCGCCACCCAAACCCGGCACCACATTATTTTTTTATTCTAATCTTAATATTTATTTAAAGATTCCTTTTAAAATAGGAAATAGGAATATATTTTGACCAACTCAAAATCTACATAAGAGTGAAATTATAAACACTAATGTTGAATTTTTTTATTAAATACATAAGTATGTAATTTTGGTATTACAATTGGTTTGTACTGTATTAGGAAAGAGGCGGTCCAATCCCCATATGCAGCATTTGTCTGTCTCTCGTGGTGATCCCCACAGCACGAGTGGAACAAACCGAAAATCCGCCTTATATTCAAATTGTAGTTTCCTATCAATACAAAACAAATTTATAGTTTTTTCCATCGATTTAATAATCTATCTATCTATGTCTGTAACCAAAACGAATTATAAGGAAGAGTAGTCTGGAAAGTTGATTTTAAAATCTTTACGCGTGGAGTATCTAGAACCTATCCTCTAAAATCGCGTAATCCCGATAACATAAGATTTTGATTCACAACTGCATATAAAAGACTACTGGGCACTTTGAATAGAGCTCATTGAACCAGAATGGACAATCAAAATGTATTCCTTATATGGACTCACAGAAGGCAACGGTCCCCCAAGAGCACAATAGTCGACTCGTTTTGCAGACGACTACCCACGCATTCGCGAAGGCACAGGATTCACAGATTCAACGGAAGATAAAGGCACACAGAAGAATATGTACTTATAATCGACTAGCTGCAGCACCCGTCGCCGCTTAGGTAATCGTTATATTTATTTGCATTGCTTCCTGATAGACTATAGGCTACATATAATCATATGAGTCAGCAATAAAGATAATAAGGTTAGTAAGGAAGGATGACTTCTAGATTGTTGGAACGGAAGCCCTTTTGTTTCTCGCAAATAGATACTTAAAATGTTATTTGAAGCGAGTCTGTATGTCAGGAGCACACCAGGACTTACGAGAAGAGGCGAGAAAAACAGGCTCAGAAAGAAAGAGAGCCTAACCTGAAAGATAAATTTGAAATATATAAAAATTGCAAAATGTCGGCATTCGTTGTTTTCACAATGAGTTATTGATTCATCAACATCGATTTCTAGTATCACCGATCATTCATATTGGCCAATAACTTTGCACAGCCCGCCTTGAAAAAAATATCAATTCTTACATTTTTTTTTTTTTGTGACTGGACATGGATGGCTAATACCACAAGTTCTGTCATGGTATTAGCCCAACACACCACATGGGAAATAGGTGCCATGCCAGGACCTTCCTTATATTGCACGGCTACATTGAACTGGATGGAAAACACGGACAATTTTCATTGCCGCTTCGACCATCGTTCATCCAATGCGATGGTACCAACCCGGGCGGGATAAACCCTACCACCTAGTAAGTGAGGAAGGGGACCTACAGCTTAACGTGGAATCCGAACCACGGCCAGCCTCTCTCAACGGTCGAATGGTCACCCATCCAAGACCAGACCGGACCCAGCGTTGCTTAACTTCGGAGAGCGATCGCCGAAGTGTCGCGCCACTGGGCCACCGAGGCTGAAATTTCATTGAAATTTCAATGTTCCTCTTGATTGAGTTTTCACCAAGGACGATTGTTGTTATTTGTCATCGAGACCATATCTTGTTTTTATTAATAATTTTTGCTTGCGCTGGTTGTTGAAATGAAATAAAGGAAAATGACTTTCTATTATAAGCATACTTTGCATGTCGGAAATTAATCCTGTGCAATGCGCCTTGTAGCCAGCGTAGCGCTCTCTACATAAAACTGCTATTTTCAAGATGCCAACGAAAAATGCAAATGCAAAGTACAACGATAGAGGGCGCTGACCACTTGGACGTCAGAACTGAAAAATGTCACCATCGCCGTAACGAAATATCCAATATGGAAATAACATTATACAACATTTAAATAACTCCGAGAAAGAACTAATCCACCTTTTCAACTCCAGCTAGATTCCATTTTCGTATTTCGGGTATATTCTAAAAAAACCTTCATCCGTCGCAGTATTGGACAACCAAACAACTCAACAAACAAAATATCACATTTATAACATCAGGTACAATAGGATTTATTTACATGTAAACCTATCCCAAGAGATGCATCGCGATTCAACGTGTCCCCGACATTTATTACTGTCGCATAAGTAAAGTCGGTTTCATTTATAATGGGGTCTATTTTATTACGAGTACCATGAATGACAGTTCAGCCAATTAGTTTCATATATCGTGAGGGCGCAGCGTCTGGGAACATCGTGAGTGGGAATTATTAAATTAACCAAGGGCCAACTAACCATAGACATTTTAAATTTTTATTGTATTCAACTTTTTTTAAGAATTATTATATTTTGGTTCTTACAATTCTACAATTTTTTTTATATTTAATATACAGGTGTAACAATAAGAAATAGCGAAAACACTCAAAGGAGTCATGAGGCCTATTTGGATAAAAATTTAAACTGCATTATTAGATTTTTGGAAAAATCGCTTCCGTAGCCGGGAATAAGACTCGTTGATTTAAAAAAAAAAAGCATCCTGTATTATTGCAGCAGTCAATACTGTCTCTTATGAGGAACAAATCCTGTGAAGTAATATTATACGGAAAACTAAAGGATAATGCTGATTTTTAATAAACTGATTATTTTTTCAAGAATTAATGCATTACGCATACTTTCGCTAATCAAATTGTTTGAAGGCCTACTTCAACCTGTATAGGCTTTAAGAAATATATTAAGAAATAAATGCATTGGTTTGTTTTTTAAAGGTCCTAATATCAAATAATAAGCTTCTTATATCTCTAATAAATACCCAAGTTTCTATTCCAGAATTACATCTTCATCGCAGTAGTTATGAGTTTCTTGAGGAAAGTTTGCAGATGAGCTAGAGATTATTATCAATTAAAAGAAAATATAGTAAAGAAAATTAGGAAGTGTTCCTATCTAGTGACGACAAATCTTTATGCTCTGTGATTACGAATGCTACGAACCCGACCTTACGAAACCTATGACCTATTTGGTCATAGTAAGTTCGTCTCGGTCATCCGGAAATGTTGCACTAGCTTTTTATATTTGCTATGTCGTTCTTTCATCACGCATTCGTTCTACATGTCCTAGCCTTCTCTACATTATTCCCATATTTTACTTTATTTCACAACAAACTCCTCTAAAATTCCTTAAGTGTTCTAGCAAACCCTCTCTACATAATTTTCGGTGCTTAATATAATTAGTACATAATATATAGGACCTAGCGTCAGTACTAAAGTCTAGCTTCCATAGCTAATTGTTTACAATACAGTGTCATGAACTGCCATGCGAGCTGATGGTGTAATGACCCGGAGTTATAGAGTTCAAACAAACAAGATAATCTTATAATAAATGTAAAATTTAGAAGCTTAAACATATAAAAAACAAAGTCGTCTTAGACTTCATTATATATAGCTATACATTATTCGGTAATTTTCCAATACATTCACCCTAATCGTAATTTGAGGGCATATCAATAACATTAGACATATGGACGCGAGGTAGGCACGTCCCGTAGTTAACTTAACTTCAACGCTATAGTAAAATAATCGACGCCAATTCGAAGGCGAAAATACAAGTATGTACATAGACGCATAGTACATAATGTGTACATATAATGGCAATGCCAGTGAAGTCGTTTCAGACGCTGTCAACCTTTTAGCCTCTCCCACACAGAGAGAGATAGTACCGAACGTAATTCCGTGCCAAAATTTGCTCATAATTCGGAGCTATATATCTCTCCCTGGGATGTTATACATACTCATGCCCACCGATCTTATGATATCGGCTTGCCTTTATTTAATATTACTATTACTCTACTTTTTTTATGTCAATTCTAAGACATTCTTATAAGTGAAAGCATGCAATTGGCCTTCTTGATTTTATGATAATTTTCTATTGCATGTTATTGACTGTTCCTTTTTCATAGATATTCAATAAATAAATATCCTGTAAGTAAGAAACGATGTGTGGTATCTGAAAATTTTGATGAAAATGTACTTTTTTTATTTATGACACAGGGATGGCTAATGTACCACACCCACACTAAAGCACCGCATTTCCGAAGGTATTAGGTTTTTTTATGCGATTCCAATTATATAAATATTGTGTTTATGTGTCTAAATTGATGCCAAGTTCCAATTACGTATATAATATGATCACAATAGACATAGCAGTTTTGCTCGGTAGCTTTAGTAAATTTGCAGTAAATATATTTTTGTTAGATGCATAGGTAAAACGCCAAATATTCCGTAGTCGAAATAATACGAATATAACTGGTTCTTTGGATGTAACATCTGAAATCAATTTCCAAATGTTACCCATTCCTGAGCACTCAAACTTGCCATGTGTGCGTACGAAGCGCGTATAGGCACGTGTCGTGCGAGTGTGTGAGTGGCTAAAACTTGTTTGTCCATACATAAATAATATGGACGCCGACTAAATGGTTCATCTCGGCCAGAAAGAGTCATCGAACTCTGGCATTCGGTCTCCTCCGCCGCCGCCGCCGTTCAACCGCCGAAATGCCCTCCGCTCGCAGTCGTCGTGGTCAAAACGATCTATCTACCTATGGTCGAAGAGGCTTAGTTTAGTTCTGAGTTCACTGATCACCCTATGTCATCCATCTTGGTTAGTTAGCACCACTGAATTGGGAAATCCGTGGGAAAAACTATTCAATTCGTTGACTTTGCAGGGTGGAATGGCAAAGCTTGATCAGATTTACCAAATGGATTGTGCTTTTCAATATTTACTAAAAGTTACTTAAAGTTAGTTTTTAGACTAAAAGTTAACATAGAGAATGGAATATTTAGTCGAGTGCTAGAATACAAGTAATTTGTTTTGCGATCAAACCACAGCTCTGCTCTAATAAAGTTTTCAGAATTCTGCCTGAATATTAGGCATAGATGCAACATATAAACAATGAAATACAAATAAATGAGCACTAAATGGATACAATAAAATAGATTCAAACATACATATCCCAAGACCCTAATTATCCCAAAACCCTAAATATCCCAAACCAACTCCCCGAACTGGAGAAAAGAAACCCGACGTGGAATATAAGGGATGTCATTTATTTTGCTTTCTGCGTTGACGTCTCCGTTTCGTTCGTATCAATTTCAGCATTACTAAAATTAAGGATCTCGTGACTACACACACCTATATTGTATAGTATCGTGACTACTATATGAATTGTGAATCCGTAGGGCGGGCAATTTGCATCCTGAAGACGGCATGTCTGCTGGCGTATCATCTGGAAATGCGAAAGCCATTTTCCATCTCGCTCGATCGCATGAAAAAGAAAGCGGTCGATGGCCATATTTCAATCCATACACCGAATATATCGAATTAGTATAGACTCTTGGATGGAGATATTGTGCAAACTCATTTTTTCATCATGTCAAAGCAATAATTTTATTAAAATTGTTGCCAGTTCTCTTAATTTCACTACGCCTGGCTGTACATACAGGTGGTAAAGACGTGATTGTTGCCGTAATGTTGAGGTTACTATTCACTCTTATAAAATACCATTAATATTCCGGGATGTTGAATTTAAAATTAAAATGTTAATAGAGTTATTCCGTAGATCGAACTTAATTAATAGGTGCAATCCTCAAAACAATTGTTTGTAACAAAATATGAAACATAACTTAAAATAAGTGAATATATTGTTAAATAGGCATTTTTTTAATTCAGGCAATTGTCTCATAAACCTTAGAACCACTTACCTGATCCAATCATCTATAGCTCGATTCTTCTCATGAGTTATAGGCAAATTTTCATCACGCTGAAAAACAAACTGTTTTTTATTTGACTTAAACACAATTGCAGCCACATTTTCAAACGAGTCCCATACAAACTTTCAACCTCCTTTTCACCCCCTTTGAGTTTAATTGTATACTAATGTCCTTTCCCAAGGTCCTTGCTCTCTCTATATTCTAATCAAGATTGGTTCAACGGTTTAGGCGTGAAATCGTAACAGACAGAGTTACTTTTGAATTTATCATATTAGTATGGATATTCTTTATCTTTGTGAAATTATTGAATCATTCGATCCTCGCCCTGTTCACGCATCACTTTATTTATCATTCTGAGCTGGGTAAGTGCATTTCGCACGAATGTGAGCTGTACCATGGTTCGGAATCCATGTAAAACTGTAGCTGTGGCTGGTCCCTTACTAGGGGATAGGGTTAAACCCGCCTGGGTTGGTACCATTGCATTGAACTAAATGATGGTGGACAATGAATGTCCGTGTTTTCCATCCAGTAGCGAGGGGTCACTCACTCAAGGAATCTGGTGTACAATCGTTTGGGAATCTCAAGAATCTTAGGTGGGAGTCCGAGGAATCTGGTGGGAGTCCGGAGAATCTCGGAAATCTTAAGTAATCCCGAGTAATCCTAAAGAATCTGGAAATCCCAAGGAAATCATTGGGAATCCTATCAAATTCATGGAAATCTCGGGTAATCTTAGGCGGAGTCCGAGGAATCCGATGGGAGTCCGAGGAATCTGGAAATCTTATGTAATCCCGAGTAATCCTAAGGAATCTGAGAATACCAAGGAAATCATTGGGAATCCTTTCAAATTAATGGAAATCTCGGGTAATCCTGGGCGGGAGTCCGAAGAATAGGAAAATCTTGGGTAGTCTCGAGTACTCCCAGGGAGTGTAGGAATCCTAAGGGAATCATTGGCAATCCGATCAAAGTCTTTGTAATCTCAGATAATCTTGTCGGGGTCGGACTAAGCCGGTTTTTGTATGCTTAGTCCGGTGCAATTCTAGTACAGTACGTAAGTTTTGACAGGTTAGTTCTGAATAAGACTGTAAAGGTTTTTAAAATAAGAGTACCTTATCTCGAGTACGTGAAATATTTACTAGGTTTTTAAATATAGACTTTTATAACGGCCCAGGCAAATAAATAATCAACTTTGACCTAATGATGGCTGAGATACTAAGGGATTTCGAAAGATCGGAGTACCTCATCGTGAAGTTGAGTATGTCAAATATGTATTATGGCTTCAAAAATGGTATTGCATAATGCATCAGGCAAAAAAAAAAACAGGGCTGACCTAATGATCGCTAAGATAATACGGGATCTAATCTAACAATGATAGCGCAGCCGTGGGCGCGGCCGCCAGTTTGCGAAGAAATCACGCACACGTGTGCGCACGAGTGTGCGCAGCGCGCACCCCGCGTGTGCCCGACGACCCAATTCCAAAACATATTCAGTCGTATTCAGAGTAAACCTGTCAAAATTTAGTACGGGATAAGCACCGGATTAACCAAACAAAAACCGGTGTAGTCCGACCTTAATACGCGTACTATGCGAATAGAAGGTTATCATGCGTATACTACTTTTTAGGGTTCCGTACCCATAGGGTGAAAACGGAACCCTATTACAAAGCCTCAGCTGTCCGTCCGTCCGTCCGTCTGTCACAAAGCTGTTACTCATGAACCGTAATAAGTACGTAGCTGAAATTTTCACAGAGTGAGTATTTAATTTGCCGCTATAACAACAAATAAGTAAAATTTAAAGATAATAAAAAAATACAAATAATATTATTTTTTGGTGTTAAATCATTTACGATGGTACGAAACCCTTTGTGTGCGAGTCCGACTCGCGTTTGTTTACTGTGTATTGGGTGGGCGACTTTTAGTCAGTGATTTTGATTAAATAATTAGATGATTGTAGGTATGTTGTGAACCGAGCTTGGGGCGGACTAACTTTACTACGCGTATTAAGGTCGAAGTAAACCGGTTTTTGTATGGTTAGTCCGGTGCTAATCTCGTACCAAGTTTTTACAGGTTCACAGTGAATACGACTGCAAGGGATTTCGAAAAAGAAGAGTACCTACCTAATCGCGAAGTTTTCTACGTGAAATATTTGCTAAGGTTTCAAATATAGCCTTTTATAATGACCCAGGCAAAAAAAAAAATCAACCCTGACCTAATGATGGCTGAGATTCTAAGAGATTTCGAAAGAGCGAAGTACCTCATCTTGAAATTTAGTATGTGAAATATATACTGTGGATTCAAAAATGGTATTGTATAATGCCTCAGGGAAAGAAAAAATCAGCGCTGATCTAAAGATCGCTGAGATAATATGGGATCTAATTTAACCGGATTCCGCCTGGGTGAATATGTCCAAAACGAATATCGCACCAACGCGCACCGGCCGGTCACGGCGCGGGGGCTCCCCGCTCGGCGCCGCCGCCCGCGCCCGCGCTGTTGCCGCCTCGCGCGGACGCCGCGCCCGTGCCGAACCCCCCCGGCCGCGCCGCCCGCCTGTCTGCGATGACGTCACGGACACGTGCTGCGCGCAACGCGCAATTAAAAGTCTCTATGAATCGTTGGTGGTCACTAAGAATCTTTAGAAATCCCGAAATCATTGGAATGTACCAAAAATGTGTTGGTAGTCCTTAAAAAATCCAGGTAATCTTTGGTAGTCTCTAGGAATCTTTGGTAGTCCTCAGAAATCTTACGAAATCCCAGTATATTTGAAATCTCCAAGAATCTTTGGTAGTCTTTGGAAATCTTTAGGAATCTCCAAGAATCTTTAGTAGTCTTTGGAAGTCTTTAGGAATCTCCAAGAATCTTTGGAGTCTTTGGAAATCTTTAGGAATCTCCAGGAATCTTTGGTAGTCTTTGGAAATCTTTAGGAATCTCTAAGAATCTTTAGTAGTCTTTGGAAATCTTTAGGAATCTAGAAATCCCAAGGAAATCTTGACTACTGGGAATCTGGTGTACACTTTTTGCTCGAGTGACTAACCCCTCGTCCAGTAGCTGTGCTCATAAAGGTAAGGTCCAAACAACATGGGACATAATTGACATGGCTTTGTTCAGTTACCTACATCAAACTAATCATTACATTTTCTTCCAAATTATTCATTTTAATCGTATAAACAAAATTTTTTTCGATCAAATATATTTCTGTATGTATTTCCGGAATAATAAGCAAAATACGCATTACTTTAGTTGATTCATGGTGCATTAAGGCTTATATTCAAGATTAATTTACCGAGAAGTTTAAAACCGACCTTAAAGAGAAAAAATGCTACTACAATCAATTAATCGTCGAGGCATTTAATGGAGTTATGTGGAGTTGGTTTTAAAGTAACAGATTTATATCATCAGATTCTATGGATTCAACATGGTGTAACCGTATTATTAATTATAAATCACTAACGACCCGGCCCGGCTACGCACGGGTGCAACGAACGCGTGGTAAGAAAGTAATTTGCTCGCAAATATAAAAAAAAAAAAACTTGATCCCATTGCTGACAAACTTTACAAGATAACCAGCTGGGCTAATCTTTAAACTACCTGAACATTTTATTGAAATCTGTCACAACGCCTTTGTTTCATTGTGAACTTTCACCCGAGCGGAGCTTCTAAACTTCCAAGCTACACAGGATCACCCGCTGGGCTAATCATAATTAGCCCTGAACATTTCACCATAACCGGTAACGACGCCGTTATTTCATGTTAGACATTCAAGCCAGCAGAGCTTCTGAACTTCCAAACTGCACAGTTGCAGCATCACCCGTTGGACTTGTCTGAAGGTCGCCTGAAAATGTCATCAATATCGGTCTAACTGTTTCTGTGTCTATAGGGTACATACACACATCTAATTTTATTTATATAGATTTCACCAACCTTGAAATAGAGCGAAAATTTTGCTGAAACGTTTTACTGTATTGTCAGTGTATTCCTGTTCTCTCTTAATGTATCTTCCTAGTAATCTACATTTATTATTAACAATTGCTAGCCCTTTTTTAATGTTTTAAACTAACAACCAAAACTTTAATACATCATGTTCTAAAAACTGGTTTCTGAACCTAACACTTGTGAACAACTATGGAAAGGTCTCGAGATATCAACATTCCGAGTCTAAAAGGAGCCGACGTCTCAACATTATATGTAAATGAGATATCGAAATGTTAATACATTTAGTCACAGTATAAGTAATAGTATTTAGATAATGTAACTAGAATGAGGAGTAAAAATCATAAATGGATCTATCAGGACAAAGGTTTTCCACGTTTTTAAACGACAAGTTTTCGCAAGAAATCGTTTCTTGCGAAACCGTTTTGGAAAAGTCCACATTTAATGTTAATTTAAAGAAAACACGATGTGAACGAAATGATATGCTGGAAGATTGGGCTCAAAGTTTTAAGAATATATTCTTTCGAAATTGCATCCAAAAAAGTACCGAGTCGTGCAGTCCTAAAATTCAACTCGATCATTGGTAAACGTCTCTTAAAGCGTCTCTTTAATTATGAGCCTTATCACTAGTGTCGCAAGAATGATAATCAATCGGCAAGACCGTAGGTTTTAACGGACACCCGGTACCGTCATCCACCTTAATTGATGACCGAGCAATCTCGTCTGAACCACAAGAAAGCTACATAGTATCTACATATATCTACGCTTATAAGGCTAGAACAATACGTACCCATTTTAGTGCAAGGAAACAATTTGAGATGATTTTTGTGCATGAAGGCTTAGGTAGCTTAAATTTTTTAAGGACATCTTTTTGTGGACATATGCACAAAGAAAAAAATTAAATATTGGTTAAATAAATACCGGTCGTCCTCTAAGCCAATAATCGTTTGACCAAACCTTTTCTGGCTCGAACCAGGCAGGCGGAAAATCTGAACTTCAACTGATATTCGTTTCTCTGTGATCTTATACAGACCGATCTGCTACCAATAATACGAATCCACCTTCTTCTCTGGCGATTCGTATCGTAAGTTATTACTTCGGACCCTCAAATTCTAAAGTTCCAAGACCTAACAGTTGTATTCAAAGTGAACTGCCAAAACTTAGTACGCGGACTAGCAGCGGACTAACCTTACAAAATGATATTTAGCCCGATTTGCACGATTGTGTTTTTCCGTGCAAGCTATCGTGTAAAATATTTCATTATGCGATATACCTATGACTCTTCTTGTTTTATTTCTTTTCATATTGCAATAAATAACGATTTTGCAAGTTACGTCACCTGTGTAACAAGAAACCATGCAATAAAAGTCGATGTCACTCGAATGTACTTGATTAAATATTAATTAAAAACACCGTTACTATTTTACATCCTCGTAAAAATATAAAAAATATGTTTTGAGTAAATTGTTAATTATCTTTAATGTTACATTCACCGCATGAATTGCACATATTAATATTTTTTTAGATAACGGTTGCAAAATAATATTGCTTTGAGCTTTTTAAGGTTGTCACAGGTGATTTCTAAACAAATACCATGGCCATGAAGGTCTTATACCTTATGTTAGCCCGGATTAACTGAACTTGATGAAAAAACAACAAAAAATACTATTTCGTACGTAGGTACCTTTAAAAGTTTAACCCTGCTATTCAAAAAGTAGAGATCTACAGTTTTACAAGGGTTCCGAACCATAAGACAGCTCGCATTCGTGACGAAATGCATCAATCTAACTCAGAAACAGAAAGAAAGTGATGCATGAATGGGGATCGAACCCTTGAGCTCTAGCATGGAAGGCCAGTCCCTGTGCCTCTGAGCTACGAGATATGGTAAACGATTTACCTGAGGGTTTAGGCATCGCACCGTCCCGCCTTCCGGAGAGACACTGCTCTAACTTGAGTCCATCGGACGGTAGTTATCTGGAACATCTGTCAAGACCACAAACCAAGCCGAGCCTTAGTCTGAAGTCTAAGGTTGCTTAAGGATGTTCCGACCCATGCAATGTTTTTTTACACAGAACGCAAAAATTATTGCACTTTAAGGCACGAATTCGTCAAAAATATTAAATATAGCCATCGTTTCGTTGTAATTGCCGATTTTACACCGTTAGATGGCGCTGTTAAATAAAAATCGTATTTAAATAAATTGTAACAAAACCAATAATCCTGAAATTGTGAAATTGTTTTCGCTGCAAGTAATATGACTATATTAAACTTTTATTATTAATTCGTGGCTTAAAGTGCAATACTTTTTGCGTTATGTGTGCAAACAACTTTATATGGGTCGGAACAGCCTTAAGGCTTCGATTCTTCTAGCGTTTTTCACAAATCTTTATTCGCCGATAAGCTATACGCGATTCCTGTCCATGACGATGACCGGCTCTCCGTCTGGTGACGTCCTTTTTGGTTTTCCGTTTCTTTCAAATGTCGACAGTATTTTATTATTGCCTCTAGAACCCTATATTTTCCCGCTTTTCTTGTTTTTTTTCGGACTTTAACGCCGGCGGAGCCATTTTCGTTGCAATATATATAATATATGAAAGTATGGAGATAACATTATCTCCATAATTTCAGGGTCTTTCGGACCTTAATTTTTTTTTACCAGGGAGACATTTTGAATTAAACGAAAAATTATCATAAGAAATAATTGTGGGCCCAATGCCAAACCAAATGAATACGAGTCGAATCTCTTTTTAGGGTTCCGTACCCAAAGGGGAAAACGGAACCCTATTACTAAGCCTCCACTGTCCGTCCGTCCGTCCGTCCGTCCGTCCGTCCGTCCGTCCGTCTGTCACAAGGCTGTATCTCAGTAACCGTAACATATAGACAGCTGAAATTTTCACAGAGTGTGTATTTATTTTGTCGCTATAACAACAAATAGGTAAAATTCAAAATAATTAAAATTAAAGGGCTTCCCCATACAAAAAACGCGATTTATTTGAATTATTTTTTGTACGATGGTAAGGAACCCTTCGTGTGCGAGTCCGACTCGCACTTGGCAGGTTTTTAAGTCCGTTATATAAAGTTTTTATATTATAATTTTATTTCTAACGAAAAGATAATTTAATTACAGTTATAAATAATACCTTACTAACAAAACCAAGATAGCTGCCAGTAACCCAATTGCAAGAATGTGCACATTGTACAATTTAGTTCGGAATTCCAATGAGAGTTTAGATATATTTTCATCATCAATTTATTCTTTCAAGAAAATCATTTTAGAAACTCTTAAAGTTCCTTATATAATTATTTTTCTATTTCACTATTATATTTTATTACATTGCACCTAGATAATTACAATTTACAATTCTACAGTAACTCCTTTTAGAACATAAGTACTTACAGTCTAATTTTGTTATGTTTTTGGCAATTTCTGTGTACTCATCCGAGTGGGACACTGTCTTAATTTAAGTATATGTTAAGAATTGTTTATATTTAAGTCATTGCCCAGACTGTGCTGTGTAATGTGTGCCTAATAAAAAAAAATAACCCAGAGGTCCAATTGCAATTATCTTGTCTAATTAGCTGTGAACTTTGATAACAGGAACTATCTCGCTCGAGCGAAATTGCGGTGGAACTTTCGCCTCGTGCATCGGCGGCACCTACCAAGCTAGTTCAGGTACAGATACAAGGTATGGCACCTACAGACATCGAGTGCCTGCAATCGCTATAGAGCCGATACCGGTCGCTGGCTCCGCCGCCGCCGCGCGGCCGTGCCGCACGCCGACGCACACCGACACTAAAAGTTACCTCGCGCAGCACTAGAGTCGAGACATATCATCAATTGTCGATACCTAGATATTTTCTCCTGTGCAACAGTCTCATACTCAGATTAAAATGGAAGGACATATGCCATCTAATATGAGACCCGTTGTGCTGTCTCGAATTCTTAAAACCTACGAACCCAAATAAAAAGTAACATGCCACGTGCAAACATAGTCGCAGACTTGTTGGAAGGTTTGTGTGGATGGGAGCTGCATTTTAAGAGCACATTTTCGAGCGGATGTTTCGACTGTGTGGCATACGACGCGCCGCCGGATTCCATGCTAATTATATGACCACTTTGTCCATACGAGGAGTCGCGATTTCGAACGCATGTCACTTCTCATTTTCCCTTCACTGGAACTGGCCAGTTAATTTACCACGTCGTACTTGCTAAGCGTTGTTCTAACATTTATTTTAAATTAAAACCATTCATACTTGATTTAAAAGTGACTTGCTACTTAACTTAATGGAGTATTCACGTAAATCCCTACATTGAACAAGAGGAAGTCATTTCTTTCGCAGATTCTACGATTTGTCGCGTTTACAAAAAAAGTGGGCTTATGATTAAGAAGGAAAAAAGAAGAAAGAAATGAAGACCAGTTTCGCTGTCTACACGATATGCCGTACACAAACAATTCCTGCAGATTTAGCTTGAAATTTTAACCGTGCCATAATACGCCACTTTAAAATAAAAATGTATCGATATAGTCACTTATTTGACGAATTCATTGAAATAAATACATTTTTAAAACAGTTTGAATACATGTGTAAAGTTTTTGAGCTTAGCCGCCCTGTAAAAGATAGCATCGCGGAAAGGACTATCGACATGGATAGTTTTGTAAATTACAACTTTTTCCTGAAAAGAATCCACAGAACTAAGAAATTCAAGCATTTTTAAGTTATTGGTGAGAAAATCCGCAGTCGTAAGCATTTACTGCTGCACGTTTACCCTAACATACCTACACCGAATATGTTTCCCACGCCTTTTATGGAGCCACCCTAACTCACGCATCGACTATCGATAAACGCACCCGCGACTATCGCAGCACTACAGCTGGTACATGGGCGTAGTACCTAGCAGTTATGACTCGACGACTTTCCTCCGCGTACTTATCTGAGTCGAGTGAAGTTGTTCGGCGCGGAGGCAGCGGGGTGGGCATATTAACTTTCTTGTATGTCTGCGTTCGCTGTATAGTAATTTATTGCATATTGTGCCGTGCCCGCCAACCCGGCCCGGCTGAGAGACGGGGCCCTGTATTTTAGCAGAGATTACCCGATACAAGCCCCGTCGAGATAAGGGAACGATATATTGGATGTATCTGAAGATTCTGAAGGCGCCCGACCAAAGTGCCTTATGTCGAAGGGAACATATTTATCGAGACTTTTGAAAATATACTTATATATTAGATACTGAAATGGGATGACCCCGCTGACCGGGCAGGTGGAAAATATGTTAGTAGATCTGCAAGAAGATAAGAAAATAATATACTTCTCACCAGAGGTCGCCTTACCCTGCAGTGCACACAAGCGACCCGAATATATATATTATTTGAAGTAATTGATAGAGATTGCCTTCTTTATAGTGATCAACCATTGCGATAAGAAAACAATCGATTTAAGCAGAATAACGGCAAGATTCTGCCGCTTGATTTGATATATTTCTCGCAAGAATGGCCACGGCTCCGTACGCGTTGAATATCGATGAAAGCAAAAGATTTTTCCATGACTTACATATCTAATATTTTGTCTAACTGATTACCTCTTAGGTAATTCAGCTTTATGGTGAGTAGACTATTATTGATGGAAAGAATCAAGCTATACCTAGATAGCTCGTCAGCCTCGGTACCTCGGTGGCGCGACGCCTTGCGGTTTGATAAGCTGGGTGAAGCACTCTGAGCGCGGTTGGGTTCTAGGTGTCCGTTTTCGACAGCTGAGTTTGGCCCTGTTTCGTATTCCACGTAAAACTGCAGGTCCTCTTCCTCACTTACTAGGTGGTAGGGTTAATCGCCCGGGTTGGTACAATCGCATTGAATGAACAATGGTCGAAGCGGCAATAGACATTGTTCGTGCTTACCACGGAGGATAGAGGGAGAGAGGAGATGTTTTTAACTCATATTACTAAGGCGTGACACTGTGCGGGGAAGCGGGGGGAAAATCGCTTCATGGTGGGGTCATGCACCGCCCATTTTTGCGAAATCCACCTACCGGAAGAATCGATATTCTGCTAGCAGATATTCCGAGAGCTATTCTTAGTGGTTACAAGACTACAACAACCTTTATTTTGTCCTGTGTAATGTTTGCAACATTTTATACAAAATCTCACCGTATAATCGACTGTTCGCCGAAAATTGCGCAGCAGACCATAATATTGTCCCACAACCTAACACCGCCAGCGCCATGTCGCGAATGTCCTCGCTAAGTCACGCCTTCTTATCACGTGGGCTGTGACGTAGCGACCCACTTGGTGGACACAGACCCAGTTTGCTTAGACCATCTCCTCTCTAGCTCTATCCTCCGTGGTGTTTACCATAGAGATCAATGTAGCTGAGCAATATAAGGAAGGTTCTGGCAAGGCACCTAGTTCCCATGTGGTGTGTTAGGCTAATATCATTACGGTCGGGTTAGTTTTAGCTTACATAGCTATCCAGGTCCAGTTATATAAAACAATAAAATATAAGCCCCATTCAAATCAGGTAAGTGGTTCTCGAGTTTTGCAAAATGAGGATGATGAAGTAGTTATTCCTATTTCTTTTTACTGCCTTGTCTTACTGAATCAACGGATGAAATTATAATAATGAAAAGGTTTATTTTCTATCATTAGCCTGTGTATATTAAATTTATTTAAATACGTATATACATATGTATAAAGCAAGGTACATAATATGTTTATGCTGAAACACTTTTCGGCATCATTCGCTCGTTAGATGCCGGTGAAAACGACTTGATATAAATATTTACTTACTCGTTTTCATGATTGATGTCGTCGAAAAAAAATATTAAAAGATTACTATACAAAATGCAAAATCATGGACCTAAAAATATTGAAAGAGATTTTGAAGGAAAGCTTATTTATAAAACTTTTCACCCCGGACTCTGACGGTCGCGTTCATTTAAAAAGATTACGTTGGTTTTTTTGAGGCCTCTTCTAGTCTTAGAAATCTAAGAAAAACTTTATTATATCAAGACTCAGATAACATTTTCTTATGGAAACGTTATGGAAGAACAATTTTGACGTGGGATTACTTCGTTAGATGTTTGATTAATGTTGCTTCTCTTTGCTTGCTTGCTTTACCGTCGATTATACGTCATACTAATCTCATTCTTTGAAACATGCGACGTAATTGGTTATTACGAAAAAGAATATTTACTCACTGATCAAATGCGATGTTACTACCACCTACTAGGGTTTTACATGGATTCTGATACGTTGAACACAACCTGTCGAATGAGAGACGGAGCCTCTATAAAATAAATATTATAGTACTTTCATTACTTTTAAATAACTGGTAAAGATTATATCATTTTGATTCGTAAAGTAATTAAATTACATTTGAAGACTCCCAGGTCGTCTGGCCAGTAGACAGTTCCGTATCATGGCGGTGTGGCCGAGAAATTAGTTTGAGAAACTGTGATTCTCAAAAGCATAATATTGTTTATTGTTTATTCATCAACTATAGACAGTACACTGCACTCGGATTTGTTATATTTTATCATTAGTCAGTTCGGCAATCCCAGCGAAGAAAAACTGACAAGAAACTCCGCTGGTTTTTTTTTCAACGTCCACTTAGTCTAAGTTTACAAAAGCATAAAGTACAACAATTAATGTCATATGCAACAGTTCATGACAAATATCAGTTTATTTGTAAAGACTATGCCCGCCATCTAAGATGTTGCCAATCGGAGCAAGCCAGTCCCCACAAACAGCACCCGTTCACGAGCATCACGCCGGTCACAGCTATCGCCTCTCTCAACCATATTTTAGGGATCAACCACTAGAGGTGCTCTCATTCTCTGCGGCGGGTATTTCGGATAAAGATTGGATGGCAAGAAATAAGTGATGCAAGTTCTGCGGGGCAACGTCCATAATAGTACCTGTAGAACAGATTGAGCGACCCTACAAACCGTCTGTGGCACAGGGACTCCAGGCCAACGGTGAGTTGTGGGTCACCAACAAGAGGGACCAATTATTGAGTCCAGGACGCCGGAAGGTACTAGGGACTTTCTTTCCAAATTTGGCTACAGTATTCTATCACTAGCCTAATATGTGATGTTTAAAGAAGAAGTAGTTGTGCCGATGATAATTACTTTCTGCAATTCAATAAAGCGCCAAAAACTCACGTCTTTGGAGTTGTTGCAGCCCAGTAGATTCAGATGCTCCGAGACAGGTACGATATTGCCCTGGAAACTTGCTAGGAGAGGAAAGTTGAAAACGACAAGATTCTCCTGGCCCCAGGTGGCAATTTTTTTGGAAACATTATCCACTTCATTAACAGAACGTTGCGCCTCGCTGAGCTGTGCATCTCCGCTTCTCCGATCCCTGACATACCCCTTATGCCCCTTACTTTCATCAGCGTAACTATGAATCATGACTAGTGACAGTAAATCGTTGATGAAGATTAAAAATAGCGTTGGTGACAACACGGAGCCCTGCAGAACAACATCCGCAATTAGGAAGTCGTCCGAATTTGCTCCATCAAGGGCAACGTATAAGTAGAGGCTCGACAGGAAGCTGGCGATCCATAAGCAATGCTCAGGTGGAATGCCGAAGGACGGCAGCTTGCTTAGAAGGCCCCGGTGTATTGCCAATGTATATGCGAAGATATTATGTTTGAAGTCTGCGCTGATTTATCTCTGACACCTATATAAATGGCAGTTTGAATCTACGTTTAGGTTGATTCTTCCCTCACGCTAAATTATAGGTGAGTTTAAATGAAAGGAAGTCCAAAAAACCCACGAAACAGGCATCGACTGTTTTTAACGTTATTTAATGTTGATGCGATCAAAACACCTCTATCTCATTACTGTTAGGGTTCATAACATCCACAAACAACAAAGTTAAAACCGAATGTGGTCAAGAAAAATAAGACAAAACTAGTGGAAACTGACTAGCAAACAACGAGGTGTGACGAGTTGTACAAATGTTTGAAGTTCGTTAACACGATTAGAGAAAGCTAAAGATAGACATGTCCGAAACCGGCTTCATCTACACTCGGAGGCGGAATTAGACGAAAATAAATGTATTAGCTATTAAATGCATTCAAATAGCGATTGTACATAACTGGCCAAGATCAGTGCTAGGCAGATTCGGGATGCGAGGGTTCCGTATCAAACACAACTATTTGTAAATTGTTTTTGGAACACTAGGTTGCATATTTTGGGAAACCTACTACCATGCTCCGGGTTGTTTTGGTGATTATCCCCTACCCTTCATCAAATTCAATAAAAAAATCCACTTTGCCATATATTTTCATGAAACAAAAGTCTTATTTTTACATTTGCTTCAACCTATGTAACCTTCTAAATCCCAAAAAAATTATCAATTGCAATCTCATGTCTGATTTCTTGAGTAAATGATCACTTTGCATTTCAGTGAAAAAACTCATATATATATTATACTAGCAGCCCGTCCCGCCTTTGCACGGGCATAAAGTCATTAAAAAAAATATTATTTTGACACAATGATACACAAATAAACCGTTTTTACGTAGAGTTCCTACATTGCGATATTTGAAATAAAAAAAACTTATATATTATTATTACATGATTATTAGATATTAGAGAAATAATAAATTCAAAGTGCTATAGGGAGAACCGCGGCCTCCGAGGCACGCTCCCGCCGCGCCGCCCCGGCCTGCCGGTACCGCCGCAAGCACTACATCCCGCAATTTTTAAATCTATAATATCTTCGAAAATATTCATTTAAATCATATGCTGTAAAGGGCCGTATAGATCTATATTAAATCAACAATGTATTTAAGGTATTTAATTGGATAAGGATTAATGCTGTATTGGTTAAAATCGCTTCAAAAATTAGCCATTATTTGTCGTAAAAAGTAAATGAGAAAAAAATGTTATTGTGGGATATCCATAAGAGATAGATGTATACCATCGCGGAGTTTTCTGTAGACCTTTTCAATGTATACAATACTTAGTACATTATTTTGATAAATCTCGTAGGGTTCAGCCTGCGTTTGCAATGTAAGCGGAAAAAAAAAATTTTTTACGACATCACATTGGAAACCTCAAAAATAACAGTATTTCTCAAATATTTAATGGATGTTATTATACATATAAACCTTCCTCTCTATCTATTAAAAAAAACCGCATCAAAATCAGTTGCGAAGTTTTAAAGATTTAAGCGTACATTGGGATATAGTGATATAGGGACAGAGAAAGCGACTTTGTTTTATACTATGTAGTGATATAACACGAATGGTTGAGGTGAAGGAAAACATGAAATGAAATGAAAATGAAAAAATACTTTATTTGCAGCCATACGGTACAAAAAGGCGGAAATTAATGCCATAAGGCATTCTCTACCATTCAACCTTAGAGATGTAGGAGAGGTGCAGTGAGGCGGGCAAAAAAATAAACGTAAAACAAAATGAATTAGCGAAAATATTAACTAACCTAAAAATAAGGATTTATATATTAAAATAAATTACATACAAATATGTACATACACTTAAACATATTGATAGGTATAATATACAAATACACAAATATTATTTTAGAACATATGAACAGATTTACACATTTAAAAAAAATACATATATATTAGGTTGGGGAAAAAGTTTCTTCGCATTTTTTAAGAAAATTCAAAACATTTTTTAATATGGTTTATTTACATTTAACTAAAGTATGTAGGTACCATTTTGTTCGATAACTTTTTGCCATCTTGTAGGTAGGGACATGATCCCATTGCTATAGAAATATTGGGACTTCTGATCAATATACCGCGACAAGTGGTTTTGGCAGTCCTCTCGTGATGTTAACCTGACACTGCCTAAAGAATTCTGAAGAGACCTAAACAGGTGGAAATCTGAAGGTGCAAGGTCAGGACTATACGGCGGATGCATTAACACCTCCCAGCCAAACTCTCTTAGTTTTTGCTGAGTGGCTAAAGATGTGTGAGGTCTAGCCGGTTCATTAGGTTTCTTTCAGTGAGCTCGTGAGGTACCCAAATATCGAGCTTTTTTGTGTACCCAGTTCTTTTCAAATGCGCCAAAACTGTTTTGTGGTCAATTCCTAGTTCTTCAGCTACGTCGTAACTACTGATATGCCGATCTTGCTCCACTTTTTCAAAAATGGCATCCATTTTATCCGTAATAGGGCGACCAGAGCGACGTGCATTTTTGACATCAAAATTTCCGGATTGAAAACGCTTAAACCAAATTTGTGCTACTCTCACAGACACTGCACTAGGTCCATAAACATCGCAAATTTTTTTCGCGGCTTGCGTTGCATTTTTACCTTTTTTGTAGTAAAATTTTAAAATGTATCGAATTTCTTCATTAGATTCACTCATTTTGACAGTACGAAAAACAAATGAGAATCACACATTTTCCTAATTTGAATTTGGAATTATGTTCTTTAAAATTTAAACTTTCAATGATACCAAAACCAGCCAGATACAAATAGTATAGCCAAAGAGATTTCATTACAAGTTCATACATACTATAATGCGAAAAGACTTTTTCCCCGACCTATTATATATAAATATATATTTTTGATAAATAGTGCGAAAAAAAAATACTCTTGATTTTTGAGAACAATGTGACAAGAAACAATCAGGAAGTAAGGAAATGACATTTAAGACGCTCTTTAAATATATAAATTGACTGAGATGTGCGTACATCAAGTGGAAGCTGGTTCCACATACGCGCAGCGCTGACAGCGAAAGAATCTGTGTAGAATGAAGAACTATGTCCCGGAATAGCAAGAAGCAAATTATTTGAGGATCTGAGAGGTAGGCCATGAGAACAGAGGAGTTCTATCCTATCAGTAAGATATTTAGGAGCAGCTGGATTATTAAATAAACCAAAGAGAAGGGAAAGAACATGGGTATTTCTGCGTTTACGAATGTCAAGCCAATTAAGTGAGGCGCGAAAATTAGAAATATGATCAAACTTACGCAACCCATATATATATCTTATGCAAATGTTTAGAAGTCGGTCAAGTTTGTTAAGTAGGTATTCATCTAAATCTGGATAGCAGATATCAGCATAATCAAGTATGGGAAGCAACAAAGAGTTTACGAGCGTAATTTTAGTGTTGATAGGAATAAAGTTTTGCAAACGCTTGACAGAGTGCATGCTACCGAAAACCTTGCGACTAACTTCACTGACATCGCGAGGAAGTCACTTCTTCCCCTACTTCTCTGATGCAAGACAAGCATGTATTAAAAGGTAAATGACGCAGCAGAGGGCACGCTACTTATTATACCTGTGCCTAAAAATCCTGCAACGAAGTCCACATCGGTCAGGTCAGGTGAATATGAGTTCATGGTGTGGCACCAGCTCTAGGGCTGATAATGATAATCTAGGGCTTAATGCCGCCCAGGGGTTACCAGGGTAACAAGCAAGCGATCCAGGCACGTATCCTTATATAATCTTTATGTATAATACTTATATATAAATAGAAAATACTTATAAGTGTGTGACTAAACTACGGACGGTACTTCTTTAAGTTATTAAAAATTATAGTACAGTAATTACAGCCATTTTTACACAGGTCACATAATTGTTTCAATGTTTGTCCCCCCCGAACCAAAAGTCTGGATACGTGGCTGAGCGATCGAATAATTCGGACGTATAGTTACATTTCGCAACACGCTGACCGGTAAATTCTAGTTCACTGGGCCCAATAGAACGTCGGCAAGGTCATGCCACCTAGTTCCCACCTTGACAGTAGATTTGGTATTAACCGAGCATGGTCAATTCCCTAGAAAATCCCTCGGAGCCCTCTTGTGGTAATAATTAAGAAATAAGTATCAAATGAATGATTTGCAGGGAGACAGAATGAGCCTGATAAATAAAAAAAAGTAAAAAACCTACTGTTTTCTTCTGATTTAAATGCGGGCGGAGCCGCGGCGATAATCATTCACACATATCCCTATTAAGTATAGTTTATCACCAATAACGATAACTTAGATACTATTTTGGAAACATGTTTCTTTCAAGGTTGGTTCCCAAAACGATACAAACCTAATACGATTATTTAATTAATTATAAACGAAGAATCCGTATATAAAGGACAAATCCAGCATGGTCTTGAGAGGATACCTTCGCTATCCTTCTTAATTAAATTATTCCTTGATTCGCAGGACCTCTGTAGGTCTATTCTTGAAGTTTCGTGCTCAGGTATCAGGAATAATTCAGTTGAGGAAACCGCTTTTGTAGCGGTTTTCAAATAGATGTTCTCGAGGGAAATATTCCGGAGCACGGTATTTCAATGTTTCAAGGTTTTTCAACGAGAAAACTTACTTTGACAACCGTTATAAAAGCTGTTTTCTTCGACTCTTAGTGATAAGTCCGCCTTTGTGCAGTATTGTTGTTTTGCTGTATGTTTTCTCTGAAATTGTATTTTTGTTATGCACAATAAAGAATTTATTCATTCATTCATTCAAGAATCCCGATTCCTGAGCACGGAATTCCAAGAATAGACCTAGTGAGCCAGCGCGCCCACGCTCCATTACGCAGTTACATTGTACCTGACAAAGGTTTAATAAAAGGGATGCTGCATGCCCCGGGCCAGATTTCATTATTTAAGCTTTGAAAGACCATAGGGATTATTTGTAAATGCAGATATACATAGTGTAAAGCTGCTAGTAGTCAGGGCAAAAACGACGTGACCTTGATCACGAAACTAAGCATTTTTTGTTTCACGGCCTTTGGTTTTATAGATGGCTACACACAAACATTTTCTCTGACTACTTATATGTATAGCGCCGTACGGTACGATCACAGCACACCTCTTCCATATACGATGCATAATTTATTTATGTAGTCATTTACTAGAACTTAAAGAAAATTTATGAAAACATAGGAAACTGGCTACTTGAATTTAAAATTACTTTCAAGAAAAAAAAATATTTAAATCGGATATTTTTTGATGTAAAAACAGATTTCTCATAGACTGCGCGAAATCTTTGCAGGTGTAAATAATGGGCGTTTCAATTCAATGTATGCTCGTTTTTTCATTCGGCTCTACCTACGTTGACTAAGTGGTGTGCATCCATAAAATGTTCGAAACTGTAATGTATTTCGTAACAATGCTCATGCACTCAACTTATTTTTCGTGTTAAAATGTTGCCAGCACCGAAAAATCGCCAAGTCGATGACCGTTGACCGTTGCGTGCCAAACATCAAGTTCGAGATGAAAGCAATCTCGTGTTCGCCAGGCTCGGGTTAATTTCGCACGTACAGTACATACTAACGCAGTTTCCGTGGGAAACCTTGCCTATGTTACCAACGATCGTAAGTAAGGAAACCTGCAGTTTTACATGGATTTCGGGAAATGGAGAGACAAGGAAAAATGATCAATTCGAATAAAGACAGACGTGATTTTCGACATATTAGTCCACAATTGTAACTCCTGCACCACGGACCACACAATCAAAACTATATTATGACAATTGCCTCACTCCCTTTCAATAGCAAAGGGACGCATTTGTGTCCGCCCACTCATCGCTCATTAGGGGGCAAGGGTCCATGCGTTCGTGAAGACAGACATACATAATCCATTACGATTCAGCTTTCTCAGCGGGCAGACGTGCACTGAGACAAAATCGTGGATTTTCAAGGCAAACAATTGTATTTTTTGAAGACGGCTCACATTCCAAAAAGGGCCGAAAAACTCCGACCAAAATATTTCAAATCATGCCTGTTGCCAAATTTAAGAATAAAATCTACTGATCGGTATATGACCCAAAGACATATTGAGTTGGTGCTGATTTATGTTGCTCACTTGTCGTGTGTTTTGATTCCTTAAACATTCCTACTACGTAGAATATTAATAACTAGATGGTCTTAAATCAACATTAATATTTCTTGTGAAAGCATTAAGAACGCCTAATAATAAAAAGAATAGTATATGTACTGTTAGGTGCATACAGTAACGAGCTCACAAAATAATACACAACTTCACATATTCGGATACACCTTCTGAATACTTATTCCAGAGTCTCTTCGAGCCTAACAATGCCTGTCTGGTACTGGTGTGTAACTGGCTAGCAAAGCCTACATTAAGCAGATCATAAATTCGCAGCAGCAAATAGGCCGGGGATAATACGGAGGCCTACGGTACGCCAGCATTCAATGACATGGCTTTGGAGCAATAACCCTGATGACGCTTAGACTTTTACAATACGCCCATGCAGAAAGTTTGTGATCCAGTCACACAGGTCAAACGGAAGGCCGTAGGCAGCTCATTTCTGACTGGCACAGACTGTTCTGGCAGATCGATTCTGACCAAACAGTATTTGTAATAGCTGAGGAGTTCATTGCTCTCTTAGATACCTCATTAACTGAGAGTTAACGATGCGCTCAATCATTTTGCAGAGAAGAGAGTTAATGACTATGGGTTGGTTAGGTGGCCGGGTCTGATCGATCGCTTTTTTTAGGCACGGTCTGAACATTGGCGAATTTCGAGCCTCCTTATGCTGCGGTATAGTAATGTTAAAATAACGCCCATGCCTTTAGTTCGCAATAATGCTCTAAACGAGACCTAACTTCGCGCGGTCAATTATCCTTCAAGCAGTGCGCTCGGCGCTCGCCCGCGTTCGTGCGGCGGTGCAGGCACGGGCCTTTTGTCAAGCTATACAAAACAAAATGGCAATGGCTCTTCGCGACAGAATGCCAATGTGTGCATTGTTACGTGTGGCGGCGGCGGAGGAAGAGGCGGCAGCGCGACGGCGGCGGAGGAAGAGGCGGCAGCGCGACGGCGGCGGAGGCGGCGGCAGACTGCTTGGAATGCAGCGCGGCGGTTCTGGGGTTCGAAACTCGCCCCTTCACCAGCCAGTCTCCAAACGCTGTAATTGCGTTGCATAATTTTCACTATCTTGGGGTACACGATCGTAAACGAGACTGGAAACAACCTTTGAAACGTACTAACTGGTAACTTAATCAAAGTGGTAATTGGTAACGAAAGTGTACAACTTGACATCAGTAGCATCATGATTGAGCATGGATATAAATGATTTATAAATAACTAACTGAGGTACTCAACTCCGCTCGGGTGATTGTCGTTTCGGACTGATGTCGGGCTGAACGTAACATTTCATGTTATATGAGTTCTTAAGGTGTATGAGGTAGCCTATGTCCTTTCCCAAAGTCCATCTAACATTAGATTTTTTTTTATTTACTAGAAAATTATAATCACCCATTAATGCTAATTCCCGAGGGAACTATGTATGCAACACTGCCAGAACCTTGTTTTGTTTTAAGAACTGCTGAGTTGAAGTAGATACGGTAAACCACAGGACCATTCTATGTTATAAGCATATCGACCATAGAACAACCCGGTGTAACAGGCAGGAATGAATCCCCGGCAATTCTGAATCCCCCACAATGGTCGCCATTGATCCCCGGTATTGTTTAATAAACACTGCCATAAAAGTAATGACCCTAACGACTATAAACAAACCACGCTCGCGCCAAACGCTCTCAAGTGGCTAGGAGGATGACGTAGGCAGCGGACGTAGGTAAATAGTGAATGAAGTGATGCTGTTAAACACTTTTAGGGTTTCGTTCCCCAAGATAAGGAATAACGTAACAATTATTGTGGGACCTGGTTGTTTGTCTGTTCATGCGTCTGTTCGTGTGTCTGTAGGGTGTTTTATTCTCATAAAGGAAATAGGATTGCGAGTGACTTTAGCCCCTATTTATTCTTTGAAATAGAGTTAAAGAGTTGAAAATTGAAATTGTATATTGCTGCCTATTTTATTTTATGCAGAATATCACTCGCGGTGTTCGATCACAGAATACTTTTTTTGCTTCTACAGACATGCATCCCTTTATACATGCTCTTTGATTACGGGTGATTCTATTTTAACTTTAACGGAGCCACTGACTTATCGTGGTAATTCTTCTTGGTCATACAGGCTAGCCACTTCCACACACTTACCATCTGTGAATTCGCTTTGTCAATCTTTCATTATTTATTCGTTCTACACTTGAAATTATCTTTACTAGGTTTTATGAAAAAGGAGGAAAGTAGGAAAAAAACGAAATAAGTATACCATAACTTTACATTAAGTAAATCTTAAATGAATGGCATACATTTACAATTACAGGTTTTTGTAGTTAAATACATAGGCAAATCACAATAAGATATGGTTAATTTGATGTTAATGTAACTTCTAAGTAGTGTAGTCCTAAGCAAGTGTAAACGTTGTAATCCAAAATTACATAGTGGTCTAGTGGCTAGAGGACTTTCATGCGAGAGGTCTGGGTTCAAATCCTCGTCCCGGCCATGTACCACTATTGTTTCTCTTTCTGATTTGGATTAATTGATTATGAATGCAAGCTGTTCCATGGTTCGGAACTCATGTAAAACTTTAGGTCCCCTTCCCCTGCTTATTGGTAGGGTTAAACCCGCTCGGTTTGGTGGTGGCATGGTGAAACTTTAATTAAAGTGGCAATGAAAAATTGTCCGTGTACTCAATCTAGCGGCTCGTAGCCTTGTGGCGCGGGGACTGGACTAGCGTACCAGAGGCCTGGGTTCAATACCGACTTGCACCACTGTCTTTCTCTTTCCGAGTTCGACAAGTGCATTTAGTCACGAATGCGAGCTGCTCCATGGTTCAGAATCCATATGAAACTGTAGGTCCTACCCTTCCCTAAGGTTTTGTAGGGAAGGGCATAAGCCCGCCCGGGTTGGTACCACCGCATTGGATGAAAAGATGGTCGAAGCGGCAATGAAAAATTGTCCGTGTTTTCCATCGAGTTGAAATGAAATGAAAATGAAAAAATTCTTTATTTGCAAGCCTGCAAGCATGGTTCACAAAAAGGCGGAATTAATGCCATGAGGCATTCTCTGACATTCAACCTTAGAGACGTAGGAGAGGTGCGGTGTGGCGGGCAAAAGAAAAAAATAAAAAACTAAAAACTAAAGAAAATATTAAGTATCTTAAAAAATATTTTAAAATGAAATGGAAATATATATATTTTCATAAAATAATCGTACATAAAAATAGGCTTATAATGTATAGTACTTAATATTAACAGATAGATACATACAAATATTTACACATATAAATATATAAATATATACCTTTATATTCAATGCACAAAAGAAACAATGTGTCTCTTGAATCAGTAGGATCAGTAAAAGCAAATAACTACTGATTAAATAATACAAGTCAAAAATCGAGGAACAGACATTTGAGACGCTCTTTAAATATGTGAATAGAATAGGATATTCGTACATCAAGTGGAAGCTGGTTCCACATACGTGCAGCTCTAACAGTAAAAGAATCAGTGTAAAAAGAAGAATTATGTCCCGAGTTCAATGTAGCAGTGCTCATAAAGGGAAGGTCCTGGCATGGCACCTCATTCCTTCGGGGATGTGGTGTATTGGGCTAATATCATAACGGTAGTTGTGTGGTATTAGCCATCCATGTCAGGTCGCATAAAAAAAATAGATCAATGTAGTCGTGCTCATAAAGGGAAGGTTCTGGCATGGTACCTTATTCCTTCGGGAATGTAATGTATTAGATAATAACGGTAGTTGTCCGTCCCCTTTCTACCATCGAACAACGCGGAATAGACAGAAAATGCACCCGTTCACTGGCGACATTCAAAAAATCTGAACCAACCAATCCTTTAGGTCATTTATCCATAGGATCGGTAAACTTTAGAATTAGAAATACTCCCTGCCGAGATATTTCTCCCAAAATAAAACCTGGGGTCCTTCAAACATGGTGTGAAGAAGCACCTGGTGCGCCGGCATGGTTTTCGCAGCCCCCTTTAAAGTTCGAAAGCGTATGGGCGTCGTCGGGCACCTTAAGAGGTCCTGGCGTACGCCATATGCCGAGCTTAACATAAAGCAAAGTTCCATAAAAAACATCTGTTTGTAGCCTGGGCTTAAAGGTGACGCCAGGACGTATGTATAACTTCAAGTTCATGCACACCGCATAAAAAGCGAAATTTTCGGACTATTCTCGGGTGAAATCTCTTAACATTTATATCCGGCATATTATTTTTGCCCTCAATTTATTTCTTGAAAAGTACAGAAATATGTCTTAATGTCAATTTTTTTTTTAAACTTTGACATGCCGTGTCGGTTCCGGAACCTAAAATAATGCAATCGGCCGGCTGCATTTATTTCCATGAATGTCGTAATAGCGGACAAAGTGATTCGTCCCCTTCCTTACATAGGTACTAGGTGGTAGGGTTATTCCCACAGGGGCTGCTACCATCGCATTGAATGAACCCATAAGAGAGAATGCCGCTGGCATTAAGTTGTACCTTTTGCCCGAATTTTGAGTGCAATGAACATATATAAATAAATAAATACATCGGCAATTCTAGAGCTCGTGGTCTAGGGGTTAGAGGACTTAGAGGACATAAAACACTCTCTTTCTCTTTCTAAGTTTGATAAATGCATTTGTGCAAATGTGAGCTGTTCCATGGTTCGGAACCCATGTAGAATTGTAGGTCCCCTTCCCCTACTAGGTGGTAGGGTTAAGCCCGCCCAGGTTGGTACCACCGCATAGGATGAAACTATGGTTGATGCGGCAATGAAAAGTTGTCCGTGTTTTCCATCCATTTCAATGTAGCCGTGCTCATAAAGGGAAGGTCCTGGCACCTAATTCCTGCAGGAATGTGGTGTATTGGGCTAATATCATAACGGTAATTGTGTGGTAATAGCCATCCATGTCAGGTTGCAAAAAAAATCGGCCAAGTGCGAGTCGGACTCGCACACGAAGGGTTCCATACCACGTACAAATTTTTCTTTAATAAAATTACGTTTTTTGTATAGATTAGTAAGTTAAATTAGTAAATTAAAAAATAAGACATAAAAAACATCATGTATTATTTTTTAATGTTACCTATTTGTTGTTATAGCGGCAAAATAAATACATACTCTGTGAAAATTTCAGCGGCCTACCTATTATGGTTCATGAGATACAGCCCTATGACAAACGGACGGACGGACGGGCGGACGGACAGCGGAGGCTTAGTAATAGGGTTCCGTTTTCACCCTTTGGGTACGGAACCCTAAAAAAGAACAAAGTCCGGCCCGTTTCTATTTTTGGAATTCCGACAGTGAATTTGAATTTTAATTCCCCACCTGTTCCGCGTTGCGAGATTGCGAAGGGGACGGAAGGACAGCGTTATGCTGCTCCGACGAGTACTCTCTGGCCGACCAGGAAGAATCACACCATTTTGAAAAAAATGAAGGGAATGATACAGGGGATGACAATTTATATGGCTCACCCAATATTGATGCTACATAATTGTACCTAAGGGTCGATTTTTTCCGGAAATTTTAGGGATACTTAGCATTACGCTAAATTAACAGAGAAGGTGACCAGTAGTATGAAATGCTTTTAACTTGAGAACCGATTACCCGATTTAGATGCGGTTTGTATCTAAGTCTAGCCTAAATCTGCGCATTAGTTGGCTATATATTAACATCAGGCGTGAGCGTACAACACATATACGCATGGAAATTGGCGGAATACATCACTCTAAATTACGAGAGACGTGACCGAACTACTCACTCAATTAATACGGGGATTGGATCTATGTTTAGGATCTATGGGCGCGGTCGGGTTTTAGATTGGTAACCGTTTTTGATGTTGAGGCTGGCTGTGGTTCGGATTCCTCTTAAAAATATAGTTTCTCTTTCTCACTAACGAGGTGATAAGGTTAATCCCGCCTGAGTTGGTACGTACCATCGCACTGAGTGAAAGATGGTCGAAGCAGCAATAACAAATGTCCGTGTTTTTTATCCATGTCAATGTAGTAGTGCCAGTGCAGGATCGTCTCGGCGGCAAATACTTTTAAAAAACTTAAAAGAAATCGGCCCCAATGTGTTACATATTTTATTTTATCCATTGAATTTATATAAATGGCCTTATCTGGATGTTTTCTTATTCAAACATGCCACATCGGTTTAACCAATTTTGATAAAATTTCATAGGTAGATACATTGTTTAATCTGAGTGGTCAGTCTGAGTTCCCACCTAAATTGGCGTTTACGGCAAACCGATCGAGGAGGCATTCATTACGGGAGGAGGAACTGCAGGAGAATTCCAAATTATAGGTGGCGAAATTGGTAGACGCAATACCCGCGAATGGTATGTTTTTCTGGTTCGGGTCCAGCCTTGCAGTATATTCGTAAAGTAGTTCGCTTTTCTGGGCTCTTTGTTCAATTAATGTGTCCTTGCTTCACGGTCGATTATACATACATACATATTACATTCCTTGAAATAAGCGACGTACCTACTTAGTACGAAAAAGTATATTTACTTAGGTTTTTTTATTTTTGATTAGAAAGGTGGGATTAAAAAAAACTACTTAGTTATAGCTAAAAGTAAATGAAACAAAAACCAAATTTATTACTCATCTTAATGAAACGAGCTAGGTGTGATGACTAATCTTTTTAAGATGTTTTTATTTTATCTTTGAGTAATTCACCTCCAAGTTTATTGTAAAAAAAACGCGCGAAAAATTCGAACTTACGGACCTTATACCTATGAAACAAGACACTATTTTACAATGCCAATGATCATCAGACATCTAGTTCGATGAAATAACTCTTTGGAGTACAATTTTAGATATTTGACAAGAAATATGCGCATGATCTTCTTTCGACGTTTGTATGGGAAGTTGAGCGGGATGGCCCGCCTTAAGTAGGAGTTTGAAATACCGGCCCTCAATGTCTTATAATATCATTCTATACAACTACCATATTTAGAATTAAAAAGCGTAAATACAAAAAATCTAACAACGAATAAATGAAAATCAGTATAAATATATTTTTTAGGGTTCCGTACCCAAAGGGTATCAACGGAACCCTACTATCCGTCCGTCCGTCCGTCCGTCCTGCCGTCCGTCCTGCCGTCCGTCCTGCCGTCCGTCTGTCACAAAGTTGTATCTCATGAACCGTAATAAGTAGGCAGCTGAAATTTTCACAGAGTGTGTATTTATTTTGCCGCTATAACAACAAATAGATAAAATTTAAAAATAATAAAAATTAAAGGCGGCTCCGATACAAAAAACCTATTTTTTTGTGGTTAATCTTGTGCGTTGGTACGGAACCCTTCGTAGGCGAGTCCGACTCGCGCTTGGCCGGTTTTTCGTGGCTGGACATGGATGGATAATACCACACCTACCATCATTATATTAGCCCAAAACACCATTTTCCCGAACAAATTAGGTGCCATGCCAGGACCTTCCCTTACCCTACCGCCAAGCAGGTGAAGGGGTATGACATAAAGAACTGGAGGATTCTACCTACGTCTAGCCTGATTCTACTCAAAATTTATAGGCTACATAATATAACGCTTCATTACCAGAGGGGTGAGTAGAGAGTGTTAAATTCCTTTAACTTGCGAACCACCGATTTATATGCGTATTTTATCAACGTATAGCATCTCTGGGAGCAGTCAGGTTCAGGATGTGTTACCGTCTTCGATGCTGAGGCTGGCTGTGGGTTGGAGTCCACGCAAAACTTACCTACGTTACACGTTACTTACTTACTTACTTACTAGGTAAGCAATGTAGCAGTGCAAGTGCAGAAAGGTTCTGGCGGCAAATGGTTTTTTTAAATAGCCACCAAATGTCAACGAAGCTCTAAATGGGAATTATTGGATGTTTCTCATTAAATTATTCTATTTGGGCTCAAACGATCTTGATTAAATTTGGTAGATGGATACATTGTCCAGGACCAGTTTGACCCTATTTTAGACCAGCCATGTGGGCTCCATTTTATCCATCAAATAATTTAGCCAACACTAACCCGAACGGAGCTGGGTACCGCAGCTAGTTGAAAATGAAAATGAAAAATGAAAAAGTTGAAAATGAAAATGTTTATTATTGATAATGCTTACAATTACAATTAGATAAAGCTTATACTTACTTAATTTCTAAATTGTATTCTATACTAAATTATAAGTGTAAATAAAGAAAATTAAATTATCTTATATAACGAAAACATTATAAAGGTAACAAGTAACTTAAACATTAGTAGCTAAAGTAAGATAATTAAAATAAATAAACAGCATATATCAACAAAAGGACCAAACACAGCTGTGACTAGGCTGACATATTGCTAAGGCTAGTCGCTGATTTTAAGTTTGGCCTATTTCACATTAGTGACGTTTCGTAATATTATGTTACATTAGGTTTAAAAGTCAAGATAAAAGACCAAAATCAAACCTGTTCATACAATTAGCACACAAATAAGTATCTTTAAATATACTGTACAACCAAACAAGGTGAACAAACCAAATGAGAACTAAAAATGCTTTGGACGATGAGTTTCTTGGATGAGCGGAGTATTTAGCGTATGTAAAGTAAAGATAGAAACATTAAATAAAAAATTAAAAAAACTATATAGCTGTCGATATTTGTTGTGAGAGAAGATAACGTTTAAATTTTTTTTTTAAACTATGTATGGTAATAATTTGTCGAATAGGAGGAGGAATATCGTTCCAACACTTGGACGCTGAGAACAGCTTAGGAACAGATAGCTGTACTCCGGACCCACGCGTGCCATACCTATGACTCTCTCCTTGCCACTTTAGTCTACTCCATAAGGGTGTGGGACTCTGTGACATAATAACTTTAGCAACTTGAGTGGCCAGGTGGAGTGTACGACGATTTTCCATTTTAAGAATATGTAGCTTGTTCAGAATGGGAGTTATATGAGAGCGTCTCTTAATATGCTCACAGAACCGAATACACGCGTTTTGAACCTGTTGGACTCTTCTAGACGTTTTTTTATGTATACAAGGGCCGTAGACAACATCTGCATAATTAAGTTGCGAAAGAATCAGTGTCTCTGTTAGTTGATGTCGAACCTTGGTACTAAGATATTGTCGTATTTTATATACGCTTTTGAGTTTACCGAACGATCTTCCAACGTTTTCGGCAATGTGTTCTCCATACCGGAGTTGACTGTCCATCTTGAGACCAAGGTTTCGCGCAGTTTTAACAATGGGCAGAACTATTCCATTCATCATAATAAGTGGGTTTCTAGACAGCACTTTTTTTACAGTATTTTTGTTTCCCAGTACTAAAACCAAGGACTTCTGGGGATTTAGCGCTAGTCCATTGCTCGCTGACCACTGCCAAACACTCCTCAAATCAATATTAATATTATTAACGGCCTCAAGTTGAGGGCACAGCCCTATATATGAAATATATAAATAAAAGGACGGACGAATTGAGACATTCTCTTTTTCAAACTTCCGCAAAAACTATTTTTATTACCTATATCTGAAGTGACATCTGATTGGGGCAGCCTCTTTGAAAGTGCACGTTTTTGTCAAGTGGTGTTTGAGAAAGATCTCAAAAACATGTCATCGAATGAGTTAAGTGGATGTTACGGCCGAATTCTTACCACATCTCTGTGTAAAAAGTAGAATACTCGAAAATTATTCCTGTTTAGTTTATCACTCGCAAGACGACTTCACGCGAGACCGTTTCGTCTTTAGCGATTTCATCCATTTTTAAAAAAAATTTTAATATCGATGTATTTTGGCTGTTTTATTTAAGCCAACAATTGTGCTATTTTCTGAGTGAAAGTTGCAGAGAAGTCAATATCTGAAGGTATGTATGTGTTCTTGTATATTTTTGTTAATTTGTCATGTTTCAATTGCAAGCCCTGTATCAACCAACTGCAAGCACAGTAAAAAGGTGTTCCTACCATGTAATGATTATTCCATGCATATATGAAATAATCTTGAAGGCTTGAAACATTTATTAATTTTAGGTTTTTTTACATAGTCACATCACAGTGGCTGTGGTCTTAGCCATGCATATCGTATTTCATACAAAATAAAAGTCGCGCTGTTTTGCATTTTAAGACCATTAAAAATATAAAATATTAAAATATTAGAATGGAGCCCGCTGGCGCGACCTGTGTGACATTGTGTTAGGTATGCAATAAATAATGTGTTACCTGTCAGATCCTACCCCAAAGGTTACTTGGACTTACGTTTAATAAATTTCTGAATTTTATAAATGACAACGGAACTATGTAGGTGCCGTACCAAGTGCTTAATTATTGCTTTGCTTGGCTACATTTAATTTGACGAAACACACGGATATTTTTAATTGCCACTTCGACCATCTTTTTAACCAACTTCATGTTAAATACGATGGTTCTAACCCACCCCGTGCTTAGTACCGACTACCTACCACCTAGTCGGTACGAAAGGGGACCTACAGTTTTACGTGGAATCGGAACCAGGTCCAGCTTAAACGTTTGAATTGTCAGCCCTCAAATTCAAATAAAAAAAGCGCGAGTACTTGCTCTTCATGCCCGAGTTCACGAGGTCGATCCCCGCCCCGTTCTTGCACCTCTTTTTTTTATTGGGATAAAATGTATTTCATCATGATTGCAAGCTATTCCATGGTTCGGAATCCATGGTAACTTTGTAGGTTACTTTATCTACTAGGTGGTTGGGTTTTAAGCCCGCCCGGGTTGGATCTCATTTTAGTGATCGCATTGGATAAATAAATAAATGGTAGAAGCGGCAATAAAATCCGTGCTTTCCGTACAGCCCAATGTAGCTGTGTTCGTAAAGAGAAACCCTGGGAAGGCACTGTGGAGCGGCTCGTAGCTAAGTGGCGCGGGGATTTGCCTTGCATACCAGAGACCTGGGTTAAAATCCTCGCCCCATTAATGCACCACTTTCTTTCTCTCTGAGTTGGATAAGTGCATTTCGTATTCCCTACTAAGGAATAGTCCTTAGTAGGGAACACGAAATGCACTTATCCAACTCAGCCCGCAGGGTTTAAGCCCACCGGGTTGATACCATCGCATTGGATGAAAAGATAGTCGAAGCGGAAATGAAAAATTGTCGGTGTTTTCCATCCAGTTCAATGTGGCCGTGCTCACAAAGGGAAAGTCCTGGTATGGCACCTAATTTCTTCGGGAACTTTTGTGTTTTGGGCAAATATCCATCCATAATAATAGCTATCCGTGTCAGGTTGCATAAAAAAGGCACCTTATTCCTCTGAGAATGCGTTGTGTTGAACTTATATCATGACGGTGGGTGTGGTATGAACATGATGGTTCGTATCTCTAGCAGAAGTCAATGAATATCTGCGTCTACACGTTCTGAATTTTGTGAAAATCTAAACTGAGTCAAATGAGAGCAATCATTCAATCTATAAACACAATATAGCAGTATGATTTTTCGAATTTCGAAAAGTGTGCTGACATAGTTAAATAGATTATGAATAGTTTATAAAAGATTATACAATTTAACTAACTGTCTAGATTTAGTTTAATTTTCAATTGGAACCGACACATCTAAGTTTGCCTCAAGGAAGAAGCCAGAGAAATTTCTTATTTTCAGTATTTATTATGATAATAATTAAGTTTACTATTTTGCATCTTTTCTTGCAGGGCAACTTACATATAGTTAGACATGTTCACACCGTTCAGACCATGGGAGAGAGGAGTTGAACTGCAGGACAAAGGTATTTTAATTTGCAGCGAGGCTTGATATTTACTTACAAAATAACAAAAAATACTTACAAAAGCTCCGTTTTCTGTCCATTTTTATGTGTGTATTGTCCATATTGTATTTATCTGATTTCTAGCGTATTTAGCAATAAAACGATGTTATGTGATATTCAATCGCAGTCCTGTTTATAAAACATTTCAACTTCTAAACGCGAGAAAGTCAGAACTTCTATCGTACACTAATGTTATAAGGAGGTAAAGTTTGTATGTTTGGATGAAGGAGGTAATATCCGAAAGTGCTATTTTTTTATTGATACACTCAAAGTCACAGACTGAATTCCATGCGGGCACAGCTAGTCACAGAAGAAGTTTTAAAATTTCAATTACTTTATTTACAAGTTTCAGTAGTTACTTTATTTCGTCCATTAGGTGTATATTACATACTCGGATTCGTCAATTATTCGGGTTCGATTAATCTCTGGCGAGAAAAAAGCGATAAGAAACTTCGCCTGGTTTGTCTTTTTTTCTTTGATATTTACTAACTAGTTAACAATTGCTCAAATATGTATAACTAATGCCTCTCTGAACTGTAAACTTCGCGAGTCTGTGTTTTTGAACTTGACCGCATGTTACATATGTTTAATTGTTCTGGCCGTGTCCATGCCAAACTTTCTGTTTCCTTGACAGACTAGGATGAATCTTTGTAATTTCATTAGAAAAGACTCACTAATTGTCTTATATGAAATAGTATTTGATCATAGACTTTGAAGTTAAAGCTTAAGGCGGCCCATCCCGCTCATCTCACCATACAAAAGGGGAAAGAAGATCGCGCCCATATTTCTTGTCAGAGATCCAAAATTTAGCTCAAAATAGCTTTATTTGATCGAACTAGATGTCTGATGACCATTGGCATTGTAAATTTGTGTTTGATTTCTAAGTTATAAGGTCCTAAAGTTCGAATTTTTCGCGCGTTTTATACAATAACTTTGGAGGTGGATTACGCAATGATAAAGTAAGAACATCTTAAAAAGATTAGTCATCAGACATAGCTTATTTAATCAAAATTTATAACCTATTTGGTTTTTGTTAGATTTTTGACTACAGACGTCGTGGTTTACTTTTAGCTATAAGTCGTTTTGAAATTAAAATTTTCGTAAATCTTACCAAATCATACACTATGCACATTGTCTTTTTCGTGGACATATTGCATCTTCCTCATCACGGAGCCTGTCTTATTCTTTGAAACAGAGAAGGTCCCAGAGCGCAACAGCACGGTTTTGTACCGTGCCCGCGAATGAGTTAGGCCCGCCGGGTTGGGCCACCTTAAGACCCCGAAAGTAGGGTGATAATTTTATCTTAAGACAGATATGACGGCTAATATTGTATTAAGGTTTTAAAAAAAAAATGCTCTGATTTTAGCTCCAATTTTACAGCAAAAAAATAATATAATTGTATTTCTTTCTGCAGCTAGTGTTGGATTTGAAAAGGAGTTGGAAGGAAGATGTGACCCAGATTTAAAAGAAAGTAAGTATATATACTTAAAATACATTGGTCCACTTTTTTGCACACGTTGCACCTGTCCATGCATTACATACATACATTACATAAAATGCATTTACTTTAGAGCATAATGAGGTGATCAAGTTCTATACAATTGCTCATACCTGTTTCCTCAGTCAAATTAAGAGATATTTTTTCTGTAAATTAGCACATTCAACTAAGAGTTTATACGTTTTTTTTAAATAAATTAACTTGTAACAATATTATATACCTTTTTGTATTTGTATTCATATTTTCAGAGGCGTATATCAGGAATATCAGTTAGCTTATAAAAAAAACAAAAAAGTACAGATGTTTATTTAATGTGCAAAATATCAGAAAATACATATTAATTTGACTGAGGAAATGGGCACGAGACACTGTATTCGACTTGATCACCTCATTATCCTCTTCATTAACCCCGCGCGACTTAGTGAGATGTCTTCGGATGAAACATGGTCGAAGAGGCCATGAAAAATGGTCGTGTTAAGATTTTGTTAAGATTGTGTTAAGATTAGAACACTAATAGGTAAGGATTCAAAATTAAATTCCTAAGGTGGTAAATATGACACTGATACATTATGCACGAAATCTCCGCGTTTTTAACCGACTTCAAAAAAGGAGGAGGTTCTCAATTCGTCGGAATCTTTTTTTTTTTTATTTATGTTCACCCATTACTCGAAGACCTCTGGACCGATTTGGAAAATTCTTTTTTTGTTCGAAAGGGTATACTTTCTAGTTGGTCCCATTTTTTTTTATCAAAATAACAAACATCGAATTTCTTAAGCCCGCAAACCCAGAATGTGATTTTTTAGTTACAGTAGCTTTCTTTTAGGGTAAGATTGTTCAGTATGAGAGGTGTTTTTTTATTCAAGGGGGGGTAAAAGAGGGAAAATTGTACACATTTCTATCTCTAGGGCCGCTGAACCCAGAAATGTCAGCGTAGGTTTTGTTTTAGATGGGAATGCTTACGAAGAAAATATTTTTGGAAATTCTACTATTGGGGGGGGGGGGGGGGGGGGAAACAGGTCCAAACATTTAGGTGAAAACCCCTCATGTTGAGATTTCCGAAACAAATGATCCTAGAAACTTAAAATTTTCAGTGACTTGTTTTTAAATCCCGCCCGGGTTGGTACCATCGCATTGGATGAACGATGGTCGAAGCGGCAATGAAAATTGTCCGTGTTTTCCGTCCAGTTCAATGTAGCCGTGCAATATAAGGAAGGTCCTGGCATGGCACCTAGTTCCCATGTGGTGTGTTGGGCTAATACCATGACAAAAAGTTTGGTATTAGCCATCCATGTCCAGTCACATAAAAAAAAAACAGTTTAGAGAGTTCGCATGGGATAGTGAGGTGCGCATGATCTTCTTTCCAATTTGTATGTGGAAGCCCACCTTAAGTCAAAAAGTTACGCCACCACTAAAAAGCAAAAAATAAAAAATTTTAAAGAAAAAAAGGACCGCCTTCAAAAAAACCGAAACTAAAAAGCAAAAAATTATAGGTTACTTTTAATTAATGTACGACAAGCTATTTTAATACTAACTAATTATGTACAATTTCTTAATTTTTAATCATCTTTTGAAGTCGGTGCCTTGGGTAGAGGTCCTTTAGGGCTGTAAGTAGTTAGATTAATATCACCTATCGCTAAGAAAGAAATATAAGCAGGTAGCTATGTACTTACATTTACCTACTTAAACAAAACACAAAAACAAATATTAAATAAACAAACAGGTCGGAAAAACGTATGTTTGTAGGCATTTAGGCAAGTACTTTGTAACTTAAATATACCTTATACTTAAACTAAATACCTAACACAGTTAAAACAAAATAAACACAAGAAAACCCTACAAACTAAACAAACAAACCAATATAAAAACAACGACCACTTATATGGTAAATATTTAGGTAGGTGTAGCTTGTACTTTCTATTCTACCTAAATACCTACATAATACAAAATACAAAAAATAAAAAATAAAAATGAACAGAAAACAATAGGTAGCGATTTTGAGGTGTCTGCTCTTAACTACGTGTCAAAACGAGTGTGCGGTTAGTACATATCTCTTCAATTTCGGCAGAAATCGTCTCGTTCAGACAACGATGTCGTAAGAAGTACCAATCCACAGAGCAGGGAATTAACATACTCCTTCACCAGTGCGCGCCTTTATGAAGCCGAAAGTACTAATAATCGTTGAAACCCAATTTCAGTACGCTGCGCTGTATCGATATCAGCTTGCACGAAAACCAACGCTGACTCAGGTTGTTTACGCTCTCGTAGCCTTCTGGTGCGTTCGGCTGAAATAGTGTCTGTTCGGTTAGGTTAGGTTAGCGTGCAGAGCGAACTCTACCCAAGGCACCGACTTCAAAAGACGATTAAAAATTAAGAAATTGTACATAATTAGTTAGTATTAAAATAACTTGTCGTACATTAATTAAAAGTAACCAATTATTTTTTGCTTTTTAGTTCCGGTTTTTTTGAAGGCGGTCCTTTTTTTATTTAGAAATATTGTTATACAATAACTTTGGAGGTGCATTACGCAATGATGTAGTAAGAACATCTAAAAAGGATTAGTCATCAGACATAGCTAATTTAATCAAGATTTATAATCTATTTACTTTTTGTTACATTTTTGACTACAGCGGTCGTGGTTTACTTTTAGCTATAAGTCGTTTTGTAATTAAAATTTTCGAAAATCTTACCAAATCATACACTAGGTATGCACATTGTCTTTGTTGTGGACATGTTGCATCTTCCTCATCACGGAGCCTGTCTTTTTCTTTGAAACAGAGAAGGTCCCAGAGCGCAACAGCATGGTTTTGTACCGTGCCCGCGAATGAGTTAGTCCCACCGGGTTGAGCTACCTTAAGGTTGGGTTAAGCCCGCCCGAGTTGTACCACCGCATTGGATAAAAATATGATTGGAGAGTGTAGCCGTGCCAGGGAAGGTCCTGGCATGGCACCTAGTTCCTTCGGGAATATGGTGTATTGGGCTAATATCATAACGGTAGTTGTGTGGTGCTAGCTATCCATAGAATGTAATATGTATGTATGCATAATCGATCGTGAAGCAAGGACATATTAATTGAAGAAAGAGGTCAGTAAAAATAACTACTTTACGAATATACTGCAAAGCTGGACCCAAACCAGAAAAACATACCATTCTCGGGTTTTGCGTCTACCAATAATTGCAATACACCTGCTGTATACCCATAATTTGGAATTCTCCTGCAGTTCCTTCCTCCCGTAATCGATGCCTCCTACTAACATAGTGTTTCAGATTATACCTACATATATTTATTTAACGCTTTATCTGCGTTGCGGCCACAGAAATCGGAATATTCCGATTTCTGTGGTTGCGGCCATCGACTGCGAAGATTTCGTAAAGTAGTTCTTTTTACTGGGCTCTTTCTTCAATAATTAAAACCCTAGTAAATAGGTGTAGCAAGCATATAGATTTTAAGAATATGAGCAACTCATTAAAGCCATTATAATAGTCTATATTTTAATATTTCGATTTTTTTTCTACGGGTGTGTACTCTTAACCGACGCTGAGATAAAATAATATAAATGGAGCTGTATAGGTCCATAAAAATCACAAAGTTTTTCGTGCATTGCATTTTTCTTTTTTGTAAAACATTTTTAAATTGTATCGAATTGCATAATTAGATTCACTCATTTTGACAGAAAGAAAAATAAATGAAAAATGGCGGGAAACAACATTTTACTAAATGGTTTCTTTTTTTAAACTATTCCTTTATCATGTCATCAAAACTAGCCAGGTACAAATATTACAGGCAAACACATTTTATTACAAGTTTATACATACTATATGCGAAAAGACTTTTTCCTCGACCTATTATACAGAATTGGTCCGGTCTGAAAACCAGCGCTGTGACATCAGTACACTGGTTGACATGTTCATGCTGAGATTACACCTTTTTTGTCATAAGCAAAAATGCATTTTTTTTTCAACAAAACGTTAAAACGATTACATAAATGTAAAGTTACCACCTACTTGTAATTATGTACATTAAGATATGGGATGTTTTTCGTGATGATATTTTTATATAGGTATATATTACCACAATCGAAGTATTTAATAACTAATTTATGTTTCAGGACATTTTAGAAGAAAGGACGTCGACATGGAAGAAATTCTACGATTTAAGACGTGTAATCGTTATCCTGCGGATTTAAAAACAAAAAGTCAAAAATCAAATTTCAGGCGGCATTGCCGACTATTTTCACTGCAGGGAGGCCAGTTATATTATACCCGCGTTCATAAGAAACGCACAAATGCTGAAACTGAATTTGATATAGTTAATAGAAGACTAGTTGTTATAGATAAAAATCAACAGATATCTATTATAAAAGCTTTTCATGAAGGTTTGTCCAGTAGTGTGGAGGCCACAGCTCTCTCTGGGCACAGAGGTAGAGATAAAATGATTGAAATGCTCCGAGCCAGATATTATTGGCCTTATATGTGTGTGCAAGCCAGGGATTATTGTTATAAATGTTTAACTTGCCAAAAAGTAAATCCTGCATCATTAAAAGTCGTGGATTCGCTACAGCCTGTGCCAGTTCCGTCCAGAGTTATGGCTCAAATCGGTATAGACATATGTTCTCTACCAGAAGTTGATGGCCTACGCTATATCGTGGTCGCCATCGACTATTTTTAAAATGGATCGAAGCGAGAGCACTCGAAAACAAATCGGCCAAGTCAGTTGCAACATTTATCTACGAAGAAATAATATGTAGGCACGGCTGTATAGAAACAATTATAAGCGACCAAGGTCGGGAATTTTGTAACGCCCTTGTCGAAGAACTTCTACAACGGACTGGGGCGAAACATCGCGTGACTTCACCTTACCACCCACAGGCTAACGGTCTTGTGGAAAGAGCGAATCGGAGCATAAAAAATACTTTCCTCAAAGTTCTTGAGGAAAATGTTGAGCAATGGCCAAATGCACTGCACGGTGTCCTCTTTGCTATGCGCTCAGCCCCTCATACATCCACAAAATTTTCACCCTTTTTTATATTGTACCATAAACAGGCCCGATTACCAATTGATGTCCAAAATCTTCCAGCCGTGGAATACGCAGATTCACCACCTAAAATTCAGCAGCATTTAATATGTGATGAGACGGAAGAACATTTTGATATTGTACAGTTTAATGAAGTGTTGCAGATGATGACTAAAGTTAACCAATCTCTGCACACATCTATTTCAAGAAATATAAAGGCTGCGCAAGAAGTGCAAAGAAATAGTTATAACCAGCGACATTTAACTGGAATTAATTTAAAAGAGGGCCAATCTGTGCTACTTATAAATGCCAGACGTCTAGATAGAAAGGGTGACAAATATCAACTTCCCAAATCTGGTCCTTATAAAATCATCTCAATAAATTATCGTAAGCGTGTAGTTTTGATGAATAAAAATGGTGTTATTTTACGTACCAAGTATCCCCTTAAGCGTCTCGTAGCTCTGAAAGAAACTGATACATCAACTTTCCCCCAAAATCCAGACTGTAGTGTTGAGTCCTCTGCCCAGACTGTAAATAGTGATGAAATGTTAGAGATAATCGAGAGTAATAAAACAAATACAAATGAAAGTTTATTTTTTAAACCGGTATCAGGCGACTGGCAGGAAAAAATGGCCCATAATCTTGGAGTACCTATCTACAAAGTAAATCATTCTCAGAACTCAAAGCTAGGGAAACCGAATACCTGCCAAGAAATATTAGGGGATGGCAACTGTTTTTTTCGCTGTCTATCATACGTGATCACTGGGGTTCAAACGTTTCATGATACCATTCGAAGCTGTTTGATTTCGTTTATGTTACAAGATGTTAGAGTACAAAATTTCCTTGGAAATGTAGATATACGGACATATTTGCAATCCACCCATATGGCACTGGACCGCACCTGGGCAACGGAGACAGAGGTGTTTGCAAGTGCATTATTTTTTAATGTAGACATACAGGTCTACCTTAATAATCACTGGCTCCGATTTAGCGGGACTGGGTCACTTGATGACCCACTCTCTCTAACTGCCATCTATCTGTATAACCGAGGGGGTAATCACTTCGAGGTAGTGACATCTGTAGTTTAACATTAATACCAAAAAAAAATATTGTTATCTCAAATGGAGATTCGAATGGCCATTGTTTAGGAAAGTGTCAAAATACGTTACAGTACATAATATAATTTATTCTCGTTATGAAATCGCATATATAACAGGTAATCTCTGCACTTAAACTAATGTAAAATATAACGACTGGCGTCTGTCCTTATGTATGTCTGCCTATTAAGAATTAGCACTATTTTTGTTTAATTTTAATGCAGTTTATATCTACATGATTTTTTTAAACGTACATGAATTTCTAAAATACTACAACTACTGCCATGATATAAGCCAAAAACGCATCTATGTATTTGCTATGACTTGACCTTTCATGGGATGGAAAACACGGAAATGTTTTTCCGGGAACGGTTCAAATAAACACAGGGAAACATATGAAGACGTTTTGAGGACCTTTAACATGACAGATAACCCTAATAATTACGAACGAATGCTTAAACTTTGCAAACCGTTTCTAGCCAGATGTATTGTATTGTATTGTATTGTTTATTCATCATCCATAGACAGTACACTGCACTCGGATTTGTCATATTTTAGCATTGGCCAGTTCAGCAAAACAAAACACAGCGAAGAGGAACTGAAAAGAAACTCCGCTGTTTTTTTTTTCAACGTCCACTTAGTCTAAGTTTACAAAAGTGTTTGTCAATTATTTTAACAAAAACATAGGTAAAACACTAAATTAACATGAAACTTTGTATTATTTTTTTTGTTCACTGTCGGTTGGACACGTTTAGAGAACGAGATTCGAATATAAAAAAGAACCATTATTTTTATGTATATCAGATTGCACATTTTCGTTTGCATTTGCATCCAATGGAATGAATGCTAAATTGGATGTTTTCATAACATAATTACAATTTTGAATTTGGTGTGCAAGGGCTCTTAGTCCCAGGTTATTAAGAGCTCCATGATTGTTATAACATGGTCTCAATAGTGAATTTAAATCTAGGAAAGTAGTATTTGGTACACTGTTTGTAAGTGTATATATATTTGTATTAGTTCTATAGGCAGTAGCATTAATGTTGTGCGAATTATTTGTGAAAGGTGGCACATACAACAGGGAACTAATAAATAATTTATTTTTTTGCGTCCACACATGTCTACTACATAATTTACACATTTCGTAAATATGTTCACATCAGCATTTGAACCTGCATTGCCCACTTACAAAATAACAATGTCATTTTCCCGCATCCCATTGACCTTGATGAGTTAAGTGTAAAAGAAATGAAGCAACTTCTTTTAGTAGACGGTTGGTTAAATTAATTCGAAGACTTCAAATGATACTCCTATAATACTTCAGAACAAAAAAACCCGGCCAAGTGCGAGTTTGACTCGCACACGAAGGGTTCCGTACCATCGTAAAAGATTTAACACAAACAAATCACGTTTTTTTGTATGGGGCCTCCCTTAAATTTTTATTTTTTAAAAATGTCACCTATTTGCTGTTATAGCGGCAAAATAAATACACACTCTGTAAAAATTTCAGCTGCCTACCTATTACGGTTCATGAGATACAGCCCTGTGACAGACCGAAGAATGGGCGGACGGACGGACAGCGGAGGCTTAGTAATAGGGTTCCGTTTTCACCTTTTGGGTACGGAACCCTAAACATTACAACGGATCTCAGGAACTGAATAAAAGTTAAAAGTTAAATACGGAAATATGACGATTACGAGTGCAGCGAGCTGTCTATCGATGATAAATAAAATACAAATATGCTTAAATTGTTTAAATAAAACATATCCGCGTATCTTGTTGTTCTTTTGTAAAATTTTTACCTCAATCGTCTCAATAGGCATTTAAGTTCAGACATAATAAGCGCATCGGCCATGGGTCAATTAACTTCTTAACGGATTGAACATAGTGTAGAAAATTACTGTTCGTGACGGGCCTTACAGATTGCGCCGTAAGATAACATGTCTAAATAAATTATAATATAATAATGCTTTTTATAAGTACATTTGTAAACTTTATTAACCTATGTTTTAGAAGATAAGATTGAAAAAATAGCAGTTAAGGATTGTGAGAATTGTGAACTTTATTTTGTTGAAATAAAATCCACTAATTAATGTCTTTAACTGGGATGAGGGTATCAGGGGTGCTGTGCTTTTAAATACTTACATGGAGACTGGTGGATGAGATTAATGTAAGACTGAAGAAAATCATGCCTGGAGGCCATTTAATGAGTAGTTCAACAATATTTTTATATAACAATTAATGGGTCGGATAATGGGTTAATAATGCATTCATGGCCTATTGGAAAGTCCATTAGTTGTTATATGATATAGGGGACGCCATGCTTGCTTTCACTGTAAGGTGCAACACTCGCAACAGTCACCAAGCCGGCAATTAATTGACGTTTTCACAACCAATAGCTAGCACATGCGCTACTGGACCCCCATTCTGGGACTGCAGTTGATGGCGGGCCACCCCGATCAAGCTTTTTATTGCGAAACTCCGAGTGCACCTGCTCCCAGAAAAGTAAGACTAATAAACAACGCCATCGCGATCGCGCCACGGCCTGCGAGCCACACCACTCGGCGCGCCTAGCCGTCGCCGCCCCAGTGCCCATGTTGTCTACGGATCTACCCGCGCCGGCTCTTTAGGGGTGTATGAGTAGAAACCCCAAAGCTGAGAATCGTAGGGCAGGGAAGCCACCCACTGCCTTACCAGCGGGGTCATTTCGAAGCAATCGACTGATTCGTCAGAAATCAGCTCTACCGAATTTCGATTCGGTTTAGGCTGGCCGTGATTTGGATGCCACGTAAAATTGTAGGTCTCCTTCTTTATTTACCAGGTGGTAGGGCTAATCCCGCCTGGGTTGGTACCATCGCATTGAACGAACGATGGTCGAAGCGGCAATGAAAATTGTCCATGTTTTCCATTCAGTTCAACGTAGACGAGCAATATAAGGGAGGTCCTGGCATAGCACCTAGTTCCTATGTGGTGTGTTAGGCTAATATCTGACGGCTAGTTTAGTATTAGCCATCCATGTCCATTTACATAAAAAAACATAAAAAAAGAATGTCACGCATCACCGGTCGAACTCATGAAGTAAATCCCCACGCCCATGAGCTCCAAGACACTCTATTATCTAGACATCTTGGAGTCTGTTTTTATATTCGGAATCTTAAATTAAGGTGGCCCAACCCGCTCATTTCCCCATACAAAAGGGGAAAGAAGATCACGCCTATATTTCTTGTCAGAGATCCAAAATTTTGCTCAATATAGCTTTATTTGATTGAACTAGATGTCTGATGACCATTGGCATTGTAAAATTGTGTTTGGTTTCCAAGTTATAACGTCCGATAGTTCGGATTTTTCGCGCGTTTTATACAATTACTTTGGAGGTGGATTACGCAATGATAAAGTAAGAACATCTTAAAAAGATTAGTCATCAGACATAGCTTGTTTAATCAAGATTTATAATCTATTTGGTTTTTGTTAGATTTTTTACTACAGCGGTCGTGGTTTACTTTTAGCTATAAGTCGTTTTGAAATTAAAATGTTCGTAAATCTTACCAAATCATACACTATGCACATTGTCTTTTTTGTGGACAGGTTGCATCTTTCTCATAACGGAGCCTGTCTTATTCTTAGAAACAGAGAAGGTCCCAGAGCGCAACAGCACGGTTTTGTACCGTGCCCGCAAATGAGTTGAGGCCGCCGGGTTGGGCCACCTTAAAGAGAAAACCTCGTTTGGAGCTCGTAATGTAATATAATATAAGATGTAATAAAAGAGTATGTACCTACCACCTATTATTATTATGGCAGTTTGTCAACGGAGCGGCGGTGACGCGTCTCGGTTTTGTTTATACAACTCGAAGCACTCGAATCTACCTCCCATTCACTTTGTCGGCCGCCTTGTTTGGTATTCAACTTGATTTATGATCATAAAACGACATAATTAGTGTCAAATTACTGTAAACAGGGGTTCACTTTTAGAGGGGATTCATTCCTGCCTGAGACACCGGCTTACGCTTATAACAAAACAATAATATTTTTTTTTCAATGTTTATTAACATTTTGAAAGAATGCTATCTTAGTAACAAAGATCATTTTCTTTCTACTAACCTCTATTTTTAACCGACTTCAAAAAAGGAGGAGGTTCTCAATTCGTCTGTATGTTTTTTTATGTTTGTTACCTCATAACTTTTGCCTGGGTGAACCGATTTTGATGATTATTTTTTTAAATGAAAGGTAGTGCTTACCAAGTGGTCTCATTTTAATTTGGTTAAGTTTTGACAATGATATCCATGAGAAAATCATATAAGTCTTAAATTTGTATTAACATGTGCGCGACAAATGGACGAATAACTCAATATAACGCCAACCGATTTCGGTGATTATTTTTTTAATGGAAAGAACGTGTACAAATTAGTTAGTGTACTTCAGATTCACTAAAAATAAACAAATACAAAAAAATTACAAAAAAAATTACCGACTTCAAAGAAAAAGCACTAAAAAGTAAAAAATAATTGCCATTTTTGTAGTTACGATTATTGTTATTTTTGAGTCGGTGTCAGCCAAGGTAGCCAAGGTTCTCTTTATTGGCGAAGCGCGTGCCCGGCTGACGCCGACTCAAAAAGTAACAATAATCGTAACTACAAAAATGGCAATTATTTTTTACTTTTTAGTGCTTTTTAGGGTTCCGTACCCAAAGGGTGAAAACGGAACCCTATTACTAAGCCTCCGCTGTCCGTCCGTCCGTCCGTCCGTCCGTCCGTCCGTCCGTCCGTCCGTCCGTCCTTCCGTCCGTCTCACACAGGGCTGTATCTCATGAACCGTAATAGGTACCCAGGAAATTTTCACAGAGTGTGTATTTATTTTGCCGCTATAACAGCAAATAGGTAAAATAAAAACATAATCAAAATTGAAGGGAGGTCCCATACAAAAAACGTGATTTTTTTGTGTTAAATCTTGCAAGGTGGTACGGAACCCTTCGTGTGCGAGTCCGACTCGCAATTGGCCCGTTTTTCTTTGAAGTCGGTTATTTTTTTGTTAATTTTTTTTATTTATATTAAACGTATACCGGCATTTTTTATATTTTAACCTGAACTGGAATTCTGTACGATGGAGTTGAAGCCTTCATTTGTATGCTTCACGATAAAGCTCCCTTAACCGTGGCTCAATGGTGTCACGCAAGGAATTAATTAAAAAAACCTTCGACCTTTCGAGTAATTCTGCGTCAGTTAAAGGACAACGACATGGGTTGCATCACGGCGCGTGACGGTCGAACCTTGGCCACTCCGCGCACGTACATACCGCTGGCCTGCACATAACGTGCGATACAGATCGAGTTACACAAAGCATTAGCGTTGCTCACGTTTGAGAACTCTCACTAAATCCAGACAAATCTTGGGATAACATCAATAAATTTCTCTCAATAAATGTCAAATCTCTCGAAACAAAGAATGCTGTAAGTGTAACTGACACAAATGTTTTTTTTGTATGAAAAACTGGTACCGATGGCTTTGCTGAGAGACCAAATGTATTCAGAAAAGTCAAATCCACCTCACCTGGGGAAACCAAGCTCAGCAAGGCACCGTAGCAGCGGTGCATGCTTAATTTACATTTGAAAACTACCAGGTTATAGATTAGAGGAAAGACACCCGCGGGAAGATAGTTCCATATCCTGGCGGTGCAGCAGATAAATTAGTCTGAGAAACAGTTCGTTATGAAAAGCCTTATGTAAACCACAAGGGGTGCTCTGGTTCTCTGCGGAGTGTGGAGGTTGGATTGGGAGGATTAAGGGATGGTAGTTCTACCTAATTAAGCTAATGATATTACCTGTAGCTGTAGTTACCGATTGAACAACCCTACAAACCGTCTGTGGCTCAGGGACTCCAGGCCAACGGACTCACCAACAAGACGGACCGCTCGGCGCTGTATTGAGTCGAAGGACGCCAACAGGTACTGGGGATTACCTTCCCAAATCCGATTATGTTCCAGTATACAGTATGCTATGACCGGCCTTATCTATGATTTGTAAACAAGTAGTTGTGCTGGTGAAACGAACCTTCTGTAACGGTATAGGATCCCCAGTTTCTGCGATGCAGTTTCGGCCGTGGCATCTCTATTTTTGGCACTAGTAAAAACAACTTATTCTGTGTTAAAGTTTTTCCTCGACTCCGCTTATATTCCACCTCACTGCTCACACATTTTAAATAAACTTAATGAACGGTAGTAGTCAATCGTTGATGGCACGAATCAAGCTATACTTAGACATAAACCTCATCATAATCGAGTAAGCGGTTCTCAAGACAGACATATACCTGATGTTGGATTTTATAAGATATCGACTATCAATGCTAGTGATGTACTTGTAGAAAGCACTGAAAGAAAAACGCGAATTCTAACTTCTCGTGAACATCTTAAGAATTTTAAATTAGGTACCTATGTGTATAACAATGCCAATATACGTAAGTAATATTCGACCTCAAACCTTACCCGGGAAACTGCCTAACCAACGACGGTAAATATCACATAGCAATATTTTTCTTAATTTTTCGTAGGTACTTGTATGGTATGTACACAGGGTACATGTCTGGATTTCATGACCGTCGATTCATCGTGCGAATATGACTAAGGGTTTCGTGAACAATCCAAGCCGGATTTTAGTATACGACAGTACACTCCCACACAGTGCCAGTATACAGAAACCATGCGCAAATTGGAAAAATAGGTATAAGGACGCCAAGCTCTTTCTCCACAGCGAGCCACATATAGAATATAGACAAGATAAAAAAAATACGATGGCCAGGGGAATATCTTTGATACTAGAGAACGAATCCTATATTTATTATGTTCGTACAAGTATAACCTATTTCATTACGGGCTATTTATATTTGTTACGGGCTGTTTTAATGAACTGTTTGATGAGTAAAAAAAGGGCTTGAAAAATTCTTCCTCCCCATCCGTGTTTGTTGAAATCAACAAAAACATTAGTGGTGAGTATTTGTTATTGTAAAGCAAAACGTAATCCATTTTATTGGTTCCAAATATGCCAAGGAATATCTACCGCGATAATTTGGTGACCATAAGACCGTTGACATCCTGCATATACCTACCAAAGTCATTCATAGCAAGCTTTGCGTAAACTTGAATTTCAATCATGTCCTATACCTACCCCTAAAATATCGATAAACATTTTGATCGAACTATATTTATTTAAGTGAAACAACAGAACAAACCTATTTAGAATTTAGAGACGGTTCCACACGTAGACATTCTAAATATCTGACATTGACGAATGCTTTGTTAGTCAGTCAAAAGCTTTCTTGATAAGTTATATAGGTATAGCATGTCTCTCATCACACCTGTGCTTACATCTGGTAATCTGTGCTTACATCTATTAAATATATATTATCAAATAATTGCTAACCCTAGAACGGGCCACACCTTGTTGGGTAGCAATGCAATGTAATTTTGATCTGCTGTTGGACTTACTACAAGGCAAAAATTTTATGTATACATCTTTGTGAACACTTCTACCATGCATATACCAAATAAAAAAATAAAATAAATAAATAGTGTACCGCTTCTCCATCAAGTTTAAGCGCAAATGACTAATGTAAAGTTATCAATTTTATTTTGTGTGAAGCTATCTTTATTCGTAGCATTTGATTATTTTTCCACCAATTTTAGTTACTATTATTTTTAAACTAATATTTAATTATGAAACGCATATATGAATCTAGGAATAGAAAGAAGAATTAAAAAAGAACTTTGAATGAATTCCTAAAATGGCAGAAGTTTTTCTCAACAAGAAAGTATAATCTTTTTTTCTTGGCATTTGTTAACCTACTGTTAACCCAGAATAATTATGTAACTCTTGCGAGAGAGCTCAACTTCCTCATTTGAGCTCTCATACGTGTATGAAGTGATTAAAACTTTGCTTAGCGAAATATCAAGGAATTCGACACCGCCGCTATTCCCTAATGAAACGCCAAAATAAGCCCGAGGTAGATACCAAATCGTGCGCGAAGCCCTGACACGAGATTTATGATTTCAAAAATACAATGCCCGATGTATTCGTCTGATACGAGGCAATATAGTGCGACGGCGCGCATAGGTCGATACCAAAAAACGAATGGTCCAGAGCGCGGCCCCAACCGGCCGGGCGGGAGATAAGTGGTGCGGGGGCGCGGGGCGCGGGGCAGCGTCTACGGACCGCATTCCTCGGGCCGCCCCTCCCCGCGCACCCGCTGCTCTCCCGCCCAATATCCACTGGCCACTCGCCTCGCGACTCGATTCGATACTCCAACCACCACGATATTCTCGCCATGACCGTTTCGCGGGTCTTTTTTGCAACTCCCCCGCGGCTCCGCGCCCCCCCACAGCCGTCATTAGCCCTCGAATTTTCGCGAAGCGTGAGATCGAGTTTGACCCGTCCGGACGTACCCGCATCGCATGTCGGTGCCCGTGTTAACCTTTTTTGAGGGTTTACATCTACATACATATTATGTGGATTGGACAGAGGCCAACGGATGCTGATGCCCGCGCTCCTGCGTCTCAACGACGGAAAGCTCAACGCCGTCATAGGTTGCTTTCCGAAGAGAGTGATTAGTTATAGACTAATGTTGTGGCCCAAAGAGAAAGCTTAGCGAATGTACTTCGAGCCCCATTTCGAAATATAACATGAACCTGTTTAGGTATCTATACTACTCGAATAGTCGCCCATAAAACTTTAATTTATTTGGTCCTACTAAATTAGAGCAGAATTTTTACGAGTTGCCAAGAGTCGGTCGCGGCAGTGGTCATCTGTGGGTGAGAGGCGGTTGCAGTCGGGCAGCGGCGGCAGTGGCGGCAGAGACTGCGGTGGCGGACCCTGTGCGGTGTCGGGCCACGGAGATCGACGATCTCCGTATGTCTGGTGGAGGCTGGACCGCCCTTCTCGATAATTATGCATTATGAGGTTCTTTAGTCGTAAAAGTTTGCGAGATGATGGCGCAATTACCAACCGAGACGCTGGCCACAGCGCACGCCGCGCAGAGTCAATCCTGTGAGGTTTTATGGACAGTTCAGTTGCAGCATGATTCCTCAAGTTTGATTGCGGATAGTAAAAAGCAGACGCCAATCAAAATAAAATGTTTTTATCGATCAAGAAATAAGGAAATACTGGTTGGTTTAAGTTAGGTAACGAAATGCGATCTTTCATTTTCTTCTTCATCATTTTTACTTTCAAGAATTGGTTATGAGCGTGTAAATATGTTAGGAATGTATGTCAAATATTTCAAAATCATTTTAAGCTAAAATGAAAAAAAAAATGTCTGTGTTAGCCTAGGTTTTGTAGGAAATCCATAAATTATTGTTTTTTTTAATGTATGTATTCATTACATACACTACACTTACACTACATTACATACATGCATACATAACACTAGTGTATTCATTCCACCCAGTAATACAGAGGAAAAAATGGTAGATGTTATCTTCCTTTTTTGCTTCAAATATATCAAATATTCAAACTTTAATTAAGTAATGATTAAAGTTGGAACTTTATTATGTATACCCGGTATAGCTCTGGATTCCACATGAAACTGTAGTCCTTACTTGTTGGGTAGTAGGGTTCTTCCTGTCCGGGTTGGCACCATCGCATTAAATGAACGATGGTCGAAGAGGCAACGAAAATTTTCTATGTTTTCACATCAAGTTATTATTATATTTCTCTATTATTTTTCTCTTAAATATTAAAGAATATTTTTTTACTTAGCTGAAAGTGGATGGCTAATATCACGCCTAGTTATCATGACATTAGCCCAACACACCTATCATCATTTCCTAAGGACCTACCATTTATGAGTACGAATACCTACATTGAACCGGAACACGGAACACTTCATTGCTGTCTCGATCTTTGCAGAGACTCCGAACCATGCAAAAGCTTGCATTCGTGACTAAATGCAATTATCTATTATTTAAAACGTTTCCAGTTTAGGATTTATGTTTTAAACAGATGTCTGTGTAATACTTTTTTATATTTCGTTTTCTCTTTGTTTTATATGTGTTGCTTATTTCTATTTTTTTCTCTATGTTTTTTAATAAGTTTCGAAAGATATGATGTGTACAATTCGTTGTAATTTTTTTTTTTTTTAAGTGACCACACGTGAATCGGCGTTGCTGCTCACTGAGTGAAATGCAACTTATGCTGAGATGGTTCCCTTTTCTTCATTACTACTCGCTAACTCATTTTGCTACTTTTATGTTATAAATCTTGCTGTTTATATGAAGTATACATGTTTTTTTATTTGATTTGATTCATCCAACTTTGAAATAAAAATAAAGTGGTGCATAAACGCAACGGGCATTGAGTACATGACCTCTGTCATGAGAAGCTCTCTATGCCTGGTCTATGCGGTGTCCCCCTGTTTACCAATAATCCTAATAAAGTTTTACTCATTAATGGGCCAACAATGAAGAGAAACAAATGAGCGGATAATTTTCATGAGTTAGTTGACAATCTGGCATCTACTTTACACAATATTCGTTCTCACTCCTATTTTTTCTTAACTACTTTTTGAAACTTCTTGATTTGAAATCCGTTTTTTGCCTGTAGCCCGGAGTTAAGGAAATTGAATTTCAAATTGATCACATCGTGGAGGCGACGTGACGACTGAACGTAAAAGTGTTTTTTTTTATTTAATTGATTTCAAAATGATGTGTACAAATGCTTAACATAGTACGAATGCGAAATAACGTACCTATTATGATCAAACGTATCAAAGGTAACTAGAGTTAATTTTATATTTTCCTATTTCCATGAATATAATTCTATTAAAAAACAATTGACGAACCGAAAATCTCGGTCCCTTACTTTAACTGCGAGCATTAAATTATTTCTTTAGAGCACAGTTCACTTAAACTTTCAAATAACTAACAAAATATAATTTACAAATTAACATCGTAACTCTTCGTTGGACCAAAAATTATTGCAGCCATCAAGGGTGTACCAATGGAAGAGGAATAGAGCTGAGTTTTAATATCGACATATTCGTGACAGCAAAAATATGACCGAAATTAAAGCGAACATCGCGCTGCCGCCACGTCCGGACAGACAGAGTTCCGAGTTTATAACTCACTTTATTGCCTACTTTAAAATCGTTAAGAGTCCTAGTGATTATGGTGAGGCTCGAGTGTCGCGCAGGCGCATTAAAAGTCCTCTTAAAATTTCGCCAATAAATTGCGAAAGAAGGGAACTGTCCGAGCGAGCGGTCGCCCGTCGTACCCGAGACGATCGTGCTTAAGTTAACGGTACACAATTAAATTTTAACCGGTCTCTGAACGCCGATTTCTCTGCAGTTAACTTTTTTGCGAGTGCACGCGCGAGAGCCTACCAGCCTCCGACGCAATTTCCGCGACCAGCGCCTACGAGATGCAACGACATGGGGAATGAATTGGCTCAGCCATTAGCCTAGTTGTTTCACTATGACACAGCTATATGCCTGGTGGGTTGATGGGACGACATGTAACAGTAACTAGACATAGACATAACACACCACATTCTCGAATTAATTAGGTGCCATGCCAGGACCTTCCCTTTATGAGGAACTTTTTTCATTGCCCTTGCGACCATCTTTACAGCTAATGCGGGTGGGTTACCTAATAGGTGAAGGGGACCTAAAATGTTTATATGGAATAGCTCGCATTCGTGACGAAATCCACTTATCTAGTTCAAAAATAGAAAGAAAGTGGAGGTTGGGGGGATATGTACCCATAACCTCTGACATGCAAGGATACACTCGAGACGATAGGATACGTTTTTTAGACAAAATAATTATTTTATCACAGAAATGACAATATTGTCAGGCTCGGTACACTATCGGCAGTGGTGTGACATCTCGGGTTAAAAGCAAAACTGAGCACCGTTCGACCGTTGAGGCTGGCTTTGGTTCGGATTCCACGGAACACTGTAATAGGTTCCTCCATTGGTAGGTTTAATTCCATCCACGTTGGCGGGCCATCGCTTCAAATGAGAGTGCTCAAAGAGTTAATACAAATTTCCTTTGCGTTCCAGTCAGTTCAATTTAGCCGTGCAATGTCCTGACATTGCATCTAGTTCCCATGCAGTGTATTTGTATACTATCGAGGTGTGATTTTAGCCATACATGCCCCAATTCCATAAGAATAAACAACATATTTCATAGGATAACTAAGAATAACTGCTGGAATTACTTACAACAAAGACAAAGTACTTGATTGCAACACAGGATTTTTTTAGCAAGAAACGTCACTTCTGTAACCAAGCAAACTTTATAAATAGCTCAAAACCTAATTCAATATGAAATATCATTCCCCTAAGCGAGCACAATACAGATTTCTGACATTGAATAACAATCGATTTTCTACCTGCTCGTGTCCTTTGTACGGAACTGCTCCGTATCTTATCACCCTCGACTTTTACATAAATAAATGAAGGTACCTATGTATTGTATTTCGGGTATTAAATTCAACCCACACATTTCGGGAATAAGATCCAGTTTTCGTTAAAAGGCGTGCAGACCTGTGCGACCAGCATTAAACGAATTGTGAGACATCGCCGTGAGGATCAAAGGATCTCAGACAACGAGGCACAGGTGGTTCGATGTGATAGAATATTTTAAAAGTGAGACAAAAAATAAGGAGCGCTATCCTGTAACTTTCCTAATGCTGCTACGGTTTTTTTTTTATAATAATATTTTCAATTTAAAGGAAATAATTAGAAAGATGCAAGCTTTCGTGACATTTAAAATTAAATAACTTCGAATAATCAATACCCTATTACGAATGCTATCGAGCAAGCGCTATCGAAAAGGTGACATCGCTCGTAAAAAATATTGTATGCGTTTGACAGAGTAAGAGTAAGAGTAAAATCATTTTTTTTACAAGATTACAAATTTTTAGTTACAAGGGATGGTGTGAACAAAAAAGATCAATCAATAAGTAGTTTGTAAAAAGTCTATGGCTCGGCAAAAACCTGGACGGGTATAATCCCATCAGTCTCTGGTCTTCCACGACCGCAGATGGCATAAAAAGCGCTTTCGTCCTATAATGAATCCTACTTTAATAATCTGGAATGAGACAAGGTATAACGTTACCCCTTAAACCTGAAATTAGATTTGTGTGGATTTATAAAGTGCCTAGACAAAACAGTGGATACAGAACGCGCTGGTAATTACGACGTGAAAGTAGACCTTGAGCGCTTCTTAGCTCAAATACGCGTGAACTTGCTTTACATTCCAGCGGTCATGGGTTTAATCGACATTCAAATTGATGCACAAATTTTCAAACATGGTCAGCCGGCATGGTTTTCGCAGCCTTTGTGTAAGTTCGAAAGCCCATATGCATCGACGGGCACCGTGAGGGCCTTTCATATGCCATACCGTAGCACTTAACATAAAATAAAAAGTACATACTGTATCTTTGGCCCAGACCTTATAAACAGCCTTGTTTTCTTCAGCAGAGTAGCCCTGAGGCTGAAAAGGGAGAGCGTTGTCAGAAGACTTTGAACGGCTCGTAGCCTAGTGGCGCGGGGACTGGCCTAGCGTACCAGAGGCCTGGGTTCCATTCCGACATGTACCACTGTCTTTCTCTTTCCGAGTTTGATAAGTGCATTTAATCACGAATGCGAGCTGGTCCATGGTTCGGAATCCATGAAAAACTGTAGGTCCCCTTCCTCTACTAGGTGGTAGGGTTTAAGCACGCCCGGGTTGGTACCATCGCATTGGATGAAAATATGGTCGAATTGGCAAATGAGAATTGTCCGTGGTTTCCATCCAGTTCAATGTAGCCGTGCTCATAAAGGGAAGTTCCTGACATGGCACCTAATTCGTTCGGGAATGTGGTGCATTGGGCTTATATCATAACGGTAGTTGTGTGGTATTAGCTATCTATGACAGGTCGCATAAAAAAACCCATAGAAAATCAAATTTCTGCTCTCTAAACATATTTCTACATACAACAGCATAGATTGCAAAAATCGATTCGTCCTTATACAAGTTGTTAATGCTCCGTGGTATTAACGGAGGTGTGGTCCAAACGTTAACAAGGTATTCCTAGGCATATTTGAAGCAAAAAAGGTAGACAATATGGGGAGGACGACCTTTTTTAAGCCGTGCAACAAAATGTTATCTACCTTTTTTAGGGTTCCGTACCCAAAGGGTGAAAACGGAACCCTATTACTAAGCCTCCGCTGTCCGTCCGTCCGTCCGTCTGTCACAGGGCTGTATCTCATTAACTGTAATAGGTAGGTAGCTGAAATGTTCACAGCGTGTATGTTTATTTTGCCGCTATAACAACGAATAGGTAAATTTTAAAAAAAAATTAAAGGGGGGCCCCATACAAAACACGTTACTTTTTTGTGTTAAACCTTGTACGATGGTACGGAACCCTTCGTGTGCGAGTCCGAATCGCACTTGGCCGATTTTTGCTCCAAATACGCCTTGGAATGCGTGGTCAACGTTAGGCCCATACCTCCTTTACATTGTATGTTGAGTGTATGTTAAGCATAACACCACATCCACGATACACGTTCGAACCGGGGAGGCACGGAGGCAAGCAATTAACGGGCCATGTTTGATGCATTATGGTGTAAATGGGATGATAAAGCTCGCATCGTTGGCCCGCTGAGCTTAGGGTCCACGGGTTAGCTGGGTCGGATTTGGATTCGACCACAGATCTGACGTTACATTGATTCCAAAGTTCGATTGGTACGGAATATACTTTCCACAGTCACATAAAGCTTTCATTTAATATTTGCATGAATTAAAATACCTTTTTTTATTTGAGTTTAATATTTTAGCATCGTATTTTTAGATAATTATTATATTAGTTTTTTAAATTACATCTAGGCCGTGTATATATTCTTTAATCTAGGTGAATTAAGTTCGAAAGGGTATTATCATCGAACTGAGAATCTCCCGCGCACTCCGAGGGATTCCTCTGACTGAGGGAAATCTTTGTGATTTATTGAGGACCAAATAAGCAACTTTTTAAAATTATATAGGTAATCGAAATTGTGGAACAATATTTTTCCCGTTCGTCGGCATAGGATTGTGATCCTATCCGGATTTTGATATTTGAATTTTTTCACCAAATAAAAACCCAGACTTTGTCGTCATCATTTGCATATGTTGAATGTAAGTGAAGCTAAGTATGTACGCTAATTTGTATTTATTAATCCACCTTTGGGACGCAGGGAACACTTGGAATCTTCAAACATTTACAATTAAAAGTAAAGCATAACAAGTTCATTATTTGTCGTTATCATGGCAAGAGGCTTAAGTTGTCTAAAATGTATGGTCAAACACTTGATTAATTATTTCAATAATCGCTAATATATTTTATTTCCACGCAAGATCAAGTATTATGTTCATTATTGGTTCTATTTAAATGTATCAAACACTTGGATAAAATATAAAAGGAATTTCCACGAAGGCAATACCGAGAACTAAAGCCTCGCCTAGTACCTACGTATGTGCGCTGGCACTATTGAAGTCATCTACCCACACGGCTTCGGTCGCTAGATGACTAGCAGTTACATACCTACGCCGCTCCATCCTGGTCAATGACTCCAGTGAATCACTGTTTCTGATCATCTTGATGGCGTATGCGCTCGATCGGCCGCGGCGGTTACAACCGACGCGGAGCCTCACGGAGTCAGGTGAGCTGATGACTCGCCATTTGCTGGCTACATGTTGACTCTCCTCTCCAATATGTGCGGTTGAAGGCTGCTCCGAAGTGCCCACTGCCATGCCCTTTTTGAGAAAAAAAGAGCGCCGTTCAATCGACCTTTTCTTTTCTGTCGATATTTCTAATCTGAAATAGGAAAAAGTGCTGCGGAATATGAAGTGACACTTTGCAATGTTCTATCTGAATGAAATGAGTATTATTCTAGGTGCCTATCCGTCTATTCTTACGTCGCTATTAAGGTCTGACCGATCGTGTGTTGGAGCCCTCTACCTTATAATCCGTTAAGTATATATTTTATACATAAAATTTTCCGAATTTTATGGTGGTTGTAGATGTGTTTAATCGGTAATTTATTTTAACAACAATCTACTCGGACAGGCAGACGGTCGGACTCACAAGTAATCATAGAACGTTTCCGTTTTTCCTTTCAAGGTCAAGAACCCTTAAAATATTTTTTGTTCTCGAAAGAATTAGGTGCCATGCTAAAACCTCATCTTTATAGGCACGGCTACATTGTAGTAACTTTGACACTACCACATAGTAATAAGGAAATAACCCACAGTTTTCCATGTGTACAGAACCGTGGAGTGACCATGGTAAATAAACTCGCCGGGTGAACAGACAAAACGGAAAGTGATTAAATCTGAAACGACGTGTTATTTGGAAATTATCTAAATTACCATGCTATGGTACGAAATGCAAATTAATGTGTAATTTAATCACTCACTTGCTGTTTACCTAGCCAGTTCATTTACCATGCCAACTCCCCTGGATTGTCAACGGAAATGCACATTTTAATCTCGGATAAGAACGAAAGAAGTCTCCTGGGATTCAAATCCGCGGTCTCCGAACAGAGAAACTGTGTCCCATTTCTTCTTTTTCAATAGAATTGTGTTTAAAGACTTGTGCGTCTGTTTTCGTTCGCACGTGCCTGCCGGTAGTTGGTTATTATAACATAATAAATCCTTATTAGACTATTACAACTGGTTCCCAGAGAGCCACTTTATGGTCTGCGGTGTCGAGGTGGCTGTGATTATCATTTTCATCGTGCGGCTTTTTCTCACTGTGTGACTTTATATTTTACCTTCAACCAGCAGGAAGTTAGAATGTTTCCCTGTCTTCAAATGTTTGGGGGCTTGACAAGTATTTGATAATTGTACATATAACTTGAAGTTCAACCCGTCTCTTCCATCTCTCCATCACCCGGGGTATCGTTTCCTCTTGCTGGAAGATAGCCTCGGTCCAACCGGTACCAAAAAAGGGCGACCCAGCGAATCCCTCCAACTATCGGCCCATTGCGATGACTTTTTTTTGTGTGAAGTTATGGAGCGCCTCATCAACTCCTAGCGTACTGTTTCCTGGCAGGAGATCTTCTAACTTACGTTACGGACATCAGGGCCGAAAGACTGAAGAATTTTGGGGAGACGCTGGGAGTGACATTGGAGATCTCCAAAGCTTATGACCGGTTTTGCACCGGGGCCTACTAGGCAAGCTCCTGTCCTTCGGCATTCCACCTAAGCTTTGCCCATGGATCGCCAGTTTTATGTAGGGCCGCTCCTTATTCGTTCCCGTTAATGATGCGAATTCAGATGATTTCCCGATTGGGGCTGGTGTCCCGTAGGGCTTTGTGCTGTCACCGACGCAATTTTTCATCAATTATTTACTATTTCTAGGCATGATTCACAGTTACCCTGATGACAGCACGGAGCTTGAGGCATATGTCGATGTTGAGGGCTATTTCAAGGATTGGAGAAGCAGTGATGCACAGCCCAGCTAGGCGCAATGTTCTGATTTAAATAAGGTGGGTACTATTCTCGAGAGAGTAGCAAACTGGGGCCAAGAGAACCTTGTCGCTTTCAACGTTCGCAAGACCTGATGCTGTGTTTTCTCTGCCAAGACATCGCAATGCCGTACCTGTCTCAGAGGATCTGGACCTACTGGGTTGAAACATCTCCAAAGACGTAGGTTTTCGGCGTTTTATTGAATCTAAGGCCAAAATTGCATCGCAGAGACTGGTGGAGATACAGCTACAGAAGATTATTTTTACCGGTACAACTTAAGTACTTGTGTATACATCACAGATCAGGCCAGTGATAGAATACTATAGCCACATATGAAAAGTTGGCGTCCATGGATTAAATTCAGCACCGAGCGGTCCGTCTTGTTGGTGACCCACAACTCACCGTTGACCTGATGTTCTTGCGCCGCAGACGATTTGTGGGGTCGTTCAGTCTTGTTCTACAAGAATAACCATAGACGTTGCTGTGTGGAACTTCCATCCCTTATTCCTCCCCATCCTGCCTCTATCCGGAGCAGCCGCCGCAGAGAATTAGAGCACCCCCTTGTGGTTGACAATAGGCTTTTGAGATTGAACTGTTTCTCAAAGTATTTTTCCTGCCGCACTGCCAGGACACGGAACTGTCTGCTGGCGGGTGCCTTTCCTTATACCTGTAACCTGAGAGTCATCAAACGTAATTTGAACAAGCTCAATATCTCAGCGATAGTCCAAAAATGCGATGTTATGGTGCCTCGCTAGCGTGATTTCGGGAGGTGAGGTGTATTTGGCCGGTTTTTCATTAAAAAAAAACATCTACAAACAATCGGTTTTTAGAAATTCTATCGACTAAATATCCTCTTTCCCAGTGTCTTCAACTCTGTCGTACTCGTAAGTTTCGTGAAACAACTTTTTGGAGCGCTCAGATGTTAATAACACAATTGCACAATCAATATTATTTGATAATCGTAATTGTGCTATCGATACATGGGGCATCTATAGAGCCGCCCAGAGTCCGCCCTTAAGTATTTTTTTATTTTTTTTATTTTTAGATACATAGATGAGTCTATTGATACTATATTCCGATTTCTGTGGTTGATATTAAACCAGTCTTAAGGTGGCCCTTCCCGTCGGGACTAACTCATTCGCGGGCACGGTACAAAACCGTGCTATTGCACTCAGATTTAGTAAGATATCCGAAACTGTCTGGGCCCTCTCTATTTCAAAGGAAAAGACAGGCTCCGTGATGAGGAGGATGCAATATGTCCACAAAGCAGATAATGCGAATAGTTCTGGATTTGGTAATATTTACGAAAATGTTAATTTAAAAACGACATATAGCTTAAAGTTAATCACTACCGCTGGAGTCAAAAATCAAACGAAAACCAAATTTATTATAAATCTTAACCTAAGTATGATGACTAATATTTTAAAGATGTTTTTATTTTATCGTTTAGTAATCCACCTCCAAGTTATTGTATAAAACGCGCGAAAAATTCAAACGTTTGAACCGTATACCTAATTTACCAAACACTATTTTACAATGCCAATGATCATCAGACATCTAGTTCGATCAAATAAAGCTGTTTAGAGTATAATTTTGAATCTGCGCATAATCTTTTTTCCACGTTTGTATGAGGAGTTGAGCTGGAAGGCCCCACTGAAGACTTAAAATAACCCTATTTTTTAAAGATGTGATCTCAGCCATCCATATTGTAGGTATACATAGATTGTAATACCAACCGGTCGAAACCATACTGAATTTCATATCCGCCGTTACGATTGTAGAAATGTTCTATCACAATATTTTGTGTCATTTTGTTTTCCTATCTGCCAAGTTAAAGCACGGATTTGAGTTCCATACTTATAAACTATGATAAATACAGGCAAACCATTAGCTAAAACGCGCAACTAATATGACTTTCTTGCCTGTTCACCTGCTTTTCACCCCGGCGAATTAACTAATCTTCAACACGAGGTGCGAGCGACAGCTGAATTTGTTTTAAGCTATTCTAAAAATTCAAATTTGTGGCAGTTACCAATATAAACACAATGTTATTAACCCTTGATCGTCAGCAGAAATTAATATTTTACTAATTTATCAGATTAATTGACATCTATTAGTAATTTATTCTTACGTGTTCGATATTTGTAATGATTTAAAATTCCTGTTATAACATTGAAATAATAAATTATAATTAGCAAAAAGTTCCAATGAATAAAGTCGGCTTATTTTACCTCTACTTAGTGTTTCAACTTTAATAATGAAATATTGATCCAAAGGTATCTTAGCTGTCACTCGCGGCTTCGCTTGTGACGGACTCGGTATTTTTAGCTGTTCAGCTTATTGTCGTAACTGGGCACGGATATCGCACGGCGCCATTGAACCGGATGGCAAACACAGACAATTTTCATCGTCGCTTCGACCATCGCTCTTTCAATGCTATGATGCTATTATTCATAGTAAGTAAGGAAGGAGACCTGACGGCCGTGTTCTAGTTTCGGGGATGGGGGGGAGGGCTTGCTATTCTGCTTCTCGATTTCGTTATAATTATAGTAAGCATGTTAATAAGTAATTTTCAGTGGTAAATATTTCTGCTTAATAACATTGAAATACATTATTAATATTTACAATTTACACGGTATCTTGGTCTTCTTTCTTTAACCAAATTGTGAAAAACAGTAGGAACATGTTTGGTTAGTAAAACATAGGTAGGTATCTAACTGAAGAAGCAGAACAAATAAATAAGTGTGTGACTAGAGTAGCAGAATACCAGTCAACCCTTCTTGGTATCTTTCTCATACTATCGACCCCGTACCACAGAATAAGTAAGAGTAAGGCCTGATTGTTGACTCTGTGACCATAGTATGCGAAAGCGTGGTGTCGTTCGACACATTGGTCCGAATTGGGTTGACAGTGCTCACAAAAATATTCGTGCAAACACCTGGTCCGAATCAGTATTCACGAATACTGCAATATTTGCGATATCAAATCGGACCGATTGTGAGCGTGCTAACGGTGCTCACAAAATAACCTCCAACTATTGTTTAAAGTTTCTTCAACAAAAAAGAGTATTTAATGTTCAACAATGAACAATTTGCAAACGGATAACTATTTACTAACATTATGTGACAATTAGAGTAATGATGAAGGTGATTTTGAAATGTTGATAGACATATAATTTGGCAAACAGGAGAAATAGTAGTAGAACGACAATGGAGAGAGTGCGCATTTCTGCAGTATTGCACACGGTTACGTAGTTACTGCAGCTAAAGGGCGAGCGAAAGCGGTGACGCGTTTTATTTTATATTCTTGCAGTATCAAAATCAGATTTGCCACGCGATCTATGGCTACCGCTGACCGCGCTCACGGTTTTGCCCTGAGCACCGTAAGCACTTGAACGATGACGTCATCGTGACGTCATACCTCACAATCCTGCATTTCTGAGCACTGTAGGCGCGTTTCGCACCAGCTGTATTCACGCTGTCAGCGTTTAAGCGCAATTCGGACCATAGCCCGAGCCTCCGGAGGTACCTAGGCGTCTCGTCCGTTGGTGTCTGGCAAGGGTAGACGATGCGCGCTCAGGCTGAAACGTCGACAGCGGCATTGATGTTTTCAACTTTGTAAAACGCGTTATGAACAATTTATTTTGCCATATACCACTTCCTATAAAACCAAGGACGTAATGTGCCTGTTATTATAACCTTAAATTTAACTGGTAATGTTTGTATGTATGAAAGATAAGTGTTTAGGTCGTAGGTTAAATTTTGCAAACTGAGTTAAAACCACTTGCTCTTATTGAATTGAGTGGAACTTTTCAGTTCTGATGGCAATGCATTTTTAAGGTTATCATGACATGAATCGACATCGAGGGTTAGCTCCAGACAAAGAAACTTCTCAACGACTAACAGTATTTATACAGGTTAAGATGATAAAAGACATACAATTATGAGAATCCAAAAATAATGATATCTACCTTAAGAGTAAAATTTATAAAACCCTCATCACCCGGCGGTTGCCTAGTAATCAATATGTTATTCTAAATATTATCTTTAGTGTGATTAGAACTTTATGGTGGTTTTACATTATGTGACGTAAACTTATGTCTAAACAAAATAATTTTTAAAAAGTCATTTATGTCACATGAAAAATACAACATATTAACAAATTAAGCACATAGTTAGTCAGTAATACCGAAATAATAAAAAAATCAAAAATGTAAAAGCAATTAGCACATAATAACAAACAATAATAGCAGTAAAAAGGTATCGGTTGTATTTTTATGCAGGTTTGTTCAATCAATAGGTCTCTGCCTCCCATACGAGGATACCCTGTACTGTGCGAGTCATTGTCTTTCTTCATTTAGGTTTATAATGCTTTTATGTAACGTGTTTTATGTTCAAACAGGAAGTGCTGTGTTTGTTTCAGTAATGGGTTTGTAAAACGTTTGGGTTCTGTTTTAGTATTTTTTGCTGAAGCATTTTGTAATCCACATTTAGAAAGAATATTTACTTAATAATGTCTAAAAAGTTTTCAGTGTGATTATAGTTTAAACTCAACAGGCATTTGGTGACCGCATGTTGCGGAGGTAAGGGGTTTGTATTGATTTTAGAATATGTGAACGGTGCGAGAAACGGAGAATTTCTTTGATCAAAGGCAGTCCTAGTACGTGGAATGTGCTAGTAATTCCAGAGGTTTGGTGGGCAGTTTTATGAAAAGTTTTAACTATTACTGCGATGAATAACTGTCGAATACTCAGCACTTTCAGCAACAGGACCGGGTACATCTACATGTCATTACAAACGTATGACTAGCAGTTACTTTGTAAATGTCTTACAGGACGAAAACACTTTGAAGACAAAAATAGAGATAAAAAGTGGAAAAAAACTGCAGCCTTACCCATCTGGCATATCAAAGAAGCTTAATATCACATGGCTTTAAAGGATACAATGCGGACGAGAGCTGATGAGAATTTTATTGAATGATGGCCGAACAGGCCCTAATTGTTTTTTTATCTTCTACATTGCTACCAAATTCAAGAGGAAATTATCATATTTTTATGTACATACAGAGTACCTACTCTATTTTTCATGGAATAAAAATCATGCCAGGACCTTTCCTTTATTAGCACGGCTACATAGAATTGAATGGTAAATAAGGACAATTTTAAAGTTAATTTGTGCACATTTATCTTTTGCTGCACAGTTTATTAAGTCAGTTTGAGCCGAAGCGCGTTCCGCACAGACTCGACGAGAAGAAAGTTGCACTCGTCGAGATGGTATGGTAGGTATATGGCTGGGTAGGTTGCTGTCGTCGGAGGCTGGCGGGCGGGTCTCGCCGGGTGGCGCGGAGACCGGTACGACCGGTTATGCTAAATCCCCATTGTGGTCACTTTTTATGTTCCTCCGCCGCCGCCGATGCTATCAGCTTAGCCAGCACTCCCAAATAAATTCGGCCAATCATTTCGATACACGTGACCAGAGTGGGAGTTGAGAATTATAGTAAATAGTGCTTACGTACATGTACTTACGTAATGTACTTAGCAGTGGAGTAAGTTATTTTTATTTAACTGGTGGCTCTCTGATCTATACACCTCGCCAGTCTGTCTTTGCACTGAATAAGTATTCACCGAATAAAATCCTACTATGACTTGGTAATTACGTAACGCTTTAGGTTCTGTCACATTTTTTTTTAACAACTAACATTTTTAAAACGGCTCCGCCATTTTGAAAAGCGTCCAGAAACTGAGTCGGTAAAAAAAACGAAATAATTATCAAACCTGCTAACAAAATTTCATTAGAATCGGTTGAGAAATGGGACTTCTAGAGAACAGCGGACATTCGGACACACGAAATCTTATATTTGCCGAAGCTGAAATGGAGACGCCGCCCTCGGGCTAAAGAACTATGCAGTTATTTATTTATTTATTTTATATTAGACAGGCAGCCTAGGCTGATGTGTCTAAATCATGTTCAAGTGTGGTTTATCACTTTTCATGTTTATACGTTTTTTTTTGTTGTAATGGTAGTTCACTTAGTCACTTCCTTGTAATCTATGAAAGTCAGTTTTGTTTATTAACACGGTCTTTCATTATTCTTACAAAAGTAGTTTAAATGAGTGTCCAAACGGTTTTTAAATTGATTAACATTATTTGCGTTGATTATGTCCTCAGGGAGTTTGTTCCAGTCCTCTACAACTCTGTTGCTAATGAATTGTTTGCGTACATTTGTCTTGTGTTCTGTTGTGTCCAGCTTCAAGCTGTGACCACGTAGTTGAGGGTTTTTGTGAAGGCTGAACAGCTCTTGCATGGCTTGGCAGTTGTATTTGGCTGTAAGCATTTTGTATATCTCGATTAGGTCACCTCGTCTTCGTATTTGTTCTAGAGACGGTATATTGAGGATCTTGAGTCTGTCTTCGTGGGTTTTTCAATTGATGTGGGATTTTTGTAAAATTGTTTTGTACATTTTCAAGAATATCAACGTCTCTCGCGAAGTAGGGTTGCCAAACTTGGAAAGCGTATTCTAGAAGGGGACAAATCAGGACAATCGTTATCAGGACAAAAAAGGAATGCTGGCACGGATCTTTACCAAAATAATAACTAGTGGCTCTCTGAGCTGTAGACCTCGCGTACTTATCTAACGCTTTCATATTTTGTGAATAAAGTTGCATAATAAAAATCAATCGCCTTCCAACGACAGTTACTTCAGAAAATATGTGGACTACTATGGTTCTAGAAGACCTACGAATCACATATGTAACTACAAGGATAAGAATTTGGACATTTGTTCGGTTGGTGATCATACCGTCTTCTATAATAGTTAGTCCTGAGAACTACTCCTTGATCGAACTAGATGTCTGATGACCGTTGGCATTGTAAAATTGTGTTTTGTTTCTAAGACCTTATGGAACTTATGTAACTACGCAGGAATAACCTTGTTAAACAAACAATCAAGACCGTATTATGCGTTTATTAACACAACATGTGCTCTGCATTGGCTCTGCACAATGCGCGCACAAAGGTGCTCGAAAACGTAATGGCCGCCACCTTCTTTATTCCCGCACCGGCGCATTACCAGTCCTTCGTATGTCGCTCGCTGATTGGCCGCTCCCCACTCGGCTCTCTCCTGATTGGTGCGCACAGCGGACAGCGGTCGTGGTTAATTTAAGCTATAAGTCGTTTTATATTAAAACAATTCATAAATCTTACTAAAACATACACTATGCGCATTATCTGCTTTGTGGACATGTTGCATCCTGTCTTTTTCTTTGAAACAAATGCCCTGCATCTACATCGCCAATATATCCGTCGTCAAGCTTCATCGCCAGTAAATGCATCGCTAGTATATGCATCGCCAACATGGTCCGTCGCCAGCGATGGATCTGCGGCTGGGCCGCAGATACGTCGCCAAGGAGGTGCTCCATATATCCATCTCCAACATCTGCATCGCCATTATTTTCATTGCCGGCTACCCATCTCCATTCCAGTCGCAAATACATCGCTTGCGATGCAGCTGCGGACCCTTCGCAGATCCTTTCGCCACTTTACGTGGGAGTGCGAACGCGTATGGCGGGGCGGGATATATTCATGACAGAAATAATAGTACCTAATAAAACTAAACGTGCACATGTAACACATTTTTTTTCTTGTTGCCTCTGGAGTAGAGCATCGCTTCAAGGTCCTTGCTTGTGGTGGCGCTTGGTTCGGGTCACCTCTTCCCCTAAAATATGGTAGAGAGAGGCTATGGCTGGACCCGGCGTGATGCTCGTGAACGGGTGCTGTTTATGGGGACTGGCCTGCTCCAATTGGCAACATGTTAGATCCGACGGACATGACTTTGCAAAATAAACCGATATTTGTCATGAACTGTTCCATACGGCATGAATGGTAGATTTTTGTGAATTAATATTAATTTAATGTATTGACATAAACGTGTACCAATAACGCGTATTTCTGTAAGCAGTGGCAAACAAATTTGTAAAGTTAGAGTAAGTGGACGTTGAAAAAAAAAAACAGCGAAGTTTCTTGCAAGTTCTTCTTCGCCGTGAATGCTGAACTGGCTAATGATAAAATATTAAAAATCCGAGTGCACTGTGCTGCCTGTGGATAATGAATAAACAACAACAACAATAACCTAACCTAACCTAACTTACATATCCACCCACCCCCACACCCACTTAGGCGATGCATCTGCGCTTTCAGTTTTTGGCGACGCATATGCGCCTCTGGTCATTGGCGACGGATCTGCGGCAGGCCGCAGCTTCGTCGCTGGGGACGGACCTGCGGCAGGCAAGCAGATGCCTCGCCGGCGATCGAGATATTGGCGATGCAGATATTGGCGGGGCAGATGGTGACGATGCAGATATTGGCGTTGGACATATGCGAGTGTATTCAGAGTAGGCAGACTAACAATAATATGCCAGACTAAGGGCCGAGTGCACGAAAGGATAAAAAATCAAAATCAACGTCAAAGTATGATCAAACACGTCACTTTGTGTGGACAGTAGTCAACCGCATAGAGTTCCTTCGATACTGTCCACACAAAGTGACGTGTTTGATCTTACTTTGACGTTGATTTTAATTTTTGTTCTTTCGTGCAGAATCAGAATCAGAATCAGATTTTTTATTTACCTGGTTTTTTGATACATTTCTGTCTCTCCGGGTTTGGTCCCGTGAGGAGTGTGTCAGCTAATTAGAACTATACTCTCTTGGTCTCGTGAGAGATCTGACTGAGAGTCTTTCGTGCACTCGGCCCTAAGTAAACCCGTTTTTGTATGGTTAGTCCGGTGCTAATCTCGTACAAAATTTTGACAGGTGCTCTCTGAATAACTAATGAAAACCGGTTTATTCCGGTGGATTAAAGTTAGTCAGCCCACTCTGAATACAGCTATTAAGTATTTTCGCTTTATTATTTAATCCGCGGTATCCGCCACCGCTTTTTTTCTGAAAAAATAATTGCTAAAATAAAACTTGGGTCAACAGGCCAGTTTTGAAGTTCAAAAGATCGTATTCTGTGCATCGCAAACACCAATATTTCGGTGCTGCCCAGCAAGTGACTAAACCAAAACAGGGAACACAAAAGCAAATTATTCGACGAAAGAGAAGTTTTGGCCTTTCCGCGAGGAAAAAGTAACAAAAAAAAAACTGAATGTCAGTCAGTCTGTCACAGATTACATTGATAATTTGACAGTATAATTACTGTTTATTCTGTGTGTCTAAATGTCGGTCGTGGTTTGTTGAGGAGTTCGGTTTTGGCGGGAATCCGAACAAGTCGAGATTTTTTTGCTATCGAGTTTTTATTTGCCAATTCGTTTGTTTGTGGTCTTTCTTCGCGGAAAACCGGTCGAGAAGATGAAGGCGAAGAGGAAACGGAAAAAGGAAGACAAGAGGTCTCCAGAGGAGTCACTTTCGTCCGATTTATCGGACTGTGAAAATTTGGCGGGAAAAGATGATCTTGTGGAACAGGCGGGAACTACTGAGCTCAACATCAACACCACAGCTACTACATCAAAATTGAATTCACTCGATAAGTACCAACCATTCTTCATTAAAGACTACACCCGTGCATACCCTGAGGATTCGGGAGCACTGGATTTTATCGTATTCATAGAAAGCACAGAACCTAACAAGCCGATTGGAGACAGAGATATTATGAGCTTATCAAACTCTTTCAAAAGATACATTAAGGGCATCAAACAGTTCAAGAGGATAAATCGATACAAAATAGGCGCAATATTTGAAAAACCAGAGCTAGCCAATGCAGCTCTCGGTAACAAAACTTTTTTGGATCAATTCAAGCTTAAGGCTTCCATACCTGCATCTGCAACTGAAACCACTGGTGTCATCACCTCGGTCCCTACCAACTTATCCAATCATAAAATTTTTACCAACATAACAAGCACAAAAAAAATTATATCAGTAAGAAGATTCATGCGTAAAGTTAAGAATGAAAATGGTTTCCAACTAGAACCCACTCCTACTATTTCCATTACATTTGCATCAAATACTCTACCGGACTATATTGACATGAACTTATGGAGATTTAGAGTGGCTCAATACATACCCCGTTTAAAACAGTGCTTCCGATGCTTGCGCTTTGGGCACATATCAAAATATTGTAAAAACGGAGAGAGGTGCTCAATATGCAGTTGCGAAGGGCACAATTATAGAAATTGCTCTACGGAGCATGCCAATGCTACCTGTTATAATTGTCAAGGTAATCATGTCGCTATATCAGGGTTATGCCCTATAAAAAAGAAGAAAATTGAAGAAAACAAAAATAAAACCAGAAAAGTTCAATACAATGAATTATTTAATGAAAAGTCATTCCCTTCCTTACCTACCACTAACACAGATCAAACAGAAAAAAATTATAATACGCAACTAAAATATAACCAAATATTACACACGAATAAAGAAAATTCAGTCGACTCTATCCTGAATAATTTGTTAAACTCTGAAAAGGCAATGAACATACTTCTCGAAATGATTGTAAAAGTTATAACAATGAGCAAAACTGGCGAGGCTCCTATCTCTGCGCAAAACATAAAAAGCGTTATTCACGACTCTATTAGAAAAAATAAACCTGTTATATAATGTCTACTTTGAATGTTGTACAATGGAACGCGCAAAGTTTGCTATGTCATCGACATATTCTCACTCAATTTTTATATGAAAATGATATACATATTGCAATAATTTCTGAAACTTGGTTAAAACCACAACAACGTTGTAAATTTAGAGGATATCAATTGGAAAGATCTGATTCTGGAAATTCCCACAATGGAGTAGCAATATTAATTCATAATAGTCTAAGCTACACAAAAATTATCACCACAAGTGACAACTCGATACAAAATATAGCTATCAAATTATCTTACAACAACAAATTTGTAACTATAGTTAGTTTATACAGTCCCCCGAATTGTACTCCACCTTTCACAAAAAGTAAGTTCGATAGATTAGTAAAAAATATCTCTGAGCCAACGATTATTGCGGGCGATTTTAATGCTCATCACACTTTTTGGGGATGCAATAACACTGATTCACGTGGAAGGGACATTTTGGAAATAATTGATGACAACAATCTTGTTCTTTTGAATAACGGTGAAGTGACAACAGTTGGTTCCAGTAGATGGCGGCCAAATGCACTCGATCTCACAATGGTATCTTCTTCTTTAGCATTGTCTTGTAACTGGACGGTCCATGATGACCCTCTCGGAAGTTATCACCTGCCAACAATAACAAAAATATTATTAGCCAACAACACATACAACAATCAAGAGACTGCAAACAATTTTCCAAAGCATCCAAACTTTAGACTCGTAAATTGGAAAATATACTCAGATTTAGTTTCGAGAGAGCTCGAACATTTTAACTTTGATAATCTTAACCCAATAGAATCTTATGATTCTTTTTGTAATATTTTAAATGCAGCTATTGAGAAGTCTATACCCAAACGGAAGCATTCATCCACACCTAACTCCACTTTTCGGCATTCAAAACCCAAACTTTCTGTTCCCTGGTGGAATGAAAAATGCAGCTCAGCTGTAGAAAATTCCAGGAAAGCATATGCAACATTTAAACTAAATTGTAATGACGAAAATTACATAGAATTCAAACGGTTGCAAGCACTTAAAAAACTCATTTTAAAAAGAGAAAGAAGCGAAAGCTGGCAAAGGTTATGTGAATCATTTAACAGATATACACCCGTTTCTAAAATTTGGAACACTATTAAAAAATTTAATAATACCTACCAAAGTAATAGTCACAACACAAATCATGACTGGATTAATGATTTTTTGCAAAAGTATACACCCGATTATGTTGAAAATCAACTACATTCAATCAATAGTTCTGTTCCTAACAATAATGAAAATGAGTACCTTACAAAATATTTTACTTTACAAGAACTGAAATCTGCCTTAAATTCTAGACGAGATACTGCATGTGGATTAGATATGATTCCATATAAAATGCTACGTCACTTAAACCACAACAGTCTGGTAATATTTTTAAACACGCTTAATAAGCTGTGGTGTACTTCCATAATTCCATGGGAATGGAAAATAGATTGTCTCATCCCAATACTTAAACCAAACAAAAGTAAAGACGATGCAAATTCTTATCGACCTGTGGCATTGACTTCGTGCATTGGAAAAATTTTTGAACAGTTAATTAAACAACGTTTAGAATTTTTTATAGAAAGAAACAACATTTTACCTAGCAATCAATTTGGTTTTAGGAGGGGTCGATCCGCTAGAGAAAGTTTCAGCCATCTACATCTGGATATTTCAAAAGCTTTCTCATTAAATCACGATACCGTGTGTGTTTTTTTAGATGTCGTCGGCGCATTTAACAACATCGATCACTTTACACTTGCATCGATCTTGAACTCTTTGGGCATTCCAGCAAAATTAATAAATTGGATATATAATTTTTTAAATGGCAGGGAAGTATATGTGAAATACAGCAACTCTCTTTTTGGTCCCAGATTTTCCTATAGGGGAACGTCTCAAGGTGGGATATTAAGTCCCCTCTTATTTATAATTTATATTCACAAATTAAACTCAAAACTAGGATTTGATGTAAATAACCTCCAATTTGCAGATGATTTGGTTATTTATTGTTCCATTGGTGATAGAGTGACTACATTGACTTGTATAAATAAAGCCATGGAGAATTTGTATAAATATTTTACTGAGTTAAATTTAGATATAAGCCCAGAGAAAAGCAAAGTTGTTATATTTAGTAAAAATAAATACAAATTAAAAGCCGAAGTCTTCTACAATAACACTCTTCTTCCGGTAGTTGAAACCGTTAAGTTTTTAGGAATAATATTTAACAGTAACTTATCTTGGAACTCTTATGTCGATGGCATAGCAGACAAAGCGTTAAGATCATACAACATTTTGAGGTCCTTAGCGGGCACCTATTGGGGCGCGGATCCGAAAATCCTAATAATGCTTTTTAAATCTTTGATACGTAGCCATTTTGAATATGGTTTTCTATGTTTTTCTCATCATTGGAAACTTATAGAGAAACTGGAAAAAATACAAAATAAAAGCTTACGTTTAATAACTGGAGCGATGATGTCAACTCCCATAGTATCCATGCAAGTAGAATGTAACATTCCTCCACTGAGAATCCGCTTCAAATATCTGAAATTAAAATTTTTGTTAAAGCTTCTATCCATATCAAATCATCCTCTGTTTACCAAAATTCAACATCTCCTTTCCATCCCATCCGATCCTAGTCATCATCCTTACATCCTGAGAGACTTTTCAAATATATTACATTACAAAAATGAATATGAAATACAAGCCAATTTCAACTTTCCTTGCTATTTGGGAAAATATGACAGCAAATTCTACGGAATTCCAATTCAAATAGACGAAAACTTGGAGTGCAAAGAAGAATTTTTAGAACAAATTTCAAGTTACAGAGGTTACAGAAGAATATATACCGATGGTTCGAAAACAGTTCGTGGGGTCGGCTGCGCGATCTATGACGAGACAACCAAGAGAGGTTATGGCATTAAGATTCCTAGTTCTGCATCAATATACACTTCTGAAGCTTTGGCAATTCAAATCGCACTCGAGTTCATCGAAGTTCAACAACACTATACGTGGATAATAATAAGCGACTGCATGAGCGTTCATAGAGCCCTACAGAATACGAAACTAGATGCCAATACTCACTATGTCATACACCAAATACGGGATAAACACTTTTCCTTGATACAGCAAGGCTACGAAATATGTTTTTTCTGGATTCGCGGCCACATAAATTTGAAGCCACACGACTCAGCAGATTATCTAGCTAGAACGATAGCTGACAGCAACCTGAATATTTGCCATATTAAGAATGTTGCCCTACCGCAATCGGAATTTGTAGCGAAAATAAAACAGGAAATTATCCACGAATGGACCGAACAATGGAAAATGTCCAATACGGGTCGTTGGTACGCCGAAATAAACGATTTAGTTGGGAAAACACCTTGGTTCAATAAAACCTTACCAAAAAGAAGAAAATATTATACAACAATTTGTCGTCTACGTTTCGGACATTGTCTTTTTCAATCCCATCTTTACAGATTAAACCTTATCGACACCGCCGTATGCCCACACTGCAACTTAGCTGATCAATCCCTGGACCACCTCTTCTTTCATTGCTGTGCTTTTGATGAGCAAAGAGAAAAACTATATAAATGCTTAGAAATTACATACAAAGAAAGAGAAAAAATCCCGCTCGACCTGAAAAAGATATTAAGTCAACCGACCAACTTTGAACCCATATTTCTATATATACATGAGACAATAGAAAGTATTTAACTACATGACACTCCAGAATTGACTACAATCCATAAGATACAATAAAGAGAAGGCTGTATAGCGAAAGCTTTTGCCTGTCCATTGGATAAAGAAACAAAAAAAAAAAAAAACGTGGTTTGTTGAGTTTTGTGTTTCTGTCCTGGTCTTGAGCGAGCACGCCGGACCACTGCAATGGGAGGTCATCAAAGCTCTCGTCGCATTAGTGTCGACAACGACAATATCATACAGGTGTCCCAGGAGGCTATCGAGCGACTCCAGTCCCAGCTGAAACAGGTATTTTGAACATTACATAATGTAGCCTGTCCGCTTGTCTTACCGGTGCGTAGCCTGGATTTTGTTATACGGAGGGCCTAGATAGGTCCGACATTTTTTCGGTGGCATAGGGTATGAATTAGGTAATATATTTTTTTATATAAAGACTTGCAAAAGCACCCATGCCAGGTGCCACCTGTCCATTGGTCGTCATTTTGCTATGATAACACATTTGCAATTGCTTACAGTAAAGTTTGTTGGATTTACACTTTTACCCGAAAGTTCAGGAATCGATGTAACTTAGGTAAACAAAAAAAATGGTGATGTTACAGTCTCAGCCAACAAGCTATGAGCCGCCACCACCGAACTATGAGTCGGCACAACGCCGGTACAACGAGCGAGCGAGCGAGGAAGCTTACTGGGCGCGGCGTATAGAGAACTTGCGTCGAGCGCACGGCAAGATCAACGCTAGCATGCAGCTCGAGTACGAAAGGGCCTTGAAGCAGGCTAATGACCTTTTCAAGCATGCCCACGACGAGCGTGTTGTTGGAAAATTGCCACCTTGCCAGGACGAGAAGTTGAAGGTGAATAGCTACCTACTGAAATTAACTTTGTGCTAACACTAGTTTGTACATGTTAAAATTACGCCCACTTATCTAAGGAAATAAAAACTATGTTCTTAATCCAAGAAACAACAGGATAGGTTAGGTTACTCAAGTTTACTTGACTTTTAATTGTCTGAATTACTGAAGCTGTGCTAGTCATCGGACAACCATCATTTTTGCATATTTGGCACGTTTAGGTTAGATTCAACTCGATGCAACGTTTACAGCCGTCTAATATGTTACTTATAGGGACATGGTCCTGTCGATCTATTACTGATTTTCCTCCAAAATCTGGGACGATATCGACAGAACAGAAATGGACCAGTTAAGTCTGCATTTGTAAGGCATGAATAAATTAGATGGGCCATTGTCATCATAAGGTTGATATTCTGGCATATGTATGCCACATGTCATGCTGTACATAAAAAAAAACTTAACAGACTCTTTCAACAGTTACAATGATTAACCCCACTGCTAGTTCACATGCACTAGTAATCCCTCAAGCCAAAGTGCTCTTTCAAAACCTTTGGCTTTTAGCCCAATGTTGGTGAAGAAAAGCTTAGTTGTGTAGGTAAGGTTAGAGCAATAGTTCTATTCACAACACAACAGATGCCTGTCTTATTTATTTGCATGCATGTTTTTACAGGTTTTACAATGCTATGAATCCAACCCGAATCAATCCTTAATGTGCTCGGTTCTTGTGAACGCTTTCAACGACTGCGTGTGCAACAGCAGGATTTCAGCAGTCACCGCCTCCACGTAGAGAACGATTCTAACCTCATCTGGCCTCTGTAAATAAACTTGTGGGAGACGTTTCAGCACTCCTTCCTCCTTAAAGCAAATGTGGTAGGGTTGGCGGCTGACTCGGGACTAGTAGAGTAAATTGAAATATTTATTTGTAATAAAAAATGGTTACTAAGTTTGGTTGTTTTATTGACGATAAAAGGACTCTATGAATGTACCGTCAGTATTAAAAATCTGCAGACCAGCATGATTAAGTGCATCAGGAAAATGTGGTTACGCAAAAACAAAAAAACAAAAGTGAAATATAGTGACAGTGTTACACCTGTTATAAGACGTACCTGCTAAGGGTCAGTATTAAAAAAATAACCATCGATTTGTGTGATTACCTTATCCAGCCCTACGTACAACACTAGAGTTGTTATCAATAGGTACAGTGCTGGACTTTCCTTTAGACAAACTTGTAAGAACAACATTGTAAGAGTAAAATGTTTTTAACGTTAACTTCTTAATCCCGGAAAGGACCCATGTAAGTTTATAATTATGTTATTCCAAAAGCACTGGATGTTTTTATGTAGTAATTGTGTTCTTTTTAATGACAGAGCCGGGCCTACCTCACTCGCTCAAGTTCCTACTCACTTCTGAGTATGCTAAACGATCGAAAGGTGACATATCGTTTCCTGCGTAAACTCTCTTCACTGTTCTGTAGGTTGTTGCAATGGGAAACGATTGGCCATGTTCCGGATGTATCCCCAAATTAATTTTGATGAAAATCTCAAACTAAATTTTCATCTTGTCATAGATGAAAAATTATAAACACTGAAAAAATGTGAAGAGTTCAGAATTGTATGATTTGTGACTTTATAACATGCAATAATTTCAATATAATTTTGTTTAACTAAACACCTCCTGTCATAATATTAGCCCAATATATCATAAGAAATAGATTCCATGCAAGGAGCAAGCATTCTAAAATGGTGCACTGGATTGAAAACACGGACAACTTTCATTGCCGTTTCGACCATCATTAATGGTGATGGTACTAACTTTGGGGGAACGGCATAACGTATAATATGCAGATCGTATAATGTCATATTTTAACAAAATTTTAAAACCATGCACAACGTATAATCGGCAGATCGTATAATCTTATACGTAGTGCATGAAGAAGTCCAAAAAATTAAATTACTTATTTCTCCATGCATTGCGTATAATAGTCACAACGTATAATGTTATGATCTTTATTTAACAAAAAAAGAAAACCATGCATATCATATAATCCTAAAATATTTCATACGATAAGCGCCCTTATCGATATAAGATTAAAGATTATACTCGCACGCGACTTTTCGACCGTCTCAATTAGCGTTGTAGCAAATTGTTACTCTTCAACAGATATCGATTCGTAGCAATTTCAGCCTTAAATGTATCGTTGTTAGGGCGCTTTATGCAGTGCTTCTTGGCATATTATACGTTCTGCATGGTTTTCTTTTTTTGTGAATTCATGTTAGGAATATTATACGTTGTGACTATTATACGTTCTGCATGATGCAAAGAGTTTATTTTATTTTTAAACTCATGCACAACGTATAACATTATACGTTGTGACTATTATACGTTATGCATGGTTTTAATTTTTTGGAAAAAAATAAGATTATACGTTGTGAATATTATACGTAGTGAATACGACTCCTAACTTTACTAGGTGGTAGGGATAATTCCCTACCACCTAGTAAAGAGTGTAGACCACTAAAAAGGTAGTGAAATTCCGAACCACGAACGACGAATCCCCTAGTCGGCTCTTACGAGATGCACTAGAAGAAATGCAGTGGGCCCAATTGTATTCTTTTTACGTGCCGGAACCCACGCAGCACAATTTGTAATATCCTTAGTCAATTTGCTTTAAAGCTGCAATATGATACTGTATGATTTTAGGAGAATTGTAATTATTAGTGGGCCCAATTGTATTCTTTTTACGTGTGGGAACCCACACAGCATGATTTGTAATATCCTTAGGGCTGGTTTTTCTTTCGTCACATACTACTGGTATTGGACTGATAGTACTCATTTACGTTTGTCAAAACATGGGCAGTCATTACTGGAGAATTATTTCTTATATCACAATTATCTTCCTGTAATTTTATATAAAAAAATTGACTTACTATAACGCATGGATAAGCAGAGGCGTAAATAAATATGTCGAATAGCTATCTGGCTCATTATCAGACTATTGAAAAATCAGCCCTTATATCAGCTACAATATGATTCTGTCTGATTTTAGGAGAATTATAATTATTGTGTAAATAATCATGAAGCTGTAATTTGGAATGTACATTGTACATGACAACTCGATGCTAACGATACCCTTTTAAAAAAAATCTATGCTTACAATATTCCTATGGTGATCTACAAACTTGTCAAATATGTATCGCTATGGCAACATGAAACACAAGCGTCAAAGAAGTATTGATCAACTCCAACTGCAACTTAGCACCATCACTCACTAACTTGTCTTGAAATAACTTCAACAAGAGCCCATTGCATATCCCTAGTGATGGCATCGAAGAGTGAACAGTCCGAAAAGAGCAAGATAAGGCATGTGCCGCTGTACCCGGGCTTTCCAGAGTTGGCTCGCTCCGATGTCAGCATCCATCCTTCCTACACCAAATTGAAGCTGGCCTAGTAAGATTTTTTTATGGAACTATAAAAAATCAGTGTATGGAACCATCCACCATAAATTGTTTATCGCCATGCCATTTCTATGTTGCATCTAACAATAAAAAATCTATTCATATTTCATTTGCAACATCAATAACAATGAGATTTGTAAATATACTTTTTCGTACTAAGCAGGTACGTTGCTTATTCTAAGGAATGTGACATGTATGTATTAGGGTATAATCGACCGTAATGCAAGGACACATTAATTAAAGAAAGAGCACAGCACAAAGAACTACTTTACGAATTTGAACAGTTTTTCTGGTTTGGGTCCAGCCTTGCAGTATATTTGTAAAGTAGTTCTTTTTGCTGGGCTCTTTCTTTGATTAATGTGTCCTTGCTTCACGTCGATTATACATACATACATGTCACATTCCATGGAATGAGCTTTGTATTTAAACAAAACCAGTTCGATTTTTTTATTAAGAGTCCTTCTAATATGTTAAAGCGCGCACCGCCATCTTGTTCAAAACATATATCTGTGCCTATGCGTTAAGGTGCTGTCAACACAAACAAATCCATGGATTTGACAACAGGCCAGCAGGAATACAGATGAATCATAAGTTTATATCTATGGGAGGAGGCATCACATAGTAGTTTGTGTTATAGCAACATTACTGCTCTCCTGCCTCGACTTAAACTTTTATTATTGGGGGCCACTGGTAACCGAACAGGAATTTGCTATGTTAAAGTCAGTATTTATTCTAGTTTATGTTTACCTATTTTAACATGAGATTTTTGAGTCACTTTAATAGCGGTATTTGTATGCAGTCCAGTCGAAGTAAGTGTTTAAACTTTAGAAATTGGCCGATTGAATGTGGCCATTATTAAACAATCTCTACCATGTTAAGGCGCTAGGACTAGCCAACTACTCGCGCCATACAAATGCACTTTTTAACAAATGTAATAATATGTAGTGAAACGCTTCAGAAAATCCAAATAGAACTCCAGACTGATAATGGATTGTTAATATTTTTTTATTCCATCATTTATTTAAATAATAATAAAAATAAAAAAGTTGATTTTTCTCATTAGAAATCTGAAAGTAATTCGATTTCTAGATATAAGCAAAAACAGCATATATGCATAAACAAAAAATTCCATTTGCTTTTAGATTTCTACATTTAGTCAAAAAAGTTCGGAAATGGACACCGTTTCCGCAATGTATTTTGTATAGAAAAAGGAAACATACATTAACGAAAATAATTCGATTCCTAGACAAGGAATCATATATTGTAAGGATGACACTTATAATCGTCAGACTTAGTTAGTTAACTTGGGGTGCCTCGTCTAACTTTGCGATTTGGCTAGTACCAGGCCCTTAAGATTATGGGTTTATAAACATATATGCATGTAATGAATACGACATTACTGTTATCTCATACATTTGAGTTTCAGCGACATCTACATTTGAAGCCAAAAACGTTTTCAGGTTATTTTCAAAATCTGAACGAACACAATGCTTCAAATGTAGATGTCGCTGAACTCAAATTAATTATGGGTTTACTTTATTCTTTGCATAGCAATTATATTGAAACTGTCCATGAGACCAAATGGCTTAAATGTGTGAGGAAGGAAATATATTTGAAAAACACTAAAACCATAAATGGACACTAAAACCAGGAATGGAAATGTTTCCAGTCGGGTAGTGTGTCGCCACCGCTACCACTGGGCGAGTGTGGCTCAAAGGAAGCAGTTCTTAAAAGAGCTGCACAACTTCGAGCGACTGCAGTCAAACGCGCTAGACGGAGTACGTGTTCATCGAGAGTTCTCCCAAGGCATTCTTTCGCACAAGATCCCCTCTCGCCGCTACATAAACAATATTCTACCCGATCCATTGACCTCCAAACAACGGATGAGATTAGAGGAAATTATAACAGGAAAAATAAAATTTACAAATTGAATTGTTAACAGATATCTTGTACAGACAAAGCTATTTACATTTTGTGAGAACAATAACATATTCATAAATCAGGTTGTGATGCTTTCTTTTTCTTAAGTTTCTTGCTTTTCTCAACATTGCTTTGAAGATAGTGGGCTTCCTTCTTAGCTTGCGCTATCTCTGCCCGGAGTCTTTGCTTAAGTGCAGCTCTCTCGTAGGCAAGTCTCTCGCTTAAATGGATCCACTTGAACCTGGGAATGTATTTGATGTTCCAAATCATGTCATAGTAGCGAGATTTCTTGCGGGTGCCAATTTTTGTGTTGTTCATTTTCGCTGCCACTTCCTTGGCCACTTTCTTCTTCTGAAATTCGATCCAACCTTCTGAAAATTGATTGGGTACACGCTTTCTCTTCTCTCCTGGCTCTGAAATTAGAGTAAGATGCGATCTTAGTTTTTTTTGCAAATGTTAGATAAAAAAAACCCTCCCAAAAAACTTATTCAAACTGTAGTATTCAGAGTGAGTGAGCTAAATTTAATACGGAAGTGTCGCCGATCTAAATAGCACTTTAGTATGGTTAGTCCGGTGCTAGTCTGTGTTCTAAATTTTGACAGTACACTCTGAATACGACTGTTATAGGCTCTACTCCGACAATGGCAGCACAGGAGTTGCGCAATGCAAATATGTGACTTCCTCGTAACATGTACAATATAAGTCTCGATTCTCCTTTGATGTGACTCAGTCTTAAGCAACTATGAATGTTGTGCAGTTGGAGATATACATATCAGTTTAATCCTTACTCTTAGCAATACACCAACAATCTGTCTAGCCAGTCGTACATAAACAATCAATAATAAATCTATATATATACAGTGAAGGTTCTATGCGGCTTCTTCTTTACTGAGTTAATCGAATCCACAAACCCATCCCGCTCTAAGACTGATTGACTATGTATGTCTATTGCGCAAACTTTGTTAATGGGAAGAAAATAGTACATGGTTTACATTTTTTCCTAGTAAAAAAAATTTCGCTGCAAGAATATTTTTCCCAAGCATATAGGTCTACTTTGAGCTTGCTGGATGGATAGGATGAAATCCATATATATAATTTTGGTATAGACTACTCCCGTTAGAGATACTTACCCAAAATACCCGGGGGTACTTACCCAAATGGGCCTACTTTCATCCCTTTGGAATGAGACATTTTTGGTGCACTTTCTCAGGCAAATAAGAGTCAAAGGGGTGTAATGTAATATTTCCTTTATGTATATGCTATAATAAAAGTCTACCTGCAATTTTATATCAAACCTGCCAACAAGTAAATCCACCCAACACACTTTAACTTTTATAAATAGATTGGGTAGGTTTCTACTTTGCCCTTGCATAAGTCAGTCAGCGTGTTTGTGTCCACTGCTGGACATAGCCTCTCCAATTTTTCTCCAGCCCTCCCGGCCCTCAGCGGTACGGAACCACTGCTTTCCACCAAAGCACCTGGCGGATTGTCTTCTGACACTCCGTTTTCCTGTCCACGGTCGCCAGTGTAGGACACTGTGCAGCTGTATTACACCTTTCTTATAACCAAACCCAACCTAACTATATTTAGGAATTCATGACGTGCCCAGCTACATGGTGATTATGATTAAGGGTGCGAGAAAAGAAATACCCAACGGTTAAATAGAAGACACATCGCTACCGTTAACCTCAAACTATCCGGTCCATGTCGGGGTGGCTTCTTCAGTTCCACTGAAGAGAAAGAAAGTAGAGGTGGCATGCGCTTGATATCGCATCCCCTCTGTATGGTCAAAGTGACCATATAAGTTTATGTAATAATGGAAACCCCACCCGAAGACACCAGTCCATGTCGGGTGGTGCACGTCAATCTATAATTACAGACATCATCACAGAATAGCCAAAATCACCATCGCGCATCGTGATGAGCCCGATTCTACGATCAACTTTTGGCAAACGTATAAGATTTTTTTAATTAAAGTAATATTTGGCTTTAAGTCATATGGCTTATAAGTCGCCGGAGAACATTTTTTTTGCTAATAAGTTCCTTAGACCCTCACCTACAACTCCTAACTACCAGCAATATTCTCTGATCCTCCTTCATTCTGCAACCAACCATCCTGCATGCAAGTAATAAAATGAACTCACTTCCAGTAGGCTGCAGGTAGACCCTACCTATGTCCCCCAGCTCGCCGAAGATTTCCCGTATCTTGGCGACGTTCATGAAAGGTGGAATGGTGGAGAGGTACACGATGCCTCGTTTGCGCTTTTTAGTTGTCGCTTTTAGAACCAGAGCCTCTGACTCTTTCGAGCGGGAGAGTTCTTTATCAGAACCGTTTTGTGGAACTCTGTCCTCATCGACATTGTGAGACTCTACCATGTCAAAAGCTTATCTCCGCTACATTCATTTATTATTTCAGTGCAAAGATGGATTTATTTATTTACGAACAATCGAATACGAAAATGTCACACGTGTGTGCACCACAGATAAAAATAAAATAGATAAAACAGATAAAAATCTATGTTTGCAACTCGGTCGCAATCGCAACTATCTCTCTATAGTCTGCGGTCGCAACCTCTTGACATACGGCACGGAATATAAAGTAGTGTTAAACTTTCTTTGCTGCATTCTGCATATCTAATCAGGGGTTCTACTCATGAAAGCGAACACGAGAAGTTCTCGTGTTTGCTGCTGTCAAACTCTATGTAGAAAAAAAATTGCTTACTTTTTCAACCTGTCAAGACGTATTACGGGATTAGTTCTGGACTTACAATACAAAAACCGGCTTAGTCCGGGGCATTAAAGTTAGTCCGCCCACTCTTAATACGTTTGACGGAGCGAACACGAGAACTTCTCGCATTCGCTTTTATGAGTAGATATGAAGAGGGCTTATTCAGGGAAGCGAACATAGCAGTCGTATTCAGAGTGAACCTGTAAAAACTTAGTACCGGATTAGCACTGGACTAACCACACAAAAACCGGTTTAGTCCTGCGTATTAAAGCTAATCCACCCACTCAGAATAGTTTTAGAATAAGTTTTGACAAGTTCTCTCTTAATACAACTGTATGTAAAAAAAAAGTAGGCATTAGACAGCTTCGAACACGAGAAGTTTTCGCGCGAAAATCTGTCAAACTCTATCAAAAGTATTCAGAGTGGGCGCACTAACTTACTACTCGGACTATATCCGTAATAAGTCGCATTTAGTTTGTTTAGTCCGTTGCTAAACCCGTATACAATTTTGAAAGTTAACTCTGAATCGGGTTGCATGTAGAAAAAAGACGCCTACTTGTTTTTTTAGTGGATACATCTCGCAAGCAACTCCCGGACGTAAAAAAGATTCAAGAGTGCATATACAGCGGGTCTGTTGATTCATTCATTACTCACCGGTGAGTCAACCAGGTGCCATGCCAGGACCTTCCTTATATTGCACGGCTACATTGAACTGGATGGAAAACACGGACAATTTTCATTGCCGCTTCGACCATCGTTCATCCAATGCGATGGTACCAACCCGGGCGGGATAAACCCTACCACCTAGTAAGTGAGGAAGGGGACCTACAGCTTAACGTGGAATCCGAACCACGGCCAGCCTCTCTCAAAGGTCGAATGGTCACCCATCCAAGACCAGACCGGACCCAGCGTTGCTTAACTTCGGAGAGCGATCGCCGAAGTGTCGCGCCACTGGGCCACTGAGGCTGACAAAAGAGTGCAGGAAAGGACAAAAAATCATAATCAACGTTAAAGTATGATCAAGCACGTCACTTTGTGTGGACAGTGTGGAAGGAACTCTATGCGGATCACTAAAAGTGACGTGTTTGAACATTGATTAACTCAGCCGTTTCTTCGTGCAACCGGGGCTATGTCTGTAACACGAACAATGAAAGCAGTAACAATAACAAATAAATACAAAACAATAAAGAAAAGGTGGTGCTTGCGGAATTTTAAACTACGAACATACATTTAAATATAAATAAGATATATAGTTTGTACATATGTTTTCTTACAATAACTTGAGATTTATTCTAGGGGTTTGTATTTCTACTTTCTTCTCTTTCTTTTCTTCTTCTTTTATGTAATTCTATGTAATTCTTACTTTTACTGATTCTAGGGGTATGTATTTTACACTTCCAATAGAACAACTAAAAATTGGCTCCGAACCAACTCAAAATTAATCATAAATACTTAAAACATGCTTAATCAATGACTCAAGATCATCCAGGGACATAGCGTAAACATAACCTCTACGTGATAGTCTTGGCACAGTATTATGTGGCGCCATCCTAGCAAAGCTTTGCGCTGTGCACCCCATTGGTTGCATGTGTAAAGCGTTTGTATGTATAAGTGCGCATAATTTGGCGAATTGAGATCAGTGAAATAAAATAGTACAAAACTGAATTTTTTTATTTCATTAATTGGAATCAGAAATAAGTAAATTTATTGTTTTTTATGTTAGTACCAAAAATTAACTCGATACTTCCATCTCAGAATAGGTCAAAAGGATTTAGAAATCCGGAGACATTTTCAAAATCCTTCTTCGCTCTGTTTTGTTTCGCTGAACTGGCCAATGTTATAATATGACAAATCCGAGTGCAGTGTAGAGTACGAAAGTTTGTGTCTCTTCAGTGAGTCACCAGTGACTCCCTGTGTCCTTCGGCTGTCAGTCAATATAACAGCATATTATAGTCTGTGATTAGTCTGTGATTCTGTGGCTGTGGCAATGTTTGTCATAGGAGGTTATCATATTTTCTGTGGTCATAGGTGCTTGAGGCTTTTCGGGGTCGGAGATTTGTTTCTGTGTGTGTATTATTCATCATTGCTTGCACGCACACATTGCTTGCTGGGGTCAAAGTTGGACAGAAGCAGAGAGAAGTTCTCATAGAATATAGAATATCATAGAAGTTCTCTTAGTTACTGGTTAGACAAGTCAATAGGATGGGTTGCGATGGAGGTACTATCCCTCGTCGAGACGAGCTTGTCCGCGTCCAGAAGAAGCCCGAACAGGTAAGGTGCCTTTACGTCATCTGATTATAATTTCTTACAATTTTCATCGGGTTTCCTTTTCATCACTGCCCTTTGGTCTGTATTTCAGCACCAACTACTTAGTTGGTAAGACGGAGTGGAATGGAAACACTATGGATGTTCTCATTGAAAATTCTTTTTGGATACAGCTGTTTCTTACCTAAGCACACACTTGTTCCAGAAAGACAAGGACGCGGAGCGCTGGTTCCTTTGGCGCAACTGCGCACTTTCGCAACAGCCACTCCAGTCCCCAGTGGTAGCGTGCGGGTTAGGCCGCCTTTACAGCAAGAGCTCTGTGCTTGAAGTGTTACTCGACAAGCCAAGCAAGCCACCTTCTATTAGTCACATCAAAAGTCTTAAGGTAATATGTGAGCACTTGAGGAGGATGTCTCTATCTATCTATCTTTTATGTTCCTGATATGTGTTCACTGCAGCCTCTTTAATTTAACCAAAAATGCTGCAAGCGCGTAGATGAATAATTTTAAGTACCCACAATACTTTATTTTATTACCAACCTTTTGCATATCGTAGGTATTTGTCCTGCCCGATTTGCCCTTTTTACCCTTTTCAATAAAGCAATTTTCCCCCCAATGTCTCTATCAATTTAAACCTAACATCTCTCTTTGCAATGAGGCATATTTCAAGGTGCCAAAAAGTCGACAGAACTGAAGCCAAAGATTTATACTTTTTTTGATATAACTATGAATTACTATTACTTATTACTATTTCTATCTCTATCAATATAAACCTAACATCTCCCTTTGCAATGAGGCATATTTTAAGGTGCCAAAAAGTCGACAGAACTGTAGCCAAAGATTTATAATATTTTTGATATTACTATGAATTACTATTACTTATTACTATTTCTATGAATGCAAATTGACACCTAGGTAATTATGTTCTATGAATAAGGAGCAAAAAATATACAAATATTATTAACCCTCAGGCTATTAGCTTAGCTTAGCTTTGATGTTTTCCTGCATGCCACAAATTTCTTACTTTTGCTCTTATCACCAATATCCCTGTCAACATCAATCTTCCTTCACTCTTTGCAATAAGGCGGATTTTGGCGCCAAAAGCTTAGTTCAAACAGAAGCCAGGGGTTAAAGCCTTACAGTTTTCTTTAGAGTGGACTGTCAAAATAAAAACGTGGACTGTCTCCTAACTTCCCATACGAAATCCGAGTTCGGAGATAATCTGCATTTTAACACTTTGGTGCACTCTGGCGTAAACTACGGCTATAGCCAATGAATCTGTTTTTGAAAGTAGTTACTTTTGTGTTGGCATAACAGAACAGAAGAAATTGTGTAATGTGCAACAAGAAGTGGTCTACATGATGCCTCAATAGAAAATCATCGGTGTTTGCTGAGTCAAGTAAAGTAGGAGGTTTTAAATTGTTACGATTATAGCCGATGCGTCACATCAAAATTTTTGGAACATATGTCTATAGCCGATGAGCGTGCGAAATTGTAAAGCTTAGTATACCTACTCTGAATATGACTTTTAGATTTTAACACAGCCTTACGTTTGAATAGATCCATGCACATTTGTATAGCACATTAAGTTAGCCGAGCCCATATCAGAAATATCTTTTAAAAATCCTCAGGATATCAAAGACTTGAATCTGACAGCAAATCCAGCATTTGTGAGCACGGATTTCACGGACAGTGCAGTGGCTGAAGGCGGTGCACCATACATCTGCCCTCTCATTGGACTCGAGATGACGGGCAAATGGCGCTTCGTATTCCTTTGGACGTGCGGCTGTGTCTTCTCGGAGCGAGCTCTGAAGGAGATTAAGCAAAATCTTTGTCACCAGGTAAAATTTGGGAGATTGTTTACAATAATCATAATCAAGACGTAAGAAAATTTTAACATGAATTTTCATTTCATTTCTATCAATAAAAAAATATAACTAGATGCCTCTATATTAGTTGTCATAATATGTACATTTCCATCAGTAAGTATATTGCGAAAGTTCCATATAAGGACTGTTACTTATTTTATTAGTTTGGCATTGTTATTAAAATTTCCCCCAGTATAGTGCCACCATACACGCTGTTTAATTATTATTTCATTCAAGGTTTGCCAATATCTTTTGGCTGTTGACCATTGTTTTCATTGCATTGTTGATATTTTGAATGATTTAGACAACATTGTTGCCTGCCATTATTATTGCTACTAATGATCATAATGTTTTCAACTAAAGAATACATTGCCTCATGGCACAAAAAAATATGTGAATGTTTTATATTCATTCATTCATTTACAGTTTTAATAAAAAAATGCCTTCTAAGAACACAATCTTTGAGATTTTTCATACCTTGTTTTAAAACTTAAACGGTGTTGCGGGCAGCTATTGAACATTCAAACATATTTAACCCAATGTTAAAAACAAAAGTATAAAGTATTCTTGCATAACTGTTCTGAAAGAGGAATAAATGGTACTTTTCTTTTATTATTTTTTTAATGTATCACAATTAATAATATTATTCTTTCAGTGTCAACTCCCTTTCTCCGACGACGATATCATTGTGCTCAATGGCACTGCTGAAGACGTCGAGAAGCTTAAGCTTAACATGGCCACGAGGATTGCCAACAGAAAGAGTGGAAAGAAGGTGAAATTGGAGAAACCCGCAGAAACCATCACTTCAGATGCTGGGACTTCATCTACAGAAGTCAAAATTGAGCCTGATCCTCCCCAGGCCAGCTCCAGTGGCACTGTGAAAGTCAAAGAAGAAGAAACCGATACAATTCCTTTGGGGCTGCCTAAGAACAGATCAATCTATCCACCGCCCAGGGGACACTTCGGGTCATCGAAGAGAGCGCACGGGACTGAACTGGTCAAAGATCCATCATACAAGAAATCTAAAAATGAGTATAGTGTTGCCAGCGACCCCAAGTCAAGCGAAGTTTATAAATCCCTATTTACATCTCACAAATCTGAAAAAGAGCAAAATAGAGCTCATTGGGTCACATACAATCCCTTTTACAACTAATTAAACATTTACTTGGGTTTAAGTCTACCCCCGATTGCGCGAAGAGACGGCTGAGTTAATCAACATTCAAACACGTCACTTTTAGTGAACCACATGGAGTTCCTTCCAAAATATCTAAACAAAGTGACATGCTTAATCATATGCTGATGTTGATTCTGATGTTTTGTCCTTTCGTACACTCGGACCTAAATCTTAGACTTCATTATTTTATGGCATGATAATGTTTATCCAAAATAATTGTGCACAGTAGTGTGTCTGAAGGTGTGTAAGTTTCAATGTCGTAATTTTAGTTCGTGGGCTTGAGATGGTTAATGCAGGTAACTTAGTAAGAAAACAATTCAGATTGATCATCTACAGGACAAAATCAGTATGTAACTTTCTTGTTAACTTTCTCCAGTATTTAACTTTCTTGTTGTCACTTATTCATTTAAAAGGCCCAACCCGGCGGGACTAACTCATTTACGGGCACGGTACAAAACCGTGCTATCGCACTCTGGGACCTTCTCTGTTTCAAAGAAAAAGACAGGCTCCGTGATGAGTAAGATGCAACATGTCCACAAAGCAGAAAATGATCATAGTGTTTCATTTGGTAAGATTTACGAAAATTTTAATTAAAAAACGACTTATAGCTAAAAGTATACCACGAGCGCTGTAGTAAAAAATCTAACAAAAACCACATTGATTACAAATCTTCATGAAACAAGCTATGTCTGATGACTAATATTTTTAAGATGCATACATTTTATCGTTGAGTAATCCACCTCCAAAGTTATCGTTTAAAACGCGCGAAAAATTCGAACTTTCGGACCTTATATCTTAGAAACCAAACACAATTGTGCAATGCTAACGGTCATCAGACATCTAGTGTGATCGAATAAAATTATTTTGAGTAAAATTTTGGATGTCTGACAAGAAATAAGGGCGTGATCTTTTTTCCCCGTTTGTATGGGGAGTCGAGCAGGAAGACCCACCTTAATGGTATGTTACTAATTATTGTCAAAATTATTATTTTATAATTGTTATTTTATAGCTGTTTGGATGGGTTCACGCAGGCTCAAGAAATTGTGTTTTTTTAAGGTTCCGTACCCAAAGGGTGAAAACGGAACCCTATTACTAATCCTCCGCTGTCCGTCCGTCCGTCCGTCACAGGGCTGTATCTCATGAACCGTAATAGGTAGGCAGCTGACGTTTTCACAGAGTGTGTATTTATTTTGCCGCTATAACATCAAATAGGTAAAATAAAAAATAAATAAAAACAAAAAACCTAATATTTTTGGTGTTGATGGTACGGAACCCTTCGTGTGCGAGTCCGACTCGCACTTGGTTTGTTTTTGAGTTAAACAATAATTGGGCGGCCGGCAACTGACTCTGTGATAAAACGATGATGAATCTTTAAATCAAACATGTGTGTTGATGGATTCCGTTTTAATTTCGAAATGGTATTTTTTTTTGTGTTGGTAGTTTCCCATTGAAAACTGGCATTTTGCCACTGTTGCATGGACAGGGACAATTTTTTATTGGTTTCTTTGTGACCTTTGTATTATTTGTTCTTTAAAGTCGATTAGTGCTCAATTTGTAATTGTGATACTTTTGAGATTACCGCGGTCGTTAGACACGTTTGAAAAATGTTACGGCTTTTCACGCGGCATGGTGCTGCAAACGAACGCGGCGGATGCCTCCTTAACAACGGGCTGAATGATTGGCTCGAAACGTCGGAGAATGTCTCTTCCTGCCGCGTGAAAAGCCGTAACATTTTTCAAACAATTTGTAATTGTGTCAATTATTGAGACTGTTTGCTGTGGGTTTAGTTAAAAATCGCAGCGGCAATTGACTGCAACGATTTCGAGGCTTTTTCACTTAGGCAGGCTTGATCACTGGGAAGAAGAATTCAAAAATTATTAAACCAGTGCTCGAACCCTCGCAATTTTTTGGCAAATAAATAAACGAAATATTAGTCCTGAACGAATAGGAATAAAATATGTAAAAAGAAAGAAGGCCATGCATCTATTCTACAAAAAAAAAAAAAATATTGTTTGATGAGAGAGGCCATAAAGAAAAAAAAAGTAAAAAATATTTAGATTGACAATGAGATGCACAAAAAGTGAATGTTAGTATTTTTATGTTAAAATATGCCTCTAAACGCATCAAAGGATGCATATCCTGAGTGCAAAGGACTTGTTCGCACTAAGGCCAAGATTGAAGAAATTTTAACTGGTAACACAGACTAGGTTAACGTTCCGGTTATATATATTTTAATGTTTTTTTATGTAACAGCCACCATGATTTTATTATTATTATTGCTATTTGTGTAACTGGACATGGATAGCGAATACCATGTCATGATATTAGTTTAACACACCAAATGGGAACTAGTTGCTCAGATACAGTGAACTGGAAGGAAAATTTTAATTGACATTGATGTTCATTGATCGTTTATCCAAAGCAATGGTACCAACCCGGGCGGGATTAACCCTACCACCTAGTAAGTAAGGGGACCTACAGTTTTACATGGAATCCGAACCACGGCCAGCCTCAACGGTTAAAAACAGTCACCCATATAGAATCCAATCGCGCTCAGAGTTGCTTCCCCAAGCTTGTCGAATCGCAAGGTGTCGCACCGAGACTGACAAAACTCAACATCGGCATTCCTGAAAGAATTAGGTGACATTGCATGCCTACATCGAACTGGAAGGAAAACAAACTATTTATCTTTGCCGCTATGAGCATCTTTTCAACCACTGAAGTAGATGGTACCAACCTAAGCGAGCTTAAATATCCTTTATATAGTTTAACATGGATTCCGAACCATGGCACAGCTCGCATTCATGACGAAATGCACTTATCCAACTCAGTTTAAGAATGCTGAACAGGTTTGAATCCATGACCTCTGGTATGAGAAGAATGTTTCCACGCCTATGAGCTCCAAGTCGCTTATTGGTTCTTCCATCTTATATTTGTTTATAAGCAGAAGCTACCGACAGTACAAGACATAGCTCCTGGGCAGGGCACGACAGGGGTTCTGCAATGTTAAGGTTTAATTGCTAACTTTCTTGAAACATTAATCTGGTTCTTTTCCTTTATAATTGTTGAGACGGGTACTTACCTAGGTAACCAGCGGTGAATCAGTAGGATGGCAGTTCACTACAAATATTAAAAGCAAATCCTAACCAGCTTGCATGTATTCCGATCGATTCCAGATGAAAAAGAGACATTTGATTTGCTGCCTTTGTATGAAAAGATTCAAAGTGATCGCCGCAATAAGAAACGCAACTCACTGCATGGAAACGAGTTCCTAAAGTGTCGTTGGCAGTCCTACAAGGACCATTTTGGTGGCAGAATATTCAAGCCCTTTGAATTTCCTCAAGTTAGGTGCGCATGGTTCAACTAAGACATATTGCCATTATTTTGGGTTTAGCTTCAAAGAGATGTGCTATTAACATACTACTGGGTAGGGTTGCCAGGATCTAAAAGCGAGAACCCAGCGTTTTACATTGTTTCTTTTTCTCTCGCTTGCAATAACCAAAAATCTGGTATGGAATGAAATTGGGAAAATCTGGTCAAGACGGGTTTGTTAGGTTAGTGGTAGATGTACCTGCTGAAGGTGGGCAGGGCAAGACAATGCGGTAATGTTCTATGCTCCAGCGACCCACCATTTCACTCGGAACAATTTTAAGTTTTTCTTTAATGACCAAAGTTTACTTGCGATTGGTTGAAGGAAAAGATGAACAGTCGAAATATGTTCTCTTTAGCGATAATTCGTCGCACTCGGGACATACAGGCGTATCTCACAATTATAGCTTTTATATACATACTAGCAGCCCGTCCCGGCTTTGCATGGGCATAACATAATTAAAAAAAATATTATTTTGACACAATGATACACAAATGAACCCTTTTTACGTAGAGTTCCTACATAGAAATATTTGAAATAAAAAAAAACTTAGATATTATTATTAGATATTAGAGAGCTACGATAATAAACGCGTCCAATCGCTGCTAAATTCAAAGTGCTCTAAGGAGAACCGCGGCCTCCGACGCACTATTTATAGGCACGCTCCCGCCGCCCCGGCCGGCCGGTGCCGCGCGCCGCAAACGCTAGGTCCCGCAATTTTTAAAACTAATATCATCGAAAATATTTAATCATTTACTGTACAGGGCCAGATAGATATATATTATATCAACAATGTATTTAAGGAATTTAATTGGATAAGGATTAATGCTGCATTGGTTAAAATCGCTTCGAAAATTAGCCATTATTTGTCATAAAAAGTAAATGACAAAAAAAAACATTTATTGTGGCATTGATATAAAGATTGTTCAATGTATTGTGGGATATCTATAAGAGATAGACATATACCATCGAGGAGTTTTCTGTAGACCTTTTCAATGTGTACAATACTTAGTACATTATTTTGATAAATCTCGTATGGTTTAGCCTGCGTTTGCAATGTAAGCGGAAAAAAAATATTTTTTTACATCACATTGGAAACCTCAAAAATAACAGTATTTCTCCACTATTTAATGGATGTTAATTTACATATAAACCTTCGTAAAACTACACATCTAAATCCGTTAGGTAGTTTTAAAGATTTAAGCATGCATAGGGATATAGGGACAGAGAAATATTTGATCTATTATTTACGTTTAAACTCTTAGCAAAGCCTTACCAGGTTATTTTTTACAGCATCATTTGCAGTATATTCACTTAAACATGAAAGAAAACAGAGAAACTGTCACTTTTTCAACTCTACCACAAATTTAATAAAAATGAGATACGCCTGTACGTCCCAGGTGCGACGAATTACGTGAGACTGTACATAGAATATTGTTAAAAATGTCCACGATTTTATCAGAAAATTAAACTACACAAATACACAAGTACTGACTTTGTATGTGGACAGCTTAATGTTGGAGGAGTATACCATTTCGAGTTTATACAACTTCACCTAGAGAGAGATTTGATTGATAATAAATTTCCAGTGATTACCACTTTTACATCTACCACACACGATTGCTACCACAAGAGTCAATCAAGAACCGCGTGGATGACAAGAAAAAGCTACGTGCAGGCCCTGGAGTAGATTCACAGGGTCAGATTCCAATCCCCAATGAGCTATATCTTGAAAAAGGTTCTTTAAAAGTAGAAACAGTCAAGATCAAAAATGACCAAAGACAACGGAAAAGGTTTTAAAGAAAAAACTATTTTTAAAATTACAATCACACCATTGAATGGGTTAGATGTGTATATTATACGAGGGTTTTTAAAAGGTGATGTTTAAAGTGAATTCAAATTTATGATTGTTTTTTTTTGATAAATTACTATTCTTTGGCAATTGTTTTCAAGACGTTTTCTTTTAAGGTACTCATTATATGGGACAAAAATCAATAATTTTCGATCATGTTTTATTTGAGAAAACAATATAAGTTAAATGCTAAACGGAATGTTTATATAATCACAATGCATTCATAAATAAATAAGTTACTTACTGCACAAAATAAAACATACCTACACATGTGTGTATAAAATTATTCTAATATTGCACGTCTTTCATGTTGCTTACTTTAAGTACTTAAAATATAACAATAATTTATCTTTACTTTCGAACTTATCTAACAATCTAGTAAACTAGAAAAATAAGCGACGCTCACGAGACTTCACAGTACAGCAGGGATTTCCAAACGTTTTGAGTATGTTTAGGCTGGCCTTAGGGAGCCCGAATGTTTTCAAGGCTTAGTCATATGGATCCGATGGAAGCCCTAAGTAGTCAGGTATTCCTGACAGTGCCCCCGAGGGCTAGCGGCGGCGGCCCAGGGCGCCTCACACTTTGGGAGCCGCTGCAATCACAGAAAAAGAAAAAAAGGAGAATTGGCATGTGTTCGTTATTGCAACTCCACCGTATGGACAAAGTGTGCATGTCGTTGCTATACTGTTAAAACCCATTAAGTGAAGAAATGAGAGTTTCGAGATAAACGGACTTGAAAGTTGATTGGCTCCTATATAAGTGTATAAGTGTGCATGTGTTTAGACAACATAACTTTAAAACGAAATGTTGTATCAATGTATGGGTTTTATCTATAGAAATAGCTTGGAAAATTAAGTATAACGGCATTATGATTAATAAATACGATATAATCGTATGGTAAGCTGACCCGCACGTCGAATGCCTAACAGTCGAAACATCGCAACCGTGCGCGAATGTGGTCCCGAAATGCGTTTGTCAAGCTAGTTCCCACCTACGCAAACCCGCCAATAAGTCTGCGACTATATTTGCGTGTGGAATGTATGTTCAAATTGGGTTGATAGTTTTAAAAAACTGGAGACAGTGAGTCTCATAGTAGGCGTGCTAGATCCGCACATCTCCTTCCTTTTTGATCTGAGGCTGCAGTAATTAAATTCAATAATTTTGTAAATTAGCAAAAAAAAAATATTGTGCTGCAATAATTTACAAAACAATGGTGGGTGCAGACGTGTTCACTCCGCTTGTACGGAGGCCAGCGTCGCCTCGATGATGAGGTTGAAGTCGAGATCGTTGAGGCTGGCCTTGGCGGTCAGCAGGTCCAGGAACGTGTCGAGCGGAGAGAGCCGCTCTCCCGACGGAAACGCTGCCAGACCTTTGCATTAAGAAAATATAAAATATTAACTATGGAGAGGATTGATTGATTGATTGAAAATTCTTTAAAACGCCACAAAAAAAAAACAAATTAAAAAATATATATATAACAACATAAGTGGGGCGCAAAGGCGGGCTTATCCCTCAAAGAGACAAGGAGAACGCCTTAAATAATAACAGGAGCGAGTATGTCAGTTGGCAGTGATTGTAAACTGCAGGGGTGACAGAAATTATAAGCAATATAAAACCATCATTGTGTGAATATTACATTTTTAGTTGTGCACAAAAACCAAACATTGGATTTAGACTGATGAGAGGTACTTTAACTACCACATTTATGTAGGCAAAGGATTAAAGGAAGGTAAATAAGGTAGTTAACTAGCTATAGCATTTTGGGGCCTGCCTACGAAGAAATACTGTCTGATCGCTGCAACTCCTGCCAACTCTTTTCCACTTACGCATGTCGATTTTAAACTGAAACTTTCACTAACACATTTTGTTCATCTTGAGCCATAGCGGCACTGACATACCCCCCCCCCCCTGCGCTTCTTCAAATCCATGTGAACAATATTTAAAAAATTTCATTAGATTTTGGCCTTCAGTATCACGGTCTAAACATCACGCGGCGGGCTTGCGCTGGTGATGTCCCTAGGCCATGACCTATACATATGCCTGCGGCCCCTATGCAGTGGTCTATATGTTTGCCGGCCCTATGCCATGGCCTATACTATACGTCTGCCCATTGGCAGGTCCGTTTGTACATTCATAAGATCACAGTACTAGATTTTATAGATGCTCATCGCGTCAGCGACTCAATAAAAAATATGCCAAGTGTGAGTCGGACTCGCACGCCAAGGGTTCCGCACCGTATTTATATAGTTACTACAGGAATACACACTCTCTGAACATTTCAAGTATCTAACCATTGCAATTATCAAGATCAAGCAAAAAACGGTAATAAAATCCCGTTTGGTTTTTATTATTTTGAATTTTACCTATTTGTTATAGTGGCAAAATTAATAAACACACTGTGAACATTTCAGCTGCCTACCTGTTACGGTTCATGAGATACAGCCCATTCACAGACGGACGGACGGACAGCGGAGGCTTAGTAATATGGTTCCTTTGGCACCCTTTGTGTATGCATTTAGGTATGAAATCATAATTGTGTTATATCAATAATGTGGATGAAAAAAAAAGACAAAAATATAATAATATTGAGACCAGTGAAGTTTCTTTGCGGGTTCTTCTTCACTGGTTGATCGATTTCGCGGATCAATCAAATTGTGACATGACTTAGGGCCGATTTTTCAATCATCAGATAGTACTTATCGGACTGAACTATCGGTTGCTCAAAAGACGGATAGTCATTGCCGGAAGTTATATTTTCTATCAAAATTATCTGACTATAATTGTACTAATAAACATATGAACTTACTTTATCGGATGGATAAGCAGAAGTGTAAATAAATCCATCGAATAGTTATCTGACTATTGAAAAATCAGCCCTTAGTGTAGTTTGACTACCAGAAGTTGAATAAATAAATGAAATGAAACGGTGCGCATGCGAACCTTTCGGCGGACCGGAGCGGGCGGGGCGCGGCGCTGCGTGGGCGGGGCGGGGCGGCGCCTGCCCCCCGAGCAGCGTGGCGGCGTGGTCGCGCGCGCGCAGCAGCGTGGCGGCGGGGTGCGGCCACGCGGCCAGCGCGCGCCGCGCGCGCCCGTCGCCGATCAGCTGGATCAGCCGCAGCTTGTTGCTGGCGGAGCGCTTGCCGCCGTCCTCCTTGGCTGGTGTGCCGACGGGATAAGGATTATTGCTTACTGTTTATTCAACATCCATAGGACGCGAGCATGGAATGAAAGGAGTGGAAATCGAAAGTCGTTTGTATGAGGGCGAAGTAGTTACAGATACGACATGTAGCACAGCATGGAGTTGTACGGTGCACGGGACACCGCAAATTTTGACTACTAAGCAGGTCAACGGCCGCGGCGCGGGTTGCGCGCTCGCAGACTTCTGTAATTCAGTGTTCAATATAATATCATCAAAAACGGTCGCGTTTTATTATTTGGCGCTCAATAGATGTAAACCATACAGGAGTAGCCACGAATAATACACATAGATTAAGTAATACTTATATATTATGTGTGGAATAATGTGTTCCCCACAATCACAAATGCCCCATGGTTTGTGAAAACATCCGAAATGCACGAATACCTGCAAATGCCCACAATAAAAGGGAAAATAAATATTGCCTCCAAACGCTACTCTAAACGACTAACGGCTCATGTCAATAAGCTGGCTGTAGCTCTTACCGATACCACAGATAATATCAGAAGATTGAAGCGGCACGTTATTGCTAACCAAGACAAGAGAACATAAGATGCCTATACTTACAGACCACTCATAAGAGATAGCCATCCAAAGGGAGCCACTATCTCATTCTAGTCTTCAAAGCACTAAAAAAACCTGCTTATAGTATGCACTGATTGCAGAGAGCGAAAATTAACAAAAAAAAAAAAAATGTGTGGATCACTCTAGGTTTTCATTTTGTTAATTTTAATTTATATTTTTCTGTATGACTGTGTTTAAAATAAATTTTAAAAAAAAATTAAAAAAGTTTGCTCACTACTGATCTTCTTGAGTTCCACTGACAGGTAAGAACACGCAAGAATGCTGGAGCGTTAATTTTGTATGGAATTATGACCATGACAGGACTGTTGTAAACTCACCGACAACGATCGCCTTGATGACGTCAATGTGCAGCTCGAACACGCTCCGGTGCACGTACTGCACGAACAGGTGGAAGGGCAGCGTGCGGAAGCCGAGGTAAGTGAAGAATGACGTGAACCCCTGCGGCAGTGGGAACGCGATCGCCTCCGCCGCCAGGCAGTACTGCTGCAACGCGCCGAACACTATCGCGGCGTGCGCATCATCCATGTCGTCTCTGTAACCAGATCGTCTCTGTAACCAAATCGTCTCTGTAACCAAATCGTCTCTGTAACCAGATCATCTCTGTAACCAGATCGTATCAGTGAAGCATGAATCTCACTAAGCCAACACATATCCATAGGGTCACAAAACAATGGAACTTCCTTCCGAGGGGTTTTACCACAAAGTACAACCTGGCGTCTTTCAAACACGGTGTGCAAAAGCACCTGGCCGGACGGCATGGTTTTTAGAGCCCCCCTGTAAGTTCGAATTCCCATGCGCGTCGTCGGGCACTTTAAGAGGTCCTAGCGTACGCCATATTCCGCGCTTAATATAAAAAACCTATCTAATGCTAGACTCTCCATTCATCTAAACGTACTTTCATTCATATTGTCTAGTTGAAATGTACGAAAGCCAGGTAGGTGGCGACATCATTGCGGATATTGAGCTGAAACATTTGGTTTTGCAAAACACAATACCTGTCTCTCCCCTTTATAAATATTTCACCGATATTTTTTTTTACAGCTTGAAAAATAAACAAGGGAATGCAGAACTAAAATTGTGCTGAGCAACGAATAATTAATACAGAAATGTTTCTAGGCTGTATCTGATTTTATATGGGTTATTGAAATCTCGATCAAAATTGTAGGAATTCAATGTGATTTGGCCCGAATCCCATGTGACGACAATTATGCAAGAAGTTCACACAATGAGTAAAACGGTAAGGGTGCTGATGGATACTTAAAATAAAGTACTGTTGAAGCCCAATCCATGAGTTCCATGAGTACCGAACCGGATTAAAAAAATGTGCACGATGAAAACATCATCCGGCACAGAGGATCCGAAGCGGGACATGAACTCGCAACTTCCCATTCTTCACATTCAAATTCTCTGTGTCCGGATAGATGTACTGTTAAATCTTAAATTAATTAAAGGAACACATTTTTCCTGGTGCCCATAAAATTTTAATTGCATGAAAAAAAAAATCTGGTATTCTTGTCCGATAACCATAAAATGAGGGATTTCTACTGTAAAAAAAAAACATGATGCCTTTACCTGCATGTATTAGTGTATCGGTGCAGACAGGATCAATTGCATGTTCAAAATCCACCTTAATGGTTTCGATAAAATAACGTCTACTTGACGTAGTGACAATGAGGTAGATGAAGTTAACCAGCAGCAGGAGCACAAACGATCGATACAGCTATATCGACTGATAGTAGTCTATCTTTCTTGTTTCCGCTCACACTATAAGCGAAACAAAAACACAAATATCGATCGATACAGATCGTTGCGTTTGTGCTCCCGCTGCAGATCACGCACACGCTTCTATGTAAAGGTAGACAGTAAGACATGGTAAAACTGCATATGAATTGTGACACTATTAATTTGGAAAATACCACAACGAAACACGGCAAAAAAATAGAATTCAAGAAAACATATTTTATAAAACACAAAAAGCCACACAAGACACCACACAAATAAAGTAAACAAAACTGGAACCAAAACCTGCAACACACCACAAAAACAAAAAAGCTGTAAACAAATTATTAAGTGAATAATGGGAGGGAATGCTGGCATAAATCGTGTAAGCTTCGAGCCAAAATTATGCTCTGCGTGGATCCACGGTGTTTCTCAATTGTAGATAGTACCCACAAGGAGCATATATGGTATAAAGATCTGAATTAAAAAAGGCTTTTTTGTTTTTTAAAACTAGCTCTGTTACTAATAAACCCAGAAAAACCTAGAAATTTTAATACCATGTTTTGTCCCTTTCGATCGAATTTGATACTTCATGTCAATCAATGCACAAGAAAAAAAAACACTATTTCGAGCTAGTTCTTGGTTTATTAGTATGGTCCTTTGAATTAATGTAATTTTTATTTTTCTGAAATCAGAACACCTTTTACGTTGAAAAAATGTTAATTATCTTTGAACTATGGCTCATACGTAGATCGTGATGGGTATGTTTTTGTGATTATCATTTTCATATTATGGGTAAAGGAGGTAGTGTTGTTATTAGGTCAAGTTGCTATCACATACATCTACTCGGCTAAACTAAATACACAATGACTACACACGATTGTGTGCACATAATGATCAACAATAAAAACATTGATTCTTTTTCTTTCAAAATTAAAAATAAATACATGAAATTAAAAGGAAAGTTCATTCAGTTCATCGAACATTATAATGCCCTTTCAGGTGCTACCTATAATTATGAACCACCATGTACATACAATTTTCGTTGGAGAGTTAATGTTTGATTTCACCTGACAGCACTCCCTCAAGTTCAACGAACCACATTCACACAAAACGAAAGCCCGATCGCATCGTAGGCGACTCCGCGCGCGGCGGTTACATGAAAGAGAAGCCGCGCTGCTGGTGGTGGTGCGGCGTTGCGGCGACCGCGCGCGCCACCGCGCGACACAGCGCGCGCGACGCGTCCAGCTGCGCGGCCGCCCAGCGCGCGCCCACCGCATGCACCGCCGCGCCCTCCGCGCCGCCGCCGCGCCGCACCGCTCCCGCTCCCGCTCCCCCTCCGCCGCCGCCGCCGCTCCGCAGCAGGTGCATGCTCATCTCGCGCAAGTTCTGCGTTAGTCGACGCCGCGTGTCATACGGGTTAGTTGGCGATGCCGCTGTGTCATGACTGCGTCGCTACCGTTCCGTGCACATGCGCATCCGTAAAGCCACGTTCTGACTATAAGAGTTGACTCTGATGTAGTGTATTCTGGCGGTCACTCATATCGTGGAAATCAGAGTTCACTCGGACGAGTCTGTACAACCATAGTGGACTAGGACTGTGTTTAACTTTTCGAGCGGACTATTATAAGAGTGGCTTATACTCTTCACTCTTATCGCTTTTTTTAATACTACACAGATTGAAATAGTTTAGTTGTTTTTTTTTATATTTCATAGTCGTGTATGTTTTTGTAGCAAAACGGTGTTAAAAATGAATGTTAAAAAAAATCAATTCTTTTATCGACAAATCTGTAGTTATTACCAGCCCAGCAGTATCAGTTCCTGATCTGTCATGATTTAGATATTGTTTTTGCGTAGAAAAGCTCTTTGCCTGCCAACTTTTAAGATTAAATAAGAGTGAACTATTAAATGTGTACACAAACCACTATCATAGTACACTAGTATGGAGACTACTGTCATAGTACACTCTTACGAATCAACTCTTATCGTCAGAATGCGGCTGCAAGCTGTTCTGCTCTGTTTCCCATGAAAACGTCGTTTACTAATCATTTAAAAACCACTGTTACAATGTATTTAAAATTTGGTTTCTAATGTCAACCGGTCATTATCCTTATGACCGCACTTTTAGTTTTTTTTTAATTCAATATAGAGCCATTTGACAGAAATAAAAAAAATCTTCATAAACAATGTCTTTTCTCTTTGGCTCAACCCAGGATACATTTTTCGGAGCCGAAAACGAAACGTGCAGTGGAACCTTTTTGTTGCTTGACATAATATATTTTTCTATTTATTAGTAAGCAATGTTTGTATGGGGAGCGCAATTTTCCAATTTCCTAAGGTGGTCCTCCACACACGCCCCCCGACCGGTACTGTACCTCCGTACCGCAAAGCCCTTGCGATTCAAAAATGCTAGTTTGGACACCCATTCAGTTAAGTTTTGGCGCTGCTGTCGCACCAGACCCATTACAAGTCGGTTTCATAACCATCGCAAGGCATCAATCTCAATGCTTCCCAATGAGTCTTAGATCTCGCCAGCGTTAGGATTGGAAGTACAGTACTGTCTTGGGATCATGTGTGGACCCACTTAGTACTGTATTACCATTAGTTAGTCGTAACAATATTATTTTCTACTCATATACATATCATAATGTATCAATTTACAGTGGGTCAGCATTAAAATGCTGCGAATTCTATCTATCTGCTGTCATGACCTCTCTACATCCCAAAGTTGGTAGGTAGGTCGCCTGCCTGTTATTACCATTGTTAAAAGGTGTATAATAAAGAATTGTATGTTTATTATAAAGTATATCCAGCAGGACGAGCAGCGAAATTAGGCATAAGTCTTGTCATTTACATATTTACTGTCAATTTCGAATACAGTTCGTAGTGAAAACAAGTCTCGTTGCGACTAGTGAACTAGAAAAGACCATAGGACAGTTAATTCAGAGTGTATACCAAAGTCCATTTACCATAAGTTATCACCTTATCACTGAGCTTTGGCAAACCAACCTAAAGCGATGCACTATCCTGCACAACAATAACAAAAAATGCTCGAAACAATAGAGTATTTATTTGGAGCAGCAAAACATAGAATTTCTGGACCACGCTCCGTATAGTCCTAAGCCCTAAAGTTTTGTATATCTCACATTTGATGGTTCATAATATATTTCAGAAAAAAAAAAGTCGTCTGACCAAGAATTTATGCGCAGTAAATAAGATCACAGTTTTATTCATGCAAACGTAATTTGGGATACAAATATTTTCAGTTTTTCTTTTACGTTGGTGACATATATTGACTAGGATTTTGTATGGGTGACCGCCAAGCATGCTTTCAAATTCAATACAAAAGGCTATACAGTAATGCATGAGCCCGACTGCACAAGGTTAAGCCAGCTATCTCACTGACCGCTGCGATGATATGCTCCTGCTTGCTGGCCGTGCAGACGTCGAGCTCGAAGAACGGCAGCAGGTCGGGCGGCGCGCCGAGCGAGGGCCGCCGCGGGGCCCCCACCATCATGGGCGGCGCCGCGCCGGGGGACATGGGGGTCGTGCAGCGGGACAGCGCTTCCGGCTACGGGAGACATTTTGACTTAACGATTGGATGGCTGATGCGGGTCCCATTTTAAGAAGGTCCCAACTGTGATAGTATTTTTAGGGTTCCGTCCCCTATAAGTAAGTCTCCGCTGTCCGTTCGTCCGTCTGTAACAGGGCTGTATCTCATAAACCGTAATAGGTAGGCACCTGAAATTTTCACAGAATGAGTATTTATTTTGCCGAATGTGTATGTATTTATATAACAAAAAATCAGTAAAATTAAAAAATCTTAAATTTTAAAGGGGGCCCCGTACAAAAAACGTGATTTTTTTGTGTTAAATATTGTACGATGGTACGGAACCCTTCGTGTGCGAGTCCGACTCGCACTTGTTTTATCCTATTGAAATATCTTCAAGAGAGCTTGATGACCATGGAGGTTTTGGATTTTTTAATCTTATTTCTTTACGAACACAATTCTCAGGTTACTAGAAAATGCTAAGGAGAAAGAATTGTTAAACCCTTTTACGCCAACTTCGATGTCAAAGTGACAGAAAGGGATCACACGTTTTTATTTATTTCTCGTGTTATGCCGAGGAAATAAATTATATTAAGAGACCACCAAAGAAGAATTCTGCAATAGGCCAGGTAATAAAATCGGTAAATGTACTGCTAATGAATTATTTGGAATGTGTCCTGGAACCGCCGATTCTAGATAGACATCAAGTTCATTAAAATCCTCCCATTTAAAAAATTTTCTACGAATTAGAAGAATGCTGTAGCAAAGACTCTTCTAATCGAAAGCATTGGTAATATTACCTGGTAGCAGTCGAGCGAGACGCGTAGCTTTTCGAGCACCTGCGCGCAGCGGAAGCGCGCGGGCGCCGGCTGCGGCAGCGCCAGCTGCTCCCACAGCCGCGTCCACAGGTCCTCCGCGAACTGCGCGAGCCGTTGCCGCGGCGACAGCAGCACCACCGACGTGTTCCACAGCCGCTCCTGGCTCACTGACACGCAGACCTCCCCCACCTGCCGCCACGCAACAACATGAAGCCAGGGAGCTGATGTCGCATCCAGTGGACCTCCGCGAACTGAGAGAGCCGTTTCACATACTTTGAAACTATAACCACTTTTTTTATCTCATTAATAAAAATCGGTTTGGCTACCTCGTGGACCCAGTGGCAGTGGGGCGTGTGTAACATTTCTATAGAGATGAACAAACAAACATATATGCATACAGCAATGTTTTTTACTACCAAGGTAATTTTGATGGCAAGTTGTTACAATCATGTAGGAGATAAAAACTCCATAAAGACTAACTTAAATACGTGACATGGCGTTACACATTTTTGGTGATGCGTTTGTGATACATGCTGTTCTAGCAAGCAACCTTCTACTAACAGAGTATAAAGATATTACACGCCGCGAGTTGAAAACCTAAAGTGGGAAACATAAATTATTATAACCATTTATTATAAGGAATGCTATTTGTAGAGCTTTACAAAGTACACATATTATCTCTATTTGGAACATGCATACCACGGGAGGAGTTCATATTTAACAAATGATCGATGTACGGAAAGAGTTCAAGGAGAACAAGCCTTATGAAATCAGACTTCGGGCGCTAGGTTTGAGTATTTTGCAATAGCGTAGAGAAAGAGATTACATAGAGACCTTCGTGATCTTTTAACGGCCACTACCATGTACCTAAGCTACAGGAAATTTACACACACAAATATAACACCAACCTTTGGGCCATTCAATGATGCTGTCCAAGTTAAGTACTTCCAGAGTGGTGAGCACTAGAGACTAACTCCTCGAGATGTTATTTGTGCAAATTAAGTGAATTTGTTTAGAAATTTCCTTGACATATATACGGACGTTAACGATCAAATGTATCGAAAAAAGAGAAAGAATGTCACTTTTACTCTATGGTTGATGTCAAATACTGTCAGTCGTAGTATGTCGGTACTCTGGTAAAATCCGTTAAGTGGCATTTTTTTGTAAAATGAGATAATAATGCATTTATTCTTGACTTTCCAAGCTCTTTCTTTTGGTTGAACCCATATATTCATACGACAATTAGTTTAAATTTAGCCTGCATAAACACATGAACACTTATACCACACATTAAACTTTCAAGTCCACTTATTTCGGTAACTTAAATTTCTTGACATACTTAACGGGTTTTATACCGACGATGTGACAGAATGAGATTTCGATTTTTTTTTAAATTTATTTATTTATTTACATCCATAATCATACACAATACAGTATTCACATTTAACTATATCTAAGTGGATTAATACCATTCCGATAGACCGTTTGGCCCGTGGTGAAATGGTTTGCTAGGAATAAACATTTTGATTAAGTTAAGATGGCGTCTACTGTATATTATGTATGAAATAAGTAATACATAAGTAAAATATTCGATTATAAAGAGTAAACTAAGTAACATTAAATAAGTATTTTGATAGTGTAAGTCGAGGTGCTAGTGTAATTATGTGTTTTTATTGTAATATAAAAGTAAGGGCTTGTTCTCATTTCTTGTCTCCCTGCATCAATTATCCATCAATGGAGAATTTTTTTCCGCGTTTGAGGTTTTTTTTTGCCTAAATATGGGATGGATTTTATAATATGGTTGCATATTTTAGGTGCCAAGAAGGAATAGAATATTTGTGCAAATCGTGTGGATGTGGAAGGAAGTGGTAGCAAGTTTTTTTGTCGAGTCGCATAAGAGTCGTTGTTGCAAAGATTTTTTTTTGGTAGAATGAAAATTTATTTGCCACACTTAATTTGTTTGCCATTGTACTGTCTTCAATCTCATTCATTTGGTTCATAGTAATCGTTTTTATGTATGTTTGTCGCACGTCAAGCAAGTGTAGCTCACTAAAAAGTAAATCAGACTGGTAACGGAAGGGTTTCTTGCCAATGACTCTGAGAAGAGCTTTTTGTGCTTTGATTAAAGGATCCATATTAGATTTTGCCATTCCGCCCCAAGCGATCTGACCATATGCAATAACTGATTGAGCTAAGGCATAATAGATGGATATCAGCGTTTTTCGATTAAGGATATTTCTAATGTTGATGAAAATGTGTATGAGCTTTCTTACCCTAGCTGATACTTGAATAATATGTGGCTTCCAAGTCAGATGCTGGTCAAACACAACTCCTAGATATTGCAGAGAGTCTACCCTGGCGATCGGTTCACAATTACATGGGCTATTTTGACTTTGATTTTGAATTTGTCTCTAATTCCGGTGTATAGGTTTTAGAGTCAACGTCCAATAAACACAAGATTTGCGACATAGAAGAGGCAGCGAAAGCTGCTAGCCATTATAAATTAAATAAAAAAGTCACCTTGACATCAACGAACTTGGATTGTTGCGTGAATGGCAACAGTTTGGTGAGCGGCGCGGTGGACGCGGGGAGCGAGCGGCGCGTGGCCGCATACGTCGCGCCGATGAGGTACTCCTGCATCATGCGCTGGAACGAGCCGAAGCCGTCGCGCTGGTTCACGCACATCCACGACACGAGCTGAAAAATATCAGCATTTTTCAGTTGAAAATTGGCAGCAAGCGTAAAAGTCAACACTTAGGCATGGAAGCAAGAATTGGGTATGTTAGAATCAACAGTGTGGTATAAATGCAGAAAAATATGTTCTTGAAGGAAACTATTTGGGGAGGAAACTGTTGAATAAGAAAGTTTTGTGATTTTTTTTCGAACACAAACTAATAAACAAATTTAAATAAAGTGAATATATTTTTGTAACGTTTATAGTTTGCCAATTTTATGTTTCCCGATTTTTTTTAGTCTTAATTTTCTTTTATTTATTCGGAGAAACAACAGTGCATTCATACATAAAGTGAATTAACAAAATAATAAAAATAAACACCAGTCACATATTCTCACAGCTGAAAAATAAAAAGATGCAGTCGTCGAACATACCTAGACAAACACGGTCTTATAGAGATGTGTCTTTTGAGTGTGTACATGTAATTAAGGGTATTGTAGTGAATTTTTTGATGCAAGTTTACATATATTATTTTAATTTTTTAGAGTACAAATAGTAGAGATGTCGATGGTCAGTGTTTATTGTAAATATGCTACATTTTTACCAGCAACTTATTGCAGTCCACTAGTACAATTTATGATATCAACGGCATTTCTACAAGGCTGCATATATTGTGTCAGCTACAACTTGCATCAACCTGCTGCTTATATTTCCATACCAACCTGAATGCAGCTTCCCATTTTTTGACACAAAGTTTAAAAATCCTAGGTTAATAAACTAAATGAAATAAGGTGAATAAAGTATTACTGAAGCAAATATTTAAAGAGGCAGTGGGTGGAACTGGCATGCTTGGTTGTCCGGGCATGCATGTCACTGTCATTATAGCCACACCCCCGGGAAGTCGAATAATAAGTTACCAAAAACGATACTAATAATATAAAAATGCTTTTTTTATGTAAACCGCTGCATATAGCCTACTCCAGGACCTCTTAAGGTGCCCGACGACGCCCATGAGCTTTCCAACTTTTAAGGGCGCTGCGAAAACCATCCGGGCCGGACGGGTGCTTCTTCACACCATGATTGAGGGATCCCAGGTTGTACTTTGGGGGAAATAACTCGGCAGGGAGTGCATTCCATAGTTTACCGATCCTAAAGGAACTAGAGGATCGGTTGGTTCTGATTTTTTGAATGTCGACAGTGAACGGTGCATTTCCTGCCTGTTCCGCGTTGTGCAATCGTAGAAAGGGGATAACTCTGGGACGCAATAAGATTAAACTTGATTGATTGATATTTTTCATCAATGAGAAACTCACCTCATCAGCGACCTCTCCATTGCCCTCGTGCTGGATGACGTAATGCAAGATCGCAAGTTTATTCTCCAGAACTGTGTTACTCTTGAAGGTGGCCACCAGATCCTTCATGTCGATACTCAAGGTGACCACGTCCAGCGTATTAAGGTCCACCATGGCGTTTGGACCCCAGCCAAGCAGCGGAGCCAGGCTGGGACCGGCGTCGCAGGGCTCGCTAGGCAGCACCACGTGACAGCATGGCTCGTGGCTAAGCCCCACGTCCAGCAGGTGGGTGAACAGCATGGGGATGTTGACAAGAAGGTGATTTTCTGGATCAGATATTATTTTATTTTTTATGTGACTGTACATGGTTGGCTAATAAACTCAACACAACACATTTTCGAATGAATTTGGTGTCGTGCATGGACCTTATATGCGCATACAAACTGCTGGATTGAACTGGATGGAAAACACAGACAGAACTGCTTCAACCAACTTTTCGTCCAATGCCCAAGCTGGGCGGGTATAACCCTAACACCTAGTAGGGGAAGGTGACCATGGACCTTGGACAGCAAACTGAACCGATCGCATTCGTAACGAATTGCACTTATCAAACTCAAAAAGAGAAAGAAAGTAGTGGATGAACGGGGATGGAAGGCAATTTCACCCGCCCCTGAGCCACCAACCGCTGAATTAGAATATAATTATATATTGGAACATATCTAGACATAATCTGCCCTCCTTATTAAAAAGGCGGTAACTACATATGTGCCTATGTAGTTACCGTCTTATTAATAAGGAGGGCAGTATTTTGCTACAAAGACTTTTGTTACCAATGTTAAACAGGTATTCGTTGGCATTTTTAGAGCAAAAAGGTAGAAGACATTTTGTTTTATGGCTTAAATTCGTCCTGCCCATACATTTTTGTTGATACCAACTGTATGGAGAGGTTTGTAACAAAATGTTGTCTAAGAAATATTTTTTTTCTCTAAATATGCCAACGAGCATCTGGTTAACGTTTGGACCACAAGTCCAGTGCAATTCGAAACGAAATCAGGATACCTACCAAGATAAATAAAGAGTTTGAACGTCTACTCACCGCTGCCATAGAGCGTGTAAGAGGGCCGCAGACTCTTGGCGAGGGTCCAGGGCAGGTCCGGCACTACACTGTGCACCACGAGGCTGTGGTGCAGCAAGGTGATGGAGTAGGCGAAGTTGACGCCCGAGTCCTTCAGCTCCAAGCTGTCTTCCAGAACCAGTGACGACGTGGAGTCATCTAGCGGCTGTCCGGATTTTTTTTTTTACGGTTATGCCTAGTATGCCTTGGAACATTATTATTAATACTACTGAAGAAGGTAGAGTGGCTTTATCTGTAGAATGCTTATAGCGCTTGGTTGGAATAAATGTGATAATGATATTAATGTAATTGCGATGACTATAAGCAAGGTTCATGAGTCTTCGTGAGATAAAACGACTGTACCTATCCATGTCCCTCCACTTCGTCATAGCATGTTGTGAATAGTGAACTCCTTATTAATGAACTTCTTGTAATGATGTGTGCTTTTCAGAACCAGTCACGTTTACTCGAAAAATGTTAAGAGATCTCCTAAGAAGAAATTATCCTCCCCTTTCCTACACACACAAATGAAGTTTACCAGTGTGGGTTTTCTTATGTGTGTAAAGGTCTCATACTTTTGAAAACACATTGTTGGATAGAATATTCCTAGTTAAATTACTCGATAGAAGGCCTCTATAGTAAAATTATGGTTATTATTGTCTCTACATTCCACGAACGAATTGCACCAATTCAATAAAACTTGAATTTCAAATATCTTTAAACATAGACTGAATTAATACCAAAGTCGGAAATTGCAGTAAACATTTTATCAAATTTACAGATATGTAGGGCACCGTGAACTTTGCTGCAAGCTCTGTGCAGAAGCATATTCTTAAGAGGTGAGCTAGTTTGAATATGAATGATAAAACTGCCAGCCTCGCGGTCAATCTATTCAGCTCTGGTGGCGATGTAGTGGATAGCTGGAATTGTGTCGCTTCCCAATTAAGTTTGTTTCGTTATAAATTACTTAGTGTTATTTTGCAAAACATATTTGATTTTCTTCTGCCGAAACTGGCGGTCATTGGAGCGTGTTATTTCGTGTTGAAATGGCCAAACATTCTCAATTAGATTGTACGTTATGGTGGCATGGGAAACTTGTACATTTCGTCATATTGTGCACCATCGATTTCGCTGTGCGTGCTAGCCGTTCAGCAAGGGTAACTTTGGATATGAGCAAATTATAATAATTTGTAATTGTTTTCATTTCAATTTCATTCATTTAAACTTTTTAGTAGTCGAACTACACTAAGTTACGTCACAAGCTTATGCATGCACGGATTCGATCAACTCAGAACAAATTAAGACAAAGAACAAAGTTGTTCGTGTCTGTGTGTTCTTTTTTTATGTTAAGCGCGGCATGTGGCGTACGCCAGGACCTAAACGTGCCCGACGACGCCCATGAGTTTTCGAACATTCAGGGGGGCTGCGAAAACCATGCCGGCTGGCCAGGTGCTTCTTCACACCACGTTTGAAGGGCCCCAGGTCGTAATTTGGCGGAAATACCTCGGAAGGGAGTTCATTCCATTGTTTACCGACCCTATAAGATCTAGAGGATCGGTGGGTTCTTATTTTTGGAATGTTTATGTCTTTTAAATAAATAAATAAAATCTAGAATTATAGCGGAACATGTCACCTTGTAGAGATAGTGGTGACAGATGCAGACGATGCCCGACGCGTCGGACACGATGTGCAGGTCGAGCGAGCAGTCGCGCACGCGCAGCGGCACCGGCGCGTCCTCGTACTGGCCGCACGCCGCTCCCGGAAGCTGTGGCAGGCTCAGCGGGATGTTCAGCTGGATGGGACACACGCAGCGTCGCAACAATGGATAAAATGGAAGGATATATGCCACCTAAAGTACCTACTATGAGAACCGCTGTTTCAAGTTTTCAAAAACTACCAACCCAACGTTTAAGTTGTACATACCATATGCAAACATAGTCGCAGACGTATGCGAGGGTTGGTGTGAGTGGGGATTGACTAGAAGAACCCATTTTTAGAGCATATTCGCGTGCGGTTGTGATGTTTCGACGGAGTGACATACTACGACCTCCGGATTCCCATACATTATATAGTCGCTTAGGCCATACGGCGGAGACACGATATCGACCGCATGTTAGATCTCCTCCCTTTCTTTTCAGTGGTCGTAACTATGCTGTGACAAGTTATCTAAAAGTGTTCTTATTCGACGACCCATTATTGTAAATGGACGTGGATGTCTAGTACAACACACATAGTCATGATTTAACCCAACACACAGCATTCCCGAAATAATTAGGTGCCATGCTAAGACATTTTCTTTATGAGCTGGCTAAATCGAACGAGATGGAAAAGCTGGACAATTATTAATTACAGTTTCGACCAATGCAATTGTATCAACCTGGGCACGCTACCACCTATAGCGGAAGGGGACCTACAGTTTTACATGGATTCCAAACCATGGAGCAGCAAAACTCAGAAAGCAAATTATCTAAATATTTTTTCTTTTATAATGGCCTTTAGCCGAGAAGAAATATTAAAATTTCGAAATAAAACACGATGTTGTGATGCTGAGTCTGTGTTGAGCTCAAAAATCAACACTTTCCTTTAGTTTGCCGTATTATTTTGGTTTGCTTTGAACAACCAAACAATTATTTTATTTTTAATTTAATTTAACTGTTATGATTATTATAATTTTTTGGACAACTTTAAAGGCTTTTATTTTTTATTGTATTGTACTGATTTCATGAATTGTGTGTCATCAGTATACTGAAAAAAAGGAGGATGTCGTAAATTATGAAAAATTAAATATTTTAAAGTTTTAATATTATTATCAACAGTTTGGAACACTTCCAATTACATTTTTGATGAACCTATTCATTGACTATTTTAATCAAAATATATGCTTCGAACATACAAAAGCTGTTATTTTAGTACTTAGGCAATTAAAAGTGACTAACAGGCTTACAACCAACATTGTATTTAGTATATTGGTACATACCACGGTCTCATGCGGCAAGTCAACATGGAACTGCAGTGCAGATAGTGTGGGGGTGACTTCTGATGGTGACTTCACCTCTTCTCCCTCTGCGAAGCTCGCAGTGGGCTGACGGTAGTGTATGTAGTAAAGTACCTATATAGAGCATACATTTAGGACACAGTTCAACTACAAGTAAACTGACTTATCCCTGTTTTCACCACCTGAAATCTGATAAGTAACTTTCGGTTGCATGGCATATTTGTATGGTGTAACCGAAAAATATCTTTGGGATTTTTGTAGCTGGAGGTGTTGGATACGGGCGTAAATATTACATTGCGTGTTTCCTTAATCCGAAACCCAGGGGCTTCAAGGTGATTTCCAATTCTATTTATGTTGTCAAACAGCACTAAGTTAAGTCACCAACTGATAGATCCGCGGATAGGAGTCAGTGAAGAAGAACCTTGAAAGAAACTCCAATAGCTTATTGATTTTCTCCTTCCACATATATGAAATTATCAATTCGATAAAATGCTGCCGCCAAACTTAAATCATTGGTACATAGAACAGTTTAAGACAAACAACAAAAGAAACAGCAATCCTCAATGCAATGGGCTAAAAATACAAATAGAAATATAACGGACAATACACAGAAAAGAAAATTACCCTCTTGAAAATTTAAGTCACACAAAAACCTATCCATCAATCGTTTTTGATTTGTCTACTTAAAAAATATTGCGAAATGGTTAAAAAACAACAATATAGCAGCTAGTACTCAGTCTTCCTGTGGGACTTGGTGAGCCTGACATACTTCATGTATGTAGCGACTTACACGTACGTCGTAGCGACCTGGGTATAGGTAATTGTCGAAGGAATTGTATGTGTTCCCCACTACAAACATGGCCTGATTGTAGTATTATGAGTTTGTGAAGATACAAGTATTGAGAACTGGTGTTAACCTGGTTTATGCAATCCCACTGAGCCCAGGAGAACACTTTGACAATGACATCAGGTGCGGGCAGCTGTGCAGCCTGCTCCAGTTCCCACTCGGCGAATTCTTCCTCAGGCTCCTCGCACACAAGGCTGCTCTTGTAAATCTTGATGCCTGCATAAGTAAGCATACATAGACAATATTTAGCATTCATTGTTCTATCCTTGACTGCACCTTAGCCAATACCACTGTCAAATAACATATTGTAAATTTGGTTCTAAAAGAGTATGAAGTACAAGATCTTGATCATAAAAAAATAATACAATTAAGAGCAGACTCTATCAGAAACAATTTAAGATCTAGGTTTTACTAAATAAAGGAACTAATAGTAGTCAGGCCCAGTGGCGCGACACTTCGGCGATCGCTCTCCGAAGTTAAGCAACGCTGGGTCCGGTCTGGTCTTGGATGGGTGACCATTCGACCGTTGAGAGAGGCTGGCCGTGGTTCGGATTCCACGTTAAGCTGTAGTTCCCCTTCCTTACTTACTAGGTGGTAGGGTTTATCCCGCCCGGGTTGGTACCATCGCATTGGATGAACGATGGTCGAAGCGGCAATGAAAATTGTCCGTGTTTTCCATCCAGTTCAATGTAGCCGTGCAATATAAGGAAGGTCCTGGCATGGCACCTAGTTCCCATGTGGTGTGTTAGGCTAATACCATGACAGAACTTGTGGTATTAGCCATCCATGTCCAGTCACATAAAAAAAAAGTCAATCTCTATTGTTACCTTTGTGAATGATGATTACAAAAGACGTATAATGACCAAATAAAGATTTTAAAATTACCATACCAAATTTTAATGCATGACAAATGTTGGTGAATTATTTTTTTTATGTTGAATTTTATAAATTTTCTAATGGTATAAATATTATTAAATGCCCAAATTTGCCTAAAAGTAATTTTATATTTCATTTTAATAATTTGTAGTTCTATATTGAATATCTGTGCACAAAAACTTTGTTGATGTGATAGAAGTGTACGAAACCTAAAATCACAAATCAGTTCTTCAAATCGGTGAAACAAGAAAATGCTCAACCTGACGAAGTTTCTTGCCTATGTCCTTCTTCATCAGAGGTTATCAAATCAGCAGAAAAAAAAAATTGTTCATTGTATCTGAATGTGCGATATATATCTAATGGAAGAAATAATGAAACTGAAAACTAAAATGGTCAATGTTATTTGTCCATGGACAATGGTCCAGTATCTGTAATTTTAATCTAAATAATGTACATCTTTTAGTAGATGAATACTTGCATTCCAAGTGGGTGAAGAGTATGAAGCGAGCATTGCGAACACCCGGGCTGTACTTGAGACTCTTTCCATACAAATATTGCACCATTATTTGCTTAGTTGATCCTTCCTGAACTTCGATAGGTCCATCCTCTTTCTTCGACTGCAGCAACAGCAAATATGGGTGGTACAAATGCTCAGAGTCCGCTTCCTCATTGTGTTTTGCTTGAACCGCCTTGACAACATACACGATAGCGGATTGAGAAGCATTAACTGAAGCCTGTATTATGTTGACACGTTCCGAAAATGTGTGTAATTGTTTCAAGGTTTTAGTTTTATTTGTGTAAATTCCAATGTTGAATGTTTCCTTTCCCTCGAACGTTGATATCCATGAAAATATTTGGGAGCCGTCTTGTTCTTGACCAAGCAAACGCCACTCCCGTGCAGAGATCTCTGCAATAAAACAGATCATTGAATGACAGGCATGTACTATAATAATTATATAAGGAAAGCGGATTGGAAACATGGATTACCTTTTGACGGTGATCACAAAAAGTATTGGACTTTGAAGCAAAACGTTTCTTCAGGACATAAAAAGAACTAGATTTGGAGGAAAACAAAATAGGTACAACCATAGTAGTTGCTATTTTAATGAATTTTTAATGTATACTGAAAACATTTTCAGAAATTCAGGTGCATATATTGATTATATTGTAATATCCAAACAAATCGTTTTAATTTAATAGTGCCAAGTAACGGATTGCAAATTAAAAGAAAATAAATGAAACTAAAATTCAGGAAATGTCTTCGCTGCAACTACTATGGCTATACCTATTTAACATTAAAATGAATTAGTGCCTCAAGTGCTTCGAATGCCATACATTTGTTTTCTTTTAGAATAAAAATAAAACACGGCTCATAAAGGACAATGCGTATGCCTACAAAAAGCAGTGCTGGATTGAATGTCATGCAGTGAAATAAATCATACCATTCAGTTGTATTAGTTTAGACTTTTGATATTTTCTTAAAAAAAAATGCAGGAAACTCTTGATGCAGATTTTTTACAATGTCTTATAACTCCTGGCTTCCGTCCGGTCGGTTCGGCGCCAAAATCCACCTTATTGCAAAGGGTGAAGGAAGGTCGATACATTTTTTTGCCATTATCGCCTCTTCGATGTACTTTGACATGGATGGCTAATACCTATTGAGTTGGGAAGGGGAGCACAGCTGACCGAAACTTGTGTAAATAGCAGCACCGTAGCCACGGTTCAGTGATACACAATGGCAGCTCAGAGAACATCAGTAGTAGATAAAGATATCAAGAGCTAGCGGGAAGCGAACATTTGTTATGTCTTAGTCACAAACTACCTAGTCTTGGATGCAGCAATATCAACCTATCAGGCTCAGAATGAACTGCAGCAAAGCTTTACATTTTATTCTTACAATACCACTTCAGTCTGTACTGAACAACTCAGTACCCATCGAGCGCTGTGCTATCTGCGATTGTGATTTTGACATCAAACAAAACACATATCCTGTTTCTAATTTCTGTTGTGAAGGAAGGAACTCGTAGAATTAAAAAAATGTTGTAACCTTCGGAGCTTCCCGATTGTAGCACTCCGCATAACTTCACCGCCAAGTTCTGGCCACTCGTCATTTCTGACTCCCGCCACTTGCACAATTATCCAATTCCTTACTCCCGCCTTGTTGTAATGTCGAATTTCATTTCACCCACTTCAACAGTTTATTGACTCCGATGGCGTCATCACCAACGACGAGTGTCAGCTGTCAGCTGGCGGCCAGCTGACGAGTACTGTGAAGTTAGTAGTAGACAAGCAGGTTTACCAACATAGTGAAAAGACGCGCGTTTCAAAGACCGTGAGTGGCGCTAGTGAGCCGCATCCTGAACAGCCGTCCACCAATCAGATTACAGTATTACAGGGCGGCCATCATTTGTAGAGAGAAGAAACAAACGTGAACTTCGCGCAATTTGTGTCGACGCCAGCGCAGCTGAAGTCATGCGAAAGTTTTAACCGCGGTTTTCTCGCGCGCTGCTTATGGCTTGATTACACAAATGAGGTTCTTCGTTAAAGCCGCTTCATAGCGTAGTGTTAAAAATCGTTTCTGCACTGGTGCAGTTGTTGAAAACTCTGTATATTGCAGTTATAATAGTGGTTAACTCGGATAAAGGTTCTAACAAGCAAGGGTAGCGGAGGGCGTTGCGCTCATTTTCTTTGCCCTTAGCTCGCTGGGGGTGAATGGGCAGGTGAGTTTTTATATCAATTTTACCTCGTCGATGAATTGTTCAAGGCGGCACAACTATATGAGCTAAAGTACCGAGACTAGCAGTGGAGAGCTGTGGGCGGGAACGCCGGTCGCGTGCGGGCGGATGGCCGCCCGTGACCATCTAAAGTGGTATGGCACCGAGATATTTAGTTTCCTTGTGATTTTCCGGATACGGTGATGAATTAGAACTATTATGCTATTTATATAACTTTCTGGCTAAGCTGATCGAGCCTTCCGTCCGCTGTCGCTACGTGTCTAATGGCGCTTGTCATAACTTTTCGCGCGCGATTGTGACGGATTCGTGGCAGTCATTCCGCCCGCGTCGCGTGAGGTCTGTCATATTCCCGGGTCGAGGGTGTTGCTGAAGGTGTCGGCTACTGTAGGGTGTGCATCTTTTTCGAATATCTCTGCTTCGCGGTAATCTAAGGGGCCCCAAAAAAATTCATCCGCCGACGCACCGGGCACGCCGCGCTCGTGTCACCGCGGATTTCCATCACTTTTCCCAGGTCTCAGAGGCTTATTTAAGATTTTAATGGCACACTGGAGTGCCCTGCAATCTCTTATGTAGAAATGAGGTGGTTAATGTGTAAAATGCGGTAAAACATGACGTGCTCTTAAACATAACCCTACTAATAACTGGGCCACGATTGCCGACTTATTAGTTGCTCTGTCATGGTTTAAATGTGATATGAGCTTGCTGTACATTGTCTTGATCATTCTATAGTAGATTATCTTTGTTTCCAGGTTTTGAAACTCTTTGGAAGAGAGACTCTCCTTCAAATTACAATGGAACAGGCAGGGTGAGTTACTTCATTCTGTACTTGTTTTATATGAACATTTTCGGTTTTATTTCAATTTAATAACAATGTGGTGTGTCTCCAGACCCTCCGGAGAAACTGTAGCGAGGGTTGTGTCATTAAAGAGGAAGAGAATCTCCACAGATGATGAGGTGAGTAACTCTTAATATTCTAACTTTTGCGATCACTCGAAATCAACAAGATCAGTGTTATAATTCTAAATTGGAATTTTAGGATCAACCACCAAGCAAAATAAATCCTTTATACGAAGATTGCGCCTCTATCGTGGCCCGGGACATGCTGCTTAAGTCTTCTTCACCCGATCGGTTTTCCCGAGACGGGGATGTGGCAGAATGTGTGACGGTGTCAACGGAACCAGCACCCAGTGAGCCAGAGTTCACTGCAGATGACCTGCTCAGTCTGCCGAGCCTCTCAGAGTGCCCTTCCAGCGTCCAGAGTATTGCAGAGTCTTTACCGAGGGGCGACTCTACACCACACTCAAATAAGAGGCAAAGGTAAAAAAAGATATATCTTGAAATCAAGTGGCATTTTGTGTCATTATATCTTAAATCTCTTCGTAGCGAAGATGAGTCATGAACATTCTGCAAATATTTTGTTGTTAATAGCTAACGACAATTTAGTTTTGAAATACTAATGAATGTCGCAGTGTAATTAGGTTAGGTTACGAAAATATATAGGTCAAAGAGTCCTTATGTACTTTGGATTCTGAATCTTCATAGGATCCTTTGTTGATAATTTTGGTTGATAAAACAAGATAATTTACTCGTATTGTAGCAAGTTGAGTGCAGTACCAGTTGTCCGGAAGTGCCCATTTCCTGGGCTCTCATGGGCGGACGCTGGCGATGTGTGGAAGCGGATGTGTGACTGCGACGAACGCTCTACACTAAGACGCAACCCCAACATGTTCAGTCGACACCCCAACCTTGAGCCTCGCATGCGGGCGATACTGTTTGACTGGCTCAATGAGGTTAGTGTAATTTCATTACAATCCGTGCGTTTTTAATGCTGCTTGGTAATGATATTGCGCTTAATGTTATATAATATCATCTGGTATCGAGACTTCAATGATTTTCAAAAGAAAACTAGATGGAAAACTAGCGGTATCGACCACATAAATATTTGTATAAAAAAGCAACTAGATTTGTGTTTTTCGCATGTAAGGGCCATAGAGTGAATGCCATGCTACCCCTATTTTGATATTCTAATTTATAATCAATTCAAGTCACCATATTTGATGTATGTCTCTAAATAACATATAGTTAAATTGTTGATATCCAACTGCATGCTAAAACTTAAACTACCTCACACCGGATGCATGTTTAGACGCAAATCAATTGTAATTAGCTGGCCTAAATAGCACGCAAGTTTATTTGTACATCTATGCTCTACTGAAGTAATGTTGTACTGGAAATCATAGAAATAAGCAAAAAAAGGGCTGTGAAAATATGTGCGTACTATACATATATACTGTTGTGTGAGTAACTCTACTATGATCAAATTTGTATCACACATTTTATGATTTCACAGTACAACTCTGTATTCAATAAAATAAATATGTCTCCCTTTTCGACTCGCAACAATTCCTTTTGTTGAGTTTGTTACTCACCTTAAATCATCCACCTATGATGAGATTATGAGAAGTTCAAATTAAAGTTTACTATGGTGTAATTTGCACGCATACTTGGAGCAGAGTACAACATTATCAGGTTAGTGTAAAACCGCTCTGAATTTCTAATAACTTAAACGTAACCTACTTTGCATTTGATTGGCAGCTGTGGCTGTGTGTGCAATTTTGGTATGCATGCCGATTTTGGAAGTGTGTGGCATTTCTCTACATCTACTGTGATTTTCCATGTGCCATGTGCTTAAACTATATTAGGTACTTAAATCTACACAACTAAATGCAAGTATTTGTACCTACTCATATGATTTATTCTTTTGGATGGGTACCCCCTTTAATGTGACTACGTGCCATGTACATGGAGCTGTATATACCTGCCACTTCCTAGTAGTTCTCTGATCGGTGTCGTAGTACATAATAAGGGTTAGAAACTTTAGAACGAAAGAGTATGTGAATTCTCAGTTGTGTGTTTTACATATCTTCACTCACTTGCTGCGAATACAGGTGATTGTTGCGACAAAAGTAAACACAGACACATTAGAAAATGTATGTATATGTCTGCAAAATCAATACCAAAGCTGATGACTTTTACTCATTGTATGCCTTACTATTATGATATTTTTCGACTTATCTAATCACAATGTGGCTAAAATTTTCATAAAAATTTACTGCTTGAAGAATAAGGTACCTATTTTCCTAAAATGAATCTCATTATATGCAATATTTTATTTTAATTGACGACATGAGAAGACATTTACAATGCACAGATTTTTTAAGCTTTTGTTAGTGTTATATTTTCTGATTTTTGTAGTTATGCAAATGTCTGAAACAGTTAGCGCGTCTCTATATTTTAGTCTCAACAAGAATAACTGATTAGCAGATCGAATGTCTGTTTCCTTGTTGTCCCTTAAGGTGGCCCAACCCGGCGGGCTTGACTCATTCGCGGGCACGGTACAAAACCGTGCTGTTGCGCTCTGGGACCTTCACTGTTTCAAAGAATAAGACAGGTTCCGTGAAGATTTACGAAAACTTTAATTTCAACACAACTTATAGCTAAAAGTAAACCACGACCGCTGTAGTCAAAAATCTAACAAAAACCAAATAGATTATAAATCTTGATTAAATAAGCTATGTCTGATGACTAATCTTTTTAAGATGTTCTTACTTTATCATTGCGTAATCCACCTCCAAAGTTATTGTATAAAACGCGCAAAAAATTCAACCTTTCGGACCTTATAATTTAGAAACCAAACACAATTTTACGATGCCAATGGTCATCAGACATCTAGTTCGATCAAATAAAGCTATTTTGAGCAACATTTTGGATCTCTGACAAGAAATATGGGCATGATCTTCTTTCCCCTTTTGTATGGGGAGATGAGCGGGATGGGCCACCTTAAAAGAAATAGTAATAACAGCATTTCCTTCCGGTATGAAGAATCTTACTGTGAGTACTATACTGCCCTTTTACTACATATGCCGCGGTTACTACATATGAGGCACATATGTAGTTACCACCTTTTTAATTAGGAGGGCAGTATATGTGTCAACAGCATTAAATTAAATGGTTTTTTTGATGAGTTAGAACTACCTATCAATATCGTTTTGTATATGTAACCTAACCTACACAATTTAACCTTGACTGATTTCCTTATCAGCATCACTTCAAACACTGACAATACAGCAGCCTCCACATCTGGTGCTTAGTTGTTTGCACAATCCTGAAATTTCAAAAAACCATCCTTCAAATTTGCCCTAAATCCAAATCATACTTTCATTAATGGGGCTTTTGGCCTAGAGCCTTTGGGGTTTTTAAAAACCGGTTCAAGTATGCATTACTTGCCCGTGATGCTGATAAAAAGAGAACATTTTTTGCTCTCTTGGAGGAAATATGGGGTCATCTACCTCTTTTTTGTAGCTATCATTGAACTCAGAATGATCTATTAGCTACACATTACTTAACAAGTGTTTGCTTGATGGATCAACTCTGATGGGGCTTCATAGATTGTCCACCATGCGTTTGTGCATGTGATGAAGTCTTTCAAATTGACTCCTTGTAAGATCCTTAAAGTTTTCTTGGAGCCGATTTTTCAATCCTTAGATGCATAGTACTTATCGGACTGATAGTAAATATTTATGTTTGAAAAAAGACAAATAGTAATTTGTCTTTTACACTTATCTGATATTTTACTAATGAGAAAATATGGACCTGGATAAGCAGTGGTGCAAATAAATCCGTCGAATAGTTATCTGGCTGATTATCAAACTAATAAAATCAGCCCATAGTGAAATAACTGAACATTTCGTTTAAAAAATAATAATAATATTTATCTACTCTATTATAAAAATCTATTATCTAAAATTTTTTGTAAATATATTTTCCTTAAGTTTGCCATATTAACATTTTTAGAACAAAGTAAGTAAATATTAAAAAAATATGAAAATTATAATATGTGCTTGTCTTGTAGGCACGGAAATCGTATTTGTATTTGTATTTATGAATCCTCCTTTGGGACGCAGGGAACGCTTGGAATCTTAAAACATTTACAATTAAATACAATAGAATGAAAGCATAAAAAGTTCATTATTTGTCAAATCATTAATTATTTGAAACCGGGTCAAATTGTGGCAAAAAGAAAATCTATTTAGAGAATGTATATATTATGTGACCAGAATGAATTTTACTTAATTTTGTGAATACAAGAAATCAAGATGATTTGAACATCATATTTTTTCTAACCTACAGGCCAGTTTATATGATAAACATAGTTTAAATTTTTTCTCTCCAAATTGCGTAAATTAAAATTATGTGTGTTCGTACTGGAGGGGTGTAGGTGATGGACAACAAAGTTAGTGTTAAAATTTACACAATTCTTCCTTTATTTTCATGAAACTTTGGCAGTGATTGCTATCATGTATCAGTCTTGGTATCTTCCAACCGTTCCATCCCATCATGAGGTGATCAAGTTCCATGAAATGAGTTGTGCCTGTTTCCTCGGTCAAATTGAGAAATATTTTTCTTATATTTTGCACATTAAATAAATCAATGGAGAGCTACGTCTGTACATTTTGTTTTTTTTTTTTTGATAACTTAATTTGTGTCCATGTACGCCTTTTTGTATTTGTTTAAAAAAATGCTAAAAAATACATTGGTTCATGTGCCTTGCACATTCTTAACAATAGTTTCACGGAGGCTTGTAAATCTGTCTCCTGGGACATTGTTGGTTTTCTTAGATCTATTTACCATCTACTTAGAGGTACTCCTGCGAGTTTAGAGAGTTAGTAAGCCTGAGGGGCCGCCTCTGCTGCCAAAAAACTAAGCTTAGTCATGTGGTTAAACAGGGGCTCCCAAGCTAGATCTAACAACTTATGAGATTAAGAAATTCGAGTCTGACTGCAGAGCTATTCTTATTGATATGTGCCAGCGCTTGTTGAAGAAGGCCCATTTCAACCATGGACAAGTTTTTGTTGAAAGAGAATTATCTGTGAACAAAGAGCTCATCATTGAAAATCAATAAAATTAGTCTCTTATTGCGCAAAAGAGGGTTTATGATGGCCATAAAACTGGAGGAGTTGTGCAGAATGTTGATGTTGAGGATTAAGTTAATAAGCAGTAGGTGAAAAGGGCCCTTAGGGTCTTCTCCACCAAGTACTGATTAGCTTAATCCATACATTAAAGGGCCTTTCTTACCATCTTGCAATCGATACCAGTACAAGAGAATCAGCACTTTAGTAATAAAGGCCCTTTCAGTGTCAATTAAAATAAATCAGCACTTGTGAAAACCAAGCTTAGGGTCTTTTTCACCTACTGCTGATTAGTTAATCGCCACATATTAAGGGCATTTCTTAGCAGCGTATAAAGGTCGTTTAAGTGTCGATTAAAATAAATCAGTGCTCGGTGAAAACCAGGCTTAGAGTAGTAGCTGATACTAATATCAGAAAAATTTGTGTATACATCCTTGTGTCAATCACTTTTAAGGTATGGAATTGTGGCACGGGGAACTGCTAATGAAGGCGATCTTTTGAAACTAGAGCAAGCCCAACGTGCTGTTCTTAAATTAGCCTTTCAGAAACCTTATCGACACCTAACGAAAAGTCTATCTGGAATGCAAAACATCGAGTGTCAGACAGCTCTTCAAAAAATCGGTTGTCCTTAGATTTCACAAAACTGCCCGATTTTCGTCAACTCTGTCACAGATACACTAAGATACAATTCCTGGGATACACCTAAAACAAGAACCAATCATGCGCAAAAAAAATATTCGTATGTAGGCCCCTATGTTAATACAACGATCAATAAGGTTCTGAACATTTTGGGTTAGACATGGTATGAATGCAAAAAAGTTTTGAACGATAGGCTCATGACATTGGATTATACAGCAACTGAAAATATCCTTACATAAAATATTTTTAAATAAAAAAAGGACCGCCTCCAAAAAAACCGGAACTAAAAAGCAAAAAATAATTGGTTACTTTTAATTAATGTACGAAAAGCTATTTTAATTCTAACTAATTATGTACAATTTCTTAATTTTTAATCATCTTTTGAAGTCGGTGCCTTGGGTAGAGTTCGCTTCGCACGCTGCTGACCGGACAGACAAACAACCTGAGTCAGCAATGATTGGTCCACAGAGCATTTTAAGCGACCGTTCGTCTAACTGGAGATGCCCTTAGCGTTGGTTTACGTGCAAGCTGATATCGATACAGCGCAGCGTACTGAAATTGGTTTTCAACGATTATTAGTACTTTCGGCTTTATAAAAGCGCGCACCGGTGAAGGAGTACGTTAATTCGCTGCTCTGTGTTGATTGGTGCTTCCCTGCGACATCGTTGTCTGAACGAGACGATTTCTGCCGAAATTGGTGAGATATGTACTAACCGCACACTCGTTTTGACACGTAGTTGAGAGCAAACACCTCAAAGTCGCTACCTATTGTTTTCTGTTCTTTTTTATATTTGTATTTTTTTTTGTTTTGTGTTATGTAGGTATTTAGGTAGAATAAAAAGTACAAGCTACACCTACCTAAATATTTATCATATAAGTGGTCGTTGTTTTTATATTGGTTTGTTCGTAGGGTTTTCTTGTAAATATTTTGTTTTTACTGTGTTAGGTATTAAGTTTAAGTATAAGGCATATTTAAATTACAAAGTACTTGGCTAAATACCTACTTACATACGTTTTTCCGACCTGTTTGTTTATTTAATTTTTGTTTTTGTGTTTTGTTCAAGTAGGTAAATGTAAGTAGCTACCTACTTATATTTCTTTCTTAGCCATAGGTGATATTAATCTAACTACTTGCAGCCCTTAAAGAACGTCTACCCAAGGCACCGACTTCAAAAGATGATTAAAAATTAAGAAATTGTACATAATTAGTTAGAATTAAAATAGCTTTTCGTACATTAATTAAAAGTAACCAATTATTTTTTGCTTTTTAGTTCCGGTTTTTTTGGAGGCGGTCCTTTTTTTATTTAAAAATATTTTATTTTTTGCTTTTTAGTGGTGGCGTAACTTTTGACTCAAGGTGGGCGAGCCCTCCTGCTCAACTTCACATACAAAGTGGAAAGAAGATATACATACATATACAAAATAAAATGAACGAGCATTAGCAGAAATGAAACCATTGAGAAATCTCATTTCTGACGAAAGGTAGACCGGTAACTATCTGGATTCATGAGTTCACGGTTGATACGTACGATAATTGATACGATGAGATCACGTGAGATAGAGTGCTGTGACAGACGGACGGACGGACGAACAGCGGAAGCTTAGTAATAGGGTTCCGTTGGTGCCCTTTGGGAACGGAACCCTAAAAAGACAAAACATCGAATGACCGGAACCGCTGAGCTTTTGAATTTCTCATCCTTCCATCGTTCCGGATAGTCTGTTTCTTGCGTAAGTTTAAGTTGTATGAAAATGTGTACATATCGGCCTCGTTTATCCCCCCTTAACAGTTGAATTTTGTAAAATCCGTTGTGAGCGAGCCTTTTCGTCTTAACAAGAAGTCACTGAAAATTTTAAGTTTCGAGGAAAATTGGTTTCAGAGTTCTCAACATGAGTGGTTTTCGCCTAAATGTGTTCATTTTGACCTGTTTTACCCCCCTAATAGTATAATTTCCAAAAATATTTTCTTCTTAAGCATTCCCATCTAAAACAAAACATACTCTGACATTTCTGGGTTCAGCGGCTCTAGAGATAGAAATGTGTACAATTTGCCCTCTTTTACCCCCCTTGAATACCCCCAACAGTTGAAGTAAAAGAAAACCTCTCATACTGAGCAATCTCACCCGAAAAGAAAGCTACTGTAACTAAAAAAATCACATTTCTAGGTTCGCGGGGTTAAGAAATTCGATGTTTGTTATAGTTAAGTACCAAACTACTGAACCGATTTTGATAAAAAAAAAATGGGACCAACTAGAAAGTATACCCTTTCGAACAAAAAAAGAATTTTCTAAATCGGTCCAGGGGTCTTCGAGTAATCGGTGAACATACATAAAAAAAAAAAAAAAAAAGATTCCGACGAATTGATAACCTCCTCCTTTTTTGAAGTCGGTTAAAAACTTAAATAACAACACAACATAATCCAACATACGAAACCATTTCTTTCTTTAATTATGTACACATGGCATTATCCCTTGACTAACTTTGTTGTTTTATGTATAATTATATAATTATATTTTTTCTTTTCTTTTCTTTTATACTTTGTTCTGAAAATGTTGATATTATATTCTTAAGAAAAATATCCCCCACAACACAATTAAAAAAATCCTAGTGTGCAGGCTTATGAATCAACGTGTATGTGAAATTCATTGTATTTCATTTGTATTCGTCAAATTGGTAAACAAGCTACACTCAGGCAGGTCTATCATCATCTTATTTTAAGGCATAGATGCAACAATAAACATGCATGCATCTTACAATTTCTGGCATATACCATCATCAAACTTACTAAATCATTGAAACTAAGCTAAATATGTCTAGGTAAATTAAGGTTATAACAATAATTAATATTATTATCTAGTAGTTTTAAGCTATATTTATATAATTGTTTGAGCACCCTACGTGATGTATGTCACTTGTGTATGTTTTGACCTTTTTTAAGAGTAGTAAGAGTGATAAAAAATGTAATGTGCTGTGCAGGTGTGCGAAGTATACAAGCTGCACCGTGAGACGTTCCACCTGACCGTGGACTACGTCGACCGCTTCCTCGCCAACACTGAGAACGTGCAGAAGGGCCAGTTGCAGCTCTTAGGTAACACTTGTACCTACTTGTGGATCAGGTACAGCTCACGTGTGGCCAACGGGAACGCACCTCGGGGTATAGTAGAGGCTGCGATTGAATCATCCGGACCAGCCTACGTTTTTACACATGTCTTAAAGAAAAGAATATAATTTTGTTTTCTAATTATAAACAGCATCGAAAAATATACCCTAATCATTTGAAAGTTCACTGTAATGTTGTGTTCTTAGTGTTCTATCTGTGAAATATATAAAATTTAATAAGTGTAAAGGTAAATCAATTTTATTTCTGACATTCACATTTTATTGTCCAGTCCTGTACTTGCTTTTCGAGTGCGCAATGCACGCAAAAAATGGAACATTTTCTGTTTCTATTGCACAGTTAGAAATGATGTCCATTCAATGTATTATCTGACTAGCTGAGGTACCTGGCTCCGCTCGGGTCAGTTTTTGATTGATGGCGGGCTGGTCAAAAAGGCTAGTCGATACTACTTCACGAACAGTTTAGACGATGTATCTTACATAATTGGATCGCTACACTATGTCCCGCAATTTTTAAATCTGTAATATCTTCGAAAATATTCATTTAAATCATATGCTCTAAAGGGCCATATAGATCTATATTAAGATATGTATTTAAGGTATTTAATTGGATAAGGATTAATGCTGTATTGGTTAAAATCGCTTCGAAAATTACCCATTATTTGTCGTAAAAAGTAAATGACAAAAAAATGTTATTGTGGGATATCCATAAGAGACAGACATATACCATCGCGGAGTTTTCTGTAGACCTTTTTAATATGTACAATACTTGGTACATTATTTTGATAAATCTCGTAGGGTTCAGCCGGCGTTTGCAATGTAAGCATTATTTCAATTTACAACAGCAATTTCATTATTTACAACATCACATTAGAAACCTCAAAAATTACAGTATTTCTCCACTATTTAATGGATGTTATTATACATATAAACCTTCCTCTTCAATCACTCTATCTATTAAAAAAAACTGCATCAAAATCCGTTTTGTAGTTTTAAAGATTTAAGCATACATAGGGATATAGGGACAGAGAAAGCGACTTTGTTTTATACTATGTAGTGATATGTAGTGATGACGTAAAAACTGAACCCCATCATATTTTTTGAAAGCAGAATGTGATCCAGAGAAGATTTATTCTGTAATTTAGCTTACCATTGCTGATAAAATGATTTAAATGTTAGTATTGCTTCCAAGAAAATCAATGGTATAAAGTCTATTGATTTTCCGATTCAAAGAAATAACCCAAACACTGGTTTATTTCTTTGAAATTATGTATAATATACCACATTAGATTAAAAGTCATATACAAAGAACGCTGAGAAGCATACAATTTATTCCTGGTCTTGAGAATTACAAATTGATTTAATGATGATTGATTCGCTCGCCTTGAGCCCGGCATAAGCCACTTATAGATAGTCAAATCAGAGATCATAACATATTCCCGGGATGCTCAATAAGAATTTTTAGCATAACTCCTTGGCCAAATCCTTATGCAATCTTGAAAAACCGCACAAAACTGTTGCTATGATTATAAAATCAGGCGTGGATTTTACCCGAATTCGATTTTATTAAGGAGCTTGTAATCCGTGTTTGTCGATGTTGTCTCGAGCAATTAAACTATGAAATAGATTTATTTTCATAAAACAAAACCAACCTCACCTCAGGGTTCTCATTGTTGTCCGGTAAATAAAAAAATCCAATAACCAAAATATGCTGCTCGACTTCTGTGTAGTATTTAAGTTCACTGTTCCCAAATAAGACTGATCACAGTAGAATATTGTATGCATATAGGATAGTCAGTTAATTACCAAAAAATTAATCACAAAAGCAATTTATAAAATCAATAGTATATAATCCATCAACGACTATAAACTAGTTTGTGAGTATCAATGCAAAAAAAATGACAAAATGACAAACCTGGCGAAGCTTGTTGTCAGTTCTTCGCCAGAAGTTATCGAACCGGCAGAAAAAGAAAAAAAAAAAGAATCCTCTAATGGACAAAATGAACAACCTGAAACTGAAGTAGCCGCAAATAACACAGAAATACTTCAAAAACCCTCATATCACGCACCCGTCTAGTTCTAGAAAATGCTTTCTGATCGCAAATCCCCTTCAGCCTTTGTTTTATCTCAACCCAATTTGTAACCACTTCGAAACCTTTTCAGGTATCACATCACTGTTCATCGCCGCAAAAGTGGAGGAAGTGTACCCACCCAAAATCGGCGAATTCGCCTACGTGACGGACGGCGCGTGCACCGCGGAGGACATCCTGCAGAAGGAGGTGTGCGTCCTGAAGGTGCTCTCGTGGAGTATCACGCCGATCACGACCAACGAGTGGCTCAACGTGTACATGCAGCTGTTCAGCGAGTCGAGGAGCGCGCGGAGGCGGCTCCTGCAGGAGACGGACAGCGGGGTGAACTCGCTGCGCGGCTACACGTTCGTGCTGCCGCAGTACTCGTCGCTCGAGTTCGCGATCAGCGCGCAGCTGATCGACCTGGCGGTGCTGCACGTGGACGTCAACGCGTATCCGTACAGCGTGGTCGCGGCGGCCGCCATCGCGCACACCTTCCAGAAGGAGCTCGCCGTGAGGGTGTCAGGTGAGGATACTTATCTTTTGCAACTTTTACAGAACTATTTCCGTCCCCTCTACCTTAACTATTAAGGGCCTGGTACTAGCCAAATCGCAAAGTTAGACGAGGCACCCCAAGTTAACTAACTAAGTCTGACGATTATAAGTGTCATTCTTACAATATATGATTCCTTGTCTAGGAATTGAATTATTTTCGTTAATGTATGTTTCCTTTTTCTATACAAAATACATTGCGGAAACGGTGTCCATTTCCGAACTTTTTTGACTAAATGTAGAAATCTAAAAGCAAATGGAATTTTTTGTTTATGCATATATGCTGTTTTTGCTTATATCTAGAAATCGAATTACTTTCAGATTTCTAATGAGAAAAATCAACTTTTTTATTTTTATTATTATTTAAATAAATGATGGAATAAAAAAATATTAACAATCCATTATCAGTCTGGAGTTCTATTTGGATTTGCTGAAGCGTTTCACTACATATTATTACATTTGTTATAAAGTGCATTTGTATGGCGCGAGTAGTTGGCTAGTCCTAGCGCCTTAATATAATAATAGAATCTGTTAGTTTCCTTAATTATAGGTCTAACACCTCGATCACGTAAAAGATAATATTTTTACTTGTTTGCGACTCATGTCTCAGGAGTGGGTGGACTTTCCTTCCATCTCAGAGGTCTGGGTTGAAATCCCCGCCCCGTTCATGCACCACTTTCTTTCTCTTTCTGAGTTGGATTAGGGCATTTAGTTACAAACGCGAGCTGTTCCATGGTTCGGAATCCATTAAATACTGTAGGTCCCCTTCCCCTTCTAGGAGGTAGGGTTAAGCTCGCCCGGGTTGGTAACCTTGATGAAAAGATGGTTGAAGCGGCAATGAAAAATTGTCCTTATTTTCCATCTAGTGTTTCCATCTAGAATTCTTTCAGGAATGCGGTGTGTAGGGCTAATATGACGCTAGTTGTGGTAATTGTATTGTATTGTTTATTCATCATCCATAGCAAATCAGTACACTGCATTCAAATTTGCCTAATTTTAACATCAGCCAGTTCAGCAAAACAAAACACAGCGAAGAAGAACTGGTAAGAAACTCCGCTGTGTTTTTTTTTCAACTCCCAGTCAATCTCAATTTACAAAAGCATTCGTAATTTTTTTTCTCACCATTCATGTCCAGTCTCATGAAAAACTAAAACCTTTCCTCACCATGGTCAGGATACCAGTGGGAAAACATAGAGGATTGCTACGCGTGGCTCACGCCATTCGTGGAGGTCCTGCACGAGGACGGCAGCGTGTCGGTGCCGCGGCAGGCGCTGGCGGACGGCGGCCGCGAGTTCCTGCAGCGCGGCGGCGGGCTCGCCCTCATCTGCCCCGACATTAATCTGGACGAGAGCCACCGCATCCAGGTGCACAATGTGTGCCTCGATATGTTTGTGAGTACAATCATTACATTTTTTTGTTAGGTTCGGAAAATGACGTACGCCAGGACCTCTTAAGGTGCGCGACGTTTATGGGATTTCGAACTTATCCCCCTGGCTGCAAAAACAATGCGGGCCGACCAGGTGCTTCTTCACACCATGTTTGTGTCTGTAGATTTTCATGATTAGGTAAGCAAATCTTGCGCCATTTGCGGCATAGCGTAGAAGTGTTGTAGTCCACTAGGAGGGCTTGTGTTGGTGCCGCGTGAAGGTCTAGTGGACTGGAAAATATAGCCAATTTATGCTAATTTAAAAATGTTTAGGTAAAAGTACATTTTTTACAAAACATTTTTGTGCATTGATTGATTGTTTTTGTGCATTGTGCATCCGAAAATTCGGATTGAAAGGCAGCATCTCCCCAAAAAGAGTGGCCGTTCTGACTCATAGAATTATAGGCCTATAGACTCCTTACTCTTCAAGGTAATGAGAGTGATTCATCAACTCTCAGCAGTAGTGGTCTCGCCCAAAATGCTTTTCCTGGTGCCCATGTAGTATGTTCTCGTTTGTGGAGGTGGTACTCGATGGTAATCGAGGAGCACTGGCCGGGCTCGATATCTCTAATGCTTTCGATAGGGGCTGGCTTACTACGATACTGGCGACACTAGCTGCCAAGCTGCTGAATAACGGTCTCTTCGCTGGCCTTTGCGAATGCGTAGCAAATTTTCGGAATGGTTGCAGCATGAAGATTACGAATGTTAAATACTCAAAGACAATGGCAAGATCGGTCCAAATAATGCTGAAGAAAAGTTCCACTGTCTTGCAAGTCGTTAAATGGGGAAGAGTCCTGCTTATTTATCACAACAGGTGGCATCTAAATAGGTCACACCTGAAGGATTAGTCAAAACTGTTAGATACCATGTAAAATTAATATAGAAGTTGGTTGCTTATTCATTATAATTGAAAGAAACTTAATTTCCTGGATTTTATTGCAATAATAAAGTGATCAATTTGTTCCCATATGAGCTCCAATCACTCCATATTCATCACTGCAAAATGGATCAATTTTTCATTTATAAACTCATAAATTAAACTGACAGCAATAACCGTTTGACAAAGATTTCCATGTTCTTCCCCGCTTTCAGAGATGTCAACATATTCTTGTAGTACTAGGTCTGGTGGGCGACTGCATTTATGATCTTCATTGAAATAAAAAGATATTTCAGTTTTGTTGATTGTTATATATACTAGCATCTTCAACGTTACACATACATACATATTAAGAGTGCCATTCCTGCCGGGACTAACTTATCGGTGGGCACGGCACAATATTGTCCCATTGTGCTCTGGCACAATCTGGTTAGATTTACAAAAATGTCACTTACAAAACGACTTAAAGCGAGCTAAGTAAAAACGAACGCTGTATGAAAAAATCTAACGAAATCTAAATTATTATGAATCTTCATGGAATAAATTAGACTTGATGACTAAACATTTTTAGATGTTTTTGAATAATCCATGTCCCATCTTATTGCATCAAACGTGCGGAAAAATTCAATATCGCAGATCTTATATCTTAGAAACAAAAAAATATTTTACAATGGCAATTGTCATCAAGCATCTAGTTCGATTAAATAAAGCATTTTTTGAGTATAATTCCGGATCTCCCACGAGCAATATGCGCAAGATCTTCCCAGGTTTTATGGGGCATTTTGGGTTATCAAATCTTTCTAATGACCTCACCCCTCTAGGACCGTGTGAAGCACGTGCCGGCGGAGACAGACGCGACGACGAAGGCCACGCCCACAGCGGGGGCCGACCCGCCGCCGCTGTGCCCGCTGACGCCGCCGCGCAGTGACCAGAAGAGCCCCAGCCGCGACGACGCCGGCCCGACGCCCTCCACGTCGGGCCGGGGCCCGTCGGACGCCAAACCCTGTGTCGAGTGAGCGGTATGAGCTTTGTCACTGGATCTACGATAAACGGGCGAACTTTGTGAAAAGAGCAGCCCTAGTGCGATGATTACCACTTTAGGTGACTCTATCTGCTCTTGCGGACTTCGTGTGTTGAGAATTGTAAGTGAGAATTTTCTTATATGTTGTAATTATTGTTGCTAGCTGGATGTACATCTTGTTTTATGTCCGTACGTAGGTGTGATTGTTGTAAATATTTGGTCTAATTTCCACTGTTTTTAGTTATAATTTATGCTTAGAAATTGTAAAAACGCAATTGACACAATTGCATGCAGTGTATTATTTTTCAAGTGCCGTGGTTCTCCACGAAGTGCAATAAGAAACCAATGATTATTTATATTTAATTTTGCTATCCTTAAAGACTGTACAAGACGTTATTGTACAAACTGAATAGTAAATCAATCAATAAATTTATCAATGTAGTCAGCTTATGACAAAGAAATGGCGTAATGCAAGCTGCAGTTGTGAACTAAATTTTGTTGTCTGTCACTCAACCATAAACTATGCAGGACAAATCCATTTGAAGTATTTTGAAATAAAACTCCATAAAAATATTATGTTGAAGTTCCCCTTGGTCTACCTCTGCAATAGTTGAACAAACAAGAAACAAATAAAAAGACAGAAACAAATAAATACCTACTTACTTCCTACATGGCAGAATTGAAACATTAACCCTATAGGTCTTGCACAAACACATCATCAAGGGTACCATTTCAGGCCCCCGAGAGCTGAATGTTCTGTTGAGTGTTCCCAGCGGGTGACTTTTGCTGATATCGTGTTCGCCTGTTGTTGGCTCTCTCTTCTAGTGTTCTTTACTCAATTTATTTTCAATTGTAATCTGTCGTATCGGCATATATTGAAAAGGAAGGGATATATTGCTAACGTCATACCTGTGTTGTATAGGGATAATAAAAGTTTGCAGGTGGCGTTGCAATTCAAATATCAATGATATTTATTTTTTAAAATGACATTACTTCATTTGTAGTTAAAATGTTAAATTTGGTATAAAATTTAGTGACTAGTTCTGGCAGTGACGGGAGATGGCGCTGGTGAGAAATGTCATAGTACCAGCGAAAATAAGCAGTTTTGTACATTGTATGACGTTAGCTATCTATACCTTCCATTTTAATATATGGTGAAGGCATTTCAGAGCTTAAATTGTCATTATTCTTGTTGTTAAAAAAAGGTTATTTCATATTTGACCCCTGTGTGGTCAATAGCCAATATTAATTAAATATGATTGTTGCAGCGTTGGATTGGCCAATAGGCCACGGCCTATGGGCGGCAGAAACGTAGGCTGCAGCCTAGGGCCGGCAGATTTTCACTTTGCTGCAATATGCCGCACTTAAATTAAAAATAATCATGTTTTAATGTAGTTTAAGTTCCACACGAACTTGGCCCACTCGAGCTGAGTGTAATTTGGAATGTATGTCAATTGTAATATATAGTTCCTACTAAATATGGTTTTGGTTACATCAATAGTTTTAAACTATCTAGAATCTGCCTGGTTCCATGGATTCCGGTTAAATTTGTTATTTTTCAAGCCATTTATTTATAAGGGGGTGCAAGGAGGTAGTGTTATCATATTCTGAGGAAGATATTTAAACAGCTCACCCTAACCACTTGCATAACACACATTCAATCTTGTTAAAATATTTTTATATTTTCAAAACGGGTTGTTCAGTTATTTCTTTATTAAAATAGATAATTTTTCATAGCATACTAGATTACTTAGATAGAAGCACACTAACTAGGATTTTTTAATTAATAATTTTAGAAACCAAGCAATATGTTTGTATGTATATGTTCCACAAAATACTTTAATGCTCTACTGTTAAAGTTTCTGAGGGCGCAATGTTACCAAGATACAATTCTTTTTCTTTATCAATAAATTATTGCATTTAAATACAACCATAACACATTTTTGAAAGAAATATAATGCTGTAATAGAGCTAAGGTATTGAAATCTATAAAATATTCGATTGTAAATATTTTTGTAAATAAATTCAAAGTAGGAAACAAAAAAAAACTAGTTTAAAATGTTTTTTCTAAGTAAATATAATTTCCTAGATAGTTATGTGCATAGTCCTTGTATAAAAAAAATGTTTTTTATTTATAAGTGTGTGAAGCTTCATGTTTTGAACATGTTTAATTGAATTGAATCCGCTAGAGTATGATTATATTATACCTGTATGTATTTATCGTATTTTGTTTATTAATTGTCAGCAACATCATTTCGAAATTTGTTTAAAAAAATGTATGTAAAATATTTAGTCCAAATCATTAAAAATGTATCTGAGGACCGATTAGCTAAGATGAAAGCATAAGGCCAAGTTAATGCTGGAATAACGGTGGGAAATTAATGGTTTTTATTTTTCAATTATCTACTAATGTATGTACATAGTTCGATCAGCATAGTAAATTTTCTTGTATAACTATGTAATGCAATTTGGTGATAACGAATTTACAGATTTACAAAACACGTTGAGTAAGCAGGAGTAATAAATAATTGTAATTGCAAAACCGGTTAAGGTCGTAAAAAGAGCCAATTGTGTTCAGTTTGATAAGGACGTAAGTATAATTTCATTTAATTATATTTAAAAATAACAAACACAAATTTCGATAATCCAAAAAGTCAATATGTTGATTGGTGGTCTAGCTGTAATTTCGAGATAAAACTGTAAGTCTCTGGTGCTTTGTGTTCATCAAATTAGACATAAATTCATACACTTCCATAAAAAAGTTTGAATGCATAATCTGAGGGTCAGATATTTAATGTTAAAGGTTTCAAAGATAGCTGGACGATCAATGCATCTTTCATCTTTTATAAATTCCAAAATAAGTAGTTAATTTGGAAGCACAGCAAGCAGAGACCATTCCAAAGACAAACTTGACATCAACAAATACAATTATATTTTGGCAGAGAAGCATGACAATTCATATGTGAACATGCATTACATGCAATAAATTGAGAGATTGGGAGAGTTTATTTGCATACAATTATTTCTAGATATAAATTTATCTGAAAGATTATCTTGTGAGTAGTCTTACCATAGACATTAATGTTTTTGTGTGTATCTTTTTGGTTTTTCAAGTTATTCTAATAATTATGTTTAAAGTTTCCTTAAAAATATAAGACAATAAAAAACGAAAAAGCACAATTAAAAAAGAGATAATAATAAATCAAATATGTTTGGATTTATTATTTAATATATTTTAGCATTAAATTACTGCGTTATGTGGACCTATGACATATAGGGACCTGCATGTAATGTAATATTAGAAAATTTAGCATATGTGAGAATGCCGTGACTGATTTCCGATTGAAATAATTCATATTAGCACACCAGTTTTAAATTTCTTGGTACAACACCATGGTTGTATATACGTATCTTTGTGGTTTTATCACTAGAACGGATATATCCTACATGTGTGCATACATCGCTGAAAGATGCCTTAGTGTCTGTACTTTATTTTAGGTAAAGGTGTGTTTTAAGTTAAAATGAATACGCTTATTTGAGAAGGCACAATTGTGCCTAGTAAATATGAAAAAAAATCTATGTAAAATGTATCTATTTATAGACTGAACATATAAAAAAAAAAACAAAAGGAATGCAAAGGCTTGTTGCATCTCTGTCGCACAATAAACGAACAATATTGTGAGACAGAGGAAATGAGCCATCAATCCTTTGGATTTAATTGTTTATATGCGTGGCTAATATAAGTAAGCAATATTTTAGAGAAAAAAAATGTGGCTATACTATGTCACCATGTCTTTGTAGACCACTGTTTTAGAAATAATACTTTGGGTTGTACGTCTAACATGATTACGCGTAGCATGCTAAGTGTACTAAGCAGTCTAAAGCAAAATGATGTGTGCAAGATTCTGTACATTTAAATATTACAATTTGCAATGTTGGTACATCCTTAAATATTTGTTTTATTGCATCGTTTTTCATTGTATAAATTTGTTTGATAAAGTTCTTACAACCTACATAATTCTTTTAATATGATCTTAATGTTACGGCTTTGAATGGACAATTATCTTTTTCGTTTCGATTAAGTGATTAAATTAAAATAAAAGAAAAATAAGCAAAACCAATCTCGTAACACTTATTAGATTTTAGTTTTTAATCTTACTTTTGAAATCTCCAAAAATATCCAATCAATAATTCTATAAGTTGGTTTTGCTTAGGTTTTGAATGTAAAGGTTGTCTGTTGTATGGCAAAATGCCAAACTTCTAGAATTAATTTCGATAGAACTAAAACGGACTTCCTTTTATGGATTTATTTAATTGAGGACTTGCCAGTTAACTTAGTCCTTTCAAGCTTAAATAAAAAGAGGCTCGCTCTCATATCTTACAGAAAATAGATTTATGATCTCAAGACACTATCTTCAAGAATAAAGCCATGCAAAAAAAATCTTAATTGTTTTCGGAAAAAATCTTTACTAGGCTTTTACAGGGGTAGCCATGTTAGGTATTTTTTCCACCTGATGTAGTCTGTCTAACGCAAAGGCTGTGTGGTTACTAGGACTAAAAATAACACAAGTGGTCCCACTGTATTTTTTACCGTGCATGTCGTACAAGGCGACTAACCGTTCATGGTTCTGATTCCACATTAAACCGTAAACAGGGGCCTTACTAGGTGGTTGGCTTTACGCACATATGCCTTTAAAGTCTTGTGGTTTACATATTTAATGCCAATTTAAAAAAAAAATATTTAAATTTTTAATTTAGAAGCTCAAAAAGTTTCGTAAAAACGTCATACCTATACGAGTTTTACTTCTTCAACCTGTCAAAAACAAACTCGGACTACTGATTCAAATGAAAACGTGGAGTCGGAGTAAACGGCAACGTCAACATATTTACGGCAAAGATGGGTAAGCTGTCAAAGCAAACTCCGACTCGCAAGTGTTAGTTCGCTCAATTCGCCATATATTTGAACACGCTCGCCGATCGGCTTGGCGTATGTAGGTAGGTTAAATAAAATCTTGTTAAAAATGAACAGAATAATAATAGGTCGGGGAAAAAGTCTTTTCGCAGTATAGTATGTATGAACTTGTAATAAAATCTCTTTGGCTATACTATTTGTATCTGGCTGGTTTTGGTATCATTGAAAGTTTAAATTTTAAAGAACATAATTCCAAATTCAATTTAGGAAAATGTGTGATTCTCATTTGTTTTTCGTACTGTCAAAATGAGTGAATCTAATGAAGAAATTCGATACATTTTAAAATTTTACTACAAAAAAGGTAAAAATGCAACGCAAGCCGCGAAAAAAATTTGCGATGTTTATGGACCTAGTGCAGTGTCTGTGAGAGTAGCACAAATTTGGTTTAAGCGTTTTCAATCCGGAAATTTTGATGTCAAAGATGCACGTCGCTCTGGTCGCCCTATTACGGATAAAATGGATGCCATTTTTGAAAAAGTGGAGCAAGATCGGCATATCAGTAGTTACGACGTAGCTGAAGAACTAGGAATTGACCACAAAACAGTTTTGGCGCATTTGAATAAAACTGGGTACACAAAAAAGCTCGATATTTGGGTACCTCACGAGCTCACTGAAAGAAACCTAATGAACCGTGTACTCATTTGTGATTCTTTATTACGACGTAATGAAACCGAACCATTTTTGAACAAGCTGATAACTGGTGATGAAAAGTAGATCACGTACGACAAGAACGTGCGAAAAAGGTCGTGGTCAAAGGCCGGTCAAGCTTCACAGACTGTGGCGAAACCCGGGTTAACTCGCAACAAGGTGATGCTGTGTGTGTGGTGGGATTGGAAGGGCATTATTCATTATGAGGTGTTACCACCAGGCAGGACCATCGATTCTGAACTCTACTGCGAACAACTGATGAGATTAAAGCAAGAAGTTGAGAGAAAGCGGCCGGAATTAATCAACAGAAGGGGTGTGGTTTTTCATCATGATAACGCTAGACCTCACACATCTTTAGCCACTCAGCAAAAACTAAGAGAGTTTGGCTGGGAGGTGTTAATGCATCCGCCGTATAGTCCTGACCTTGCACCTTCAGATTTCCACCTGTTTAGGTCTCTTCAGAATTCTTTAGGCAGTGTCAGGTTAACATCACGAGAGGACTGCCAAAACCACTTGTCGCGGTATATTGATCAGAAGTCCCAATATTTCTATAGCAATGGGATCATGTCCCTACCTACAAGATGGCAAAAAGTTATCGAACAAAATGGTACCTACATACTTTAGTTAAATGTAAATAAACCATATTAAAAAATGTTTTGAATTTTCTTAAAAAATGCGAAGAAACTTTTTCCCCAACCTAATATTAGGCTATATTTAGTGCTAAACGAATGCCCCACATGGACGACCGTACGGACGTCCGTAGCACGGGTCATGTGCTCCTTGGACCACGGTACCACTCGAACGAGTAGAGTAGCGAAGCAATGAATCCGTTTTTAAAAAACGAAATTGCTGTTCACTACCCAAGGCTAAAGGTAAAAAGGAATAAGAACAACCTGATAGCATTTTTTTTATGCGACCTGACATGGATGGCTAATACCACACAACTACCGTTATGATATTAGCCCAATACACCACATTCATCCTATGCATGTAAAACGGCATCACCTAGCTGCGTTGCCGATAACCACTCCCGAAAAAAAAAGGTGCAGCCGACGGCCGAAACAACTTTCGGGAGAAGATGAAATCCAAATTTGTCCCGATTGCTTCAATGTTCGTAATATTTTTCGAATGAACAAAAAAAAACAGTTCATGCAGCAAAACTGAATTCTCCGCGGATTGGCCAATTCCTTCCGAAATTCCCCGACGCTTGCATTCCCCACCCTTTTCCCCCGCAAGACTTCAAATTCCCCGCTATTCGGGGAATCGGGGAGCGATCGGCAACGCTGCACCCTAGACGCCCAGTCACATTGGACTTTGACCTACACACGTTTTCTTACCGTGGCGTCGAGGGTGATGCGCTCCGTACCTAACTGATAATATTTTATGATTGATTTCTCTTGTCCTCACATTTATGTAAGTACCTGTTTACTATTATTATATTATAATATATTATTCACAGTACAGTATTTTCAGCTAAAACATTTTTTTCTACTTTTTAGACAATAGCGCCATCTAGATTCTGTTAAAGATATTGCGAGCGTTTCGAATCACCACAACGACTGACGGAAAAAAAGTTCAACTGTTTAGAACTAGAGCTTTGTCACTGAACGAATTCGTCGCGGAAATGGCCGATAGGTTTGTGCATTTGTGAGTCGAAGTAGATGGCGCCACGATCGTTCGAAGTTCTTAAATTTTATGAATTATTTTTTACGAATTATGCTTTAGTCCGCAAAAACAGAAAGTTTCAAACTTACTGACTACATTGGCGAGCACTCTAATTAGTTATGTTTTTAATGTCATAAAAAGTTTTTTTGTGAAGTAATGAGGAAGAATAAGGAACAAAACTGCTTACTTATCACGATAGAGGGCGTCTAAGCGAGCTCACCTAAAATATCTTAAGCTGTTGGAGCACTATTACTTATTCTGTGCTGTTAGGTATGTACAGTACCCCAAGTCCCAGTTGTCACCTAAATTGGCGTTTACGGCAAACCGATCGACTGGCGTTTTCAAATGTATAGAGAAATTGAAGAGAGCGCAGTGGGCGTTAAGCGAACTAACATTTGCGAGTCCGAGTTTGATAAATACGTCGACGTTGCCGTTTACTTCGACTCCGCGTTTTCATACAAATCGGAAGTCTGAGTTTGACTTTGATAGCTTAAAGAAGTAAAACCACAGAATATCTAATAAAACATTGAATGGAGTTTGACGTTTTTACGGAAAACGCCAGTCGATCGGTTTGCCGTAAACGCCAATTTAGGTGAAACCTCAGACTGACTGTCTGAGGTTTCACCTGAGAGAGAATAGATCAAAAAAGATATTTACTCAATCCGTCCGTGTGTTCATATTGTTATCAATATTTATACTTCCCAGATAAGATAGTAGAAAAACACAAACTTTTCAATGTTTTTGATCCAATATTTTCCAAAAAAAAAAAAAAAAATACGTTCGTTTCGTTCTCGAAAATATATTAAGAACCAAAAATTTCAAAAACCTATTTATAGTATTTCAGAGCAAGTATGATGGGGAATGAATAGGGTAACGTTTAAAATTTATACGCCCTTTATTTACATATAAAATACCAAGAAAAAAATCTTTTTTTTCTTTATATTTTTATAGTATTTTATTTTATCTTAGCTAGTCTAGTTATAGTTTTTCTCGTAAATGAGTGAGTTAAAAGCAGTTTGATATTGCATTCTTTTTAATTCAAAATGTTTTATTTCATATTCCAGTAAATAAAAAACTTTGATTAAAATTTAAAAACATCGACGACTACTAACCGGTTGAATGATGTGGTTGGCATAATTTAAACCAAATATCTTTAGAAATGCCGTAGGAAATAGTTTTCTCTTTTTGTATGGACCGACACGATAAGTATAACGATCAGAAACGCCTTAAAGTCCAAGGTCACCTTGCGACCCACCAAAAATCACTGCGACTTTCCCCCTCTGCGCTTTGGTGCAATATATCACGTCTGTCAGCGTTCCGCAATAATGCATTGCTTCCGGAATGAAGAGGCGCCCTCTCACTCACGGTGTGGCGGGATGAGGGAGGCAGTGTCGCGTGCATTCTGTACCCGCAAGCACGTAGCCTTCGTCTGCATAGAATTTCCGCGCGGGAGATCACAGTTGAGCGGGAGTGACTCGATCTGGTACGCGGTCTGATGTTTCGCGCGCTTTCTGTGGTGTCCTGTGCGTTAAGATTGTTATTTATATGAAAACTTGTGGGGTAAGGAAATGTTTTCTTAATTTTGAATCGATTATTGTGCATAATACCATTGAACATTTCGACTTATGCTATAGTCGAATGTCTCAATATTTACGATACGTTTGCAAAAGGCTTGGAAAAGTTAACGAGAAACTATACATGCAAGTCATATGTTTACATCGATCTACGTATTTCACTTTTCATTCTTTGGTTTTAAATCGAAACGCTAAACCTGTCGCAATAAATGCAGCAATTATTTGTTTTTGACATAACTTCACGAAAGTAACTTATTAAATCCACTCTAAATAAAAAAAATCCGCGACAACTAAGGAACAACATTCTTCACAAAACTTTATATATGTTATGTAGCTGTATCTCTGCACGTGTTCTCTACAAATTCAGTTTCTGGAACCAACTTCGTACGATACAACATTCCCACTCGGAACTAACTCGGGAACATGGGAAACGTTCAAACGATTTGGATGCATACTGATTATATTAAAACGTTGAATATTCAACCGGAATGGATAGAAAGCTGAGCACTGCAAATTTTAATTAAAAAAAGCAAATTGTTTTATTCTCATTTGTTATTCAGCGGGACGGTCAAAGCAATGTTTTCAACAAAATCCACGTTCATATTAGAAAAACATTCCCGGTAGCCGAAATGAAAGGGGGCCCAAAAAAAAAAACTATGGTACGGAACGGGAATATACGGACCCAAGAATTCGATAATTTAAATTTTAGACTTTCACGCGTTCCTGAGACAAGCGGTCGTGATAGACAAGCAGACAGACAGACGGACTGACAGAGGAATAACGAAGTGATCCTAAAAATGTTCTTTTTTCTTTATGAGGTACGGAACCCTAAAAATGACATGGTTACTGCAAGTTATATATAGGAATCACATATTTCAACCCGCAGCTCGTCTATCTGATCGAGAATACAAATCATAATTATTGTCATATTCTGTATCCAACCCCTTTTGATGGACAGCGAGTGATCTATTTTCTAGGGGCATATTTGCCGAATGAGATCCAATATTCCAAGAGGTCACGACATTTTTGGTCACGATAAGGTAAATGGATGAATCTGGGTTCACATATTAGACACCAACCCTGTGATGCTAAATATATCGGTCTGCCCATGCCAAGTGGTTGCGTTATTTAGATTGGCTATATAAAATAGATGCTGGTATGTACCTGCTTATGAATATACTGATTGCCTGGAAACATTGATACCTATTATTTATACTACAATAACCGGTCGGTTTTTAATTAAATACTTCAATATACCTTAACTTATATCTGTAACCTAAATCGCCTATAACTACGAAATGCAACCAAATAATTGTTCAGCTTTTGTAATGCTAAGCATGTATGTACTGCTACTTTCATGTTTCGTTAATTGCATCCATTTACCTTATCATATATATTTTTGTCGCTACAACTAGTTTTTCAGGCACATTATCTACGTAACGCAAACACTTGGAACAGGCAGACTGGCACATTTAGCTTCAGAGGGTTGGTCTTTATCCCGTGAACCCAGTTTCAGCCATTTACGTTATTGTTACCATTTTTGTCGCGACCTCCAAGTCTACAACGCTCAGCAAATACGTGAAAGCCCACTTTTACACTCACTTCTCTACTCACGAAGATCTCATAATGGGACTACGAATGCGATAATTAGGTATCGATATGCCTATAATAAGTTTAAACATTAAAGTAAACAATGATATCGGACTATCTACACTTTGACTTCGTCGTTACAAATATGCGAAATAATTTATAAAAAAAATATAAACCCTGCAAGTGCGAGTCGAGTCGCGAACTGAGAGTTCCGCACAATTTGTATCACAAATAAACGATTTTTGGATTTTTTATTTCTTGTGTCGCCAGCTAAATTTCATGATTCTAGGTCAACGGGAAGTAGACTATAGTTTTTTCATTTATTTGCAAAAATTTGGAAATATGGGGCATGAATGGCCGTATTTTTTTAAATATTAACTTAATTCCTCTACGCGTTCCTGAGAAAAGGGGTCTTAGCGGACGGGCAGACGGACAACGAAGTGATCCTATAAGGGTTCCGACGAACGGACTTGAGATGAACGGAACCACTATTTGTTATCAGTGACGGAACCCTAAAACGATACTGCTCAGTTTGGAGAGAGAGGCTAGCGGTTTCAGTTCGTCGCGAAATGTCAAAGGTAAACTTTGTGCTAACGTAAACTGTTGTGCCGCACTGGGCTCCGATCGATGTATACCATCGACGTATTATATCGATGATGTATACTATACTTAGGCTGAGATAAATAGTCGTAACAGAAACTAAGACTAACGAAAAGTAGTAGGTACTTTGTGACGTCAATTTCCATCAATTTGCGATTTCGTCCATACAAAATGTGTCAAAGTGACGTCACAAAGTACTACTTTTCGTTAGCCTTAGTTTTTGTTACCACTATTTATGTCAGCCTTAGTTACTAACTAGAATTTAGTTACGTCCGATAGGACACTTCGTGAGGTTACAAATAATGCACTGACTTCTTTTATTTTACCCCTACTATTGTGTGTGATTCCTTTTTCACGACAACACTCATTCCTTTTTAGGGATCCGTACCCAAAGGGTGCCAACGGAAACCTATTACTGAGCCTCCGCTGTCCGTCCATCCTTCCGTGCGTCCGTCCATCTGTCTCTGGGCTGTATCTCATGAACCTTAATAGGTAGGTAGCTGAAATTTTCACAGAGTGTGGTATTTATTTTGCTGCTATAACAACAAATAGGTCAAATAAAAAAAAATATAAATTAAAGGGGGGGTCCATACAAAAATCGTGGTTTTTGTGTGTTAAATCTTATACGATGGTACGGAACCCTTCGTGTGCGAGTCTGACTCGCATTTGACCGTTTTTTTAACTCACAATAAAAATAACTCTTGAAAATATACTTAAAATCACAAATTACCTAAGCAGTCAGGTACGTACACCGACATCACCGTAACCGCCACATATTACCCAAATACATTTTCCTTGCAAATGCCAATGACTGGCGTGGCCTTTAGTGTGATTCGCTTCGTACACTCTATCAATCGCGGGCAAGCGAGATCTGCGAACAAAGAAACGATTCAATATATTAAAGGAAGGGAAAATCTGCGAGATAAGCTTGACTTTATATAAAAGCTCATTGTTATTGCGGAAACTATGAGTGGTCAATGTCTGCCCGTGAACTCTGCATGTTATCCATCTCTGCAACCGAACACAACTCTGACAGTTCTGTTTGTTGAGAATATAAATAGAAAAATCAGTCAAAGATTTCCGGCGATGCGTTAGGTGTGCAGAATAATGTAGATTCTACAAGTTACTCATTTAAGGTGGCCCATCCCGCTCATCTCCCCATACAAAAGGGGAAAGAAGATCACGCCCATATTTCTTGTCAGAGATCCAACATTTTGCTCAGAATAGCTTTATTTGATCGAACTAGATGTCTGATGACCATTGGCATTGTAAAATTGTGTTTGGTTTCTAAGTTATAAGGTCCGAAAGTTCGCATTTTGCGCGCGTTTTATACAATAACTTTGGAGGTGGATTACGCAATGATAAAGTAAAAACATCTTTAAAAGATTAGTCATCAGATTATTTAATCAAGATTTATAGTCTATTTGGTTTTTGTTCGATTTTTTACTACAGCAGTCGTGGTTTACTTTTAGCTATAAGTCGTTTTGAAATTAAAATTTTCGTAAATCTTACCAAATCATACACTATGCACATTGTCTTTTTTGTGGACATGTTGCATCTTCCTCATCACGGAGCCTGTCTTATTTTTTGAAACAGAGAAGGTCCCAGAGGGCAACAGCACGGTTTTGTACCGTGCCCGCGAATGAGTTAGGGCCGCCGGGTTGGGCCACCTTAATTTAATTTGTTTTCACTTCTCTGGTAGTCAAACTACATTACAGCACGCATTAACGCACGAAAGGAGAGCAAAGTACAATCAAGGGCAACTTTGGTTGAAAACGTCACTTTTTAGGGGCATAATGGAAGGGAGCACAGAATATTCCGTGGAAGGGAGCTGAGTCAACTCACATGCGGTTCACTAAAAGTGGCGCGTTTCAACATTGTTCAACTGACGCGGTTTCCTGCAATCGGGCCTTAGACGCGGCCTCCTGCAATCGGGCCTTAGTGACGCCACAAACTGATCGATCGCTCTGCGTTCTATGTGAAGAAGAACTAGCAAATAAAAAAAAATTTAAGTAGAATGAATTGAAAAATTGAACGTCGTTTTTTTACATTTAAACATTAACGAGACTTTAAATTTTGTAGTTTATTTATTAATATGATTGATAGTCAAAATGATGCAGTATAGTTTTCATACAAACTTACCAATTTCTATAAAATAAGAATAAACATCACGAGAGCCATTTCTGGCCCTCGAGCACCGATGTATGATCAACTTTTTTGAAATATAAACAAGTGCACTACGGGTAAAATTAAATTCACGCAAGCTTTCCCGTACATTTTTGATAAAGTTTATTGTGTAGTTACAGCCGTTTTCTAAAATACCTGCATATTTTATGAACAGTTTCTGTAGACAAGTACCTTTTCCTTCAATCGGAAGTATATACTTTGTAATGTCTCCTATTTTACATCGAAAACTAGATAGGAAAATATGACTTAAGATAACCGCAGCAAGATCATAAATCAAACCCATTTCTATACGTACCTAATATTACTCAATGCTGCGAAGATAATAATTCTTCAAAGCCGCTTGGAAAAAAAGGAATCTATACTTCTATACTTCTATATCTATACTATAACATAATAAAGCTGAAGAGTTTGTTTGTTTGTTTTTTTGTTTGAACGCCCTAATCTCTGGAACTACCAGTCAGGTTTGAAAACATATTATTAAATTCGATAGCCTAATTCTTAAGGAAGGCTTTAAGCTATTGAACATCACGTAACGACCCTTAGGAGCCGAACAAAAAGAAAAATAGTCAGAGGGCGCGGAGCGAAAACGAAATAATAGCGCGGCGAGGACCGTGACGGCGGTGGCCACCCGGCGAGGACCGAGTATTGCCGAGTCGAGCCGAAGGTAACAACGCGCGAGCGCGCGAAACGGCAAACAGCGTTGCCGATAACCACTCCTCCAATTCCCCAAAATCGTTCTTAGGATTCCCGGAATTCCGTAAGAATCCGGAATAGGAACCAAATTTTCATCGAAAATTTCGAATGACCAAAAAAAAGGTCGTGCAGTCGACGGCCGTCCGAACAACTTTCGGGAGAAGATGAAATCCAAAGTTGCCCCGATTGCTTTAATGTTCGATATATTTTTCGAATGAGCAAAGAAAAAAAGGTAAATAAAAAGGCCAAAAAACTAAATTCCCCACGGATTGGCCAATTCCCCGCAAATTTCCCAACGCTTGCATTCCCCACCATTTTCCCCGAAATACCTCAAATTTCCCGTGATTCGGGGAATCGGGGAGCGATCGGCGATCGGTTCCCGCGCCGCCTCAGTCAAGACGTGCAGTGGCGCTCCGTGGTCGTGTGGTACACGGATTAGTATGAGATTTTTTACGTAAATTCTTTGTATTCTTTCTACCAACCCGCGCAGTATGCTAACTTAGCGACAGCCGTTCCTAGCTACACGCATTTGTTTGGGCTTTTTAGGTTGATTGTTTAAACGCGTATTGTTAAGATATTACGGTTTCAGTTGAATGGTTTCTTAATTTTTGTTTGGTAGATTAGTAGGTACTAAGCCAAGCGCGGCCGTTCGAACTTTCACGGGGGATACGAAAACCATGCCGGCCAGCCAAGTGCTCTTTCACCCCATGTTTCAACGACCCCGAGGGACTTTGGGGGAAATCAATCGGTATGGAGTCGATTCCATAGTTTAGCGACCCTATAAATAAAGGATCAAAAGGATAGGATGGTATTTATTTTTAAGTGTCGGCTGGGAATGGGTGCTGCGGCGCGGCGGCAGCGCTTACTTTTACTAACTGTACCGAAGTACGGCTTGGTATTTCCCCCAACTTTAGCACTACTTGGCATCACGCTAAGTCGCCGGAGGTGCGACCAATAGAATAAAATCCTTGAGAACCAATTACTCGATTTAGACGTGGATTGTATCTACGTCTAGCCTGATTCTACTAAAAACTTATAGGCTACATAATATAACGCTTCATTACCAGAAGGGTAAGTAGTGAGTGTTAAAGTCTTATAACTTGCGAACCACTTACCTGATTTATGTAGGAGGAGCAGTCAGGTTCGAGATGGGTTACTGTTTTCGATGTTGAGGCTGGCTGTGGTGAACTTACCTACGTTACACTTTACTTACTAGGTAGGCAATGTAGCAGTGAAAGTGCAGAAAGGTTCTGGCGGCAAATTTTTTTTTTAAATAGCCACCAAACGTCAACGAAGCTCTAAATGGGAATTAAATTATTGCATGTTTCTCATTAAATCATGCTATTTCGGCTCGATCGATCTTGATTAAATTTGGTGCATGGATACATTGTCCTGGACCAGTTTGACCCTATTTTGGACCAGTCATGTGGGCTACTTTTTATCCATGAGATAATTTAGCCGACACTAACCCGAGCGGAGCCGGGTACCGCAGCTAGTAACCGATAAACGTTTTAGCGCATCGTCGAAAAGTGGAATAGAAATCCTCTCAACAGCGAGGGCGGGCGGCGGAGCACTTCTGATGGATGGACTCGCATCCACAGCTCGCATCCGTAGCTCGTGGCGCCGCGTGCGACGGAATCACACCACGCCCACGCACGCGATCCACTCCGCACATGTAGGCATTGAGTAAGGAAGGAAGGCAGTGGCGACCAAAATTATTTCGTATAGCGGCAGAGCGTGGTAATTTTATTTTACATCATTTATTTTCAGGCCTTTAGCAGCAACTAAGATACAAATAGAAAACAAAATCATTGTATACAAAGCCAATAAAAAAAACAATTGAAATATAGAACAACTGCTATTAGTGGCTCTCTGAGCTGTCGATCTCGTAATAGTATGTCTTTGGATAAAACTGAATAAATTGTTCACCGCGCACCTCAAAAAAAATCCTATTATTTCTCTAACTTTCTACTTACCTAACTTTTCTTCTAGATTTTATTCTAGAGGTACAGTGATTTTAATAGATACGAAACTTTTCATTGAAAACGTAAATACATAAGAATGGAGACATTACTAAAGCTGGAAACCGTTTTGACACAGTTAGAAAACGTTTAAATGTGGCCTACATTTAAAAAAGGAAGTTAAATATACAGTAACATTTCATGTTCAAGGTCAAGTAACACTCGGTTAGAGTAACTAATTTACTAAGTTTCCTCTATTTTAACGTTGCAAGACGGTGGTTTTTATCGGAATTACAGTTAGATTCACTGTATTTTTTTCTGTGGGTAGGCGGCAAGAAAAGTTTACTAAAGTAATCATCTCAACAATAATTTAATTAAAAATTAACATATCAGCTTTTTTTATATTTTGAGCTTGATAATACTACTGTCCAAAGTGTCAGCTCCTTGTGGATATGTGGGTTGCTTGATGTAGCACTTAATTCGGCTGCATCCCCGTTGGTTGTTTGTCTACCATTTAACTTCACTTTTTACACTTCACTTCACTCCTAACTTAGCCAGTGGTTCACCATGATGTCTCCGAATCCAATGGAGGAGCTCCGGAAGCTGGAGGAAGTCTTTAAGGAGGGCTTGAGCACCCTCGGTGCTCGCCTCGACTCCTCGGTGTCGGCAGCTAAGCCTGCTGATACCCCTTCGTCATCAGTGCAGAGTGACGTCGCCCAGATCCGTCAGGACTTCGAGCAGTTTCGGACGCTGATGTGGGGCGCTCTCGGCCTAGTGCGGCGACAGCTAACCTCTCTCAGCGAGCAGATGGACGTCCTGGAAACAAAAAGCAGGAAAAAGGTGCTGTTATTTCATGGTGTGAAGGAGGAAGTTTCTGATGTGAAAGAAGCTATATTGGGCACAATAAATAAACTGGAATTACCTGGAGTCTCGGCGGAAGATGTACGTCTGTGTCATCGGCTGGGTCGTGTGCCAGCAACCGAAGGTCGGAGTCGTCCCGTATTGGTGCGGTTCGCCCGATTAGAGACACGGTCGCTCATCTGGTCGAAGAAGACCCTGTTGAAAGGCACTGGTGTTTCAGTGTCGGAGTTCCTGACGCCAGTGCGGCAGAAAATATTTGCCGAGTCTCGCAGGATCTTTGGCGTCTCTAAATGCTGGACGCAGGATGCCAGAATATACGTCTTGCTACCGGACGGCACTAGGCACATGGTTGGAGGCGAGGAGCAGCTTCGAGCGCTTTCGGTGCGTATGCAGACTGATGCTGCTCAAGATGCGAAGTCTACGTCTTCAGCCGGCACATCCGCAGCCAGACCTGCCAGCAGCGACTTTGGTGGCGCCTCGCGCGAGCTTCGCAATAGGGCCCCGGCGAAGGGCCTTAAACCGAAGGCTAAGTAACTGCGCCGTCTTCGAAGTGCAAACATTCGTGTACTTATTTTGTGATTTCAATTCACTAATATTACTGATAGCCAATGAACGAACATATAATTTTCTGTACTCTGTGCTTTAGTTACTTTGACATGTTTACTTATGCTGCTTTGTTTCAATATATTGTTTCCGCATGGAAAGGCAAAGGCCTTCGCTATACAGCCTTCTCGTACGTATTCATATTCTTTATGTATGTTTCCGCTTTTGTGTTTCTTGGGCTGTTCGATTTACGCTATATTCACTTACAAAATAATCCGTGTATGAAAGATGTGTCTCTACTAAATATACTGAAAGAAGTGTGTTTGTCACATAAATTACCGAATTGTTAGACACCTTTTGATATGAATTGCTCATCTTCACTGTTGCCTGCTGTACATATTTCTGTCGGATTATCCCTGAATGGAAAGCGACTTAGCTACTTATTTGTTTCTAATTTTTTTACTGACTGTTTTCAGTGTGATCTGTACTATATTTTATTTTTCTATTTTGGTGCTTGGCGAACATGTTCAATATGTGCGAACGTAATAATGTTATATTTTACATATGTTTTATGTCTCTTATTTATTTCTTTTGGCTACTTAGTTTATTTTGTTTAATGCTGTTACACGTTATGTTTTGTGACTGCAGTTATGTCGTTGTCTATGTTTAAGTTTCACCATGTTTACTCTGCTCAAATTTATTGTGAAATCGACTGTATTCTCTCATTACTTATGAGTTTCTTACTTGTCAATCAACCAGCGGGATGCAGTGACAGGTGCGGAAAGGCGCAATAATTAATTGGATTTAAGCGCTTTCTGCAGATATTTTTTAACATTATTTATTATTATTAATTAGATTTATATTTATTATTTTGTATTTATCTTATATTTTAGTCTTAATCTTATAGTACTTATGTCCAATGATGACTCTGATTCTGAATGTTACTACTCTGCTAACTCATCTATTTCTGACAGTGATGATGCTCTGGATTCCCAACCTCATCTCGGTGACACACTTAATAATATTTTCTCCCAACATGCCAACAATTTTAATGTATGTCACATAAATGCTGAAAGCATTCCAGCTCATCATCCAGATCTCCTTGCGACCTTTACCAGCCAGCATATACATGCATGTCTTGTCTCTGAGACTGTGCTGAAACCAACGCTGCCTTCAACCTGTTACTCACTACCAGGTTTCCAATTGATACGTAATGATAGAACTAATAAAGGCTGGGGTGGTGTTGCCATCTACCTTAGAGCTAACATCTCTTTTAAAATTATTGATAAATCTCCTTCCGAATATTCTGGCTCTGCAGAATATATATTGCTGGAACTTTCACTCAATCTGTCCAAACTTCTTCTCTGTGTTTTTTATTGTCCTCCTCAAATTAATTATTTCTCTCAGTTTGAAATTATCCTTGAAAAATATGTCTCGGAATATCAACATCTAGTTATATTAGGTGATTTTAATACATGTTTAATTAAAGATGATTATCGGTCCCGTAAGCTTCAAGCCCTAACTAGATCTGTAAATCTAGAGATTCTCCCACTTCAACCTACTTATCACATTCATGACTCCCACTCACTTCTCGATTTGATCATAGTTTCTCAGCCAGATTTGGTAAGTGCTTTTGGCCAAAAAATTGCACCCGGTTTCTCTAATCATGATCTAATTTTTCTTTCTTACAATATAAAACCTCCTAAACAAAAAGCCCGTATTCTTCTACAGCGTAATTTTAACAAGATGGATGCAGACGCCTTGAGAGAGGATGCAAGTAACATTGATTGGTCGTATCTATTAAGTTCTGATAGCATTGATGAAAAGGTCACTATTCTGTCTACTGTGCTCACACAGCTCTATGACAAACATGCTCCTGTTCATCCTGTGCGTGTTAAGCATATGCCCGCTCCTTGGCTGAATACCGACATTCGCCGCATGATGGCAAAGCGTGATGCCCTGAAGCGCAAACATAAACGTGATCCTACCGAACATAATTGGGCTTTGTATAAATCTGCAAGGAATCGGTGTACACAGATGTGTAGAAATGCTAAACGCCGCCACATTAACAACTCCATTAGTGACTGCTCTCCTAAAGACATGTGGAAATTTTTACGCACATTAGGTGTTGGTAAGTCTTCATCTGCGGCAAATCACTCGATTGACCTTGATGGGCTGAACCAACACTTCTCATCATCTCCTGTTTCAATAGACCCCGTATTAAAAGCCAATACATTACGGCAACTACATTCTTCTCGGCTTGTTGATACAGATCCTTTCGTTTTCACCCAAGTTTCTGACTGTGAAATTAAAAAGATCATACTTTCTTTAAAAAGCAAAGCTGTAGGTCCTGATGGTATGAGTCGTCAACTACTTGTCCCACTATTGGATAATATTCTACCTATAATCTCACACATAGTTAATTTTTCTCTATCGTCAGGTAATTTTCCTGCTTCCTGGAAACAAGCATATGTCATTCCCCTCCCCAAAATTTACTCACCTGTTGAGTTCAAAGACTACCGCCCCATATCTATTCTCCCATTTCTCTCCAAGGTCCTGGAGCGTGCTGCTCACACTCAACTCACACAATTTTTAACACTTAATGATCTTTTAAGCCCATACCAATCTGGCTTTCGTCCATGTCATAGTACAACCACAGCCCTTGTCAAAATCACAGATGATATTCGCTTTGCCATGGATGATCGTCAGCTGACTCTTCTGGTTCTGCTAGATTTCAGTAGTGCCTTTAATTCAGTTGATGCTGATATCCTCATTGCTACCTTGCATTCTCTGAATATTTCACAGTCAGGACTTGATTGGTTTTCTTCTTACCTTCGGGGTCGTCGGCAGTGCGTCCGGGTGGACAATGTCACTTCACTTTGGTGTGACATCACTGCTGGTGTGCCTCAAGGCGGTGTGCTTTCTCCTCTTTTATTCTCAGTCTTTATTAACTCCATTGTTGGACTCTTTCTTTCTCGCTTCCATTTGTACGCCGATGACTTGCAGTTGTATAGGCACTTTCGACTTGATGATGTAATATCTGCTATCTCTCTCATGAACATTGACTTAGATACTGCTCTCGATTGGGCTAGTCGGTTTGGACTATTAGTCAATCCATCAAAAACACAGGCTATCATAATAGGCTCTCACATGATGTTGGCTAAGTTGGATCGTCAAAGTCTGCCTCCCATTGTTTTTGACGGGATTGCTGTCCCTTACAGCAAACATGTCAAAAACCTGGGACTCTGGATTGATGAAACTCTATCATGGAGTAAACAAGTCAGTGAAGTTAGTCGCAAGGTTTTCGGTAGCATGCACTCTCTCAAGCGTTTGCAAAACTTTATTCCTATCAACACTAAAATTACGCTCGTAAACTCTTTGTTGCTTCCCATACTTGATTATGCTGATATCTGCTATCCAGATTTAGATGAATACCTACTTAACAAACTTGACCGACTTCTAAACATTTGCATAAGATATATATATGGGTTGCGTAAATTTGATCATATTTCTAATTTTCGCGCCTCACTTAATTGGCTTGACATTCGTAAACGCAGAAATACCCATGTTCTTTCCCTTCTCTTTGGTTTATTGAATAATCCAGCTGCTCCTAAATATCTTACTGATAGGATAGAACTCCTCTGTGCTCATGGCCTACCTCTCAGATCCTCAAATAATTTGCTTCTTGCTATTCCGGGACATAGTTCTTCATTCTACACGGATTCTTTCGCTGTCAGCGCTGCGCGTATGTGGAACCAGCTTCCACTTGATGTACGCACATCTCAGTCAATTAATATATTTAAAGAGCGTCTTAAATGTCATTTCCTTACTTCCTGATTGTTTCTTGTCACATTGTTCTAAAAAATCAAGAGTATTTTTTTTCACACTATTTATCAAATATATATATATATATATATATTTTATGTGTAAATCTGTTCATATGTTCTAAAATAATATTTGTGTATTTGTATCTTAAATTTATTAATATTTTTAAGTGTATGTACATATTTGTATGTAATTTATTTTAATATATAAATCCTTATTTTTAGGTTAGTTAATATTTTCGTTAATTCATTTTGTTTTACGTTCATTTTTTTTGCCCGCCTCACTGCACCTCTCCTACATCTCTAAGGTTGAATGGTAGAGAATGCCTTATGGCATTAATTTCCGCCTTTTTGTACCGTATGGCTGCAAATAAAGTATTTTTTCATTTCATTTCATTTCATTTCATATTCTTTTTAGGGTTCCGTACCCAAAGAGTACCAACGGAACCCTATTACGAAGCCCCCACTGTCCATCCGTCCGTCCGTCCGTCCGTCCGTTCATCCGTCTGTCACAGGGCTGTATCTCATGAACCGTAATAGGTAGGCAGCTGAAAATTTCACAGAGTGTGTATTTTTTTTTTGGCCGCTATAACAACTTTATTAGGTAAAAAAAATTCTTTGTGTGCGGAATCCTTCGTGTGCGAGTCCGACTCGCACTTGGTCGGTTTTTTTCAATGCAGCATGCTCTATTTATTTTAAAGAAAAGTGCTCGAAATGCTCTAATTAGTGCTGATGGGCGTGGAATGGTTGACGATATCGAAACAATAATCTATAACCGATCAGTACATCGCTATATCGCGCCTGCATCGCTGTAATAAATCAAGACTTCGAAAGTGTGTTGAAGCCTGAGTCCGCTAATAGATAACTTCAGCATGCTGTGTGTTAGTATCATAATAGTAGGGGTGATATAAGCAATATATGGGCTGTTAGATAAAAAAACTAGGTAGATAAACACACATATGCAAATGTACCTTGTAAGCTTGTATGCGTGAGAAAGTGTGTGTTACTTTGTGAAAGAACCATAACCACAGAATAAGTCCATAACTTCTGCTTTACGTGCTATTTTTATGTAAATATTCCTCTATGAAAACGATACGAAACATAAAATTTTGTTTGACGCTTATTATTTGTTTGTATGTTAGGTACAGTCAACCAAAGGTTAAAGGATACACTTCTGGTTAAACGTAAAAATGAAAGGTGTTTAAATACAACCTCCGATTTAATGTTGTTAGGGGTTTGTTTACTCAGTAGCTAGTAGACATCCTCAACTATGTTTGAATCTATACTCAACCCTATAATTGTTTCCAAAAGTCAAAGTATTTCGACTGTTCATCTTTTCATTCAACCGGATGTGTATCCGAAACTCTTTGTTCGACTGTACAACAGATCCACTATATTTTCACGAGAAATCGATGGCTCTTCACGCAAACGTGTTAGATAATTTTAGAAACTCTCTGTCAAGTTATTAGATTTTATGGGTTCCGACTTTGTAACGAATCCTTCCTTTTCGTCACGTCCATACATCCGTTCATCCGAATGGTCATTAATTGTCAACGGTTTCGCTGAAAATTAAGGATTTTATAAAAGCAACAACAGAAATGTAAAATATTTCATGCCTTTTTGTCACGCAGGTCGACAATCTCCGTACCTACGTTAAACGTTCTTGGTCGAAAGTTTGGAATAGTGTTTTTTCGTGTTTTTTATCGTTAATTAGGTATTTGAAAACGCAAATATAATGTGCGTTTGTGTCGCTTCTATTTTTCAAACTGTAAATCGAAAATATGAAAAAAGTAAATAAATCACTTAAGAATTACTACCAATGCAAACTGGTTTAGAAGACCTAGGGAATCCTATTTTAGTTACTAAACAACCACTCGAACATTAATAAACAAACCCAGAGCAATGCCAATCTCGTTTCCACGCTACCATCATAGTTCATATAAAATTAGCAAATCGATTTTTTATTGAACACTAGCAAAATAAAACCGACCGAAAAATATATATAAATGTAATATCTGAATAACTGAATTACTAAAAAATATGTATACCTACGCGGATGCATTGTAAAATATCAGTCATTGGATATCAGTTGTGTTTTGTTGCTGACAAATCAACACTTAGTCAAATGCAATAAAAAAATTACTAATATAGACGAACATTTTTCTAGAAATAACACCCACAATACAATTACTCTAATTTTGAATAGGTTTTCTTAAATGGGGGCCATACTTTTCGGACTCTTATATACGGGCGTATTACAATCGCCGGCTTTAGTAAGCCTATATTCTTGGAATTCCGTGCTCCGGAATCAGTTTTTCAGTCGTGAAAACCAATTTAATAGAGGTTGTCAAAGTGATTTTCTAGATGGAGAAAATTGAATAATTGCAATACCGTTCAACGGAAACTTTCCATCGAGAAAATCGCTTTGACGACCGTTAAAAAAAATATTCCTGAACGAGCACGTAATTGCAAGAATAGGCCGCACATTGCGTTCAAGGTTTTTACAAACGGAAAGCTCGAGTGCTCCTTAACTGAAAATGCGTGACGCTGCGCTGAGAACTAAATCCGGCCAAATCCAGCACGCCGCACAGACGAGCCCACAGATAAAAAATAAGGTTTATGTGATGTGGCTCAGCCAATCAGCTGCAGATAAAAAGTGAAAGAAAACATTTAAAACCTTACGGATCTAGATTATACATTTTCAAATGTGTCTCTAGCTGAATTTTAATAAAAATTTAAGGAGGCAAACTATTCCTGAAAATTTAGTTAATTTCAGGTAGGTTACCTTTTTTGAGGTTATAGCCTTTTTTCAACCTTATTCAATTACCATCACTCCCACTAACGTTTATTTCATTTCAAATGAATGTCCGTTTTCTGGAAATTTACGATTTCCTGATTCCACGCTCGGAAACACGGACCGGTCAGTGCCAAATATAATTGATTGCCTTCCCCCAATCTAGACACAAAATAACACGAATACGTTTCGAGAACACATAAACATTTCCCATTCTAAACGCTCTCCCTAAATGATTTAACGGCCTGCGCCGAATAATGTCTGTTTGGCCAATGCTCGTCGGCGCTCGCTTGTTTTTGCAGTGGCGCGAGTGCCACGCTCGCAGGAAGTCGGAAGCTGCCTCTTATTATGTAGGTAGCGAAATGAAAGTCAATATTTCAGGCTACGCACAAGTCGCGTGGATGTTTTTTGGCCGCGGGCCAGCGCGAATAAAAGTTCTGTTTGCGACTGTAGATCTGACAATGGCAGGGGATGGGCCCGGCGACCTTCACTTGGACGGAGTGACACAATTTCAGAGGTTCGTAAACGTCAATTGCTTTAATTTGTAGTTTTGTTTTAGTCTCCTCGCAAATGGTAAGTGGTGCTTTTTGTACCCTATGCAAATTAAAGAGCAAACTGCGGTCGAGTTTAGGTATAACGCAGGGTTTTTAGGGTTCCGTTACCAAAGGGTGCCAACGGAACCCTATTACTAAGTCTGCGCTGTCCGTCCGTCCGGCTGCATCTCATGGACCGTAATAGGTAGGCTGCTGAAATTTTCACAAAGTGTGTATTTATTTTGCCGCAATTACAACAAATAGCAGATGAAATTAAAAACAATAAAAATTAAAGATAAAAATCGTATGCGAGTCCGGGTTTTTTTTCTCTAAACTCGCTGAAATAACACCTCATCAAAGAAACGTCATGTGAGTTTACGGTATAGGAAAATAATTAATGAAAATAGAAAAGGTAGCATAGTTTTTAAGATTGGTGTTTATTTACATTTGCAGGTGTAAATAAAAACAAATACGACAGTAAATTTATGCATTACTTGCATGCAATTAAATTGTTTAACATTATGGCAAGTTAGGCTCGTAAATAATTTATTATTTTTATACAACCAAAATCTTATTCACACCCCATTCAAAACCGCATAAAAATCGGCTTACGGATTCCATAACACCTATCTAAATTGCTCATAGTAGTGCATATGCTACGTCTTTTACAAGAATGAATTATAGGTCTTCATGTCTGTATTATCATTTTTATTGCAGCTCTTCTCGATCTAATATAAAATTCACACTTGCGTCTTGTTATTTACGTACGACTTACATAAACCGAGGCGCAAAAAATATATCGTTTTCCTCTCTAACCTCGCTTGTATCCCCCCACTCGTAAAATGAGATATTTTCACAGAACCCGGAGAATAGGTACATTTGGGTACACCCCCTTCCGACACACAGGATGTGTTACGGCATCACTGCCGGAACTTGGGACAGTTTTTTTTGGGGTCAATACATACAAATAAACGTACTGCCTTACTAATAAACATTTCTACCATCGCTATTACTCCGGTATTTCTAGCTAGAAGTACCAGAGAGCAAGAAATATCAGAGTAATAGCGATGTTTTTTTTATGTAACTGGACAAGGATGGCTGATACTAAACTGACCGTGAAATATTAGCCTCAAATACCACATGGGGAACTACATAGGTGCCGTGCCTTCCTTAGGTTGCTCGCCTACTGGATGGAAAACACGGACAATTTTCTTTGCTGGTTCGACCATCCTTCATTCAATGTGATGGTACCAACCCGGACCTAGTAAGTAAGGAAGGGGACCTACAATCCGAACCACGGCCAGCCCTAACGGTTGAAAGTGGTCACCCATCCAGAACCCAACCGCGCTCAGAGGTAATTCATCCAGCTAAATCGCCAGAGGTGCGACCAGTGGGATACAATGCTTATTAATGTAGAACCAATTATCTAGAAAATATCTACGTCTAGTCAGATTCTTTTCAAAACTTATAGGCTACATATTATAACGCTTCGATACCGTTTATCAAAGTTTATCATCACCGGGAGCAGCCAGGTTGGGATGGGTTACCGTTTTCGATGTTGAGGCTGGCTGTGGTTTGGAGTCCGCGTACAACTTTAGGTCTCCTTCGTTACTTACTTAGTAGGTATGCAATGTAGAAGTTCAAGTGCAGAAAGGTTCTGGCGGCACCTGCTTGTATTATTTTTTTTGAAAAATAGCCACCAAATATTTACGAAGCTCTAAATGGGAATGATTGAATGTTTCTCGACAAAAATAGTAACTTTGATTAAAATAGACATGTGTAGCTCCGGATAGAGATTCGCGTAAAATTATGGACACAGGAATAACTAAGTCGTTCTAAAACCTACCAAGTAGCTTGCAATTACTGAACTAGCTAAGTCCGTTGAAGAAATTAGCAAATATTGAAATGTTTGCCTCAATGATAATTTCTAAAATGAACATATTATACAAACATAATATTATGTCCTATATTCTAGTCCAAATGGATGAAAAGCTATGGGGACGACAGAAAATAAAGAAGTGTATTTGATAAATTCTGATGCATCAATCAGCAGTGTTGTTTATGCTAGCTCGGTTACTGGTGCGATATTTTATACACATTTCTGATTGGTGGAAAAAAATATTGAATCATATGCAATACGGGAATGGCGACCGAAAGTCATCCGTATAGCGGTAAATACACAGCTGTGATACACACTGATCGTAGCGCCGGCCAGTCACTTCGTACCATACTTTGGTACGAGCGTAGTTTTATTGCATACGTGTAATGTGTGTGTTTAGATTTTCACTGTTCTTCGACATATTATTTACCGTTAGAATAGTTTGTACGGATGACTTCATTGCCGAACGGAATTATTCGTCACTACCCTCATCTGCGGATGAACCTACCCACAGCTAGAATCTGCGCAGCCGACGACCTGCAGTTGACATCTGAGTGGACGAAGCGTCAGAGGTCCTCCAGGTCGTGTCGCGAATTCCGATGATGTCCACAGCGTGGTGGACGAAACGTTGTGCTTAATAAGTAAGCTGAGTGGTCAGTCTGAGTTCTCACCTAAATTGGCGTTTACGGCAAACCGATCGACTGGCGTTTTTCGTAAAAACGTCAAACTCCATACAAGTTTTTCCTAGATATTCTGTGGTTTAACTTCTTCAAGCTGTCAAAGTCAAATTCGGACTTCCGATTTGTATGAAAACGCGGAGTCGGCGTAAACGCCAACGTATTTACGGCAAACTGTTAAATCAAACTCTGACTCGCAAATGTTAGTTCTATTAACGCCCACTGCGCGCGCTCTTCAATTTCTCCATACAATTGAAAACGCCAGTCGATCAGTTTGCCGTAAACGCCATTTTAGGTAACAACTGGGACTTCAGGGTCTGATAATTTTTTATCAGTAAATGTTAAATAATACGTGTAATGTATTTTGAATTTCACAATTTCCAGTACCTATCGATATGGCTTTACGCGGTTTACAATAAGAGAAAGTTTTCAATATCGTTTTCGATTCGTGACAGAGCGTCTTCGTCCAAGCCTGCACCCCCGCTTTCCGCCTGCGTCCGCCCTCGGACAGCGTCCCGAGATAAGCAACACTACGTCGGGTGGACGCCGCTGCGGGTTGATCGCGTCTGCATTTCTCAGCGGCCGTCATCTTGCGAGGAGTCAAGTGTTTTGCCGATTTGGCGCTGTCTCAGTTTTTTGTGTCTCAAGTCGACGGGCTTGTAACGAGGTCCATCATTCGTCATGGTAAGCAAAAACGTATTTAATGTCTTTGTGCGAAGCTGGAAAATAATTCATTCAATCATGTCGTAATTCATAAAATAAAATAAGTCCTTTCGAATAAAAAAAGTGGTCACTCAAAAATTGTTTATGCCTATTTTTTGAGTGACTGGACATGGATGGCTAATGCCACACCCAGCGTCATCATCGGCCCATTGCACCGCATTCCCGAAGAAATTGGGTGCCATGCCAGGGCCCTCCCTTTATGACATGGTGAACCCCAAGGAACTGGATGGAAAACATGGACAATTTTTCATTGCCGTTTCGACCATATTTTGATCATTGTTTTGTATTTGTTTTTGCATGTATGTTTGTATTTGTATTGTACCAATCCGGTTGGCAAGTTCATAAAATATAGCATGGGTCCTGTGATCGTTATCGAAATCACGCATATCAAGTTTCGTATTTCTTGACAAACAAGTTTACGCGTGATACTGGCATGCTTTATTGATTGCTGACGTCCCTCGGAAACTCAGGCAAATTTGAAAAGTCTAAAATATCCTTTCTTTTTACATTCGAAATCAAGATACATAATTTATTATAAATTTTTCATGCAACCTCTAAAAAGAAATCTATTAAAAAACCCAAAACTCAAGTTTTAATTTACGGACTATAGTGGGGAAGCTTTACATGGATTCCGAACCATAGCAGAGCTCGTTTCGCAACGAAATGCCCTAATCCAACTCAGAAAGAGATTTAATGATTTTTTGACATCGTTCTGGCCCGTCTTTGCTCGGTAGATATGCGAATTTTCAATACGCTTCCGAATCTATTCACCGCACACTTATTCCATCTTATTGGATATGTCTCTTTGGTTTACGACTCGCGAAGGACAATCATCCATCGTGGCTAAGGGCCGTCCGAAACGAGACGCCTGGATGCTTCAGATAATGCCTTGTTTACTTGAGACTCTCGTCCTTTTCTCTCTTCGTCTCTATCTCAGTTGGTGAACGCCAAACCTAGCCTAGCAGCAAAGGCCCTTGATATCTATGTCAAATCATATGGTAAATTCATATGGAACTGTTGTACTATTTCTCCGCTTTCGCATGGAATGAAATATGTGCAGGAAAATGTCAATTAGAATGTGTAGTATCACCTTAAGATACCAGAGGCGTATACGCTCAACTCCTTATACAGACGTGGCAAGAAAATCATGCCCATATTTCTTGTCGGAGATCCAAAAATATACTTAAAACAGCTTGTTGTAGCAAAACTAGATGTTCGATGACCATTGAAATTGCAAAATTGTATTTGGTTTCTAAGTTATAAGGTCCGAAAATTCAAAATGTTCGCGAAAATGTTCGCAAAATAATTTTGGTCGTGGATTACTCAACGATAAAACAAAAAACTCAAAAAATATCTTAGTCATAAAACCTTGCTTGTTCCATGTATATTCAAATCAATTTCTTGTTCTCAAGAGAGTTTTATTGTTATGTAAATAAATGATTTATATTTCTTTTTTCGTATTCCCTTTTTGAAATGCGAAACAAGATTTCAAGTTTTAATATCAAACTGAAATAGATTATTGTCTGCACGTATAACTCTACAATTTTATTTTTAATTGACGGTTTTCTAAGTTTTCTTTGGACAAAATTTCCATAGTTGGGAGAAATCTTTTATTAGAAATATTTGTATTATATCCTAAAATATATTTATTCTTTTTTCGCCTACAGTCAAGCAATTAGTCTATCTAATAGCATGGAGGTGAACCTCCATGTCAAATAGACACTCTTATTTTTTTCCCCTTTCTTTTTTTATTATGGATCGCCTAGCAATAAATTTGGCACTTTCCTTAATTAGGGATTAGTGTTTGTGCCCATGAGCGTTTGGAAATATCCGAGCTATGTAACGAATGCCATGCAGGCCTATAGCTTCAATTAAGGTGGCCCATCCCGCTCATCTCCCCATACAAACGGGGAAAGAAGATCACGCCCATATTTCTTGTCAGAGATCTAATATTTAGCTCAAAATAGCTTTATTTGATCGAACTAGATGTCTGATGACCATTGGCATTGTAAAATTGTGTTTGGTTTCTAAGTTATAAGGTCCGAAAGTTCGAATTTTTCGCGCATTTTATACAAAACCTTTGGAGGTGGATTACGCAATGATAAAGTAAGAACATCGTAAAAAGATTAGTCATCAGACATAGCTTATTTAATCAAGATTTATGAACTATTTGGTTTTTGTTAGATTTTTGATTACAGCGGTCGTGGTTTACTTTTAGCTATAAGTCGTTATGAAATTAAAATTTTCGTAAATCTTTCCAGATCATACACTATGCACATTGTCTTTTTTGTGGACATGTTGCATCATCCTTATCACGCAGCCTGTCTTATTCTTTGAAACAGAGAAGGTCCCAGAGCGCAACAGCACGGTTTTATACCGAGCCCGCGAATGAGTTAGGCCCGCCGGGTTGGGCCACCTTAAGAAACAAACTTATCTTAATCTGGCTGCATATATTAATAGTGAAATAGCCAATTATTTCTCCACAATAATGAATAGAAAAAACTTGTTTTTAGGTCAAAATTCAGCCTCGAATAAAAAGAAGAGTGGATTGTGCCAAACGTGCACACTTTGGCAAACTCTTACAAAAAATACGCCTTGGATTGTCCCGCCTAACCGTTCCAAGGAGCAAAGGCTACGGAGATGAATGACATTACTAAGAGTGCTTTACCGTCTTGAATCTCTGAGATTTAGGCGAAGGGAAATCGTGCTGGATGCGTAAGTCGAGCCGAGCTAAGATACTCAATACAAATTAAGGACCGCAAATAAAAACAAATGATAAATTATGTAGGTAGTTATACTTGTTGATCAGGACAATTAATCTGAAGCCGGAAATGTTGTAAATTTTATCGATTATTTTTGTTCGGTGAGGCTTCGCACTGGAAGCACTAATTATTATTATTATTATCTATAACCAGATGACTCCTGACGGACGTGTGACGGAATTTAAAAACTAAAATACACCACAGAATAACGCAACTCGTGCTATCATCCCATAGTAGTGCGCGCTGTATGGGATGACAGTTCGGATTTAGGTATTCTTTGACGGGGCCTAATAACAAAAAAAAACTTTTGGTCCGAACGCTACGAAGCTTCACAAGATCACCCGCTGGGCTGATCTGAAGGTTTTTTATCTATAGATTGTTAGATAAATATAAAACACTAATATATGTTATAAAGTGTACATAATTCTATATGCTCAGGAAATTATAGAATTACTCAAAGATTAAAGATGAAGAGATAAGCCTTTCAAACCCGAAACGCGTCAAAATTTCTCATAAATGTGTTACTTTCCTGTGCTATGTACTTCCCTATCTGCATTGCAAGGCGTGCGTCATTCTTGTTTGTACAGAAGAGATATGGGAAGAGTTTGCGTGCACAATTCTTTCTACTATCGAATCAGGCAGTCTAGAAACAGAATTGGATTAGGTATCTACCTATGCAAATAAATGGCGACCATTGCAAACAATCGATCGAATGCTGGAGATAGAATAGGATTCCAGGCGTCTTATCCGAGGCCGTTGGATGGCGGCACGTGCGATGTGCTTTTCTTTCGTCCGCTCGTCCAGATGGCACTATTTCTTCCGAACAATAGCGGCCGAGTAATACGACACGTCTCGCTTCGGATGGGGCACACAGTGTTATTTGTGGATACCTACGATTCTTCTTTCGTACTTCCTATTACGCTTTCGTCGTTGTTTACTTTGGAGCCAAAATGATTTACTTCTGTTTTTTTGAAGAATCAAACTAACGGAGTGCCATTATGGCTCAAAAGAACTGAAGTTCTGTCTCAGTGTTCTAAACTATTGACCGATGTTGAGCTAGTTTCGCCAATTATGTTTGTAGGCACACGGAATGAAAGACCCATCTACATATTGATAGAGCCCACTAATGAAGGAGCTCATTTTAGATGTTTTCTTTCACCGTACATATTTGTGTTAGATAAATGCAATAGTCATAGAAGAAGAGATAAGAAGGCGACTCACGTCCGCGGGTATGGAACCATCGTCCAACGGGGTGGACGCATGAAGTACTCCTACTATTTCCCTAAACACTGACTCTTATAAAATCTAACACCTGGCATCTGCCTGTCCGTCTGTCCCTCTGTCTGTCCCGGAAATAGCTTAAGATGCACAAAAAGATGGTCACGATTTTGCTTGGTCCTGTGTCTGAAGAAAATCTGGTTACGTTTTTTATAAATTGAAATAAAATGATAACAAAATAAGTCGTTAAACAGAACTACATACACCTAACGCACTTACCCACTTTCACAGGCACACATTCACAACTTCATTAACTACATATCCTTTTAATATTAGGTTTCAAAGAAATAAAAAAACACTCTTGTTTAATGATGTAAAGTAGCCTTTAATTGATAGGAAGAATTTATATACAAAGAAGTATTTGTATACGAACTGTATCAAAATCAGGTAAACTAATTAAATTAATAAATTAATTTATTTCTTCACACATATTCGCTTGAGCATACAACTACGCAAGAAAAGAGTAAATTCACATATTTATTTCTAAAAATAATTCATTCTTAGAAAAGTTACCTAGTAATTGTGATGCAATCAGTATGACTGCAGCCTACAAAAGAATAAATTTTATATGTTTATACTCGGATTACAACCCAATGTCTTTTAAAATACTTAGTCCGCTGCCTACAATTCAGAATGTATTCTTTTGTAGGCTGCAGTCATACTGATTGCATCACAATTACTAGGTAACTTTTCTAATAATGAATTATTTTTGGAAATAAATATGTGAATTTACTCTTTTCTTGCGTAGTTGTATGCTCAAGCGAATATGTGTAAAGAAAAAAAAAATAAATTAATATAATTACTTTAAACGATTTTGAAACGGTTCAATTAAAGGCTACTCTACATCACGCTAAATAAGCACGAGTGTCAAATATGACAAAAATCTGGAAAACCTGCTTATTTTTTTTATCGGTCTTTAATGCGATCGGAGCCACGGTTATCTACATGTCAATCATAATTACCGATCATCGATTCGATTTACGGAAATCGTGCCATTCGTTGGGCGGGCGGAGTCACCAAACCGCCCAACTTGGCACATAACATGACGCCTTGGTTACGTGATCAAATTATCTGCCCTACTTTTTCTAATTTACGATACGTCTTGCTTCTGATGTCACAATGAGGAACTGTACATATTATTGTGATTATGTTAGTGTTAGTAAAATGAAGATAGCTTTTAATACGGTGACTTTTTTCAAACAGAATATTTTACATAAGATCACATGAGACTAGTCAAGAGTTTGCTGTTCACGAATGTATGTATAATGTTCTCTGTGAGCTAAATATATAAAGAATTATCTATTAACCACTGTAAACTAGTTTGTAAGTATAAAAAAATAATCCAGGTCGGTTCTTGTTTGTCAGAACAGGCAGAATAAGAAAAAAGATGGTGACGAACCAAAGTGTGTAATATACCAAAATCGAATGAAGAAAATAAAGAAAGACATTGGAATGCACTTGTATGCATACATGAAAAGTATGTATGAAAAGGCATGGTTCTCATTCTCACTCACTAACTCTACGTCTGACGCACTTCTATCTTCTTATAACTTGAAAATAACTTACCCGTTTTTGATACGTTTGATTATTTATGTAAATATAGGCTAATTTATCATAACTGAAATGAGCAAAGTCAGGAAAAACCGACTATATTAGTCCTTTAAAATTGTAAAACGTTCCCAAACATGTTTTCCATGAGATCTATCAAGCTAGGGCCTCCTCTTGAATAGAGGCCTATTCTAAAGTGGACCTGTTATGGAACATTTCACTAATCCGATAGGACACTCCTCCATCATCCGCGCTACAATAGCTGCGGCGCTCAGGTGCGGGAAATTCCTGGGGAAATTACTAAGCATACATTTTGCTTCTCAGGGGAAATATGGACGCATCCCTTACATAAGCTTTATCGGTAATAGCGGCTTATCGCGGATTTGTTAAATACATTAAATGCTAAGGATGTATTTAGGCTAAACAATTTAATGTCTTCATTGATTATTCTTGGAAATTACTTTCTGAATAATTAATTAGCATATCTTTATAGCAGGACGATTCACATTTTGGAACTGGATAAAGATGGGTACACTGAACAAAATTATCATTAAATTTAACTGTAATTCCACTGTCTTGCATCGTTAAAATAGAGCCAACTAAATAAATCGGTTACTCTGATCGGAAACAGTTATCCTTAACATTAATTGTTACTTCATCTTTTAATTGTTTTTTTTTAACTGTGTGAATAACTGTTTTCTTTTACTGCTTCCCTAACTGTGTGAAAACTGTTTCTAGCTTTAGTTTTTTCCATTCTTACTTACGTCTTATAGTCAGTACTATCCAAGCTGTTAAAATTCTTGTATCTCTTGAAACTGGACAGTAGCACGTCTAATTTTTAGTCATCCGTAATGTTAAATCAGTTTAGATAAACGTTTCAAAATAATCTGATATGTCACACGTGTTATTTTCACCAAGCGGTACTTTTCAATCGGTTAAAATAACTGTTTAATATTAACTGTTTTGGCTCCATAATGGATACTAACATAATAATGATGAATACATGAATAGTCATGAGAAATACTTTACCATAAATTACCGAATTTTAACTGTGCTAAAACAGTAAGCAGTTGCACTTTTTTTTCAAGTGCATACCACAAATTTTGCCATAATATTAATAGCCTAACACACCACATGAGAAGATCCCTTTTATTGATTGGCTACTTTGAACTGGAAGGAAGACAAGGACTATTTTAATTGCTGCTTCAACCATCTTTATTAGATCCGATGGTGCCAACCCAGGCGGAAAAAAACTCTACCACCTTAATAGGTAAGGAGGGCCTACAGTTTTACTTTGAACACGAACCACGGCCAGCATCGTAACGCGTCCGCGCGGAAATTTCCTAATTCTGTGGGAATTTTCTGGCTTTATTCAGGTGTCGGCAAAACAGAAATAAAGTCTGCAGTGCGGAAAGTGCAAGCAGATTATTTAGGAAACATTTCGCCCGACGGAAACGTCAAAAGCCAAACATCCTCCGGACGGCCGAGTTGAGTTAACATTGTTATGACTGAGCGGCTCTAATTGCCGCCAGCTTCTGTGCATTATTTATTTAGCCTAGCATGACCTCGGGTAAATGTTGGCCCGATAAACCGGCGGATGTTGGTGACTTTAATACTATGTACAGGCACGTCATGTCAGGGTTACTTTAGCTAACGATTGCGTAAACACTAGTACACAAGCTTAGACCCAGAATCAAAACTAGTAAGTTGTCTACCTCCGTGAATAGGCATTAAAAACGGATTAGTTAGTGACATAACTAGTTTTGCGGTTTCGCTCGTGTTAGTGTATATTTCCTATTTCTGTACTCCAGGCATGATGTTGTAATTTATTCTTGTCAGTAGGCCGAGCTGTTATACCTGACGACCGCCTAAAATTATATTTTCCATACCGATGCAAGGTAGCCTATGTCCTTTCCTTTTCCCCTCACAGCATTTTTGCGAAATTTCCTGATGAGTAGTTAAAGCAAAAAAAACACAGTTAACAGTCACATTAGTATAATCAAGCATAGCTGTTACAGCTTATACAGGTCAATGAGTAAGTACAACTAAGTCTCATGGCAAAAAAATCCTTTTCTCAGGTAAAATAAAACGTCTTCAAAGATAATGCTGAAATCAAATCAAACTTTACGAATTTCAACCAATTTTTTTTTCTAAGAACGCAAATTTCTGGGAAAAGAATAGACGTTCTATTAAAACAGATTCCGCATAAAAACCGAGGCTCAAGTGGACTTATGGCTCTAAGTACACTCACCCTGATGCCATCGAATCCCTCTGATTCCCGCGACCTTTGCTTAGAAAGCTTTTGCTAGGCTCTCAGCGTCGATTAATTAAGTCGGACGCCGCCTATTACTGAAGACAGTGTTTACATTAGCGGATACACATTTCCGTCGCAGATGTATAATCAATTTTCGATTTTAAATTGATTTTAGAAGATCAGAACCGTGTGTAGCTTCTTGGATAATTGAATTTGCGATCAGCAAATTCTTGCAAATCAAAACTAAATTGATGACAATATTCCTCCTACAATTTTCATAAAACTTGAAAATATAGTTTTTTCCATCAAGTGAAAACATACGTTGATAATCCAACGTTATGAAGATGTTAGAACATCTCCACGAAGAAAAAGTATCTGGATTGTGTATTCATTTTCAAGGCAAGGAGTAGAAAGCTAGAAAGGAGATAAAGAAACCACGACTGCCATGCAAAAAAGTGAACTAAACAGTCAAAAAGTTTATTAGGACGGGAATAACATATTGGAGAAAACTGGTTATGGTGCTGCCTCTACAACAAAAAAAAACAACAATCGTTGTTATGAATATTATTTCTGCCTAGAGAATGAGTATCATAATTGAATAAGAGAAATAGCTAATCTGATTGTCTGTAGCTGCACATCCCCTATTGTGTGTTTTTTTTTATTGGAGAAAAACTTCACTGAACTTATACTTTAATCGCAGTTTAATCGTGAGTCAACCTAGGGCTTGCTCTGATGCCAACTACCAATGTTTTCGCTGACAGTATAATGATTGGCAATATTCTATACCGCGACTGGCGAATGATCGTCATAATTTTTTGACAACTTTTCATTGCCGTTTCGACCATCTTTTCCTCCAATGCGAGATGGTACCAACCCAGGCGGGCCTACGTTTGAATGTCTAATTTTTACACTTAATGTGCGCAAAGAAGTCTCGTAAAGTGGTAAAAATCGATATTATATGTAGATTACCGGAGTGACTGGAAGATAATTTCAAATTATGGGTATAAAGCAGGTGGCGGAATTGGTAGACACAATGCCCGCGAAAGGGTTTCTTGCTGGTTCAATTCTAGCTTTCATAAAATGCAAAGTTCTTTTTACAGATTTCTTCCTTTAATCAATACGTCCTTGCTTAAGAACGGCCCGTAAGCTATGCTCCCCATACAAACGTAGTTTACTAATCATTTGGAAACCGCTATTCCAATTAAATTGATATTTAATATCTCATATGAGGTAATAAATATCTGTGTCTGCATGCTTTTGATTTTTTGAAAAATCCAAACCGAATGAAATGAATGCAAAAAGAAAATCTTCATACGATTTTAGTTTTCTCTGTGGTGTGACCCAGAATACATTTACCGAAAAAACAAAGGCATGCAGACACAGATATTTGTAGCCTAATATTAGATACCAAATATCAAGTAAGTTGGAACAGTGGTTTTCAAATGATTAGTAAACTACGTTTGTATGGGAGGCGAAATTTTCAGGTGCTTACGGGCCGACCTTAACGGTCGATTATGTATACATATCACATTCGATACATGCATGTATATTGTATTAGTCCATACGAAATATGTATTATAAATTGGAAAGTGTGTTTTGTTTGTCCTACATTCACTTAGCAACGGGGCAACTGATCAGCCTGATGTAATGAATGTTTGGTGGTCTGGAAAGTGATTGATTTAAGCTATAAAAAACAATTCAAATAAAATATTAATAAAAACATTTTTTTTGCCATGGGAGCCAGGTACCGGAGTTTTTGTTTTATGGAACCCGACGTGGATGGCTAATACCACACAACTTTCGTCATGATATAAGCCCCATATACCACATTCCCAAAGAGAATAGGTGTTCTACACTGAACCGGATGGAAAACACGGAAGGTTCTTTGTTCGGCTGTTTGTATTTTTCATTGCCGTTTCAACCATAGTTTCATTCAATGCGTTGGAGCTACTTATAAAGCTTAGTTTTAGAAAACATCGATAAACAAAATTTGATAATGGCTGTCCGTAATTTTACCTACCATATACCCTGTAATATGTCCCGTGACATCTTCATCTTGTTGATGTGGTAACGATATTTTAGTTATAGCTGGTGTAAACTGGTTAAATGGAAACAAAACAAAAAAATATATATCTAAGATTGCTACTAAATAATACAGGCATTACTTTACACTCTTTTTTTCCAGTTTAAATTTCCAGAATTATATTTTTCAAATTATAGCAAGAAAGTACGTTGGTAAAGAAATCTTGGAGAGAGAGCTTGGTGACGTGTTTTCATGTCGTAGAATCAGAATTGGAGACAAATTGTCTGTTTAGTGCGTTAGAGGCATTAAAATTTGATAGGACAGCGCCACATCCAGGTGGCGCAATCTTCAATCTTATTGTGAGGGGCGTCGGCTGAAATAATTGTGGTTGGTTACTTTTCGTGTCACAAAGAATACTACAGAAGATATATTATGGGCAAGGTTTACTAGCTCACAAAAATTGAACGCGACTTTTGGCGAGCCGCAGCCATATAATTTGCCGCAGCTCGTAGCTTTAACAATAACTAGAAAGGACTCTGAAAATTTTGTGGTATTAGCCATCCATGTCAGGTTGCAAGCAAAATGTAACAGGGGCTGAACAGGCGTAAAATGTGTTATAATGAGGGAGGGAATTCCATCAACTCTGACCTATCAATATGATAGATTACTTCAAATATTTCTTTGCGAGGAAAGCTGTTACGATATGAAAAAATCAGATTGGTGCAGAATTGATCGAGTCATTATTTTATTTTATTACATTACATACACTGGTTTTTAGTAAGAAAAGAAGGGGACAGTTTTAAATGTTATTACCCCTAACCCCTTTAATTACACTTAACCCCAAATCAAGAAAACAGGAACCATCGTCTCAGTGGCATTAGGCCGGCAACAACACGATAAGCTCGATATATGTAGATGCAACGGCTAATATTTCACTTGACCGGGCTGGCTACAAATTAGGGGGCAATGTAAATTTGTGGCAACTTCATCCCAAAAGACCCAATTGGACGGTCGCGGTCGGATCTCTCCCTTGTCGCTGTCCGTGCGCACAAAGGCGACAGATTTAGGGGAACTCTCAAGTACGGTCACTGCTATCCTTGCTTCTGAACTTGCTATGAATATATCCAAGATTGTGGGATAATGTATATCTTAATATATTTTCTCTCATACAATGAGTACATAAGAGATGCTACTCGAAATATAATTGAAGAAACAACCTGAGCGGCTCGTAGCCTAGTGGCGCGGGGACTGGCCTAGCGTACCAGAGGCCCGGGTTCAATACCGACTTGCACCACTGTTATTCTCTTTCAGAGTTCGATAAGTGCATTTCGTCACGAATGCGAGCTGCTCCATGGTTCGGAATCCATGTAAAACTGTAGGTCCGCTTCCCCTACTAGGTGGTAGGGTTTAAGCCCGCCCGGGTTGGTACCATCGCATTGGATGAAAAGATGGTCGAAGCGGCAATGAAAAATTGTCCGTGTTTTCCATCCAGTTCAATGTAGCCGTGCTCATAAAAGGAAGGTCCTGGCATGGCACCTAATTCCTTAGGGAATGTGGTGTATTGGGCTAATATCATAACGGTAGTTGTGTGGTATTAGCCATCCATGTCAGGTCGCATAAAAAAAAAACCTCGTCGAAATATACATGACGTGGTATACAACTACATAGGGTTGCTGTTGTCTTTTGTGTTTGCTGCAGAGACAGGATCACAATAGCCAGTCTTGTAAGATACGAGTTTAAGGCAAAGCGACAAATCTTCGTCAAAACATGTGAAGACATATTCTTAAGGCTAAAATTTATATATAGGTATGGTGCCATTTTGTTCTTCTGTATGAGAACCTACATAGTCCTCATAGATAATACCAAAAATATAAATATACCTAATATTTTGTTAAAAGCTGGACATAGGCTACCTAGATATGTTTTTATGTTGTAGGTAGGTTATTGATTAATTTCATTTAATTTTCATATTAAAGTTATCAACCTGTTGTTGATTAAACATGAACCCCTGCTAGTGTACAGATTCTAATGTAGAAACTTGTACGCACCAATGAATAGATAACCATTTAGTTACAGTTTCATCTAAGTACTGTGAATCAGCTATTCGTATGATTTAAAGACAGCTTTATTTGATTAATATAATGAATGCAATCATATATCATGCCGAAATGGGCGCTATTGAATTGAATGGTAAGCTAAAGAGCCCGGGACATACCTACATAACTTGCTCCTATAATACCGAGGCCCTCCCAAAATGTATTATCGCCTTTATACTCTTCTTCCTCGGCGAAATCTCCCGTCACGTTTTCTTGCCGCTTTGCAAGAAGAAGTGACAGGAAGAGACACATCCGCTGGGCTTCGCATTAAGTCGACTCTTTTAATATAAATCACTTTAAAAACGAGCGGAAGCAAACATTTTAATATTTCTTTTCTGGCATCGTTTAACTTCATTATCGTTCAAAATATAAAAGAAGAATTTTTATCTTAATTAAATCTACTACTCTCTCGTTCTTGAAAACGAGCGAAATCAAGTCATCAAATTAGATCTCTGGTCGTCACAATATTTGTTATACAGACATAAAATAGACGAAATAAAAATATGTGGATTGTACATAATTTTCACAAATATTTGTACGATAAGTTAAAAATAGTTTTCTTTTCATTATGCAATTTGTGTATTATCAAAAATAAAGTTTTTGCATGACATCTTTTTGATCTTAACAAACCCAGATCATGGATATGCTTTTCATGGTCAACCCAGGTCATGCTTTTTTTATGAAATTAGGAATTATGGATAGCTAAATACTATACCTCTATTGCCATGATAATAGGCCAAGCCACCGCATTCCCGAAGGAATTCGTGGTAAATGTTTACCACGAGAAGTATTTGCTGCAGAAGAATTGAAGAAAACGGGAAAGGCAGAATGAATTGAAATATGACGTCTATCACAATACTTAGGTAGATTTAGTATGACGTCTGTAGTGTTTTTATTATGAGTAATTTAAGGTGGGCCTTCCCGCTCAACTCCCCATACAAACATGGAAAGAAGATCATGCGCATATTTCTTGTCAGAGATCCAACATTGTGATCAAAATAGCTTTATTTTTTAGAACTTGATGTCTGATGACTGATGGCATTGCAAAATTGTGTTTGGTTTCTAAGTTATAAGTTCCGAAAGTTACAATTTTTCGCGCGTTCTACACCATAATTTTTAATCAACGATAAAATAAACACACCTTAAAAATATTTCTCATCAGACATAGCTTGTTTCATAAAGATTTATAATAAATTTGGTTGCTAGATTCTTGACTAGCGGTTGTGTCGTGGTTTACTTTTAGCTGTAAGTCGTTTTGTAATTAAAATTTTCGTAAATCTTACCAAATTAAACATTATGCGCATGGTCTGCTTTGTGGACACGTTGCACCCTCCTTATCACGGAGCCTGTCTTTTTATTTGAAACAGAGAAGGTCCCAGAGAGCCATAGCACGGTTATGTACCGCGCCCGCGAATGAGTTAGAACCGCCGGGAAGGGACACCTAATTCTCGACTCGTTGCGACAGGTCACGAAACAGTACAATAAATCAATACGCACGATCGAATAGATCGAAACAGTATTAAATATAAAAAAAAATGAAAAATATATTTTAATTTTTTGGCCTATCCACTGTACTTTACCGTTAAGGCTGTTCTGACCTATACAAAGTTTTTTGTACACAACGCAAAAAATATAGCACTATTAGCCACGAATAAATTATAAATACCTAAAGTAATTGCGGCAAAAACTTTTCAGAATTTAGGTTTATTGGTTTTGTTTCAATTAGCGATTAGAAATATAAAACAATTAGATGGCGTTGTTAAAAAAAATGTTACTCCATAAATACTATCACTATATTTCACATTAATAGTAAAATACTTTTTGCGTTCTGGGGGCCCATTCAGGTAAGAGTGATATTGAGTTCGGCAATAAATATGAACTCACTTTTATATATACTTCGTGTTTCTACAATTCTTGAAGGTCATTACGGTTTGTTAAAAATCAGGTTTGTCTCATGAATTTGTTGGGAGGTCAAATAACAGTTCCGTTTTTAAAAAAATATTGTTTCCAGCCATTTTTAGGTCAACTCACTCCCGAACTCGAACTCACACTTACCTGAATGGGCCTCCTGTGCTCAAAAAAGCTATAAGTCTACATACACTGTGAAAACATATGTTAAACACGGAAAATGATGTTAGGTATTTTTGAGCACCTTTGCCCACTCCTCTGGTAGCGTGATGGTGTGTATATCCATACGGAATTCCTCATTTGAAACACTTCTTGTCTTCGACATGAATGCAATGTATTTCTAGAGAACCCTAACTTAAAGAACAACCTGGTTCGACCTTTAACTTTGTGCCGACGATTCTTATTAAAACTCCAAACAATGTCGTTAGGAGTTGTGCTGGATTGACAAGTTTCTGAACAACATTCGAATGAAAGGAACATACACTCATACATATCCACGGACATCATGCATATCCACTGACATCATACATATCCATGGACAACATACATATCCACGGACATAACACAAAAGTTATATCTATTGCAGCTTTGCCCATGCATGGTAAAAAGCATGACATCTGACGACATCCATATGGATAGTATCATAGATTCATTACAAGAGTAGTTCATCTATGATGCTATCCATACTGATAATATAATTGTAACTCTGTCTCTCTGTTGCTTTTTCGCTCCTAAACCGCTCATCGATTTTTGATGAGTTTCGGGAAAGAGATAGTCTGAAGGCTACCTTTTGTGGCGAAAATAAAACTTGAAGGGGGTGAAATAGGGGATGAAAGTTTGAATGGGGAACTCAAATAATATCCAGGAAAATACGGCCCGACATTAGTTCAAAACGACTTTGACCCGAGCGGAGCCGGGTAGCTCAGCTAGTATAATATAAAATATATAAGTGAAATGTAGGTGCTACATGTAGATTCGAATCAGCATAGGATCGAGTCCATCCAGTATGGTTCTGTGTGTATTATTAAATATATCTAATACAATGTATATGTGATTCAATTATTTCATACATCCGAATTGTCCCATTTGATGGAACGTTACTCTGGAAAATACCATAGGAAAGGTAAAAAGACTAAAACAACCAACACGAAGGGTTTCGTACCATCGTAAAATATTTAACACAAAAAATCACTGCGAAATTTCAGCTGACAGATGGTCGGACGGACGGACGATCGGACAGGCAGACGGACGGACAGTGGAGGCTTACTAATAGGGTTACGTGTCACCCTTTGGGTACGGAACCCTAAAAATCACCGTTTACTGCAGCTGCTGGTGCACTCGCCCTTTAGTCTGACAAATGAAGGGTCGGGTCTTTGTCAAGGAGGTATGATCCACGAGCATATATGGCGCCAATAATATGGTCCTCCGTGGAAAGCTGACTCCAATATTTCTTCATTGCGCAGTGTAACAGATTGCACACTTAACATTTTTTGCTGAAGCAGGCGCGTGATTTATCGAATGTAGCGCCTCCCCGAGACTCGTAGTCGCTGCTATTTCATACGCGGATCATAAAATCGCTCATCTCTATGCTGGGATTAAATTTCTTGTGTGAAATCAGTTTAGTCATGGCGGCCTTTATTGCGCTGGTGAGGAGATATTTCGTTGTGCGTTGTCATTTCTTGTATCTATATTAAAGATGATTTTAAGTTAAATCTATATGCATACAATTCGTGATGATGAAGCGAAGTCACTAAACTGTACACTTTCACATCACTGCACGATGCAGTGCATCTACGTAACTTTGTATTCGAAGAATTACAAAAAGCTATACATTAAATCAAAGCAAAAACTAGGAAATTCAGATGTGTACTTGTTGTCGCTCGCCTCCACTCGGCCAACAGAGCTTAATTAAAACTGTCATTAGTCGGAACTACTAGCTTGTCCGCTGTCTTGCCTTGCTGATACAAATATTACCAACAAGATTAGACTTAAGATACACATTTCAACATGCAATTGTTAACAAGTTTATGGTATCTCTCGCAAACCGCCTCTCATGTAATATTCAGAGGTCCGCAGTTGGAGGGCATCAATTGCCTTTGAAGCGGTAGGGTGAGACTTGCGTCGGCAAAGACAAGCGGAGGGTTGGAGAGCCGATAATGTTGACCGTGGGCTGTGGGTGCACATAAGATATATGAATTTACATAAGCGTACGAGGACGATATTGAATTGTTTGAGTTTTATGTGTATTTCGAGTAGGTTTCACATAGCAGGGGGTTCTCAGTGAACACTCGCACCAACGCTACCCTCTCGTGATTTCTTATGCAGAAGACCTCTATATTGACGGTTTACAAAGACGTTTTTTTTCCAATACAGCCTTTCCGAAAAAGCCTTTTTCCTCGAAATGGTAAAATATTTGTAACGGCAATTATGATTAAATAATTTAGAATTTGAGAAATTGCTAAAATATTTTGTTAAGCTTCCACACCATACTGTGAGGTATTTTCAATAAATTTGATGTAAAATTATAATCTTCCTGGTTACCTTCTAAGAGTAATTGGTTTGCAGGGTCGTTGGTTTGAGCCACTGGGCTTGAACTATTTCTAACTGATTATGTATTGCAACTTCATGGTTTAGAGCCCACGTTATAATGAAACTCCCTTTCATACTATATTTGGTTTAACCCACCTTACTGGAAACCGCAATGTAAATCTTTTCAACCGACTTCACAAGTTCTCAATTCCTTTTTGGTTTGAAAGTGGGACCCTTTATTATATTTTTTTTTAAATGGGTTTATTAGTTTGGTACTTAAATACAATAAACCGAATCATCGGAACCGCTGAACAACAAATAATCACATTTCTGCAGAAATGTGATTATTTGTGCACTATAGCTTTTAGGGTGAGAATGCTCACTAAGAGAGGTTTTTTTTAGTTCAATTGTTAAAGGGGAAAATAGGGAAAATTGTACACGTTTTAAATATCTGGAATCTCAGAACCCAGAAATGTAGTAGGTTTTTTTTAAGATAGGAATGCTTGCGAAAAAGTGTTGTTAGAAATCCTACTATTAAGGCGCTAGGACTAGCCAACTACTCGCGCCATACAAATGCACTTTTTAACAAATGTAATAATATGTAGTGAAACGCTCCAGCAAATCCAAATAGAACTCCAGACTGATAATGGATTGTTAATATTTTTTTATTCCATCATTTATTTAAATAATAATACAAATAAAAAAAGTTGATTTTTCTCATTAGAAATCTGAAAGTCATTCGATTTCTAGATATAAGCAAAAACAGCATATATGCATAAACAAAAAATTCCATTTGCTTTTAGATTTCTACATTTAGTCAAAAAAGTTCGGAAATGGACACCGTTTCCGCAATGTATTTTGTATAGAAAAAGGAAACATACATTAACGAAAATCATTCGATTCCTAGACAAGGAATCATATATTGTAAGGATGACACTTATAATCGTCAGACTTAGTTAGTTTACTTGGGGTGCCTCGTCTAACTTTGCGATTTGGCTAGTACCAGGCCCTTAAGAGGGTAAAACCGGCCAAATTTAACACATTTGGTTGGGGGGGGGGGGGGGGGGGCTCGATGCCAAAAAAAGTAAGATTTACGAAACTTTAATTGACAAAACTACTTATAGCTAAAAGTTAACCACGACCGCTGTAGTCAAAAATCTAACAAAAACCTAATAGATTATAAATCTTCATTAAATAGGCTATGTCGGATGACTAAGCTTTTTAAGATGTTCTTACTTTATCATTGCGTAATCCACCTCCAAATTTATTGGATAACACGCGCGAAAAAATAGAACTTTCGGACCTTATAACTTAGAAACCAAACACATTTTTACAATGCCAACGGTCATCAGACATCTAGTTCGATCAAATAAAGCTATTTTGAGCAAAATCTGGGATCTCTGACAGGCAATATGGGCGTGATCTTCTTTCCCCGTTTGTATGGGGAGTCGAGCGGGTTGGGCCACCGTAAATGTAAGCGAAATGTAAGTTATACATATAATAAAAATCATGTTAGGAGTAATACAATATGAAATATTTTGCGTCCTCTTAGGCTAAGGATATTTATTTCGTTTACATTTCAAGGTTGAAAAATATATTTGCATCGATCACATGAGTGATAAGCCTCCACCTGGCGATCGGTAATCACATCGAGCGATTAATAAATTAATTAATCAAGCTAAAGCAGATGGCGGCGCGGCCACGGGCGAGCGGCGGCGGCGGCGGCGGCGGCGGCGGCGGCGAGGGCGGGCGGGATGTGTGCGCTACACCGAGGCGGTGGCAGTCCTCTCTCGCGCCCGACGTCAGCTGCCTGGCCCGCCTGCCCAGCGCTCTGCGGCCCCCGCCCGCCCGCCCAGCGCTTTCCGGCCCCCGCCCGCCCAGCGCTCTCCACCGCCGCCGTGTTTATTATGCGGGATAGTTTGCGCGGACGCTACGTAAACAGAATAGAATTGATTATGATTACACTCGAAACTGGTGTTTAAAGTAAATGCATTTATTTCGCTATTTACCTTGTTAACATAAATTGGTTGGAACGCAAACGTAAAGTCAAACGTTAAGCAGACGCTTTAACAGTGGCGGGAAATTTATTGTGAGTGAGTACTTTAAATACTTATGCATACAAAATTAACGCTGTATATTTCTAAAAAGATCGAGTTAGAACACTTTCAAGCAAGTATATTACTAAAATTTTAAATTTCCCTCTTTCATTACCTACCATTATGGATACAATTGTATTTGTATGAATAAATATGTTCCTATTACTATTAAAAAAAAAACATCCTGAAACCTAGTTATTTAGAGCGAACCATTTCGTCCCGTAGGACATTTATCTGTGCTAAAGTGCCTGAGTCGCTGAAAATGTAACTGAAAAAACTTTCATCATATGAACTCCGAACTCCACCATTTATTTTGTGTTAGCCTAGCAGTTAGCACTGTATTCTTTTTTAAAGTTTAAAATAATGATAATAATAAAATTGTTAACTATGCTAACATGTCCCATGATTGGTAGGGGTGAAAATTTATTAGACCACTAATTGGTCAAATCGTGAACAAGTACTGTAAAGTTTGATCAAACATCGTTTTCCATGGCTTATTACATTAGCTAGACTACATTAGCTAGGCTCTATTTACCGCAGCCTCTCTGTTGATCTCTTATGTGGCATGGTACACACTTTCTTATGCGCATAATTTTAAAACTCCAACCGCAACTTTTAGGAAGAAAATGGTAGAAGCTCTTCACATTATTCTTTGTAATGGTTCATCGAGGTTTTTCAGAATATACGGTTACACCCAAGCATAATCCAGTTCAATCGATTATTTATTTTGATAAAACTATTCTGCACAGTAAAACGGTTTATTTAATTTTGATTTATTTTATTTTATTAGGCACACAATACAGAACACTGTCTGGGCAATGACTTAAATACAAACAATTCTTAACATAAACTTAAATTAAGACAGTGTCCCACTCGGATGAGTGCACAGAAATTGCCAAAAACATAACAAAATTAGACTGTAAGTACTTATGTTCTAAAAGGAGTTACTGTAGATTTGTAAATTACTTAATTATCTATGTGCAATGTAATAAAATATAATAGATAATATAATAGATCTTATCAGATCTCAGATTAATCGTTGGAAATTTGCTGTCATTTGCTGCGTAAATATGTGTCTGCTAATGAAGAAACAAGAACCCATATTCCCTATTACATTTATTTGTTTTTATTTTGTTTGGTCACTAAATCAGTTGTTGAATATTATTTTACGTTTACGGATATACAGTGTTCAGCTTACTTATTTAGCTCGACGTTTCATCCACCACGCTTTGGACATCATCAAGATTTTAAGTAAGCTGAATACTGTTTCTTCGTAAACGTAAAATAATATGTCGAACAACACTAAACATCGAAGAAAATACCTATTGAATGATCGATACCGATTCTGATATACATGATTTGGTTTGTATTCGTAGAATAAGTAAATTTCAGCAAAAAAAAATATTCAACGAAAAAAGAACCTAAAACGAACCGAACAGAGAAGATCATTAATTGACTTCCAATAAATAATAATCTAAACAAAATAATAATGATCTTTGTTTATTCTTTGCTGGGCGCCCACTAAAAATGAGTTACACACATTAGTTTAGGAGCTTAGTTATTAGTAAAAAGGTTTATTTTATTTCTCGCGTTTCTAGTTTCTTTCGACGGTTTGATTTTTGGTTAAAAAGTATTTATTTATGCAGGCAAATTCTCTGGAATACCGCTATTTCTGGGAAATCCCTCAACTATGCACAGTTTTATTGTTTTAATGGTCGTAGAAAGTTGTCGTAAAACTGCCACATAACGATCGAATTTGTGCAATCTATTTTATGACCTTTTACTACTCCTCGTGCGACTAACTTACATTTATACCTTATCTTTATGCCTTTTTTATAACTTAAAGCTGATGTTCACGGCCCCGCTCTTTCACTTAGATTCCGTTTTCGACCGCCCAAGCAAACATCCAGTCCAGTCCAGCAGGCTTTTTCCTGGCATTCCGTAATCAGGAATCAGGAATCCATAGTCTAGAAAACCGTTTTTATAGCAGTTTTCAAAGCGTTTTTTTCGACGGAAAACCTTGATTAATTGAAATACTATGGTCCGAAATCTTTTCGTCAAGAACATCGGTTTGAAAACTGCTATAAAAGCCTCGTAAATAAAAGACTCGTATTTACTTATTCCTGATAACGGATTTTCAGGAATAGGTCTTCAGTAAAATGCGCCCTCTGTCCCCGATGTCGCCCCGCCCACGGTTTTTCTGTTTTTTTTTTTATTTTTGCTCGGGTCGAAATTATAATTTTAAGTAATATTTTACCACGCATATCATTAGTTGCGATTGACACTCGCTTCGAATATTGCACAAGTTTTGTAAAATATGTTTTTAAACTAAGTTTTTTTTGGGAAAATAGAAAATTCATTGACGAAGGCTGTAAAGGCTATATTGAGAAAATTTTGACATGTACATAAGTATTCCATAGATCTGGGGATGTGGGGTCAATTGTACACAAACGTATCGGAATTCTTTTTACGGTATAGCAGTGTTGATTGCACAATTGCAATAAAATAAAATCGTAACGTGAATTCGAATCTGAAATTATAATATTTGTAATAACGTAACTATAATCTAAAGTTCCCAGGAATAAATGCACTTCAAAACATTGTCTAAACAAAAAAGTGATTGTTTAAAACAATACAAACGTTTGATTGTCGCTGTTTATCCTTAAAAATAATGAGAAGATAATAAATACATAAAAAATGTGACCTTAAAAAATGGGATGATTCGATCCACGGGTCCGATCAATCGAACTTAGATCTCCGCGATTCGATCGTTCGGATATACCACAAGAACGAAATTGTGATACTTTTATTATTATTTATTGGGAGTGTTTTTTATGGAATACCAATATAAGCTGTGCTGCGGACCGAAGGCGCTCAGAAAAGTCAAATAGACCCCGCGTCTCTAAGCCACGCTCAGCGAGGCACCATACCAGTGGATTTGAGAACTATCGCTAAGCTATCGAGTTTGTTCAAATTTAGGTCGGGGTAGATACGGTTTGAGAAGCACATGAAATCCGAAATGATTTTTTTTTCTCAGAAAAATATAATTTCATGTTCATGTGCTTACATTAAGTTTGCAACATTTAGCGGGGCACGGAAGATAGAAAAAAAATTTAAATTTATTAAAAAATATATATCTCCTAAACAAATATTTAGAAAAGGTATTAAAAATTTTTATATGTTAAGTCTTTTAAGGCGTAATGTAACTGTGAATTTGCAACAATTTTGTAATTACGGAAATGTATTTAAAAAAATGTTTTTACTAAAAAAAACTATGCCGCGAACCTAACGTGCTATTGCTATATTTCTTTCTAGAATATTTAAAAGCATATTAAATTCTTTAGAAACTATACAACGAACGATTTTATACGTATTTCGAATTTTTGTTTAGCTTTTGTGTGAATGTAAACATTATAAATAAAAAAAAATGTGCTTCTAATATTTGCAACATTTTACAAATTTCACAGAATATAAAGTTTGCGGTCAGTTTTCAATTTCAGAAAATAAAATAAAATTTTCATTATTTGCTTTGCAGATATTAAATATTACAGATATTAAAAGTACAAAAAAAATTTACACAGTTCCGTAAATAAGAAATTGTTGCAAATTCACAGTAATATTACACCTAAAATTAGCTAACATACAACATTTTTAAATAACATTTCTAAATATTTGTTTAGGAGATATAATTTTTTAAACATATTTCATATTTTATTTCTATCTTCCGGACCCCCCAAAATGTTGCAAACTTAATGTACACACGTCCACATGAAATACTACGTTTATGAGAAAAAAAAATGCATTTCGGATTTAATGTTTTTCTAAGTGCTGATTTAAGGCTAAAGTTCCTGGAGTAATTACGCTTGAAGACTCATGAAACATGGCACGCAGTACATGGTCATAGTGGCATGCATTTAGATTAAAATATTTGTGGTACGACAAAAAAAACCGAGAACAAAATTGAAGGTGCCAATACTGGGGCTTTCAATAGGTATTGCTGCTATAAATAAAATTATACTGATATATATGGTTGATAAGACTTGAATTTCGAAATAGCTTTCATATTTTCATTAAAATGTCACGCGTCGTGAATCGGATTAACCAATTTAAATTAAAACGGTGTGTGTGTATATATCCCTGGGTCTGAGTAGGGCCGAACACGCTTTCCTTGATCCTCTTCCATTCATTGACGTTTGAAAAAGGGTGACGTTCCGGACTGGTTTACAAAACATCCATGTATATGGCTGTGCGTAAAGAATTTCTGCAGTAAAAAACATTATTTTCGTTTCCATTTCAATAAAATAAATCTGGATTCTTTGGAAACCTTACTCTTTCACATCAAGAGTTTGATTTAATTTGCAAGCAAAGCGAATTTATTCGCGAAGCGGAAACTTATGTCGCGAAAAAAGTCTCGAAATGTCGTCTCGCGCCTTCCCTTTTTTTTTCGGTGAAATATTGAGGCGAAATCGCATGTGACGTTTCTCTTTTCTTTCTTGCAGGAAGATCGGTGCCCCCTGCGAACGCCCCGCGAAACCGGCGAGTGAGTAAGATATGTGTGGATGAATTAAATAAGTTTGTGAGTGTATAGTGGAATAAAGCCCGGGATACACGAGGCTGGTTTTTCAAGCTAGGATAGCGAGATACTCCTAGAAAGCTTACTCGCAATTTCGAGATCAAGTAAAACGGACGAGTGAACGTTTTGAGGTTGCCGAAGTAGCCGAAAAAATCGTGTTTGCGTATTTGACTAATACAGTAATACCAAGCGAAACGACAATGAAAAATGGGTCCGGTCTGGTCTTGGCTGGGTGACCATTAGACCGTTGAGAGAGGCTGGCCGTGGTTCGGATTCCACGTTAAACTGTAGGTCCCCTTCCTTACTTACTAGGTGGTAGGGTTAATCCCGCCCGGGTTGGTACCATCGCATTGAATGAACGATGGTCGAAGCGGCAATGAAAATTGTCCGTGTTTTCCATCCAGTTCAATGTAGCCGAGCAATATAAGGAAGGTCCTGGCATGGCACCTAGTTCCCATGTGGTGTGTTGGGCTAATACCATGACAGAAGGTGTGGTATTAGCCATCATGTCCAGTCACATAAAAAAAAAGGTTGCATAAAAAAAACAAGACGGCAACTCGTCCATTTTTTTCGAACTCTAAATTTCGAGCAAAATTAGCCCGGTAAAGCTAGCATCCAATCAGCCGTTATGCAGTGACGACCAGTTTTTGTTTTCTACCTACTGTCTTCCAATTTCCTAGCATAATTTGAACAACTCTAGCGTGCAGCCAGCCAGAGTAGTAAGCCAGGATAGGAAACGGAATATCTAGCTCGCCCTCCTAGCTTTTAAAAGACCTCGTGTGCGCCGGGCATAATGTGTGCGCCGCGGTGAGACGCGCGCGGCCCGGTCATGGCCGATGGAGACCGCGCGAGGCTCGCCCGCGCTGGCGCCGCTGCCGTGCGCGTCGCCGCCGCCCGACCCAGCGGCCGCGTCCCCGCCGCCGCCCCTCGCCTCGCCACCGCTCGCCGCGCCGCGCCCCGCGCAGCGTCGCGAGATCAAGTTCCTCGTGCCGCCGGACCTTGACTCCAGCCCCGGTGCACTGCCGCCCTACGATGACGGGTGAGTTACCCTTAACATTTCATACTAGCCAATGCGTATGGTTTGATTGCGTTAAGTTCCTGACCCTTATGAAATGAGAACATGAAAAAAACATGTTATTTCAGCTAACGTTCTACCAATATATTTAAACAGGTTTTAGAAAATGAATTTTTTTGCGTGGAAAAAAAATCTGACAACAGGTCTCAAACGTATTATTTTTCAAGTTTGCTGCTGATTTTGTCAGTAACTGATATTGATATCATTTTAAAGAGCGTAACATTATGTACCAATTTAGTTAAGTATATGTATAACGTTTTGAAATTTCTTTAACGAAATAATAAAGAAACCAGTTTCACGAGTTATGCGGTTTGGTCACATTTCGATATTTCCTAAACACCGGCGAACACCCCAATGACTTATCTTATCTACTCGTCTAGTCAAGCTATCGTGTCGACGTTACCTATACCAACCTAATTTTTTTCGTAATCACACTGTCGGGCGATTTTTTGATCTCTGTGATATCACAGTAGGTGAAATAGTGCATTAGTCAAAAATATGCAATAATAAAGTAGACCATAGAACCTCCTCCTTTTGTGAAGTTGCTTAAACATAGATGGAAGCTTCACAACAAACATGGCATGACTTTCTTCATGGAAATTCGCAAATTAAAGATTAAATTTAAAGATTAAAGAAAACAATCCGGTAATTTAATTTCTCCTCCACCCTTATCTCAAAGTGGACGTGACTTCTCCGAGAAATAAGAGGGATTTAAGCCGGCAGAATGGTTTTAGAGGTCATTTTAATTCATGCCATACTTGACAAACGATTACAAAGGTACATAGGTACTTCCATTGAAATATGGCACCATAGTGATGGTAATTTGTAAATTTAACTCATTATATACGTGCGAAGGTATATTTTTAGAACTATAACTAACTTTATCAGATATAAAACCCCTATGTATTTTCGTTTATATACCTAATACAACTTTATCTTACAATTTCTCATACACATTTAATCCGCCATACCAACAACATTGTCTCAGGAATTGACTAAACATGTTTTCCTAAAGTTTTAGAGTTCAAATCTGGGAATGATAAAGAAAATCCAATTGTAAAATTACCATTTAAGATCGCTTACAACTGAAATTCTCTGCACAGCAGGTATTCAAAAATAAGATATCAACCGTACTACAAAAAAAATTATCTACATAGCGAAAGAACTTAAAAATACATCCCAGGGCTTCTAACAGAGCCGGATGGCGGTGGCGGGATGGGATGGGTGGGCGTGGTGGAGGGGGGAGGTGAGGAACACGCAAGCGAAACGCCTCTAGCGAAACCGCTGTGAGGACGACCAATTACACTTGACTTAGTTGATATAAAATGAAAATTAACGTGGCTCTTGTAACGCGTCGCGCGGGAATTACGATTCTATTCTCCCCCGAATTTAATAGGGGCGCTTCTTCGAGCTAATTGTCGTTAGTAAAATTTAAGTTATAATTTCCTTAAGATTAGAAAAAGATAATATTAATATTATTAATTGCGTATTATTTTAGGTATTTTTTTTGTTAAAGTAAATATGTAAAAATAATACATTTATAATGTGAAAATAAAGATATACGTAATAATAATAATAGTAATCAAACGAAAACCTCCACCAGGCCGATAAGCTAATGAAATATTTTAGACCTGGCACCACGAGGTTATGTAGGAATATGTTTGATTTTGACGGGGCGAATGGGAGCATGTTTGATGAAGTGGGATACGAATTGCGTGGGAAAATCAACATTTCATTGTAAATTGGCGATGGTATAAACATTTCATTCGGTAATAGCATAGGTACGTGGCACTCGTAATTGTATAGCATATATCAAAATATGTCTTGAAATGAAGCTGTGATCGTACAGTGTGTCGCTCCATCATCTCTGCCTACCCCTCCGGGAAAGCGGCGTGAAGGTGTGTATGTATGTATGTGATTACTTTTATCTTATGATTTATATTTTGGTTAAGTAAATTAAATATAAACAACACAAACAAAACACAGGTACATGAAGTAATATATTCTTTATTAATAACCTTTCGAGTAAGTGACATCTAAAAATGTGTTACAAAGACAAAAAGGTGTAAATAATGGGTACAAGTTAAGTTATCAAATAAAAACAGGAACGAACAGACGTAGCCCTCAGTTGATTTATGTTAAGGTGGCCCATCCCGCTCATCTCCCCATACAAAAGGGGAAAGAAGATCACGCCCATATTTCTTGTCAGAGATCCAAAATTTTGCTCAAAATAGCTTTATTTGATCGAACTAGATGTCTGATGACCATTGGCATTGTAAAATTGTGTTTGGTTTCTAAGTTATAAGGTCCGAAAGTTCGAATTTTTCGCGCGTTTTATACAATAACTTTGGAGTTGGATTACGCAATGATAAAGTAAGAACATCGTAAAAAGAATAGTCATCAGACATAGCCTATTTTATCAAGATTTATGATCTGTTTGGTTTTTGTTAGATTTTTGACTACAGCGGTCGTGGTTTACTTTTAGCTATAAGTCGTTTTGAAATTAAAATTTTCGTAAATCTTACCAAATCATACACTATGCACATTGTCTTTTTTGTGGACATGTTGCATCTTCCTCATCACGGAGCCTGTCTTTTTCTTTGAAACAGAGAAGGTCCCAGAGCGCAACAGCACGGTTTTGTACCGTGCCCGCGAATGAGTTAGGCCCGCCGGGTTGGGCCGCCTTAACGTGCCAAATTTCAAATAACTATTTCTTATTTCGACAGACTTGATCACTCCATTATCCCCTTAAGGCTGTTCCGACCCATATAAAGTTGTTTGCACACATAACGCCCAAAAGTATTGCACTTTAAGCCACGAATTATTAATAAAAGTTTAATATAGTCATATTACTTGCAGCGAAAACAATTTCACAATTTCAGGATTATTGGTTTTGTTACAATTTATTTAAATACTTCTTCAAATCGACAAAATCTTCATCTTTTCAAAATCGACATCTTTGACCGCAAGATGACGGATTAAAAAATAATGAGGGCTACCATTTTGAACTTTCTACCATGGTTACTCGACTGATTTCTTACAAAATATCCCCTTGATACCCAGAAATCCCTAGACATCGCTACGGTCGAAGAATACGAATGTGATGTCACATTTTAAAAACATTGTATTGTTTGTTTCTGATAGTAAACCAAAACCGTAATCCCTCAATATTGGCAACAAGGCAGACGCAAAAGGTAACTTTATTGTCAACGATAAAGAACACTTCCGAGGTGGGTCGGGTCTCGAAAGAACATTTTCCCTTCAGCAGATGCCGATATTCTATCAATCTACGTCGCGCTTGCCAGCAGCTTGAAGTGATGCGCAGCGTACCCGCGCCTCGCGATAAGCGCCGGGGGAGTACGCCTTGTGGTGCCGTGGAGTAAGGAGCTAGAGGGAAGAAGTCAGCGAGGAATAACGCGAAAATATTGAGCGGCTCGTAGCTCGCGACGTCTTGCCTTCCATGCCAGAGGTCATGGGTTCAAATCGTTCATGCACCACGTTCTCTTTCTGAGTTGGATAAGTGAATTTCGTCACGAATGTGAGCTGTTTCATTGTTCGAAATCCATTTAAAACTGTAGGTTACCTCCTTTTATAAGGCTAAGCCCGATCAGGTTGGTACCATCGCATGAGATGAAAATATGGTCGGAGCGGCAATGATAAATTGTCCATGTTTTCCATCTGGGTCAATGCAGCCGTGCAAGAGTCCTGGCATGGGACCTGTTTCCTTCGGGAATACGGTGTATTTGCCTAATATCGGTGGATGTGGTATTTATCCAAAGTAACTACCCATGTCCAGTTACATAAAAAAATATTGAGCATCACGCAAAATACCTTTGCCGCTCTGTTTAGAGGACAGGTAATTAAGGAGACTTTACATGCGAAACAAAGTGTGCACTATGACTCATTTTTTTTACAGAAGCAATAGGTATATAATTGGATAGGATATATCATTAATCAAACATTAATATTTCATTATTCCATATTCCACCTTCATTCAGTATTGACTGATATCAAGAAAGGCTCCTACGTTCGAAAGCCGAGACCGACTTGGGTACAGAGAGCCACTCGCAACTTCATGGTTTTCTGTTAGAACAGCACGGGTGTCAGGTCCTGGCATCCGCGTCACAAGTCGTCGCCCGTTAAGGAAATGATAGACATTTGTTCGGACGGGCGTAATTGACAACCGATCTAAGTTTTCCAAATTAAAAAATCCCGATAATCTTTGCTTACGTGCTTACTTCTTATTCTCTGCCCTTGTAGCATCGGGTCGAAGCGAATAAATTAGGATAATGGTAATTTAATGTCCTACGCGTTTATTGCGTTTTATGTCCTAGTATTTTAGGCAATAAGACGTTGTGTTGGACGACAATAGTGTTATAAGATGTAACGACCGTTACTACGTAGAGATACTAGTTTCAACACTCGAACCAATGCAACAAGCAGAAGCATAGAAGCTCGTTACCATGCACGCTATCGACTTTAAAAGACCGAAATTTAAAAAAAAACACAGGAGGTTCTATTTAAGTAGCACTAACGATTCATCGAAGCAAAATAATATATGTACAACATCCAAATCACGACTCGAGGAGAGCACCTGCGCAGCCGTGGGTCTCAAGACCTGAAACATCGTTTTATCTACACAACGATGCCGGCCTTTTTAAATCAAACAGATTGACCGGTTTCAAAGATGTGAAGGGTCACACTAAATAACTACTTAATTACTTACTAACTACTTATACCTGTATTCAGAGTGGGCGGACTAACTTTAAGCCGCCGGACTAAACGGGTTTTTGTATGGTTAGTCCGGTGCTAATCTCGTACTAAGGTTTGACAGGTCCTCTCTGAATCCGACTGTCTATTACTATCTAACTACTTAATTATTAACTAACCAACTAACTTACGCACTTACTAACTACAATACTTCTGCACTGCTCTACCGTGGATCAATGCGAATAAATTGGGATACTCATTATTTGACGTCCAAATATGTTGGGTAATAAGACGACATATTGGACGAAATTTATGCCGGCCTTTCTGCGCTAATAAATGTCCTTCAAATATGTGAATGATGATTTTAGAATTGATAATAAATGACTCGGTTTTAATGAAAAACGGAGTACCGAAAAACATCCATTATTGTGCCTATTCTACGTACTAAACAATTATTACTCATTAAAAAAAGGGTAGATACAGTTTTTTTGCCTTATATTAGATACCAACTGTCAAGTAAAATCGAACGGTAGTTTTCAAATGATTAGTATGGAGCTTCTCAATGGTGAGCGTAATTTTCAGATTATCGGGCTCGTACTGGTTGTTAGCACACACTCGGCACTCAATTTCGAAGAGGAAAAATTTGCGGTGAGTTTACAACAAAGGGAGAGAGCTGCGGTGACTTTTTGTCGACAGGAAGGCTTTGTTGGCTTCGGAGGGCTCGGAAATCCATCCTCTCTGATGAATACTATTGTTGGGGCCCGGCGCCGGGTCAGATGTTGACAAAAGTTGCGGAGTTGTCAATGGTCGCTTGTTAACCAATTGAAATTTGTTTTTTGTTTTCTTCGTGTCATGGGAATCTTTATAGGAATCTTTCAGGTTATTGGTTGAATCAGGCAATCAATATTTTAGTTTCCACCATCAGGTGAAATTACGAGACTTGTCAATTTACTAGAATGTTCAATTAAGCCGAACCAAAAGAGCCGATGAGACTGTTAATAACATTAAATACATTTCATTCCACCCGTCCGAACCCATACATTTCATTTCGTCCCATAAACACACACTCAATACTCTCGTCCCTTCCAATCTTCAACATTTTTAATCCTGGCACGAGGCACGTGAGTAAACATTCGTCAAGATACCTTTTAGGTGTGTACAGATTGAGGCAAATATCCGTGCCAAAATAAACGAGCTGAGTTATTTTTGTTGGCTCGATTGCCGTATTTTAGTATTGGTACGGCTACTATGCTACCATGTGCCACAAATTTGATATTTGGAAGTCTTATTGCCTTAAAAAACTACAATTGCCATACTTTCATAATTTCAACAAGGTTTCGCGAGCTGAGGTGGTTTGGCTTTTATGACCACCTTTGGTCATCCATATAGATTTCTTATTACAAAACACTTTCGGGAACGGCGGGGCGCGTGATGACGCGACCGTCGATACACACTTATTCTTATTTCAAAACCGGTCAAGTGCGAGTCGGACTCACACACGAAGATTTCCGTACCATCGTACAAGATTTAACACAAAATAATCACGTTTTCACAAACGTTTACAAAATCCCCCGCCCCTTTAATTATTAGTGTTATTACTAATTTAATTTAAAAACACTAGTTGATCGATTTGGCGTAAACGCCAATTTAGGTGACCAATGAGACTAAGGGAGAATGAGAATGATACTTTATTTATAGGCATTGAAAAGGACAGAAATGATTGATTCCATGGGAATAATGGAATCCCTGGAATTAAAACGGTTTCTCCAATTCCACATCCGGTCAGAATTGTACATTCAACCAAAAAGGTATTTCATTATTTGTTTTCGAGCCGATTCAGAGAGCGAGCGACCTGCCAAATAAAACACTTGTCCCTGAATTTTTAACGTGGGCTAAAAAGCAGTGCACACCTTTTGAATTCTCATTAAATTTTATTCCAGATCGACTTTCACAGAAAATAGACATATAAATGGAACATACAGAAATTATTAACAAATAAGAATTCTGCTCGCCTATGTAAGGAATTCGTCTATTTCATGATTAAAAGATCTATCTATGATTCTCTAGCTTTCCGTGATCTATGTCTATTATGGTGTATATAAGGTGAGTTTTAAATAATCTACAAGCCTTATAGGGTTGATTCAGTATCTGATATAGAACAAGTTTTGCTAAGAATGTAGGTATGTAATTTTTTTTGTTCCATATTAATTTTTGAGAAATTTATGCATTACATTCTTACCAGTATTGTCAACAACTTTTGCGAAGAAACTATGTACCTATCGGTAATGGTTTCCAAGAAAATAAATTATTAAAGTGCACTAACTCTTCAAACTGCCTATTTGAAAAATAGGTTCCGCGCCGCGCCGGCCGGCGGCGCGGAGGCGGCGCGCGGCGGCTGAGTCTATTTTACCTACCCGAATAGTTTTGCCTCCTTCCCACGCTGACGTACGCCGCGCCGGGCTATGGATTTGGTCGGCGCGGCTGTAATATAGGTATGTACACAAGCATGCATGTCCTTTTTCGCCCGATCGGCACTCGCTTCACTTAAATTCACTCACGTGTGATACTCAGGTCCGATGCGCGTCATGGACCTTGACATACTAATTGCTTTCAAAACGAAAACAAACGTCCTTCAGTGAGAGGGGCGGCGGTGGCGGCGGGGGAGATGGGGCGGCGGGGCTTCTGTCTGCGCACGCGGCGGGGCGGCGGCGGCGGCGGCGGAGAATTGTCTTGTATCAGTGGGTCACGGTCGGGTCAACGCCCCGTGGTTGACCTATATTTTTAATTAGGTAGTTGAAGAGTTAGTGCACTTTAATAAATTATTTTCTTGGAAACCATTACAGATAGGTGCATAGTTTCTTTGCAAAAGTTGTTTAAAATACTGGGAAGAACATACTGTTTAAATTTCTCAAAAATTAAAATGGAACAAAAAAAATTACATACCTACATTCTTAGCAAAAGTTGTTCTATATCAGATACTGAATCAACCCTATAAGGCTTGTAGATTATTATAAACTCACCTTATATTTTCTATTTCGTCATTTTTATGAAAATGAACATAGATGGCTAAAACCACGGAGGATAGAGGTAGAGAAGAGATGGTCTAAGCAAACTGGGTCTGTGTCCACCAAGTGGGTCGCTACGTCACAGCCAACGTGATAAAGAAGGCGTGGCTTAGCGACATTCGCGACATGGCCAGGCATCCGTCACTCCTAAATACCTACTGAGATCTTCACCTACGGCGCTCGGGAACCCGAGGTTCCAAATTCAGTCAGGGCCGCCGCGCGCACACGCTCGCACGTCCACTACGTCCAGTCGTTTCGAAAAGCGCACTTTCGCCGTTTTTATTCGTAATAATGTCTAATCATCATAGAACTAAATATAATAACTGTTGCGTGAACGGATGTCATAGTACACGAAATAATTTGAAGTTACCTTTCTTTACGCTTCCGAAATATTCTGAAAGGAGAGTTTGTTTTTTTAGTTTAGGTTTATTGACGTTTTGCCTTTATGTAGGTAGGTATGTGGTATAGTGTTATGAGGGGCCTATTAAATTGACACGAATTTAACTGGTATCAGCACAGCACTTTTTTATACATTAGGTAGTATTTATCCATGTATTACAAGGAAAAACAACATAAATTGGTTTCGCCTAGTGAAACAATAAGGGGCAATCAATCGTGGCAGCCCCAGGTACTTATTGCCTATTCTGCTTTGCTGCATGTAGTTCGTTTTTAGGGTTCCGTACCCAAAGGGTGAAAACTGAACCGCCTCTGTCCGTCCGTATCTCAGGAACCGTAATAGGTAGGCAGCTGAAATTTTCACAGAGTGTGTAATTATTTTGCCGCTAGAACAACAAATAGGTAAAATAAAAAAATAATAAAAGTTTAAGTTAAAGTTTTAATATGCCTCCTACAAAAAAAATTTTTTTTGTTTGATCTTGTACGATGGTACGGAACCCTTCTTGTGCGAGCCCGACTCGCACTTGACCGGTTTTTGCCATACCAGGACCTTCCTTTCATGAGCACGGCGATATTGAACTAAATGGAAAACACGGACAATGTTTTATTACCGTTTCGACCAACTTTTGATCAAATGTGATATTATCAACCCGGCCAATAACAACAATAACCCGGACAATACCAAACAATACTGTTTGGCGGCGGCAGCGTGTGATAACCCTAGCGCAAGCCGCATTCCAGCGATATAGGGCGGGTGAGCGACGACGTTTTTCATCTCGCCGCCGCGCCGGCAATGAGCGACGTAATAAATACTTTATAATAAGGACATTTAGGATGAAAATTGAAAAATTACTGTCGGGGAGTGCAACTTCTGTGCGTAGCACTATTAGTTATTCTGTGCCCTGGTCAGGCATCCGTCACTCCTAAATACCTACTGAGATCTTCACCTACGGCGCTCGGGAACCCGAGGTTCCAAATTCAGTCAGGGCCGACGCGCGCACACGCTCGCACGTCCACTATGTCCAGTCGATCAGTCGTTTCGAAAAGCGCACTTTCGCCGTTTTTATTCGTAATAATGTCTAATCATCATAGAATTAAATATAATAACTGTTGCGTGAACGGATGTCATAGTACACGAAATAATTTGAAGTTACCTTTCTTTACGCTTCCGAAATATTCTGAAAGGAGAGTTTGTTTTTTTAGTTTAGGTTTATTGACGTTTTGCCTTTATGTAGGTAGGTATGTGGTATAGTGTTATGAGGGGCCTATTGAATTGACACGTATTTAATTGGTATCAGCACAGCACTTTTTATACATTAGGTAGTATTTATCCATGTATTACAAGGAAAAACAACATAAATTGGTTTCGCCTAGTGAAACAATAATGGGCAATCATTCGTGGCAGCTCCAGGTACTTATTGTCTATTCTCCTTTGCTGCATGTAGTTGGTTTTTAGGGTTCCGTACCCAAAGGGTGAAAACTGAACCCTATTACTAAGCCTCCGCTGTCCGTCCGTATCTCAGAAACCGTAATAGGTAGGCAGCTGAAATTTTCACAGAGTCTGTAATTATTTTGCCGCTAGAATAACAAATAGGTAAAATAAAAAAAATAATAAAAGTTAAAGCGGGGCATACAAAAAAAAAAGATTTTTTGTTTGATCTTGTACGATGGTACGGAACCCTTCTTGTGCGAGCCCGACTCACACTTGGCCGGTTTTTGCCATACCATGACTTTCCTTTCATGAGCACGGCGATATTGAACTGAATGGAAAACACGGACAATGTTTTATTACCGTTTCGACCACCTTTTTATCAAATGTGATATTATCAACCCGGCCAATAACAACAATAACCCGTACAATACCAAACAATACTGTTTAGCGGCGGCATTGTGTGATAACCCTAGCGCAAGCCGCATTCCAGCGATATGGGGCGGGTGAGCGACGACGCGTTTCATCTCGCCGCCGCGCCGGCAATGAGCGACGTAATAAATACTTTATCATAAAGACATTTAGGATGGAAATTGAAAAATTGCTGTCCGGGAGTGCAACTTCTGTGCGTAGCACTATTAGTTATTCTGTGACATGGCGCTGGTTAGGTTGTGGGACAATTTTATGGTCTGCGGCGCAATTTTCGGCGAACAGTCGATTACACGATTAGATTTTGTGTAAAATGTTGCAAACATTACACAGGACAAAATAATCTAAAGTTTGTAGTCTGAATTACGTTTTATTTGTCAGCAAAACACCTCATATTTTCCTAATATTGAATAAGATGTATCGCTCTTGCTATGTGCCGATAGATGGCGCGCAATTATTTTCGTTTTACGATAAGAAATGTTGATCTCATGATGCAAATTTTAATTACATTTTTAAAATAAAATTATTTGAATCCGCGCGAAGGCATAGATTTAAATTTTTAAGGTTTTTTTTACAGAAAAAACAGTTAGTAAAATTTAAAAGGCGCCATCTAGTTGTAGTCTTGTAACCACTAAGAATAGCTCTCGGAATAGCTGCTACCAGAATATCGATTCTTCCGGTAGATGGATTTCGCAAAAATGGGCGGTGCATGACCCCACCATGAAGCGATTTTTGCCCCGCTTCCCCGCAGTGTCACGCTGCGATCCTTAGTAATATGAGTTAAAAACATCTCCTCTCTCCCTCTATCCTCCGTAGCTAGAACCAACAAGAAATAACCTTAAAAAACATAATCAGTGAATCTAACTGCAATTCCGATAGTTACAACCGTCTTGCAACGTTATCAAAGAGCTAACTGTACCTTTTACAACTGGATAGTTGCACACCTAATTTGTGGACAGCCGTGTAATTTAATACTTTAAATGTCATGGCATAAGCCCAACACACCACATACTAACTACTAATATGCGCCATGATCGCACTTTCTTACGATAAAAGGCTATATACAGCCGGATGAAAAACGCGGAAAAAATCCTTTGCCGCCTTCGAACACCTTTCATTCCATGCGATGATGGTACCAGGGGAGGGCGATTTTTACTTTACTAACGAAAGGCACAGGACCATAGTTTTACGTTAATCCCAATCACGTCCTGCTTCACCAGTCGAAGTATTTAACAATGTACGATTTATTACAACCTTAAATGTTTTGTTCTTTACTGGAGACTAAGTTATCAACATTCATATTGAATACATAACGATTCGACTAATATTTGTACATACAATTTCCTTTGTTTTCCTAAAACAAACAAAGCGACCTTCGCCTCACTTTTGAGAATAGCAAAAGTGTAAGCACAAAGGGTGACCTGGCGAGAAAATCACCAAATAAACTTTTTATTCTTCCAACAGCGGCTGTGAAAGGAAACACGATCGCTATAATTCATCTCGCCTATTGAAGGCCCAGAAAAGGGCCAGTCAGCGCCATAAAGCCGGCATTAGCATATCCTGAAGGCCGAGGCGCGCGAGCGGCGCCGCACCGAGATCAGGCGCCTGAACAACAAGGCGCTTGAAGTCCTGCGGTGCGGTCCGGAAATGTTATCGAAATGCGATCACGAAAATAATGTACTCATGTTGTACATCTATCGCCGGTGCCCCGGAGGCAGCGATGATACAGCCCCATACAACGAGAAAACAACCTTTTCTCGTTTGTTTTTTCTCGCTGGCCCCATAAGATGCGATCAAATCATATTTCTTTCGCTTCCTCTGTAGATTTTTTTAAAAATGTATGATCTACGATTTGTTTTAATGTAATTACACATATATGTTAAATACCACACCCACCGTCACTATATTACTTCGAAACACCGCGCTCCCGAAGGAATTAGGTCCCTTTATGAGCACAGCTACATTGAACTGATGCGATCGAATTTGCATCCAATGCGATGGTACCAACCCAGGCGGGCTCAACCCTATCACCTCGTAGGGGAAGGGGACCTACAGTTTTACATGGATTCCGAACTATGGAACGGCTCGTATCCTTAATGAGTTCACTTGCACTTATCCATCTCAGAAAGAGAAAGAAAGTCATGCATGAGCAGTGCGGAGATTTGAAATCATGGCCTCTGGCATGGAAGTCAAGTCCATCATTACGAAGTACTCTGTCAATGTTATCGTGTTACATTGTCCTAGGCTGCCTGGGTAAAATTCCACTCCCTTCCGCTCTGTAAATCTGTTTCGTCATTATTTCATCAACCATTTGATCTTCATGTCCATACATAAACTTAGTTACCCTTCTCGATTCTAGTCCCTGTATCCTCTTTCAGTTGACAATGCTCTCTAACCCAACTAACTTGTAACTTGTCCTATAAACTCAAATTGCAAACTATCCTCAAACAAAGCATTGTTATATGCATTAAGGCAGCAGCGCCCTATGTTATTTTACACAAACAATGTTCGGGCGATTTCCTTAATCTACATTTTACCACTACGCCATGTACATTACTGACACTACGTTTGATAAAAGCCAGTCACACACTTCCCAGTATAAGAACGATAGAATCATCGAAAAATGCAAGTTAGAGTTCCGTGACATCATGGTTTGACCTTTCGAACACTTTTATTTTTTTCACGGTCTCGTCTCAAAAAATAAAAAAACAGGGAAGGTCCCTGATAGTCTGGCTCAGGTGTCTGTCGGTCACAGGCATTTTTATTCGAATTGTTCTCGTATTAACGGTTGTTTGAATATTATGAAAAATATTACCAATATAGGAAAAATATTAGTTGTTATTTAATTTCGCTCAAAACGTCACAAGCGTTCATTGTATATGAAACTGCACAACAATAAACGCAACAATAACGGAACTCTCGGCATGTAAACACGTTCACGCTTGACGAGACGGTTCGATTACCACGGACAAAGTAGTATCGACAAGAAATTTCGCCGGGAGGCAAAACGTAGAGAAAGTAGTGAATTTGCTACACATTTTATTTTTTAATTATGAAAACAATATTACACAATTAGTTTTCATATTTTAAATCAGGATAATAACTTATCACTTGGTACTCATATGTTAAAACTGGAAACCCCACTTCCTCTTTGAACTGAGCTTGGCTCCCTTTGCGCACTCATATGAGCACAATTTTTCCTATACGGAGCGCATCATAGTACAAAACCACAATCGGCATTGACATTTGTTAGGCAACCGTATGTTGGTCAAAGTCCAATTTGTGGCGTATATGGTGATGCCAGTGTATATACATACTGTCATCTATTTGTACTTGAATCTATATTTTATCAAAAAAACTGTAAATCTTGATCGAGCATGCTGATTTAGGAAAACATGTAATGCGTAGTCCTTTTATGTATTATGTGCCAATACCCTCATACCCTCCAAAATGTAATGCATTGGGAAGATGGTTGACTGATGTTTCCTTCAACGCAGCATTAAAAAAATATGCAATTTAGTGTGTGTACATGGTCCCAGAGGAACGCTAGATATGGATGGGACGAAGATAAGAGGGTTGTGCCTTCCTTTGCACTCAAACTTGTATTCGCAAAAATGTTTTTTTAAGTCAATGTCTATGTTTACTATAAATAACTTTCTAATTTTAATTTACTGGTTAGTTACTTTAATAAATCAGGTTTTGATACAAAATATACCATCGCGAAACTGCCTTTGGAAACAATACGCGAATGCAATGACGTAACTATTATCAATAACTTCGTATCAATTGTTATAAGCTCCAAGCCTAATCGTTAAGCGTATGAGAGCGTGAGTGGCAGCTTACAGCCGCGAGTTTACGGACCATTTCCTCGAAATCTCGGAGCAAACCTCGAGCAGGGGCAGGGCGGGAGCTGCCGGAGGGGGTGGTGGCCCTGCTGCGCGACTCTGCCGGGAGGACCTCTACAGAATGTACTAGATCGAAAGGAAAAGCAAATACCACGTCCTCGATTACTAAGCCGAGCACGTTAATTTTTTTTTATGTAACTGGACATGGATGGTTAATACCAAACTGAACATCAGATATAAGCCTAACGGCCTTTGCGGCCAGCGACTAGACTAGCATACCAGAGGTCTGGGTTCAAATCCTCGCCCCATTCATGCACCACTTCCTTTCTCATTCTGAGTTAGGTCAATGCATTTCGTCACGAATGCGAGCTGCTCCATGGTTCGAAATCCATGTGAAACTGTAGGTCCCCTTTCTCTACTAGGTGGTAGGGTTTAAGCCCGCCCGGGTTGGTACCATCGCATTGGATGAAAAGATGGTCGAAGCGGCAATGAACAATTATCCGTGTTTTCCATCCAGTTTAATGTAGCCGTGCTCATAAAGAGAAGGTCCTGGCATTGGACCTAATTTCTTCGGGAATGTGGTGTATTAGGCTAATGTCATAACTGTAGTTGTGTGGTATTAGCCATCCATGTCAGGTTACATAAAAAAACACTACACATAGGAACTAAAGTGCCACGCCGGCGTTAAAGTTCCTTAAATTGCTCGGCTACATTGAAATGGATGGAAAACATGGACAATTTTCATTGATGCTTCGACCATCATTCATTCAATGCGATTGTAGCACCCGGGCGGGATTTCCGAAGGAGAACTTCGGGCAGAACTTCGACCGCCATCAGGGTGTTGTCTATCCGTTTCGGGGAGAGAGCTGCGCATGTCTAAGCTACTACTGCTCTTCTTGGGTTCGTGTCTGGCTAGCAGCCGGCAGTTTCCCCACCATAGTCAGCTGAGTGTGTACAGTGATCTTGATATTTGATGCAGTCGAGGTGACTATTATGCCTGGTCACAGAATAAGTAATAGTGGCCTGGCGTCTGCCTTCTTGTTGCGCTGGCGCGCTTAAAAGCCCGTCACCCGAATCATTGGAATCGATCTGCTGGGAATCTCCTAATACAGGCGTGATAATACAAGGTGAAATTGACGATGCTCTCGAAAAATTTTGCACGAATGTATGTCTCATGACGAAGGTATGGTTATTGATTTGGATATCGTGAAAGGGTTTGACCGTGTCTGCTACAACTCTCTCGGGGGGTATTAACGCACTACTTTCCACCAGGCATCCACCCAACCTGTGTTTCTGAATCGCTGACTTTCTGCATGCCTCGACATAAACATGACTTGATTTGATTGTTGCGGAGATGACACCACGATACTAGCCACGCACAGCCATGGAGTCACCTCCATGCGTACAGCAGTCTGATCGCATGCAGTGTTGAAGTACATGAGAATAGGCGGTACCTCGTCGTTTGACAAACAAACCGTATTTTTTTACGCCAAAGAATTTAGTTCTTTTTGAAATATATATAGCCTTCAATTCCAGTAACGAGTTACAAAAAATTCGATATACCTTCTTTAATATTATGTAGTTTTAATATATAGCTGCAGAGTATTTTTATGTTTAATGATATTACTCCAAAACAATATTTAATCTTCTTCTTAAACGCGGAATTGTAGAACTAAACGTGCCTTCGAACGTAAACTCCACTGTCAGGAAGCTGTTGGTTCCGACGTACCACTGCATATGTTATGAGCTGGCTCCAACTCCGACGAAACTCCTCAATTAATCAGTCCTACATGAAACTTGGAGCGCCGACCGACACCCGGACCGCGCGCCATTACTTTAAATTTAATAGCCAATTTCACTTTTCTCATTAGACGTCAAACTAAACTACGAAACTTGAAGCTATCTCCATGGTAATCCATAAATATTATAAATGCGATAGTAATTCTGTCTGTCTGTTACGTTGTCACCCCTAAACCGATAAACCAATTTCGATGAAATTGTGTGTAGATACAGTCTGGACCTTGGCCGTCTGCCTTTTGTGGCGAACATTAAACTCAAAGTGGATGAAATGGAAATGAAAGTTTGTATCGGAAACTTCATATAACGGATCATATATCATGATTCAGCCCGAAATCAGTCCGAAACGACATTAACCTGAGCGGAGCCGGAGACCTCGGCTAGTATAGTATTTATTGAAGTTATGTATCATTTTAAATATCAAATATCGCAATAAAATTCGTATTTTGGAACATTCGTTATGATACAATATAATTTTACAAAAAATCTACTCATAAGAGGAAGTGGTTCTAATTTAGCTTGCAAGATTTGACCTAAACACCTATCTTACGTATCTGCATACATACACACATTGCAGGTTGAATAAAAACTTGTAAAAACATAATAATGCGTTCTACACTTCCTTTCTGAGAACTGAATAAGTTTGTAAGGGGTTCCCAGCTGCTGCCTAAATCTTACCAATGAATTAATGGCACACAGAAATAGGTCTCCCTATCCTTTAGTTTTGCTAGAGGCTGACACCACTGAAGTAGTTGGTTTTGTCCTGATGTTTTCCTGCACAGAAAAGATTCCTGTTTGCACTTAGCAAATATTTTTTTATATTTGATTGGCAATTATAGGCTTATACCACACCTACCGTCTTTTTAGCGACACAAACCGAAATCCCAAATAAATTCTTGCCTGAATTTCCCCTTATGAGCACCGCAACATCAAACTGAACGGAAAACTCGGACAATTCGACCATATTTTCATACAATGCGCTGATACATAATGAGAGGGCCTTAATCATACTTCCTAGAGAAAGGTGACCTATGGTTTTACATGGATTCCGAATCAACAAACAGCTTGCATTAGTGACGAAATGCATTTATCAAATTCGGAAAGAAAAAGGAAAATGGTTCATGAACGGGGCGGGGATCGAACCCATGACCTCTGGCATGAAAAGCAAGTCCCCGCACCCCAGAGCAACGAGCCGCGCATTTAAACGGGTATTTCACCAACGCGAATCGAAGACAAAAAAATATTTGACGTGATCAAAACACTCGTCGGCAACAAGTTAAGTTCGAAATAAAATTTCACGTTCATCAAACGGCTAAGTACTTGTTTACTCTCGCAATTATGAAGAACGTCAAGGAAATTGAAAAAAAAAATCCGTAAGAAGAAAATATACTTTCTTTGATGGCATTAGCCACCGACGTCGTTCGGCACGTCACTCGCCTCCCCGCCGCATCGCCCCCGCCGCCAATCGACGAGTTCTTCAATAAAGTTTCCCATAAAATCTGTATTCATAGAACGCGTTTTTACGCCCCTCATACTGTAATTTAATATGCGAAGAGGCAGGAGAGACATATTGAGGTTTTGCGAAAGAAATTGGTCCAGCGGCGGACCGGAGAGAATGGGCACGGTTGTGGTGCGAGGGTCGGGAACAACTTTATTGGGAGAACAAATTGTCTGTACCTATGCGCTAATATAGCGGATGTATTTTTCTTACGAAGCGTGGGAGTAACCGCACACAGAACTATTCCATGTAACCACACGTGTCTGAAGCCTTATCGGTTCCACTTGAAATATGCTGGTCGTTTAGTTGGATTTAAAATAACCCTCCTTCTTACGGAGAAAGTCGGAAAAGTTGCCAAAAAATTTACATTATTTTTTGTGGTAATCAAATTTCCAAATGAATAACAAACGCATGAGCCTTGCAAGGCGTTTAAAGCAATATAAAACTCAACCAAACCTACCGCCACTAACTACGAATATATCCCTATTGAACTCTTAAACACCCATAGGTCGGCTGGAAGAATTCTCTTTGAGGGATAAGCTCGCCTTTGCACCCCACTTATGTTGTTAATGTTAATTGTTTTTCATGGCGTATTTAAAGAATTTTCAATGGAATGGTTACAGTAACGTGGGAATCATTGTAATTTCGCTTTGTCCGTTTATCGGCCTATTCGTCCATTTCCCAGTCTGTATCCTTATTTTATTGTCTAATTTTTCACACCTTGGTTCACACGTTCACATGCACATAGAGTTAAACATATTAATTGATAAAAAAAAAATACGCTCCTAAAAACAATTTACAAATAAAGTACAATGCAAAAATAACATTAGACTATTTTTTTCACAAGTTCATTTAGCCTCGTATTAACAAAATATGGTTTGTGGTTTCTTAATAAACATATTTAATCATTTTATCGATTGCACACATCAGCAGTATGTGAACTGCATATATGTACATTCGATATTACCACTAGCGGAATTAATTATAGTATAAGTTGTGTGGTAACATATTTATTCGTGCATATGTGACATTTACACCAATACGATGTAACACATGTCACAATCTCTAATTACAAGGTATTCATTAATAAGCAATAAGATGAAGATCAAACAGGTGAAATTACACAGGATTCAAGGTGACTTTCGCATAAAGGTAAGCTTACCTTGTATTTCACACGTAGTGTATTTAATAATGAGGCATGTTAATGAGAACCAACTGCTTGTCTGTAGGAATTTCACAGAATAGTTCCACGTATTAATACACACTCACCTCTTTCCCTAAAATATTGTTGAGAGAGCCGATGGATGGATCCAGCATGATGCTCGTGAACGGGTGCTGTTTATGGGTACTAGCCTGCTCCAATTGTCAACATGTTAGAAGTTGGGAATAGTTTGCACAATGAGAAAAAACTTCTTTCTCGTTGTCTGCAATACGGCATAAAATGTTGATTTCCATTAATTCATATAAATTTAGTGTTTACTTGTATTTTTCTATTATCATCAATGACAAATATGTACTTAGTATCAATTAAGATTGCAAGGAAACATATTTTATAAAAATAATGTATTTACTTAAAAACTCGTATGCGATGGCAAACACTTTTGTAAACATAACTAGAATAAGTGAACGCTGAAAAAAAAATCAGCGAAGTTTTCGCCAGTTCTTCTTTGCTGTGATTGTTGAATTGGCTATGTTAAAATATGACAAATCCGAGTGCAGTGTTACTGGCTTTGAATGATAAATAAACATTAAACCGACGCACGAATAGTCTGACTTATGAGAAATTCGCTGCCCATTGAGGCATTGTTCCCGCCCTATTGCGAAATTATTCCCTTGTACAGCTTTGTGAGATTGACAGCGGCTTCTCCGAATTTTCAAAAAGGATCGCGCCCCATTATCCTTCGGTTCGCTGCCAGACATAAAGGCGACAAAGTAGGCGCACTTCCGGGCCCACCCTCGCCGCTCGCCCCCCACAGCCGTTCTGCCGCGCCCGCCCATGTCTGTAGCGCCATGAGAGAAATATGCGTAAAATGAATATGCGTTTGCAACACTGGCGTATCCAGGGATCAAACCTTGGGGCGTGGTACCTGTCTGTAGGTCGAAGCAATGAAAAATGGGGAAGAAAACTGCTCAGTTATCACGACAGGTGGCGTTTAAGCGAGCTCATTTAAAAGATCTGTCAAAGCTGTCAGATACCATACAAAATAAAACGGAATAGATTTGAAAATTGTATTTACTCAATCTGTGTAAATGAGATGACTCAATTTTCTACAAATTATTACGAAAATATTTTTTTCTTAATTATACTTATCAAAAGAAGTCGTGGGAAAGAAAATAACCTACAATATTTTGTTTCATACTTTGTGCTGGTGAATGATATTTACATTTTGACTGAAGACAAATAAAAACCCTTATTTTCCTCTAAAGTTTATTCTAACTGCATCATTTTAGTTTCTTTTTCATCTTAGCATCTTACATCTAAAAACTCATAAATCAAATTTGACTGGAATGACAGTTTTGACGTTTTTAAGGTGAGGTCGCTCATACAATAAGCTTTGAGTTTTCTTCCCTATTGTCCGTTGTTTCGCCGTAGGGCTCACCCAAATCGATATCCTCGATCCCCGGTGGTTTACAATGCCGCAAATCACCGCACAAATTCGGTATTCTAGCAGAATAAGCACGGTGGTACAATGAGTCGGTGCCCGCATTGCATTCGTTAAAAATAAACTCGCGCCTCTGTGAACCGGGAACTGAATTAACCTTTTGCAACGCGAATCGATCTATTAATAGAGGTGCTTACCATTCGGCTGGCGCTTTTGCTACAGTACAGTTTGACGCATCACGATCCTGTTCAGTGATTTAAATGATGATGTAACTCAGTTTTCGTACTACTATTGAATTGGCTGTCAATTAACACTGCTGATTACTTACAATAACTCGTTTTATGTGTATATTCTTTGACCGCTAAACGTACGCCTGACTTATGAAATATTGCCGTTCGCTAATCGTTTGTGCTCGATATTTTTAATCTACATAATTTCAAATAAGAAGAATGTCGATGTCTTCTTGTACTTTGCTTGTGACGTGACACCCATGAATAATGTATTTTAATTTAACTTTTTCGTACTAAGCAGGTACGTCGCTTATTCCAAGGAATGTGATATGTATGTATGTATAATCGACCGTGCAGCAAGGACACATTAATAAAGAAATAGCCCAGTAAAAAGGGTACTCCCAGGGTACCCAGCGGTTGACTAAACCTGTCAACCTCGTTTCGTGCAATGAGTGGCAAGCCTATTTCTGTATCATCAAGCTATTTGCTAGAAAGTCCACGACCGAAGTGATGGATTTCCTCACGATATTTTTGCTTCACCGTAAAATACTACTACAGAAAATATAATGACAAATGGGCAGCTCGGCTATGGAGGAAATTGTATGTTTAGTTAGGTATAGTATTAGTTGTTAGTTTAGTTTAGTATGGATGAAACTATGGTTGAAGCGGCAACGAAAAATGGTTCGTGTTTTTCATCCAGTTCAATGTAGCCGTGCTCATAAAGGGAAGGTCCTGGCATGGCACCTAATTCCTTCGGGAATGTAGTGAGTGTATTGGGCTAATATAATAACGATAGTTGTGTGGTATTAGCCATCCTTGTCAGGTTGCATAAAAAAAAATAGTTGCTGGTGTTTTTTTAGGCATTATTTGTTTTTCTTCACACTGTATGCATTATTTGATTAAATAAAGAAATTATGAAAACTTAATGATAATTTAATTATAGGTAAAAAACATTATATCTAGAACCAGATCTCCTTCGATTAAGTGTGAAAATAAGGGTACATATTAAAAAAAAACAAAGTTATCGTAAAATGATGGTTACATCTTAATGTAGGGTCATGCATGGTTAAGTCATTACACAGGAAAGAGAAAGAAATTACTATTGATAGCTGTCCGGAGGGATCAAAGGTGCTCGAAACCACCAAACAAACGCACAGCACCTCGCGAAACCACGCTCAGTGAGGCACCATACCAGCTCATTTTTATACTATTGCTGATCTATAAAACGAATGAAAACATTTTTTAAAGACTCCCAAGTCTCTTTTACTTCCAGGTCAACGTCAAGATATATTTATTATATTTATTTCTCTACTTTTAGTTTGACGAAATTTAAATACTTGAAACGCAACTTTTGTCAGCCTCAATGGTCCAGTGGCGCGACACTTCGGCGATCGCTCTCCGAAGTTAAGCAACGCTGGGTCCGGTCTGGTCTTGGATGGGTGACCATTCGACCGTTGAGAGAGGCTGGCCGTGGTTCGGATTCCACGTTAAACTGTAGGTCCCCTGCCTTACTTACTAGGTGGTAGGGTTAATCCCGCCCGGGTTGATACCATCGCATTGGATGAACGATGGTCGAAGCGGCAATGTTAATTGTCCGTGTTTTCCATCCAGTTCAATGTAGCCGTGCAATATAAGGAAGGTCCTGGCATGGGACCTAGCTCCCATGTGGTATTAGCCATCCATGTCCAGTCACATAAAAAAAAAACTATTACAGTTCCAAAATGTTCACCAGCAACGTACACGCTCCTCCCATAAATTGTATTTGCTACTTCCTGCTACTTCATTGCCCCACCTTTTTCAGTAACAGCCATCCATAATAATAGCAAGTGACGGCTTAATTCCTATTATAAATCACACCACTTTGGCGGCAGTAGCCTTCGGCCGCTCTTAAATGGACCATTTAAGAACAAGTTCGACCTGATTTTTCCTTTAAGTTTTTTCCGTTGTAACTTATGGTTTTCTTTATTTCGAAGAAAGTATTTTTTTTGCACCAGCTGGGTGAATATTATCAAGGTTTGGGCGCTATAGAAGCAGGAAGCAGAAGCGGAAGAAAATAAAATGTATTTAATTTATAAATTTCATAATTCAAAAATACATTTGTAAATATTCCATTTCATCATTTTACTTACATAATTTTAGAGTTTTCGTTGGAAACATCAGTATCAATGCTGATGATTATTATTATATTTATTATTTATAATTTCAAAGAAAAATTTTTTTTTGCACCAACTGGGTGAATATTATCAAGGTTTGGGCGCTATAGAAGCAAAAAGCAGAAGCGGAAAAAATATAATGTATTAAATTTAGACATTTCATCGTTCAAAAATATATTTGTAAATATTCGATTAATTTATCATTTTACTCACATAATTTTAGAGTTTTTGTTGGATACATCAGTATCGATGCTGATGATATAGATTTCTCAGAGTTTTAGGCCCTGATAGTGCCTATTATAAGCCAGTGCGAAACGTCGGCTATTGTGGTTGACATTATGCTTTTGAGAATGAACTCATTTCTCTGCTGCACCGCCAGGATATGGAACTGTCTGCCGGCGGGTGTCTTTCTTCAATTCTGTAACCTGGGAGTCTTCAAACGTTATTTAAACAAGATGCTTTTGGATTTTATGAGTACCTTTGGTACCTCAGCTCAGCCACCCATACCGGTTTTTCATAAATAAATACATATAACTATTTTAAATCAAAGTGATTCTGGCTGCGGTACCCGGCTCCGCCCGGGCCAAAAATATTAAACGTCGCCTACATTTGTCATTTCTTCCCGTACTCGGTTTCATTCCTTACTCAGTATGTTCGCTTGGGTTAATCCCGACCGTTGGTACTATCGCATTGATTTAATGATGGCCAAAGTGGCAATTTTGAGAAAAAGTTATAACTTAGACCATGTATTACATATTGTATCCATGTAAAGCTGTAGGTCCCCTTTCCCCTACTAGGTAGTAGGGTAAGCCCACCCGGGTTAATACCACCGCATTGGATGAAACTATGGTTGAAGCGGCAATGAAACATTTTCCGTGTTGTCCACTCAGTTCAGTGTAGACGTGCTCATTGAGGGTAAAGTCCTGGCATGGCACCTAATGCCTTCGGGAATGTGGTGTATTGGGCTAAACTGGGTCTATGTCCACGAACTGGGTCTCTACGTCACAGCCCACGGACAATGTTGTGGTCTGCAGCGCAATTTTAGGCTAACAGTCGATTACACGATGAGATTTTGTGTAAAATGTTGCAAACATTACACAAAAAAAAAAATTTAAAGTCTGTAGGTGGAATTAGGTTTCCAATTTGTCAGTAAAACACCTCATATTTTATAATTTGAGTCATTGCATATGTCATTTCATTGTATCGATGTATCGCGCTTGCTATTTGGCGATAGATGGCGCGCAATCATTTTCTTTGTACGGTAAGAAATGTTGATCTCAAGATGCAAATTTTTATGATATTTTTACATTTAAATTATTTGAATCCGCGCGAAGGCATGGATTTAAATTTCGAAGGTTTTTTTTATTGAAAAAACTAACAGTACAATGCAAAAGGCACCATCTAGTTTCAGTCTTGTAACCATTAATAAATTAATAGCTGCTACCATAATACCGGTTCTTCCGGTAGATGGGTTTAGCAAATATAGGCGGTACATGACCCTTTTCCCACCGCTTCCGCACATGCGACACTGCGTTGTCTAGTAATATGAGTTAACAACATCTTCTCTCTACTTCTCTCCTCCGTGGCACCAACCATAAGCGATTATATCATAATATCTGCATTCTTACCAGGTAGAATATTTCATATTCACTTCCGATTGATACACAATTGATCGAATTCCCTCAGATATTTTCTCACATCTTTGGTTACCTACACTACACTATCTTAGGTTCAGTCCCAGAGCCAAGACCATTAGGGTATCATTTTTTCGCTTTATGCGAGGGGGACTTAAAATCACATCAAAACCAACAAACAAAATTGCCCATTTATAATATTAGTAGGATATTTACAACATAACATTATTACGTGAACACTAAAATACATTGAAATCATTGATATTGCACTTTCAGTCAGTCAGTCCGTCAGTGTGTTTGCGTCCACTGCTGGACATACGCCTCTCCTATTTTTTTCCAATCCTCCCGGCCCTCAGCGTTACGGAACCACTGCTTTCGGCCGACGCACATGATGTAGTCGTCCCACCTGGCGGGTGGTCTTCCCACACTCTCTTTCCTGGCCACGGCCGCCAGTGCAGGACACGGTTACTCTAACGGTCGTCGTCTCTTAGGCTGACATGACCAGCCCACTGCCATTTAAGCTTAACTACCGTGTCCAATATCGACTACTTTGTACGACCAACGAATTACATGTATAAAAAGTGCTCGCATTCCCGTATAAAATCGGGGAACTCCTTCTAATCGTTCTTACAGGATGCCCCCAAGCCGGAAGTAAACATTCAGATTGCTAATAAATTAGATCATTCCCGCTCGGCCGGGACGTTTATTTGTCCAACAAGAATTTTAATGAAAGCATCAACAGCTCGGTGGCGCCGGAAGCCGGAACAACAAACTTTAAGCTGTCGGTTGGAGGGTGGGTGCGCGGGGAGGGGGGGAAGTCGGAGTGAGCTGCCAGTTTAATTTGTCACTGAAAATGAAACTTGCACGAGAAGGCGACGCGGTGACGTCGCGTCGAGTGTCGCGATGGTGTCGCACCACGAAGCAGCGAATTGAGACTGTCGTAAAGGTAGTTAGTCTCCGAGAGAATTTCAAGAAATGTTTTCTTTGTCCGTTGGCCAAGATACAATTTGTCACGCCGACTACGAATTAAACAGCGAAATCTTCTTCCTGGCCCTAACGGTTCCAACAATTTTAATTACTCGAGACAGTGTCTTTATTTTTATGTTAATATCTGTAATATCTATAAAACATATTTTTCAGTAAAATTACAGTAAAAGAGACAATTCTTGCAATGTTTCTTAGCAATTATTTTAAATTCTAAAAGGTAAATTGAATAAATAAAAAATCACCGACGTAGGTTTCGACAATATATCCAAAATTTCCAAAATCTAGTAGAAAATGGGGGCATGGAAACAGTTATCGCCCGTAGCATGGGGAATTGATAGAGTGACGGGAATTGATAGAGGGAAGGAATGTTCACGTAACAGCGCTTATATTGCACCGTTTTAAAAACAGAAGAACCAGACGTAATTTAAGGAACGTGTATCTTGTTAACGGTGGAAAAACTACCCAAAACAAGAACTACACAAGAAATGAATTTGTGCATTAAGTCAACGACACCACGGGTAATTTTAGAAATCTTTTCAAAGTCAAAAATTGACAAATTTTAACACCACTAAAATGAGAAACATACTTATGAGTTTTTATTTTTATATATTCTTATATTTTTAATTTTTTTAAATACTTTTCCAGTTCATACATTCTTAACATTTATATGTTTCATTTCATTTCATTTCATTTATTTATTCAACTTCTGGTAGTAAAACTACACTAAGTCATGTCACAATTTGATTGATCCGCGGATTCGATCAACCAGTGAAGAAGAACCCGCAAAGAAACTTCACTGGTCTATAAATTATGTTTTTTTTGGTCTTTTTTTTTCGTCCACATAAATGATATAACACAATTATGATTTCATACCTAAATCCTACTGCCAAACTTACATTGGTAGAAGGGTCAGGAGCAAAGAACTAAGGACTACGAGGAAACAACAACCCACAATGTGAAAAGTCTTAATTAATAAATAAATTACTTAACTTAATAAAGCTTAATAACTTCATAAAGCATAAAGTTTTAAACAAGCCTTAAATATGTGATAGATACGAAGTGCATTTACTGATTATTACTGTGGCTTAGTTTTTTTTTATTAATGGACATGGATGGCTAATACCAAACTGATCGTCAGATATTACCCTTACACACCAAATGGGAACTGCGGAATTGCCGCTTCGACCATCGTTCATTCAATGCGATGGTAGCAACCCGGGTGGAATTAACCCTACAACCTAGTAAGTTAGAAATGGGACCTACAGTTTTGCGTGGAATCGAACCACGGCCAGCCTCGACGGTTGAAAATGGCATAGAAACATTATTTATCTCAAAATGGACAATTTCGATTCTCAGGGATTTTTTTTTCAAAAATCAAATATTGCTGTTTTCGTTTTTATCAAAATTGGTCCCATGACTCCTTTAAATGTTTTTCGATATTTATTATAGTTTCGGATGTGGCCATGAAGGAACAATACGTAAAAATCAACTGTATATTGAATGAGATTGAGGAAATCACCTTATCCACTCGGTTTTTAGATATCTTAGAAGCTTAACTTACCAGCTTATGGAAAACTATTTTTGATTAAGCAATAATTACCTTTTTATTAGAGAAATTCATTTAAAGCAGCTTACATTAATAAGATATGTAGGTAGTAAAATAATTCGGGGTTATGGTTGCGTTGGTCAAATATTTAAATTGATGCAAAAAAAACTTTAAAATCGGACAATTCATCAGTCGCCTTATGGCAACTTTAATATCGTTGCCAAACCTCCTGTGCGCTGTTTTCTTAGTGCTGTCAAGCCAGTAGGTGCTGGAGTAACTGTACGACCGCCTCCGCTAAGCTTAATTATAGGCACTCAAGGATTAAGGATAACAAATCTGCGAGAATATCGGGATGCGAGTTGAAGCGTGTTTTAAGATGTATATTTGCCGGGTTTTTTTAGCCTTGTGATACCAAATTAATTTCAGTTATCCATTTAGGCCTTTTGTTTCATTGCCTCTTGCATTGATTTCTGTAACCTTAATTTTATTTGCAATAGCTTGCAATCAGGTAATTAAAAATAGGCAAAGAAGGAACTTCCTGTTTGCAGCGAAACAAAATTACATCGACTATCGAAATAACTAAATGTTAAAATATGTCTGGTACACCTAAAAGCCGAAAGGGTGTGTTATAAATATTTTTGAGTTCAAAAGATGCTCGGCATATGTAAAACATAATGCTCTTATATTAAATTAATTGAACCCATATTAAAACTAAAGTCTAGCTTTATGTATTTTCGAGTAATTATTCCCAAAAGGAATAAGACTATTTTCAATTATAAGTAGTCATCATTTCCTTAAATAAACCATAAGGAACTGTTTGTTCAACGTTGTAACTTATATTTTTTAATGTTTTTTAGCATTCTTTGCTTTTAAGGGTTCCGTACCCTGAAGGTGCCAACGGAACCCTATTCCTAAGCCTCCGCTGTCCGTCCGTCCGTCCGTCCAGCACAAGGCTGTATCTCATGAACCGTAATAGGTAGGCATCTGAAATTTTTAAAGAGTATGTATTGATGAATGTTTAAGACTTGGGTAGATCAATTTGCATCTCACACAAAGCATTAAAAATGAATACGCGTTGATAGTAGCTTAAAAAGTATTCTAGGCACTAAAATATCCCCTATGGTAACATTACACTCTTAACTTGATTATTCTTGGATAAGTTCCACTCCAGACTTTCTAATAGTACGAGAGCCAACGATCAAAACTATGTCGCATTATTTTACGACCGTATAAAATTGTTGGATTACATGAATCTGAACGCGACTAGGTAGGCAGTACCGGACAGAAACTTTGAAAATGTCTACTATGTCAAAAATAATTGGAAGACGGTTTTATCACAATATGTCTGATATTAAAAACGTACATAGGTTTCTTCATTTCATTACGAAAAAATAACCGATCCCTGAAAAATTTCAACACATTCAAAATGATTTCAACACGTACGACGCTCACATTTTCTTCTGAAAAATGATTTATTCACATAAACTGACCAATGTACAATTGAAAACAAGATTTTCAGACCATTCATTTGTAATTTTCTCCATCGGTCTTCCGGGTACGTGCGACGCTTTTGGTGTCAGAAAATTGTGTTTTCGGTCTCTGTAATGTATTGTTCAACTAAAGTTCGAAAAATCTGACCAATTGCTATGAAACAGTTCGGTATTTTTTTTGACATTTGAAAATATCGGATTAGATCAGACGCGACGCGAAAAATGTCTAAAATTTTTATTTTAAAAATCACCATAACCAAATCTATCGATTTTATACGCTTTAGGTCGGAAATATATGAGGTAAAGAATCATAATAATTAAATCTATCGATTGTACACGGTTTTGGTCGTAAAACGATGAGGCAAACATTTTGGTCAGGGGCTCTCGTTCTACAAAGCACTGTCTAACTCGAGTAGCCGGGACTTTGCTACCGACATCCAATCTCCTCTCTGGTCCGTAGGGGATTCGGTAAGCAGAAAACCTATTTATTATGCAGCATATATCTTTATATACTTCCAATTACTACATACATAGTTCTTGGTCTATCTGGGTGTTATCAGTCTGTATTCCAGCCAGTCCGGTTGGTCACATAGTACGAAAACTCGCGTGCACAGATTTGTTTCTCATCTAGTTTGATAAAGGTATTTATGCTTATGGTAAAGGAAAACTTCGTAGAAAAGCGATCAAGAAATATATCACTTACTAGCTTTTGCCTGCGGAAATATTTCGATAAATTATATTGTATCACAATAAATGCTTTTAATCCCCATATTCACCCCATGAGGCTTTAAAAAACCTCAGGTTTAAAAAAATTTCCTATTTTTTAAAAACCATTTCCTTAGAATTCGCACCCATACCAATTTTAGGCTAATTTACAACATTTTAGTGCAACCAAGATTTCAATTGAATTAAAGCCTACTGGCCAGCTTGGCTTTCGCAGCCAACCTGAAAGTTCGAAATCCAATGGGCGTCGTCGAGCACCTTAAGAGGTCCATCAATCATGGTTTATAGAACACCTGTCCGGCCGGTATGGATTCGCAGCCTCCCTGAAAGTTCGAATGTCTATGGGCGTTGTCGGACATCCCAAAGGGTCCTTCAAACATGGTGTGAAGAAGCACCTAGCCGGCCGGCGGTTCGCAGCCACCCCGAATATTCGAATGGTAGGAGGTAGTAAGATCGGGTTGGGGCGTTTAATTTGAGTGGTCACATGATAGGTCAAGGGCCGGTTTTTTCCCAAGATATAACTGAAAGTTTCAATGCCCATGGGCGTCGTTGAGCACCTCAACCGATCCTGGCGTATGCAATATGCCGCGCTTAACATAAAATAAAAATTAATTGCACGTATCTCAAACTATTTGGGCAGCGTACGCCGACGAAGCGGCCAAGAAACAGTTTTTTTCCGACTTCGTTTATAAATATAGCACTTCATAAATTAAAACGTTTTAATAAAAAAAATAAATACAGTCTTTGTTATACAGGAAAATGTAGTTTGAAACTGGTTAAATATTTATTAAAATCGGTTCAGTAGTTTTAAAGATTTTCCTGTACAAACAAACAAAAAAACTATTAAACAAACATTACCTCTTTATATACCTGAATAGAAGTGCATATTGCGTGCAGCCACTGAGAAACGTAGGACCGAATTCGGTCCTCAGGAAATAAAAATGGCACTCGTGATGATGTTTACAATTTGTTTTAGTAAACAAAACCTCAAATATTTTTCTCAATAAGTACCTAACTTAAAATGTTCTTTATTAATTTTTAAAAAAAACAGTAAAATATTCTGCTAAATGTGAAACATAGTCTTGTATTTTCCGTTCGGAAACCGGAACACTACATATTGCTATGATTTGATATCTCAGATTAAAAACGGATGGAAATGCGATACGCAAATACACTCGCAGACGTATTGGAGGGTTTGTGATGGTGGATACTGACTTGGCTAATACACTCCGGGAGCCCATTCTCGCGCACATTTGAACTGTGTGAAACGACCTGCGGTCGACTGTCCATTTAATTTTATGGACAATATGACTCAGGTAAGGACCCGTGTAACGCTCATATTAAACTTCTCCTTTCTTTTCTCTGCTGTGCTTGATATCTTTCAGCCAGCCCCGTCGAAATTGTAAACTGTAATGTCATAAGTGCATGATCGGGATGGTAGTATATTTTTGGGTAGTCTAGTTCTTTTTTATCCTAAACTGAATTGAACGTTTTTGTTGAAAACTCCATGGTTCGGAAATTGTGTACGACTGTAAGTCCCTTTATCTACTTACTATGTGGTCTCGAGTTGACGACTACAATTGCATTGGATGAAAAATGCTCGAAATGCAATGGAAAATTCTCCGCCTTTTTTCCATCCAGTTCAATGCAGCCGTGCTTATAAATGGGAATCATTGACATGGTATCCAGTTCCTTCGAGAATGTAGTATTTGGGTTAATAATTTTGTCAGCCTCAATGGCCCAGTGGCGCGACACTTCGGCGATCGCTCTCCGAAGTTAAGCAACGCTGGGTCCGGTCTGGTCTTGGATGGGTGACCATTCGACCGTTGAGAGAGGCTGGCCGTGGTTCGGATTCCACGTTAAACTGTAGGTCCCCTTCCTTACTTACTAGGTGGTAGGGTATATCCCGCCCGGGTTGGTACGATCGCACGGGATGAACGATGGTCGAAGCGGCAATGAAAATTGTCCGTGTTTTCCGTCCAGTTCAATGTAGCCGTGCAATATAAGGAAGATCCTGGCATGGCACCTAGTTCCCATGTGGTGTGTTGGGCTAATACCATGACAGAAAGTGTGGTATTAGCCATCCATGTCCAGTCACATAAAAAAAAAATACGAATGCTGGTATTAGTCATTCATGTCGTCCAAAAAATAACTAAAATCTTGGCGGGCGCCTCTTCAATACGAATCCTTATCCGCACCACGATGTGACACAAAATTCGACTATTATTGGTTCTATTTGTATGCCGACATCTGCGTTTACTTCTTTCAAGTTAGCTGAAATTATATGCGTCGTGTAACAGGCCTTCAGCCCTTACACAATTTGATTTTCCATCGTGTTCTAGCGGAAGTTTTGCGCTTGCTTTCGGACCAATCAGGAGAGAACCGAGTGGCTAGCAGCCAATGAACGGCCGACGTACCAGGGACGGGTAATGTGCCGGCGCAGGAGTAAAGGACGTGGCGGCCATTGCGTTTTCGAGCACCGTTCTGACTTCTTGATCCACGCATCCCGCTCAACTCCCCATACAAACGGGGAAAGAAGATCACGCCCATATTTCTTGTCAGAGATCCCAAATTTTGCTCAAAATAGCTTTATTTCATTGAACTAGATGTCTGATGACCGTTGGCATTGTAAAATTGTGTTTGGTTTCTATGTTATAAGGTCCGAAAGTTCGAATTTTTCGCGCATTTTATACGATAACTTTGGAGGTGGATTATGCAATGATAAAGTAAAAACATCTTAAAAAAGATTAGTCATCAGACTTAGATTATTTAATCAAGATTTATAATCTATTTGGTTTTTGCTAGATTTTTTGCTACAGCGGTCGTGGTTTACTTTTAGCTATAAGTCGTTTTGTAATTAAAATTTTCGTAAATCTTACCAAATCATACACTATGCACATTGTCTTTTTTGTGGTTATGTTGCATCTTCCTCATCACGGAGCCTGTCTTTTTCTTTTAAAACAGAGAAGGTCCCAGAGCGCGTGCCCGCGAATGAGTTAGTCCCGCCGGGTCCCACCTTAATGAACGTATACTACTGTCCTAATTGTTTGTTTGACACGGTTATAAACGTGCATTTACAATCGCATAAGCATCGCATACTTTGTTTGAATATATTCGTGTGTTCTTGATTACGAGAAAAAACCTTAGACAGAGGTTATTTTCTCGTGGGTAATTGACGTGCTTCTGAGTCATGAAAATATATTCTTGTTCCAGCAGTACCATTTTCATTTATAAACGAGTTTACTTTGTAGGCTCAGATCAGAAGGATCTGAGTGTATCCTGATAGATAGTTAGCTAGTAATAGGACTAGTAGCTATTCGTATAAGCCGAACAGTTCCTAGAGCAACAGCTGACCAATATAAATCGATCAGTAGCAAAGTCAGAATTTTAGGAAAATCAAAAAAATATAATCCACATCAGGGCAGCGCATATCGCTGCGTTAGAGTACCAGCGCATCAACAATCCAAATTCATCAATGTAAGGAATCGGATTTTCCTATAGTCCGGTAACGGATTCTGCAAAAGTACTGTATTCGAAAGAAAATGTCCGCGAAAAGAAAAAATGAGAAAAATGGTGAATTGTTTGCGTGATTGTAGGCCGTTGTTGGTAATCATTCAATTGCGGCGGACGTCATCAGTCGCGTCTGACGCATCGCCCGCCGCCCGTCACGAGGAGCAATCCATTTGGGAATAGTGGGAAATAATGTTATTATTCGAGAAAAAGGTCAATTGTGAGTCGGACTCCCGCATCAAGAGCTCCGTATCAGCAGGGTCATCATAAATGAAATCTCATATTTACTGTAGTATTGTTAGGTGAATATAATCAACGGAATTTTGTTGAGTTTAAGTATGTACTTACCTATGTATTGTTTAGATTACTTCATATTTATTGCTTTTGAATAAATAAAAAAATATAAAGTAATAATAATAAAGTAAGTAATAATAAATAAATAAATTAAAAATAATAATCATGCGATAGGCGATCTGTGAAAAATGGCTGTTGCTCAGCTGGATGACAGCAGGGGCCGGTTGTACGGGGTATGCCGTAATTAATGGATAACCTTGAAATGGCTTACTGCTGTGCTTACCGATCGATTCATCTAAAAAGATTAGGACGAGATTTTCACTCGAAGAAGGGTTTCGCTGTCATTTCATTTAAGGGATACTCATTCACGCCTGGATCGAACAATGGCAGCTTTTTTAAAGGTTCAGTAGTGAAATGTAAAAAAATGGGACACTCATAATATCGTCCTATTCGGGGAATAGCATATCCTTATGCTATAATGTTTATTTAAAAAACATCCGGTTTCGAACCACAAATAATAGAAAAGATCTATGACAATATTAGTTGTACAATCATTTGGTTTGAATTAGTCTAACTGTGCATTTAATGAAGCAGCTTTTTGTTTGTAATTGTTCCGTAGAAAGTTATCTAAGAAATTATTTTAGTTTTCGTTGCTGGTTTTTCGCCGATAATTTTTTTTGGGAACACGTTAATTTTTTTAAATTGATATCCGTACCATTACTTAAGATGTGCTTTAACGCCATCTTCCTTCGCTTACAAACAATCGGGTAAAAATAATTGCAGCGCGTCAAAGTTGTCTTAAGGTGGCCCATCCCGCTCAACTCCCCATACAAACGGGGAAAGAAGATCACGCCCATATTTATTGTCAGAGATCCCAAATTTTGCTCAAAATAGCTTTATTTGATCGATGTAGATGTCTGATGACCGTTGGCATTGTAAAATTGTGTTTGGTTTCTAAGTTATAAGGTCCGAAAGTTCGAGTTTTTCGCGCGTTTTATACAATAAATTTGGAGGTGGATTACGCAATGATAAGGTAAGAACATCTTAAAAAGATTAGTCATCAGACATAGCTTATTTAATCAAGATTTATAATCTATTTGGTTTTTGTTAGATTTTTGACTACAGCGGTCGTGGTTTACTTTTAGCTATAAGTCGTTTTCGTATTAAAATTTTCGTAAATCTTACCAAATCATACACTATGCACATTGTCTTTTTTGTAGACATGTTGCATCTTACTCATCATGGAGCCTGTCTTATTCATGGAAACAGAGAAGGTCCCAGAGCGCAACAGCACGGTTTTGTACCGTGCCCACGAATGAGTTAGTCCCGCCGGGTTGGGCCACCTTAAGGGCCTGGTACTAGCCAAATCGCAAAGTTAGACGAGGCACCCCAAGTAAACTAACTAAGTCTGACGCTTATAAGTGTCATCCTTACAATATATGATTCCTTGTCTAGGAATCGAATGATTTTCGTTAATGTATGTTTCCTTTTTCTATACAAAATACATTGCGGAAACGGTGTCCATTTCCGAACTTTTTTGACTAAATGTAGAAATCTAAAAGCAAATGGAATTTTTTGTTTATGCATATATGCTGTTTTTGCTTATATCTAGAAATCGAATGACTTTCAGATTTCTAATGAGAAAAATCAACTTTTTTTATTTTTATTATTATTTAAATAAATGATGGAATAAAAAAATATTAACAATCCATTATCAGTCTGGAGTTCTATTTGGATTTGCTGAAGCGTTTCACTACATATTATTACATTTGTTAAAAAGTGCATTTGTATGGCGCGAGTAGTTGGCTAGTCCTAGCGCCTTAAGGCTCCAACTGAGTCCAGCGTAAAATCTGTTATTGGTGTTCTGAAAAAATAGGGCGGGCCACGGCTAGTCAGGAATCATCCAATAGCTTTCATTCTCACGATGTCGCTAGCTCCGGCAAGATCATTTACGACGCGCTATAGTCGTTCGACGCGCCGGAGTGGTTTAAATATTTCAGAGGTGGCGAATTAATTCAGATCTGATAAATGTTGTATTACACTTAATGAGGTTGGAATTTTATTCAAATCACGATCGGTTCGTGATTATGTACCGATTGTAGAGTTTTATTTATCAATACTGCTTTTTATGTTTTATCAGTTTTTTTAATGTAAGGATGAATAAAACAATATTAAACACATATTAAACAATATTATATGTATATCTGTACTTAATGGAAATAAATATCATCTAGAGGTCATTTTAAAAATTAATATAAAATATTAAGTATACTATACGGGTTGCTCTTTTAAATTCACACGCGACAGCAGGGGTGATATTGGAGAAATTGGTTTAATTATAACATAAAAGTCATTACTTTAACATATTATGTCAAGTAAAGCAACATATTTATGCTATTCTAATAATAGTATTCATAACTATAGCATGAAAATCTGTTTGAAGCGGCAATGATTTTTTTTCCGTGTATCCCATCCAGTTCAGTGTAGGCGTGAGGGAAGGTTCTGGGTTGGCACCTAATTCTTTCGAGAATGTGGTGTATTGGGCTAATATCATAACGGCAGTTGTGTGTTATTAGCCATCCTAGTCAGGTTGCATAAAAAAAACTGGGAGGAGCGAATGGGTAACGAAAGAATGACGAAACAAATTTACATAGCAGAAGAATCCATGATAAAATCCAAAACTGTAGGTTTTTATAAATATTCTAAACATTTTATACTAAATTTAAAACACATTGGAAAAATAAATGATTAAGAACAAAAACAATTTTTAGGATTCCGTACCCAAAGGGTGAAAACGGAACCCTATTACTAAGCCTCCGCTGTCCGTCCGTCCGTCTGTCACAGGGCTGTTTCTCATGAACCGTAACAGATAGGAAGCTGATATTTTCACAGATTATGTATTTATTTTGCCGCTATAACAACAAATAGGTGGACTTATAAAATAATAAAAATTAAAGGAGCCATGGAAAAAACTGTTTTAGTTTTGCGGTAAATCTTGTACGATGGTACGGAACCCTTCGTGTTCGAGTCCGACTCGCACTTGGCCGGTTTTTTTAGTTTGTTGGCGTTAAAATAAAAAAAACATTAAAACCTTTAACAAATAGGTTAATAATTAAATTACTATTACTGCATACATTATTTCCAAACATCCAAATGTTTCCTTTTGACCACTTTATTGAGTTAAAATATGACTTTTATAAAATCCCCTTTTCCTATTAGGTGGTAGGGTTAAGCCCATACCGGTCGATACCATAGCATTGGATGAAAAGATGGAAATCATTTCTACCCATAGATACCTCCGGGGAATTGGCAGAATAAATCATTGGGTAAAATTATAAACAAAATCGACTTAAATTTTATTTCGGTCATTAAAAATGAATCCGAGTCTTTTTATCTTGAGGCGGACCGAACTAGCATTTCCTAAATATTTTCGTTTGTTGCTCATTGTTGATGTTGAACGCTGAAAAAAAATGTCAGTCGTGACTGCCGCCTCTATCACAGAATGCCTCTACTGTGCTCTATATTTGTTTCATACAAAAAATATGCAACAAAGATAACTTGATTCTTACTTACTAAATAAGAAGAATACAGGTAAATCAAGGTATTCCCAAAAGGATAAGTTCGTAAGATGTGTATTTTTAGAGTTATTTGAACAAATATCACCGCAAAAACTGAGAGAATAACTAGCACAGAAACCACGTGCGTAGAGCCCAACGTCAGGGGCGGTACTAGTCGGCAGAGATCAGAAAACAAACGATAAAGGCGACCTCTGTACACACTGTATCTGCGTTAGGGTCCATTATTGAATGCGCGTCAGAATCGATTTTGCAGCTTGACGGCGAGCGCGAGGAAGCAAAATATTGTTTTCGATTTATAAAATCTATTTTTCGCGATTTCATAATTTTTTGACTAGATAAATATGCAATCTTGTACTTTAAAAAAGAAAATTGTATAAATCATGAATAATTTCCAAGCGCTGGAACAAAAACCTAGTAAATGGGCGTCTGCAAACTTATTTTTTTTGAAGAGTATAAGCATCGCATTAAGCCCGTTTTACGGTCATACACTAGATAATAGTCCAAACTTTGATATTTAATTTTTTTTACTGGTATTTATTCTTAACCGGCTCTGAAATAACCATTGAAATAACACCAAAATATCGTAACGTTAGCGTCAATGGGCCTCTTAATATATTATTTTGGAAGCAGAGAAAAATCAAGACAAGTATACCGCATGTAATGTGCGTGTAAACCAACTCGAGCTAATTGAGCTTACAACGTTTACTCGTTTCCACGAATTTTTCGACGTATTTAATTCATTTTTGAATAAGATTTTGCGAGGGGCTTGAAAAACATAAACTGGGCAACCTGGCAACCCAACCAAATTGCAAAAAAAAAATACGAACACATCTATTTTATTCTCGCCATTGTTTTTCTCGGAAATACGTAGACATTCTATGGATTATTGCAACTCTGGTTCCTCGACAAATCTGTCGAAGCAAAGGAGATATCTAACCGGAGCTTCAGTGTCTATTTTGTTGTAACAGAAATGTTATAGGTAGTGTTCGAAACCATCGAAAATTAATTATTTTTAATTGTCTGAATTTTCAAATATTTCAACTTGCTTGATAACTCCAGCTAATATAATTCGATCTAAACACACGACGAACAATTAGTTCCACAGGATAAAAACTAGAGCCATCTGTTATCAGATATTTCAACAATTTACGATTGTAAAAATGTTCGTCATTTCTCAGTATAATTTTTTTTTCAATTAGGTATCTTTTGCCCCTAGCCGTACCATTATATTTATTTTCATAAATACATTACTAATAATATATTTTAGCTAAAATAATAATCCGATGCACAGTGCCTAATTTTAGATTGCATGATAGTGTTATGTTGTGCTTGTTTTCACGAATTGCTTGTTTCTCTCGAATAACCACTTATTATGATTTTTTATTAATTCGAATTTGTTTATTGCGAAATCTAGTCACAGCCGTCAATAAAACCACATGAGTATTTTGTGCCGAGAGTTGTTTCCGTAAGTTTTTCCCAACTCTCAACAGGCGTCGGTCACCTCTTATCTGACGGCATGGTCGGCCGATCCCCTTATGAGTTCATACGCCCATGGGCGGCATCGGGCACCTCTCATGTGAGGTGCTGTCAATATAAAAACGAACATACGGTTTTTACATATTTGATCAAATAGCTCTTAAAGCTATCGTGAAAATACAGACACACAATTTGTTTGTTACGAAATGCGACTTAAGGTCAAACGTTGATGGTTAAAATGTGACAGTGACCTATTATTCTAATTTCCTCGAATCGTCTTCCCAAATAAAAGTTGTCCCCGTTGCGAGTGTCAAAAGAAATCCGAGCCACCACCGCTGGACGGTGCTCATTTTCGCTGACATTATCGCTCGACAAAGTGCTTGGCATTAGGCTTGCCAGATAAAAATGTCGCAAACTAAATAGGGCGAAATAATAACTTAATGTTGGCGAAACGTCAAGAGAATACCTTTTTATAAAAGGCACAAAGGTTTTGAATATGAAGCTATTTATACGTCTATTAAATTCCGCTTTTTGCTGTATTTTCCATGATTTATTGTTATTTTTTTAAGATACTAAACATAAATAGCTTATATCACACCCACAATCATGATATTAGCCCAACACATTGCATTATCGAAGGAATTAGGCGCCATGCTAGGACTTTATGAGCACGGCTACATTGAACTGGACGGAAAACACGGTTTTTCATTGCCGCTTTGACAGTCTTTTTATTCAATGCGGTATCAATCCGGGCCAGCTTAATCCTATCACTGAGAAAGAGGACCTACCGTTTTACATGGATTCCGACCTATGGAGTAGCTCGCATTCGTGCTGAAATGCACTTATCCAACTCAGAAAGATAAACAAAAGTGGTGCATGAACGGCCCAGACCTCTGGCATGCAAGGCAAGTCCCTGCACCAGTTAGCTACGAGCTATAAAACATGTCCAAACTATACATGCCCATGTTGGAATAGTGAATTACGCAGTGAGGTTGGCTAATTACAAAACAATTATGCTCTTTATATGTATTTATGTTTTATTAAGTTGTTTATTTAGGCAGTAACTACATAAGAAAAAATTAGGTATTTTTTTGGATAACACATTTTTTTCCTCGATCGTTTTGTCTTAGTGATAAGGGTAGTTAAGTATTTTGTGCAGGCAATTATTATAAGAAGAAAAAAGTCAAGTGCCGCATATTCATAAAAAAGGACAGCCGAGACACGGTCAACACCGCCCAATTCGGCTAGAATATGAATTGTAATATGTTTTATCCAGAAAATAATTCAGCCCGATATCAGCAGGTCTATTCCTGGCATTCAGTAATCAGGAATCAGGAATCCTGAGTCTGTGCAGCCGTCGCGTCGTTTTCGGTCGTCGCCGTTGTGACGGAGCGCCGTTGTCGAGTAAAGTTTGAAAACATCCACTTCGCGCCATCTAGCGGCAGCGCTGTGAACTGCTTCAGCAAGGGGTTGAGACCGAAATAAGCACGAGAAAAAGTTAACGTAACGTGTTATGTGTTGTCACCCTGTGTAACTATATTAACATTGAAAATATCATTTTAAGGGAGTGTTAGCACCTAATTGCATACAGTCCCATAAGGGCGTAAGTAAAACCTCATTTAATTTAATTTTAAAATAACTGCAACGAATTTCGATAATCAAAAAAATACATTTGTAGATTTGATGGTCTAGACATAATTTACAGACAAAACTGTAAGACTCTGATGCTTTGATTGCTCAGACAAATCAAAAATGTTTCCAAATGCACAAAAAAAAAAATAACAAAGAAGGGGAGCCTCAGATATTTATAATTATAAGTTTAAATACAGCTAAATAAACAATTTATATTTCATATTTTTTTTAATTTTAAACTCAATTGTAGTTATTTTTAAAAATATTAATATGTGCTTACATGTACGCCCTTATGGAACTGAATGTGATCGGGTTATAACACCTCCTTGATGTTTTCTTTAAAGGCTTCATAGGAGATGATCTGATAGATATAATAATATGACTTGTTTCTATCAACATATTTTTCAGTGTGTACAAAGACAGTTACGAGTTTTCCACGTCTTGGAGCATGGAGATTATTACAATATAACAAATAAAAATATATTTACAAAACAAATAAAATAATTGGGTATTGGAACACGTAAATAAAACCACAATGCATTTTATTTAAAACTTTTCTAAATTATATTTAACCGGGACAGCATTACATATAACAGCAGACTGCAGTCCTGTAACGACCTAACTCTCTTAAGTCTAATTGCTGCCATTATAAAAGGTGGGCCCAGATATTGACCATCTCCATTGTTTTAGAATGTCATAATATAAAATTTTTCCGTAGGTCAGTTAGTCAGTTATTCAAAATTAAAAGATTCTGGAAACAAACAAAAATATCTAATAACGAAACATTCACACAACCACCTTTGCACCCACCCTCAAATTCACAAAGTCACCCTCAGACCTCTTTGACACACATAAACACATACAACTTTAATAAGATTACTCACACACCAAATAAAGGCTTACAGATCTATTCTCAGATACCAGTCTAGTATTTATTTTTTCGTTATTCTATGCATTTTTGTTAATTTGGAAAATAATTTCTTTAATCACTAACAGTATTATTTTTATGTTTTGTATACAGAAATCTATTAATCGCTTTATTTTTCGTTTATTTTCTATGTAAAACTATTACTTTATGCCGTTCATCTCTTTAATAAAACAAATTTAAATATTAAAATAATACTTAATAAAAACTCGTAAAGATTTTAAAAATATCTCGTCTTATCCCTATCCTGACGGCGATTAGTTAACTTACAAGTTTGATAATTATGCTATGTATAATAAATGATATAATTAATAATTATGATATTTATGCTTGTAAAATATCTCGTCTCGTGCAAACTTTTAAGGTTATGAAATTTACAATGTTCCTGCGACGCATATACATAATTTATGTAAGGATTTTATATCGTTTCAAATATTCAACTAATTTTGTTTTGTTGTATTAGCGCTACTAAAAATAATATAATTAAAATTTATGAACGGAAAATTATATACGGCAGAAACGAACTTTCTAACGCGTTCACGATTCGCAAATTTCATGCTTTCTCCCAAATTATTATTTTCATATTATTCACAAGGCATGGATCTTCTTTAACCAATGGACGTGGATTAAATAATATAATTAATAATTATAATATAATATATTATAATATAAATAATATAATTAATAATTTAATCAATGAAAATGCATACTTTAATCATCAGTCACAATTTTAAAATCTAACACCTCAGTCCGCTACTCTTTGAGAAAACTTAACTGATTTAAATATAGCCGTATAGTTAGATTCTTCCCATCCATTTGCTATAGCTATAGGCTACTTACTACCATGCTAAATTATTTGAGGGGTGAGCAGTGAGGACATGAGAGTAGGAAAATAACTGATCGTTTTTTAGTCTTGGTTATAAAAAAAAAAAAAATCATCGGTAACGTATCATTGTTTTCAACACAAGAGATCTTCAGGCACTACGTTAAGCCTCTGGCTAACGTTTTCAACTGTTGAGCGTCCACGTACAACTGTAAGTCTGCTTTCTTACTTACTAAGTGGTAGGGTAAATCCCGCCCAGATTGGTACTAACGCATTGAATGAACGATGGTCGAAGCGGAAATGAAAATTGTCCGTGTTTGCCATCCAGTTCAATGTATCTGAAAAATATAAGGAAGGCCCTGGCATGGCACCTAGTTCTTATGTTGTGTGTTAGGCTAATATCGTGACCGTCAGTTTAGTATTAGCTATTCATGTCGTTACATAAAAAAAAATACCGCAATGTTTCGCCACTAAAAATGGGCCCCTTTAGAATTGAGACTTTTCAATCAATTTTTATACTTAAATTTCACAATTGTATCTTACATTATGCAGGAAAAGGAACCGTACACAAGATAACCCTAAACCTTTTTAAAACATGATATAATTTAAACAATATACAGGGTGTTAACGGAGTTATGGTCCAAACGTTAACCATGTGTTCCTTGGCATATTTGGAGCAAAAAAGGTAGATAACATTTTTTTGTACGACTGAAAAAAAAATTGTCCTCCCCATACATTTTGTGTGTAGGTATTTACAAAAATGTATGGGAATGACTATTTTTTTTTCAGTCGTACAAAACAATTTTATCTTCCTTTTTTGCTTCAAATATGCCAAGGAACACTTGGTTAACGTTTAGACCATAATTCCGTTAACACCCTGTATATTGCTTTAAACAATACTATTTGATTTAATGAATTATATAATGTTACCGATAATTTAACCGATGATACAAAAATATTATATTATTAAAAATATTAATTAAAACTTGAGGCTTCTATTGCTCAACGGAACGTCATAAGATTTCCCATTATAAAACGCTGACAACTTTGTGTATCTCATTATTATGGTCTCGCGAACGATTTCTTATCCTTTGAGGACATACTTCGGGAAGGTATATTAATTATTTATTTGCTTAAAATTTAATTAAGAATCCATCAAAGTTTTCAATAAGGGGTGGCGGGCCAAGTTCCAATAGTATCGAGGAATCATCGGGCCTATAGGGTTTTTTTGGTAAAACATAGAAACAATGATAATTATTCAATAGGAAAGAAGCTTGGATCCCGCTTGAATGTTCTTTTACGTTCTACTTTATATCCTTCAAAAACATTTAACCGATATGAGGTACCTTCTATTCTATAGTATTGATTGTATACAATTATGTATTGTACACTTGTAAAAATGCAAACTCAATAAAGAAGTCAAATGCTCAACTGAATAAAGAATTTGAAATATGAAACATGATAGCCAACACAGAGTACAGCAGCCAGGTGATACCATTTCAGAACACTAAAGCAGCAGGCCTATTCCTAGAATTTCGTAATCAGGAATCATGAGTCTAGAAAATTGCATTTATAGCGGTTTACAAATCTAATTTCTTTACGAAAATGTTGCGGAGCATAGTATTTCAATTTAATCAAGGTTTTCCGACAAAAAAATCGCTTTGGAAAACCGCTATGAAAGCAATTTTATAGACTTAGGATCCCTGATACCTGATAACGGAATTCCAGCAATAGGCCTGCCGGTTTGATTGTTAATGCTACTAAAATAACGAAAGGCATAAACATTTCACCTTTCCGTTTGTTTGCACTGCGGGTGAGTTGGGCACCGCAGTGCAGCCGCCCGCCCGCCCTCGCCGCACCGCCCTGCGCCACTCCGCCCTCGCTGGGCGTTGGGCCTCCTTTGTCTCGACTGTCAATCGATTTGTGGGTCACGTCACCGACTCTAGGGCTATGTAGGTGCAGGGAGTCACTTCCGTGACATTCATCGTCATGGGACAACGTATTATGGATTGTATTATTTTTACGAATTAACAAGGTTTTTTTATGAATGAGGTATGCATACTCTTTATTAGATCTGATTCTCTTTTTTCGGTTAGAGAGAAACAAAGTTAGTTAAACATGAAAATGAACCAATTTTTATGTTTATTTACGTATGCTCTTGAAATAATTTTCGACGAGATTCGTGGATTTTTTATTTCGGCCACTGTCGTGTTTTGTTGTTTGCCAATTATTAATAAAATTGTTTTAACAATTTTTGTATAAACTCATAAGTGATTCATCAGTATATACAAAATTTACTAGCTGCCTAAAATAAATGGAAAACAAAGAAAAAAAAGTCTGCTGCCATTCAGATTTAAACTTGGGTCGCACCTAAGAAAAGATAAAAGAGAGAATTGGTAAGTTCCTAATAAAGTTCACTTAATTCAATAATACCGCGATGATACGAGTATTCACATGAAAGGTTTAATAATTAAATCGAAATATACAATTGAAAATGTCACCGGTTGCCGTTTCTGATTATGTCCTAGCCACAAACATAGTGGTCACGTGAACGGTATCCATTACCCTGAAAATAAATTGTGTATTTGACTATCAGTGGTGGTGGTTGGTTCAATCTAAAATTGTTTGTGGGTTGGTGGTCACGCGAGCTGGACCCACACCCACGGTAAACTCTTCTAACAAACATATACATAGTTCAACGCTGCAGAATGTATTAGCTACGCATATTTTTCTAGAACACGAGTGTGTATTTCATAGCCATAAACTCATTGTGTATACTTTCATGCATGGTACCGATGACTGGGAATAAAGAAAGTCCCTAAGCAATCACCGGCCTATAATTGGCCGATGCTTCTTTGACTTCCCCTAAAAGCATAAAAGAAAGAATGTGGGGCAGTGATGCCGTAACTAAAGCAACGATTGGAGGTAGCTCTGGGGGAAAAATGCGACATTTCCTTGTAATTTTTTTCGGCATCCAGAGAAGAGTCTCGCATGAAGCAGAACCGCTATAACTTTAGGATTCGAAAAAATGGTAAAAAAATGCTTTAAAATCCATATCCATACTAATATTATAAATACGAAAGTAACGCTCTATCGCTGTTACATTTTCACGCCTAAACTGCTGTACTATTTTTGTGATTAAGTGCGGTATACAGGTAATTCCGACCTTGAAGCTTTGGACATAAGCTACCTTTTGTGGCGAAAATTAAACTAGAAGGGGATGTAATAGGGATTGTTAATAGGGAAAGTTTGTATAGGGAACTCATATAATATCTAGGAAACAATTCAGCCCGACATCAGTCCAAAACGGGATTAACCCGAGCGAAGCCAGGTTAGTAGACTTTAAAAAGTAAATGTGATTACTGTATAACAGCCTCTATATTGGATGAATATCTGAAGGACATCGATATTCCGATGAGTTATTTTGAATTACTGATTGGTTGTTCAGTTATTTTAACTTTGTCTAATAATCTAAAAAAGTTTTTTCACATGTTCTTGAATCGAATTGGATTCAGTTTCAGTTTCTTTTTCTTTATCTCCTCCAATAGAAGTATATTACACACTCGGATTCGACATTTTTTTCGTTTTCTTTTCCTGTCGGTTCGATTACTTCTGGCGAAGAAGAGCCGACAAGAAACTTCGTCAGGTTGTTCATTGTATTATTATTTGTTTTCCATTGATACTTACAAACTAGTTTACATTGATTGATTGATTGCCACTGCTCACAAAGAACATTATATACATTGGTGAAGAGCAAACTGTTGACTACGGTAATTAATTCTTATTCTAAATTAATAGGAATTATGATCTAAATTATTGAGGTGTAAAAAGACTTCGTCATTTTTGATAAAAGGTAATATCAAATCAAATATAAGTTAGGAAATATCGTATTAGAGTGTGCCATTCAGTCTACCGAGAGCGAATTTCCGCTTGAGCGAGTGTCACTAGTTTTTAATGACTCATTCAGCTGAGCGTCTACGCGTCGCGTCTGGGCGACGCGTCGGGCCGCGGCGCCTGGCGGAGGCGTCGATTATGTATGCCGGAGCAGGAGCATGAAAGACCATCTATCTATTTCCTCAACCAATTATGTATATTATTAGACGATGAAAGCATGACGAGGGTTGTCCCTCAAGAATTATAATATCCTCGCAGGTGCGGGTTTTGGGGGTTGGTAACCTAGTAGTCGCCTCTAAGGTATTTCACATAGGTAAGAAATGTTTACCTAGACTAACCAAAACTAGAACAGTATGTTGATGCATCTATGTTACTATTGCACTGACAAAGAATATCTAAACTACTCAAATAAGGGAAATATCCCGGCATGGCTTCTTCGGGTATGTGCTGTGCATGCACATACACACAATAATACAAGTATGCATGCAGCATAAAATACGAATGAAATCGGGCCAACCGAAATTAGTATACGATAGAGAGACGGATCCCAATCATGGTCAGTTAACAAACTACTGAACCGATTTTGATAAAAAGATATATGGGACCACCTGGAAAGTATACCCTTTCAAACAAAACAAATATTTTTCAAATCGGTCCCGGGATCTTCGAGTAATCGATGAACATACATAAAAAAAATCCGACGAATTGACAACATCCTCTTTTTTTAAGTCGGTTAAAAATTAACGGAGCTCGAAAAAGTAACGTACAGCTCTTTTGAAAAAAAAATTTGTTGCTTGGGCTATAAAACCCGCATTTGCATAATCGAAGAAAAATATAAATTAAAATTGATCACAAATATGACAACGAGCTTTCTAAACGTTATCGATTAAATTTCACCCTGGAAATGAAGGTTACAATGGTTGCTTAAAGGGAAATAATAGTTCCCGAATTCGGTCTTATTTTGCACGAAAAACCGAAAAAGCACAGTGAAAACCGTTAGTAAACTCGTAGCGAGAACGATGGGGGAAGTACAACACGACGCTGCATTGTCAAAGGATTCGCACGGCGGGGGCGGTGCGGAGGCGCGTGGCATTTTAAAGTTACGCCGCCGTGTCGTGTGCATTGCGTTGCCTAGCAACCGTGCCCCCCCCTCCAAGCGCACCGCCCACCCGCCTCTCTGGAGGGGTGACTGAGCTCCGCTCCTTGTTTCACCTTTGTCAAATATCTTCCCGAAGGCGCATACTTAGCTAACAGAATGTTTATTGAACGTAAAATAAAAAAGAACATCAAAGCTTTTGTGATGGGGGCAGTTTTGTCAGAGCTGAAAACGCTCTCTTAACCTATATTTATGCGTTTGTCAGCCTCGGTAGCTCAGTGTGCGACGCCTTCCGAATCGATAAGCTGGTGAAGCACCTCCGAGCGCGGTTAGGTTCTGGATGGGTGACCATTTTCAACCGTTGAGGCTGGCCGTGGTTCGGAGTCCACCTAAAACTGTAGTTCCCCTTCCTTACTTACTAGGCGGTAGGGTTAATCGCGCCCGGGTTGGTACTATTGCATTGAATAAACGATGGTCGAAAGGGCAATGAAAATTGTCCGTGTTTTCCTTCCAGTTCAATGTAGCTGAACAATATAAGGAAGGTTTTGGCATGGAACCTAGTTTCCATGTTCTGTGTTAGGCTAATTTCTGACGGTCAGTTCGGTATTAGCCATCCATGTCCAGTTACGTAAACAAAATTTAACTAGAATTCGTTTATTTTCCTCCACTTGGTTTAAAAACACTCTTGGATCCGTCTTCCAATTGCAATTGTGCCTTCATGGCCAAATCCGAAACTATAAGAAATAACCAAAACACTCAAGGTAATCTCGGGTCCGATTTTGATAAAAATATTTATAAGCATTAATATATTTTTAAAAATTAAAAAATTCTAGCCGGAATGGATTCAGAAAAATAACTAAACCCGTATTTATGCACCCGCCAATAATTTCGCCTATAAGGAACTAAGTCTGAGAAGTAATGTTATACGGCAAACTAAAGGAAAATGTTGACATAAAATAAACTGTTTCATATTTTCACGCATTCACGCATTACACGTACTAATAAAATTATTCGAAATGAAGTTCAATAAACACACCTAGATTAGGCCTCAAAGCATCGTATTATAATTTCAAAAAGGCCGTTATAAAAGAAAGAATAAAAATGTTTTGATGGTGTGTTATTTTTCTCGATATTCTAATCTAATAATGCAGTTTTATTTTTTAACAAAATAATCCTCAAGGCTCCTTTTAGCGTTTTTCTTATAGTTTCGGATTAATATATATCCGTAAAAAATATATCTAGCATTGGATATAGATTCCGTTCCTTATAATAGCTATTTTCAAGCTCAAATTTTAATGTTGCTTTCCGCGGAATGCCTCATCAACCTAACAAGATTAAGTATTTACAATAAATGCTTTGGAAAATGGGAGAAATGTATCAAATTTGATAATTTTGCGCTAAATTTTCAAACAATCATATTAATTGTCCATATCTCCTTAGTCAAATAGTTTTTAATGATCCAAGATTCAATGGCGGATTATATAATTTTGTTCCCTTCAAAATAAATAATCACAAAAATAATCTTGGTAAAAATTTGCCTGTAACAAGAATTTGTAGTACTTTTAATAAGACATATAAATCGCACTGTATTGATATTACTTCACGAATATTCATTTTTAAAAGACAATAAGAAAACGTCCCGAATAATATTCGGGCAATTAATTTGTACATGTTGTGTTTGTCCTTAATTTTAAATAGTTTCGGTCTGGTTTTTCTTTCTTGTAATGTGTAAATGTAAGAAACGATTCTATGTGGACGAACCTTTAAATAAAAACAATAAAAACCGTGTCAAAATACGCAACGAATTACCCACAAAACTGAAGACTCTTCAAGCAAATTTTAAAGAAGAACTTTAAAGATTTATCGCTTTACAAAGTAGACGACTTTAGTAATCTGTTAGTGTATGTTTTTTAAATGTTATTTGCATATTGTTTTTTTAACTGAATACATATTAACTTAAATGTCACAAATCTGAGAGATATTAGATGTCCAAATACTAAATAAATGGATAACAACGTAAGCGCCGCAAATATAATTACATAACACATAATAAAATCACAATTACAAGATCTGAAACGTTTTCCAAGGGGGCACAATGACCCGTTGAAGCTAAGCGCCGATGTATACGGCGCATTCCCGCCCGCCCACCGTGTGCGTGCGCCGCCCGGCGCACGTGGGCCCGGCGCGGGGCGGGCGGGGGCCGGCGCGGGCGGAGAGCAGACGGCGCGGCAGTCGGATCGGCCCGCGAGCGAGCACGGACGCGTCGCGCTGCTGCCGCGCCATGCCGCCGCGCGCGCCACAGCGCCGCCCGCGCCGCGCCACAACAAACCATGATCCCGGCAGCGCACCCGCTGCACTTTCGTTTTAGTTTGACGGTGAGTGCGACACTTTTAACGCTTTCGCACGGTGAATTTAACTTTAAGTTCCGCGAGCCGACCGATGGGCGATAGTGGTTAGTGTGTGTAGAGAAGTGGAATAGTTCGCACTTTCCAGTCTTATCGAGCACGACGAGTTTGACCATAGTAAAGGTAAGTTAGTAAGGGCTTTATTATTTTCAAGAAGTAAATCATATTTTCAGGAAATTTAATTGTTATCGGTAATGTGATCCTGTAACCGCAGCATTTAGTAGGATTGTCAGCATTTAGTAGGAAGCAGTCAACATAGAATAGGTTACATAAATAAAGCTATAAACAAGACTTCAAAAGTGAGTAGGTATATTGGAAAGCTGAACTCAAACCAGTGGAGCCATTGACGTATTAAGATGTCAAGCAAATCAATATCTGCCTACCTACCTATTCCGCCACATCTTTATTCTATGAACAACATTTTAAAATTATCGTGAAGTCTTTCCGCTAGATATAATGTTACTAAAGACATTTTTAAGTTTATAGTTATAAAAGTTTTTGGCCCTAACCTCTCATATATGTTAAACCTAATACCTATTATAATTGTTTGATGAATCGGCGATGTACCTGCAGTTGCCTGAACAAGAAAATTAATGAATGAGTCAAATTTTTGAACAATTTTGAATGTTGTGAATTCATGTAAAAATAACTTTAAACCTTGGTTAAGGTAGCTTACTTAGGTTACTTATTCAAACTGGGTTACAATGGACTGCCTAGGCTCGCAGTTGAGTGCCTTATTCAACCACATTTAATAGATTGTTTATTACTACGTAAAGCCGAAATGTTTTTGTCTTTCTTCGCCACACACACTTGTATGGGCGAGTATTGTTGTACATGCAACTCCTTCGACAACTGGGGGTAACCGGCGTAAGATGTGGGAAAATGTGTGAATTCGATCAATTCTGCACCAATCAGAAGCGTTTATGCCACACCTTCTGCGCTCTTACTGGGAGAATTGATCGAATTCCCTCACATCTAATACCGGTTCAGCCCCTGTATTTCCATTCAATGGGAACGTTGCAATCTCTAATGACCGACCCGAAGGTAACGGGAAAAGCCTTCGGGCATCATGAGAGAAACCTTACAGTGCAGGGAAAGTGGCGAGTGTTCAGCACCAAACAATGCCTATTGTTTGCGTGTAAAAGTAGACATTGGAGGATAATGTGATGGATGGCTGCGAGTGGTGGAATTGATACCACAGCAGGCCGCCGCGAGCCCGATACTATCGGTGACCTTGACGCAAGCATCGGGCGTCCGTGACCTTGTACCTTTCGTATTGTGAGTGTGTTTTGTCGTGTGCTAGCTAGAGCGTTTAGGCAGGAATCCTTCTGGAATGCGAGGGCACCTTTAGGGTCGTCGATGGAATTTTCCCCTAATGTCTTTATATCATTGCAGTCATTCGTGACGATGAAATGTATATTTGGCCCTCGAAATGATTTGTTAAGATAGCTGGTTGAAGTTGTAAAATTCTACTTCATGTTTTAGCTTTTCCTTAGTGAACTTCTAACCAGAAATGATAACGATGTAGAATCGATCTTGAAAGCGTAAAAACTGACGTAACTGTTTGCTTAGTACGATAAAGTATACCCCGAATATTTCGTAGCATCTTGACCTGAAATTTGACGTTTTATTTAAAATACATTTCCATAATCTGGTCCCCGCCTTACCTAACTGATTTTGCTTGCATTGATTTTCTAAGACTTACAAAGAGCGAACTTAATTACAAATTCAGTAAAACATTTATGGGCTCTTTGGAAGTCTTATGTTCATAGCTTTGATCATTCTTTTGTTTTCGTAATCTAGATTTACTAATACAATTTGATTCAAAAATATTGTGTGTGCTAGGCATATTTTTGGAATGTTCAAAATCGTCACGTACCTCTAATGGTCAAGAATATTTCAACCGTCATTTAGGTACACCTATCCTAACTTCACTTGGCCTGCGAAAGACTTAATAAATAGTTAAAAAAATTATGTGTTGATTTGAGTGGTTATCTTGTTCCATGTGTCTTCTTCAAAGAACTTCTGAGTTCTGTCGACGAATAATATTGCTATGCTTGGTGTTTAAATGATCGGCATCTGAAATTATCCGAAAAGCAAACATTTTTAACATTTACTGATGTCCCACAAATGTCACTAAATATTTGAAGAAAATCTCCTGGAAATAAACGTATTCAGAGGATTGACGCACTAAAACAACATCACTGTGCAAATTCTTCAGTTTTTAGGGTTCCGTACCCAAAGGGTGATAACGGTACCCTATTACTAAGTCTCCGCTGTCCGTTCGTCCGTCTGTCACAGGGCTGTATCTCATAAACCGTAACACGGTTGATGCGTAAGTATGTATTTATTTTGCCGCTATAGGCAAATAGGCAAAATAAAAAAATAGTAAAAATTCAAGGAACAAGAAAATTACAAGAAAAGTAATTTTTTGTGTTAAATCTTGTACGATGGTACGGAACCCTTCGTGTGCGAGTCCGACTCGCACTTGGCTAGTTTTTCACCTTCGTCCGAACATTGCCGCAGCACATAATATTCCGCTCGATATGGGTTCAAGCATCGGTCGGTGGAATTAAGTATGTATTTAGGCATAGCGCCGGGCGGGCTAAATTAACAGATTTTTTGCATTAGTGCGATTAGATTGTTCGGACACGAGCGGGCGGTCGTAGCGGCGGCGGCGCCGGGCGGTCCGGCTTATGCGGGGTTTGCTGACACGCCCCGACGCCGCTAAACCGGCTGCCTGAATCAAGGGACTTAAGAGGATAATGAAGTGATCATTTTCCTTACAATGTCTCGTGCCTGATTCCTCAGTCAATTTAAGATATATATTATTTATCTCATATTTTGCACATTAAATAAATTATCTAAGAGCTACGTCTGTACGTTTTTGTTTGTTTTATACATTAACTTGTATCCGTTATGTGCGTATTTATTTTGTATGAAAATACAAAAAAGGCGTGTATCATGAATACAAGATAAGTTATCAAATATACCAAAACGTACAGACGTAGCTCTTAGTTGATGTATTTAATGTGCTACTTTTCAGAAAAATATTTATTAATATGAGTAAGAAAAAAAAATTAACAAAAATAAAATAACCGACTTCAAAGAAAAAGCACTAAAAAGTAAAAAAAATAATTGCCATTTTTTTAGTTACGATTAATGTTATTTTTAGAGTCGGGGTCAGCCGGGCACGCGCTGCGACAGTCAAGAGAAGCTTGGCTACCTTGGCTGACACCGACTCAAAAAATAACAATAATCGTAACTACAAAAATGGCAACATTTTTTTTTCTTTTTAGTGCTTTTTCTTTGAAGTCGGTTATTTTTTTATGAAATTTATTTTTATTTGTTTATTTTTATTGAATCTGAAGTACACTAACTAATTTGTATACGTCCTTTCCAATAAAAAAAGAATCATCGAAAACGGTTGGCATTATATTGAGTTATTCGTCCATTAGTCGCGCACATATTAATACAAATTTAATTATAATTATAATAATAACTGATATGATTTTCTCATGGATATCATTGTCAGAAAAAACCACATGGGAAGGACCAGCTTTCATATAAAAAAAATATCATCAAAATCGGTTTACACAGGCGAAAGTTATGAGGTAACAAACATAAAAAACTAAAAAAAACATACAGACGAATTGATAACCTCCTCCTTTTTTTTTTAAGTCGGTCAACATGCACGAGCCATTGTATGGAACTTGATAACCTCAATATCTTCTTAAAGGGATAACTAGAAATTGTTCTAACGCCATGCATATTTATTTGTGCTGCGTCCGTTCCGGCACTTTCCTGAATGTTCCCCTATGAACTCCAAAACGGCTGGACCGATTTTGATGACATTTTTAGGCAAATTTCTGATTAGTCCAGCGAGCGATCATGTGCAGTTTGAAAAAGTTTGGAACGATTGTCCAAAATGAAATAACGGCGTTGTGACAGATTTTGATGAAATTTTTAGGCAATCTTCAGATTAGCCCAACGGCGATAGTGTGAACTTTTTTCAATTCTATCGATAGATAATAGATCTTTTTTTATTCGCGAGCAAATCATATTAAATCTACATGTTTCTTGCACCCGAGCGAAACCGGGCCCGGATCGCTAGTAGGCAATAAATTACCGTACATTTTATTAAAGTTTATATTTAATGTGCCACTTTCATTTTCGTTTTTACAACCTTATTTGAATAAAATGAGCAAACGGCGTAGCAATACGCCGCAGAGGGCGACCGCCGAGGGTCAGCGGCGCTCGGCGTCGGGTCACACGAACGGAGCTAACGTGCTCAATGTCGTTACGATGCCGAGGCAGTGACCACCGAAACCTTACAAGGTGCCAGCGCAAAATATGCATGATTCAACAGCAAAAATGTTCTGACAACTGGCATCTGAGTTTTGCGAAAATTCACAGAGACATATTTCGGACGCCGTCAATTCATAGGTATGTCAGCCTCAGTGGCCCAGTGGCGCGACACTTCGGCGATCGCTTTTCGAAGTTCAGCAACGCTGGGTCCGGTCTGGTCTTGGATGGGTGCCCATTCGACCGTTGAGAGAGGCTGGCCGGGGTTCGGATTCCACGTTAAACTGTAGGTTCCTTACTTACTAGGTGGTAGAGTTAATCCCGCCCGGGTTGGTACCATCACATTGGATGAACGATGGTCGAAGCGGTAATGAAAATTGTCCGTGTTTTCCATCCAGTTCAATGTAGCCGTGCAATATAAGGAAGGTCCTGGCATGGCACCAAGTTCCCATGTGGTGTGTTGGGCTAATACTATGACAAAAGGTGTGGTATTAGCCATCCATGTCTAGTCACATAAAAAAAACTCTTTTATGTAACTGGACATGGTAGGCTCAACCAACCTCAACGCCCTTGAGCTACGAGCCGCTCGTATCTGGCAGTGGTGGTGGTGGTGGCGTCTGATCTTTGGCGAAAGTGTACGGGGTTGTGTCGTAAGATCCTGCAGACATCAGTAGGACGCCGTCGCGTCGATTCGTAGATTTATCATTTGATAAAAACATTTAAGCCCGAAAATGTTTCGAATATATTTTGCTGAAACAATTCCATGCTTGAAGAACAATTAGAATTTACGCTTGGAGCAAACAGCCATCGTAAGAAATTAAGCACAATTCGCTCTTACACAATGAATTTAATAAAGCGACGAATCCCATTGTGAACGCAATCAAATTTGAAACAATTATTTCTTTTGTATCCTAATTTTTTTCTAGAATATTTTTCTTTAAAAGAAGAAAGAGAAAAATACAGTTTATTTTGCACATTTTTACAGTGTTATATAGTCGTTATCGTAAATAAATTACTACTTAACAGTTTAAGTTGAAATAGTGAGTATAATAACAATAGTGTGCCAAAATGGCCATGGCTCAGCATGCCAGGGAGGTACGTAAATTGCCCTGCCTGGCGCTGGTTTTCAGGTTTTCTTTGTACATTTGAACGTTATAAAAATAATATCCGTAGACAAGGACAAATGAAAAACCCACTATATAATGTGTTTTTTTTTTAATCTTAATTCACAGGTAACACTACTGGCACACCTCACACACCGACACCATGTTTTCTTGTTCCGTTTTCCTGAATCCTTCGGGATTCCCCGGCCTTTCTTGCCTGAACTAAATTCAGCACTTGCGATAGCTAAGTACACCTCTGCCTCGCCTACATTGTAACCATGGAGCTAACGTGAACCCATCAATGTCGAATTTGAATTCCACGTAAAATAGGTATCCGGTTACCTACAAGGTGGTAGAGATAATGCGATTAACACATTGAATGGAATATTGATTTTCAAAGCAATGAAGGGTATTACACTGAAAAAAATAATGAGTAATTCTAACTGTAATTCCAATAATAACAACTGTTTTGCAACGTTTGAGCGGCTCGTACCCTAGTGGCGCGGGGACTGGCCTAGCGTACCAGAGATCTGGGTTCAATACCGACATGCACCACTGTCTTTCTCTTTCCGTGTTCGATAAGTGCATTTTCATCAGGAATGCGAGCTGCTCCATGGTTCGGAATCCATGTAAAACTGTAGGTCCCCTTCCCCTACTATATGGTAGGGTTTAAGCCCGCCCGGGTTGGTACCATCGCATTGGATGAAAAGATGGTCGAAGCGGCAATGAAAAATTGTCCGTGTTTTCCATCTAGTTCAATGTAGCCGTGCTCATAAAGGGAAGGTCCTGGCATGGCACCAAATTCCTTCGGGAATGTGGTGTATTGGGCTAATATCATAACGGTAGTTGTGTGGTATTAGCCATCCATGTCGGGTCGCATAAAAAAAAAAAAAAACGTTAACATACAGCCAAGTAAGTAAATCGGTTACTCTAACTTAGTGAAAACAGCCTTAAACATTAAATGTTATTGTATCTTTTAATTGATTTATTAACTGTGTACAATAACCAATTTTCTCTTATTGTTTCCCTAACTGTGCGATACTGTTGCTAGGTTTAGTAATTTTTAATTTTTACCTTATTCAGTGCCAAGTAACTGTCCAATCTGTTAAAATTCCTGTACCTCTTGAAACTGGATAGTTACACGCCTAATTTGTAGTCAGCCGTAATATTTAATCAGTAAAGATAACCGTTTTCAAAATGTTTAGTTCTTACTGTTTTGGCTCAATGACAGAATGTTGACTGTGCTAAAACAGTAAGCAGTTGGACATCATTTTTTTTCAGTGTATAATTACAATATATGTCCAGTACGGCAAAAAAAGCTCTCTGTCGTCCCCATAGACCTAGCATAGCGCCCTGTCCCGATCTCCGTGGTCCTGAGAGTGGAGTTAAAAATTTGCATCTTTGGTTGCAAATCTTTGGTTGAGTTCCTACCATACTGTCCACACAAAGTGACGTGTTTGATCATACTTTGACGTTGATTTTGACTTTTTGTTCTTTCGTACACTCGGCCCTAAGAGCACCATATCGGCAGGCGGCAGGACTTGCCCGCATTGATGTTTCCGCTTGTTAGTGGGAATGGCGTTGCCCTTTGCATATATCCTCACTGTTGGATATTTGTAGTACTATAATAAAAAATATAGGGCTCTCAAATCCGCAAAACACTTTTGCTGTGAACTGTTATGATACATGGTTGACAGCGTTCTTTTTGTTTAAATTTTGCGTCAGCAAAAGTCACTTAACCAACAATTCAATGAAAAATCTACAGATTTACAAACCTGGCAAAATCTAAATTTGGATTTTGATTTCCTTCGCAATATCAGGTGAACGATAGTCGCACCGGCTCCCGGGCAATAATGCCCACACACTCCACTTTAAATAAAGTATGACGTGACGTCACCCCGCCGGGAGCTTTCGCATCCGAGTTTCGGTGCACCACGATTCACGCCTACGTGTCAGTTCTACCTGCCTACATATACTCTACCTGCCTACATATAGTACTCTACATATACTCCACCTGCCTACGTATACTCTACGCTGTGGTACGTCGCTATACTTTTGATCTCCATGTGAAACTCGGAGAACGGGGTGTTCGTGTAATCATAGGTGTCTGTAGTGTGAGCGGTCGGACGATGCATTTGAGACCGTTAAAGAAGGTAAATGATCATATTAAGTCGTCGACCCAAAGTTATAAACAGGATGGTGCTGGTTGGAACTTATATCCACAGGTTTTATTTGCAGAAAAAATAATTACAATCCAATTTTGTTTTCAGTTTTTTATTTTATTTTAATGGAACCTAGTTATTTATCATATACAAAACACCGCATTGCGACCTTTTAGGCTTTGATTCCAAACAAAAAATCATATTATGACTATAATACCGCTGATAGGATATTTAAATTTACGCAACATCTCAGCGCAGCTGGGGGTCCATTCAGAGCAAGAGTTCGAGTTCGAGAGTGAGTTAACCTAAAAATAGCTGGGAAATATATTATTATTTAAATAACGGAACCGTTATTTATACTTCCAACGTATTTACGGGACAAACCAGATTTTTACCTACCGTTCTAGAAGTGTGGAAACAGTAACTATTTAAAAAAGTGAGTTGATATTTAGTGGCGAATTCGAACTCACTCTTACTCTGAATGGACCCCCTGGTCTGCTCTAGATTTTCAGAAATAGAACTGAACCATCGCGAAGAATTTCGCACCATACCTAGAGAATGATGCATTTTATGACGTCATAGTTTTAATATCAGCTCAAGCGAAGCTTTTTTTAAGTTTCCGACTTATTTAATAATGCATAATATATTTTAAAATATTACTAAATATGTAATCATGCATGATTTTATTTTATATTATTTTATTAGGGAAATATATAGTTTTACAAATAAACATAGTATAAAGCATAAAAAAATTACATGGAACCAATTACATTTTCATATTAATTAATAACAAATAAAGATGGCGTTCAAAATAAGACAGAAAAAAAAATCGAAATTAACAAAAGTTCAAAACAAACAAAACAATATTGTCAATAAATTACACAATTTGAAAATACAAAACGTTATAATCATAACAAAAGTTATACATATTCAAAATTAAACCTAGTTAAAAAGAAACAAAAACCTAATTTATAAATCAAACATAAAACTTGAAAAAAATATATAAATAAACACAGGAAAAAAACAGTAAATAAAAAAAATAAAAATATTAATAATCACAAAATACGAATCAATGATGCCATTGCTGACTGATATTTCGACATAATGAATGTGCAACCAAACCAGTCCGTAGAATTTTCAGTTAAAAATCTAGTTTGAAGACGCAATTACGGCCGATACCGACAGTCTGTGGCAGCTGCTGTCCGTTCGGCAGCAAACTCGGCGCTGCGTCAAATGGAAAAATAATAAATCATAATTATTTATTTACCGTCGGGCTACCACAGGAGTAAACAATGTTCAAGCTGAGCAAATGTTTGCGGACTACCTCTGGGTATCTTTGAGGCGTGGCTTGCCTTAATCTTGCGATGGTGTATAGAATCTTATGCAGACATTCTACGTTCTTGACATCCAAGGAAATCAAATACAAACGATGGACCGCTGTGGAATAGCTACTAAACTGGACCTAAATTTCGCTCAATACACTGCTTTAATACGAGTTGAGTTATAAGGGAGTAATAAGGGGCAAGAAACTTATTTGTTAAATGTAAGCTCGATACGTTAAATATATATTTTTATCAATCGATATTTTCGCCTGCAAAATAACAAAACTCGGGAAGACCTTGCAACCTAATGGATGCACAGAGATGCAAACTCATAATTTATATTCTCTATTATTTCAGGTACGAGTATATGTTTGCCTTCGATCATTCAACACTGTCGGTAGTTAACCCGCAGAGCAAGGTCTAACTAGTCTAGAAAAAAGAAACTTTCACCTTGATTAATGAACAAGTCCGAATATGAATGATTTATGGTTATACAATACGGCATAAACATTTTTGTTACATATTGTGCTTACATTTCCCATTTCGCGCCAACCACCTTAAATTAATTAATGTTCTTCCTAATTCTTCTAATAATTTATGCATAGATTATTTTTAGTTAGATATTTCAAAATATCGAAGGTTTATTGGAATTTACTGCTCTGTGAGATTTAATATTGACTAAGTAATGCCGAATAAAGTTCGCCAATGATGTTTTATAGGCACACATTACGGGTTAGGTCAACACTATATGATCTGATAGATCTACTGCGAGATCGGAATCCTGCTGACGTAGTTGGTTTCCACAAGATGATTTTCTTTTACAATTAGATTCAGTCATCAAAATCAAACTGAAAGAATGTACTTGCCCATGGGTATCTGAACAATGCTTTATGGGACGAAAAGAGCGGCTCGAACAGTTTTGTCTTTTTATTCTGCGTGTAACCGAATCAATAAGGCCTTAGTAGAGGTTTATTGTTAATTATTTATTGTTTATTCATCATCCAGAGACAGTACACTGCACTCCCCCTTCTGACTAGGTGGTGGTCATGAAAAGGTTTTCTTATATTGCTTCAGTTCAATAGTCATCTCAATGGTCACCACGATAGTCGATAGTAGATAGATTAGCCATTTATGTCAGGTTGCATAAACAAAATATTGATCTGGATATCAGGGTTAAGTTTATTTTTTGTTTTTATATCTTTTACCTCTTCGGAGTTGGAAAACGATTTCTTGAAATAAGCCTCCTAGACGTTGAAATACTAGTTGGTCATAAACAAAATGTACGGTTGATAGAACCCGTCGGAACTGATCAAAGCAAACAGTTGAAACGATTGCTAAAATACTACGTAAACTCCAGTGAGCTGCGAGCGAAACCTGTAAAAACTATCGTTTCCAAAGTTTTCTGACGTGACTTCAGAAAGCTATAAATACAATCGTCATTAGAAGTTTTGTGAATCTTGCCAAAAACATTTCGACGATTAAGAGAGCTCTGTTCGTGACTGTGATATACATACGTCGCGCGTCGTTAACTTTCTCGTTGGGTGACTCAGAAATATGCTCTTGTGTCGACCACGACATATGGCGAACGCCAGGCTCTCAACTAAGAGGCGTCCGACGACGCCCCGGCCTCAGGAGCTTCAAAAACCATTTGCCACACCACAATTTCACGATTTAATTTTATTCCGAGTTAAATATTCTGATTGTTTTGTATAATACTAAAGCCCTATAGCGCCATCTCTGGATTGGCTCTCGTATTTCCTGAGCATATTTTTAAACCACGCCTCATCGAAGATCTATAACCGCTCCTATATGAGAATGAACTATGAAAATATAGCGTCTATTCCTTTGTAACACTCTTGGTTGCAGCTTTCGTTTGAGTTTGATGGCGACTAACTTTTTCCATATCCGCAAAGTTTCATGCAAAGAAACGTTCGCAAAGAAAGAAAATAAACAGAAAAAATATATGTACGATGTTAAACAAGTTCGCGACATTCCCGAAAGGGGGTTATTTTAGGTCGCATACTGATTCCGAAAACGAAGGATTGTCTTGCTTTAAGCTTTTGTTTTATAATTTTCGATTTCTAATACTAGTATGAAAACATAGTATTTCGTAATAGGAATCGCACTGCATTCATAAAAAGTTCTAAAGTAGGACATTTTTAAAAATAAATGTGAAATTTACATTCGGATCGACGCGATACAATTGGCGGCGGCGCACAGTCAGCTGCGAGACAGCAAACGCGTGACCTTGGCAGTGGCGCGTACACATGGCGTGCTTACACCATTCCAAAGGGAAATTGTCGCTGAGGTAAAAGTTTGGATTAAATTTATTAAGTACCACAATATGATCAGTATACGAAATAGTTAAATAATCGGTATTAAAATAGTAATGTCGCGAAAAAAATTACACTGTGTACATATTTTTTTTATTTATTCAGGAATTAAACAGTTACACAAAACATACAAATTAAAACAATACACTTTATGATTAAACCAAATAGATTCCATTAAACAAAATAACGTAGAATTAACAGTGATTCAAGGTTCTGAGATTAAGGGAAAATACCAACAAACAGAACCTATTACGTACCATATATATGGTAAACTATGAAATGCACTCCCTGTCGAGGTATATCTCCCAAAGTACACCCCAGTCCTTCAATCATGGTGTGAAGAAGTACCTGGCAGGCCGGCATGGTTTTCGCAGGCCCCTTAAAAGTTCGAAAGCTCATGGGAGTCGTCGGGCATTTTAAGAGGTCCTGGCGTACGCCATATGCCGCCCTTAATATAAAAGGCTTGGGTATGACATAAAAGCTACAAATATAGAAAAAAATCCTAAGAAAGTCGCCATCTAGTTCAATGTAGGCGTGCACTTCGTATAGTACGAATTGCACGCCTTATATGTATTTGTTAATTATATTTAAAAAATCAGTACTTCTGCACTCCAGTCTTGGAGAGAATCAAATGGGGCTGATAGATAATATTCAGAAAACAGACCGTAGCGTAGGCACAAAAAAATATACCAAAATCAAGTATAACTTGCTACATGCGTGTTTGCTCATCCAAACTTTCGTGTAAGTTATAACAAAAATTGTACGACATTGCCGCTTATTTATCGTTTTATGCACACCCTTTTAACATGACAATATTCTGAAATGATATAATCTAAGTAGGTCGGCGCGACCCCACCCCTAGCACATTCAGAGCGTGAACAAAATGATGCTCCCTGAATAATATATTAGTCCAAGTGCCGGCCGCTTGAACAACCGTGACATTTATAAGCTAGATACGTCTCTATCTGCTGTACGATTTATGTAGAGAGGAAACGATGAGGAACTTGCATGATAGGATTTTATGTTATTATTTCTATCGTTTGCCAGGTAACCTTGGGGAAGAAGGGGGCCCTTTTTGACAGCGTGACAAAGTATCGTAATAATGAAAATTGGTGCACGTCACGAAAACTTCTAGCAACATAATTCTGTTCATTTTAAATCGACCCAAATTGATTTGTTATGCTTCTTATTATTTTTTCCAGAATATAAGTTTTAATCCAAATTTGAAAATATGTAAAAGTATAATAACTGTAATAGTATAAAATTGTTTATTGTAAGAATGCGAAAGTGTTGCCTTAATCGTTCAGAAATAAATATTTTGGAGGAAATAAAAAATGTAATGTATTGTAAATGTACATTGGTTATACTTTTTTACTAAGAGGCTTCAGCAAGTCCGTCTTAACTTGATTTTATAGTTTTTTTTTTTCATTTTAATTGGCTTCACGGTTGATTCTACACTTATATCACGGTCATGATACTTTTAAGCAAGAGTATATTTGATTTGGGAACAAAAACAAAAACCTACTTTTTGTAACACGCAGAAATAAATAAAACAAAGTATGTTTTAGTATGAGTCGAATATTTTAAATTAAGGTGATCTTGGTGATAATTACGAGTTTAGGTATTGCATGCAACCATGCATGGACTCATGCAACCATGCATTGCAAATAAAAATCGCATCTTTTAAGTGATAATGAGTTGTTTTGTGCATTATTGAGAGGAAACGTTTTCAAATATAAAAAAATAAATGCTTAAATGGTTAAGAATAACATCTCGGGAACTACAGGCGAGGAATTAAGAAAAAGGTTTTTTTTTTGTTTATGTCGTAGAGGCAACAACGTAACCCCATAAAATTATAACTTTTAATACTATATGATTGTGTAAAATAAGATGTTTTTAAACAAATATTCTTAATACTACAAAATCTGGTTTGATAACGTTTTATTTCGTTACGTTGCAGGGCATGGGGCTCTATGCTCGCTTAGCCAAGTCACTGGAACATAATATAATAGTGCATGGCATTTAGAAATTAGGTTAACATGCAAGATACATAATAAACACGCGATAGAAATAAAAAATGTTATCGTTTTTCCTGGCATTCGCCGGTGTTGTTTAGTCACGATATTTTGAGCAATGAAAAGGAAGATTACTTTGTTACTTACTCGTGTACAGCCTTACAACAGAGCCTCTCTTATGCAAGATGTTTCGAGATTTTCATAGGCTGCAGAAACTTGAGGAATTTAAGTAACTTATGACAAGAATACATTAACTTCGTCACCTAAATTTAAGAAAACGTGTGGGAAAAATCTTAATTTAGATTTGTGTGGTTTCTTTTTTCTTTGAAAGTTGAATAATTTATTTGATCTAATTGATTTTGGCCAATATCATTTATCTATCACAAATGCCTTCTAGTAATGATTTGGTATTTATCCAATTATATCTTAGCAATCATAATTATATTGAAACAATCATTTAAATAGCAACCGCATCACAGTTAAGGTTTACCTGTTTTAGATACTATTTTGGTCAATATAAGTCTAAGTAAGTAAACATATTAAGGTATATGTTTCTTTGTAATGACTTTTCGGTAAATCATACATTTAATTGGAAATAAAATCAGCATTCAATTAAATTAATCTGTGACACAATGCTTCGCCAGAAGTTACAAAGAAGCTGAAAAATTATGACCCTAATCTTTTCATTATATATCATTCAATACTGAAGTCTAAAATAACTGATAAGTTGAACTTTACAAAGAAATATATGCAATAGTATTATTTTGAAGATTTATGTTTCTTTTTAGGAGTTAGGGCGGTTGCGTGAGTCATCCGGTGACAAGCGTGCCGCATTTTTGCAGCGTATCAGCCTCGCTGTCCAGAGAGGCAATGCTGCTAGTGTGAAACTGGCTAGGTTTTACATTTACTTTGCTTTAATATGTTTTAGATTTAAGTTTTCATTTATATGTGTTAGTAAAATTATTCTGTTATTTCATAAATAAATCCTTTATTTTAGGAGGCAAAATAGTCGACTCTTTCCAAAATATGATTCAAAGTTGCAACAGCAATGAGCAGCTGCTGCAGTCTCAATACTAAAATATGCAATGTACGATACGGTTATATGTGTTTTTGTGTGGTACCGTCATGTACAGAAAGCAGTCTCTGGCAATATTAGTTTCCTCTCGTTATTTTTGTACTTCCGCCATAGCCGCACTTCGTGGAGTCCTTATTTTCTGTTCCATTGTAGATCTATCAAATAGTTGGAATTTAAAAGGTAAGTGCATTCTCTGTTTTGTCTAACTAGAAAATGCGTATAAGTCTCCACCTAAAGATTGCACAAAGACATGACTAGTTTAATTCTTTTGGGATTGTCGGTTCTTACATTTCTCAAACTCGGTGATCAGATTGTACATGTTCTGGATAGTTCTTCAACTGAAACAATTTTGAAATAAGTTATAAATCAGTTCACTGTGGATGCATGCATCAACGCTTACAAAATACGACCCCGGAACACTGATATCTAAAATTTTCTATAAAATACATAGTGTAACGGAAGTCAAATCATACCACCATACTTTGCAGAATAAAGACGACCGAGCCTAAATTTTCCATTTTGGAACTATTTATCGATGTTCTTTACAGAATTCATACAAATAAGAAATAAGAAACATATGAAAAAATAAGCTGATTAAACGAATAAATTTATACAATAAAATAATACCTTAATTTATATATATAGAATTACACGTTAAATATACATAGCCTAAATTAGATTAACAATGTTAGTTGTTGGATGTTAGTCCCTGATTTTAAGATTAACATACCCGCTAAGACATGACAAAAAATTGTAAGGTCCTAAAATCTCTCCTTGATTTGATCAAAGACCGATCAAACAAAATGTTGTAAATACCAAACCCAAAAAATTGTATTATCAAATGAAATGTTAATGTCAGACGACAGAAAGGGGCACTGGTCGCCAGTCAAATTGGCGAGGATAGACTAAAGAGGAAGTCAAGCTTGTAATTAGGGTCCAAGGGCCGCAGCACATATGCAAATGAATGCTTTACCTTATTTAGGGCCATAATGCGATACAATTTCAGCATCAGTTGTGCGCAATTTTAACAAAACAGCATATTCAGGGCTATTTCGTAAGGTCGAGCTGCCAGATTAGGAAATTTATCGATATTCTTTTAAAAACAAATCAATTAAGAGAAAATATTAAAAAAATCCAGATATAACACGATCTGTAACATATTTGGTTTGTACAAAGTCATTTTTTCACGTGCTGTGACCACCGCGGCACCGTAATCACGTCTCATTTAAGTCAATTCCGTCTAATTCTTGCCAAAAAAAAATATCAAAATGGCCTGATAACGATTGTCGTCAACAGACACGGCGACACTTAATTTTTTTTTCCTTGAAATAAAAAAATAGTAAGCTCCGATTTATCCCTTCGCCTACATGGCACACCAAGCTGTCACATTTTGAGGACACACACATTTAACTTCTTCTCAACTTGTGCATCCGTTACATCTACGGTTTGTGCAAGTTCGATCATATATCCGAATTCCGTAGTCGTCTCCATTGGCTCGATATCCGAAAACGCAGAAACGTTCACGCTCTGTCGTGTTCCGCAATAAAATTCCGCAATAAAAACAAATATGTAAAATTTAAAAATAATAAAAAATTAAGGGGGCCGCATACAAAAAACTTGATTTGTTTGTGTTAAAACCATGGCACGGAACCCTCCGTGTGCGAGTCCGACTCGCACTTTACCGATTTTTCTTAGCTGTAACGCACCATGTTCATAAAAGTCTATGTTTAAATTGAGCAAACACTGAATTTGTCTGATTCAACAATTGACAGTCGATAAAAAAAAACCGATTTCAAAGAAAAAGCACTAAAAAGTAAAAAAAATAATTTAAATTTTTGTAGTTACGATTATTATAATATTTTGAGTCGGCGTCAGCCAGGCACGCGCAGCGCCAGTCAAGAGAGCCTTGGCTACCTTGGCTGACACCGACTCAAAAAATTACAATAATCGTAACTACAATAACAAAAAAAGTAACCAACTTCAAAGAAAAAGCACTAAAAGGTAAAAAAATAATTGCCATTTTTGTAGTTATGATTATTGTTATTTTTTGAGTCGGGGTCAGCCGGGCACGCGCTGCGCCAGTCAAGAGAACCTTGGCTACCTTGGCTGACACCGACTCAAAAAATAACAATATAATCGTAACTACAAAAATGGCAATTATTTTTTTAATTGTTAGTGCTTTTTCTTTGAAGTCGGTTACTTTTTTTGTTAAAAGTTTTTTTTTTAAGTTTATTCTTAGTGAATCTGAATTACACTAACTAATTTGTACACGTCCTTTTCAATAAAAAAAGATTCATCGAAATCGGTCGAGTTTTTCGTCCATTTTTCGCGCACCTAATCAATCAAAATTTAAGACTTTTATGATTTTCTCATGGATATCATTGTCAGAACTAAACCAATATTAAATGGGACCACATGGGAAGCACCAGCTTTCAAATAAAAAAAATATCATCAAAATCGGTTAATCCAGGCAAAAGTTATGAGGTAACAAACATAAAAAAAACATACAGATGAATTGAGAACCTCCCCTTTTTTTGAAGTCGTTTAAAAATGGCACGCTATTCGAAATTCAAGTTCTAGCTTAGACATCCTTTACATTCTTTAATGTATACAATCCTGCTTACAGGATTCATATTTTGTCTTCATATTTCTATTCAAAAGTCACTTGACTTTCGATCAGTGAACTTACATGTTTCCTAAAATCTGTGAGTAAAGATGTGAATTTACCGTTTTATTGCGGTTTTATTTGTTTCATGATATTCGTCCGTTAATTATCATAATAAAGAATAGAATAAAGTTCATTAAGCTAACATATCTCCGGATAAAGCAAAAGAAAAAATTATGAGACATAATATTTTAATCAAAGCTCATCCCTTTGTTCTCCTATAATTTTAACGAGCACCGATCAAAAGTTGCTGGACCCCAATATCAATAGACTACAGAAGCAGAAATAATTACATAGCCCCTTGGCGACCATCCCGTAAAATATTCATAAAATTCCAGTATCTGAATATTCATGATGGCTACCGGCAGATGAACGCTGTCCGTAATAATTGCAACATTCGCAAATTTCGCCGCCGCCCACTTGCCTGCTGCAATACAGGGACTCTTGGAGACGCCGATGCTTCATTTGAATCGTTGCAAAACACTCCTTTTGAATTGGAATCTTTTATGGGAGATAATAAAGTTATAAGTAAAATGTTGAGGGACGCTATTTAAAGAGTTATTTTAAGGTAAGATAAGAAATCAAGGTCGTTCAACCGTAATATTAGTAAGTTGCACTAATGATATTACAAAATACCGGATTTCTGTCAATCGTCTCCCTTTCATACAAAATCATGGACTCGGTCGGCTATATTATATTTTCACCGGTCACAATATTTACAAATTTACAGGATCGGTTGGTTGTACTTCAAGTCCGGCAATAGTAGAAAGCAACGTAGGGATGCATTATGCCGAAGAGCATTTTCCGCAGTACAGACGAGAATACACAAAGAGAGATGCCAGAATGTAGAGACCCTCCAATTTGATGCGTCTCTAAATCCCTTTCGAGGTGAACGGTCTGTAAATTATGGGATACTTTGGGGTTGCCGACGAGACAAACGGTACGGCGCGGCGTTGTATTGAGTCCGATGACCCAAACAGGTATTTGGCTGAACAATACTCTAGGCAAGACCTTATCAGCATGTCTATTCCTGGCATTCAGTAATCAGGAATCAGGAATCCTGAGTCTAGAAAACCACTTTTGTAGCGATTTTTAAAGCGATTTTATTTCTCGACGAAAATATTCCGGAGCGTAGTTTTTTAACCGAATTCAAAAAAAGGAGGAGGTTATCAATTCGTCTGTATGTTTTTTTTTTTTTTGTTTTTTTTGTTTTTTTTTTTATGTTTGTTACCTCATAACTTTTTCCTGGGTGAACCGATTTTGATGATTATTTTTTTAAATGATAGCTAATGCTTCCCAAGTGGTCCCATTTTAATTTGGTTAAGTTCTGACAATGATATCCATGAGAAAATCATAAAAGTCTTAAATTTGTATTAAGATGTGCGCGACAAATGGACGAATAACTCAATATAACGCCAACCGATTTCGGTGATTCTTTTTTTATTGGAAAGGACGTGTTCAAATTAGTAAGTGTACTTAAGATTTACTAAAAATTAACAAATAAAAAAAAAATTAACAAAAAAAATAACCGACTTCAAAGAAAAAGCACTAAAAAGTAAAAAATAATGTTCATTTTTGTAGTTACGATTTATGTTATTTTTTGAGTCGGTGTCAGCCAAGGTTAGGTTAGGTTAGGTTAGGTTAGGTTAGGTTAGGTTAGGTTAGGTTAAGTTCTCTTGATTGGCGCAGCGCGTGCCCGGCTGACGCCGACTCAAAAAATAACAGAAATCGTAACTACAAAAATGAACATTATTTTTTACTTTTTAGTGCTTTTTCTTTGAAGTCGGTTATTTTTTTTGTTAAATTTTTTTAATCATTCAATGTTTTCCGTAGAAAAACTCGCTTTGAAAATCGCTGTAAAAGCTGTTTTATAGACTCAGGCTTCCTGATTACTGATTACTGAATGCCAGGAATAAACCTGTTGCGCCTTGCATAACAGCAGTTTTAGGTCGGGTGTGAAATTCTGACACATTTTTAGGGTTCCGTACCCAAAGGGTGAAAACAGAACCCTATTACTAAGCCTCCGCTGTCCGACCGTCCGTCCGTCCGTCCGTCCGTCCGTCCGTCTGTCCGTCCGTCCGTCCGTCCGTCCGTCCGTCCGTCCGTCCGTCCGTCCGTCCGTCTGTCCGTCTGTCACAGGGCTGTATCTCAGTAACCGTAACAGGTAGACAGCTGAAATTTTCACAGAGTGTGTATTTATTTTGCCGCTATAACAACAAATAGATAAGATTAAAAAATAATTAAAATTAAAGGGGGCTCCCATACAAAAAATTTTTATTTTTGTTTTTTTTTTACGATGGTACGGAACCCTTCGTGCGAGTCCGACTCGCACTTGTTAAGGACTCCCAGATATTTCAAAGCCAGCTTGGCTTTATTCTCGATATGGAGTGCACTCCATGCATCAAGTCGACACTGAGAATCCCAATGTCGTCATCGAATCGCAGAGTTATTAAAGGCTGGTCCAAAACTATTTTGAAATAACGTTTGGATGAATGGTGTTGTTGCATGTTTAAGTACTTACCTACTTCTTGGTGAACATCTTCATATTAAAAAAAAACATCACATGATTTCTTACTACTAGGTGATTTTGAAAAACATTAAGTTTCTAGGTAATGTTAATCTAGTAGCTATACACGAGACAATAATGATAGTTGAAAAATATCAAATCAATAATTACGGAATGTTACCGACTTCTGACTTTAGCCTTGAGATATTATTAAACTCCGTTGCGTTAGTCTTTGCATACGTTCAATAGTGGTTAAAATCCTCTCAGCCTCACAGCCAAAGAACGTTTCCCCAAATATGTTTACAACGAAAACAAACAATTAATCCCGTCGTTAATACATTCAGAGCGAGAAAGTTCCGCCAGGGAAGCCCTAAGTGCGAACTGTAGGCGTGAAGGTTATGTCTGGCAGTAATACGCGACAGTGTGCGTGTCAAATGGCGCTAGACTGGCGGCAAATGAGTAGCGAGCGGTGTTTAGCGATGATACTTTCGCGGGCTTTTCAATTTCGATTATGGAACAAGCTTCAAACTAGCGGGAACTGGCTTGAAATGTGTTAAAAAACAAAACTCTCCTTCTTGCGCTGTCGGGTACAAAGCGGCGATCTTGACTAATCCTGCACCTGCAGAGAGTGTATATTGAGAAAAGAGCAAATTAATACTTCTGAAGTGTTTAACGATTTCGAATTCCCTCCTTCGTTTTATACCTTTTCTCCCTTTCTTTCGGTTTTCTTCACGACTGCGAGCTGCTCCATGGTTCCGAATCCATGTAAAACTGTAGTGGAAGGGCTTAATCCAGCCCGGGTTGGTACCAACGCATTGGATGAAAAGATGGTCGAAGCGGCAATGAAAATTTGTCCGTGTTTTCCGTCCAGTTCAATGTAGCCGTGCTCATTAAGGGAACGTCCTGGCATGACACCTAATTCCTTCGTGTATTGGGCTAGTATCATAAAAAAACCCACTTTACGCTAAGTTCAGTTCAGTCCCTAATACCGGATTATTTATGTAATGACTACGGAACCTATGGTAGCCTTAAGGTTTTATCAAGCCACCCCAATGCTGACCTTAGGTTAAGCTGCTCAACCTTAACCTTAACCGTATATGTATGTACGATCGTCATAGATGTTGGTACTTTGAGTCTACACTACCGGAAAAACTCACCGTCCGTGATGATCTTAATCGAAACAACAAAACGATTGCACCGTGTTTTTTGAAAGAACATTCAAGACGTATTTTATCCGTCCTTTTGGACACGTTACACGTAGCCTACTGCAGCTGCCACATAGATGAAGCATTATATTTTGTTCATTCTGTGGTTGTCTCAAATATCTTGCAGTAAAAGTAAGTTGGGATGGACGTGACAGTAATTTGGTTGGGTTATTGGCCTGTCAATCGAGATTTGCTTGTTGGTTGAGAAGAAGAGAATCGTTCACTAATAAAGCGAAGACCCATTATTTTTAACTTATTTATTCGACAACGACCGTCGCGATTTAGCTAGGCAGAGGGGTGGTGTTAGAGCATTTAAATACTACTCGAGGCTCCAAGGGGTGGAGTGATTGACCATCGATTTTGACGAGCGAGGTGGCTAAGCCACTAATTATGCATGGGGCTTACGATGTAAGCTGATTCACCTTCAATAATAAAAATACATTAAAATGCAAATAAAAGTAGTATGTCAAGATTGTAGAACATTATGTATTGTAGTGAAAGGATTTGAATCCAATTACAATAAGTATTGTTTGCTTTAATAGTTCAATAAGGCTGTTCCTGTTATTCTCCAAGGCGTATGTTTTATTACATATTGTAACGCCATGTTATGGGAGGCAGTGTGTATAGGCTGCCCTTCTGCCCTCCTCCCCGCACAGAATCGAGTATGGCGCCGATTGCGAAGTCGGCTGGTTGCGCGCGCATTTCTTCGAGCTACATACCTAACCTAATTGTATTTTAAGAGAAAGTAAAGCAAGAACGAACTATTTTAGTGGTCTTATTTCGTTAGGAGTGATAAAAACTAGCGAACCCGCTAAAATATTAATTTTAATGCCATCAAGTTTACACTCATAGAGATCGGTATTAACTCATCTACATCAAGTAAAATCTCAGATTTCCCCTGAATCTTTGGTTTTTTTTATTTAACTTAGCGACTGCAAATGTTTTAGCCAGTATTGGTAAAATCCTAATTCTAGTTTGTTGTTACATTTGTCAGTGAGTTCGGCAGGCCTATTCTAGGAAATGTTTTCGGTTGAGAAATGAGTTCGGTTCGTTTGAGTCCGGAAAATCGTCTTGACAATCGCTTTTACAGCGGTTGTAAAGACGATTTTCCGGACGCAAAGATTCCAGAGAGAGCTTTGGAAACCGCTAATCTTATTGAAATCCGCTATATACGTGTATTTCTGTGACTCGTATTCTTTTAGTTTTATTCTATTCAGTTTCTCGTGTTCTTAACTTCTAAGACATCAAATAAACCACAAACATCGATCTTGTTTTTTATCTGTGGGACTGAAACTGTGCAACAGTATTCTTAAGGCATTGTTATCAATTTATTTAACTTGGATTACAACTCTTTTTTTATGAAAAACCGGTATTGGTGGCTGTGCTCGGAATCAAAGGTGCTCAGAAAAAGCCAAATACACAACACCTCGCGAAACCACGCTCAGGGAGGCACCATACAGCGGATTTGCGGAGTATCGCTGAGCTATCGAGCTTGTTCAAATAACGCTTGACAACTTCCAGGTTAAAAATCTACTGCCCTGCAAGCAGTTAGCAGAAAAATTGTACCAAATTAAAATTTAAATCTATTATGTTCAACTAAGTTATAAACACATGAACGAAAAGTAATTCGAAAAAGTACAGGGGACGACACAAAAAATTGATCGTTTCATGTCTGAATGCTTAGACAATGTAAACATCATGACTGCGTCATGTAGAGCACGTTATTAATGATCTCCTTGCCTGCGTCTCCGAGACATGCTTCACGCAACAATAAGGTAACTGTCGGTGGTGTTCCCAGGGTTACGTTACGATGAAATAGCATCGTTCGTATGTACCTATCCTATCCTTAGGGCCGATTTTTCAATCCTCAGATATACTTAACCGCCTTATAGTACAAATTGAATTGCGTCTAAAGACAGAAAGTATATTTCCTATCACAATTATCTAACTGTAATTTATAATTTTACTAATAAAATGTTCAATTACTTTGACGGATGAATAAGCAGTGGCGTAAATAAATTCGTCGCATAATTACCTGACTGATATCAGACTATTAAGAAATTGACTCATCTCCAATTCTATAAAGCCAAACATAAGTTAGTTTTATTTGAAGTTATGTAAGTGTTTCTGTGAAGATGAAACACATAAGATAATTTTCATTTTACATTGATCATACTATAGAAAAGCTTTGAGGTTCTTAGGTTTTTTTTTCACCAATGTAAGATGCTTATTTAAACATTCGATCATCTATACAAAAATAAATCTTAAACAACTTTTTTTTTTTTTTTAAAAATTAACCCCTTTCCATATGTACAGCATTTCTTCATGTGCATGGAAACGTTGGAATCAGATGTTTCGAATAATTCGAAAATCCTGCATCAGACAATACATTTCTAGACCGTTTTTTTTTTCAAGACCACATTACAATTATTCAATATAGATGTCATTGCATAACCTTAAATAAATTCGTTCTCCTGCTGATAGACCTGATCAAAATCACAGGTCAAAATACTTAAATTCATCCAGATTTTAACGCGTGTGCAGCCGAAAATGACGTACAGTATTAAAAAAATACACACTTTGGAGACCACATTAAAATAGAGTGGGTGAAAGGATGTGTACACAATTACGCTAACTATCGGCACGGAAAGTGGATTGAAAATATTGGTTTAAGAATGTTTGTTTTATTCAGTTACTGGTTTCTAATATTACAATATATTTTCTAGGGTTCATAAACAAAATGGAGATGAATAATATATGTGATGGTGCATTATTATGTTTAATAAATACTTAGTATAACAATTAACATTGCCGAAATTATCAGTTTTAAGAACGTCTTTTATCATTATAAATTGCTTAATATATTATTAGACGTTTACATATTTAAAATTTTAGCGCAAAATAGTTGTTGCCCAGATTCTCAAATAAGGGGCGCCCGATGACGCCCATGGGTTTTTTCAGTGGCTGTAAAACCGTACCATTATATACACCATATAAATATGCAATGTAACTAAAAAGTTAACTATCGGATTTCAGGTAGCTGGAGGTGGTGAAAACGGGGATTAATAGTTTTTCTATTACTTTGACACTGATCACGGACTCCACTTTTAAGCATTATTTTTTAAAACGAAAATTAATGAAGAGGAATTAATTCGCCTAACCTTAATTACGTTTAAGTAAGTTTATATGTAAGTACATTAGTTATGAATAATATATTTATGGTATGGTGGACACCTAGCTTTACAAGATATTACTGTAACCGACTTTGAGTACCATTATGAATTTGCCTACTGAACCGTAATCTCAACAACTTCTCAAAATATGGTTGTCACAGCATCGCACCCGCGCCTCTGGGACCGAGAAGCGGAGCGAAATGCGAAAGTTCATTAAGCCGTCGACATGGCGCGTTGAAAAGAAACGTGTTTTCCCCGTTGTCGAACAAAAGAACCCAATGTTGCCATGTAAATAGCGGCGAGGTGGACGGGCGCGGAGGAGGGAGGTGCATCTCGGGGGATTATCCCTGTCGTCAGGTGGCGCGTGAGTGCGGTCGGCTGCGGCTCGACACAGATGTCGCGGTTCGGTTGGAGATCGTACCGGTGAGAGTATGTATGAGCACATAGGGTTGCCAGATTGTCTCAAATGCTAAAAGTGTTAAATGCTAGCACACGAAAACAGGTTGTCACGCGCAGACAAACCGTCGGGTGTCGCGCGTACAATCTAATAAATATTATAAAGGGGAAAGTTTGTAATAATGGATGGATGGATGGATGGATGGATGGATGGATGGATGTTTGTTACTCTTTCACGTAAAAACTACTGAATGGATTTTAATGAAACTTTACAATAATATAGCTTATACATCAGAATAACACATAGGCTACAATTTATACAGATATTGTGCCCATGGGCTTTAGAACTTTCACGGAGCTGCGAAAACGTTGCCGGTAGCGCTACTTCACACCAGGGGGAGCGGGGCCGGGGGCGGGGCGGGCGGTCCGCCGGGGGCGGGTGCGGGGAGGGGCGGGGAGCGGGTACGGCTTGGTATTTCCCGCAACTTTAGGACTACTTGGCAAAATCCTTGAGAACCAATTACTCGATTTAGATGCGGATTGTATCTACGTCTAGCCTGATTCTACTCAAAACTTATAGGTTACATAATATAACGCTTCATTACCTGAAGGGTGAGTAGAGAGTGTTAAATTCTTATAACTTGCGAACCACTAACCCGATTTATGTGCGTATTTTATCAATGTATAGGATCTCTGGGAGCAGTCAGGTTCGAGATGGGTTACTGTTTTAGATGTTGAGGCTAGCTGTGGGTTCGAGTCCACGCAAAACTTACCTCATTACACGTTACTTACTTACTAGGTAAACAATGTTGCAGTGCAAGTGCAGAAAGGTTCTGGCGGCAAATGCTTTTTTTTTAAATAGCCACCAAATGTCAACGAAGCTCTAAATGGGAATTATTGGATGTTACTCACTAAATCATCTCGAACGATCTTGATTAAATTTGGTAGATGGATACATTATGATGGGATTGACCCTATTTTGGACCAGTCATTTGGGCTACTTTTTATCCATGAAATAATTTAGCCGACAATAACCCGAGCGGAGCCGGGTACCGCAGCTAGTATACTATAAAAAAAATGTAAAATGTGTGTTCATGAAATAAACGCCACATTGTGGCACTGAAACTGAAGTCGGGATTGCCGGATATTTCATATGATGTCTAGAGTCTCGACAAAATACAAAATGTCGCGATAAACACAAAACAGAATTTTTAAATCACCTTGCGCAAAACACCCCAAGCAGCAATTTTGGTTCTGAATTGGCAATAAAAAGGCCCTAGGAGCTATTTAAGACTTCAACACCTCAGAACCTATTAGCACAAACGAGCGCATATATTGGTATAAACAACCTCCTGGATAGGTCCTGGTGACCAAAAGGGCCCAGCCACGACAACCTCCTAACAACCTCCTGATGACTATTTAGCCCTGACCTGTTAGCAAGTAAATATCCACGACGAGGGCTAAAATATGGCCTGTTAGCCAGCGCGTGGTTCTGTCAGTCCCGGCGCGGGCTAAGATATGACCAATTGGCTTCCGCGCGGGCTAAAAATGTGCCTGTTAGCCATCTGTTTGGCATGTAGGAGCTCTTGAATGCTTCTTTATGACCAAATAAAAACCATTTTTTTGCTATTACCGGGTATCTTTTTTGCTAGAAACCGACGACGGCACGAAAGCAATTCGTTTAGCACGTATTTTTGGTTGTTGCAACCATCGATGGCCGCTAACTTGTTCACAAGACACACTCATGCAAGCTTGGTTGTTACATGGCGGCAAGGCGTAAGTAAAACATTGCTAGTTGTGGACACCTACGCGTAAGTTTGTCTGGGAAGCCAAGTTTGTCGATTATTAACCCTAGATTATTAATATTTAATAAAAAATAAATAGTTTCGTAAATAACGAAAATTTCTAAACTTATAAGTATTACACATGAAAATGTGCAACTCGAGCCGTTCAAGTCAAATACAATAACGAAATATAATATTAACCGTTTATTTATTAATTAAAATTATTTTAAATACCAAAATCACCATTGAAAAATGGCGGATGATCAAGATAACCAATAGGCTACGTAAAATGCTTAAATATGGCCTCTTGGCCATCATGCATGCTGGTTTTGTCACAGTATTGCCATTTCAAGCTAAGTTAGCATGTTTTGTGGCCAGTTAGCATTTATAGAGGCCAGTTGGTTTTGAATAAGCCATCGCTTATGAACTCAGACACCTATTTAAGGCCAATAAGCATGCGCGTTTGCCAAATGTGCACACTTACAACTATTGTAAGACTATGTAAGTTGTGTCCGACCAGCGATTTAAGAAATTCTGCATAGCAGCATTGCGATCGGAATTATTGTTGGCGGTTTTAGTATTTCAGTTTCGACCCTCTCGCTCAAGCTCGCATAAGAGGCTAACCACGACGTTATCCGCCGTACTGATAAAATATTACGCACCATCCATCGCCAATAAAGTATGGTTTTCCTATACCGTGGTACAAGCCTTTTTATCATAGGCTATTTCCAATTCATAAAAGTTAAATTCGCCGACATACCACGATTTAAATCATTATATAAGTTAGATGATTTAAATCGTGGTATGTCCCCTCTTCAAAGGTTAAGACTGCCCGGGCTGATACCAGCGCATTTGATGAAAAGATAAAATATAAGGTCTTAGGTCTATTTATTCAAGAATGCGATGTGTTGGGCTAGTACTATGAATGTGGTATAGCCATCTATTTCCAATTACATAAAAAAGGCAATGAAGTAGTTTATTCTCAGGTACCCTCTGTAAAGCAAGCTGAAATTGCTTAAAAAGTGTAAAACTGAACTAATTAAGCTTAGAATCCAAATAAAATTTCGCTTCGCCTTTTTCTTAAATTTTCCACAGGTAATTTTTAAAGTTGACATTATAATTTATTTTACCTGGAAATAGCAAGCTGCTGTATTACAGTTGAGAATGCATTTCACTCATCATAATAGATAGCCTATCAGTCTGGTGAATCTAAACTCATTGACATACACTTAGTCGTTGGTACTCGATGAAGCCACAAAAAATACTAGTTGGTCTTCTCGCTAACCATTTTGACTTAATAATGGCCAAAAAGCAACGAATCGGGCCAAATAGTCCGAAATAGGTTCTGACGGGTTCTGCCTTTTTGCCAAAAAGCCACATAATAGTCTTTAAAAGTGTTTTCTGGTTGTTAAAGCTTATTGGTCTCAAATAAGCATGTCAAAAGCCAAATGGTCTCTAATTGGTCATGAAATGGCACCATAGTGCTAAAAAGTGGCTTAAATATAATTAATAATAACCTTAATAAACCATCAGGCAATTGCCTTTTTTGGTCTTGAACTTAAGTCATCAGGAGGTTGTCGTGGCTAATTATTAGAACCTTTAGGTTCTAAAACCTTTTGGCAACAAATGATGCGTGAAATTTACTACATGATAAGTGACATGCTATTATATAACCTATTTAATGCCAATTGGCATGTTCCAGAACCTTTATCCGCAAAAATTGTTACTTGGGACTTCACGCCTTTGCAGTTTCGCTTCTCGCCGACTTGTTCGTCCATTGGGCGCGTGCTATTCCGTGTGTCTAATTACATTCGATTGTTCTTCAACTTTTTGATTAGTTGTTTACAAAGTGTTGCGTATTAGTGTTATCTATTTATCGTTTACCAAGGGGACGGTGGTATCTATGCATAAATACATAGAAAACAACTGCGTAGTCGTAATAAAGCAGCACTTATCTTGGTGGCAACCTCAAATAAAAAAACGGTCAAGTGCCAAGTCACGAGTCAGCTTCCGTACCATTATTCAAAATTCGAACCAAAGAAATCGCGTGTCTTAAAAAAATAAATAAAAAATAAAGGGGCCCGGCCCCTTTAATTTTTATTTATTTTTTATTTTTACTTTTAGTCGTTGTTACGGCTACAGATACATACTCTTTGAACATTTCAGCTGTCTACCTATTACGGTTCATGAGATACAGCCTTGTGAGAGACGGACGGACGGACATCGGAGGTTTAGTAATAAGCTTCCGTTTGGCACCCTTTGTGTACGGAACCCTAAAAAAGAAGAAAAAGTGGCATCGAGTGCGTCACCCTCGCCAATAATTGACGTTACGGTTGGTAGTTTTAGGTATTTTTTAAAAATTATTATCTATAACTACCAACACATTTTAAACATACATGCCACACTAAAACATAGTCGCATACGAAGGGTTTCTGTTGTTAAGAACTGACTTTGATGACTGAACGCATTTCGGGGCATATTCGCCCTCGGCGGTGATGGCAAGACTGTGTGACTTCTCATTAGATTAAATGCACGATTTTATTTATACGGCGCGGGGACCCGGGTGACAACGCCAACATGACACTTCTCCTTGCTTTTATTTTCTGTGGGGGCTCCTATAGAGCACGTGGCGTGCTCATGTCGGAAGTAGCCCATTTGTTGCGAGCTACGACAAGAGACCCGCGACAAGTGACCGGTGACAGGCGGCCACGCGATGTCCCTAGAGACCATCGGTCTTGCGTGTTTGATAAAGGCATTTTAACGGGCATGCACATGTAACTTACATTTTATAAATGTGTTAGAGTCAGTCCAAATGAAGCAATGAAATGTCCCCAGAATGTACGTGGAATCAATGTTTTTTTTTTAAATAATGTGCGTGATATTTAGGAGGTGTCGCGTCGCGTGCCCCCCCCCCCCTTAAATGTATTCCCTTATTTTTTTTAAAGGCTTGACATTGTGATATAATTTATTTTCACTTATTATCCATAGGTACGAAACCTACTCTTACTACGAAATTTCATATGTATTTATTTTATTATTATTATATTTATTACCGTGAAGCAAGGACACATTAATTAAAGAAAGAGCCCAGTAAAAAGAACAACTTTACGAATATAACTGCTAGGATGGAACTGAACCAGAAAAACATACCAATCGCGGGTATTTCGTCGTCTATGCCTTTTACTACATAGTTTTTGATTTCATACATATATGCACACTTTAGTAAGAGAGGTTAGCTAGGCAACCTGAAAAACCAGCCAAGGTCGAGTCGGACTCGCACACGAAGGGTTCCGTACCATCGTACAATATTTAACACAAACAAATCACGTTTTTTTTATTTTACTTGGTTGTTGTTATAGCGGCAAAATAAATACACATTCTGTGAAAATGTCAGCTGCCTACCTATTACGGTTCATGAGATACAGCCCTGTGACAGACGGACGGACGGACAGCGGAGGCTTAGTAATAGGGTTCCGTTTTCACCCTTTGGGTACGGAACCCTAAAAATAGATAATAATCGAAAAAATACCGATTCACATAAAAAAATACAATTCGACTCTAATAAATGGCCACTATTACATCAGAGCGTGCTTCATTAGGAATGAGCATTAGTGGGAAGTCCGTTTATTCCAACTGTCCGGATCAATAAGCCGACCGTCTGGTGTTGGCCGCGCAAACATTGTGACAGGTTCGCTTTGTTCTCGCTGCGACGCAAACACGCGACCTGACGACCGCCTTTGGACTCTGTCCATGGAGAAATGGACTAACAAACAGTATTTGTGTCGGTCTTCCGTTCGCCGGTACAATGTTGTAGAAGGGCTATCGTATTGCCTTCCGCAACACGGGGCAAACATTACTCAGTTATACAAGGTAGGGTGACGGATGAGTTTACCTCTCACTCGCAATAGTGGAATAGGGAATCTGTCAATACGTTTAGGGGCCGTGAGCGGTTACAGGAGGCCTCGTATGAAAGAGTATTGAATTAATAGTCTCGTCGATGACACCCGTAGCACCAGTAAACAAGACAACTTATCAAGAAGCGTTTGTCAAAATTCTCAGACTACATAAAATAGGACTATCTCATATCTTACGGCCATCGGAAAGAGGAGGGATCAGTCAGGTTTCTTAGAATTCTAATCAACAAGGGCTTCAAAATGAATATGATGAAATGGCCTCACTGTGCAATTTTCTTGTAAATCGGTTCTGAGAACATCTGATAATCATGAAGATATATTTAGTTGTCTATACCGCTTGCTAACGTTTTTTAAATTATATTTTCCTATATACACGTCTCAATATGCTTTGACATGGTGTCGTTGTAGTAATTCGCGGTTTTGTTTGTTACTTGCGGGGGTTGGCATTAAAGGAGTGCCGGACACAGACTCAAGTAATACATGTCACACAAATTATGTGAGCCATCAACCAAAACATTTAGTAAGTTTTATTTAGTTAGTTTGACGATGGTATATGCTATGGTATGGTATATGGTATAATTGTAACATGTATGCATGTATATTGTGGTTCTGTTTATTATGCCTTAAAATAAGAAAATATGACTTGTCTGAGTGTAGCTTGTCTGCCAATTTGACGAATACAAATACAATACAATACATATAAATTTTGGGTCAATGCAAAGATCGATCATTTTAGATGCGCAATATGATTTTCTTTACGATTCGAATTGGATAGTCCAACCCCTCCATAAAAAATATATTAGTGCGGATACAGCGCTCTGAATCAAACCCAATAACATGAAAGAACTGCTCTTCGAGTAGAAAAGGGTTCGATTAAAGCAGAGAAGGGTATATCCGCCGCTGACTTGTATACAGGGTCAATCAGTACAATCACGATTTTACAGGGGAGATATTTCGCCAATGTTTAAGACATTAATAAAATCAAAAATGTTGTCTCATTTATAATTAGGTTTCGGTATTTTTTTCCAATGGAACCCTATCACTAAGCCTCCCCTGTCCGTCCGTCCGTCCAATCTCATGAGGGTAGGCAGCTGATTTTTTTACAGAGCTATAACAACAAATAAGTAACATTAAAAACATATAAAAACTAAAGGCCTTACAAAAAACGTGTTTTTTTTTATTTTAATTCTTGTACAATAGTACGGTATAATATAGGAATACAGATTCAGAACAACTATTCAATTAAAATATTTGATTTCTTTACCTTTGTAGGTTTGTTGACTCATGTGAGGGCTTGTTAGTAATAAGTACGTGTAGCGTCAAACTACCTTAAAAAACATCACTTTCCAAATAAAAATATTAATTTGCATATCTAGCGATGGATATAGGCAATCGAGTTAAGTCGGTATTTGGCAAATATTACTCCAGCATAAGACTTACAGGCACTCCATATAGAACATTTGAAGCTTCGTTAAATGCTTCGGTAAATTATTGTCCAACTTTGTACGCAGTTCACTTAAAACAAGTTATGTTTATCATTATTCAATTACATGTTCATGAAACAAAACATCCAAGTGAATCAATTGTAAAAGTCTTGAATCAGGTATTTGTGAAAGTATTCTATATCTGTTGTGATGAAGATGAAATCTTCCTCCAATGGAACATTTACATCCACGCCAAGGCCGGATAGGACGGTCTCTATCCATTTCAGGTTCTTGTTATTTTTTAAACCCAATTGGTTTAGTGTAAATACCACTTTTATCTTACTCGCCTGTCCATGGAAATAAAAATCCATGGACGGGCGATATGGGCGATTTAGTGTCCCTTAAATGCCTGCTCTATTCGATGGTGTAAGCCTTCGGAATCGATGATCTTAGCGATTTATCTTTAAGTGATTTGTAACTAGTAATATAGGCTCAGTTATCGTTCGACAAGCCGGCCTGTCAGGCGTAACTCCAGGGGGTCCATTCAGAGCAAGAGTGAGTTCGAGTTCGGGAGTGAGTTAACCTAAAAATAGCTGGGAAATATATTATTATTTAAATAACCGAACCGTTATTTATACTTCCAACGTATTTACGGGACAAACCAGATTTTTACCTAACTGTAATGATGTTCTAGAAGCGTGGAAACAGTAACTATTTAAAAAAGTGAGTTGATATTTAGTGGCGAATTCGAACTCACTCTCACTCTGAATGGACCCCCAGGGCATTAAAGTGGTTTTGACGATGCATACGTTGGAGGCGAATTATGTCGGCTTAGTAGGGCATTGCGTATCTGAGAACTGTAAGTTCGACAAAAGTGGCCAAATTCTTAAGGGGGTGTGTTCGTTCATGTAGATGGCGCCACAGTCAATCGTCGATATTTGTGATATAACTCCCCAAAACTAAGCAGTGCACAGCACACTAAGCAATTGTATATTGAATGCCATAAAACAATTTGTAAAAAGGGTGGCATTTGTGAGTTAATTATGAAACATAGCGCAAAAAGTTTATAATTGTAAATGACAACTTTTTGCACATATCTTCAGAATGATCTCATAAATTCCAGCATATTTTTTATTTATTTTGATTTGATTTGATTTGATTATTCTATGAAATACAGAACCGCTTAATGTGCTCGCCACTACAGTTATAGTTAGTAACTTCATAATTTTAAGGATTTATAGATGAAATAGCTACGAACAACCGTGGTACCACCTACTTTGACGCACACACCCCTTTAAGCGAACTAACTACATATAGAAGTTTTCTACTTGCTCTCTGGCTACGCTGTCGCCATACGAATGAGTTTCGCTCACTACTCCCGTCCTACGCTCGTTGGACCAGAATGACGAACTTTCCGAACGAATGCCGATGGTGCAAACGTAATATAAGTTGTGCGAATGTTCACTAGTCTACTCGTAACGTGTTCGCTGTATTATCATTACGGTTCGCGGCTTGATTTATGAAGGGCGTTACCCTCGCTCGAGTTCTTCAAACTCGCGTGTTTACAACATCGACTACCGCAGTCGACAGATTCACTCCAAACGCGACTCCCTAAATAATACTAACCCATTAGAACCCTCACGATCGCGTCAGAGTATGTAGATGATGTGTATTTTAATATAATATTTAAATATGAGATCAATATTTTCTCAATACAGCTGCGTGTACTTAGTCCGCATTACCCGTTGACATATGTTAGCAGGTTGTTAAGTTGTCGACAGTTTTAACACTAGAAAATACTATTTTGTAAAACTATACATATAAATTATAGTATAAGCAACTTTTTATTTTTAATAAATTCGCGCTGAGGTGTTATTGGATCTTGGTCTTAAACGGTTCTAAAAAAAATGTGGCAGTTCGTGTGGACAAAAACATTCTAGAAACCATTTAAATTTATTTGCGGGTTCTGCTTCACTGAGACAATCGAAACCCGTTTGGAATTGCTATCCGTTTGTGACGTGACTTAGTGTAATTTATATACTGACGACAGCCGTATTCAGAGTGAACCTGTAAAAACTTAATACGGGATTTATACCGGACTAAACATACAAAAACCGGTTTAGGCCGGCGTATTAAAGTTAGTCCGCCCATTCTGAATGCGGCAGCAAGAGTTTAAATAAATGAAATGAAAATGAAATTCTTATATTTTTTCTGTACATATAAATTTGAATGTAATGGATCGTCCAAAAGTGCGCAAACTAATAAGGCCGATACAAACAAAAATTTGTAAGATTAAAATCAAGCCATGGGGAACCCACAACGCTTCCAGAAATTGTATTAATTGCAAAACAAAATGTTTTTTGTGGCATCACAACAACCAGAATTTCAAAATATATTTTAATATTTCATAGAGCCATTATAAATAATTTGTAAAACATTTGAACGAGCTTATTCAAGTACAGATTTCGATATTCATGAAGTGCTTCATTTTACTGCTTTTAAATTAATGTGTCTATGCTTCACGGTAGATAATATATACATTTAACATGCGTTGAAAAAAGCGACGTACTAGCATAGTAAAAAACAATTACTTATTTTGATATTTCAAATTATTCTTTAGATTTTCCCTGCTCTTTGGAGCACTGTATCATTTTTTAAATAAAACGGTAAAAACTTTACAGTCTTACGTATCATACAGCATTAATGTAGGACTTTGCGCGTTTTTTATGTAATCGCATTCGTAGTGGACAATTAGACCTTAAGAATTAATCAGGAATAAGACTAGCCCTAAGGTAAATGACGATGAATTGAAGGTGATGGTGGAAGCTGATTAATATCAAACTTTCAAGGAACTAGCGGCTTGGCCTGACGTTAGCATACCCACAAATTAGCCCGTTTCGACTAAATCCATAAAAAAATTGGTGCCTCATGAATTGACTGATTGCAGAGAGCAGCATGCGTTTAATCTTGACTGACCCTTGATTTCACCACCTCCAGCTACCTGAAATCCAACAGTTAACTTTCGGCTACATTGCATTTTCACATGGTGTAATGGAAAGATAACTTTGAGATTTTTGTAGCTAGAGGTGGTGAAACCGGGCGTTACCCTGTCAAACCGGTACAGAAATGGAAGGGATTTGTAAACCGAACTGTGACGTGTGACCTCCGCCTTCCTCAGATTCGGTCGAGCATTAACAGCAGGTGTATACAGTGCAAAACTTCGAATTATGATAACGAAACTCGCAGGAAAACAGCCCAGAATTGTCAATCGATCTTCGTCATTATTGCTCCATGACAACGCGAGACCTCACCCTGCTCGAGAAACCGTTCCTGCCGTCATCCTCGGTACTCGCCAGACCTCGCCCCAATCGACTACCATTTTTCCCTGGAAGCAGTACTAAATTCATTCACACAGATTGTGATATCCAGGTCCCCAGAGTTATATTGCAAAGGTTCAAATGATCTTCTAATTACATGGCAGAAGTGTATAAAAACGAGGATAAATACATTGATTAAAGAAATCTATTATATCGAAACAAACATTGTTTTCATTTTTACCTGTATTTCAATCCGTTATTATTCATGTGGTGTTTAAAAGAAACTCAGCTTAGTCCAGACACGTTTGGAACTACCTTAAGAGGATTGAAACGGAAAAAGGATGATAGAATAATAATAATATTTAAGCAAATGATTTATAGAAAAGCGCGTGTACACGACTTAACCTAATTTCGACGCTTCGTCCTTGGGAGGTCAAATCAATAAACTCACCGCATTGTTTATTATTTTTTCGAAGCTGCCCTTTTAAAGCTCTCTTTAACATCCAATATCGAAGAAATGGAACATTTGTTACATTCTTGGAAGGGATAAATTGTAGAACCTTTCTTACTTCGTTTCGTTTGCATACAATTATTCAAGAAAAAAACGTTAAAAATTAAAGATAAGGGACCCAAAAAAGGTTTTTCTTTAATTTAGGGCTAATATTCAATAATATTTTTTTAGATGACATACATTCCATTCGAGAAAATTTTTCATTTGTTTCGTCTGGTAATAAAAAAATATTTCGTGTACGCATGCATATACATATTTTATGAATTGAAAACATATTGAAAGCAATATTTTTATAATACATAAAAATTGGTTTCCAATTGGTCACACATCAAAGTAAGAAAGATATAACGGTAATGTCGTATCCATTGAATACATAAAAATATAAAATTAAATATCGATATAAAAGAACGTCCTACAAACGGTAAAATAGTCGCTTAAGGCTGTTCCGACCCATATAAAGTTGTTTGCACACATAACGCAAAAAGTATTGCACTTGACGCCACGAATTAATAATGAAAGTTTAAAATAGTCACATTACTTGCAGCGAAAACAATTTCACAATTTCAGGATTATTGTTGGTGTTACTGTTATTTAAATATGATTTTTATTTAACAGCGCCATCTAACGGTGTAGAACTTCTAATCGGCAATTACAACGAAACCATTAAACCTGAAATTGTGAATATGTTTTCGCTGCAACTACTATGGCTATATTTAATATTTTTGACGAATTCGTGCCTTAAAGTGCAATACTTTTTGCGTTCTGTGTAAAAAAAACATTGTATGGGTCGGAACATCCTTAATTACGGTTCGAAAACACAAGCTGTTTTTTTCATGAATGCAAGTGGTATCAGCATGTACGTAAATATTCAGCATGCAAAGTGCTTAACTTCAAAAACTTATTGCAACAGATGTTTTGTTCGTCGTTGAAAAACACCGAGGTAGATACATAATTTCGAAAAAAAAATGCAATAGGGAAAAAAATGCAAGCAACAGCGTAAGCAAAATGTAATGCGAGGCGCCAGACCCAGGTTACCAGGTAGGGGCAGATGTGACTTTCCCCCCCAGGAAAATAATTTTTTTTAGAATGAACAGCATCCTGGCTTCACTATTGCCCGCCCCGTGCCGTTGCCTCGTTTAGGATAAACCCTCTAACGTAAAAATAATTTATACAATTGGGCTCACTGTATGGGATGAAAAAGCTATCGAAAGATGGGTCGTAAGATTCGCCAAAGGGCAAATCCCTTTGACGGTTTCGTGGTTCGAATACCACGTAAAACTATAGGTCTTCTTTCTTACTTACTACGGTTGATACCTCCCGAGTATTAATGCATCGCATTTAATGAAATACGGTCGAGGTGGCAATTAAAATTGTCTATGTTTTCCACCCAGTTCAATGTGGCCGTGCAGTCTATGGAAGGTCCAGACCTAGTATCAAACGGATGTGTTCGGTTGATATATTGGTTGGGGAAAAAGTTTCTTCGCATTTTTTAAGAAAATTCAAAACATTTTTTAATATGGTTTATTTACATTTAACTAAAGTATGTAGGTACCATTTTGTTCGATAACTTTTTGCCATCTTGTAGGTAGGGACATGATCCCATTGCTATAGAAATATTGGGACTTCTGATCAATATACCGCGACAAGTGGTTTTGGCAGTCCTCTCGTGATGTTAACCTGACACTGCCTAAAGAATTCTGAAGAGACCTAAACAGGTGGAAATCTGAAGGTGCAAGGTCAGGACTATACGGCGGATGCATTAACACCTCCCAGCCAAACTCTCTTAGTTTTTGCTGAGTGGCTAAAGATGTGTGAGGTCTAGCGTTATCATGATGAAAAACCACACCCCTTCTGTTGATTAATTCCGGCCGCTTTCTCTCAACTTCTTGCTTTAATCTCATCAGTTGTTCGCAGTAGAGTTCAGAATCGATGGTCCTGCCTGGTGGTAACAGCTCATAATGAATAATGCCCTTCCAATCCCACCACACACACAGCATCACCTTGTTGCGAGTTAACCCGGGTTTCGCCACAGTCTGTGAAGCTTGACCGGCCTTTGACCACCACCTTTTTCGCACGTTCTTGTCGTACGTGATCCACTTTTCATCACCAGTTATCAGCTTCTTCAAAAATGGTTCGGTTTCATTACGTCGTAATAAAGAATCACAAATGAGTACACGGTTCATTAGGTTTCTTTCAGTGAGCTCGTGAGGTACCCAAATATCGAGCTTTTTTGTGTACCCAGTTTTTTTCAAATGCGCCAAAACTGTTTTGTGGTCAATTCCTAGTTCTTCAGCTACGTCGTAACTACTGATATGCCGATCTTGCTCCACTTTTTCAAAAATGGCATCCATTTTATCCGTAATAGGGCGACCAGAGCGACGTGCATCTTTGACATCAAAATTTCCGGATTGAAAACGCTTAAACCAAATTTGTGCTACCCTCACAGACACTGCACTAGGTCCGTAAACATCGCAAATTTTTTTCGCGGCTTGCGTTGCATTTTTACCTTTTTTGTAGTAAAATTTTAAAATGTATCGAATTTCTTCATTAGATTCACTCATTTTGACAGTACGAAAAACAAATGAGAATCACACATTTTCCTAATTTGAATTTGGAATTATGTTCTTTAAAATTTTAACTTTCAATGATACCAAAACCAGCCAGATACAAATAGTATAGCCAAAGAGATTTTATTACAAGTTCATACATACTATAATGCGAAAAGACTTTTTCCCCGACCTATTATTTATTACAGTAGGTGTGGTATAAGTTATCCATGCTAGTTACATAAACAGCAAAACAGTAAATCAAATAGAGTCATACATTTTGTTTTATCTAACCTAAAATTATATTACCCTTTTTTAACCACTTTAAAATTAGGTTTATTTGTTTCGTACGTTGATTTCATTACTTTATTATCCAACTCAGGAAGGGATTCCCGCTCATCTCTCCGTACAATTGTACGTTGTATTGGGGCCCCCCTTTAATGTTTATTATTTTATAATGTTACCTATTTTTTGTTATAGCGGCAAAATAAATACATAATCTGTGAAAATTTCAGCTTCCTACCTGTTATGGTTCATGAGATACAGCCCTGTGACAGATGGACGGACGAACGGACGGACGGACGGACGGACGGACAGCGGAGGCTTAGTAATAGGGTTCCGTTTTTACCCTTTGGGTACGGAAACCTAATAAAAAAAGCTAGTAGCGTAGACTTGTTACATTCTTCTCGTCCCTGAGCCTGTCTTTTTCTTTGAAGCAAACACGGTGCCAGAGCGCATTAGCACGATTTGGTGCTACGCCCGTCAATAAGTTAGTCCCGTCGGGAAGGGCGCTCTTAAAGCACCTATAACTACAATGTGTTTTCATGGAAAAAATCCGTGTAATGAAGGATTATAACTTTCATTAAGCGCGTTTTCATAGTCGGGGTGCGCGGATGTAATCATGGGCCAAACGTTAACCAGGCGATTTTGGGCATATCTAGTGTGTGCATAATGGAAACTATATTATAGGTTATATCGCAAAAAATATTTTTCAGGATGTATGCGAACGAAGCCGTCAGTGGGTCGACTCGACACCGCCGCCATCACACATTATCAACGCCGTTCCACGGATTATGGCCCTAATCTTCTGGTACTAACTTGGCTTCTAATGCTAGTTCGAGTAGAGTCGCTAGTAAAAAATTACTTCTGTGGAATGGCCGCGAATGTGCTGGTCTTACAGCTCACACATTGGCGTAACTGACCCTTAGCATACACATCTTTGCTGTTTTCGTTTTTCCCGCCAAATATGTCCTTCCTGTGGTCTAAATAGAATGTTAATGTAATATGTGTTCATGTTTTCCTAATTATTTACTTCCTTTTTAGGGTGCCGTACGCAAAGGGTGAAAACGGTACCCTATTACTAAGCCTCCGCTGTCCGTCGTCCGTCGGTCCGTCTGTCACAGGGCTGCATCTCAATAACCGTAAAATGTAGGCAGCTGAATTTTTCACAGAGTGTATATTTATTTTGCCGCTATAACAACAAATAGGCAAAATAATAAAAATAAGAACTTCAAGGGTATGCCCATACAAAAGACGTGTTTTTTGCATTAAATCTTGTACGATGGTACGGAACCCTTCGTGTGCGAGTCCGACTCGCACTTGGCCGGTTTTATTATTATGTAACATATTATGCAACTGGACATGGATGGCTATACCGAACTGACCGTCAGATATTAGCTATTGGAACTAGGTGCCATGCCAGGACCTTTATTGCTCGAGTACATTGCACTGGATGGAAAACACGGACTATTTTCATTGCCGCTTCGACCATCGTTCATAAAATGCTATTTTACCAACCCATTTAGGAAGAGGACCTACAGTTTTACGTGGAATCCGAAGCACGGCCAGCCTAAACGGTTTAAAATGGTCACCCATCCAGAACCTAACCGCGCTTAGAGGGGCTTCCCCAGCTTATCGATTCGCAAGGTGTCGCACACTGAGCTGCCGAGGCTGACGAGGCTTCTAAGCGCCGTGAACCGATTTTAATGTATTTTGAACTTATGGGGTCACCTTCTCAACTATATCACACGAAGGGTCCCGTAGCATCGTGCAAGATATAACACATATAATATTTTTTGTGTATGGTTTTAATTTTTTTTTTTTACCTATTTGTTTTGTTGAGCGGCAAAATAAATACACACTTTGTGAACATTTCAGCTGCCTACCTATTACGGTTTATGAGATGCAGCCCTGTGACAAAGAACGGACGGACAGCGGAGGCTTAGTAATAGGTTTCCGTTGGCACCCTTTGAGTGCGGAACCCTAAAAAGAGTTCTAACAGTAAACAGAGTTATTCGTTATTGAATTAATAAATCGCAAGTTTACATTCTTGCCAAAACTTAGATATGCGTCAGTTTGTATTACGTTTTCAGTAAGTAATGATGATCGATCGACATTATTATAGTACCGAAAACATCCATCAGCGGAAGGGGTCGTGCTTGAGGGAAGCAAGAAGCGGGGGAAGGCAGCGGGGGCGAGGGGGTGGCAGCTATGAGAAAGAGCGCTTGACGATAACAACTTTGACCGGGTCAGTCTTTTGTCGAGCGGACTCGATTTTTTCCCCATTAAAAAAGGGATTATGATATTAGAACCATGTTTGGATTTAGACTGTTGTTTGGATTGGATTTGAATCATTCAATTTAAATTTTATCCAAGGCACGTAAACCCATCAGAACTATTAAATTGTATTATAAACTAAACGTTACATTTAGTCATACAAGTGGTAACTGAAATTGAATATTGAAAACATTTTTTTTGACGAAGAGGTCATTGCGTTGTTGTGTAGGTATATTACAGTTCACTACATGGTACCTAGACGAAGCTATCTAGAAACCTAAATATTAAACGTTATGTCAAAACAGTCTGAGTGTTCAGTCCGAGTACTCACCTAAATTGGCGTTTACGTAAAAACCTAAAACCCCATACAAATTATTACTACTTTTTCTGTGGTTTTACTTCTTCAAGATGTCAAAATCAAACTCGAACTTCCGATTCGTATGAAAATGCAGAGTCGGAGTAAACGGCAACGTCAACGTATTTACGGCCACGGTGAGTAAGCTGTCAAATGAAAATCGGACTCGCAATTGTTAGTCCGCTTAACGCTAACTGCGCGCGCTCTTAAATTTCTCCATATAGGTATTTGCTAACGCTAGTCGATCGTAAACGCCAATTAAGGTAAAAAGAGGGACTGGGTGTACCATAAATAATCGTCAAGGTCATCCTTAATCTTCTTCCAAAAAAGTGGAAAAGATAAAAGGTTACGTTTATAGGATACGGATAAGGATTTGTTCCTCAATCGCTTAGATCGTGCATAAATAAAACGTAATATTGTGAACCAATGTACATACATGCGCTTATAAAAAACATGTTATAATTTCTTGTGTTTCAGTACAAAGAGAATGGCCAATCTCAATTCTGAGAGCACCGTCGAGTTTTGATTTGTCCTCGGAGGAGTTGATTCGGCACGAATGCCCCAACCCCACTCGAGTCGTATTCACTACGTATAATATTCACAACGTATAATCTTATTTTTTTCCAAAAAATTAAAACCATGCATAACGTATAATAGTCACAACGTATAATGTTATACGTTGTGCATGAGTTTAAAAATAAAATAAACTCTTTGCATCATGCAGAACGTATAATAGTCACAACGTATAATATTCCTAACATGAATTCACAAAAAAAGAAAACCATGCAGAACGTATAATATGCCAAGAAGCACTGCATAAAGCGCCCTAACAACGATACATTTAAGGCTGAAATTGCTACGAATCGATATCTGTTGAAGAGTAACAATTTGCTGCAACGCTAATTGAGACGGTCGAAAAGTCGCGTGCGAGTATAATCTTTAATCTTATATCGATAAGGGCGCTTATCGTATGAAATATTTTAGGATTATATGATATGCATGGTTTTCTTTTTTTGTTAAATAAAGATCATAACATTATACGTTGTGACTATTATACGTTATGCATGGAGAAATAAGTAATTTAATTTTTTGGACTTCTTCATGCACTACGTATAAGATTATACGATCTGCCGATTATACATTGTGCATGGTTTTAACATTTTGTTAAAATATGACATTATACGATCTGCATATTATACGTTATGCCGTTCCCCCCCCCACTCCACGGGTGAGGCGAGTGGAAGGGTTGTGCCGCGACAGTTTAGCAAATAATTAATTCGCTTTATCTAATGAGCTGTCTCGGCTGTCACTCTACGTTCGCAGCGCTCATTGTAGGGTAGGCAAGAACGTGGAGAATAATTATTTCGTTCGAAATGTTAGGGTCGGTTTAATAGTTTCATAACGTTAACGAGACTTTGAAAAAAAAAATCCAATTAAATAATAAAAATCATCACGGAACTAAAACAACCCTCCGCCCTAAAATATCGAATCGAAAATCTTGAAATGTTAAACGTTTAGATAAACTTAACATGAATGTACAACGAATTGTGATTTATTCGTAGTGTATGGATAATTATTTAGGCCGGTATGGCAAAAAAAGTCTATGTTAATTTTAGGAGCACAAGTATTCATTTAAACTGGCTATTATATGTTTACAATTAGCATCGATAATAATGTTTATGTATTTCAAAATTCACTAACATAATGACATACCAAGCGTGGAAAGTTGGAAAATGTAATTATTTCGAAATTTGAATTTCGAATGCTGTACCGATTACAGACAAGTATTAACTAGATTCCTGTGGCAACACCGACATTTTGTCAATAATACTAAAATCTCAAGCCTTATTGGAGCATTCGTTGTTTTTTCACTGAAGGTACTTTAGCTAAATACATCTTTGCGTGTGTAAATTAGGGTTTAACGAGCGAAGGAAGCTATTAAACAGCAGTTAATGAAATTCGTGCAAAAAGTTGTACCAATCTGTATTTGGCACGGCTTAGTCAATTTAAGGAGTAACTTTTAGAAGTATTCATTTGTCGGTAGCCATGTTAATCATAGTGGGAAAATTTAATTTTCTAATTATTGTAACTGTGGCGTTATTTATTCCATTTCCGAAATGTCATTGAACCTACTAAAAGTGTTTGTGTTTGTGTACTACTTTGTGTACGCTAGGTACTCGGCACTTCCTTAATATATTAGAACTCTTTTTTCACTGGTATTGTGCATCGCATCTGCATGTAAATAAGAATTATGTATCATCACAAATTGCTACCATCTAAATATTATTATATTCTAAATCTTGGTAAATCTAAATATTAGAATGAGGATAACTTATACTTAAATTCTGAAATAATAAGAAAAATACTAACCAAATAAAATAATTAGTAAACTGTAAAGTAAGAACTAGCTTTTTAAATTCTAAAATGGATTATTGACATTTAAAAATTAAATTGCTGCCTTTAAGAAAACATTCTTGTCATATTAACCACAATTGTTGCTACCCTTGTAGCACCCGTAGCTGGTGGTTCTATAGCAGCGGCGCGGACCCCTGCAGGCATCACGTTTAACTAGGATCCGGAATATTTGATTGAGTCAATCGCAGATAATCTAATTGTATCGGAGGCTTTCTACTCTTCAATTCGGACATTACCTAATCCACTTATAGCCCTCTGTTATACGGAAGTTATCCGGTTCGTTGGTGGAATCTCAGCCATCGACATTGTCGGAAGTATCATAAAATTTGAATGTTTTCATTAAATACATATTTATCTTAACTTTACGAAGCAAGAGTTAAAATATCTGTACTGTGGAATACTTTAAAAAAAAAAAACTCAAAATATGAATGCATGTAGTTATATATTGTTGGGAAGTACTGACTTCATTTAATATATAAAAAAAGGGTTAAGGACGGAAGGAGGAAGACGGGTTTAAATCCTCGCCGCGGTCACGCACCACTTTCTTTCTCTTTCTGATGATAAGTGCATTTCTTTACGAATGAGAGATGTTCCATGGTTCAGAACCCATGTAAAACTGTAGGTCACCTTCCCAGCAGCGGATTTACACCTTTGCCGCCAGTAGCTATTCAAATTTTGCCGCACCTACCGAACTGTACAATTCGATATCCTAGTTCCATTTAGTAGCATTTATTAACCGATTTTGATGATTATTTTTTTAAATGATAGCTAGTGCTTCCCAAGTGGTCCCATTTTAATTTGGTTAAGTTCTGACAATGATATCCATGAGAAAATCATAAAAGTCTTAAATTTGTATTAAGATGTGCGCGACAAATGGACGAATAACTCAATATAACGCCAACCGATTTCGGTGATTCTTTTTTTACTGGAAAGGACGTGTACAAATTAGTAAGTTTACTTCAGATTCACTAAAAATTAACAAATAAAAAAATAAATTTAAAAAAAACAAAAAAAACAAAAACATACAGACGAATTGATAACCTCCTCCTTTTTTTGAAGTCGGTTAAAAATAACCGACTTCAAAGGAAAAGCACTAAAAAGTAAAAAATAATGTTCATTTTTGTAGTTACGATTTCTGTTATTTTTTGAGTCGGTGTCAGCCAAGGTTAGGTTAGGTTAGGTTAGGTTAGGTAAGATTAGGTTAGGTTCTCTTGATTGGCGCAGCGCGTGCCCGGCTTTTTTTATTTTATTTTAGTTTTTTTATTTGTATATTAACTTGTAAATTTATGATATTTGCATTATCCTCCTAATTACACAACCTCTTTCTTGTGATTGTAAACTAGGAGATCTATGTTTGGTTCCTAGATTATTTTTATAAACCAACGATTTAGTTTACGTTGCACAATACATTTTAAGAAGGCAGAGTAAGGTTTACTGCCTTATACGCATTTTGTTATGTATTTTTTTAGCTTTATTAGGCTTAAAGATTTGGATTGAGGTGGAAGAAAAACAAAAGACGTGTGGCACTCGGGGATTGCCGCGGTAAAGCTATTGCATAGCAGTTTGTATCAACTTATGCAATTGTAATTATTTATTTATTTTATTTATGCAGTATTTCTTTTTCTTTGATATTAATTCAATTTACACTTTTTGAGCGTGGTGACCGATAAGAAAACACTAGCCCTGAACATCGAAAACAGTAACCCATCTCGAACCTGACTGCTCCCAGAGATCCTATACATTGATAAAATACGCACATAAATCGGGTTAGTGGTTCGCAAGTTATAATAATCTAACACTCTCTACTCACCCTTCAGGTAATGAAGCGTTATATTATGTAGCCTATAAGTTTTGAGTAGAATCAGGCTAGACGTAGATACAATCCGCTTCTAAATCGAGTAATTGGTTCTCAAGGATTTTACCAAGTAGTCCTAAAGTTGCGGGAAATACCAAGCCGTACCCGCCCCCGTCGGACCGCCCGCCCCGCCCCCGGCCCCGCTCCCCCTGGTGTGAAGTAGCACTACCGGCATCGCCCGTCGGAGTGGGGAGCGTTAGGTTTGTATCAACCTATGCCGGCCCGCCCCGCCGCCGCTCCCGCCGCCGCCCCCGCCCCGCTCGCCCTGGTGTGAAGTAGCACTACCGGCATCGCCCGTCAGAGTGGGGAGCGTGAGGTTTGTATCAACCTATGCCGGCCCGCCCCCGCCGCCGCTCCCGCCGCCGCCCCCGCCCCGCTCGCCCTGGTGTGAAGTAGCACTACCGGCATCGCCCGTCGGAGTGGGGAGCGTGAGGTTTGTATCAACCTATGCCGGCCCGCCCCCGCCGCCGCTCCCGCCGCCGCCCCCGCCCCGCTCGCCCTGGTGTGAAGTAGCACTACCGGCATCGCCCGTCGGAGTGGGGAGCGTGAGGTTTGTATCAACCTATGCCGGCCCGCTCCCGCCGCCGCTCCCGCCGCCGCCCCCGCCCCGCTCGCCCTGGTGTGAAGTAGCACTACCGGCATCGCCCGTCGGAGTGGGGAGCGTGAGGTTTGTATCAACCTATGCCGGCCCGCCCCCGCCGCCGCTCCCGCCGCCGCCCCCGCCCCGCTCGCCCTGGTGTGAAATAGCACTACCGGCATCGCCCGTCGGAGTGGGGAGCGTGAGGTTTGTATCAACCTATGCCGGCCCGCCCCCGCCGCCGCTCCCGCCGCCGCCCCCGCCCCGCTCGCCCTGGTGTGAAGTAGCACTACCGGCATCGCCCGTCGGAGTGGGGAGCGTGAGGTTTGTATCAACCTATGCCGGCCCGCCCCGCCGCCGCTCCCGCCGCCGCCCCCGCCCCGCTCGCCCTGGTGTGAAGTAGCACTACCGGCATCGCCCGTCGGAGTGGGGAGCGTGAGGTTTGTATCAACCTATGCCGGCCCGCCCCGCCGCCGCTCCCGCCGCCGCCCCCGCCCCGCTCGCCCTGGTGTGAAGTAGCACTACCGGCATCGCCCGTCGGAGTGGGGAGCGTGAGGTTTTTTTTCGTTCCGGAATTTCTGGATTCGGTCCCCGCGCTCAAGGCCCTCGATAGAAGCTATGCAATAGCTTAATAATGTTGTCCCTTCATTTTCCGCTCCAGCCTACTCAACCTGTTGGTAAATCCACCACTGCACCTTTCCCTACTAGGTGGTAGGGTACAACTCGCTCGGGTTGGTACCACCGCATTAGATGATACTATGGTTTCAGCGGCAATGAAAAATTGTAGCCGTGCTCATAAATGGAAGGCGTGGCTCGTGACTAACAAAAATTTTGAAAAAAATTTTCTAAACGAAACAATGTTTTGTTGTGTGGAAATAAGGAGGCAGGACGATCTCGCGCGCGTACGAGCTCAAAATTCTGCAGAAACGGCGGAGGAGGCGGAGGGTGGAGGGGTGGGTTTCAATAAGCAGTAACAATTTCGCTCCACTTGTTGTACCGCCGGTGCCGCCGCCTACCGCCCGCCGCCCAGCGCCGTCCGCGCCTGTGATGAGTCGGACGTGCAGTGCATATGGAAAGATGCCGCCTAGATGACAGCAAAAAAAAATGTTTCGAGGATAGCTATAGTTTTTATAAGCAGCGAGTAGTTGAATACTATATTCTCGATAGGTTTTAGAAATTGTATGTACGTTGCACTGTATAAAATAAAAATTGAGCATCACTTATCTTTATTCTCATTTGCAAGATCTTTGCAGCTCATGTCAAGTAGCTGAGTTTAGCTAAAATAATAAATAAATGGTTTTGAAACGTTAATTACATACCTGTTACAAATATATGTCACTTACCCGTTCCTTTAAATTGAGGTAGTGTTAAAAGCATCATTTCATATGATGATTTTAATCATATTCATTAGTTATCAATCATTGGATAGACACTCTGAGGGAAATATATATATATTTTTTAATATTAGGATACCTAATAAGTTATTAGAATTTCTTGCATTACCTAGGAAATATTGATGCAATCTGAGCTATACACGATTTACAGGCGAGTAGTCAGAGCCAAAAGGGATGATTTCACAATACATTTCATCAAAAAACATTACGGGCAGGACGTACTGTTTTGTCTGTAAAATACGCGCGAAGTGCGAGTCGCACACAAAGGGTTCCGTACCATCCTACAAGATTTAACACAAAGCATCACGTTTTTTTGTATGGGGCTCGTTTGTGTCAGCCTCGGTAGCCCAGTGGCGCGACGCCCGACGTGTAGATAAGCTTGGTGAAGCACCTCTGAGCGCGGTTGGGTTCTGGATGGGTGACCATTTTCAACCGTTGAGGCTGACCGTGTCTCAGAATCCACGTTAAACTGTAGGTCCCCTTCCTTACTTATTAGATAGTAGGGTTAATCCCGCCTGGGTTTGTACCATCGCATGGAATGAATGATGGTCGAAGCGGCAATGAAAATTGTCCGTGTTTTCCATTCAGATCATCGTAGCCGAGCAATATAAGGAAGATCCCGGCATGGCACCTAGTTCCTTTGTGGTATGTTAGGCTAATATCTGACGGTCACTTTGGTATTAGCCTGCCATGTGCAGTTACATAAAAAAGGTTAATCATGACTTAAGAAATATAACTTCATTATATCGCTACAGTACTTCATTGTATTCTAGGTTCGTTATGAGGAAGATAATAAAAAAAATATATATATTTAATTTGGTTTCCACCAGTTTTAACGACAACACTATTAAGATCGGAGTCAAAGAGACGCGTATTCTAAATGGCTGATTTTATTTCTGTCTTCCGAAATTGGGTTTCAGAAGGGCTTTTTAACAGAGGCGAGGTCCTCCGCTCCCCTCGTTTCCCTAAAATTAGCGGTGAAGGGCCTGCAATTAGCATTGAACCCCACGGTCATTGGGAGATCGACGGCTCACAGCCGCCATTTCGAGCACTGGAGTAACCCTTGCCATAGGTAAACACTTAGGTATGTTTTAGTAATGGATATCTTTTTCAAATAAGAAGGTAGATTATGGTACGCACGGTTTGTAACCGATAGATTAAGAATGGATTGGATAAGAATGGATCGTGCGATCTCTTCATATGCGCGGTAGGCCATCAAACTAAATAATATAGTGGTGTCCCGCGCAAGTTAAATCTGAAGATTACCTGAAAATTGCATTAAAACAGACATTCACCCGAAAGGAACTTCTAAACTTCCAAACTTCACAGGATCCCCGCTGGGTTAAGCTGAAAATTGCCGGAAAATTGCATCAACATCGGCCACGATGCCGTTATTTTATTTTATTCGAAGAAGCACCTGAAGATTGCCTAAAAAATAAAAGTGAGACACGAGATTGACGGAAAGACTCAAGCTCTATCGCTTTGGCAGGAAAAGTGTCGCTGTTTTTTGCCGGGAAAAGTTTCGAACACATTTTCCCGTCTGGCTTCTCATCCGTCAAACGCGCTCCAATCCATTCGCTTCTTCCAAGTACCATCACACACAATCACGTAATTATTCAAATATAAAATTGTTCTATTAGGACCAAATGTTTCATTCACAACAAGAAAAATATTTTAAATTTTTTAAAATAGAAAATCATCATGACATATATATAAATATTAAACATCTCCGCCTGTCTCAATTCTATCTCAACTTTTTTCATCACCGTGAATTCAATAATCTCGTGATTCTTATGATAATGACATAATTTATAAAACAAGAGAGATGAAATGAGAATCATACTGAAAGCATCAACTTACAAAAGCGACGAAGTCGTCGACCAATTATCTTCACAGCCGACGTGACAAATTGGAAGCAGGCACAACCCTTCACTGGCACACAGAATAATAACACGCGGCGGTGACACACGAGGATGCGAGCGAGGGGGTTGAGGGATGGGGCTGGGCAGAGGGGGTGGAAGGAAATATTTTCGCCAATTTTTAGAGTTTCCAGTTTGGTTTTTTTAATGGAACTGGACATGGAAAGCTGGAAATCACACCTACTGTAATGACCATAACGTTTAATGATGTAGAAATAGATATGAAGAACTCGGGACTATGTTTGGTCCTTTCCTAAATTGCATGGCTGCATTAAACTAGATGAAAAAACACGGTTAATTATTGCCGCTTCGATCATCGTTCATTCAATACCAACCCAAACGAGATTAACCCTACCGCCTCATAAGTAAGGAAGAGGACCTACAGTTTTGCTTGGAATCCAAACCACAAATGACAAATTCCTTAGTCTGCTCTTACGATATGCACGGGAAGAAATGCAGTGACCGGCAACCTAGAAAACCTTCTTTCCTTACACCGGCACAATATAACCTTACATTTAACCTGGGAATGTTCAACCGGAATTTGAACAAGCTCGATAGAAGTCGGCGAATCCGCTGGTATGGTGCCACGCTGAGCGTGGTTTCGAGAGGCGAGATGAATAGCTTTTCTGAGCACCTTTGGTCCGCAGCACAGCCATCCATACCGGTTTTTTATTTTTAAAAAAACACAAATCTCCGCCGATGACAATTTTGTTTAGGGATAAGAACCGCGTTTCGCTTGGCTTTTTCTTTAATCATGCAATTAATATGTGTCGAATTGCAACAGTAACAATATGTTTAGAAAAGATACTCGATTCATCTCATGAACAGGTAAAAAATTGGTGAAATATTATTTCCTCACGACATTTTTTATCCAAATTATTTCCCCGATACAATCCAACTGATTGTGTTAAGAGGGTGCACCTTCTACACACATAGTTATCTGCGAAGGTGGTAGCAGAGAGACACCAAATATGATAATAGACGCCCCCACACCTTCGCAGTTCTCCGTTCCGGGAAAAATAAAATGTATTTTGGACCATGAATAAAAAGGCTTCACTTACATTACAGTTAACTTTGTGGTTTCTGTGACAAATGCCGAGATGCATAGTTTTCGTTTTCGTGCACAAAAAACGATTGTGAAAGATTGAATGTCATTTAGAAGCCATAAAAATACTTGCCGACATTTGAATGAATCGATGTTATGAAACCAAATTTTAAAATATACAGATAGATACCGGTTTTAGATTAGATTTTTTACTATCACCTCTATTTTGCTTGCTTTCGGCTCAAAATCGTGGTATATATTCAGAATCTATAACACAGGTCAACACTGGTTTTGGTGCCGCGAAGCTGTATTTTTTTTTCAACTTACAAGGACCTTATAATGATTACATAAATAGCAAACATTTTGATTTCCTACGTATAGTTTTTTTGATTTTGATTTTTACAGAAAAAAAGAAATTAACATGAAAAACAGCATTTATTTAATTATTGGACCAGATAAACTTTCTTTTTTGCGGCTATCGTGAATGATATTTAGTAGGACAATCATGTTGCATCCCCCAGCAGTAGTCAACCATTATGTGCCGATCCCATCAGCCCTGGGACCTCGCTTTCATAGGTTTTAGGTCCTTGTGAAACCGCTCGCCTTTTTTTTTGCCATAGGATCCAAGATTCTCTAGGAATTGGTCAAGATGTCTGAGAAGGTAGTGCATTTTAGTGTACATATGAAAATCTAAGTTATTAAATTTCTTCAGCGTGTCGTTTTTAATTTCAGAGTAGTTACTTGACCTTTGATTTCCTAGACGAGCCAGTCTCCTTTTCCTCATGTCGATGCTTGACTCTAATATCCCACAGGCAATAAAAAAACGGGTATTTGGTGTCCGAATAAGATGTTAACCATTTTCAGATCAACACAGATACTCCATTGGTGCTAGTTTTTGACTTTGTTGATTGTGATTTGATGTTGTCTAGCACAAGTAAAATATTTTCATATGCTTCCTTAAATTTTGTTGTAGGAGCAATGGGAGATGAACCATATTTGTAACCATTTTGTAAAAGGACACACTTAAGGCTTCATTTAGAGCTATCTATAAAGAGTAGATACAAATTAGGTTGATATTCTGAAAGACCCATTTCGAGAATATAAGCCTTACAAGATTTTCCTAACAAAAAAATGGTCACAAGTCTTGCTCTCTTGTATGAGTCAAGCAGTTTATTTTCTTTTAATCTAGAAGCTATATACATCTGCAGATTTTTAAGGTAGTTTAAGATCTCTTATCAAATCATTCAAGTATTCTTAGGTAAAAGGTTTAAGCTCTGTAGACGCTATTCCTTCGAAACCACTGTGGCGACTCACTTTTTTAACAATTTCTTCAAATGACGGTTCGTGGGAAGTGCACAACCTTCTTTCTCTTCTTCTTCTTCTATTCTCTTCGTTCTTTCTCTAAATGTGGTAAAGGTCTTCTAGCTGATTCTGAGTCTAGTTAAATATTTTTTAAATTGACGCCACACAAATGACACCAGCAGAAGTTACAGTCGTTGATATGTTTTTTGTTTCTTTCCATTGCATTAGGCAATAAGAACCTCGTACGGTTTATTTGTCCACTGACCCACTGTCTCGAGTGTTAATAGAACATTTAACAAATAATTTGAGGTATCCACGTCTTGAATTCATCCATAATTTTCAACTTTAAGTAAAAAAAATAAGCACTTTTTTATGAAATCTGTTATAGGTTGTCTATCTTTTTTACTATGTATTCATCAAAAATATAACAAAATACATTTAGATCATTGAAACAACTTCTTTGCGAGGAAGACATGATATTAAAATAAATTTATTTGTAGAAATGTACGGATAAGATAGCAAACTTAGCACATGAAAGTACTAATTACAGCCAATATTGAAAACTGAGGGTAGTTACAAATCTACACGTAGGAAAAAAAAATTAAATTTTTTTTTACTATTGCCAAAGCATACCTAACACAAAACCACCAACGTAATCTCGGCACCAAAAAAAAATATTTTTTTTGTTGACTTGTGTAATCTGAGTTATATTTTAATCACCAAAAGTTATATAGTTACTAGAGTAAATTATTTAGCTTATTATTATTATTTTAATTTATTTTGGATTTAAACGGTCACTTTTGAATAATATCAAACAAAATAAATCCAGCTCAGACCTGTAAATCTGAAAATGCCTTAATAACAAAGTACTTATTTAATATATTTTTTGCACCAACAGTTAAGCTAAGTAAGTCTATGAACAAATGTAGCTGTTGAAGAATTTTGAAACAGGTAAATTTCATGAAGATGAGTGTTTTTCAACCCAAATATAACCCATGAAATTATTTTTGACTAAAGACGAATAATTCCATTTCTAAAAGAGAGTTAGAGTTACACTGTATCTATTATTTGATTAAGGGGCGATTTTTCAATCCTCAGATATTACTTATTGGACTGATAGTATAAATTCACTTTTGTCAAAAGACTGATAGTCATTGTCGGAGAATTATATCTTCTATCACAATAATCGGACTATAATTTTACTAATAAACATATGGACTTATTTTATCTGATGGATAAGAAGAAGCATAAATAAATCCGTCGAATAGTTATCTGGCTGTTTATATGACTATTGAAAAATGCAAAAAAAACCATATAGTTAAATAAAGATAGTAGATGCAATAGGTGAAACCGGCGTATAAAGAATTACAGTTATGTGTAGATTGTAATGTAATATCTAATATATCTAATAAATATAAATAAATAATATAAAGGGGAAAGTTTGTAATAATGGATGGATGGATGGATGGATGGATGGATGGATGGATGGATGGATGGATGGATGGATGTTTGTTACTCTTTCACGTAAAAACTACTGAATGGATTCTAATGAAACTTTACAATAATATAGCTTATACATCAGAATAACACATAGGCTACAATTTATGTGCCCATGGGCTTTAGAACTTTCACGGGGCTGCGAAAACGATGCCGGTAGCGATACTTCACACTAGGGGGAGAGGAGCCGGGGGCGGTGGCGGGGAGCGGCGGCGGGGGGAGGGCAGACGTCGTGACTGTTTGGTGTCCGTTTGGCGAATTTTCAAGGCACTAGCGATTTGTAAAACTTAGTACATGTACATTTAACTACCCGGGAATTAGGATTGGCTAAATAGAATTCAGTTCCGCTTACGCTAAGATGGGGCTGTCATACAAACTGCAATGCTATGCACGGCTCGGCTTTGCGGCGGCAGCGCTTACTTTTACTGAAGTACGGCTTGGTATTTCCTGCAACTTTAGGACTACTTGGCATCACGCTAAATCGCCGGAGGAGCGACCAACAGAATAAAATCCTTGAGAACCAATTACTCGATTTAGATGTGCATTGTATCTACGTCTAGCCTGATTCTACTAAAAACTTATAGATTACATAATATAACGCTTCATTACCAGAAGGGTAAGTAGTGAGTCTTAAAGTCTTATAACATGCGAACCACTTACCTGATTTATATGCGTATTTTATCAATGTATAGCATCTCTGGGAGCAGTCAGGTTCGAGATGGGTTACTGTTTTCGATGTTGAGGCTGGCTGTGGGTTGGAGTCCACGCAAAACTTACCTACGTTACACGTTACTTACTAGGTAAGCAATGTAGCAGTGAAAGTGCAGAAAGGTTCTCGCGGCAAATGTTTTTTTTTTAAATAGCCACCAAACGTCAACGAAGCTCTAAATGGGAATTATTGGATGTTTCTCATTAAATCATGATATTTCGGCTCGAACGATCTTGATTAAATTTGGTACATGGATACATTGTCCTGGACCAGTTTGACCCTATTTTGGACCAGTCATGTGGGCTACTTTTTATCCATGAGATAATTTAGCCGACACTAACCCGAGCGGAGCCGGGTACCGCAGCTAGTTCCTCATAAATCTATTCGAACGTTCTTTTGCCAAGACTTTTTGCATTGATAAAAAATACAGAATATATAATTCAAAGAGATAGGTCTCTACGACATATAATATAATATTACAAGATATACTCGTAATATTATAACGGATTATAACGAGTACAGCTCAAAATCAATTGGAAACGTATTCACAATGCGAATAACCGTTAATGATGCAAGTCAGCAATAGTAAGATATTGGACAGGCAGATAATGCCTTACCGCGACGTCACGAGTCGCATTAATATGATCGGCGCTCCCGGGGGGACCTTCGCTTTTAGCTCTATTAGGAGCACAACACGGAGCCATGAAGGAGCCCCATCCTGTGACAGCGATAACCTAGACTTTTCTAAGCTAAATGTTATCTTACAGCTTTATTAAATCGAACTCTTTTATTAAAAAGAGGAGCTTTTGGGATAATACAGCCTATAAATAAAACAATTAAATGTACTTGTGGATAAGTAATAAAAAGTATGATGATAAAAGTGTTAATCTGAGCAGATCTCAAACCTGCAACTTTGAGATTGATGGCATGCTACTTTAATTTGCTTTTCAGACTGGTTGGCGATCAATATCAATTGAAATATCCAAATTAATGGAATTCACTAATAATATTAATGATCTAAAATGGAAATAGGGAACGGATTGATGACGAAAGAACGACGAGACAAATTTACAGAGCTGAAGTGAGCGGACGTGCCGTGCGCCGCGACCGAATCGATGTAATACTTCGTAAAGGTCAGGTCAGGTAGGTAGCGAAGCGAAAGAGGTGTGCTTTGATCGACATATGGCGCTGTATCACCTCAGCCTAACCCTCCGGGAAAGTGGCGTGAAGGTATGTAGTATGTATGTTTAGTTACCTAAGTTTTTGTAACTCACAGAGTTAGTAGAGTTTTAAGTCAGCCGATTGCGATTGATTTGATAAGCTATACTTCACGTATGACTCGCTCGAAAACTACGCGATACAAGCTAATCAGATCCCCATTGCCTATTCAGTTCCCGTCAGAGGGGGAGGCATAACTCGGCGGAGTGATTCCAACAATTTAATTTTAATGGAAGCCTGTGTTAATTGAGCTAAATTGGTTTCAGACGTATATCTCAATTGTTGTATAGGCATTCCGATTAGTAAACTTAACACCTTTATGAGTTACGTGGGAAGCAGGCAACTAGGTAAATAAGTTTGTTTTTGGGAAATTTCCTTTTATTAAAACTGTTGCGCGCGTATGAATTCCTGTGAAGCTGTCGGAATTTCGCTACGAGTTGTTTAATCAAAAAGTTTACCAGAGACGCATTTATCAAAGAAAGACAGCTGTGACAATAAATACTTTTTAACTAGAGCAGAGGTGTCAGTGCTCTTTGCTTGTTGCTTAAAGTATACATATCCCTTTATTTTTCTTAAATTGTTCATGCTTTACGATTCGTCCCTGTGATTCTGTCTTATATCGGTCCACTTATAGAGAACCCAATTTTGATGCGGTTGGTATCTCCGTATACTGTGATTGTTTTTTGTTGGACTTTAACACGGGTGGAACCGCGGGCATTTACTTATAGGAACTTGCATAAAGGCGACGTGTGAACTTGTTCAGTACATACCAAACAAGTTTACTTTGCACACGTTAGTTTTAAAGCTCTGCTATCCCGTTCTAACACGGCAATTATTTTCAATTCAGAATGCCTATGTACATTGGACGGCACGAGAAATGCCACATCTCGGGTTTGACGCAGACGGTCAAAGAAAAATATTTATTTAATTTGATCGAGATCGAAAATTTTGCTTCAGATAATAAGAACTTGTTCATTTTACCCCAAACCAAATCCATGGTCTGTTATGTCCCGCAGTACGAGCATGGAAATTTTGCAACTTGCGACTCACTGAATACGATTGCAGGAACGTCAAAACTGGACTGTAGGCCCATGTCTAATGCATTTTGAGTTTTTTTTTAAATAATAAAAGCATATTAACTGATTCCTAGATTTTTGAATTATTGGAACTCCATATAATTACGCCATTCCACGCAATACAAGTGAGATATTGGTGACACACGACACACGGTGAATTTTTGGAGTCAAGCTTGGAATCATTGGAGTCAACTCTCCATGTCTGGCGGGTTTAATAGTATCTGTAATTCCGCGCGCTTGGCGCTGTTTGAATGCCTAAACTGAGTGTTGCGTTTCTCTGATGCCCAATGTAAACGAATTATACTAAGAAACCGTTCACCCCGATAATTCTAGTAATCCCGGTAAATATTACTTAATAATTTAACAGTTAACTGACGTCTTATACAGATACATTGATATGGAAAGAGAACACGAACGATTTTAAATGACACTTCTTTGATATCTTTAATTCAATGCAATGGTACTAACCCGGCGGGATTAACCGGGAAATAGTTGTGGCGGTGGCATTAAATGTATTTTTTTTAAACAAAAAAGAGGCCATACTACATCAGGTATGTGTTATACAAACACGTCTCATAATCCCTTAATATCATGAGCCAGAATTTTAAACATCGGAAATTCCGACGAGATGAAGCTTAAACTGTGTTTGCAGAGATCAAGTGTATCATACTGCATAGATTTAGACAATTCGTCATGAAATAATCCTTGTAGCTGTCTACAGGCTTAAGATGAGAGCAGCGCGTGATAATGATTTCATATTCAGATTACTGCTGTCATATTGTTCTGGTGTGTGACAGAATTTAGAAATCTCCACTGCATTCATAAAAGTTCAACAAAGGTTGGACAAAGGTCCAACTGAGTTGAAAATTCAGTAAACACTTGATATCGGCGACCTCCGTACTCATTGTATTTGCGTTCATTATTGTATGCGCGTCAAAATCGTTTTCAGGGGAGCGCGACGTAGCGAAATTCATGTTTTTTATTCTTAAATTAATTTATTAAAGTAATTAATAAATGTTCCAGGGATATTCCCTGGATAAACATGTGATCTTGTACCACAAAACCAGCCAAGTGCGAGTCGGGTTTTTTAATGGGGCCCCTTTAATTTTTAATGTTTCTTTTTTTTACCTATTTGTTGTTATAGCGGCAAAATAAATACAAACTCTATAAATTTCAGCTACCTACATATTACGGTTCAGGAGATATAGCTATGTGACAGACGGATGGACGGACGGATGGACGGACGGACGGACAGCAGAGACTTAGTAATAGGTTTCCGTTGGCACCCTTAGGGTACGGAACCCTAAACATTAAAATTGGCTAAAGCATTTATAGTTTATAATTTTTTGTATTTAATGGATACGACATTACCGTTACCTCATTAATTTGAGTTTCATAATAATTTGAGTATGTAATCCAAAGGTCGCAGGTTCAAGTCCTGCTTCCGACGAATGTCACGACCAATACTTTTTCAGATTATTTTCAAAATCTGATTACAATGCTTTAAATGTAGATTTCGCTGAAACTCAAATTAATTTATAGTTTAGTTTTTTTTTTAAGAATATAGCCAACGCATGACACTGTTTTACGATCATACGCTAGATGATAGATTTACTTTGTTTTTTAAATGGTTGTTTATTTTTAACCGACGCGACGCGGCGACGTCGAGATAAAATAAAAAAATACTCAAAATATTGTGGTCAAGACTACAAAATAAATGTTTGGTTCCATCATAAATGTGGATTTCAGGAAATGTGAAGACATATAACTGATTTGAGTGTCAGTGGGCTCACCACAGTTATTTTCCTAGGTCCTTGTGGCCGACCTGTGTTAAATTTAACGCATTGATTTTCTGTAAAGTCATATGTTATAAATATCGTTTAAATAAATACATAATTTCTTAAAAAATGCAGTATAATTGGGTAAATATTGAAATAGTAGGTGTGATATTATAGAAATATTCGAGATTAGATTAAAGTAAAATGAACAAATAAGATTAGATTCCTGGATTAAAGGTGGCTAGCAGGGCGTGGTTATATTGTCCATTATATTATAAAATCGACGTCGTGCTCGCCCCACAGTAAATTTGGCGTTATAGTAAGTAGCCTAATATTAATGGAAATTACGAAGGTATGGGCAAAGTAGATAAAAACGCATTAAAATCGGGTTCTCATGGTAAGTGAACAGACAGACAGAAAGACAGGCATTGGAATGCATAAAATAAAGTAATTACTTTTGGAGTTCACTGTCTCCGCAATGCCCAGCAGGTCTATAACTGGCATTCAGTAATCAGGAATCAGGAATCCTGAGTCTAGAAAACAGCTTTTATAACTATTTTCAAAGCGAGTTTTTCGACGGAAACCTTGATTAATTAAAAAAACTATGCTCCGGAATATTTTCGTCAAGAAAATCGCTTTAAAAACCGCTACAAAAGCGGTTTTCTGGACTCAGGATTCCTGATTCCTGATTACTGAATGCCAGGAATAGATCCCTGACACTATCTTGTCTGGAGTTAAATATATTATATTAAACACAGAATACTTCTACCAACACTATGATAGTAGTATATCCGTGATTCTAGTCAGCAAAGTTAATGAGAGTTATTTTCATGTTATTGAATTTCTCTAGGATTCTGTACGAGATGTGTTCAACGAAGTACATTGATGCTCTTAATGAACTTGAGAACTCTCTCCTTTGAGAACTGAAATGTAGTTAATTTACGGAATGGATAACGTCCGAGTCTCATGTTAACAATCACATTCATTTATTAAGATTAAGGCACGCTTTCGGTTAAAGTCGGATTTTTTTCATTTGGTTTTTGAAGACTATTTTTAATTTAAAGCGCGGCTTATGGCGTACGCCAGGACCTAAAGGTGTCCGTCGACGCCCATGGGTTTTCGAACATTCAGGGGGGCTGTATAGAACATGCCGCCCGGCCAGGTGCTTCTTCACACCACGTTTGAAGGACCCCAGGTCGTAATTTCGGGGAAATACCTCGGAAGGGAGTTCATTCCATTGTTTACCGACCCTGTAGATAAAGGATACTTTTATATATTTTTTTTATCTATTTTTAAATGTACTTTTCAACAAGTCAAACCATGTCTAGTTTATGCTACGAAAAATAGCGGTTTTTTTATAGAACTTATAAAATATAAATGTATTTAAATTATTTATCGTAGGTTTCATTAGCTTTTACTTCCTTTTGCATTCATTTTAACTTTTGGCCGTCCAACTAAACTAAGTCATATTACAACTGGTCCGCGGATTCGGTTAACTTAGTGAAGGAGAAACTGCAAAGAAACTTCACTGGTGTATCGGTTATGATTTTGCTTTCTCCACATTATTATGTAACCACTACCTGGGGTACCCGACTCCGACTGCTTAAAACGAATTGGTATTTCTTTCAGGATTAAAATAACTTATTATATTAAAATAACTCTGGCAAAAAATCACGAAGACAGCTCCGTTGCTGTGAGAAAGAAGGACAAACCAACGAATATATTTTCGCAAATATAATATTAGTACAAAGTTCCCTCGTGCGCAAGTTTGTAAACGGCTCTCCTTCTAAACGGCTTCACTTTTTGACATTTTTTTTGTACATATCAGTATGGTTTTTGCTATAGTCGGACCCGATAGATATCGTTATCGTCTAGATCCAGCTTTTCTTTCAAAGTTGTTTGAATAATACGCCCGTGATTTCAGATTTGATTATACCCACCCGGCTCCGTTTGATTTAATGTTCAAAACTAAATTGGCCAGAGCGGAGCAGGGAAACTTATCTAGTATCTAATAAACATAATCGGGTTTTTTGTTATATATATTATATTTATAGGCACTGTAGGAGTGACATACGTTCCCATGCTAATATCACGGCAGTAGGTATTAACCATCCGAGTTCAGTAACCGAATACATAGGCAGCTAATATCATAACCCTTCATTTTGGCTTTGCCGTAGTCGGATAAAAATAATAATTGTTTAAAAAGTTCTAATAATAATGAAGATAAGAAACCTTCATAATTGGATGGTAAAATCAGAACACAAATTGTATATATATTTTTAAACTTGTATTAACCACCATTCATTACAATAAGCAGTATGCATGGTCAAAATGCATTGTATGCTGATCACACGTTCCCGTTGCACTTGATATTTTGGTTTACTAACTGGGATTAAGATTGCTTATCGTTCGATTTTATTAGAGATATGAAGGAATACTTTCAGGCGTGGATTGTATTAGTGTTATCAGCTGGTTTCGGATTGAGGGCTTTATCAGCGGAATAATTGCTGACAAGATCTTCTGATTACATACTCGTAAATACTGACGTCGCTCTACAAGATTACGTGCGAAAATATAGGGTTGTGTCAATCGCCTGTTGGCGAGCCCTTTTTTATAATTCTGGGTAATTTCTAGTAATGTCTTGGTAAACATGAAATTAAAACATCATTTCGAGTCTCTGTTTTGGTTTTATCTAAATCACTGAAATTTGATTCGATAAATTTAAAACGAAAGATCTCGGCCATAGCACCAAACTGTTTCAAGCGAACGTAAAGTAAAGATAATAATTATCTAGTTATTACTGTAATGGCTAGACACGAAAATATTGCCAACTCAAGTGAACTAATGAAGTAAAGGAGTGAACTCATGCATATGAATGTGACGTTAAATAAGAATTTTCTACATATATGTATTGAAAATGTATCCCTGTGTTCAAATTTGCATTGTCCAGAGAAATCGCACCAATTTACACCGCCTCGTGTATCCGAAGCATATGCGTTCATATTTGTAGATGACACATCCCTACACAGAAGGTGCAATAACTCACTCACGGGCGATATTCGTCCCCGCTGGCTACAGCTTGTCCGCAGATAAGCAGTGATAGCCGACCGCGACGCACACATTTTGCACACTTGACGAGCTCGCGATATTTCTGTTTTCGAACTGGAGAACGACTGATAACTTTTCGATGCTGGATTTGAATTAAACGAAAATCTGAAAAGTGAATCGTGGCGGCCCGAAGCTAAAGTAACCATGTGGTTTCATGAACCAAGCATTCGTTGATTTGAATTTAACGAATTGTGAATAACAAACGACCATGGAGAATATAGTAGAGACAGTTTTGAATAAGTTGTCGGAGAGTAAGCGCGAGTCGAATGGGAAACACATCTTCAGGCACAAGTTTCCGTCTTGTGACGTGCTGCACACCGCTGGTATTTACGTCGACAAGCGAGACTGGGAGTGGTACGTACATTCGTCTTTCTCATTTTACGTTCTCACTTTCAAAGTTTAGCAAATATAGCTTTGCCAACTGTGGTGACTGAGAGTGCTTTATTGAGTTATTGTTATTAGACTATCGTAAGCACAGGTTTCCATAATCGAGGTTCTACACACGTTGGTTAATAGAACGAGCGACAAATTGTACATGTCTAGGACAGTGGCACAATCGGGAATACTACCTAACTGCAAATAACTATACAGCCCTCCTTATTAAAATGGCGGTAACTAAATACGGTTCTCATATGTAGTTACCGCGCCTTTTTAATGAGGACATTTATTAAAAAAAAAACAATGGGAAATGTGTAGGCATCCCTAAGACATTCCACATATATTTTAGCGCTACGATGCACAAATGAGCGACACATTCATTTTGCCCGCAAGCTGGTGCCCTCCACATTACTACGGAGCGTGATGGTGAAAACACGTTTAACAATTCCTCCATTCAGGCGACATAAAACATGTTCAAAGAGCCGACTTCCATCCTTAGTTGCAGTAAGTTGCACAGTTTAAGGTTTTCCGACATTATCCGGTAATTTAACATCAGACCGTATGACATGAAACTGTCTGTAAGCACAATAGCGTAGCACAAAGAAACTTGTTTCCATTCGTATTTCATTCTAGCAAACTATTTATTCATATGCAGGACAGGGTAAAAGTGTCAGTGCTCATTACAGCCGCTTGAATACAACATATTGCGTTAATATATGTTTTTAATGTTTCACATATATTTGTAATTTAACTTTGTTAGTCCGATGCTATATCGTTTGATATTTTTGGGAAATGCACCCGATGCATATAATTTATTTTTATTACAAGGAATATCTATACAAAGTTTCCCCATTACGAGAGTAAGGGATTAATTTGTGTCGCTTTTTAAATATCATATCACTTGCTAATGATTGTCTCTACAAAATATAACAATACTTAACTACATACAAGACCACTCTAGAAATAATTTAAACATACAATGTACACAACACAGACGAGCTAACACTTCAAAGAGCTTCATCCTCTTCATCTCAATCCTCTGCAGAAATGAGAAATTTGCGTCCTAATATATTGAAATATGTTATTTTTCATAAAGTGTATTAAAATATAAGCGAGGCTCTCTCCGATAAAACCCTCTTTTGTGATTTAATTTATACGAAAAGTACATAGCTGCAACAAATTTAATTATATTTATACATATATAATTTAATTGAAACATGTTGGTAATATTATTTGTTGTATTATAATTATTATCTTGCACGGCTACATTAAACTGGATGGAAAACACGGATGGTACCAACCCGGGCGGGAATAACCCTACCACCTAGTACATAAGGAAGAGGATCTACAGTTTTACGTGAAATCCGAACCACGGCCAGCCAAAACGGTTAAAACTGCCACCCATCTAGTACCCAACCGCGGTCAGATTCGCTTCATCCAGCTTATTAAATCATCTTAGCAGTGAAAGAGAAAAATCAAAAGTGATTTAGGTAAATCTCTGATGAGATTATTAGAGTAAATGATTTCTTGGCATTCATTTATTACTGGCATATCACGAATTCCATATTATGTTTACGCTATACATTGCTTCACATTAATTCCCATTTCAAAGTTCTGCACACCGCTGGTAACAACTGACGCAGCGGAAATGGGAGTGGTCTGTGTACTCTATCATAACTTTCTTAACTATAAGTAACCAGCTTGTGGCCTGCTTGTATACCGCCAGCAACGGCTTTGATAAGCGATATTGGGGGTAGGTACATATGTACATACGAGTATTTTCAATATTCAAACATAATTTATTACAATATTTTATGAATATATTATGCTTCCTACAAAATGAACGCCAACACAGTGCACAATTTTATATATTTTTTTTCTATGTATTATCTTACTTTCATGTGTTTTTTAATTACTAGTAATGTCATCTATACTATATAATATGTAACCTGTGTTTTAGTGAGAAATAATTAGGAAATAGGCTAATGTTATATTTATTACATTTTTTTACTATTTCATTTGGTCTATTTCTGTTTTTTTCTCCATAAATAAATGAATAAATAAAATAAATAAATACATTTGTGTGACGAAAGACTCTGGGTGGGGCCCTAGGGCTTAAAATATTACCTATTCATCAATATTAAATTCAAAATAATAAATAAAATAAAAAAAGAAAAAAAATATTATATTATATTTTTTAAATAAAAAAAATCATCAACCACTATTAATCCATTATTTCCTACCTATTCCTAGTAACCCATTATTTTATGTATACTAAATATTAAGTATAATATTGTTGCGCTAATAAACCTTTACTTTTACTTTAAATGTATAATACTGTCGAGGAGATTGGGGGATAGAAAATTCTCCCAATCTCTTCGACATGGCGTGGCTTCGGCATGGTTGCGGAGAATTTTCTCAAAAAATTACCTGCGGAATGCCAACATCTTCTCAATTAAATGTTCTTGATGTTTTGATCTTGAACAGCGGATATAATATGACTTTATTCCAAGTGGCAATTTAAAAAGCATTACCACTTGACCATCGTGATCGATTGCAGGCACGGCTTGTCGACTTGTCTCACCATAGAGTACATTATCTCTTTATATAAATTTAATATAAATGTATTTTAATACCACACCCACCGTCATATTAGCCATACACACCGCATTCCTGAAGGAATTTGGTACATTGCCAAGACCTTCCATTTATGAGCACGGTTAGTAACTGGACGGAAAACCCGGAATGGTTTTTCATTGCCGCTGCGACCATCTTTTCATCCAATGCGATGGTGCAAACCAGCTGGGAAAGTTTTATATAATTCTGAACCACGGAACCTCTGGCATGGAAAGCAAACATGTGGTTCAAATAGTCACAAGTATTTTAACCATTCTACATACCCACTGGGAAATTTACCTAACTACATTTTTCTCTATTAGACCCGAATAGTTTATGTTTGTAAAGTTCTCTTGAAATACCAGGGCTCTGCTTACATCGTTTTCTCATAAGTAAGCATGAGATCGTTCAGTAAACAAACTATGTAGTTGTTCCTATTAGTAATCAGTTCATACAGTTGTGACGCCCTTGTACCTAGATGCAAATTCGTGATGAATATCATTACTGGATTGTCGCGCTCTCCGACAGAGAAACGTCAATGCATATCAATTCGCTTCAGTTGTACAGCTCATGGTCTAGGGTCTAGTGCGAGAGGTCTGGGTTCAAATCCTCGCCGCGGTCATGCACCACTGTCTTTCTCTGTTTGAGTTGGATAAGTGCATCTCGTTACGAATGCGAGCTGTTCCATGGTTCCACCCGTGAAAAACTGCAGGTCCCATTGCATTAGATGAAAAAATAGATAGATCAACGATAGTCAGCCCTTTGGTATTGTGCCTCACTGAGCGTAGTTTTGCGAGATGAGGTGTGTTTTGCTTTTCTGAGCACCTTTAGCCCTAAAAAAAAGAACTCGTTTCGCCCAATGGTGATTTTATAGTTAAGCTCATTGTTGTGTCATCTATCTATTGCTAGAAAGCTTAGAACAACCGAATTGGTGGGTTTACTCACCATGTATTCCTTCACCGCATCGCATGCATGCTACATATAATCACTTATCAAACTCTAAACAAGAAAGAAAGCGGTGAAGGCCACTGGGTATCGAAACCAAGCTAAGCGCGACCCAATCCGCTCTAGGCCACGAACGCTTTTTTCAATATTGAAATAATAACCTACAAACTCATATTTGACTTTATAATCTTCCGTTATTTTATGCTAACTAAACAATTTCGAACTTAAACTCGGAAGTTTTGATTGTTACGAATTTCAAGTTTTGTTTTCCTACTTAGTAAATATTCGGAGCGAGCACGGGCTCCCCTGCCCTACCCCCGCCTCCGCCGGCGGCGATTCGTTCGGTCCGCGCGCCGCTCCGTCGCCGCTACCGCATTTGTAACCAAACCTCCAGTAACCAACTTTAACAATGGGTAGTGCTAGTGAAATATGAAAGTTAGTCAATTTTCAGTGCTAGGAGAACTTTGTGGTATTGTTATGCTCTCCGAACTGAACGGCGGATCGCGCGGGTCGCGGCATTCGCTTTGTATTCATATTGCAACGTTACCTTTGATATTTCGGCTTGCACTCTATTTGGAATGCAGGAGATATCAGCGCCAGTGAAAAAGTTAATTAAACTGAAATTAAAAAGTGTTAATGTATGAATGATAAATACAGCTTTTTGTAAACTAAGTTCGTTCAATCAAACAACATAGAGTTAATATAGAGTTTAAGTTGACCCTTTCCGACTCTCTCCTACATTACGGGAGGGGGACTGTAAGAGAATTCTGAATTATGGGTATACAGTCGGTGGCGAAATTGGTAGACGCAATACCCGCAAATGGTATGTTTTGTTGGTTCGGGTCCAGCCTTGCAGTATATTCGTAAAGTAGTTTTTTTTACTGGGCTTTTTCTTTAATTAATATGTCATTGATTCACGGTCGATTATACATACATAAATATCACATTCCTTAAGATTTATTTTGTGACATTGATGCGTAATCCACGTTCAAACTTATGGTATAAAACGCGCGAAAAAATCGAACTTTCGGATCATATAACTAAGGAACCAAACACAAATTTCCGATGCCAATAGTCATCAAGTTCAATCAAATAAGCATTTATGAGTTTCCGTAGTAGATAGCATAATATGACTTAGCATATGTAAAACAAAAGGCCGCGACCAAATATTTTTGCTTCGGTGAAAAAATAAATTAAGATTGAAATTAATGAAATTAATAATATCCGAAAAACATCTACAGTCGTATTCAGAGAGGACTTAGGAAACTACGGACGAGATTAGTACAGGACTAACAATACAGAAACCGGTTTAGTCCGGTGGATTAAAGTTAGTCCGCCCACTCTGAATACAGTTGCCAAAGTTTAAGAAAGAGTGTTTAAAGCCCTCCGTAAGATCACGTGACGCCTAGGGCTCGGTAAACAAACATCACTGCGCTGCTGCACAAGAGTTTGTTTCGTAAATATATTTCCAAACTTATTTTTTTTTATTTCATCATTAGAAATTCATTTTGAATGAAATATTTGTTTAAGAAAGTTCAATATTAATAATGAAGGAAGTTGATTGGTTTTCGATACAGGTAAACCCCCTAAATCGGTGCAGGAATTTATAAAATCACTCTATATAGAGCTGGCAGAGGAAGTTGGTGTCTCATGGATGTTATGAGTGCAATTTTGGCAACAGTGGCCGCTAAATTCGTGCCAAAATTGTTAAATCTTCAACAAAAGCAGTATCGCAAAGACATGGCGGTGTTGGATGAAGTTGCTAACGAAACAGAATTGCTCAAACGAGTCATAACCAGCTGCTCAGCTACTTCGCCGCAAACTGCAAACCCGTGCAGAATGTGTTCCAATTCTAATATCATTTATTTAAACTTCTGGTAGTCAAACTACACTAAGTACAGCCACAATCTGATTTATAAATCCTCGGATTCGATTATTTCAGTAAAGAAGAACCCAAAAAAAAAATCCCTGGCTTATAGGTTGTGATTTCGAATACATATATGCCATAATCCACTTTTGAATAAATACCTAAATACTATTGCTCAAATTACATATTAGTAGAGCATCTGAGGCAAGAAACCAAGAACTATAAAGAAACCCACGATGTGATCAGTCTAACAGTATAAACTAATGAACCTAATAAGTTGAATAAAATATATATAAATTACTTAACTTAATAGTTATTATCAATATTTCTGTCAAGTCTTTTCTGGTATTAGTTCAACTTTTTCGTCGATAGTGTTGGAGGCTAAATGTTTCTACAAAAGATTTTTGTTCGGATTTGCTGTTGATAGTGACGGACAGTTAAAAAAATTGTTCATAATTTTGAAAATAACTGGAGCGTTAGATATTAGTCTTCTAATTTTGAGTGAGTGGACTTCACACAATTTTAGTCTATCGTAATAATGAGGCAGGGAACGAGCATTTTTTGTCAGAAAAAGATAGATAGTTCATAAATCTTTTTTGCACTCTTTCGATACGATTAATATGTACCTACTTTGTAGAAAATATTCCAAACAGAACTCGCATATTCTAGCACGGTAGAATAGATAGTTTTTTTTTTAAAAGCGACTACGGAAAGCCTTTCATTTCTAATTTTAAAAAAAATCAAGAAAACTGTTTTATGAAGTCGGTTCAAAATGGGATATGTAATGTTTTGCAAAGATATATATTATTTACTTAATTATCCACATTTGGAGATAGTAGATTTACAGGTATAATTAAATATCTGTTGTTGTACGTCTGTGTGTACAAAGCGAATTATGCACGTGAGCAAAATTAATTTAATTGGTTTTATTCATTCATTTATCAACAAATGATTGCACTGGAGCCATGACTGTATGGAATTAATTATACAACAAACTCCCGCAACGAATCCATATTTATATATTTTTTGAAACTAGAGAAATATACCAATTCCTACATCGTTCGATATGCAACTAGAAATATTATAAAGTGCTTTATTAGATTGTGTACTTTCCACGTCATAAATCTGCTGCTGCGTATTACATAATTATGACTAAACAATTTAATTCATTTCCCCTAAGAAGATACACCGTAAACTGCAACCCTGTACAGAATGTTTAACTCGGTGCAGTGAGTGATGGCGCGCGTGATGCTTGTTGTAGTGAGTGCGGGCGCGCTGGCGGCCGGCTGGCAGCGCCGCGGATGTCGCTGCTCGGCAAGCCGCTTAGCTAGCACGTCGCTAACTGCAACCCTGTACAGAATCTGATACTCGGTACAGTGAGTGATGGCATGCGTGATGCTTGTTGCAGTGAGTGCGGGCGCGCTGGCGGCCGGCTGGCGGCGCCGCGGATGTCGCTGCTCGGCAAGCCGCTCAGCTACCGCGCTACGCGCCGCGACGCGCGCTACCGCCGCGTGCAGAGCAAGATCTACAACTTCCTAGAGCGGCCGCGTGGAGCGAAGGCCGTTCTCTACCATATGATCGTGTAAGTAAGTCATTTCATTTCTTTTCTAAAACTCTTTTTTAATATGGACTTAAATGTTCGCAACCTACAAACTACATAAATAGCTACATATTGCAATGATTTTATCGCATGGGTTATTATCCAACACCCGATATAATACAGAGTCGTTTTACTGCGTATAGGCTTCGGTGTTTTAATCTGATTTATTAATTGTAGCTGTTGTTGACCCCTCATCTGCTGTAGCCACATATGGAAAGGTTGTCCCCAGTAACTGTAAGCGTTATTAGAGACCATACAGGTCCGAACCTTTCGTCTTATTGGAGACCTTAAACACACTGATGGCTCGGAATCTCTGATCCGCAGATGGATTAATGTTCAAACACGTCACTTTTAGTGATCCGCATAGAGTTCCTTCCATACTGTCCACACAAAGAGACGTGTTTGATCATACTTTGTCGTTGATTTTGATGTTTTGTCCTTTCGTGCACTCGGCCCTCAGTCTGTCATACAGGTACGACGTGGCTCTGTGGAATTTCCATCTCTTAATCCTCCTCACCCAACCTATATCCACTTACTGCAGATAATCAGAGCTCCCTTGTTGGGTAGAACTTCTTAGGACCCACCGGTTCTCAAATGTCTTTGTCGCACTATCAGGGGTGTTATGTCCGTCGGCGAGTGCCGTTCTTTTTACCTTAAACTTTAGGATCTTCAAATGTAAAATAAACTACTTATATAGCACTGCGATAATCTGTAAATCAGCTAATATGATGCATAGGGAATGGCATAGGGAGTTGGCGTTAATATGTACAGAAACGAATTACAGAACATTATATAAATCCATATACCAACACATAGATGTTTACTGTTTAATGTCCCACACTTGCACTTTAATTAAAAAAATACAACTCGTTTAATATTTATTCGTTTACAGTTAAGCCCGCATATCCAATTCATGATCTAAGAACCTGCCACTTACATCACAGTCACTAGGCTCGCGGAGGAGGTAGTGTAATAAAATAAAATAAACATAAATTCACTCTTTTAGTTGAGAACATACACTTGTAATAGAAACTTTTATTGTAAAAAAAACTGTATAAAAAGTTGTTTTTTTAACCTATGTTAACCTATGCTTAACGAATTCAAATAAATAAAACATTATTAATGAATTATTATTATTAACAAGAATATTAACGACATTTGCGTAAAAAGACAAGAAATAAAAAATAAAATAACTTGCTCCACATGCGATCGCGGTTTGTTAGCGATGTTTTGACCAAACCCAGACCGCATTGATTTTTTTATGTAACTGGATATAGATAGCTAATACTGTCATGATATATGCCGATCACACCACACGGGAACAAGGTGCCATGCCAGGACCTATTGCTCGGCTCTATGTATATTGATGCCTCTGTCGTATTTGTCCTACTTGGCCCCGTGTGAATTTTTTGTGTTCTCAAAAAATTATCAAAGGGCGACGTTTTGCGACCATAGAGGAGATGAAAACCGAACCGCTGAAGAAACTGAAGGCCGTATCAAAAAGTGCGTTCCAGAAATTCTTTAAAGATTGGAAAATAAGTTTGCAGATATGTATTATATCTGATGGTGATTACTTCAAAAAAAACCGGCCAAGTGCGAGTCGGACTCTCACACGAAGGGTTCCGTACCATCGTACAAGTTTTGACACAAACAAATCACGTTTCTTGTATGGGGCCCCCCTTTAATTTTTATTATTTTTTTATTTTGCCTATTTGTTGTTATAAAATAAATACACACTCTGTGAAAATTTCAGCTGCCTACCTATTACGGTTAATGAGATACAGCCCTGTGACAGACGGACGGACGGACGGACAGACGGACGGACGGACGGACTGACGGACGGTTGGACGGACGGACGGACGGATGGACGGACAGCGGAGGCTTAGTAATAGGGTTCCGTACCCAAAGGGTGAAAACGGAACCCGAAAAAAGATTCCGACGAATTGAGAACCTCCTCTTTTCATTTGAAGTTGGTTAAAAAGGTGATCTCCGTTATTTTTAAACAGCATGTGTATGATGTTTAGAGGGGAAAAAATGTTAATTCTTTAGAGGCCTTAAAAATAAAGCAGTACAATTTCGAAGTTTGACATGCACCTTTAATGTTTCATAAGGTTTTTTTATATATTCGAGACATGTAAGTTTCTGTTTGGTGAATTCTGTTTTTTATACTTTTCCTTAGAACAAAATTTGCTTCGTGATGTGACACTCCTTATTTAAGGTAAACTATTTTTAAGTTTCATATATTTACTATAACACCCGGTGGGCATTAGCCGAGTTATACCTAGTACCAGTAGTGCCTTCATTTTCTGTTGGAACTTAACTATGAAACTCCCCAAACAACTTCTTAATCTAAGTTTTCCCGTCTAGTGATCTCATAAAAGTACACGTTGAGTGTATAAGTAGGTCGAGTATAAATGTAGGAATCGACAACAAAGTATAAATTATTACATATATATTCGTGTTATGTTATGAGCTATTAAGGCAGCTCAAACTGTTTTACATCTCGGTTAAAAGAAGACCCATCAAACTCTGACCCTTGCAAACTGAATCTCTTTTGATCGACTTTAATTTGAAATATATTGTTTTTATTTACCGGATGTTTTGAAGTCAACCGCAGCGCCGTTCAGCGACACGAACGGTGTTGACATCCCCTAGCGCTTTGAGGTCAGCGATAATGAAGCCTGCCGATAGACCTCACGGCCCGCAGCCACCCCTCCGCATTCCTCCGCCCGCGCCCCGCCTACCCCTGTTCCCTGATTTAAAGTAAACTTTCGGTAGCCGAAAGCAAGCAAGCCGAGGTTGAACTCGACGATTATGATAATACGAGGGATTTATACGAAAAACTTCATACTCGATTTTGTCCTTAGGAAAGATATTTGCCGAGACGGAACACACAAACGGGGTCTTTTTTTTTGTGAAATTCCCTCTTATTCCTTATTATTTAAAATGATTTCTGCGTTTCATGATTTTAGCTTTTACATTGATTTAATAATTTAAATTCTGAAGGGGGGACGCATACAGCACGCGACTTCATTCTATAGCGCGGCAATAATCCTCTTTTAGTTATCTTTACATATTTAGGTGGTCCATTTGTTAACGATTGAAAGTATAATTGTATACTACATAACTTAGAAACCAAAAACAATCGCCCCAGAGTTTACAGAGCTCGCTTCCGTAGATGTAGTTACATAATAGGTAAAACTATTACAACAGTAATGCCTAAATACTTTTTAGGGTTCCATACCCAAAGGGTGAAAACGGAACCCTATTACTAAGCCTCCGCTGTCCGTCCGTCCGTCCGTCCGTCCGTCTGTCACAGGGCTGTATCTCTGAACCGTAATAGGTAAGCAGCTGAAATTTTCACAAAGTGTGTACTTATTTTGCCACTATAACAACAAATAGGTAAAATTAAAAAATATTAAAAAATAAAGGGTGGTCCCAAACAAAAAACGTGATTGTTTTGTGTTAAATCTTGCACGATGGTACGGAACCCTTCGTGTGCGAATCCGACTCGCACTTGACCGGTTTTTCTTTGAAATTATATATTTTAGTGGAAATCTTTTAAATATTGTCAATTAAAATAGGTACGTAGATTTATAAATTGTAAAAAAATTTGTGCACAGAAAACAATAAATACGTAAGATAATAATAAATCTAGCAAAAAATACAATTTGTAACAATTTTATTTACATGTTACATGACATCCTTTATAAACTCTGTCAGGATAGTCGTCCACTTCAAATGAAAATCTTATACCAATGCCGTTGTGTCTGATTTTTTTTTGTTTGTTTTTCACCGTGGATATTATGGTCGCATAGTAATTTCTTAGTCACATCTTGCAAACAAATTATTTAATTTTACCTATTTGTTGTTATAGCGGCAAAATAAATACACACTCTGTGACAATTTCAGCTGCTGTAATAGTTATATTACGGTTCATGAGATACAGCCTTGTGACGGACAGACGGACGGACAGCGGAAGCTTAGTAATAGGGTTCGGTTTGGCATACTTTGGGTACAGAACCCTAAAAAGTCGGAATCAAAATATATGAAAAATAAGTAGCTTGCGTATTTGGCCATTAACCGCGTTTTTCACTTAGATTCTTTTTCATAGTAAAATTCAAATCTTTACCTGAAAGGCTGAGATAAAAGTTCATCCCCATATTTACGGCAATTTTCACCCTCTTCGAGGCGTAAATTGATTTCTTCACTGCCGAGCAAGTCCTTGTCAGTATTATTACATATTCTTTGTCCCTGTACCAGGTAAACAAGTGCATGTACCTAAAACCCGGAATGAAAGCAAATAACTCTAATAAATAAAACACATGGTTTATTATAATACCGAAAGCGACATCTATTTCGTATAAAATTATATATTATATATATATTAAATATCAAATAAATGTGTATCGAATAACGAAAAAATATGCTTTATGCAGTGTACCTATGTTGAAGTTATGATGGCGTCCTTTTATTAATATCTGTATGAAATGTTTTTTCTTATTTTGGTCGTTGGCAAAATATTTTATGGAATCTGACATGGAACCTAACACGGATAACTACCGTTATTGTTTTCGCAGCCACCGAAAAAATCGAAAGCTCATCGTTGGACTCAGCTGGACTAAGGCAGATTCAAAGGCAGTTCTTGGGAATTTCCTCAACTGTCTTTGTTCTGTTTTACATAAGTACTTGGCGAAATAAAATTATCTCTCATGAAACTTTTTTTTAATACACTTTTAAAAAACCAGTGGAGTTTCTTGCCATTTCTTCTTCGCTGGGATTACCCCGAACTGGCTAATGATAAAATACGACAAATCCGAGTGCAGTGTACTGTCTATTTCATTTCATTTCTTATCCATAGGTAGGATACCTACACTTGGACACGTTAACAATCTGTCGGTTCGAGAAGAGCCGACATACAAGTTTCATTAATTAATGAATTAAGAATAGCTTTAGTTGCCCCATTTTCAATACTACCGCTCACTAATTTTGAGTAGTTTATATTACACATATAAAGTTTTACAATATTGAGGTCTATAGTCATACAAAATTATCCTAATTACTCAGTTCGGGAGTATACAGCCATCGTCATTTTGGATATCATATATCACGTCAGAATAAAAATAAAAATATGGGTGATGAATAAACAATAAACAATAAACTGGAAAACCCAACTTACCTTATCGAAAAATACAAATAGAATGCATTATGCATAGAAGTGTAACAGGCCTTCCGCCTTTACACATTTTAAAAAGTGATGTTTAAGAAGCGTCACTTAGCAACGGTTGTTAGAAGTGTGAATATCTCTACTTTTATAAAAGGGAACGTCTGTCCACATGCGAGGGGTAATCTGCGTTACCACAGAACAGATCAAGATGTCGTTTGTACCGATTTACAGATTCGATCGCGAGGCTTGCTTTAGGATACATACCATGACGCTAAATATCCTAAAGGCTGAGTAATATCAATGAAATTACTCTCAAACAAAATTAATACTAACCCGTGGCGTTTGGTGGCGTTACTTGCGGCGTCATTTTGACCGCTCTCCAAATATCTCTAAAATAGGAAGGATTAACAATTTTCGCGATAAAAGTGAGAAGCCAGTTGGCGTAGCGCGTATAACAGACTGTTTCAAATATGTTTTGTACGAGTGAGGGTTCAGGTTCGAATCCTGAAAACTCAATTTGTTTTTCTGTTTTTTTTATCTCGCATATATTTTTTATGTTTTTTACGTAATAGTTTAATGGCAAAACCATTTTCCTAAGGAACAATTTTAAGTCATGGTAGTCAGTGCGAGAAATGTTGTTCCCGAGTCGGTCATTTGATACGAAGTACGGCTGAGTTAATCAATGTTCAAACACGTCACTTTTAGCGAACCGCATGGAGTTTCTTCAATACTGTCCTTACAAAGTGACGTGTTTAAGTTGACGATGATTTTGATTATTTGCTCTTTCGTGCACTCGACCCTATGAGTTATAATTCCAAATTACTTAAATACTTTTTCGATATTGTTTAGCGAAGTGGCCAGTTCCGAAAACTTATAGTGCGCCCTATCTAATATCTAATCTAATATCTAATTCTATCTAATCTAATCTAATAAATAATATAAAGGGGAAAGTTTGTAATAATGGATGGATGGATAAATGGATGGGTGGATGGATGGATGGATGGATGTTTGTTACTCTTTCACGTAAAAACTACTGAATGGATTCTAATGAAACTTTACAATAATATAGCTTATACATCAGAATAACACATAGGCTACAATGTATGTGCCCATGGGCTTTAGAACTTTCACGGGGCTGCGAAAACGATGCCGGTAGCGATACTTCACACTAGGGGGAGAGGAGCCGGGGGCGGTGGCGGGGAGCGGCGGCGGGGGGAGGGCAGACGTCGTGACTGTTTGGTGTCCGTTTGGCGAATTTTCAAGGCACTAGCGATTTGTAAAACTTAGTACATGTACATTTAACTACCCGGGAATTAGGATTGGCTAAATAGAATTCAGTTCCGCTTACGCTAAGATGGGGCTGTCATACAAACTGCAATGCTATGCACGGCTCGGCTTTGCGGCGGCAGCGCTTACTTTTACTGAAGTACGGCTTGGTATTTCCTGCAACTTTAGGACTACTTGGCATCACGCTAAATCGCCGGAGGAGCGACCAACAGAATAAAATCCTTGAGAACCAATTACTCGATTTAGATGTGCATTGTATCTACGTCTAGCCTGATTCTACTAAAAACTTATAGATTACATAATAATATATAACGCTTCATTACCAGAAGGGTAAGTAGTGAGTCTTAAAGTCTTATAACATGCGAACCACTTACCTGATTTATATGCGTATTTTATCAATGTATAGCATCTCTGGGAGCAGTCAGGTTCGAGATGGGTTACTGTTTTCGATGTTGAGGCTGGCTGTGGGTTGGAGTCCACGCAAAACTTACCTACGTTACACGTTACTTACTAGGTAAGCAATGTAGCAGTGAAAGTGCAGAAAGGTTCTCGCGGCAAATGTTTTTTTTTTTAAATAGCCACCAAAGGTCAACGAAGCTCTAAATGGGAATTATTGGATGTTTCTCATTAAATCATGCTATTTCGGCTCGAACGATCTTGATTAAATTTGGTACATGGATACATTGTCCTGGACCAGTTTGACCCTATTTTGGACCAGTCATGTGGGCTACTTTTTATCCATGAGATAATTTAGCCGACACTAACCTGAGCGGAGCCGGTTACCGCAGCTAGTGTATTATAAATGGGAATGTTAGAATATTTCTTATTTAATTAAGCCATATCGGCTCCACCCGTTATGATTTAAAAGTCGCAGATAAATAACATCGTTATTGACCAGCCTTTTCGACCAGCCCTTTGGGCTACTTTTTATCTAGGAAATAATTCGGCTCAACATCGAAATCCTCGCCGTTTCCTAGGGCTTCTGTGCAGGTCCACGCGAGTATGCTGCCGTAGCTGCCCACCTCAACCCTGTGCCACATCGCCACTTGTAAGAAAAGAAACTGGGAATATTGCTTAGATGAAAAAGGAATGGATAGGGGACTAAAAAAATCACGTCAATCCATGCGCGTCAGTTGGGCAAGGTTTCAAAATATCAACAAAATGCCTTCAAAATGTCTTGTGTGGTTGACAAATGTCGAAATAACACTAATAAGCACAACGAGAGCAATGGAATCACATTCCATGTGTAAGTACAATCATATTCAGTATATTTTTAGTTTAGTTGACCTGAAACCTTTTATGTGTTGTAAAGGCGCAAACAGGGTTGGCACAAGCAAACTTAAATTGTCAGTTCGATTTTAATTTTTGTTTTCATTTCAGTATTATATATTGAACTCAATTTTATTTTAAAAAAAAGTAGGGCTACCACAAAACAATAGTCTCAGTCAGTCGGTCAGTCAGTCAGTCAGTCAGCATGTTTGCGTCCACTGCTGGACATACGCCTCTCCAATCCTTCTCCAGTCCTCCCGGCCCTCAGCGGTACGGAACCACTGCTTTCCGCCGACGCACTTGATGTCGTCTTCCCACCTGGCGGGTGGTCTTCCCACACTCCGTTTGCCTGTCCACGGCCGCCAGTGTAGGACACGGTTACTCCAACGGTCGTCGTCTCTTCGGCTGACGTGACCAGCCCACTGCCATTTTAGCTTAGCCACCCGGTGTCCAATATCGACTACTTTGGTACGTCGGCGGATTGCCTCGTTACGCACCATATCCCGTAGCGATATTCCCAGCATGGCTCGCTCCATTGCTCGCTGGGCAACTTTCAACCTTTGGACAACGGCGACCGTCAGAGTCCACGTTTCACACCCGTACGTCATAACCGGGAGGACGCACTGGTCATATATTCGGGTCTTTAAATTTTGCGGAAGGTCAGACCTCAGAGCGAACTTAAGCTTTCCGAAGGCAGCCCAACCCAGTTGAATCCGTCTAAATACTGTTTATTATTTTTTATAATGTCGTTTAGGATGTTTGCATAATATGTCTTAGTTCTGAGGCTGTGATAAAAAGGTACATCCTTGAAAATGGTCAAAATTTTACATGTGACAGACAGCTCGTTTCCATAAAGATTAAAATTCTCAAGTCGTTTCTAGGCTCAAATGTCCTTTTGTCATTGAATGAGTATTCATTTCTTCAACCTGCTACATTTAATCATAGACTCCATCTTCTTAGGTCTATTATCGAAAAATATGTAAATGTAAAACTTTATCATATACATAAAACCAATCCGGGGATTAAAGCCGCGACAAAAGGACAAAAGCGTAATAAGCTGAACCTATTTGAAGGAAATTAATAAAAATGTAAAAAGAAAGAACTTACTTAGTGGTTTATCAAAATACCATCTCACATTTACGGCGAACGGCAATAATCATCAACAGGTTTTACATAACACTGTACAGACTATTATTTGGACTAGTTTTTAGCATCTAAAACGCATTGAACGAAATTTTTAAATGCATAAAATGCAAACATGGACAATTCAAGACTAATCAATATTATTGGTTTTGCAATGTTTGACCCATACTTGCAATACATTAATGATTCCCTCTTTGTGTTTATTTTATTTTATGATTTAAATATTTACAAATTGTGTATATTCGACTTTATTAATTTATCTTTAACATCGATGATTTTTACTCAGAATAACGATGGTTTAATGAATGTTTCCATTAATATTTTTTTCATTTTCCCGCTTGCAAATTCGCGAAAAGATTATTTGATGCTTTGTTAACTATACAATCATGGTACTACTTGTTCTGACCACTATCACTAAATAGGAACCTTAATATTTTAATGCACAATACAATATATTGTTATTTATTTTCGTGATCATTTTTGGCAACCCTGATGTTTTCACTTTCATTTTTCATTTAGTTTTGACGCGCCATTCTGCTCAAAGGGCTTAGGATGCGCGCATCGTTGATGTGTCATGATGGATTAGGATAGAATTTTGCACTATATCTACGATTTTTTCTCATGCTATAACTAATTCAATTTAAGGAAATTTTTGTCTCATTTCATTCTTCCGCGATTAGATGAATCTATTTGTCACTTTTTCGCATGATGCATTGGTCCTGCTCTATTACCCTTTACGTATTAGAGTTTGGTGTGCATGTAAAAGTATAGGTGTGTGAGTTTTTTTAAAAATAGGAACGCTTTTGAACTACCGTCAGTATGGAGGTACCGTATCCATTCTTTTTCATCTAAGGAATTTTGAGCAAAAATATTGTAATATATATTGGATTTTTCACACTTCTAACAACCGTTGCTAAGTGACGGTCTTTTCAAACATCACTTTTTAAAATGTGTAAAGGCATACAGCCTGTACTCGACTTGAGCAAAAACGTATTTTTAACCGACTTGGAAAAAAAGGAGGAGGTTCTCAATTCGTCGGAATCTTATTTTTTTTTTTCTCTTTTTTTTTTTATTATGTCTTTTCACACTTCTTAACTTCTAACAACCATTGCTAAGTGACGCTCTTTTCAAACATCTCTTTTTAGGGTTCCGTACCCAAATGGGGATAACGGAACCCTATTACTAAGCCTCCGCTGTCCGTCCGTCCGTCCGTCCGTCCGTCCGTCCGTCCGTCTGTCACAGGGCTGCATCTCATGAACCGTAATAGGTAGGCAGCTAAAATTTTCACAGAGTGTGTATTTATTTTGCCGCTATAACAATAACTAGGTAAAAAAAAAAAAAAATTAAAGCGGGTCCCATACAAAAGCTTTATTTTTGTGTTAAATCTTGTACGATGGTACGGAACCCTTCGTGTGCGAGTCCGACTCGCACTTGGCCGGTTTTTTTAAATGTGTAAATACGGAAGGCCTGTTACACTAGCGTAAAACGTGTTAACCATATAAAGAAATTGACCTTTCATACGATTATATCTAACTATTTTTAACAGGTACGAAAGTATACAACTTGTCGGTGTGCTTTCTTCCCTCACTTCTTGAAGTGATCCGGTCTTAAAAATAATAAACAATCCATTGGTAGTGTACATATTTTGCATTGTAATCTTGTACAGTTCTAGATACTTCCAGCTTAATTGTATTAAAAATAATGAGCGTGCATCTAAGTACCGAATTAGGGAAAAGTTCAGACAGGCGGAAGATTACATATTAATGTCATGAGATGCGTGAAACATTCTGCAAAACTTTTCGCCCTGCGCTAAAACTGATGGACCAACGGCAGGAAAGTGACACGAGGCATTAGATTCACGCGCCTTCTCGGGACGTGTGTGAAAACATTCTGATGAAATAATACATTTTTAGCAATGGCGTCTTAAAACTTATTTAAGAGAATAATGAGGTGATCAAGTTCCACACAATGACTCGTGCCTGTTTCCTCAAAATTTGCACATGAAATAAACAAACTGAGAGCTACGTTTTTTTCGTAACTTACATTATATCCATTATATACGCCATTAAACAATGGATTATATCATAAATATAAGTAATCTTATCAAAAAAATGAAAACGTAGAGACGTAGCTCTTAGTTAATTTATTTATTGTGCACATTTGAAAAACAAAATAAATCTTAATTTTACTAAGGAAATAGGCACGAGCCATTGTATAATACTCACCTCATTATCCTCTTAAGGATTATAATGATTGCTGGTTGTATTAAATCATTGTACACCTTGTGAGATGATAGTAGGGCGCAAATGAATTTTGTTTATTCATTCATTCGATGAAACTAATACTATATTTACAAGCCATGTTATGGTTACAAAAAGGCTGTAATTATTCAATTTTAACTGAGAGGTGCAATGACGCGGGCATATAATTGAAAAAAATAATATTGCACTATACTTATAAAGTAGTACTTTTTTCCGTTTTCTTACTTTAACTCGAGTGTCATTGCTTTACGATTCTACAATCATAGTATCATATTCGATATAACTATATACCTCAATCAATTACGCACCGAAATTACCTATAGACCAGATACGAATGCAGGGTACCTTATTTTCCGCAGGCACGTTTCCCAAAAACGAGAGGCCATGTGCCCACGTTATTAAGCCTTCAGGGTTATTCAGGCAGGGGTAGTTATTCGTAGAAATTGTAGTTATTCAGTGGCGATTTTAAGTTGCGGTTGCGTTGTTCATTAATATCAAATAGGTTTGGGTCTCTGTTTCTCATTCTATGCCTACCGCAGGAAGCAATCAAGACATACTATAGCTCCGCCAAAATATCGTGTGGTTCTGTGACGTCAGGCGGCCTCTGCTCCGCCGTCGCGGCGAGTGCGGAAATTCTTGCGGCGTATGCGGTGGCGGGAGCGGGGGCAGGATATTTTGATGGCATTGGCCGTGCTCGAGAGCCAAAGGATATTCGTATGTAAGAGAAAATCCGATGAAAATCATCAAGCTGAAACTACTGCTTCACTTGAGATACCTATTGAATTTCCCACCTCTTGTAGCGGGTTGGATTCACCTCATCTACTCGCTATTCTCTGTTTTCTTTTAGCCATTTTTATGAATTATTTTTGCATTATAAATTACAATAAAAATCGATGCACGAATGGACAGAAATACTTACGGCAGCACCTTGTAGACGAGAAAAATAATTGTAATATTTTGTGTTATTTTAATGTCTGCCGTATACCATTAATTTTAAGATATTTTTTATTCAAGGTATTTTTTACATTAATTAAACTCGAATTAAATGGATTGAGTGGCTTACATAATTCAACTAATTTGCGCCGACATTTATAACACGGCTGGACATGAAAATAAATAAACCATGTCAAGGAATTGTACACAATGCTTTCAATAGGTCTATCGAACGTGTACGTAATCTCTGAGTAGACGTAATGTTATGAGTGGCACTCAATCAAACACATACCAAGTAAGTTGTTATTCGTATTGCTATTGCGATAACGATGTAAATGATCAAGATACCCCTTACCGGAGCTGGTTGTTGCTACTTGTGAACATAAACAATTTTAATACGTTTTCTAAAGATGGGTCTCTTTGTTTCACTGTTCAAATTCTGTCCTTCAAATAAGTGGCGTAGCAAGCACAGATGGCAATCGGTGCGAATACAAATGGTGTCACCCCTAAAATATGATTTTAGAAGGCACCCAATTTTTGTGCAGCGAGACCTCGTTTTTCTTCAATATATGAACGAATTTCCTCTATTTTTATAGCTAATCGATCGACACACAAACCTTTTACTCTGCAGTACAAATTAAGCTCAATTTATTTCCCTTAGTACTTCATTCCAAAATAAAATGGATTTTGTTTTGTTTTAAAGTTTAGTGAAAAAGCCCGTGCGGGTTGTCAGTATATAATATGTCGCGAAAGGAATGTGTCCGGTTGTCCCACGATACCTCTCGTAATTGTTTATTCAATAAATATTTTTATTTTATTACTTTTAATATTTATTGAATGATCAATATATCCTAATATCCATATATTTTCTGTGTTTAGATAAATACAATACTTTTTAGTACACACCTGATGATTACAAGGGCAGCACAGGTTGTGTACTCAAAAAGCATCCAGCCAACATTGCTTTATTGTTTTTCATATAATGTTTATAATCCTCTAACTTATAAACTATGCAAGGGAACATTCGGGAAAGACGGTTTCGAAGATTTTATAATGGTTTTCTATTTACTCAAAAACCCAAATCATATGAAATTCCTTGCATGGCAAATACTAGTTCCTTTGTTGGAACCTCCTGTGTTCAACAAAACAAATAGTTCCGTAAACGCACACACATATAAATTTAACCGTTTATGATCATGTTATAATTTTCTGGTTGCAAAATGCGTTAAGAGTAAGTAAGTATACGACTGTAGCCAAGCTTTTAGTCAGCACCTCACTCTGACATGATAGTGGGAATGCCACGCACCATTTATAAATATCTCCGTGCTGCGGTGGATTGAGTCATAATTGACCGTCAATTCGGAACTATCTTCACAAGTTGTTCAAATAGCCGGCGGTAGGTCGGGCGAGCTGCCAGACGACGCTGTCGGCGGCTACACCGCGCTGGCGGCGCGGCGTGCTGTTGACGGGCGCGGTATGAACTTGCGATGCATCGGTCAATGCCCTGGAGGCCAATTCTTGGTCTAATTAGATTACACACGGAATACACACCCCCCAATACTCACTAAATTAGTAAACAACTTTCGACCCATTCTCCTATTCTTCGTTCCGAGTTCTCACTTTTTGAGCGGCTCGTAGCCTAGTGGCGCGGGGACTGGCCTAGCGTACCAGAGGCCCGGGTTCGATACCAACTTGCACCACTGTCTTTCTCTTTCAGAGTTCGATAAGTGCATTTCGTCACGAATGCGAGCTGCTCCATGGTTCGGAATCCGTGTAAAACTGTAGGTCCCCTTCCCCTACTAGGTGGTAGGGTTTAAGCCCGCCCGGGTTGGTACCATCGCATTGGATGAAAAGATGGTCGAAGCGGCAATGAAAAATTGTCCGTGTTTTCCATCCAGTTCAATGTAGCCGTGCCTCATAAAGGGAAGGTCCTGGCATGGCACCTAATTCCTTCGGGAATGTGGTGTGTTGGGCTAATATCATAACGGTAGTTGTGTGGTATTAGCCATCCATGTCAGGTCGCATAAAAAAAAAAACCTAAATTGGTGTTTACGGAATTTCGAAGTTACGTCGAAACGTCAAACCCTCGGTCAAACCCATACAAATGTTTACTACTTGTTCAGTGGTTTTACTTCTTTAATCTGTCAAAATCAAACTCGCAATTTCGATTTGTATGAACACGCAACGTCAACGAATTTCCCGCGACGATCAGTATGCTGTCAAATCAAACTCGGACTCGCCAATGTTATTTCGCTTAAAAGGATAATGAGGTTATCGAGTTCCATACAATGGCTCGTACCTGTTTCCTCATTCAAGTTACGTTCGTACGTTACGTTTTTTTTTATAATTTTACTTAAGTATATCCATGATATAAACATTTTGACGCAAAAATCCAAAAAAATCAAAACGTACGGACGGAGCACCAAGTTAATTCATTTACGAGTAATATGCCAATTTTCAGATATATTTTTTTTATTTGATTGAGGTAACAGGCACGAGCCATTGTATGGAATTCGATCACCTCAATATCCTCTTAACGCTCACTGCGCGCGCTCTTAAATTGCTCCATACATTTGAAAAAAGATCGGTTTGGCGTAAACGCCAATTTAGGTGATAGGTCGGACTACGGACTTTTGTGTATTAAGGTGGCCCAACCCGGCGGCCTCAACTCATTTGCGGGCACGGTACAAAACCGTGCTGTTGCGCTCTGGGACCTTCTCTGTTTCTAAGAATAAGACAGGCTCCGTTATGAGGAAGATGCAACCTGTCCACAAAAAAGACAATGTGCATAGTGTATGATTTGGTAAGATTTACGAAAATTTTAATTTCAAAACGACTTATACCTAAAAGTAAACCACGACCGCTGTAGTCAAAAATCTAACAAAAACCAAATAGATTATAAATCTTGATTAAACAAGCTATGTCTGATGACTAATCTTTTCAAGATGTTCTTACTTTATCATTGCGTAATCCACCTCCAAAGTAATTGCATAAAACGCGCAAAAAATCCGAACTTTCGGACGTTATAACTTGGAAACCAAACACAATTTTACAATGCCAATGGTCATCAGACATCTAGTTCAATCAAATAAAGCTATATTGACCAAAATTTTGGATCTATGACAAGAAATATAGGCGTGATCTTCTTTCCCCTTTTGTATGGGGAAATGAGCGGGTTGGGCCACCTTAACGAATCGCCTTTCGCGCTGAAGTCGGAGACACATGAAATGTTTAATTTCGTGCCACTCATTCCGTGTGGCGCTGTGATCGATTACCAGACTACCAAAGGAATGTCAAATTGAATACCTCTTCTGATTCATTAGGAGATTCATTCCTAGAATTGGTCTCCTGAGTGCTGGCGGCCGTAAACGTGGTAGCATCGATATTACTTACCTAAAACACGAAGTAATATATAAGTCAATGCCTAAAACAAATTTCGTGTTGAATCATCCCGGGTTGAATTCCAGGGTATTTATACCTTAACAAAGTCAACATCGTAGCTTTGTACCAATGGTATAATATCATGAATTTAAACGTAATATTAGCAATCGAAATAGATGAATTACACAAATTTTCACTTTCACAAGTCAGGCGTAACATTAAAAAAAATGACATTTTTCACTTTTTCAATATACTAAAATTGTATTTATTTTATAATCAATTAAAACACTTCATTGTTTTAAAGCAAGTAATTTTGAGTTAGTACAGCTTTCTAACCCATTGCCTTCTTGGGTGAAAACCTGAAACACAATAGAAGGTACGCAATAATAATGCATTCAAATAAGGACTATGCAGGCGAGACCATATCCTTTTACAACATCCCTCCTTTAACTTATACCTTGTGTAACATTATACCAAAACATTGTGCATCCGCAAGAAACGATTTATGTGCCAGAACGTCGATGGCCAGAACATTGAAGTTTCAGCGGATGCAACAGGTCGAGACCGTAGACAGTAGATTACTCACAGTGCAGTTTTAGCTTCACATTAAGAGCACTTCCGCGAACGAGTACTTGGTGGATGTTTGCACTATTATGTCACAAGGAATATAATAATAATAATAATAATAATAATGTTTTATTGAGGCACACAGTACCAAATACATGAAATAAACAGTAATTCATCAACATAATAGACCAAAAAAATGTATTTACATGATTTATAAAAAAATAAAAAAATCAAGTAAAACAGACAAAATCAAACAAATCGAAATAAACTAGAGTTATAAAATGACTATACAATTTATAAAATGTCAAGAAAGAGAGAAATGTTCTTTATGTATTCTATACTCAATTAGAACTCGTGTAATTTCCGATGACGGGATGCCAAGTTTTTTTTTACTGAGGCAATATTTTGTTATTCTTGCTAATTATGAACGATCTGTTTATGTTTGGCTCTCATTATTTTTATAAGTATTTATTATGCCTATTTGTAAACTACTGGGTAATCGGCGTAAATTGTATGTGGAGTATGACTTTTTTTAGTTTTTTGCACCCACCGCTGTTATGATGATAGGGTCGATCTTCTTACAATTAATTGACGTATATAGCTATGCATTGATATGTATAGCTATTACGGATATTGTGTACCTAAGGTCCTGGCATGGTACCTAACATACACAAAAATAAAGTATGGGGAATATTAATAATACCCATCACTCCCTTAAACTACGTGTATAGTTATCACGACGAAATCTCTAAAACTCTCTGTTTTAAGATAAAGATAGATAAAATAGGATATAGACATTGTTGGATATCAATGGCCAAACTAAAATTAATTTTAACCGATTACAGTCAAAAACGTTTAAATACCCACGTAAAACAGCTGCAGCCATTAGTATTTGGATGACTCTGTTTTTAAAATTACGCGTGACACAAGTAAAAATTGGAAGTTTTATATTATTCGTTATTTTTGTAATTCGCTTAGTTTTACTCAATCTGATGGACTACCGATAAACTGCGATACAACATAACCTAACTGAATACGAATATAAGTGTTCGTGTATATGGTGATGTACGTGTGCTCCGCCATATACGAGTACGATGCGGAAACCTCTTCTAGATAAGGGTTTCTTCATCTGATTAAAATAGATCACAGTCGAACTGTCATTTCTCTGCAGCTTCCGTACATAAAGACCATTATTATCGTCTGGTTTGCTATCGATCACAATCGACCTAAGGTTTGTGACTCTGGGCGTTGTTTCCTCGTCATTTTCATGTGCCTGGCGCTATCTGTTCTCTCTACCATAGCTAAGCAAGAGGTGTAAACGGGCATGATCTTCCATATGGAGACTGTTTTCGTTGTCTAACTCCCTTTTGAATATAGTCGAGCTTTTACGTGTAGGCACCTGATTGCCCACAGTTTTCGCAGATCCTTAATTCGCATTCTCCACCATACGATGTCGAGTACGAGATGGAGACGGACGTGGTTCCATTCGACATCGAGATAGTTGTAGTCGTCTAATTTGCTATCGATCACAGTCGAGCTGACGTTTGTTTCTTTGTCCGCAGTTTCCTCATGGTGTTTATGTGCCTGGCGCTGTCCGTATTCTCCACCATCGACGAGTACGAGGTGGAGGCGGGCGTGGTTCTCTTCTACATGGAGACCGTCGTCGTCGTCTGGTTCGCTATTGAGTTCTTTCTAAGGTAAGTAATTGTTAATATTTTTTTTGAAGGGTAAGTCGCTTTTATAGTTTTGTTCTTATAGTATTAGCAAATACAACTTACATAATTCTGAGGTAAGTTGTTTTTGGGTTTATTATCTTCCTAAATATACCGTTACGATCCCAGATCTACCAATAATTGTCATTACCAATATTAGAGACATCCTTCCACCCATTTAGCTGGGTAGTGATCCAGGTTTGTTTTTCTTAAACTCTAACTGTTATAAATACGTACAAAAAAATGAAGGTAAAATATATTTAAAAAAACTGTATTTTGGTAGTGCATTTGCAAAGATAAATATTTATTTTTTTGAACATTTTTTTTTTGTATGCGGGCTCTAGAGTTCCAATTACTTATCAAATAAGACGTTGGCTCTCCTTACGAAATCTGTTTGTTTACGAGCGCGACTAAGTTTTACTAGGTCGTTAAACATTATGACTTAGCTCCTACGTTTACGGTCCATAGCGGAGCGTGGGCTCTTCACTCGACGAGCCGGGGCGGCGGCGGGCTGCCGGAGATGGCCTTTACGTTAGCGTAAAATAATTTTTACACAAATTACGTTGACACCCACGAGTGGACGCGCTATTTTTAACCCGAGTTTTCACTTATACTTTCGTCTTTGTAACCCAGGTACGCATTTTAGAGTTTCGACGGCACTCAACACCAAAACCGAGCGAGTTTTAATGAACGCGTTTACTTAGCATACTAAGTTAAAGATGCAGTAACATTTAATGTGTAAGGTTATTTTTTTTACTCAGAGTAACACATTTTTTTAGTTGGCTCAATATTTACGTTGCAAGACAGTTTTTAATATCGAAATGACTGAAATAGATATTCACCACATATATTTCAAGTAGTCTACATAAAATATCGCTCGTATTCACTGATAATTATTTTCAGTGTTAAAGTTTGTGCCAGACATATTATGATAACCAAATGGACGTGCTACTAAATATTTTTTTAACAATGCTATTTAACAGTTTTAAGGTTTTGAAGTCGAAGACTCCATAAATGCTTAAAGTTTGATTGACCGAGTGGAGCGTGAAGCGTCTCCGTTTCAGCTTGAGCAAAAAAATCATTCGTATGTCCGGCCGTCCGGCTGTCCGCCTCTACAGGTCGCATTTCTCAACCGATTCACGTGAAATTTTGTCCGCAGGTTCGATAATTATATGGAATTTCTCATTCGGTTCAGTTTTTAGAAATTTCAACTCATGCGCCACCTGACTTCATTGCGGTCTAAGATGCTCAGGCCAAGTGGCGTCAGGTTCGAGCCACGCCAACAGCAAAGAAATATTATTTTATTTTTCGTTCTAGTTAGCCACCAGCCACTAGATGGCAGCATATTATTATAGCGTAAAACGCAGTATGTGTCGTACGCCAGGACCTCTTAAGGTGCCCGACGACGCCCATGAGCTTTCGAACTATTAAGGGGGCTGCAAAAACCGTGCCGGCCGGCCAGGTGCCTCTTTACACTATGTTTGTAATGTTGTATTTTGGGGGAAATACCTCTTCAGGTAGTGCATTCCATAGTTTAACGACCCTGTAGATAAATGACCTAGAGGATCGGTTGGTTCTGACTCTTTGAAATGTTGATATACCATTCTAGAATTCGTTGGTTGGTTCGAAACCCAACGTTGGTTGGGTTGGGTTAGGACTATCAATGCCCAGTAAATCATCGAAGTTGCTTATCTATACCTCCATGGAACAAGAACAGTTTTAGGCTATGCAAAGACGGACTCGCGAGGTCTAGCAGCTCAAAGATCTACTATCACTAGTACACATAGGTACTATGAAGCCATAAAAGGCAATGTAACGATCCAATTTAATTAGAATATATGATACATAATACGTATTTGAATTCGATTCAACGAATCCTTTGGATAACCATAGATATAGTTCATAGAAACCACAGGTCTGTGACAGAAACCCTTATCTATAGACTTTATCTACATATATTATATTGAAAAGGCTGCATGTTCCGTGAAGCGCGGCAAAGTGATTCGCCGTGGGGTTAATATGTAAGAAATATGGCGCTTATAAGATGAACGAGGCGTGCTCGGGCTGCATAATGTGGCGGGGAGTTGGCACAGTTCGTGGGCAGATAACGAGTGACGCCCGCGGAGCCTGCCGCCCAAGCCTTCACCGCTCGTACCACCCCCATCCACCGCCATCCACCACACGCCGGCTGCAACGCGCGCATCTTTAAATTCTCACGGGCCGAGAACATATTATGTGGTGAATACAATTACTTTTAAGTCGGGCAACATAGAATAAGATGTATGTAATATTTAAACTACTATTTATGTGAGTTGTTTAAAATAAAAACGTGGCGGTGGCGTGATTAGGAGGTGGCGACAAAAATGGTAACAATAACGTAAATGGCTGAAACTGGATTCACAGGATAAAGACCAACCCTCTGCTAAATGTGTCGGTCTGCCTGCGCCAAGTTTTGTTTTATGTTAATCGCGGAACATGGCGTACGCTAGGACATCATGGAATTTCGAACTTACAGGGGGGCTGCGAAAACCATGCCGGCACCATGTTTGAAGGACCCCAGGTTGTACTTTGGGGGAAATACTTCGGAAGGGAGTTCATTCCATAGTTTTTTGACCCTATAGATGAAGGATCTAGAAGATCGGTGGGTTCTTATTTCGGTTGCGTTACCTAGAAAAGGCGCATGAAAATGTACTTATCGTGACCAAAAAAAATAATATAAGGTAAATGGCAGCAAATAACGAAAAATGAAAATATCAGTACTTATTTGCTTAGTAATGCGAAAACTGAAAAAATCTTTCATTTCATTTTGTAGTTATAGGCGATTTAGGATATATATATAAATGTAGGTGTGTTAAGTGAAAAAGGAGGGAGTATTGTCGTATAATAAATTAGTATCAATATGTCCCGATAATCAGTATATTCTTCAGGCAACCAATTGACGCAGGAAGACCGGCATATTTAGAATCAGAAAGTTGGTCTCTAACACGGAGGACTATCCTCCGTGCTGTGAACCCATATTCAGCATATATCTGAAAATAACATGGCTTTTTTCGACCTTTTTTTTTTTGGCCTACACAGAAAGAAATCAACGTGTAAACATCGCTGGTGTCATTATGCGTACATCATAAATCGTAGTTGCATATTCTGATAAGAGCTACACCCTGTTATGGCCACGTTAGGAATTATTATTGGCATCAAATTTTAAGTGATTCAAAATATTTTAGCGTCCATAAGTATGGACGGAGAGAATAATAGTTTTTCTAAAGGTGTGATAACAGCTGTTTGCGTTCACTCAGATAAAGGCGATTTTGAAACTGCACAAGACATTTTTAAAAATGACTACCTACAATTAAATATAAAACTTCGAAAACTAAGTTGTAGTAATTTTCAAACGAATAGTTAACAATGTGAAAATACGTCCTATGTTTGATTTGCTTTACACATGATGTTTTAAAGTAAAAATAAAATATATTAAATATAGTATTACTTGCGCTTTTGCCGCAATGAATCACCTGTTATCTGGCCCGTATTATAAAATATTTAATATTTATATATGCAAGATGTATGCATAATATATTTGTAATATACTGCCTTGCCTAAATAATGCCAGCAAAACCATAAAACTAACTTCTTCTCGGATCCCTCACGTGCTCTGCCTGTATTCATTCAATATTGTAACGTGACACGCCGCGTGCCGCCTCCTCCCCCCCCCCCCCGCCCGCCTGCCTCCCGCCACCCTTGCCGTCGGCGCACCCAGGCCCCGCGTCAGCCAAGGCTGAACAATATTCTGGGAAAATCTGTTCATAATCAACCCGTTACGAACAGTGCCTCCGACAAAGGAACACGGACCTTCATGTTTATTATGCGATATCTTTAGTATTTTTCATGTGTTGTAGTTGCGCCCGAAAGGATAAAAATCGGATTAAATCAATGATGATTAAATATACTTTTCCGTACTGAGCAAGTACGTTAGTTATTTAAACGAATGTGATGAGATTGAGCGGCTCGTAGCCTAGTGGCGCGGGGACTTGCCTAGCATACCAGGGGCCTGGGGTCAAATCCTCGCGTGCACCACTTTCTTTCTCATTGGATATGTGCATTTCGTCACGAATACGAACTGCTCCATGTTCGGAACTCATGTAAAACTGTAGGTCCCCTTCCCCTACTAGGTAGTAGGTTTTCAAAGCGGCAATGAAAAATTTACCATGTTTTTCATCCAGTCCAATGTGGCCGGCTCATAATTCCTTCGGAAATGTGGTGTATTGGGCTAACATCAAACGGTAATTGTGTGGTATTAGCCATCCATGTCATGTTACATAAAAAATGTAGAATCGACCGTGAAGTATGGACACATGAATTAAAGTGTAAATAAAATAAACGAAGTTGGGAAATTAATTAAAAACTACAGTCCCGATTTCCTTGATCAAAAATCAAGGATCTCCTACCAGGTAATCAAAACTTATCTTTCAAGAACCAAGCGTGCTCTGTAGTAGATATACTACGTGAGAGAATAATCAAATTAATTTAAACTTTTTGATGCACAAATGCAATGTCATTCGTTGTTATGTCCAAGCAAACGAATCGTTTCTGCTATTTATGTAAGTTTGCTCATTTAATTTAACATGACATTTTGGAACCACTTACATTATTTTAGAGTGCCGCTACCCACTTAGCACGATGATGTATTTAACTTTTACCATTACCTGCCACCTTTCTTTACTTGATATTAGTTAAATACAGTATGGTAAATTATTGGTAGAATTATTTATCACATTCAACGTGATTTGAGAACGCAGGCATGTAAATTATCTTTAAAACATTTCTCTGAAGTCCATTTCAGAGAACAGTTGAATTAGTTTATCTTCATTTGTCCACATTTCCCATTGAAATTGTGTATGGTTACGAAATGAAGGTTCACAAAAGCAGCTCTTACTTGCTCTGCGTAAGATCTCAATTCGAAGAAGAGGTATAAATGTTAGAAGAATGCTAGAGTGGAAGCTGCAATACGTCTGCTCGGACATTCTTGGCGACGGGTGGTGCAGTCTGAATGCATTGAAATGCAGTTAATAAGGAAATTGTGGATGTAATTACTGGCTCAGTATTATAGGCTTCTGGACTCGGCGTTTGGTTCCAAACACATATAAAAATAGATGCTAACATAGCATGTTGGGATCATAGTTGCCCGAGCGAAGAACAGACATACGAAAATCTTTCGTATGTCTGTCCGGCTGTTCTCATCTACAAGTCGCATTTATCAACAAGAAAAATAATAGGATCTTGTTTCAAGGTTCACGGTGAACATTTATTCAGTTTTGAGTTTGCAAAGACGGATTCGCGAGGTCTCTAGCTCAGATAGCTACTAGTGAGAAATATATCCCACGTTTACAAGTAAACTCTTGAAATAACTGAATGTCTTGACAGAGTCCTATAATATTATTATCTTTCTTACACGAGCCCTTTCAATATTGAGCCACGGATACATTGAAATATATTAAAATTAAAATAAATTAACGTTCGACCACATATTTTTTAATATAATGGTACCAACTAAAGCGGTTATTTGGAAAATATACCAACAGTAAAAGCATTAGATGGACTGAGTGCAGATGGACAGTTGTAATTTTAGATGTGGTTTCCAATAAAGTTTTAAGGTGTGATATCGCCATTCATGTCTAATTATATAAAACATATAGAAATGTTCTCATGAACCGGGTTTGAAACCTTTGTGTGGATATTTGAAAAAGTCAGTCAAAAAACCAGATTTAAAAACATTAAACCGACTTCAAACACTAAAGAGGTATTAAATAATAATTTTGCTCATTGGCGTACTTGAGTAGAAGGGGTCCATTATAATTTTTCAGATGTGATTTTGTTCTGCCTTCTGCTCAAGGGTTTAGAATGAGTTAACTATTATTTAATACCTCTTAGTGTTTAAAGTCGGTTCAATGTTTTTTAAAACTGGTTTTTTTTTTCACTTTTTTAAGTATTTACCACTCCGAGTAGTGGTATTTTTTCATACCATTTATGACAATTTTGCAATCGGTTAACTAGTTGCGGAGATATCGATTAACATACACCCAAAAAACATACTGACGAACTGAGAACCTCCTCCTTTTTTGAAGTCGGTTTAAAAGTCAGTTTAAAATTTGGTGGCTTTTCAAGCAACGAATATACGTAATGAATGCAACCCCACCAAAGCTAGCAATACCATTCAATACATTATAATATGTAACCTTTAAATGTGTTTGTAAAAGCAAAAAAAAAATAAGCCTCCATTTATTTTAAAATAATGAATAAAATTAATAATACATTAATGGAGATGAATTTATAACAAAAGCTTTGTAGACAAAGTGGAAATTGGTATTTATTGAACTAGAAACGATATCCATCTTTGCGCTCAAATGGAAAAATAATGCTTACATCAGGGTACCTATGTGAACTACTGCAGCAAGATAGTTTCAAACGTGCAAGCTGCCCGTCGCGTCGTCACGGGCTGAAATTTCATCCGATAAGTACACACTTGTCTCGGGCGAGCGCAGGTGAAGTGTGTCGTGTATTTTGATGCGGCGCAGACACGAGACACGATCATAACGATGCACTTCCATATTGCATTTATTAATATCGTAACATTTCGGTTCGTTACTCTTGTTTTATTTATTTAAAGCACGGCATATGGCGTTCGCCAGTATCTCACGTAATCACATAAGAGGTGCCTGATGACGCCCATGGGCTTTCGAATTCTCAAGGTGCTGCAAAAATCATGCCGGCCGGCCAGGTGCTTCTTCACACCATGTTGGAAGGGCCCCAGGTTGTGCTTGAGGGGAAATAGATCTTGAGGGGGTCGATTTAATAGTTTTTGATTTATCAAGGTTTTACGTTTAATTGCTTTAAAAATCCGCTATAAAAGCGGTTTTATAGATTCAGGATTTTTGATTTCTGATTATAGAATTTCAGGAATAGGCCCGCTGATCTTTGGTGGCTGCTTTTTTTAAATACATATTTTGTCTATTAAGATGTACTTTATAGAAAACCCAATACATAAAAATATAGAAATATAATACATTTCATGGATAAAGATAAGATATAAATTCATTTAATTATATGTATAAACGGCATCACCCACACACACATGGACACAATACTATGGACTTTGACTCACGGCCACGTACGTTTTCCTTGCAAATGACAATGCCTACTGTGCCGCCGAATCAGAATCAGAATCAGAATCAGAAATGTTTTTATTCATGGTCAATTGATACATGCTGGCCAGAGCGCGCGAGCGTCTCAGGTGTGTGGCTTAGAACTCCTATTGTAGAATGTCACTGCCTTAACATACATAGGTTTACTACCTATAAGTAGGTGTATGGTCTTGTGCTAGTCTGTCTAATTTGATTTTTAAGACCGCTGGCACAGTGTAGTCTGATTTGGGTGTTGGGAAGGAAGCGGGATCGGATTGGGTAGGGTGCTGGGATTTGTGCTTAAATTCTACGGATTCTCGGTGCAGTCTGCCTCTCGCTGAGCGGCCGGCTGCGTTCTTTCTTTTCTACATAGTTTATCTCGCCAAGCCGGGAGTCTCGCATCCGCGGATTGTTGAGATAACAATCACCAGGAGCCTCCAAGTCAGTGATGCGGAGCTCTTCGATACGCCTGAGCATCAAAAGGCGCGTCAACAGCACGCACTGTGGCTTCAGAGCGGTAAGCCTTCGGCTGGCTCTGTGTACGTCGACATGTGTGAGGCAAGAAAACAGTTTAAACGTAAGCTTAAGTGGTGTCAAAACAATGAAGAACAGATTAAAATGGATATATTGGCAAATCAACTGTCAAAAAAAAAGATTTGATAAATTTTGGATTGAAACGAAAAAACACGAACCTAGGGCAAGTCTACCAGCTAGCGTTGGTGGAGTTCAGGAGCCCGTCGAAATAGCGAATCTTTTTAAATCACATTTCAATGTACCGTGTGACAATTTAAATATCCCGTGTGACAAATCCAGTGTCCCATGTGATGCGGTGGTCGAGACATTGAGGGTTAGGTTCACCCCGGACCAGGTGTGCGCAGCCGTACGCCGCATGAAGCGTGGCAAATCACCTGGTCACGATAGCTTGGGCGTTGAGCATCTTCAGTGCGCCGGCGACCGCCTGTGTGCTGCGCTTGCTGAACTGTTTAATGCGTGCATTCGGCACAGTTACCTCCCTTCAAATATGATGAGAACAGTCGTCGTACCCATCGTGAAAAATAAGACAGGTGACCTGTCGAGTACTAAAAATTATAGACCGATATCGCTGGCTACAGTTATCGCAAAATTATTTGAGATGCTTTTGCAGCCAATTTTGTTGGCTAACATAAACATACACAGTTCTCAATTTGGTTTTCGTGCCAATGCCTCAACGGATATGGCTATACTGACTTTGAAACAGGTTGTAAATCACTATTTGGATCGCAAAACTCCAGTATACGCCTGTTTCTTGGATCTTAGTCGCGCTTTTGATACCGTTAATTACAGTATGTTATGGAAAAAGCTGCATGGAACCAGTGTGCCTAATGAAGTCACTAATATGATGAGGCATTGGTACGAGAACCAGGAAAACGTTGTTAGGTGGGGAAATGTTCTGTCAGGCGAGTATAGACTGAACTGTGGAGTGAGGCAGGGTGGATTAACCTCGCCTGACATATTCAACCTATACGTGAACGACCTGATCGTGGAACTCAGTAGCTCCGGTGTCGGTTGTCACATTGCTGGAAACTGTTTGAACAATATCAGTTACGCGGACGATATGGTGCTGCTGTGTCCCACGATTGATGGACTCAGGAAACTGCTGAGTGTATGTGAAAGATTCGCTAAGTCGCACGGGCTTCGGTATAATACGGACAAGACCGAGGTTATGATGTTCAGAAGAAGTGGAGGGGCCCGTGTGGGTGTCTTGCCAGTATATTTGTATGATCGACCACTGAAAGTGGTAGACAAGTTTAAATATCTAGGTCATATACTAACCGATAGATTAACGGATGACCTAGATATTGAAAGACAACGTCGGGCTCTGTCGATTAAAAGCAATATGCTGGCGAGACGGTTTGTTCGGTGCTCCAACGCTGTAAAAATTACTCTTTTTGAAGCGTACTGCCAACCGATGTACACAAGTCAGCTGTGGATTAATTACACTCAACGGGCTTACAACACATTGCGTGTGCAATATAATAATGCATTCAGATTCTTACTCGGTCTACCCAAATTCTGTAGCGCCTCAGGAATGTTTACCGAGTCAAGGGTAGATGGCTTTCAGGCAATACTTCGTAAGCGTATTGCCTCATTCAGGAACCGCATTTTCATGTCGAACAACTGTACAATAGTTGCCGCATTGGAAGGTGGACTCGGAAAAATATTTGAGTATTGGTCTGGTGTCCATCGCTATATTCAAATGACGTGAAATGAATTTAAATATGTAATTAGTTTTATAGTTTGTTAAAATATGGACTTTGTCTGCAATAAATATTTTTATTATTATTCACAGTATATATTAATATAACAAATCTTAGGTTTATATTATTTAGTACAAAAATACAAAAAAAGAAGTCTTAAAAAATATAAACCTAAAACTGAATTTAGCCTTAGGGAGGTCCCACCTGGGACAAATCCTATAAGGCTTCTCCGAGCTACAGAGACAGAAACCGCCGAACGATTCTCGTGTTCGAGAGTAGAACCGCTTTCTGCATCTGGAATCGGAGCCCAATATCGATGTCTAATTTTTCTAAATTTTTGGCCAAATTTTTTGGGACAACGCCGTTCGTAGACATAACAATTGGCACGATGGTGGTTTTCTGTGCACGCCACATGGCGGTAACCTCGTGGGCCAGGTCTAAATATTTCATAAGTTTCTCATTTTCGGCCCTGTCGAGGTTTTCGTCATGTGGTATTGTTATGTCTACGGGGAAGATCTGGTTGGACTTGGGATCGACCAATACAATATCGGGCTTATTGCTCTTAATTGTCTTATCGGTCTGTATTGGTCGATCCCAATAGAGCTTAGTGCCATCCTTTTCCAATACGTCTTTATTATTATTATTATTATTATTATATCGCCGTGCAGAATACGCCTGAGCATATCGCCGTGCAGAATACGCCTGAGCATATCGCCGTGTGCCGCCTAAGGTAAAACGCTCTGTACCTTAAAAGCGATGAAAGTAGCGATTTCTAAATAAGATCCCAAAACCATTGTCCACACTCACTTGAACCCAGATACTTCATTCTCATATTGCAATGAGTAATTGTTTACTCAATTAGTGGAATTTTCATATACACAAAACTTAATTAATTATAATTAATGATTGCAGTTTTTATGGACAAAAGAGCACAAAATGCTTACAAATGTATCGTGTCGGTCAAAATCAATTTAGCCGCTGCCATTGTATTAAAGTTCCTCATAATTTATTAAATAAAAACTTTAATATTTCAGAATGTATTTACGTTAATTTTGGTAATTGAAAACGGCACAATACCTTACGATATTCTAGAAATGTTTGCTGCGTATGTTTGTGCGGGAGAAGCTGGGCTTTATCGATTCGATTTCAATGTGCTGGGTAGGCTGGAATGATAAATAATGCTTTAAGAGGGTGCACTTTTCGTTTTGGCCCATACAAAAAGGGAAAGGTATTTACTACTTAATTTCTAAAAATGTTTGGCTAAAATTTTACCAACAACTTCATCAAATCAGTACGTAGTCTGTCTTTTAAACTTGAATCAAGGTTTGTCATTTACTGGAAAATTTAATGCCACAATGCTCAAATGAACATAAAACATTTGAATTAAAAAGTATGCAAAATCAAACTGGTTTTAGATCAGTAATTTACGAGACTAGAAAAAATAATTTATGAAAACATAGGAGACTAGCTACCAGGATTTGAAAAAATATTCAAGAAAAACAAATTAAATCGGACATGTTTTGATGTAGATAATAGGTTCATCCTCTGGGTAGGGTTTTTTGTAGGTAAATAATGGGCGTTTCAATTTTAAATTGTAGGCTCTTAACTTCGGAGGAGAAATTTCTTTACGGCATTAATTTCCTCCTGACCTTTAGCAGGAAGCCGCGCCAGTTCTGGCAACAACATAACAACAATAATTACAACGCCGACGACCTCGTGAACCGCGAGGGCGGTTCTTGGGCAGACGATTTATTGCGTTTGAATATTCCGATAAATAACTACCTATGCGCTGGGTGCTTTTTCATGTTAAGCGTGGCGTACCAGAAGTCGGTATAAATCTGTTCAAACTTTTTTTTTTAAGCTTACGGATTTTCAGGCGGCCGAAGGACACATTTTCGAGCTGATCGCTGAGCCCGTTGTCGTCTGCTGCGTACGAACGTGGCGGCTGCCTCCTTAACAACGGGCTGAACGATCAGCTTGAAACGTCGGAGAATGTCTTCTCCCGCCGCGTGAAAAGCGGTACATAAGTTTTCAAACATGTTCGACGACCGCAATAATCTCAAAAGTATATTTTTTTTCGCTGAGCCTCCACTACAAATTAATTAATTTACCAAATTTATAGAATATTCCATCTTGATTTAGTTGAAGATACCGCAAGCTATTCTGATAAAACAACCTGTATATTTCTTAATATAACTGATGTAAATATTATTTGATTTCAGTAAGAAAACATAAACAGGAAGTAACCTGTGTATGTAAACTCATTTAGGGGCCTCTATGTCAACCTTATTGTCCCTGTATTCTTCTGAAATTAGATTTTCCCTTCGTTTGAGTGAAGATATTCTGGCTTCTAACGTTCAACTAAATGTATTTTCCTTCGACATACATAACCTGCTCTTCCCATTGAACGAAGAAGTACGCAAGTGATAAACTAAACTCGTCCTCAGAAATTGATACGCTGACGGCAGCGCCGGCCAGTCAGTTCGCTGATATTCCTGATATTCTCGAGTTCCAATGACACCTAAGAGCACTTAAGAACTACCTACATAAGACGCGACTTACTGAAACGAACATTCGATTTGGCGCATCCCGAATAACGCATTTTCGGTACACTTACATTAGTGTGCCGAAAATGCGGCCGTTTTCTTCTCACTGCGTCACGCAATATTTTTAGAACTTCAAGATGAAATAATTCATTAATGTGTGTGCCCTCTTGGGGCATATCCATAATGCAATATCGAAAAGAAAATAAACATGGACTTGTCATTTATCCGACTTTGTGATATTAAAATGTCACACGTAGAAAAACACTGAAAACAATACACGCTGCGTCTAAGTAACACGCTTCGTTGATAACTGTCATGGCCGGTGAAGTCTTGATGAGTCACTGGTTAAGGCTCCTATTGACTCCAGCGTTCAGCAAACAAACGATAATGGCGAGCTCACGTTAGGGTTCATTGTTGTATGCACGTGAAAATCGAGCCCGAAGTTTTTGAACTGTAAGGTCTACTTTTTGAAATGAATTCATATATGTTTCACGCTTATTCACTAAATAAATATGTGATCTTGTACCATAAAAAAGAAAATTGTCTGAATCATTTACAGTTTCCAAGCGCCCGCTTGAAAACCTAGTAATAATTTAGTAAATAGGTGTTTACAAACATCTTTTTTTAAAGAATATAAGCAACTCATTAAAAATGTTTTACGGTTATACAATAGATTATATTATAATTAACCGACGCTGAGATGAAATAAATAATTTTCTTGCCCCCCACCCACAGTTTTTAGTTAATTTTTATTCCTATTGGCAATACATTTGTTTGTTTTATTTTTTTATTTTTGTGATAGTGTTAAGTATCATACTTTATTTTCTGTTTCTATATTATATAAAGTGTTTATATATTTATATTATTGTATATTTATATTTATATGTATTTAAGTAGTTGGTATATTGTGTATAATATTGGTTGTAGTAAATTCATTTGTCTCTATAACTGCTACTCGCACTACTGCTCACGATACCCATAGGTAGACTGGTAGAGAATGCCCCTGGCATTAAGTTGTACCTTTTGCCCGAATTTTGAGTGCAATAAACATATATAAATAAATAAATAAATAAATAAATAAAAATAAACCCAAAATATTGGAGGTTAGCGGTCTTATGGAGCCTTCCCGCAGATGTCACCCGAGCATTTCAGCGCGGTGTTATGAACACGGCTCGGATACTTTTGGGACACAGAGGTATTATGACAACGATTCCATTACTCCTGTTCTTCCTCACTCGATGTCTCATCCGCTCTACAACCGAGAGGGTTCAATTCACCGGCGCGTCTCATCAGGGCGCCCATGAAGGCAACACAGCGGGCGACGGCGACGTGTGGCCCGCCGCGCCGTAAAAACCGGCCAAGTGCGAGTCGGACTCGCACACGAAGGGTTCCGTACCATCGTAAAAAATAAAACAAAAAAAACACGTTTTTTGTATGGGAGCCCCCTTTAATTTTAATTATTTTGTAATCTTACCTATTTGTTGTTATAGCGGCAAGATAAATACACACTCTGTGAAAATTTCAGCTGTCTACCTGTTACGGTTACTGAGATACAGCCCTGTGACAGACGGACAGACGGACGGACGGACGGACGGACGGACGGACGGAAGGACGGACGGACAGCGGAGGCTTAGTAATAGGGTTCCGTTTTCACCCTTTGGGTACGGAACCCTAAAAACCGACCTTTTCGCGCCTCCAATGCAGCGACCGACTCACGTAATGCTACAGCACCCTCCTCAGGGGTCGTTTCGACATCTACCCGTTTACCTGATGGGCGTGGTTGAGGGAATCGGGGGCAGATTGATGAATGCTTGAGGGAGATCAAATCTTCTCGGTGTCTAGGGGAAGGCAGGATACTAAAATTGAAATGAGTCGATCGATTTGCAACTTTTCGATGTTTTATTGTTTTTTTTTTTGTATTGTATTGTATTGTTTATTCATCATCCATAGACAGTACACTGCACTCGGATTTGTCGTATTTTAGCATTGGCCAGTTCAGCAAAACAAAACACAGCGAAGAAGAATTGGAAAGAAACTCCGCTGTTTTTTTTTCAACGTCCACTTAGTATAAGTATACAAAAGTGTTTATCAATTATTTTAACAAAAACATAGGTAAAACACTAAATTCACATGAATACACAAAAATTTACAATCCATGCCGTATGCAACAGTTCATGATAATGGTGCAACAGTTCAAGTTCATGGTAAATGGGCATGGATGGCTAATACCGAACTGACCGTCATATATTAGCCCATTACACCGCATGGGAATTAGGTGCCATGCCAGGACATTCCTTATATTGCTCGGCTACATTGAACTGGATGGAAAACACCGACAATTTTAATTTATTATTTTCTTCTTTCTGCCGGGTTTAGCATTTTTGTATTTGTGTGTGACTTTGGGGCTGTGAATCAGAGAAGGGGAAGAGTTTCACTTTTTCGTTTGATCCATGTAAATTTTCTCTACCGCGCCTAAATGGGATTTTTTGAAGTAAAAGTTTACTCCAAAAATCCCGTATCATCTAAGCCCATTACGAAAACTTCGTTACGTTGGTCTGGATACAAACGATTTTCCGGAAGTTTTTCTCAGTGGCTCACTCGGCGGAAGTGAATACTGACACTCCGCCCCTTAATCAACTCTGTCTCGATCCCCAAGTCGTTGGATCTGATTACACCCAAACCAAGTTGTTTGAATTGTTTTAGGCCTATTGGGTATACGAAAGTAAGAATAAATTAATAACAATATATAATTTCTATGAAAAATATTTTACCCCCTAGAATATATTTTTTCGTACTATAAGAAAGCAATATGTTTTTTTCCTACGAATGTAATATATAACGACTTAACCGTGAAACAAAATTTAGGACGGAAACGTTAAACTGACCCTGGCGTCGGATGCCAAAAATAATTTTGGTAACGTGAGCAATACATTTGAATGTTCAATTTTTATGGTCAATATCTGCAACGTAAGTAAAGCGTTAAATCAATGAATGCATGGCCTTAAAAAACTGGGTTAGTAAGAGGGATTGATTACGAGAGGACGGAGAATACCAAATTAAGGGTATAGAGTGGGTGGCGGAATTGAAAGACGCAATACCCGCGTAAAATAAGAAAACATACCTTTTCTAGTTCTCGTCCTGCCTTGCAGTATATTTATAAAGTTATTATTACAATATTTTTTTTATTTATGTGTCTTACCTTCACGATCGATTACACAGACATACATATCACATTATTCTTGAAAATGTTCAGGAAATTTTGCATTCTAGTCCATCAATCACCTAACAATAGGCTTAGAGCAGCCCAGAGAGGCAACAGCGCGTGCATCGTAATTTCCTCGCATCTCAGAATCCCCCACCGCAATCTCAAGAGCAGGACAGCCCTTAGAGGTAAGCCAATTTTAACCGGGACGCACTGAATTATTCGAGGGTCCGGGTCATATATTTTTCATATCCGTGGCGTGAAGCGACATTGGGTATTCACCAGGGCGCGACGGCGGCGGCTGTGGCGGAGGAGCGAGCCACTACCTCATTCTAGATTACTGCCCTCGTTCATTATCTAGCGAGCCTGGGGCAGCGAGCCTACCGCTCGGCGCAGACAGGATTCCTAATCCGTTTATGTATGAACACGGTAGACTGGAGGTGTTCACTAAGTGATTTAATGGTGAATATGTTAGGTTATTTTAAGAGCTACGGATGCTGTGAAGTTTTCGGCAGTGACAGTATTTTAAACCGAGATAAAAATCAGTGAATCTACCTTTAATTTAAAAAATAACAACAGTTTTTCAAAGTTGAAATAGAGCCAGCTAAGTAAATCGGTTACTCTAATTAAGTGAGAATAGTTAACCTAACCATAAGCATTCAATGTTAAAGTATATTTTCATTGTTTTTTTTACTGTTTTCTCTTATTGGTTCCCTAACTGTTTGCAAACTATTTCTAGCTTTAGTATTTTTTCCATTCTTACTTAAATCTTAAATTCAGTGAAAAGGTACTGTTCAATCTGTTAAAATTCCTAAACCTCTTGAAACGGAACAATTGCACGCCTAATTGTTAAGCCATAAGTAGCAGTAATGTTCGATCAAGTATGATAACTGTTTCAAAATTATCTGATCTGTCACACGTGTTATTTTCAAGCAGTAGTTCAAACGGTTAAAATAACTGTTTTGGCTCAGATACTTACCGTAACACATTAATAGTAATAAGAAAGACTGTACCATAAATAACTGAATTTTAACTGTGCAACAACAGTAAATAGTTGCTCATATATATTTTTTCAGCATAGAGAACCCCCTACGGGTATTTCTCCCCACGAATTTTGTAAAATGCGATTGAAGACAAAGATAACATGACGACCTTCTGGGCGGCTTAAAATTGTTTATAGAACTGTACAAGGATGGCTAATACTACACTTTACACAAACCCATGTCAGAAATAGGTCCCATGCCAGAAGTTACCTTTTATCACGGCCAAGTTGAACTGAATGGAGAACACGGACAATCTTCCGACGCAAACATCCTACATTCAGTATGATGGTACCAATCTGTACTAAATTAACTCCATGAGGAATCAGAACTACGGCGCGGACATATGTTTGGGGCCTTGCAACTTAATTCATATCGCAATATAGGATTCCCATTAACCTACGTGGTTACAATTTCCGGGACCTACACTTTCATCTGAAGATCAACACCCAGTTTCGTTGGCTACTGACCCAGAGGAAAGACTGAAAATCGCCTTGCTTGGGCGGTCTTTGAATCCAGTAATTTAACGTTATGCTATTAATGGCTCTACAGTTAATATTCACTTATTTATTTATTTATTTTTCCATAAATCTTTATGTAATTTAAGTATAAATGTAATAATTTGTCAACATGATAACGTCTAATAATTCATCCCAAACTTTAGATATTTTCGATCGAAGCTTTGATGTTTATGAATTTTTACTCACTCTGAGACAACAGTGAATAAAAAATGCCCTGCTAGGAAGCCTCACTAAAAATAGCTTCACTGCATTTTCTAAAAGCACGTGTCTTCAAAAGGCCGATATTTAATTACGGCTGGAGGCCGCTTCCGTTTACACCGGTCCTGTCGGTGTTTTTCTAGTTTGGCCTTGTCCGTCCGCCACCTCACCTTAGCAGGTTCACACAGACGCCGAATTCATTTTTTATTAGGTAGCCTACACTGCACCTTTACTAAAAATACACTCATGCAGTACGTCTATAGAAACATAGGAACGTTGTTTTCCCAGAAGGTTCAAACTTGAATTAACCATTCCTTCCTTCCATTGTTTGTATTGCTTTCCATGCATTTGTTTGTGCGTGGGGGCAAACATGATTTTGTTCCTTAATATTATATAATTTATCGACGCAATTATTGAAAATAGATAATTGATTTGTTTGGGGATCTTTAATTTTTTAAGAAAGCAAACTTTTATAAGTTATTTTGGACTTATTTGACATTTTGGGAAAGTTGCCATGCATCAAATACAAAGGTTGTCTCTAGGTTATCGCTCTAGTAATAAAAGTCCTCTTTATATCCTGCTGTCCTGTTGTTCTTTGTAATATTCGTAACATTATTCCATATTAATGGATTGATTGATTCATTAATTCATGTTTAAATAAAAAACACGATATTTTTTTTCAACTTTCTTTAAGGATTTTCCGACCCATACAATGCTTTTTTTACACAGAACGCAAAAAGTATTGCACTTTAAGGCACGAATTCATCAAAAATATTAAATATAGCCATAGTAGTTGCAGCGAAAACATATTCACAATTTCAGGTTTAATGGTTTTGTTGTAATTGCCGATTAGAAGTTTTACACCGTTAGATGGCGCTGTTAAATACAAATTGTTTTCGCTGCAAGTAATATGACTATATTAAACTTTTATTATGAATTCGTGGCTTAAATAAATTATGGGTCGGAACAGCTTTAAGTTCGTGTTGAAATGGCTCAAACTGCGCGGAAAACTTCAACGTGCCTAGAGAGAATTTGAAACCATGCCTCCGACTTGGTGGACGCTTGCGCCACGGAGCTCGTAAAATACAAAAAGTCAAATGACGCAGGATGCCTACTTAGTTACGGAATATGATACAACATGAAAGAAAAAATATGTAGGGAAGAGCATGTTACTAATATATCCTTTTGATTTATCACTAATGATAAGAATGAAATACGTGCAAATAGAAGCGAAGCACTCACGACGAAATGTTTTATGGTGACTAAACATGCGAATATCTAGAATATCCAAACCTCGATACGGAATGCTAATACTTAGCTAATATATTAACTTTCTCACTGTTGAAATTCATTGGGAGGTCGATTTATTTGGTTCTATGGGGTTTAATTATATACTTAAATAGTGAATTGATTATAGAATACTAAGACGTCGCGCCACTGCGCTACTGAGGTGGACAATGTATTAAAATAATGAAACAGATCAATTGAAAGATATTGCAAAGAAATTATTGCACTTAAGGCGCTAGGACTAGCCAACTGCTCGCGCCATACAAATGCACTTTTTAACAAATGTAATAATATGTAGTGAAACGCTTCAGCAAATCCAAATAGAACTCCAGACTGTTAATGGATTGTTAATATTTTTTTATTCCATCATTTATTTAAATAATAATAAAAATAAAAAAGTTGATTTTTCTCATTAGAAATCTGAAAGTAATTCGATTTCTAGATATAAGCAAAAACAGCATATATGCATAAACAAAAAATTCCATTTGCTTTTAGATTTCTACATTTAGTCAAAAAAGTTCGGAAATGGACACCGTTTCCGCAATGTATTTTGTATAGAAAAAGGAAACATACATTAACGAAAATAGGTCGATTCCTAGACAAGGAATCATATATTGTAAGAATGACACTTATAATCGTCAGACTTAGTTTGTTAACTTGGAGTGCCTCGTATAACTTTGCGATTTGGCTAGTACCAGGGCCTTAAGCCCGATTTTTCCATCCTCAGATAGTACTTATCGGATTGATAGCACAAATAGTCATTGCCGGAGAATTATATCTTCCAGCACAATTATGTGACAAATAATTTTACTAATAAAAATATGGACTTACTATTTTGAATGGATAAGCACAAGTGTAAATAAATCCGTCGAATAGTTTTCTGGCTGTTTATCAGACTATTGAAAAATCATCCCTTAAATAAATACCGATAGTGATCTGTAAGCGCCAGGTAGGTAAGAGCGAATCTACACACGAGTGTATATTGCACTCAAAGCGTTCGGTCGTGCGGAGTCACGCAGCGGACGCGCCGCGCCGCGATGCGGCAACCGATAGCACCTGCGGCGATCAATCACCCGCCGCGTCCGGCGCGCAGTGTGAACCCGCCCTTATCCACATACCCACGGAGCGAAGTGCGCCGTGAGGGCGCTCCATTATTATTAATTGCCGGACTTCGCTCACGACGACAGAGGAAAGCTTTTGTGGCTTCTTTCCTTTACTCTCCGAGCATATTTGCTCTCGGGAGAGTTACAGACTTCTCACCGCTACTGTGCAGCAGCAGGTCTATTCCTGGCATTCAGCAATCAGGAATCAGGAATCCTGAGTCTAGAAAACCGCTTTTGTAGCGGTTTTCAAAGCGATTTTCTTGACGAAAATATTCCGGAGCATAGTTTTTTTAATCAATCAAGGTTTTCCGTAGAAAAACTCGCTATAAAAGCAGTTTTCTAGACTCAGGATTCCTGATTCCTGATTACTGAATGCCAGGAATAGGCCTGCTGGTCTGTTCCTGGCATTCCGTAATCAGGAATCAGGAATCCTGAGTCGCTTTTGTAGTGGTTTTCAAAGCGATTTTCTTGACGAAAAATTTCCGGAACATAGTTTTTTAATTAATCAAGGTTTTCCGTCGAAAAACTCGCTTTGAAAATCGCTATAAAAGCGGTTTTCTAGACTCAGGATTCCTGATTCCTGATTACTGAATGCCAGGAATAGACCTGCAGAATGCTTGTATTCGTACAGCAACACCTATCGCGATTTAGTTCGAAGTTTCCGTTAACTACCAAGCATATATTTTCTGCTTGTTTATCTGTATCCTATTTATCTAGGGCCTAGCTATTCATGTCAATAGTCATTGGTTTAATCCCCACCCCGTTTATGCACCACTTTCTTTCTAATTCTGGGTTGGGTAAGTGGTCACGAATGCGAACTATTCCATGGTTCGGAATCCATTTAAAACGGTAGGTCCCCATTCACTTACTAGGTGGAAGGGTTTGAGCCCGCTTGGGTCGGTACAATAGCATTGAATGAAGAGGCATAAAACATGTCCGTGTTTTTAGCCGTGCTCATAAAAGGATGGCCATGTCCTGGGAATTCCAACGAGAAGGAATATATCATGACGGTGAATGTTGCATAAGCCATCAATCTGCATCTACATAAAAATGAATATTATATATCTGAACTTGTTTTAAGACACTAAACCTGGTTTTCACCGAGTGGTGATTAATTTTATTCGACAAGGTACTTTATTACTAAAGAGTACTGATTATTTATTACTTGTATTGATTTCAAGCTGCTAAGAAAGAACCTTAATTTGTGGCGATTAAGCTAATCAGCAGTAGGTGAAAAAGGCCATAAAAGTGCTTTTAATCAATCTCGCAAGCTGCGTAAGCGTTTTAATGCAACTGTTTGACGTAAGTATCTTTTACTTAGGGTATCTGAATGATTCTGTGTTCTGTGATTTATTTAATGTTTTTTAAAGTATATGCCCTCACAATAAATGCATTTTTTTATTCTTTGGAAGTATTGTTACAAGAAGTTAGATCAGTCTTCCAACGTAGATAGATGGACGATCGATCTTCCGTAGGGGCCTCTTCAATGTTCTGTTGCGTAATTTTCTGATTTTCCGAAAAAAGAAGCGACCATTTTCGTATCAGTGCATTGACTTTACTTTACTTTCACAGGAAAATATTTAAAAGGTCATACATTTTCTGCCGATGGTTTATTTCTTTCCGGCTCAAAGGAGTACGCCCCGCTTCCGTCACCTGTCACGATACACCCAACGATTCGACCCTACATTAAAAATTTCTTATCATTGTACGGCACCACTCTACACGCAGTTGTTTCTGGTCTTCTTTCAAATTGTGCGATAACAACCATCGAGTGCACAGCTACCATACCTTCAGATGTACGTGTACCTTAAATTGTTTGTCTCTCATTTTTAATTAATTATCGTATAGAATCAATATAATATTCGTTAACCGCAGTCGCTGATCTACCTTCGCGTACATCGTCATGGAGATCCACGCCACGTCCAAACTCATAGAACCACTAATACACTGAGACTACGAGCTGAGGCTTCATCACCAAATGCCAATTAAAGTTTCAGGATTCTCTAATTTGACTTACGCCTTAAATCATAGCGCAAAAAAATCCTCGAATCAAATCCATTGAAATGCCAACACACAATTTTCAAGATGATAAGACAAATGAGAATGAGGCAATTTAAAAAGTAAAATGTTCCCAGAAAGTTCTATTTTAAAATTTCGTAGTTGGTTTTTTATTGCTTTCAATATAAGTGGCCAGTTCCATTACCTTTCAATATGCCCCTCGTATTTATTTTTTTTATAAAAGAAGAGATAACAATTGTCCTGAAATTGATTTAGCTACCTCGATCGTAAAACTTACAAGATCATCCATGTATAGAAAAATAACTCTTAGTTGACGCTTAGTGGAATTTCAGTGGCAGGTATAACTCTATTATTATTGGCGCGTTGGTTGTAATTGGGTGGTGGCGGCGCCACGTCGGCGACGGCGAAGGTAGCGAAGCGGTAGGGCGGGCACGGGAAGGCCTATTCTGGGAATTCCGAGTTGATGAATAAGGAGGGTTCTCAGGAGAGGAATTCGCACATGACTCGGTGAATTTGATAAGTATATGTAATTGACCGTGAAGTAAGGACACATGATTTAAAGAAAAATAGCTCTAAAAAGAACTACATTATGAATAGTATTTATTGAACCTACGGTTTTCCGGTGCGCGATCCGACATCCGAATGAGTCCAGTTTTGCAGTAGTTTCTTGAAGTAAGTGATTCTCTTGACAGCTCTTTTTTTAATATAATGTGTTCTTGCTTAACGTCGCTTATGCAATTGTACAAATAATTTTTGTTGCAAAAAGCAACGTGCGTAGTACGAAAAAGTATATTTACTTTGACATTCTGGTAATCTATCGTAGCGCCATACGAAACAAGTGGCTCGAAATGAAATATTTCAATTTCTTTCCGAATTCAGCGCTAACGAATTATTACATTTCCATTTCCTTAAGCGACCTATAGATGCACTAGAAAAGATCGAAATACCTGAACAGGGAGGATCAGGTATTCCGTATGTGAACTAATTAGTGCAAGAATTGGGCTCCAGTGCTAGGGCGGGCGACTGAGCGGTTCCGGGGCGGTCACGTGCGGTGACGTCACATTCTGCCCTCAATCACACGATAACCGAACTTACATAACTGATCGACAACGTTCATAAGCCATGCATTTATTATCGGATCGAGGCAGGTGTTCAGTCCAATTGAACTTTTTGTGAGGAATTCGGATTTATAGTTTTCCAACCATACTTTATATAGGCCTTATAAATAACGTTATCGCTTGAGTAGTGGTGTTTCCTCAGTCAAATTAAGAAACATATTTCTACGTCATATAAGCCTCTAAAGATTTGTACCAAAAAGTTTAAGGCGTATATGTAAGTTAAGTTATCAAAAAAATCAAAATGTACATACGGAGCTCTCAGCTGGTTTATTTAACGTGTAAATTCGTAATTTAAGCAGGCACGAGCCATTGTAAGTGAATTTATCACCTTATTTATAGTCTTAACATATTTTTTTTCTCTGTAACAGGAAATATTTGGTCATTGTTTTTGGTTTAATTCAACAATCTGCTTTTCAATTTCTGCAGGTATCTTAAATGTCTCCCTTCATATTTATATAAACATATAATTTTGTTTTAGTTATACATAACTTGACATGAATGTTAAGCCACACCTTCTCTATTATATTATTATATTACCTACTCTTATATATAACTAGTTCCCATGCCAGGACATTTCTTGTATTGCACGGTAATATTGAACTGGATAGTCAATACGGTCAATTTTTCGATGCCTCTTCGACCATAACTAATTTAATGATTTGGTACCAACCCTGGCGAAATTAAACCTACCACCTGGAAGTGAGGAACCTACAATTTTACGAATACTTTAGTCGTCCTACGACATGTACGGTAAGAAATTCAGTTAGCCCAGTACGTTATTTTTACGCGCCGGAACCCACACAGCTCACATTAATTGAATTGTTAAAAATTAAAAAGAATATAACAGGATACTTTGAAAAAGCTTTTAAGGAAAAAATCGTCAATCTGGATAATTACCTTTGCAAGCGAATCTCAATCACTTTAATTTATTATTAAAATGTATGGCGTGTGTACTTAAAAGAGGTGTCCATGTCTTTCGTGTCAAATTACGCACGCCACCGGTACACCCTAATGGCAACCAGCAGATATACATAATAGAGAGCATTTAATTTGTGAAATGCGGTTAATGGACTGCAGTATGTCCCCCTCCCCGACGCCTCACCGCTCCTCGGTCCCTCCACCCCCGGCGGCACGCGAGCTTTCGCGATGCACGTCACCGCCCGCCGCGGCAGGGACACAGACTTAGCATTAGTGCACTGTGATTACAAGAAGAACGCAGTGTGTGAGTGAGAAGTCAACTCAAGCACTATAACCGTGTATTGGGGAGAGATAGAGCATACTTACCCGTTGCGACGACTTTTCGAAACTCTACAAGTACATAGCGCCCGGGCTCATTAAATGTGAATTGTGTTTTTTTTTTTTGTAAAATCTCCATGATTTCTCTAGTTTTCTTCTAGAGCATTTAATTTCTGAAATGCGGTTAATGGACTGCAGTATGTCCCCCTCCCCGAGGCCCCATCGCTCCTCGGTCCCTCCACCCCCGGCGGCACGCTAGCTTTCGCGATGCACGTCACCGGCCGCCGCGGCATGGACACAGACTTAGCATGAGCGCACTATGCATACAAGAAGAACGCAGTGTGGGAGTGAGAAGTCCACTGAAGCACCATAACCGCGAGTTGGAGAGAGATGGAACGTACCTACCCAATGCAACAACTTTTCGTATCGCTAAAAGTAGACAGTGTCCGTGTCATAAAAATTTAAATGCTAGTTTTCCCCAAAAACATCATGTGATGAATCGAAATTGTTGAATGAGCACAATAACCCAGACAAAAATATATTTTGTTTTATCTTAACTAAGAGATTATACACTGATTCTTTTTTGGTCATATTTTGAAGTAAAACTGAACCATAACTTCAGATCATTATTTCAAAACTGCATTGCGATGCAGGGATGTTTTGACTAAAATAAGAAATTCGGGACATTTTCTCTGAAACAATTTTGGTCTCATCCGTCAGTTGACGCTGTGTCTTCACATTCTAAGGGCCGAGTGCACGATAGGACAAAAAATCAAAATCAACGTCAACTTCACTAAAAGTGACCTGTTTGAACATTTATTAACTCAGCCGTCTCTTCGTGCGATCGAGGCTAAGTCTATGGCCAGGACCGTACAAGCGTTCCTGAACTTAGCGACGTCTTAAATAACTCCTGGGCACGCGACTCGCGGCCTAAAATAGAACAATTAATTTAATTCTCCGCTGCGTCGGCCTCGCTCCGACCGTACGAATGCGGACTTTCAGCCGTTGCAAATTCACATTACAAGATTGGTCGATATTGTGCGTGCGTAAAATCCTTGCAATTTTTTTATTCTCAAATAAAACATTATATTATTCAAGGATTATTCGCGCCGTTCCATCTATTTTTTTTTATTTTTAAAGCATTAGGTGTTATTATCATATCTACGTACATATGTTATTTTTATTATTATGAAGCCACGTTTAGCAGAATAATATACTTACTTACTCATATGTGTTTATTAATGATTTGAGTGCCACCTGAGTTAGGCTATATAGCCTCTCATGCTTGCGGGCATGAGGTGTAGTCTTTTAATTCCCTGGAAATGTTCCCTTCCTTCTGAAACCTTCTGGGAATGTATGCATTTTTACATTACCTTAACAAATCGAGAGACTTAAATAAATAAACAGAGATACATCTACATCTAATCCTTATTATAAATATAATTTGGTATAGGTGCTCGTGGTTTTTTGTTTTGTTTTTTTTTTCTTTTACGTACATATACATTATGTACACAGAATTAATTATTTTAATTTTAAGGATAAGTTAATTCCCCAGACAAAAATGCATTTTTATTATTTAGTTTTTTTTATTGTCAATTAATAAGTTTTTACTTAATTATTGGACGCGATGCCACACGGCCTACTATCATTCTGGATTTCTAGTTTTCGATACAGATTGACCTCCTCCAAGTGTGTCATGCGATATCGTTACACTCTTGTAATACATAAGATTTATATTTAGTTATACGGCAGAATAAGTTAACAGTAAGTTCGTGCATTTAGTGTTGCTTTTGCTATATGTTAAACTGTAAAGTAAATAGTTTACAAAAGGAGCTCAAAAGATTTTTTTGTGATTTTGTTGGCACAGTCTGGGATACAAACGTTAAAAATAATCCATTCTAATATTATAAACGCGAAAGTAACTCTGTCTGTCTGTTGCATTTTTCCGCCTAATGCTTTGAAACAATTTACTTGAATTTCGGTATAGAGATAATCTAGACGTTGGAGAAGGACATGCGCTACATGTTGTGGCAAATATTAGATTCAAAGGGGGGTGAAATTGGGTTCAAAGTTGATAAGATATAATATCCAGAAATATGTAATTCAGCCGGGAATCTGTCCAAAACGACATTAACCCGAGCGGAGCCGTGTACCTCAGCTAGTAATGCATATATTGAAATATCTTTTCGGGCTATCCTTCGCAAAGTTGTCTTTATAAGGTATGCCAGTGACTCGTGTGAGAAGTTCTCGTGTTCGATCCATAATAATTTAAGCTAAGATGGTAAAGAAACGAAATATTTTAATAATTTCACTGCGAGTGGCACTTGTGCCAGTCAAATTTTAATAGTCAATAACAATAAATTAAAGACCAGACAGTAAATTGTTACGAGACTTGCGACACGACTACGCTAAAGTTTTAGAGCTGGTAGTCTTGTTGCCAAATTAAAATTGCCTACGTAGTAAATCTGTATTAAGCCGACTCGCAGTGAAATATCTCTTGTCTGTTTGGGATATAGTGACCAATGTTCAGTGATTCGATTTTACGAGTAAAAGAGCTTGGTACGTACGGCGTTAGTAGCGAACATCGGGTATTAAAGGTAACGTAGCCACTTTTTAGTGATAACAGATACTCTGAGGGTTGCGCGGGCCAGTCAGTTTGCTCACGAATTCTCTCATTCCTGATGCTATCTAACTGAATTGAACAGGTCCCGTAGTCCCAGCTGTCACCTCAATTGGCGTTTACGGCAAACCGATCGACAGGTGTTTTCAAATGTATGGAGACATTTAAGAGCGCGCGCAGTGGGCGTTAAGCGAACTACCATTTGCGAGTCCGAGTTTGATTTGACAGCTTACTCACCGTTGCCATATATACGTCGACGTTACGTTACCACATAATATTACATTACCACAGAATATAAAAAAATGAATGAGTGGTGACAAAATGAAAGGTGACAACTGGGACTAGCAGCTTAGGATGCCATTTAGTTCAACGAACATTTGATGTAGCGCGTCTAGAATTCGTAAGCGAACTGAATGGCCTGCGCTAACGTGAGTGTATTATCACTGAGAACTGGGGGTAACCAGTGTAAAATGTGAGGGAATTCGATCAATTTCTGCACTAATCAGAAGCGTTTATGTCATACCTTCCGCACTGGTACTGGGTAGGATATTTGGCATCCTCTTCTGATTGGTGCAGAATTTATCGTATTCCCTCACATATTACGCCGATTCTGCCCGTGGCTTCTTGTCTGCTATGCGGATGAAATTCGGTCGCCGCTCCCGCCCTCCCTTGCTCGGTGTCGGCGAAGCTGGAGCATTGGGTGGATGCCAAGTGCAGTTAAAGTGGTTAAACTGGACATCGTAATTAAGTCAACGGTGTCCGCGGAGAATTAAAAATAACTAGGCACTTTATTTTATCCTAAAGACGTGTTTGGTGCAGCAGGCCTATTCTGAGAATTCCGCAATCAGGAATCAGGAATCCTGGGTCTAGAAAACCGCATTTCGCTTTTTATAGCGGTTTTCAAAGCGATATTTTAAATGAAAAGATTCCGGAGCATAGTATGTCAATTAATCAAGGTTTTCATCTGAAAAAATCCCTTTGAAAACCTCTGCAAAATCAGTTTTATAGACTAAGGATTCCTGATTCCTAATTGCGGAATCCCGGGAATAGCAGATCGCGTGTTTCTGTGACGTATGTGAAAATGCAGCGATGCATCGTTCACTTTTTTGAGACAGAAAATAAATTAGTTCAAAACCGGTGATAACAAACACGGCGAGTGCGTGTTACTAATTAATTTAGTAAAACCATAAAAGTAGTAGAATTATTTTGATTTTATGAAGCGTTACAAGTGATTTCATGTTTTAACTGCGGGATTCATAGAAATAATCCATTAAGCTACGGCCTAAATGCGAACCACAAATAATAAGTTAACTACGAAGATTAAGTTACTGTTTTTGTAAGTTTTGGTATTTTAAGACATCTGAATACAACTTAAAGCTATGAGTGAAAGTAGCAAAACCTGCTCTCGAAAACTCGCTCTTAGCAAAAAGACGTCAGACTCAGGAGGACGTGTAAATATTTGATCTTGATTTAAAATTCAATTTAGTCTGGATCAACAAATTCTCGTTAACAGCGTCCACTTTCATTTCAATTAAAATTCATTACAGGGGCGATAAAGATATTTTACGGTGCTTGTCGATGGCAGCCATTCTCGCGAGGTTCCCCCCTCCACTCACACTAATATGAAATAACACGGTTATATATATACCATGGCAATAATCTGTGGTGCAGTACTCGTCAGCTCGTTTGGTCAATAATAAATTTTAGCATTTTTATTCAATCCAAATCACATTTCTTTATTTAAAACTTCTATCACACATTTAACAAGGGTAGAAACATAATTAATAAATGTTGATAATCCAAGATACACTGTAACTCCAAAATACTTAAAAAACTCCCGTATCTGCAAAAATACCAGCCAAGTGCGAGTCGGATTTGCACAGTGTTTTCCATACCATCGTAAAAGACTAAACACAAAAAAACATATTTTACAAAAAAACTATATTTTTTTAAATTTTACCTATTTGTTCTATAATAAATTTGAATAACCCTCCTTCTTTCGCAGTCGGGTAAAAAATACGATTCATGAGATACGGCCCTGTAACAGATGGACGGACGGGCGAACAGCGGAGGATTAGTAATTGGCCACAAAACCAACCGAGCGACAAAAAAGGGAATAGTCTATTCAATTTCCAGTATCATGAACCCATAAAAAAATCGAGATTCCGTATCCACGATAAAGTTAAGTTTACACCAGCGGAACCTCCGCCAATAAATAGTTATTATGCCTCCTGAACTATTTGGCTTTCTAAGTAAAACTAAAATGCTTGAGGTTAGATAAATTCCACTACACAAATGGAACGACTATATCGCTCATAACAATCGTCCTTATATCAAGTTACATGGCACACATAACGAGTATTTGCGAGCACGTTGTGAATGCAACAGCCCCATGCCGTGCAACACGTCATGCTAGGAGCGGGCACATGCGGCGAACATGCTCCAGAAAATTGGCGGTATAGCACTCGGGAGAGAGAAGATTGTTCGACCCACCAATAGAACTCCCAGTCACTTCAGATTATTTAAATACCTTTTTTTATGTTAAGCGCGTCATATGGCGTACGCCAGGACCGATTAAGGGGGTGTGTGCTCAAAGTAGATGGCGCGGCAGTTCGTAGTTACTTTTACAACAACCCCCCAAAGATAGGCCTTTACAAACTATAACTGTTTGGGACTTACAGTTTTACGTGGATTGCAAACTATGAAACAGCTCGAATTCGTGACGGAAAGCACTTACCCGACTCTGAAAGAAAAATAATGTGGGTGAATGAATAGGGTGGTTTAAACCCAGACTTCTGGCTTGTATGGCAAGTCCTTGCGCCACTAAGCTATGAACCGCTGTGTGAAAACCAATCTACTAATAAACTTTTCGACATTAAAAGCATGGTGGAGATAGGAATGAAAACGCAGTCGAAATTGTATCATCACTTATTATAAATAAGTATTTTGGAAATAATAATATATTTCATACATTAATCTATTGTTTTAAATCATTTGAAAATTTTATCGGAAACGTTGAGCGAATATTATTTTATATTTTCAATGGCGCCACTTAGAATTCGCTGAATGCATAGTGAACGTTTCGAATCGTCTTAAACGCTTCTTTTTAATGAGTTTCTGTAAATAGCTGAGATCTTATATTTGTTTGATGGCGTTAATTTCATTTACTTGGCAAATAGGACGATAGAATCCTCTGTGAGTACCTGATATTACTATAAAATATGCAGTGGCCTCCATTAAAACGACCATTGGAGTATGTTGAGTGATTCGTAATTGAAAATATAGGTTCTACTTCTCTAATCACCATTGCACACCACTGTATGCCCAAATGATAAATCGTAGAATATGTTAGCAGAAGGCAACTCTAACTCCCACGTGGCTATCGATTAAAGTTTGCCTCACTGGCATAGTGTTGCGGCGGCCAGGGTGGCGGCGGTTGAAGGGCGTTGCCGGCGCGGTAGCGTTTACGGCGGAGCCGTGGCGGAGGGTTGGCGTGTGCCTTGCCGACTCCCACCTCCCTAATTGCGGCGAGAACCTACCGCAGCATGAACTGCACCAAGCCTTATTGTTCCTACTGGCAATATACGATTGCACAATTTGCGAGATGATTTCCCATATTATAGATGAACCTATTATCTTCTGACTTGACATCAATATCTTCTATGATGTGATTAGCCATGGGTAATTTAAGAGTGCGTACAAATAAAAAGGTAGCACTTGTTATTTGTCATTGCAAATCGAGGCCATTATGAAAATCACACTATAAAAAATTACCGTATTAAAATTTAAAAAGTTAAATGAATAAGTTTACATGTTATTTTCGAGAGTAATGCTGACAATGAAATTGTGACATTATTTATTATAACGATTTGTTGTTTTTTGTCATTCACCTGATAACTCCAGATAATAAGCGTCTGTACTGACAACCCCATTAAATTGGCAACTACGTGCGATTTCACATGGCGACCTAAATCAACCAATATCAAAGCGTTGACAGCTTTGACAAATATCACGGTACATAGGTGGCGCTGGCACCGGACGCCATATTTATTGTATTCGTTTCAGCTTCTGATCGCATGGGACCAGAGTAAATAAATCAAAATGAAAGATCTGGTTTTCTGTTCGCTCCACCATTACAACAATGAATAGTACATTAACATGACAGTCAATCGAAAGTCAAACTGAGGCTACGTGAAGATTTAGTAAGTTACGATGGAAGTATGACTGCAGAGCCCTTTCACTAGAGAGACGGTTAAGCTTACAAGTAAAAGGTGTCAGTTGAGTGCTACAGTCGTCCAAAGATACATTTTTGTTCAGATTCATTGATAGCCTAATTTTATTGTTTTTCAACCGAACTTCGTTTTCAAGTTTCGTTTTCCCATTTCTTCACCTCCATGGTTTTCCCATCTTGTTTCGCAATGGGGCGTACCCTGCGCGTCGTCGAGCACTAAGGGGGTGTGTAACGTGCGTCCATGTAGATGGCGCCATAGTTGTTCGTCGCTATTTCTGCTATAACTCCCCAAAAATAGGAAGTCACTAGACATACCTATATTGGTGTGCTCGACTGCGCAGTTATGTAGTTTTTATCTCATGCAGAGCACTTTGTAAACAAGGCTATAATTTGTAGGATAATTATGGGACAAAGTGCAAAAAATTGCTAATTGCAAATGGCTACTTTTTGCACACATCCTCAGAATAATCTCTCTCTCGATTCCAGCTTATTTACCAAATAATGAGCTGTGGTCGAAAAATAGTCTAGAGTTAAGGATTCATAATTTATTTGATGCGTATAGGTGCAATTTTCTTTCGAACTCTCAGATAATGGCGCCATCTAGGTTTCGTTGAAGAACTTTTAGACAACGAGTTGAACACAATTTTACAATGAGTAGTCTTAATAGTGGGGCGGCGCTGACCGAAGCTTTTCAGGAAATTAAGCGGGTTGTGAAGTTCCGCTACAGGTCCGCACGAGGCCCCGGCAGGACGCGCTTCGCCTAACCTCACCTCCCTCGGCGTCCTCCGGACAGCGACTTTTGTAATTTAACAGTCCTTCGAGCCGAATTCATTCGACAATGAATTACTCTAAATTGGCGTTTCAGAACTTCGAATTGAACGTCAAACCCCAGACAAGTTTTTAACACTTATTCCTATAACTTTCGGATATCCGATTTGTATGAAAACACGGAGTCGGCGTAACGGCAAAGTAAACGCATTTACGGCGACCTTGAGTAAACTGTCAGATCAAACTACGACTTGCAAATGTTACGCTCTTCGATTTATTTATGCATCTGAAAACGCTAGTCGATCGGTTTGGGGTTGACGGCAATATAGGGGACAAGTGTCACTAGGGGCTCTGTTGCATTAAACCCTACTGCCAGATGCGGTAAGACCTACCGAAGACCTACGGGGGCTAATGGTCCCCGCCTGGACGTTTTCGGGCGTCCAGCGGGAATGCGTCTTCCTATGCATAACCTAAAGGTTGGTCACCGGGGGGATGTTAAATGGAATCTTAAGAGAACTATTGATTTTTAATAAACCGATTCATATTTTTAAGTATTCATACATTACTCGTACCTTCAATCATCAAATTGTCTACAATTTATTTTTCTTTCTTTTATGATGGCCTTTTTAACCTTGAAATCGGAACACGATTTTGTGATGCCCAATGCAGAAGTGTTGAGCTACATCTGGAATTATTTGAGAGATTAAGTGTTCAATGTAATGCAGTAGGTTCCCTATTATTATATTCTTAAATATTTCTACTTTGTAATTTCAATCCAAACACGGCAAATCTATCACCGTGGCCATTTTAATCAAACCCAACCTAAGTGTGCTATGAGGAGACGTTGCTCCAACTCACTACTGTGATATATCGCTGCTCTGTGAGAACCAAGTGGGTGTAAAGAGGGGGTGAAAAGAGGGTAATGTAATTGCATTTGTGAATACATTCCTCCAGTTCCCCGAGAAAATTGTTATAAAATAGCTAGACAGCCGGATTGAATCACGAAGCCAACGTTGTAACAGAAAATGAAAAGGTTGCAGCGACCTAAATACTTAATTAATTTATAATTTATGGTAGAGAACATTCCACGCCGGTTGAGGAAAATTAAAGCAGAGATTTTTCAGTGTCGTATTTATTCAGTATTCATATTTTAGCGTCATACTTTTCAGCAATTACATAGTTCTTACCAACTGATGTTTGTATTAAAATATGGGCAGAAAATGAGAGCGATTTTCATGTGAAAGACATTTATTGATATGTCATAATATTGATACATTTGAGATTTTGTCACGTTAATAATTTAGAAATAAGTACATATCTATCTGTAACGCAATGTAAGGTGTCAATGTATGTTGTGCTGCCTCAGCTTGCCTTGCGGCTATGCTGCTACGAACTACTAGATTTTCACATGATTTACATATTATTATGTACTTAAGCGGGGCTTACTTACATATTTTGAAGAAAGATAAGATTCAAATACCTTTCTTTAACCCGACGGAGTTGCATCCAATTGTGGTCACGGGAGAACGAAATCAGGAAACAGGAAAAGTACCTGACTATATAGAGAAAAAGTAACCATGTGAGCAATCATAGGCACAATATTATGCAATATTGTGACGGCTAGTACCATCAGAAACTATATATTTGCTTTTTTAAAGGGAGTATGATTTATTTATTCATTTCACATGCAATCTAAAGCTTGGGTGGAAACGGGAGGATCTGTATCAGCAGGCAAAGAAGAATACAGTTGTCATTTTGTATTGGTTTTAATAAAGGGTCTATTGACACAGGAGATGATGAGAAGTATTGATTTAGCCCATAAAGGTCAATCAAGTGATTCGCCATAGATGAAGATTCAGTGACCTAGTGTTCGTAAACACTTTCACAAGTCTTTAGGACAGCAGTCACTAATGGAGTTGTTAATGTGGCGGCGTTTAGCGTTTCTACACGTTTGTGTACACTTAATTTTATTTCAAATTTTCATTATTAAACTAGGTATATACAATCCTCAATCATACTTCACTTAAGAATGCTAAAAATATAAACTTTTTAAATCCAACCTCATACAATACAATCCGTGGATGCACGTTTTTTATAATTCCAAGCTGAGTGATATGACAAAAGCTTTCAGATATATTATTTTAAAAATTAAATTATTTCTCCTGTGGTTTGTATGGAGAGCGTCATTCTCGGATTCTTGCGAGGCTGGATGTAATGAAATTCGATAATATTAAAGCAACCTAATTATTAACATACTTTACTATATTTGCGTACTAACATATTATTATGTAGCATAAAATATCATCACAGAAAATAAATGCAGCGAAATATATTTTTATTAGTAAGACATATTGAAGAAGATTGTATAAAATTTTCGTAAAACCACATTCCGACCACTATCGGTAAAGGTAGCTTTCACGGCAGGAGACCGCAAAACGGCGGTGTCACTAGAAATCGTTATTAGCTGGAGTGGTCTCTTTAGTGCGTAAGCCCACAGTACATTTGTGTTATAAGTCTGACTACCCGGTTATTTTCTGCAAAATTAATTAATCTTTTAAAGAGCACCTCTAAACACAAGGCTATAAATATCGCATCCCAAGCATTTTCATTTTAAAGACGTCATTTTTATTCGTGTGCTTTACCCTCAAATTCAAAGCTTAGATTTTTTTTATAATATGTTTTCTGAACCCGAAGATTAGATGCATGACATTTTAGGGGAGTTTCAAAGTGCTGATCATAATAAAGTTTTCCCCTTGTTTGCACCTTTGGGTTATGGGTCTGAGTACCAGATGATTTCTTTGTTGAGAGTATTTATCACAAAGCGCAAAGTCATATAGGTCGCGCATTGAGAATTTTCCTTTATTAAAATCATGTTTCATAAGTAAACATTATAGTTTATTAAACATTGAAATGGTCATAAAAATATACCCCACGTCCGCAATGTAAGACCATGTGTTTTTTAAATGCTCTGAACAAGCTTAATTCATCATTGCAGAAAATAATCGGATAGTCCGTTGACCAGATTTACCGTGGGCTTACCTACTACTTCCAACTCCACTTTCGCGTCGGGTACAAAGTACCTTGAACGACGCGGAACGCCTCGAAAGGCCTCTATGTGCGCTCGTTCAGCGGACCAGTGCTCGTGCTGAAACGTGCACGAATGTAGCGGTGGCGTGCAACAGAACTGAGCAGAGGGTGCAAATTACAGTGTCACAGTCTGAATATCCTGAAGTATCAGTCCTACATCAAAGCAACTTATGAGAGCAAGCAATTACAGTTCGCGCCGAGCTTGCACGGCGCATATTAGTTTGGCGCGTACTGTGGCAAGCTTATGAAGATTGTTGAAACTCCTGCAAAAGACACACATTATTACTTTTGACGCTATGATTGTACAACTATTATTTACGCAAATCTCACAAAAGGAGAATTTTCGATTTAGCTTATTGTTATGTTTTTAGGTATGTTTATCAGTAATTTCACATGGATCATTTGACCTACGAGTAGTTCTCGCGAATTTCCACTCTCTGAGCAATTTTCATTCTTCATGTAAACAGTTTTTTATGTAAATATACTTTTCAGTACTAAGCAGGTACGTAACTTATTCTAAGGAATGTGATATGCATTTATGTATAATCGACCGTGACTTGCAGTATATTTGTAAAGTAGTTCTTTTTCCAGGGCTCTTTATTTAATGAATGTGTTTGCATTGTTTTTTTTTTACGTTAAGCGCGGCGGTGATGCCCAGTGGCTCCCATGGGCTTTTGAACTTGTACAGGGGCTGCGAAAACCATGAAGGCTGGCCATGAGCTTCTTCACACCATGTTTGAAGGATCCTAGGTTCTACTTTGGGGGAATTACCTCGCCGGAAGTCCAATCCATAATTTACTGATCCTGTAGGTAGATAAAGGATCTAGAGGATCGGTTCGTTTTAATTTTGTGAATGTAGACAGTAAATTCAAGACAAGTTCCGCGTTGAGCGATGGTAGAAAAGGAAAGGTTTCTTGTACTGGCGTTTCCACAGAAAATGTAGTCTGTTCCACTGAGCTGTTACAATAGAACGAAATACTTCATTTCTGCTTTTTACATACAGAGGATAGAAACTAAGAATTGTTTTTTTTTCTTTACAGACTATGGTCATCAGGATGTCGGTCTCGGTACCAGGGCTCCATAGGGCGGCTCAAGTTTCTGCGCCGCCCTTTTTGTATTATCGGTGAGTTATACATGATAGAATATGATATGACATAAACACTGACAGTAATTTAAAGAAGAAGCTTCTCTTTCCAATTCAGTTTCATTTTGCAGTGTTTACAAGATAATAATTCATTCATGTATATTGAAAAACATACACATTCCTTAATCATAATTTAATAATACAGATTGCAATTGTTTGTGTAATAGTGTGCTTACCTAAATCTGTATATTTCATGAATGATCTAAGAAAAATCTTAAAATTAAGTATAATAGTAAAGTATAATCCAGTTAAGTAACGGATGTACATACAAACAGACAGGTGTCGGTAAAAAAACTAATCGTCTTATCACAGAATACCTACGAGCATTTGGGGAGTTCATCAATATATTTACAAACGGCATCATCCTAATCGCTACACATTCTGTATGGCTCCACTTTCTTTCCACTTGCGTTTCCTCAAGAATCCGAAGCTTTTTACATACAGTGTGTTGGGCTATATTATGACGGTATGATATTATCCATCCACGTTCAGTCACATAAAAGATATTTTTAACAAATAATAAATGAATTACATTCTCATCGAACAAATAATCTTGCCCTATATTTATGTAAGTAAATTTCAGTTCACTTGGCCGAATGACACGTCGCATGACAATTATCATGGCACGAAGCGCAAGTAAACGTCAGATTTAATCACTCACTTGCCTGTTAAACCGAAAAGTTAATTTACCATGGTAACCTCCCAGGTCATTCACCTTGCTAGCCCATTGTTGGCCTTAATTCTTCATTCTTGTTCTTGGCCGTAATAAAGGTGCATAGCAAACAGCTAATGTTTAATGGAGGAGCGTCGAGAGATAGGGCGCACCGCCGGAACTAGCCCCCCCCCCCGGGGGATACCCCCCCCCCCCCCCCTTCCCCCCACTTGTAACCTCCCTCTTCCCACCGGAAACGGAACTCACTAGGGGAACACATAACTTATGCTGACTTAATTTTATTGCTTCGTACTTTATTTTTCTAGTGTTTTACAAGTGTGTGCCTCCTGGCCGCAAATATAAACTGGGTTGACATGAGAACATAAGTCACGTGTACATATCGACCTTACTTTAATTAACTTTAATTACCACTTTAATGCTACCCGTTACTTTAATAAATGCACACATTTGTTGCAGGAATTACTGAAGGTGAAATTTTAAACTTTTTATATTGGAAATATTGTTATCTGCTTGCTATACTATATGTGAAACATGTGGTTCTAGACAAGTTTTAGGAATAAAACAATTCATCCATTAATATTTGATTAATTCTTAGGAATATGATATGTATGCATGTATAATCAACCGTAAAGCAAGGACACATTAATGAAATAAAGATCCCTGTAAAAAGATATATTTTACCAATATACAGCAAGGCTTGCCCCTAACCAGCAAAACATACCATTCGTGGGTATTGCGTCTTACAATTTTGGCACCTGTTCTATACCCATAATTTGGAATTACTTTACAGTCCCTCCTCAATCCCTCCTACTTACACGGTCTTGAATATTATAGCTATATGCATTGATTTCATTTACTGCAAAGATTTAACATTCAAACATATTGCCGACCATCATCAAAATCGTATTTGATATCAGACGCTAGAGCCAGTCCTAGGTTGACTTCAGTAAATACACTTTCATGTACTAAGCAGTTACGTCGCTTGTTCAAATGTTAGATGTATATATCTTTAATCGATTTTGAAGCAAGGACACATGTGTTATATCGCAGTATTAGTATTTATATATATATATATATATATATATATTTTGGAAGCAGAAATTAAAATTGAAATCCTCCAACGACAAGCGGCTGTTGATACTACTATGATCATGACCAAATTTATGTGTGGATATTTAGGCGAAATCAATGCAGAAGAAGAAGAATGAAGGAAAAGAACATCTGCTCTTTTTCCCGGGAGGTTCCTGGGCGGGAGCAGATTGTTTCCGGCTGAACATCGTTATAGCCGACGACTCTCAAATAGACGAGATGAAGAAAATTATATATAATATTTAATTTATACATATACAGGTTGTCGTAATAGTCAGCAAATTAAATTTGGGAAATGATTATTGGGATTGAGACAAAAGAAAGTTTAATAACTTTTTGCTGAATATCCTCTAAATAAATAGTTAGACTTTCTATACAAATTAATTCAATAATTTAATGTAAAAATAATGTAATATTCCGTAAGAACGTGGGAACGTTGTATGTACTTGGACATGGATGGCTAATATCATACTGCTATGACATTCGCCTGACTCGCCACAAAGCTACAATGTCGCGTAAAATTAGACTTAAAAAAAATTAAAAAATGTATATCTTTAGAATTTTTTTTTACTTTTGTTTGTCTTGGGAAACCTGAGGATTACGCTTGCGAAATTATTGTACTGGCCGTTACGACATCCTGTTTATTGAAATTTATGTATTAAAAACATAAACAGATTTGTTTTTTTTTAGAAAGGCTGGTCTCTTATTGTGTCACATGGAGAAAACCCATGAGACTGACCGTGAAAAAGGGTTGAAATGTCAGGAACGGGGTGCGGTTCGAGGTAAGACAGGTTCAGAAACTAGAAGTTAAACGCGGCGGCAAAAGCAAGCGGCAATATTTCGGTGTTTACAATGTTCATACTGAAACATTCATCTCATGTCATATGGCCTTAAGTTTTGGGGAAATGCATCCGATGCAAATCGTATATTTTTATTGCAAAAAAGAGCCTTGCGAAATATCTTTACCATGAGAGTCAGGGACTCGTGTAGAAATGTTTTTAAGGAACTTGGGATTATGACACTCGCAAATAAGTATATTTACCAAAATATCATATATGCAAAAAAAAACAATAGAAATGTCTACCCTTAACTCTGATGTGCATGACCATGATACTAGAAATAAGTTTAATATACAATGTACCAAACACAGACGAGCTAAAACTTCAAAAAGCTTTATTCACAATAGTGTTAGATTTTACAACAAATTACCTGTAGAAATTAGAAATTTGCCTCTTAATAAATTAAAAAATAAGATAAAATTAGTGCTACTTAATAAAGAGTATTACAATTTGAACGAGACTCTCTATGATAAAACCCTCTTTAGTGATTTAATATTCTAGGACAAGTACGTAATTGTACAATTTATATTAATTTTATTTTTACATTGACACTACAATGGTAGTATTTTGTATATATTATATTATATTGACTTGACACACTTTATCTGTATCAAAATTGACGAGGGCTCTGTACACCCGACATAGCTGTTAAGTTGACGAAGGCGTTTACAACCGAAATAAATACTCAATATGTATAATGATTATGTGGTTTGTTGTTTCCTCGTAGTCCTTAGTTCTTTGCTCCAGACCGGTTTACCAATGTAAGTTTGGCAGTAGCATTTAGGTATGAAATCATAATTGTGTTATATCATTTATGTGGACAAAAAAAAAAAGACCAAAAAAGAAACAAAAAAACATAAACCAGTGAAGTTTCTTTGCGGGTTCTTCTTCACTGGTTGATCGAATCCGCGGATCAATCAAATTGTGACATGACTTAGTGTAGTTTTACTACCAGAAGTTGAATAAATAAATGAAATGAAATGAAAACAGAATAAAGCTGTGTGTTAAGAGAGTTAACAAACAATTTAGTTACATTTGTTAATTTTATATTTTAACTTAATACCAAAATAATATTTAATCGTCCCATAATTTTTTTTGGTAGTGTGGGAAAACTTGTTAACAAAAAAATTGTTGGGGGTAATCAACGGTAAAGGGAGGCGGGCAATAGGAGGGATGAACACTCGAGTATTTTCACCCTCACAAACCAAATATAGAATCTTTTGCGAGGCAATTTCCTGCCGACAAGTAAGGCGGCAGGGGAATTCAGTTGCACGCATTTATAGATGCTGTAATGTGGCGTTCTGACGCTTCTATTTTTGTTTCCTTTCCATTCTCGCTTCTATCTTCAGGAACAAGGTGTTTTCATAGGTTCATGTTGCGATTCGATTTTATGTAAGCAGCGTGGCTACCCCGGTTGATAGATCATTAATTAATAACATTGGATTTATATCCAAGTTGCACTGATTTGCGGATTCTTAGGAATAAACGTGTGCTTAATTTCTGCTTTTTTATTAAGAGCCTCTATGCATTTATATTGCATGTTTATCCAAAATAATAATAATAAAGTTGGTTACACAGAGGTAAGAAAAGTAACAGTTAAAATAAGAGGTATTTTTCATGAATCTCTGCGGTATGCATTAACAGGCTAAAAATTACATTATGAATAACGTAACGGCGCATAGAACAAAAGAAAGAAATACAAAGGAAACGTCAAACGCATGGAAAAGGTGTTCTGATAGGTAATTTTTAATTCACTCGTGGAAAGGATCGCCAGATGGAAAGTAAATTGGAAGCATGGAAACCCACCTTAAGCACCACTGAAACCTTTCTAATTGAAGCGCGGTGCTGGCCAAAGGCTCTGTTGGCCGAACCTCGATCGCTTGCACTCATTCCGAGCTGATTAGGAACAGCAAAACAACAGCCGTTTGGCTGAAAAATTCAGCGCGTGCGGCACCCAGAGCCGTCCCGAGGATTACCTCGGATGAAACAATTTTCTCGGAAGGTGAATAATAGATGGCGCGAGTGTAGGCCGAGCACATTAGAGCTCTGCAACTTGCCGACCCAGCTCGCAAACTTGCTACGCCGCGCCGCTCCGGGGCATGCTGAACTTTGATATTGCAATTGTCAGGTTCAACAAGTTATAGCTTAGTAGGTATAAGTGCCATCTCCGTGCGCAATGCTGACTACATACGTGTTAAATCCGTTCTGTGTGGAAATTTTAAACGTCAAAGGCAAGCCAAACTTATCTTAAAACACTTTCGAGAACTCTGATTTAGATAGCTTTGAAGATATTTACGTGGATATATTTGTAGATAGGGACCTCGGACTGTCGTTCTTAAAGTGATATCCTTTAGATCATTAGAACCATTCCTTTCATTTATCTGCGATTATTGAAGTAGATAATGTTCTAATTTGTGTTTATTCACAGATTATTATAATCGAAATAGCTAAGCACCCATGATAAATAAAGTTATTTAATTAAAGGCTTGGGAACCTCGGATTCTCGGCGACGACGCAAGATCACGAGAAAATCAATGTACACCAGACAATATAATGCAGTGTTCAAGTCAGTGTTTTCACTCCTGAAACTGGCCAAATAAGTCACTATAGCAATATATAGCCGACATACAAGAGATACTTTGTCTCGTAGCATCGGTTTATCCGCGAAAATAAAATGGAACCCGATAAAGGGGAATGATCTGGTATTAACCTCAATATTTCGACAAACGAAAGACAATGATCAGGGAGCGTTTGTTTAGGGAGTGATCCGCAGGAACACCCAGCGAGGCACGTCTTCGTTGGACTCCACCGAGATTGCACAAGGATAACGGAGATCTCAACAACAGCACAACCAAAACCGTTACTCAGAAAATGCTCGCTTTGCTTAAGTTTAATCGCACTTTTATTTTGCTTTGCAGGAAATTAGCTTTTTCATTACATTGAAATCTTTTCTTTCGCAGTGATTCCCTCGGATCCTTTTAAATATTAAGTTCATTCCTTGTGAGGAGAGTGAGTTTTCAAGCTATTGGATTTGAATAGGATAAAACGCTGAGCGAAGGGTAATGCGGATGTAAAAATGTGCTTACCAACTGAAGATCTTGGACACGTTGTGTCTTGTTTATGGTTGATACCGAAATTATTTAAAGATATACTGCAAAAGTGATTGACTTTTTCCTACTGCAAAATATGTTTATTTTTATAATGCAGGTTGTAGTTTTTTTGACGTGAAAGCAAATAACAGAGAGATTTAAAAACATTAAAAATATATTCACCAGGCTTTGATACGCACAAGACCGTTGATCAATTCATAAATATTTTTAAATATTAGAAATATCCTAAATGTGATTTTGAACGTGTCCAAAGATTCTTATAAATATCACGAAAAATTTAATGAAATTTGAGGCACTATCTATATAATTTTAAATATTTAACTGAGCCATAGATCTTAGTGGCCAAATCACCGTTGACCGTTGGAGTAACAGTGTCCTACACTGGCGGCCGTGGATAGGAAAACGGAGCGGGAAGACTATCCGCCAGTTGGGATGACGACATGAAGTGCGTCGGCGGAAAGCAGTAGTTCCGTACCGCTGAAGGCCGCGAGGACTGGAGAAAAATTGGAGATGCGTATGTCCAGCAGTGGACGCAAACACGCCGACTGACTGACTGTATAACATCTGTCTGAGCAAATATTTAGGGCAACATTAGTCATTGTTCAAATTTATTATTATCATTTGATGGTCACTGCCCCGTATCAGCATATCCAAGAACATTATTGTTTGAGGTATATACTTACAATAGATATTCGTATCCATGAGGTTATAACCTAATACCCAACACCATTAACCTTCATTGCGGGTCACGTCTAGCTCCTCTACGCATGCCGAGGCAATGAACTTTCCTACTCCCTACCAAACAAATATCGATCGGTTGGTTTTGGCACACTACGGAAATAAGTTTCTTGATCGTGGTCATTTATAAGTGCCTTTTATTTAGCTAATATCATACCAAATTATATTGTACCAACCACTGACTGGTTTTTTTATTCCATGTGGTTTGCCTCAGGGATCCAATTTAGGTCCTCTTTAGGATATTGGACAGCGGATCCAGCAATGTGATTTCATAATGTATGCATGTGATCTAAAATTATTCAAAATGATAAAGAATTTGTGAATGTTACGTTACGCAAACGCAATCTCGTACAATAAAATATCAGCATTTAAAACAAATATTAACCGAAATCAACCAGATTGGCGACCTAAAAGTAATTTTGGAAACGATATGAGGGTTCACTTGCGCATTGACCACATCTCTATGCATACCCCAAATATCAGGATTATAGGATTGAACATGAGTAGGTACGTTATCTGCTTTTAACCCACATGTAACTTTAGGTGTGGGTCCGCTGAAAATATTAAGTTGCTTTTTTGGTTCCCAAAAATATCTCGCCTTCATCTTTTTCGGCAAAAAATATTTCGCTCATTCTTGTGTGAAAGTGGACAACACTTTTACCTTTTCTGGAAGCTTATGAAATAATGAAGTTATTTCCATAATGTGTATGACTCATACTTTTTCCAGTAATCCTCTTTGATTTAAATAAATGTTGCATGTTTTTTAAATAAACTGTCATTTATGACCCTTTATTTCTGAGATTGTGTATATTTTGAATTAATTTATTTTTTTGAAGTAGTCTCTCATTCATCAGTTATTTGAAAAATGCTGATAAAATTCCCAGAGTGTAGTAGTTATTTTACAATCATCACTTTTTCATAATATTTACTACTACTCAATACTTAACTACTCAATAATTATTCATTTTAGACCCCCATTTCACGGAGCCGTATTTGTTGCAAATTAACTCCAGAATGACCCCTTAGAAGGAATGTATCGAATTACCAAACATTCCGTATAGAAACGGCATTTTTTCAATATCATTGGTTATAACGAAACAATTCAATTCGAGGTACGCTTTTTGCAGCAAAATGATTAAGGTAACTAATTTATGGACGCTGGCGGGATATTTAATGGCAATTTACGCACTCATAAATTTAATAATTACTTACGAGGCCAAATCTGTTGTATATTTTTATCATTATTGATGATATTTGTAGTGGTAAAGTGGTGTTTTTGAAGTTACATTACTTTAAGGTCTAGATTTAAATAAAATAAGTAAGTATGTTGAACTAAGAAACTGTAAACTCCAAATTTAAAAATAGTGACCGTAAACTTTTGTAAACTTTTTTCTTTGAAATTAATTGGTGAATGAAAATAGTCACACTGAAGGCAGGGGGTGATATGTATGACCAAAAAGTCACACTGCAACACTGGCCGTGCATGTTACAAAGGCGGCTAAGCGATAAAAACAGTTTTAATGCTAATGTGACGTGTATGTATGAAATATGATTGGAAACTGTCTGAAAACGTCACACTGCAGCATTTGACTTGGCATGCATGGCAAAGTAATAAAAATGTTTCGTTTATTTAAACTTTTTTACTAGAATTCGTTTTTCTATTCATCAAAATGAATCCTTCATAAATTGAAATCTTGAAATCCGTCGTACAAATAAAAACCACTTAGAAATACTTTCACTTAAAAATATGTAAAATGTTTGTTTCTGTCGGGTTTCCTACGACACCCGTACGTACTATTTGTTAACCATGTTTCTATTGATATTTTGTTCGTGACTCTCTACGGAAAAAATATTACTTATTAACGAGAAGTTCTAAAAAAAATGTTGTCTTCTGTAGGGGCCCAATAATAATAATAAATGCTTCCGGAAATAACAGAAGTTTTGTGATCTGGAAACTTTTAATATTTTCGAGAAAAATTATCACCGAAAGTCAGAATTAATATAGAAGATATCAAATACATAGCTCTCCTAACTTCAGATCAATACATGTGTATATAATACACAGAATGATGTACTTGTTTTAAGACGCGCATGGGCTGGAAAATAATATAAGTGATAATCAGACATCCTCACAGCATTTTTATAATTCTCTGTTTAAGTCTTTGCGATATATAGGCGAAATGTTCACAGAATTAATTAAAATTTCGTCACTAGTTTCCGTCCCTGAGCGGCGTTAGAAGATTAGCCTGGAACAAAGAGACGGCGGCGCCGATTCGTTACCATCTCTTTGTACAAAGTATGACTGCACTGGAATCTTTACAGCTATACATACATATCTACCATTAGTCGGCAACGAAGGAACGATAGCTTTTAAGCCAGACTGCCAACACTATAGATATATTATGAAAAACCCACCAGCATGCTAAGTAGTTGGGAATATCTTTAATTTAAGTTGGAAAACAAATACTTTTGTTTAAAAAAATTAAAGGTTACAGTAAAGTTACAAACACCCAAATATGGAATATTATTCTGTAGTAATTATCGTTATATCAAACAATATCTTGAATGAAAGGAATTATTCATGACCCAACATTTGATTCGAAGGCAATTTAGTTTTTGTTTTCAAGAGAGGTTTCGCTGATAAATGTATTCGTTAAAAATATCATACTTTTTAAACATGTTTATTTCGCTGTTTGGTGTAATGTCTTTAAATGAAAACATAAAAAAACCATCCTTATACCTTCCACAGCAGATTTACTGAAAATAACAAAACAAAAATTACCTTCACCTAAAAGAGCACTCTTTTGGTTGCAGTGTCGAATGACCTTTCTAGGCGACATTACTTTGTTTCAGTGCAAACACTTTGAAACTAAGCTGGGTTGACTTTAATTGATTTTAATTTATCTATTAACACCTTAAGAGCCTCAAAATCACCTTTTTAATCCAGAAAAGTAACCTGATATTGTACACCATTTGGAAGTAAAGGCAAGCTGCTGTGTATACATATTAGAACGAAGACATCAGCAATACGTCGTATTATAAGTAAAGGTCTGTCTAGGGAGAAAAATCACGGTTAAATGTTTGCACTGAAATTTTGCATTGGGCAATCTGGTCTTACCGGCGAATGACATTTATTTAGCCTAGAACAACAGAGTGGTTATAACAGCAAAATTATTTTCTACCAGAAGTGGTAGAAACGCTGAAATACATTTACTTCGTCGCATGGATGCACCCATACGACGAAAAAAAAATCCGCAGCTACATATTTTCGAATATCACAAACACTTGTTGTATTTATCGAAACGTGAAACACAAAGGGATTAGCTTTCACATTCTCCACAAACTAAGCGCCGTAATATAAATTATGCGGCACAATTCTCGGTCAGCGAACATGAATGTTCAATTAATCACACTCGCGCAAATCTGAACGGCTCAGAATTAATCCTTCCATATATTTATGTGTAGCGATGTAATGAAATTTAATATACAACAACTGTGTAATCCAATCAGATGCTATTGATCTGTGTACACAACGACGAGAGCGCTCACCCCTAGATTGTGTAGACTGTAATGAAACTATACTATACTCCTGTACTTGAATGTTACGGATGTTTGTAGATCCGTAAAATCCAATAACGGAAATACAAACAGAAATTCTACGGACACAACTTTCTCATTTCCGACAAACGTGTCATGAAGCCATGGCTTTGTTTGTGTGTCTTCATAATGTAATGATTACTTAACCTATGATTTTCTATGTTATGATAATTACAAAATTTGGCAATTTGGCTATAGGTTCATTCCTCAATAAAAGGATTAACTAATTTTTAACGATTTCAAACGTAGACCAGCCAAGTGATTTATTTAACCGCAATATACGGTTCGGTTTAACATAATTTTAAAATCTCTAACATCAAATTAAAAAAACCATGTCTATAAGATATTCGTAATTTATAGTCGGATCCATAAAATTAAGTAATTTTATCGACAATCCTTCGCTAAATCTATTGTATAACAATCCGTGGAAACTTTCATAGTCTCATAAATTTTTAAAATACGTTTTTAGACCATTTGTTTTGTTTCCAATGAAATATTTTGATGAAAATCGATTGAAAGTTTAATTTTGAGACTGCCACTAAAATTTGATTTTCTGTATTTTTCCTTAGTTTCCTAACCAAAAATGGCATACGATATTTCTATCTATCGCCTAAAATATGTTACTGTTCCCTCGTTCCATCTCGATGTTGCAACATAAGACAATGGTTGAAATTAAAAAGTTGTCAGTATATTTTTGTATTGAAGCTGAAATTGTTTCCGAGTATTAACAATTATTGTTGCTAACTTAAGATTACCTGAATAATAGGTCCAAGTTTTTTTTATCTTCTTTAGTTGTATTCCTTGTTTAAAAATCTAATCCGTTACCAAGGAAAACAATGATTTTTTTCTTGTGACGCCATCTCAACCCGATTTGTCGATCCATAGTAAGCAGAGCTTGACGACCAAATCTTTACGGCGTGTTCTGCTTTCGTTCGATAAGTAAGGCCAAGCTGTAAACGGAACTATAACACCCGCAATAAAAGGAGACCAAAGACATATCTTACCAGTGTTGGCCTTATACATTTGTATATGTCGCTGCCAAGTGTTTTAATAAGCTGTGCGCCTAGGCCTGGGTTGGAGGATGCTAGGCAAAATGGTTGAATGCAACGTTCAACGAGATGGCTGAGCGTCGATTAAAGCTTTGGTTGAATAAAATTGTTTTAGGTTGGGTTTCATTGAGAATGTTAGGCAACCATTATAACGCACTACTTACTTCTAGATGCCAACATTAAAAAAACAAATGACCCGGCAGCTTTTGGTTCAGCCATTTTCAAAGTATCTTCCAACCAGCTCACCCGGTAAAAGTTAACTTATCTTCTTTTATTCGACAAGCGGTGTTGTGTGTACTCGTAATTGAATGCTTAGGCTTAATGAAAAATGGGTGCTGTTGAATGGCGTATTTATTTGGCCCCGATATACTTATAGAGTGTGTAAACTATTGTCGATCCTTTTTTAAACTTCATAATCTTGTTTGATAGTGAACACATTTTTCATGTTTTTTTTAAGTTTTGAATCGGTGATAATTCCTTTTTCATGTATGGAAAATGTACTATTTTGACGATATTCAAATGCGAAAATCTCGTAAATTACTGGTAAGATTTTAATAAGATTTTCACCGTTAACCAATAAAAAACACGCCAAAATCTCCAAAAGGATCGGCGGTCGTTCACAGCCTGTATTTAAAATGAATTGGTATTACCTATATGCTATTGTTGACAGCTGGAAGTCGTAGGTATTACCAATGGTAGCGATTTTCATCAACTATCCAAATCAATTTGATTTCATTTTGTTCGCTTGGTCCGATTTAGATCTCTTGTAGTCTTTATACTACAAAATTTTGCAGGCCAACCTAAATTACGTTCTCGCAGGCTTTTCGGTATGTTCATATAGGAGGTTCCCTTTAAGATTTTTCTCTTTCCGAGAGCACTTACTGACACTTATTGAACTGTATTTTTTAATGAACAGTGCCGTTTTTGGGCACAATTATAATGTATTTTTTATTTGTAATGACGAGTACCTATATGTAGATGTCAAAGATTTTCAAAGATGACAAGATGCCAACAAGTATTTTTTTCTTAGTTATCAACAAAAGTCAGTCAGTCAAGTCAGTCAGCGTGTTTGCGTCCACTGCTGGACATACGCCTCTCCAATTTTCGGCTTCGGCGGAAAGCAGTGGTTCCGTACCGCTGAAGGCCGGGAGGACTGGAGGAAAATTGGAGATGCGTACAAAAGTACAAGAGTATAGATGAAAAATTAAAAAACATAACGTCAAGTGAACTAAACAATCTAATATAAGTTCAAATACTTTATGAATTTTTCGATCTAAACTTGCATAAAAAATCTATCCACTTTTCAAATTATTCTGGATTTGGCTCTCAGGTGCTTGTTCAGTCAATTGAAAACGCAATTAAATCGTTTCAATACTTAGAAAAGACGTAATAACGAGAAAATATCATACGTACAATAGAGCACAATGACCAAACAAGTTGAGCGTAGACCGTGTCCAAACATTGTCTACTCTTGTTCTCCTTTTGTCAAAAATGATGAGATGGAAGCGACCGACACAGGTCTTTGTACAGCCACACAATGGACTGACTTAATAGCGGCTATTAGGCTAGTATCTGCTCAGCATACTCTGTCACAGCGCTAATTTCGTGACCTCGTTGTGGCTAGTTTTCAAGAAATGGCTTCAAACAATGACATCACGTCGGACCTTTTCACCGGGAATCTCCATTGTTCTAACGAATCGCGAACTTAGCAACAAATAGCGGAAACCTGGAGATATCGTTCGGTTTTGATTGGCATTGGTCAGTTATAATACAAATCGTGTTTTGGCAAAAATCTAGTGCCTCCATAAGATTGTCGTGGAACGCTCTCTTTGTCCATTCGCCAAGGCACAATTTAGCACGCCGACTGCGAATAAAACTAGCGAAATCGTCTTCCGAGCCCTAACATTTCTTTAACCCGAAAAGTTATCTGATCTTAATCCATTTTTTTAATTAAAGGGTGATTTCTAAGTGCGTATGTTTTTATTTTATCTAGACTTTCCAGAGAACTTTAAGTGAGAGTAAAAAGAAGACCTTATTTTCTAAAAAATAAAAACATGCAAACGTTTTGACAATATGTTTTAGAATCCAAAATTTAAAAAACCTAGCAGTAGTTATGTCCTGCAGTATGGGGAATTTAACGACTGTCTTATATACTAGCCGTTACTTTCCACCTATTAATGATGGCCGACAATGGTCGTAATCGGCCGTGAAAAGGCTAACGAACAAACTATATAGTTCTGACGTTACATATAAGCTTTTCGAGAATGTTTACTTATAACCTTGTGATGAACAGGCAAGCTGAACGACTAATGAATAACGCAATCAGACTCTTTTTCACGCAAAAAAGTCGCTCAAAATTCCGTGCAGTTACAGCGGAATCAAATGGATTATGAAGGATGACAAGAGAGCTTATATCCTTGGCAGCTGAGGGCTTTTGAATATATTCCCGTAGACTTCGTACATATTTTGTTGTAAGCTTCACATTTTTTGGACTGCTTTTTTGATAATTCGTTCGCCTCGCGATGGCATGTACTCAATTCTAAATTGTGATGTAAGATTGTTTCAGATAGGTTATAGGTACTAGATAAAAAAACATAATGGCGAGTTTCATTCTTGCTCCAGAAAATATAATATTTGGTCTCATGCCTGCCTAACGTCCTCGTTTCGGTGATAATATTTTAGGCGTACAGAATAAGGAGCGAGATCATTGCGGTATCATCTAGTTGTTGCCTAATCTCAGCAAATCTACCGAAATACCTAGTGGGCTTCGTCGACAAACGGTTGTCTCGCACCATTTTTCGCACCGGTTTTAATATATGTAGTGCCAAAAGTTGTTAAAACATATTTTTTTTGATCATACGTAAAGATAGAACAATACCACATAACATTACTTTATTGCTTACAATAATAAAGTCTAAGCTTTATTGCTTGTTTTGACCTCACTGACAGCTGTCAAATACTGTATATCAATGGGTCGCCTGATCTTGCGATGCAGCAGGTCCTGCGATGGTCGCTGCACGTGTCGCCAGGAAAAACCCACACTTCCACGCAAGTACAAATGTTGCGATCGCATTGCAGATGTCACCACGATCCTCGCGTCGATGGTGGTGCTGGCGATGGGCTCGTCGGGGCAGGTGTGTATCACCAGGAAAAACCCACACTCCCACGCGAGTACAAATGTTGCGATCGCGTTGCAGATGTCACCACGATCATCGCGTCGCCTGTGATGCTGGCGATGGACTCGTGGGGGCAGGTGTGTGTCGCCAGGAAAAACCCACACACCTACGCGAGTACAAATGTTGCGATCACGTTGCAGATGTCACCACGATCCTCGCGTCGCCTGTGATGCTGGCGATGGACTCGTCGGGGCAGGTGTGTGTCGCCAGGAAAAACCCACACACCTACGCGAGTAAAAATGTTGCGATCACGTTGCAGATGTCACCACGATCCTCGCGTCGCCTGTGATGCTGGCGATGGACTCGTCGGGGCAGGTGTGTGTCGCCAGGAAAAACCCACACACCTACGCGAGTACAAATGTTGCGATCACGTTGCAGATGTCACCACGATCCTCGCGTCGCCTGTGATGCTGGCGATGGACTCGTCGGGGCAGGTGTGTGTCGCCAGGAAAAACCCACACACCTACGCGAGTAAAAATGTTGCGATCACGTTGCAGATGTCACCACGATCCTCGCGTCGCCTGTGATGCTGGCGATGGACTCGTCGGGGCAGGTGTGTGTCGCTAGGAAAAATCCACACACCTACGCGAGTACAAATGTTGCGATCACGTTGCAGATGTCACCACGATCCTCGCGTTGCTTGTGGTGCTGGCGATGGGCTCGTCGGGCAGGTGTGTGTCGCCAGGAAAAACCCGCACTCCCACGCGAGTAAAAATGTTGTGATTTCGTTGCAGATGTCACCACGATCCTCGCGTCGCTGGTGGTGCTGGCGATGGGCTCGTCGGGGCAGGTGTTCGCCGCGTCGGCGCTGCGCGGGCTGCGCTTCTTCCAGATCCTGCGCATGGTGCGCATGGACCGGCGCGGCGGCACCTGGAAACTCCTCGGCTCCGTCGTCTACGCACACCGACAGGTGCGTCGACTGTGCACACTTGCTTGATGTTAATATCAAAGTGCTTCAAATACCTAACTACCTAAATATATTTGGTCAGGCTCTTAACTTGGGTCTAACCTATAAGCTCATTACAATTCATTATCTCGCTGAGTTAACGGCAAGTTAGTAATCAAATCTGACGTTTAGTTGTATTTTTCACCAAACTTGCGACGCCTCATTCGGCCGAGTTTACGGAAGTTTAGCATGATATAAAATTCAAATGAACGTCAAACTCAACCCCCTAGTTGTCTATTCACCTGGCGAGTTCATTTACCAGGGTCAGCCCCCAGACACGTTGTGTAGTAATTCAAACAAAAGTTTGTCTCGAAACTTACCTAAGACTTACCTTACTAAAACTTCTGGGTATTTTCATAAAAATAAACCGCGGCTCAGTTTGTTTTTTAACCGACTTCTTTAAGTCAAAGATAGGCCGGATTTCTTAATAATCAATTTAATGAATTAATTATCCAGATTTTGTTATATTTTTAAAACCCTTAAGTACATATTATGCTACTTAATTGTTCTCTTGAACTACCCGGTCGCCAAATTGTTAGAATGTTCACTATCCAAAAGCTTCCATAAATTCTACGTTACGAAACAAGAGGAATGTATCCTCTATAGCATCGCCCTGGTTTCTTGTCTTGTCGGAACGAAATCGTCACTAAAACGGACATTGCGATCCTCGCGAACTCGGAATTGGTAATTTTGCGAGCGCGATAGTGGTGCTATTCTTCGAATTTATTCTTTTGGTTACCAGCATGAATCCATAAACAAAATGTCAATTTATTAAAATGGAGTAAAATATGCAGTCGGAAACAGCTTATAAATAAATATATAATAGGTGCTTATATGTTTGTTTTTGATCAGTAAGAGATCCCCGAATTTGAAGACTGTTCAAGTCTAGGGTATCTTTCTGTGTTATAATAATAATAATATAGTTTTATATCAGTTAAATTGATACCTATAGCTGTACACAAATAACATACATATATTGTCAATTATTTAAAATCCGTCAGTTATTATACAATATTAAAATAAATCGCTCACTTCCTGTGAACTTCGCGGAACAGGCATGAAATGCTGGGTGCATTCGAAACCTGCTGTTGTTGACACCAAAAAATAGTACCCAACCGATTCTGTAGATCATTTATCTACGGAATCGGTAAACCGCCAAATGATTATCTCTCGAGGTAATTCTCACAAAATACAACCGGGGGTCCTTCAAACATGGTTTGCGCAGCCCCCGTGAAAGTTCGAAAGCCCATGGGCGTCGTCGGCCACTTCTTAGGTGAGGGTCTGGAATTTACACAAATTTAAGAAAATTATAACAAAGTTTATCTGCACGATTTCTCAGTTGCTATATTATGTTATATCTAATGTTAAATCCAAATATCCCTGTTCTCCAAACTGTAATTTTATCTGAAGTTCGCTCTTAGGAATTCGTAAGTGGTTTCTCCTAAGTAACTAATAAGTAAGATCTCCCTCCCGGAGTGAGCTGCAAAGATCCAAATCGACAGGCCACGAACAAACAGTTTACCACGGAGTTTGTTGTAATTTGAGTACAGATAAAAAAAACAAAGACGAAAATGATGAAAACCTAAGAGTAAAATAAATATATCTAAAATAGTAAATCTAAAACCTCCCGGCCCGAGTACCCAAAACTTCGCAACGATTTTGAGGGCCGTCCCTTTACTGAAACTTGCTACGCATTGCAGTTGGATTGAAGTCCCTAGTCTACTTTCTACGCTAATGCGAATGTGAATCGACACGAAATGAAATGTTGTTAGCAAAAACGTGAAAGCCCGATTAATTTTGTTACTCAAATTGTGCAGGTTTACGAAATTCATAGTTTTTGTCTTTGGTATAATAGTTTTATTATTTAATATCTGGTGCCACCGCGTCTTTTGAAACCAGTTTAGCAAAAGTGAAATTCAAACTGAATCAGACTTGGGCCTTCAGTCCAGTTTTGACGTACCTATGATGGTATTGTGTGCGTCGCAAGTAGCAATATTTCGGTGCTCGCCTAGAATTCGTACTCGTGGCGCGAAAACGAGAGGCATATAGATGTAGATGAGTTTTTTTTGTGAGAACTTTTCGTATTCGCTTCACGAGTAGCCCCATGGTATTTCTCGCTTAGGTGTAAAGTGCCTTCCCCGGAAGCGAAGCTAACAAGCCGACATCCGCCGCTCAGTTGGCGCGATTAGGCAAATAGGATGTCTCAGCGGGCAATGTGACCGGAAATTTGCGTAGAGTGACCGCCTTCCACTCTGCGACACTCGCCTGGGAAGAAACCAGGCTAATGTGCGTGCACACTTACTATACATATTTTATATTTGCATACAGAATGAGTTAAATATATATTTGGTGGGATAAACTGCCTTATTTATCGCAGATTAACAATAAAACGAGTGGTACCTAACGCCATATGAAAAGAACAAATATAGATATAGATATTTTCGAGCTCTACATGGTTAAAAATACACTTTATTGTAACGGTTAGACACACTAGCTTACCATTGCCAGGGAGCTGGCAAGCATTACCATTTAGCATATGCCCTGCATATCCGCAGCATTTGTCCTAATTCATTTTCGTCAATTTATGTTTTTTCTCGTTGCTAACATTGACCTTATACTAAGGGAAATAATAAGCAAATCTCTATTTTCTATGGCTCTAGCGTTCATGCACCAATTTATTTATCTTTCTGAGTTGACTTATCATCCAGTTGGTTTATGCTGGTATTTATATTACCGAGCGTTTTTCAACTATTCTACACGTGAATACCTGTGTGATTTGCATGTCAGTCAGTCAGCGTGTTTGCGTCCACTGCTGGACATACGCCTCTCCAATCCTTCTCCAGTCCTCCCGGCCCTCAGCGGTACGGAACCACTGCTTTCCGCCGACGCACTTGATGTCGTCTTCCCACCTGGCGGGTGGTCTTTCCACACTCCGTTTGCCTGTCCACGGCCGCCAGTGTAGGACACGGTTACTCCAACGGTCGTCGTCTCTTCGGCTGACGTGACCAGCCCACTGCCATTTTAGCTTAGCCACCCGGTGTCCAATATCGACTACTTTGGTACGTCGGCGGATTGCCTCGTTACGCACTATATCCCGTAGCGATATTCCCAGCATGGCTCGCTCCATTGCTCGCTGGGCAACTTTCAGCCTTTGGACAACGGCGACCGTCAGAGTCCACGTTTCACACCCGTACGTCATAACCGGGAGGACGCACTGGTCATATATTCGGGTCTTTAAATTTTGCGGAAGGTCAGACCTCAGAGCGAACTTAAGTTTTCCGAAGGCAGCCCAACCCAGTTGAATCCGTCTCTCAACCTCCCTGGACAATCCTTGTCTACCAAGCCGCAGGATTTGACCGAGATATACGTACTCTTCAACCTGTTCGATCACTTCTCCGTCGATAACGATTTGTCCTCCCGTCATACCGGGAAAATAACCTCGATTTGCATGTGGCTTTTTTAAATAATGTAAATCATGTTACAATCATAAGTAGCAATCAATTCACGTTTCCAAGATTACATAATCAAATTGATTTGATCGCATTCATTTGTTATATTAAAAGGAAAAGAAAAAACCGGCCATGAGCCAGTCGAACTCGCACATGAAGGGTTCCACTTATCACAAAAAAAAAACGTTTTTGTATGGCCACCCCTTTAATTTTTATTATTTTTTTATTTTACTAATTTGTTTGATAGCGGCAAAATTAAATACACACTCTGTGAACATTTCATCTATTACGGTCCATGAGATAAAGCTCTGTGACAGACGGACGGACGGACAGCGGAGGCTTATTAATTGGGTTCCGTTGGCACCCTTTGGGTACGGAAACCTAAAAACGAACAGAGAGAAAGTTATTAATTTGATTCATTGCTACTAATTTATAAGACATTACCTTTAGCTTATTAATTTTAGGTTATCCAACGAAATCTACATCACCTTTGGATTCGATGTCATCGAGAACTCGATGGTTCGAATGTAATCCAAAGGTCTCAGGTCCTATTTCCGACGAATTTCCAGACCAACAACAATTTTCTGATTATTTTCAAAATCTTATTACAATGCTTCAATATGGATGTCGTTGGATAACCTCAAATCATATTCGAATCAACCGAATAAAATGAATTAAAACTTTTTTTAGGAGCTGATAACGACTCTGTACATCGGCTTCCTGGGGCTGATATTCGCATCGTTCCTGGTGTACCTGGCAGAGAAGGACGTCAGCGGCAGCAAGTTCAACAACTTCGCGCAGGCGCTGTGGTGGGGCGTGGTGAGTACCGCGTTACTTTTTTTTATGAAAAACCGGTATGGGTGGCTGTGTTGAAAACCAAAGGTGCTTAGAAAAGCCAAAAAAAACCACGCTCAGCGAGGCGCCATGTTAGCGGATTTGCGGACTATGGCTGAGCTATCGAGCTTATTCAAACGCTTGAAGACTCCCAGGTTATAGGTATAAGGAAATGCATCCGCCGGTAGACAGTTCCATATCCTGACGGTGCGGAAGAGAAATGAGTATGAGAAACGGTTCGTTCTCAAAAGCCTAATCTTAACTACAAGGTGGTGCTCTGATTCTCTGCGGAACTGCTGTGGGAACTGATAACGACGCTGTGCATCGCCTTTCATAGGCTCATCCGTCCGTCTCGTTGGACAGTTTATACCAGCGGGTAAGGAAGGAAGAGAATGGAAACCGAAACACGTCTGAAACAGGGCGGCATAGCCACTTATACATACAATATCGGTAGCACCGGTGAGTCAGTCCGCTTGCGAATTCGCTTACTACTGATGTTCTCGAGTTCTAAAGACACGTAAGAATGAGAACATTAATTAATGAAAACAGGACTCTATATATTGTTCTATGCGACCTGGCATAGATGACCACACAACTACCGTTATGATATCAGCCCAATACACCACATTCCCGAAGGAAAATTAAACTATTAAACTGGATGGAAAACACGGACAATTTTCATTGCCGCTTAAACCATCTTTTCATCCAGTGTGATGGTAAAAACCGGGGCGGGCTTAAACCCTAACACCTAGTGCGGGAAGGGGACCTACAGTTTTACATGGATTCCGAACCATGGAGCAGCTCGCATTCGTGACGAAATGCACTTATGTAACTCAGAATGAGAAAGAAAGTGACGTATGAACGGGGCGAGGATTTGAACATAGACCTCTGGTATGCTAGTCTAGTCCCCGCGCTACTAGGCTACGAGCCGCTCAAAGCATTTAGTGCAAAGGAAATACGTCGTTGCGCGTGCCGAATTCGTAAGCGAGCTAACTACACTCAGTGCATTTCCACTAACTCGTGGCTACGCTGCCGCCATTCGAAGGAGTTTCGATCACGACTCCGGTCCTTCCTTCCTCGCTGCCTAAAACTCACCCATAGCCCGGAGTACCTCAGCCACCTATAGTGTCTATGTATGTAGATGTGCTTAGTATGGCCTACAGGTAGATGCTACATTGACGCCTAGCATGGTCCATAGGTAGGGTTGACGCTATTCTGTGGAACCTGCATCCTTTATTTCTAAATATTCATGCGTTGGATCAAATCTCCTATTTTGTGTGAAGCCTTTTTTACCTTCAAGTAATAACTTCAGGGGCAGCTAGCGCGCTCGAGAATTATTTTAAAATAGATACTAGTGAAATAGCACAATATACTTATGTGTTTTTCATACTTTTTTTTTAATGCAACCTGACATGGATCTGGTACGCTAGGCCACTCCCCGCGCCACTAGGCTACTAGCCGCGCAACAAATTTAAATTATACGGAAATGCATACTCGCATCTTGATAATGTAATTTCCAATTTAGATTTTCCTTGCCATCCACATGGTTCCGGAATATCAGGAACGATAGAAAGGAAGGGGCAAAAAAGGCGATGACTCGTCCTTCGCACTGATCGGGGTAAATTTTAAACAAGATCATTTGCATATTTGTGAAAAGGGTCGTAGCTTGCAGATGTCTGGCAAAAGTTCCCTTTGCGAAGCTTCGGACATTCCACTAGAGTCGCATTTGTTAACAAGAAGGAGGAACCGTGTGGCCTAGTGTAGGCCTCCGGTAAAATTTGCTGATTATGTACATTCGCTGTCTTTTGAAACAACCAACCTATTTAATTGAAATATTTTATTCAAGTGTTTGCCACGTACCTACATTATTTTACCATTAAAGAACGTAAACTGTTTAAGGGAATCGTCTCGAAAATGCCAAATAAAAATAGGCTCATGGAATTATTCTGTCTTTCTGTCTGCCACATTCAGTAATGTCCAAATATAGACAATCATCGGTTTCAATGAGATCTTTACTTATAATTTATTATTACTTCGAGTTTTTTATTTAAAATAGTGTTATGATACTTTTGAGATTACCGCGGTCGTGGAACATGTTTGAAATCTTACGGCTTTTACGTGGTCGTAGATAGGTCTGCGACCACGGCGAGCCTAGCTGTCAGTCGGCTGCTGCGTACGGACCATAGACTAAAATGTATAGGGGGGCGGACGTAGCGGCTGCCTCCTTGACAATCAGCTCGAATCGTCGGACAATGTCTCTTCCCGCCGCGTGAAAAGCCATAAGATTAAAAAATTAGTGTTTCACATTTTACACAGTTTTTCTTAATTTAGTAAAATTAAAACAAACATTGACATTAATACGAAATTACTCCAAAGGTTTTGCATTGAGTAGTTTCTAGAAACATACTTCAGTTGCGATTTGTCTATTGAGTTGTTCATAAAAAAGTAAAATTTATGGAAATCATAAATAGGGTTCCGTTTGCATCCTTTGGGTACGGAACAATAAAAATGCGCCATTTTAAAGGTGTAAAAAAAACAAAAAAACTGAAATTATAAACATGTTATGTAATTGACCGTTTGTAATACACGTAATAATCACACATAATTGTCTGTAATCCAAACTAGCGGGAACAAACCAGAAACATGCAAAAAAATTCATTGAAATCGTTAGGATGATTTCGGAGATTAGCGTGTACTAACATAATGACACGTGAATGTCTATATCTTTGATGCACTAATCTTAATGTAATTAAGATTAGTGCCTCAAAATAAATTCCTTTTTTGTGTTAATCTTACAAGAAACTTTGTATGGACCGGACTTGTTTGGACCGTTATGGAAGCTAATAAATAAAAAGGTAATCCCCCTTTAGTAAATTTGTTAAATAGTAAATTTACTCACCGGTGAACAGGCAGGTGAGTGATTAAATCTGACATTTAGTTGCATTTCGTACCATGCTAACTGGTACATTTAAGTTCAATTGACTGAACAACACGTCGTTTGAGAGTTACAGGGCAATGATAGTTGACGGCTGAGGGCCGGGCGGACTGGAGAAAAATTTGAGAGGCGTATCCAGCAGTGGATGCAAACACGCTGACTGACTGACTGACTGACAGTCAGATTTAACCACTCACTTGCCTGTTCATCCAACGAGTTAATTAATCATCTCATTTGAATATGTAGCAACGGTCGATCAGTGTGCCTTCTTATAAAATTTGGATAAACACCAATAGCTTTGCATAAATAGCGTTGCGAAAAGGCTTCCAAAAACCTATGATCACAATATTTGCAAAATGGCGTGAACTCCATGGATTTTTGTTTTCATGAATTGCTGCCTGAAGAACTAACGATCGCTTTTCGATTGACATTAATTGATAAATCTCTACCCTTTGCCGGGCGAGGCCCGATACCATATATTATTAAGGCAGTGCACAGCTGCAGTGGGCCGAGTGTCACTTAGGTGCACTTTGTTTGGAGTAACACTGTGCTTCGCTTGAATATTGAATTTCTGGAAAGGTCGATAAATTGTGTGGCAAATCCTACACTGCGCAGTGCGGCCCGCTGCCTGGGTAACGGCAATAAAGGATGAATCAGTATTAACCATACCCAGCAGCCGGGGGAGAAGAATTATGCACCCTATATATTTTTATTATATACGAGCTGAGGTCCCCGGCTCGGCCCGGGTCTAATTCATTTTGAATATTATTTTATGTGAGAACTGCGCTACCTCCGGAAGGTGGTCCAATTGTGAGCCTAAGCCATCCAGGGACCCACTCAAACACACACAAAAAAATATCATCAAAATCGGTCCAGCCGTTTAGGAGAAGTTCAGTGATGCACAGAAGAATAAGACAAGTGGCTCTGTGAGCTGTAGACCTCGCGAGTCTATATTTTTGAACAATGGACATTTTTTAGAACATTTCAAAATTTTGATTAATTTTGAATTTATATGTATTTATATCGAACCTGCTTGCAAAAGTTCAAGAGCATCGGTTGAGAAATGCGACCTGTAGAGAATAACAGTTTTTTTTTCAAAATGACTCCGCTATTTTGAAAAATATAAAAAACTGGCTCGATTAAAATAATCTATATAAATATAGAACCTACTAACAAAATTTCACGAGAATCGGTTTAGAAATAATGCCTGTAGAGGAAAACAATCAGACATACAAAAGTATTTTTGTCCAATCTTGAAACGGAGACCTTCCGTACGCACGGTCAATAAAGAAGATTATAATTGCTAGGTAAGGGAGATGTTTGAAGATGTGCGCTCGACATTTCACAGCTGTTTAAATTTTTTTTTACTAAACAAAATGTTGTCCCTGTAGCATTATTATATTTATTGATTTCATCTCCAACCCCATCTCCAGAAATGAATAAATTCAGTTCTCACTTATCGCGTGTTATGTACGTAAGCAAAGTTTACATTGTTGAGTTGACCAAATCGTTGTCATAGTTTCAAAATAGCGGGGAAATATTTGGCTAGAACGCTTGAAGAAATTATTTTACTAAACTATCCAGAGACTTACACGAATAAAAAACATTTCCTTTTAATTTTAAACACAAATCGAAAATCAATTATAATTGAACACATTTTACGCTCGGAACAACCGTTGGGCCATGTATGTAAGTTTAGACGGCTTAGGGCTGATTTTTCAATAGTCAGATAAACAGCCGGATAACTGTCCATCAGATAAAGTAAGTCCATATGTTTATTAGTAAAATTATAGTCCGATTATTGTGATAGAAAATATAATTCTCCGGCAATCACTATCCGTCTTTTGAAAAACGTGAATGTATATTATCAGTCCGATAAGTACTTTCTGAGGATTGAAAAATCACTCCTTAGGGTAGCTCACAACATAACACACCGGTATTTAACTACACGTGCTGCATGTTGGCACGAGCAACGGATTTAGTGCGCACTTTATTAATAATGTTGCCGCGCAGGCCGAAGACACGTTTTATGGCCCACCGCGCCGGCCGGCCTGGCGCGCGCCGCGGCCGGCCTCCGCCCAGCTCGGGAAATAATAACCTCGGGGTTAGGGGAATATCTATACCCAGAAGCATTAAGTTAAGTAACCGATATATCAACGCTCTTACATATATTTAAGTCGTATAGAAAGGATTATGTGAATCTTTACGTGCATAAATATCATGGCAAACTCACATCCACCAAATTAAGAACAGAAGTTGTGAGCAACTGAACGGGACTACGAAGATGAAGGGTTATGTAAATCTACACATTACTAAATCCGTTACTTTGAATGTCAAACTGTTTTCATGTAAATGTATTTTATTGATATGCAATTTTTAAATAAAATTAATTTTGGCATATGTAAACACATTACGACGTTAACCTACTAGAACATGCTTAAATACATCTCGAGTTACCAAGACGTAAACCTAGTTGCAAAATTTCCCTAGGGTCCCTTTCTGTGAAAGTAGTAACTTACCTCATGCTGATGGTTATGAAAATTCACAAGTGGATTATATATTTAAGTGCTTGTTGCAAATGGTGCCCTAAATTTATACCGGAATACTTGAAATGGTATCTTGCGTGTGCTTACCTTTCTGACAGAGATTCCATATGAGCCATGCATGTTCATTACTGAAAAAAACTGGAAAAACGGCCCTAATAGCTTAATCGCCACATATTAAGGGCCTTTCTTAGCAGCTTGCAATCAATTCCAGAACAAGATAATCAGCACTTTAGTATTAAAATAAATCAGCACTTGGTGAAAACAAGGCTAAGCCTGGTTTGCTAATTATCTTGTACTATTGTATATTTATTGCAAGCTGCTAAGAAAGGCCCTTAATATGTGGCGATAAGGCTAATCAGACATAAAGCCTTGGTTTTCACCAAGTGTTGATTTATTTTAATCGATACTTAAAGGGCCTTTATTACTAAAGTGCTGATTATCTTGTACTGGTATTGGTTGCAAGCTGCTAAGAAAGGCCCTTAATATGTGGCGATTAAGACCATCAGCTGTAGGTGAAAAGGGGCCTAAGCCTATTTAAATTGAGACTTTCATTACTGAAATGATGAGTAGAAAACAGAAGCAAAATCAAGTTATAGTATATGGTACCTGCTAGCGGCTTTGGATTAAATTCAGCGCCGTGCCTTGTGTGCGGTGTCGACCCAAAGGTATCCGACACTCTTAAATCACTGCAGCTTAGAAGCGACGTAGGTTCGCTGTGTGTATTGTTTCTTTAGTGTTCAGTATGGATAGTCGGAGTTTTCACCTAAATTGGCGTTTACTGTACTACGGTATACGAAGTTACATAAAAACGTCAACCATAAATACGTTTTATCACGTATTCTGTGATTTCACTTCTTCAACCTGTCAAAATCAAACACGGACTAACGATTTGTAAGAAAAATCGGAGTCGGCGTAAACGGAAACGTTGACGTATATGCGGCGACGATGCGTAAGCTGTCAAATGTTAGTTCGTGCGCTCGTCAACTCTCCATATCAAAAATGTAAGAGCATGGGCAAAAAGTGATAAGATCGCTCGTACACCTTACACAATCATAAATTGTGGATACGCTTGCTGCCTGCATGTATATAAATTAAAATATTATCAATAATTGAGCAATAAAACAATTTTAAAATTAGAATTAAAATAAATTACAATTCCATAAAATTGAAAAGTATTCACAAAGTAGTAAAATTAATGCGAATGCGAGCTGTACCATGGTTTGGAAGCCTTGTAAAGCTATAAGTTCCCTTCCCCAACTAGGTGGTATGGTTAAGCCAGCCCGGGTTGGCACCACCGCGTTGGATGTCACTATGGTTGAAGCGGTAATGAAAAAATATCAGTGTTTTCCATCTAGTTCAGTGTAGCCGTTTCTAATAAAGGGAAGGTCTTGGCATGGCAACTAATTCCTTCGGGAATGTAGTGTATTGGACTAATATCATAATAAGAGCACCTCCAGCCTCACGGCGAAAAGTCTCGCCGAGACTAGAGACGAGTCCGACATCTCTCCTACACTCACACGATGTAACCTCGTAAATGTAAAAATCTAAAACAAAATAAAGAGAAGAAAAATACGCAAACAATGGTTATATTTCTGCCTCAACTTTGTTGAAAGTTTTGTCCTTACAGTGACGGTGCTTAGCATCCCACAAAATGGGCTCACAAATTGAAACAGTTCAACGAACATTAACACTGATTCCTTAGGCCACATGTTGGCCGATGCAATGAACGTACGTCAAACGTAAGCAAGAAATTAAAAGACGTGCATTCAACTCCGCAACTCGCATTGCAATGAGACCGAGAATGTGGAAGGTTTCTCTTTTTTCGTCCGATATGACCCTTGAAAGCGGGCACAAAAACCAACATTGTTCGGAGAACGCGAGAACGAGACGCCGAGAAACTGTCCACTTTCACGCTTCTCGGGTGGTCTCGGGCTTTCTCGTCGTGGGTCTAGAGGCCCTACAACAGTTGCCAAGTATCATGCAAACTTGTTAAATCTTACGGAAATAAATAGTATAAATAGACTAACCTAACTTAAAATAACCCAACCCAAATTAATCTAGTTTAGGTTGGACTTAATTTAACCCAGTCAGCAAATACGATACTCATTTTACGTGATTAACAGTTTTCCAGGACACTTGTAAATTTACGGCCATTCGCTGCTAAATATATTGTCACCCAAATTCATATCGTGCATTGTATGTATGCATGAATGCAATGTAAAAGACTGTATCATCTAAGTGGACTTCAGAGGATGGCCATCATACAGGTGGGTTTGCTGTTACTATATTATTGGTGACGGGGTACAGGGTGAAATTGTTTGGTTAAAGGGGTAAGGTGTATATTTACACACACAAAATACAATCGTCCTTCCATCATAACTAAATAATTGATAGTACAGTAATGTAATTTCCTTATTACATAAAACGAAATAATTAATTTATTAATTAATCCATTTATTCATTCATAACGCGTTAATTTGTAATAGTGACGGGACGGCATACTGACCGAGATACTGACTAGTGGGGTCCTACGAATTGCCTCTTGGTTGTGAGTTAGCATATTTGTTTATGAGTTGGTTCCCTGTTCATTTGCTAAAGATGTTGGATTTTGCACCATTGTGCGTGTTTGAAGGTTTTGTTAAGTATGGGCGCGAGACTCAAGTGTGACACGCATGTCCAAAAAGTGCATTAGAAATTGTTTCCTTGAAATATTTCGGAGTTCGTATACCGAACTACATAGAATTGTCGACTCAATAATAAGAAAACAAGGAAGAGAAGATGTGTTAAGATGGTTGGGGCAAATAGAGCAAATGGGTGACGGACGAATAACGAAACACATTTACAGAACCGGGGGCAACGGTCGTGCCCGAACAGTCTGTTCCAACATTAGATATGTACGCCACAGAATAATATTTTGGGGTAATGGTGCAACCATAGATGAGATTTAAAATAAAATATATGTATTAGGCTAATTTGCTAAGCTCAACCTTTGGATAGTTGTAATCAGCTCTTGACAGCTGCTTGTATTATTTAAAAAAACTGGAACATTTCAGAACAGCAGGTGACATGCATAAATATAATTCTAGGAGAAAATATAACCTATATGCAACTAAACCACACACAACATTCGACATAAAAAACTGTACATATCGATACAACATTTTAATCACATACCTTATGAAATCAGAAATTAAGGTCTAAATGAATTTAAAAAAAAACTGTGAATAGTTAGTACATTTTTTTTTCTATAAAGTTTGTTAATTTATAACAATAATGATGTGAAACAATATGAATATTTAACGGGTCTCTTTTAGGTATTTCTAAATTCGATTACTTTTATTCACAATGTTAAGCGAGGTTAATTTAGTTATAGCATTGCTCTCTTAGCCCCGGTTGCACGACGCCTCGTAAAATGTTATCCGTTACTGATTACATTTGACGATGATGTGACGGCTAATCGCCCATCATATGAAATTGAGTTGCACGTAACAAATTTTCGTCAACGTTAGCTTGCCAGTCGTTAGACCACAAATAGTCCCTCGAAACAATCGGCAAAAATTTTTGCTGTATGGCAACTCTCAGCACCGCCTGAGCTGACATAGTACTGTCCTTCTTCCACAGTATATTGTCAGAAAGAGACAGACACAATTGCAGCACTATCTAGCGTCAATCATTCGTACTAACAAACCAAACAGTTGCTCTTGGAGCCGCGGGGTGGCGCTACTAGCGCCCAATATGTCGGCTTGCTATCAGCTGTTGGTAGCACCATAGATTACATAGATTTGGCGCCGAAATTTTTAATCCGTGGAACCCAGTGCCAGGCTAAAAACAAAGTTTGTATTCCATTAATGGCGACCTTTGCCTATTATTTAAGGTCCAATAAGACTGCAAAAATGTAAAAATAGGGACTTTTACACTTTGAATTATTACTTGATCGTGATTTTGACGGTGATCAATGGGTCGGGAGTGATTACGATTAGGGGTTAACATCAGCGATCAAAGTAATGTTTAAGTTTCGTGCAACGCGAATTTTGACTGATCCGTCTTTAATCATACGTTGACGGTGATGTTGACGTGCACGACGGTACGTGCAACCCGGCCTTAGTGAAAGTCACGTGCTATTGTACGCCTACCCAGGTAATTTATAGACGGAAATTGCTAATTTCCATCTTATTTAAGTTCTGTAATACCTCCATACAAATACGCAATAAATTATTTGATTTTATTTTAAGGTAGTGAGGTAAGAACTCACCCGTGTTGGTAGGATCGCAATTGATGAAACATTTAAAACGGAGAAGCGGATAGAAAAAAAACTTTTTTTTTCTTTCCGCTTCAATATGTTCAAAGAAGGCTTAAATAAGAGGAGCGCCCTACTTTTGCACCTAGAAACTTCCTTAATTCGAGGTAATTGGCTTAGTCTTGACAGTACCACAGAATAACTCTTAAACTCTTAAATCTCTAAAACGTCTCAAAACGAATTTAGATACACGTTGTTCGGGCCTTGTACACAACAGTCGAGTCACTCCGCCGGTATACCCACACTCAGGCTTGAGAGACGCCGGTAACCCACTCAAGCGGCGCTGAGAGCCAACTGTAACTGCGACAACAAAGCGCCGAGTACACAATTAGCGCAGACAACCCGCAGGCCACCAGCCACCAGCCACCAGCCGCCAGCCGCCAGCCGCCGGCGACGCTCACCGCTCTCTGCTGAACCTCGATTCCACCGAGTAAGGAGGCGTGGGAGGGGTAACCGAACAGCGAGCATGGAAGGACGAGAGTGGAAACAGAATCTGCAAAGGTAGCGCCGGCGAGTGAGTTCGCTTGATAATTCGCTCACTGCTGATGTTCTCGAGTTCCAAAGATACGTAAAAATACTTTAGAATACAGAATAACTTCTCAGGAGCAACGAATATTCGATCGAACTAATCGATGCGAACAAAGTACAGTTAGTTGTTTTTCCACTAACTCGTGACTAGTCTGATGCGATACGACGCAACGTCGTGGGTATATGTATAAGTGACCTCAACATAAAACAATCGAGTAATGATAATACATTGGTGGTAGATAGTTCGCTTCAAGAATTCGAGACGAGCGACATAGAATATAGCATCCAGTCCAATGGCGTGCAGTTTTTACGTGTCGTTGGAACATTGAGAACATCAGGAGTGAGCGAATTCGTAAGCGAACTGATTGGCCGGCGCTACTGTTTGTGTTATTATAATAATTTTCGGTCGCCACTCACGTCCTTCATTCCTTATTGCTCGATTCACACCGCCCGAATATTGCGGTTATTTTGTAACCCTCTGCTATCAAAGGTAGCACTGAGCGTTTGCTGAAAAGCTTAAAATCGTTGTCTAGCAATTAACAACACAATAAAAACGGCAGCGAGCATACTATGTTGGCTGCTGTCGTAAAGAGCCTAGTTGACGGAATTGTAAATAAATATAAAACATTGTTGTGTTTATTTAATGTTGAAAGAATTGCATTATCAATATGATAAATTGTTTTCTAATTACAATGTATACTTCCGATTGTGCCGGACGAAAAGAGCGTCAGCTCATTTTAGCGACTTTTAACAAAATGTTGATCAAAAAGGTGACAGTCATTTAACTGTCCGGTTTTCTTCTGCGACCGTGGCAATCGCCGCTGCTAGTACATTATTATTTAACTTTCTAGGGTTCCGTCCATTTGTATGTCTAGACCTTTTTTCTCAGAAACGAGTAAAGGCACGGAGATCGACGAGGTAAAGGCGTCAAGACCAAATTTGAATCAAATAATAAGTGCTGCGGAGTATTCTAGCTTCTGAGTGAACGCAATAATAAGACTCGGTATTTATGTTATTTGTACTGCTCCCGATGACCTAGAATTAAGAAATTTGACAAAAATCAAGGTTTCCCAGGACAAGTCAAATAAAAAAAAAAATCATTTATTCCTCCTATACACAGTAAGATTTATAACAGAATAGTAGCACAATAAGTTAGCAAGTAGTAATGCAGAAAAGGGGCAATCTCATCATAAGTTGCATTTCACCCAGTGAGCAGCAACGCTGATTTATGTCTGGTCCCTAAAATAATAAATAAAAAAGAAATACTTATAAATAATATTCGTCGAAACGTAGTCAAAAAAGAGAGAAAACAAAAACAAATAAGCAACTCAAAATAAAAAAAGAGAAAACCAAATATCAAAAAGTATTACACACACATCAGTTTAAAACATAAATCACATTTGAAGAAAACGAAGCAAAATTTGCAAACTACCTAGCTATAAAGCTACAACTACTACTACAAGTAAAAAAAAATCTGAATATAGTGTAATAAAAATAATATACCGAGCAAAACGAAAAGCGGTGCCGACATTAATATTATTCATTGAAACAAAATGAGTTTGGTTTCAAATTTTACTCGGATATTTTTTTGTTTTATTTTACTTAAAATTGGTGATTGAAAATAAGCTTTCATTACTTTAACTGAAAAATTAAATATATCGATACACCGACAAAGTATGTATTAGCATAGATAAAAGAGGAATATATAGATTGATAACATTATACCAGTGTTGAATAGGTATAAAATGTAGAATCTGAAACAAAATTCATTTTGTTTCAGTAAATAACATTTATGTCGGTACCGCTTTACGTTTCCTCATAATAATGGGCATTGTCATTTGATTCTAAAATTTGTAAGAGACCAAAACGTTCAAATTGTAAGTAGAGCATCTACCATTCCCGAGAATTATTAATTCGCATAAAGCCGACTTTATTTTTAGGCATTTTGTAATAACTGAAGTGATATTGATTCAGTGAACATTTACACAGAGGCATTGCGAAATATTTTTATTGCATACTAGCTGCGGTACCCGGCTCCGCTCGGGTTAGCGTCGGCTAAATTATTTCATGGATAAAAAGTATCCGACATGGCTGATCCAAAATAGGGTCAAACTGGTCCAGGACAATGTATCCATCTACCAAATTTAATCAAGATCGTTCGAGATGAAATAGCATGATTTAATGAGAAACATCCAATAATTCCCATTTAGAGCTTCGTTGACATTTGGTGGCTATTTAAAAAAAAAGCATTTGCCGCCAGAACCTTTCTGCACTTGCACTGCAACATTGTTTACCCAGTAAGTAAGTAACGTGTAATGTAGGTAAGTTTTGCGTGGACTCCAACCCACAGCCAGCCTCAACATCGAAAACAGTAACCCATCTCGAACCTGACAGCTCCCAGAGATCCTATACATTGATAAAATACGCACATAAATCGGGTTAGTGGTTCGCAAGTTATAAGAATTTAACACTCACTACTCACCCTTCAGGTAATGAAGCGTTATATTATGTAGCCTATAAGTTTTGAGTAGAATCAGGCTAGACGTAGATACAATCCGCATCTAAATCGAGTAATTGGTTCTCAAGGATTTTGCCAAGTAGTCCTAAAGTTGCGGGAAATACCAAGCCGTACCCGCCCCCCCCCCTCCCCGCACCCGCCCCCGTCGGACCGCCCGCCTAATCACGAACTAAACAAACACTAACTAACTAAACACTCTGCACAAAACACGATATACGAATTTGTTTCGTGTATCAGTTGACAAAAGCAAACTCAGTAGATTAGGTAACAGACAACTTTTTTTTTTTTAATTTGATTTGACTATTTATTTAAAATTTGGATATTAAAAATAATAAAACACTGTTGGTAACGCGATTTTTGTTTGACTGATGTAATGACGTGGAAACTGATGCAGTTTATCTCGCGTGCCGAAACTAAAACGAAACGCGAGTTTCGGAAGGCGACATTAAACTCCTCCAACTATGTATTCTGTGCTCCAACGCACACACGCACATTGTTTTGATAGATATGATCTTTGACGTTAGGAACACACCTACATTACTTAGACAACTGTGAGTGCTTGTAATTTAATATGAACTTTATACCATAGCAATAAAGCTCAAATTGACTACGTTTTAGTTACAAATCATTTGTATGGGAAAAAGAAAAGGGCTATTTTTAGGGTTTTTCCAGCAATAATTCTAATTTTTCTCGCCGTAAAAACCATCCTTGAACTTCAACGAACATTTAAAAAAAAGATTTGGCCAAATTGGTCCAGGCGTTGTTGAGTTATGCGCTTACCAACACATTTTGCGATTATTTTATATTATAGAAGATTAGTGTTCGTCTTATTACCTTAATTTATTTACAAAGACTCATGAAATTCGCTTTGAAAATGGATACGCTTGCATACGAAATGCTTTATTGGCTTATGACTCAGGGCGCAGGGCATTGCTCCAATTTTGTTACGAATGCGAGCAGTCAGGTTCGGAATCTATGAAAAACTGCAGGTTCCCTGGCCCTACTTGGTCGAAGCGCAATTATGCGCGAATTGTTTATTTTTTTCCATCCGGTCAAATAAAGCTGTGCTCATAGAGGGAGGTCCTTGCATAGCATCTAATTCTTTCGGAAATTGGGTGCCTTAGGCTAACATTGTTACAATGATATATACATCACAACAATGATATATATACATATCATTTATCCTTGTCAGGTAACATACAAAAGAATCCATTCAAATATATTACAAATCATATAGAAGAGCATAAAATTGACGTTAAATTTGATATCGTAAATTCGGGACTCACCATGTTTGTGATTTTTTCCAAACATGGTATGCGGAACGCTCCGGACGTTTCGCACAGGTTGCGCTCGGCGTGGTCACGGGAAAACTGATGCGATTGCGTGACGTATCAAGCAACAGCAAATATATTATGAAATAGTTGTGCTGTATCGATCTATCACGGCACATATCACTGACGGTGTCCACAAGATTTTTAGGGGGTTGTGGTGGCTGTCCTCTCTTCATTATTTTTTGCGCCCGATAGCTTGAAGCCTCATTTAAATTGTTGTGCTTCTCTATTTAAAGAACCTCTCGAACCAAACGCGGAACAAAATGACGCTCAGTAGAGAGGACTTTTGGCGCATTCAGTTCGATCCAGTGATTGGTACCTGGTACTTGACTTTAGTAGTTGCTTTTGACCCTACCCAATGTAGGAGCTACCACAGTTGCAATCAATCCTGTAAACTCTGGCAGTCTGATAGGGACAGCCTTTAGTGTGCGTAGATCCACTTTAGTAAGCGTGGAGACGGATTTGATATGCCATGTTTAAATAAGATCTCCCACCTTGTCCTTTAAAATACTGCTTGTCCGTTTACTTCTGGTAGTTTGTCCTTTTTCGTGCGTCCTGAATAAGCCAGGCCCACGTCGTCGTATCAATTTTGTCTAAGTACTCTGTTTACATATTTTAGTTCACTTTCGATATGTTTGGGATCACATATGTCAACAGCCCGGGTATATAGAAAGTGAGGAAGTGACTTATTTTAAATGTAATGGGTGATGGTTGAAGATGGCATGTATGTAAATATCGATTAGTATGAGTTGGTTTTCTGTGCACAGCATGTCTCAATGCGCCATCGGAATTCACCATAACTTTGACATCAAGAAATCGTGCTCTTTCAAAAACTTTGCGTATAAAACATTTTTGGGAGCACGGCGTTTAGGTTTATTCAAAATTCATCTATTTGCTGGCAGTCCCCATCAACTATCGCAAAAATGTCATCGATATACCGTTTTCAGGTTTCAAACGGATATGTGCTTGTTGCAAGGCATTCTTTTATAAATGTTCCATCCGATGTTGGCAACAATTGGAGCCACTGGACTGCTTGCTCATAGCTACACCATCGATCTCTAAGTCGTACTGACCCTGAACTAGAAGTAAGGCAATGCTCAAGAAGCGCTCAGTATTCTAAGGGCAGATTGTTTTTCGGTGAGCCTCGAAAACCCTTTAAAAATAACCATGGAAGCCCTAAATGTTACGTTGTATTTGATGCACAGAACATTATTTATTATTCGCGTTATTTACGATATTTTTATCTACAGCACGATATATACGCATTACTTTCAACTATGAGGCGCCCGACGACACCATTGGGGTTTAAAAAAACCATTCCTGCGAACATAGGTCGGCCAATTTCTATTTCACTTTACGTTTGAAGGACATCAGGTTTTAGTTTGGGGAAATACTTTAGTACGGAGGGTATTCTACAGTTAATATACCCTATATATATAGTATCTACAGGATCGGACGGTGATTGTAGGAGGCATGCAATTTTAAACATTTTAGGTCAGCTGTAAGTACATATATATAATAACAAACATACAAAAAACATGCAGTCGAATTGGGAACTTGCTCCTATTTTTGAAGTCGGTTAAAAATTAACAGCGCGAAGCCTCAAAACGTTTTATGTTACAATTTCGTTAACAGATTTTACCAAAAATTCAGCACCTAGCAATCAGAACAACCACATAATGTGTGTGTTATTACTGACCGTTCAAGAATATTCTCACATTTTTTAGTTTAGAATTACCATTTAGCATTGGGATAAATCTATGTTTGAAAAATGTTACGGCTTTTCACGCGGCAGGAAGAGACATTGAGACGACCCTATCACTATCCTACTTATTTATCTTACTAATCAACCTGTCTGCTAGCTAACTTATATCAAGCCTCGCATAGCCCATACTTAGAAAGGTCTAGTGTTGCTACTTAATTAACTAATATCTGGAATTGGCCAAAGTTATTAACATGTGATCGTCTAGTAAGTTATGGGCCATGGAGATTTGAACTAATGGTCACTCCTTGGCCGCCATTCCGTCTGTTAGACTTCTTCGTGTGATTGAATGGATATAAATCGAATGAAAATTTTAAGTACAAGAATATATCAATTTAGAATGGACGTTTCTACCTGCCGCCACGTAGAGGCGAGAGACTATGGGCAGGCGCCTAATGTCATGTCTGTCATCGGCCGAGTCATGTCAGCTATCTTAGGTTTAAGACATTCCTTCCTGACACTAGCTACAAGCTTACACAGTTATACAAAGCAAGACCTTATGCTAACTTAGATACTAGAATTATTCTATGGTTTTGCCCGCGCTTACACCGTGCAGGGAATTTTCCCCCCGATGACCTTACTGGAAAACTGGCGGAATAAGATCCCATCGGTCCACACCGCTTGGAAAATTATTACACAACCACTCGTCCCGATGCCCTGCTGGAAAAATCGGCGGAATAAGATCCCATCGGTCCACACGGCTTGGAAAATTATCACACAACCACTCTGAAAAGTCCGTCGAACCGTTATGATAATTGTATAGATTAGGTACCTTGAGCAAATTGGCGGTTTCCATCGCTACAGCGGTCGCTGTGGACTTCAACAAAGCCGCTCAGTAAAATTCCGTCGCAACCGTCCGTAATCGAATTCAATTCCCGTACCGCAAAATAGGGCATCACGCGAACGCACCTAATTCCGACACCGCGCGACGGTAATTTATCCGGTTACACCAATAATATCAATCTAGTAATAAAACAGTATAATGAAGAGAGCACTCATCCTCTGCAATCTGCTTGCAACACGATCCAGCCACCCCATACAGTTGTAAATGTCCTCAGGAACCAGTCCTTCATATCACAATCCCATAATTAATCTATTCACTCCCTAGCATGATCACAGTTCATTTCCTAGCATTATCACAGTTCACACCACCACTGATCGAATATCGGAATACATTCAAGGTTGAGAAAATACGCGTTTCCCGCCGATAGCGAGCGTCGCCGCCTGCGCGCTACACCGCTGTCCGAACTCGAATGCCAAACTCCCGCGCTCGCGCAGCCCCCAAAACCATCCGGAAATCGTAAATTACCGCTTTCTCTAGAAGGGACAACGCAATTGTTCTTGAGTGCTACGAAGCCGCTGCGGCCCTACCATATACATATGCATACGTAGTATTTTAACAAATATATTTGAGGCGGTTGTCTCAACATTCTCCGACGTTTCGAGCTAATCATTCAGCCCGTTGTCAAGGAGACATCCGCCGCGCTCGTGCGCAGCAGACGACTGAGGTGACCGCTAGGCTCGCCGTGGTCGTAAATCGTAGCTGTGAGTGGGGGCGGAAGCGGAAATGTCTCTGGCTGCGGTCCGAACCTTAGACGACAGGCAATATGAGCTGACAATATTGTCGCCGATATTATCGTCTCCTCGGCCCCTTCTACGTGGCTGAAGCACGGGGTTCCATATTGCAGAGAGCTTAAATGAGTCTTCTCGATTGAAGTTGCTGTGCTTCTTAATTTCGATAGCTCTTCTTCAAGAAATCTTGAAACGAAACCTTCAAAATCTTGGTATAGTTCGTTTTTCGGCGGCGATTATGCCAACCTGATCGAAACGTATCCAGTGATTTGACACAAAGCTGACTTCCCGGAGTCCTTCTTCTTTACTGCTCGAATGTGTTCCGTAACCCGTGTCGCAACACTTCGCTTTGATTGCCCAATATAATATTTCCCACAGGCTTTTTCTTGTATCAAGGCTGTTTGCTTTTGTGTAATTTTATACATATTGACATATGCAAATTTTAAATAATGATAAAACAAGAATTGATCATTTATCTTGCAGTAGAATACCCGAAAAATTTTTCGTCCAGGATAGAAAACAATGCAGACATTAACAGAAAATATTGATCTGGTTAGCGTGTTTAATGGAACCTTTCTGTCCGCGAGCGAGCAAAGATTTTAAGCCGTCAGGCTTAACAGTTTTCAATGCTTACTTTCCATTTTAATTAAGGGCAAAAAAAGCCATTTCCATTATAATCCAATATAAACGATGCTTTCAATTTACGGGCACTCAGGAGAAATTACGACATTGTGCTTTTTAAACAATTAAATGTTGGCCGTCCTTGATCAATATAATTATAATCTTTCAAATGAGCTCATTTAAAAGATTATAATTATACAAGGTGACATAAGACCCTAGAACCACCGTATCCGATAAGCGATCGTTTTTTATTATTAGTTGTCTTAATCACCTTAGCTGCGGTAGCTCAGTGTGCGACGTCCTGCGAATCGATAAGCTGAGGAAGCACCTCTGAGCGCGGGTAGGTTCTGGATGGGTGACCATTTTCAACCTTTGAGGCTGGCCGTTGTTCGGATTCCACGTAAAACTGTAGGTCCCCTTCCTTACTTACTAGGTGGTAGGGTCAATCCCGCCCGGGTTGGTACCATCGGATTGAATGAAAGATGGTCGAAGCGACAATGAAAATTGACAGTTTTTTCCACCCAGTTCAATGTAGCCGAGCAATATAAGGAAGGCCCTGGCATGGCACCTAGTTCTCATGTGTCGACCTCTCAATGTCACGACCAATACTTTTTCAGATTATTTTCAAAATCTGATTACAATGCTTCAAATGTAGATGTCACTGAAACTCAAATTAATGAGATAACGGTAATATCGTATCCATTAAATACATAAAATTATCAATATATTTTTTTATCAAAATCCGACTGTTGCGTAAAAAGTTAAGCGTTGTACCCAATACATACAAATACAAACGAGACGACTTCAGGGCATGTATTCTTGGCATTCCGTCATTGCGGATTCAGTAGAGTTAACAGAAGAAGAATTTACTTTGACATTACTTTGGCATTCTAGAAACCGATCGCAGCGCCACACGGAATGAGTGGCCACGGAATTAAACGTTTACATATGTAATAATTGTTATTTGTATGGACGATGAAAACTTTGGCATTCTGGGAAGATTTTGACAGCTGCGTTTACTGATTCATTCGTGGAATAATTTCGTACTTGTTTCCGCAGCTGCAATGACAAAGGTTGCCAGGCATTCGGCTTTAGCCAGTTATGTTTGGGATTTTAGGAAACATTTTTGGAAACCATTTGCGGGTCTGGCCTGTCCGGCATTTGTTAGGCTTTTCATCGTTCGTGGTGTAACTCGTCACACGCCTGCTGGTTAAGCGGGCGAAGAAATGCAGAATGACGTCGACACGCCTACCCCAAAAAGAAGCGGCGACTTCTTCCCCGTCCCGCCGCGGTGTCGCTACGCATTTATAAACATTACGCTATAATATTTTGGCAAACGAAACGTTAGAATAAGAAGATGTTAATAGTTCATAATATATCCTCACGGCCACTGTTCCGTTAGTTACTTACTTTTAGAATTGAAACTTCAGTGAGGTTCACCATAAGCAGTAAACAAACACAGAATTTTTGTCAGCCTCGGTGGCCCAGTGGCGCGACACTTCGGCGATCGCTCTCCGAAGTTAAGCAACGCTGGGTCCGGTCTGGTCTTGGATGGGTGACCATTCGACCGTTGAGAGAGGCTGGCCGTGGTTCGGATTCCACGTTAAGCTGTAGGTCCCCTTCCTTACTTACTAGGTGGTAGGGTTTATCCCGCCCGGGTTGGTACCATCGCATTGGATGAACGATGGTCGAAGCGGCAATGAAAATTGTCCGTGTTTTCCATCCAGTTCAATGTAGCCGTGCAATATAAGGAAGGTCCTGGCATGGCACCTAGTTCCCATGTGGTGTGTTGGGCTAATACCATGACAGAACTTGTGGTATTAGCCATCCATGTCCAGTCACATAAAAAAAAAAAAAAGAATAAGCTAAAATACAAATCTTCGATGAGTCGAATCTCCGAGTCGTGTTTGTTTTCGTGCGCTACCATTCGTTAGCAGCTTAGAGCGAGCACTTCTATTACTGAAAAAAGAAAGAGATAGCACTACACTAGCTCCCACTGCCACAGTCCTATTTAAAATCATACTTTCCGAGTTGAGGAATAACCTCGGGAATAACGAAAAATAGCATATTCGTTTCCGTATGCGATTCAGTAAATGCCGCAGGAATAGGTCGGAAGTAATTAACTGATTCAGCTATGATTCAGTAAAGTGTTTACATAAGTTTGGCTAGAATGCACCACCTGAACCTTTCTTCTTTTCCGTTAAAAAGTATTTTCATTAAAAGACCTCCCTATACTTTTCTGCAGACTATCAAACTGAAACGGTTCTCTTGGCACGAGGGTACTACTCAATTTGTTGCTGCCAAGTCGAATCGCAGCCGGCTTCGGTGATATAGTGGCGCCACAAGTTTTTGGTCGACGGAGGTCTTACAGGGGGGTGGCTTTTGGTCTATTCGTATCAATTTTAATCTGACAGGAAGGCTAAATAACGTCGTTTGCAACACCCGGCCACTTCTCGCCGTGTTTTTTTCCAATTTCAAGCGACTAGTAGACGCCGGGTTACGGGTATGTGCAAGTTCATACATAATGTTAATGTATCTACACATTATTGTGGAATTAACTTATTCTTATTTTTGAATTCAAATTTAAAACTGCAAAACCTTTCTTATTGAGTTTTTTTCTACTACCAAAGCCTTCTTCAGATCTAATTTGGATGTTCTACCTATACGTAAAATTTTTGAGCGGCTCTTGGCCCAGGGACGGGTGGATTTGCCTGCCATTCCAGAGGTATGGGTTCAAATCCTCGCCCCTTTCATGGATTACTTTATTTCTCTTTTTCAGTTGCATCATTGCATTTCGTTAGGAATTCGAGCTGTTCTAATATTCGGGTCTATGTAGTAGGTCCCATTTTAAAATTTTATTTATTTATTTACTTTCGAAAATTGTTCCTATTTTCCATTCAGGTGGTGCATTCTAGCCAAACTTATGTAAACACTTTACTGAATCATAGCTGAATCATAGCTAAATCAGTTAATTACTTCCGACCTATTCCTGCGGCATTTACTGAATCGCATACGGAAACGAATATGCTATTTTTCGTTATTCCCGAGGTTATTCCTCAACTCGGAAAGTATGATTTTAAATAGGACTGTGGCAGTGGGAGCTAGTGTAGTGCTATCTCTTTCTGTTTGCAGTAATAGAAGTGCTCGCTCTAAGCTGTCATCGAAGATTTGTATTTTAGCTTATTCTGTGTTCGTTTACTGCTTATGGTGAACCTCACTGAAGTTTCAATTCTAAAAGTAAGTAACTAACGGAACAGTGGCCGTGAGGATATATTATGAACTACTAACATCTTCTTATTCTAACGTTTCGTTTGCCAAAATATTATAGCGTAATGTTTATAAATGCGTAGCGACACCGCGGCGGGACGGGGAGGAAGTCGTCGCTTCTTTCTGGGGTCGGCGTGTCGACGTCATTCTGCATTTCTTCGCCCGCTTAACCAGCAGGCGTGTGACGAGTTACACCACGAACGATGAAAAGCCTAACAAATGCCGGACAGGCCAGACCCGCAAATGGTTTCCAAAAATGTTTCCTAAAATCCCAAACATAACTGGCTAAAGCCGAATGTCTGGCAACCTTTGTCATTGCAGCTGCGGAAACAAGTACGAAATTATTCCACGAATGAATCAGTAAACGCAGCTGTCAAAATCTTCCCAGAATGCCAAAGTTTTCATCGTCCATACAAATAACAATTACTACATATGTAAACGTTTAATTCTGTGGCCACTCATTCCGTGTGGCGCTGCGATCGGTTTCTAGAATGCCAAAGTAATGTCAAAGTAAATTCTTCTTCTGTTAACTCTACTGAATCCGCAATGACGGAATGCCAAGAATACATGCCCAGTTCAATGTAGCTGTGTTCGTTAAGGAAAGTTCCTGGGCATGGCACCTAATTCCTTCGGGAATGCGTTTAGTTGGGTATATATTCACGGTGGGTATCATATTAGTCATCCATGTCCAGTCACCTTAATTTTTTTTTTATATTTTCATCATATGTTAAAAGTTAAAGTAGAGATAGATACGATCACGATATCAACTACTTACTATACAAAAGATCAAATATAAATTGCATGAAATATACAAAGTATTTAACTATATTTTTCCGATAACTTGAGATTGTGCCTACGAATGATTTGTCTCGAAGAATAATCACCAAATATCGAACCGGCGCAGATTCCGTATTCCGTACGTGTTGTGAAAATTTAAATTTCGAGGGAACTTTACCCATCTCAATAAAATATATAAAGCATAACAACATGAATGAGCACCTCGGCTCACTAGTAGAGTTGCATGCATGTTTCATTTAATTAGCGTGGTTACATTAAACGATAGAACGCGATTGTTCCATTACAGTCGGCTTGAAGCCTCTTCTGGTGGAAAGATAAGGCTTCGGCGCTATCGAATTGTTTTAAATGGGCTTTTCGTGGAGGCTGCGAGCCGTGCTGGCCGGCAGCCAGTAGCGGGCTGTTGCTGTGGGCGTAATCCCAGGGTAGAAGTGACTGATATTCAGCACGTGCGACTTTTTGGAGTCAAACAATATCCAAATATTTCTTTTTATATTGTCCACGTATGTTTATAATGTTTAATTCTGATCGGCGGTTATGTTTTGTTTCAAAGGAGCGTTTAATGAAACTATATTTTTTTACATAATCTTTATGTTACGAATTTGGTACTATGTTCATAAACTAATATTAGGAGGATTAATTTATATTTTTTGGTGGTTTCACTTTTAACACACAGAATATTTTTTTCCCAATAGATCTAAGTTTATATTTAGAAAGAAAAAAACAGCGGAGTTTCTTCATCGAATGGTATAAATTAGAAGCAACAAATTACTTAGATCCTCTTTTCATCATAATTAGTTTATTACTTTTCAAGCGTAAGTTACTTATCGAATGACCAATCAACGAGCATAAGCAGCGATTATTTCATATTTTTCACATGTACAGTGTAAAATAAAAAATAAAACTAATTTATTTGTTAGGTCAGCACTTTGCTCAGCACTCGAGTGCGGACTAGCAGCGCGGGTCGTCGATATCCATAGAAAGTGAAGGGACATCGGAATGAAGTGATCAATGAAGCCGAGGTGAAGTGACGCAACCGATGATTGATCTGAATGGCCCCTGGGTGAGGGGCTCGGGGGTAACTCTACCAACGCAATGGAGGTACAGGCGGTGATCGTGTGCGTACGAAATGATTGCGATTGAAAAATGGCACGAGGTTATTCGCGAGCTTGCAGGATTTCAATATTTGGAAAACTGATTACTCACTTCAGAGGTAAATACTGGTATCTGGCGATATATTTACTCACGATGCGTGTATTTTTTTTTCAAGTCAACAGAGTGCCACATTCTATTATTCAAGCATTTAGGCATTGGAGTTGGATTGCTATGTGCCTTATACTTTTTTTTTTTTTTTTGTTATCTTGCTATCTGCGATCAGTCGGTTGACTATAAGCGGATGAGTTGTGTGGATTTGGTCGTGATGAGTTTGTGCTCCAGCGAGAACAACTCAATTTCAGCAGGATATCTTTAGATGTCCAGCTCCATTATGTCTTGCCTTTTGAGACGTTTCTCATATTGTTTGTATGTTAGCTGGCCTGCTAGAGGATTTGGGTGTTGACGGAGTCTTTGTTTATACTTGGTGCTGATCGTTTTAATTTCCTCGCTGATGGTAGGTATATTTAGGAGTTGGTGTATTTCTGTGTTGGTAATGAACCATGGTGCATTTGCAAGGCTTTTTAAAATAACATTTTGAAGCCGTTGTAGGATATTTATGTTGGACTTGCTGGCACTGCCCCAGAGCTGCAGTCCATACGTCCAAATCGGTCTTAAAATACACTTGTAGACCAAAAGTTTGTTGTCAACTGATAGTTTTGATTGCCGTCCGAGTAGCCAGTAAAGGTTTCTGTATCGGATGTTTGCTTCATCTTTCTTTGCCTTTATATGATTCTTCCAAGTAAGTCTTCTATCAAGGTGCACTCCTTGTGCCTTATACTTGTGTTTATTTTTTTATGCGGCTAATTTCTCACCCTTTTTTTGTGAAAAACCGGTTTATATGGAGCAAAGGTGGTCAGAAAATCCAAAAACACCTCGCCTCGCGAAACCACACCCAGTGAGGCACCATGCCTTAATTAATGTAATACGAATTTGGTCAGGAGAACTAGATTAATGTTACCATCTCTTTTCAAATCCATTTTATTTCTCTTGTCTTTTATTAAAAAAGTGGCGCTTTTATCCGACACTCAAATGGCTGCACACGCTCATACCATAAATTTATTTTTGGATTCGTTATGAAATATTCCAATTAAAAAATACAGTGATAATTCCATGAAAAAAATATGCTTAGTTTAAACATTCACTTGCAAAGAAGATCACGGATCATTCCATTTAATGTCCTTGGAGTGAATATACCCAGAAAACATTTCCAAAAACAATTGTGAATTATTACACATAGAAGATACTGTAATGGTACCTAGGTCCCAGGGAACACCGCTAATATCAAGACGGTAGGTGAAATTAGTCTTCTATTACCGATTGCATAAAAAAAGAGTATACATTGGGTGGTGAAGAATTAGCAACGCCAATATTGCACTGACGCGAGTTTATGCGAGCATGAAATTTGCATGTGGACAATTTGTAGGCGGCGAATGTAAATTGCCCGCTTACACCCCTTGCAAAGGGTTGAACCCGAAAAAGGGAGGGTAAAGTAAATATTAAGGGAGTAGAGGAATGCCATCGACTTGTTCTTTTCTGAGATTTTCTTAGTGATACACGTCCAATCGCTGTTCATATATTGTGTTAACTTAATTTTGTTTCTTTGATTAAAAATATTAAATAATAGAATAAAGATCATCATGTGTACCATTTCTGTCTCCCAAGGATATTCGTTCTCAGGGTCAAGTTTGTTTCCCTAAATGATGATTCAAGCATACATAATGAGTCGTGAGTTTTTTTTTTATGCGACCGGACATGGATGGCTAATACCACACAACTACCGGTATGATATTAGCCCAATACACCACATTCCCGAAGGAATTAGGTGCCATGCCAGGACCTTCCCTTTATGAGCACAGCTACATTGAACTGGATGGAAAACACGGACAATTTTTCATTGCCGCTTCGACCATCTTTTCATCCAATGCGATGGTACCAACCCGGGCGGGCTTAAACCCTACCACCTAGTAGAGGAAGGGGACCTACAGTTTTACATGGATTCCGAACCATGGAGCAGCTCGCAATCGTGACGAAATGCACTTATCGAACTCTGAAAGAGGAAGACAGTGGTGCAAGTTGGTATTGAACCCGGGCCTCTGGTACGCTAGGCCAGTCCCCGCGCCACTAGGCTACGAGCCGCTAAGTTTATAGTTACCGTGTTATCTTTTATTTATTAGAAAACCTAACACCACCAAAAGTCGTATTTTACGATTTTATAAACGAGACTCAACTGGTATCGAACCTAAATATTTCGGAGCCTGATGATTTCGTCCCCGCGTTTTTATAATTAGAATATATAAAATAAATGTACTAGTATTCTTCTACTTCAATATTAAGTAAATAATTATTTAGGTCTTATGCTACGTCTACGTCGGCATAAGAAGAAATAAGGCAGGCTATATTTAACAATTACGTTAACCATAACCAGATATGATGCACTCCATCCTAAGTGTTTGCAATCTACAGGCAGTAGCTCGGTTAGCCACGGTTAAAAGGTGGTATTTATCCTCGAATTTGGTTTTTTTTTAGTTCTGTTTGCGCAAAAGGATAATCTCTGTTTAGTGGAGTATGTCAGGATCGAAGTTTCCAAAAATACTTCAATGTCTGTCGAGCGTCGATACCATGACCAAGGCATTGTTTGTATAGTCCTATACCAAATGCTTTTCTCTTACGATCTTCTAAGAAAATATAATTTCCAGTGGTTGTAGCATTCGTCCTTAGATATCGCAATGACAATTGAACCCTCAACTCAGCCAAATGATATCATTTCCGCGACAACTAACCAAAGCGCGGAGTTTGTAATATTACTCACAGAACAAGAGAAGCCTTGTAGTCCCGAACAAGTAGCGAATCACTTCTAACCATAGAAATAGCGCGCATGCTAGGTCTATGCTTCTAACTATATTCAAACGTACTAACGGCTTTATTGTTTTGAGCGGCTCAGTGGTGCGTTTACTTGCTTTTCACGCCAAGTTCGCCCGAGCTGGTCCTGCAACGTACTCAGAACGCTTAATCCATCTAACCTCGTGAAACCACCCTCAGCGAAGCACCATACCAACAAATTGTCTTATTATTTCGGGATTGCGGTGTGTTGGGCTAATATCGTGTCGGCGGGTGTGATATTCAGCATCCATGTCCAGTTTCAAAAAAAAAAACTGGCCGACGACGAATCCTCTGTACTTTCAGCTTGTCACTGAAAAGGTTCGATTCTATAGATGAGTTCAGCAAGGTAATGTATCGCACCAACACATATGTATTTACATAACAACTTATCGTTTGCAGTTTAAATTAACCGAACCGGCAGAATTTTTTTATTTTTTATTTGTAACATGTCGCTTTTCAACCATTGTAATTATTATTCTTATTATTTCATTTTAGTTAGTGTATTGCTGTATTAAGAATGTTTGGAATAAAATAACAGTGGCATGGTTGACGGTTGATGGTTGATCGGGGCAGGGATATGACCGGAAGTGACGCTATTAGCAGTTATTAGCGACAAAGGGTGGAGTGCACCATGCCTGGCTAGTATTAATTTTAAAATTAAAATGTGTCCGTCCTTATTTTCTCAAGAATCACAAAGAAGATATATCAAATTATAACCATAACTATAAATCTAACCAGAGATGGTGCACTCCAGCCTATGTGTTCAAATATTTAATATTGAGAGGCTGAATAAACATTAATGGTAAAGCGATGTGATGAAAATAAAATGCGTCGCTTCCTCGGATCAAAAAAGAAATAGATCCATCCAGTGATCTAGCGCGCCTACAATGAGACCCGCTGTCTCCAATTTCCAATCTACGCAGACATACTGGAGGATTTGTGTGTGTGGGAACTGACTTGCCGAACGCATTTCGGAAACACATTCGCGCGCGGTGGCGATGTTTGTAGTGCCAGTAAGACACTCGGCTAGTTTCATGCACAATTTGTCCATACGGTGCAGTCGCGATAACGATCATACGCCACTTCTCTTCCTTTTTAACCGACTTAAAAAAAAAGGAGGAGGTTCTTAATTCGTCGGAATCTTTTTTTTTTTTGTAAGTTCACCGATTACTCGAAGACCCCTGGACAGATTTGGAAAATTATTTTATGGTTTGAAAGGGTATACTTTCCAGGTGGTGCCGTATTTGAAATTTGTTCAGTAGTATTGTACTTATTCACAAAAAATAACGAATTTTCGGAACCAGTGAACACAGAAACGTTTTTTTTTATTTACAGTAGCTTTGTTTTAGGGTAGAGAATGCTCACTAAGAGAGGTTTTTTTTATGTTTAAAGGAGGATAAAGGTGGGCAAATTGTACACATTTTAAGATGGGAATGCTTACGAAGTAAATATTTTTGTAAATACTAGTATTAGGGGGGTAAAAAGATTCCTACGAATTGAGAACTTCCTCCTTTTTTTTGGAGTCGGTTAAAAAAGGCCAACTCTTCTCTTTAGTGGTCGCTTCCGACCGTGAGCTGCAGAGCACGGGTGTTTCCCCTTTCCCGCTATCCCTGTCGTCAGTGAATTATGTGTGCTTGTACTTATACTCCCTCTATTGCTTCCAGATAACGCTTTGCACGGTCGGCTACGGGGACATGGTGCCGCAGACGTGGCAGGGCAAGTTCATAGCCTCCTTCTGCGCGCTGCTCGGCATCTCCTTCTTCGCGCTGCCGGCGGTCAGTACACGGCAAACCTTGGCCACGGCATAGATAAATTATAGTACGGAAATATTTCTAACTTCATACAAGTGATGAATAGCCACGGGGAGTGGACACAAAATACATCTAATATATATAAATATTATAAAGGGGAAAGTTTGTAATGATGGATGGATGTTTGTTACTCTTTCACGTAAAAACTACTGAATGGATTTTAATGAAACTTTACAATAATATAGCTTATACATCAGAATAGGACATAGGCTACAATAAAAGATATTGTGCCCATGGGCTTTAGAACTTTCACGGGGCTGCGAAAACGATGCCGTAGCGCTACTTCACACCGGCGGGAGCGGGGCCGGGGGCGGGGCGGGCGGTCCGCCGGGGGCGGGTACAGCTTGGTATTTCCCGCAACTTTAGGACTACTTGGCAAAATCCTTGAGAACCAATTACTCGATTTAGATGCGGATTGTATCTACGTCTAGCCTGATTCTACTCTAAACTTATAGGCTACATAATATAACGCTTCATTACCTGAAGGGTGAGTAGTGAGTGTTAAATTCTTATAACTTGCGAACCACTAACCCGATTAATGTGCGTATTTTATCAATTTATAGGATCTCTGGGAGCTGTCAGGTTCGAGATGGTTTACTGTTTTCGATGTTGAGGCTGGCTGTGGGTTGGAGTCCACGCAAAACTTACCTACATTACACGTTACTTACTTACTAGGTAAACAATGTTGCAGTGCAAGTGCAGAAAGGTTCTGGCGGCAAATGCTTTTTTTTTAAATAGCCACCAAATGTCAACGAAGCTCTAAATGAGAATTATTGGATGTTTCTCATTAAATCATGCTATTTCATCTCGAACGATCTTGATTAAATTTGGTAGATGGATACATTGTCCTGGACCAGTTTGACCCTATTTTGGATCAGTCATGTCGGACACTTCTTATCCATGAAATAATTTTGCCGACGCTAACCCGAGCGGAGCCGGGTACCGCAGCTAGTCATTCATATTTCTCTTTTTGTTGACCATAAAAATGATTGACTTACGCTTGTTTTTTATATTCTGGCAGTGTTTGATGTTGTGAATAACTTTCACTGTGAGAGTCTTATTTCCACTTATTTTCTGTTTTAATTTAAATACAATATTATAAAAAAATCTGCTTCCAACAATTAAGAACATTAGTCGTTGGTCCTTAAGGGCCTGGTACTAGCCAAATCGCAAAGTTAGACGAGGCACCCCAAGTAAACTAACTAAGTCTGACGATTATAAGTGTCATCCTTACAATATATGATTCCTTGTCTAGGAATCGAATGATTTTCGTTAATGTATGTTTCCTTTTTCTATACAAAATACATTGCGGAAACGGTGTCCATTTCCGAACTTTTTTGACTAAATGTAGAAATCTAAAAGCAAATGGAATTTTTTGTTTATGCATATATGCTGTTTTTGCTTATATCTAGAAATCGAATGACTTTCAGATTTCTAATGAGAAAAATCAACTTTTTTTATTTTTATTATTATTTAAATAAATGATGGAATAAAAAAATATTAACAATCCATTATCAGTTTGGAGTTCTATTCGGATTTGCTGAAGCATTTCACTACATATTATTACATTTGTTAAAAAGTGCATTTGTATGGCGCGAGTAGTTGGCTAGTCCTAGCGCCTTAATGAATGAATTCTGTCACCTTCCATTATCCGAATAAAAAAAAAGTATCTATTGATGACAGTACTCCGGTGAAATATTCAGCAAATTAAGATGTTAATAACATTAAAACTCTCTATATATGTGGAGACTTTTGGGGTAAAAACCAACTCTTATAGTAAGATTTTGTTATTTGTCTGTACATTCTCAGCATTACTTTTTAATTATTTCATGCAGGTAGTCATATAGATAACGTCTGATCCTAGCAAAAATTACTTCATTTTTCTATAAGGCTTGGCTTTGCCCAACCCGGCTACCTTATCGCCATATGGCAACATCTTTCTGGTAATCCATAACTTGGCGGTATTTGTTGACGTGTACACTATTTTCTGCCTCACGCATTATCTCATATTCGTTCACGATTAACCTCACAGGGCATCCTCGGCTCCGGATTCGCGCTGAAGGTGCAACAGCAACAGCGACAGAAGCACATGATCCGACGCCGACAGCCCGCCGCCACGCTTATCCAGGCGCTGTGGCGCTGCTACGCCGCCGACGAGCATTCCATGAGCGTGGCCACGTGGAAGATACACCAGGTCCCGCTGCCGAGCCCGCCCAGCATGTGAGTACTCAGGGCATACTCGGCTCCGGGTTCGCGCTGAAGGTGCAACAGCAACAGCGACAGAAGCACATGATCCGACGCCGACAGCCCGCCGCCACGCTTATCCAGGCGCTGTGGCGCTGCTACGCCGCCGACGAGCATTCCATGAGCGTGGCCACGTGGAAGATACACCAGGTCCCGCTGCCGAGCCCGCCCAGCATGTGAGTACTCAGGGCATACTCGGCTCCGGGTTCGCGCTGAAGGTGCAACAGCAACAGCGACAGAAGCACATGATCCGACGCCGACAGCCCGCCGCCACGCTTATCCAGGCGCTGTGGCGCTGCTACGCCGCCGACGAGCATTCCATGATAGTGGCCACGTGGAAGATACACCAGGTCCCGCTGCCGAGCCCGCCCAGCATGTGAGTACTCAGGGCATACTCGGCTCCGGGTTCGCGCTGAAGGTGCAGGAGCAGCAGCAGTTAGTAATGGAACTCAAGGGAGCACGTAGATCCAGCACTTAATATGATTTAAAACGATCGTCGAAACTTAAACGGTGCTCAATGGCTTAAATTTATTTGTTTTTCCCGCCTCAAGCATTTAAGAAAATTAATGTTATGATGTTATTTATATCTACATCTTAAAAGCTTGTTTTTAAACCGGATTTGAGCATTTTTTATCAAATCAATCACCTAACAACAAATCAACCACCACAAACACGGATCGTTTGCATATATTCAGAACTCTAACTAGTCGGAAAATGAGTGAAATATATGTTTAAGCATCAAGTTATTTAAGGCCATCTAAGGCCATGTTTTTTTAAGACCATGTAAATTAAATGCAGCCCCAGAATATAATAAAGGTTCCGGCACGATACCTACTTCTCATGTGGTGTGTTGGGTCGTCATATCATATCATGCTACTGTCATATCATGACAGTAGGTGTTTTATTTGCCATCAATTTCAGTTTTAAAAAATGTGGGAAAACATCATAACCACTTATCAATAATACTTGATAGCCTAGCCCGGTGGCAAAAAGAGGTATCGATTTACATCAATGTATGATTAAACACCAAACTTGTTTTAAAGAAATATGTAATGGTCATTCTTTTTCGCCTGCTGTCTCTGTTGCCAGGTGCACTCGACCGGTAAAGTCAACCCGAAAAATATTTCTGGAGCCTTCTCCCACTAATATAGTAATCCATTCGTATGCTTTGATGTTATGATTTCACAATGTAGACGAAATATTGCTGTCGTTAAAATAACATGAAACTGGGCCAAGCTCGCGCCAAAGCAGAATGCATAAATGCACGCCGAGGGGGTGAGGAAGGTTATAACTGCGTCGTTAAATAATTTATGAACCAATCTTATGGTGGCCTTTGGATATTCGATCGATGCGAACGAAGCATAAACCTACTCTCGACAAAGAAACAGATGGAAATTCATAACGTTTTCTAGTATTTACATTTTTATCTCATCTTAGAATGTCTCGTTAACATATTCCTTCCGAAAAATTTGATTCATATTATTCTAGTGTTTTTTCTGTGACGATCAAGTATTCATTGTGTTAAAAAATACCTATATTTATCTTAAATATCGAAATTTTCTTCATAACTTGATTAACTTTTATAAAATGTATAATATCTGGCATCTGTGTCAGACTGTGTTTCTGTCGTTCTCCCATATTATAAGCTGAAGCTTGAAGTAATCATTTCAATATTGTCTTACAATGGCATTGTAGTTAAAGTATAATTTGTTTAACTAAGTAAACGCCTTAGAGATATCGGAGCTAGGGTTTATTGCGTTCACAGCTTTGCAATTTGGGTTGCTCTTCTCACCAATCCATGGTGACCATGGAATCAATCCAGGGAACGTTTTAAAGCCATTATACAATATTTCTTGCTTTTGAGCTTGATAGTGCATTTATTTAATACGAATGCTAATGGTTAATCAAAAAAAATCGTTAGGAAATCTTTTCCCTTCCGATGTATTTCCCACAAACAACCTGGGGTCCTTTAAATGTGGTGTGAAGAAGCACCTAGCCGGCCAGCATGGGTTTCGCAGCCCACCTAAAAGTTCGAAATCCCTTGAGCTATAATTTCAGCTACCCTTCTACCGATATAGTAAAAAAATATTTTACAAAATGATATTTTTTGCATGGAAAAATATGCTGAAGTCAGGTCTCAATCGTGATATTTTTCAATGTTGATGCTGATACCGACAGCAACTGTTAAATGTCATTTTAAAGAGCGTAAAATTATTTACTAATTTAGTTAAGGTTATGTTTAACTTTTTAAAATTTCTTTAACGAAACAATTAAAAAACCGGTTTCACGCGTTAAGCAAGTTGGTCACATTTCGAAAGATGTATTCCGAGCTGCTCTAACTAAGCGACACTGGTTCTGATTAACCCATTTCAATCTCAAAAATTGGTCATAAATGTTTATGTATCAGATGCTCTTAGCATAAAATAAAAACAAACGCAGTTTATTTGTTGTCCTATCCTTTTATTATTTGGGCTGCGAGCTTTTAAGCCTAGCTGTAACTGCGACCTTTCCAGATCTATTGTTACTTAAGCCTACTAGCCTACCTACCCTCGTGCCATCGTACATGGAATGGTCTCGAAGTTATAATGAACTGTTGTCCTCAGGAGGGCGCTGAGTTCGTCGTTCAAGAACAACGCGTCGTTCGTGTCGCGGCTGCCGACCATCCGGCGGCACAAGAGCACGTCGCTGCACTCGCCGGCGCCGCACGCGAGCAAGGCTGCGGCGGCTGCGGCGGCGGCGCGCCGCGCGCACGACATCAACGCGAGCGCGGAGAACCTCGGTGAGCATGCGCGCGCGCCGCTCCTTACGCGCCAAGACGACTCGTGATCTTACCAAAGATCCAAGTGCGATGTTCCATTATCTTAGTGACTATCGCGTTTAATTCGCGTCTAGTATTCCGGGGAGGTCAAGACATTTTTGGCCACGATAAGGTAAATGGCTGAATCTGGGTTTACTTGTTAGAGACCGGCCCTCTGATCCTAAATATGTCGGTTTGTTTGCGCTAAGTGGTTGCGTTGGCTTAATTCATTCGAACTTTTCATGGCAATGGTGCTTATGTTGTTTTCATTATATTCATTCAAGAAAGAAATTAAAAACTAAAATAATACATTATCCTATAAATTAAACTATTCCTAAAATTACACAAATTTACAACAAATAATAAATTTCAGCCATATCGCTGCCAGGCGGCAGGGTGCCCAAAAGACTGGCCGCATTCCCTCTCTGAATAGCTAGGCTCAACCTCTGCCCGAGATACCAGCCAGCCCTCTGGTCACGCGATGATTCGATCAACCGCGACAACAAATCCTCAAACAGATTTCTAGCATCCGGCCCCCATGAGCCTAACGTTTCGACACCAAACGGCACAAACATATAGCACTCACTGAGCATTGAATATTTGCGCCGTTTTAGTGCCTCCGCGCCTGCAGCCGCCGCGCCTGCTTCCAGGGAGGTTGCATCAATGCGAGAGGGCGCCACCGTATCTACACATGTTGCATCCCATACTAAACGTTTTCCATTTTTCCACGGAATGAGCGTCATTCCGTCTGGCCTCTTACCGTCGTCACGTGCAATACCGTACGGCTCCAGAAGAGCCGGCACATTGACGGAGGCAAGAGCCCGACGGATGACGTCATTTAAGCTGGCATGGCGGGATAGGCGGCCGGCGCTGCGTTGACACGATAGGCCATGGTGGCCGAGTTGATCGACCATCGCTCCGCACTGGCAGCGGTGTCGCTCAACAATTTTGGCACCGATCCTAAGGCTAGCCGCAAGACAAAACGTGTTTCGATCTAATAACGTGCCGACATTCGAGGAAGGCACAGCTTGCAACCAGTATCCTGATTCTTTTGAGCTCGTGGCAAGAAGACGTGCTCGATCTGCTGGGTTAACAGGATTATTTAAAAGGTTTTCTTGTATCTGTTTACAAAGAGGCTCGTCCCATAGCTTTTGAGAAATCACACTGGTGGGCAGCGGTGTATTTGGGCAAGCTTGCTTCCATGACGTCTTGGCTTCAGCTAAGAACGCGGCCTCTGTTTCACTTGATGGTTTCAAAATATTATTCAGAAGTTTCTGAGTGCTGTGTGATGAAGACAGGTAGGCTGGCAAAGCCACACTAGCAGTCCGCCGGATACCTAAGCCACCCATACGGACTGGAAGAGTAGCTTGCAGCCAGCTGCGATCGTCAAGAATGCAATTAAGAATGCCAACTAACATTTCTCGAATCATACTGTCTAAGTCTTCTAGGAGATCCCCATGTCGCCAAAGAGGAGTACAGCGCAGAACTTAATTGACTATACAAAATAGATGTTGGTATGTACCTGTTGATGAATATACTGATTGTACTGTATTAATTCTACAGCAATAAACCGCCGGTTTTGAAATTCTATACTTAAGTTATAAATAACCTTAAGTTATATCCGTAATGTAAATCGCACACAACTACGAAATGCAACCAAAGATGTCTTCAGTTTTGGTTTTACTAAGAAAGTATATACTGATACTTTCATGCTTAGTTATTTGTAGCCGTTTACCTTATCAAATATGTTTTTTGTTACGATAACTACTTTTTCAAGCGCCATATCTATGTAGGTAACGCAACCACTTGACGTAGGCAGACCGACACACTAAGCTTCAGATGGTTGTTCTTTATCATGTGAACCCAGTTTCAGCCATTTACGTTATTGTTACCATTTTTGTCACGACCCCGTAGTCTACAAGGTCCTAGTATAAGGGAAAATAATTTTCACTGGTGATTCAGGGCGCAATCTTTTCTGCATAGCACGTGACAACTTTTATCTGGTAAAAACCATTTTGTGGTCATTACATCGGTCATTTAAGTTCTGATTTTAACCAATAGTTGTATAACACTCGTAATAAGTATTTCGTTGCCGTCTACTCGCATGAGTTTCGTCGGATCGCGTAGCGTTTTAACGAGCGTTCTAAAAAGTATTATCACATAGATAAACTGATATGTGGCCGGAACCACATTAGTAAATCTACTAACATTATTTTTTAAATCACATTCAAAGTTTTGGTTTTATTTAATACATATTTTCAATGGCATAGGTGATAACGATGTGCGGTGCTGTATAGAAAAGAGTGAGAAGGATTCTTATGTTCCGTCAACAAAAGAAAACGATTCCTTTCATTTTCCTTCAAATAAAAAGCCTCAAATACAAATCTTATGTCACATTCGAAAATAGTACACGCCCTATTGAGCTCCTTGGGTATACATAGAATCGAATACTTTTAAAATTAATGTCTGAGATTCTTTGTGGTCGGAGAATATAAATCTGAGGTCAGAATCTTTTTTTAGTTTCTGGAAAGAATGCTTTCGAAATCGATATGTGAGGGTCTGAGAATAGTAATATTAGGTTAGATTTGGAAAAAATGGTCGCCATTTTTAACTTTTTACTTTTTGGACCTTATTTTTCAAATATCTACGTGGTAAAAAAATACAAATTGGTGGTTTTCAAGAACTATCTGGTATGTAATTCCAAGAAAGTTGTATTGATTTTTGACAAAGGTTCCGTAATCAAACAGTTCGCGATATCGTTCGATTGTATGGAGGACATGCAACTGGATGTGATCCTAATATTTATTGTGGTATTTATATAGTTCATATAAATATTAGTAACCATATATTTGGCGCGATGGATCTTTCCCGATCTCCTCCACGTGCAAACGGATGCGCAGAACCAAAACGATATCGGATTTGGTTTCTGCGCAGGAGCCGGCGCTAGGACGGGGTATGCTAAGATCCACCCCGGGCATTATACGCATGCATCTCGCATACGCATTATGCAAGCGATTGTTATAGTATGTGATACTTTCTACGGTTTCTTATTTTGTGCGTAGGACTTATCGATATAAGAGTAGAAAAAACACTCCTTATTCCACGCTATATCATGACTTATTCATGGGTGCTCCCTGTCGCCAAATACTACTAGTCGGCTGTTTCCGTGTTAGTTTTCTGTTTTTTGGCCGAGTGTTAATCTTGCTGTTGGACGAACCAGTCGGAAACGCAACCACGGGCCACCGTGCTGACGTGCTCGGTTCAGCATGCTAGTGTAGTATTCAACATGTATCTGGTCAAACATTAATCATAACCAAACCATGTATTTTTTTCAGGGTAGTTAACCGGTGATTATGTTGGAATTATTGACTGCTATGTTGTCTGCAATGTTTGATGGGAAATTTATAATGTGATATGTTTAGTGTCGTAAAAAATATGTTTAGATATGTGTGCTTAACCAAAATAGTAATGAAAACACACCTTAAATATAAATTCAAGATCAATGAAAATTATGTAAGCCCAAATTAATAAAAATCCTCAACGTAAAATTTATCGAAATTTAAAATAATATTTATCCGTTTTACATCCCCAAATCTAATTCGATCAAAATGAGCCGCATTGGACATAAAGTAGGTACCGACCGTGCATACGGCAACGAATTGAATACGAAATAGGTTATTTAAAATAGAAATGCAGCCCTAGCAGGCAGCTCCCTCAGGAGAGGTAAACTTCGAACAGTGGAAGTGTATTTTCCGGTTGGGCCATGCATCAAGCGGTAAGGAGGCGGCGGCGGCGGAGCGCACTACTTGCGCATGTACCTTGCCAACAGGGAATCACGTAACGCGCCTTAAGAGGGCGCTAGAAGATTGCCTTCATATCTAAACGAGTTACTTTGTTACCCAAAAATATTTCCAAAATAAAAAGTTTTCGCATATTTTAAATATATTCAATTATAATATTAATCAGGACATTAAGAGCAGGGTCGCAGTCAGATAGAGAAGGACAAACAAACATGACAAATTTGTAATAGTTTATATTACACTGGTTCGGGTATATATGCAGTTTTATAGCTAGCTACCCTCTATATCAAATCGAAAACGTTTGTATTACGAAGAGCAATAAAGTCCCCAGCGCTGCACGTTGTGACCCTCATTAAATTTAAATATAAAAAAATGTAATTTGTCTACCTGTTAACTTGGTACATAGTCACTCATTTTGGTGTGAACGCGGTCCTTTACCGTCACCTCAACATAAGGCTCGGCGGAGGCCAGCTCCCTCCTTCCTTTCCCCCTATCATTACAGCCGCGGTTTCCAATAAGTGAAGCTCGACCGAGTCAGGTGCACCCAATGCGACCTCTACTCGTTGGCATATAAATTGGCCTCTTCCACGACCGCACCGCTACCGCGCAACTTCCTACTACCAACCTTAGCGCACTCTCGTTCCCTTGCAATTGTTTCAACAAACAAATGAGAGCCGATGAACGCGTAGAGCGAGGGGGGTGTCGGCGAGGGGTGGGGTGTGCGGGCGGTAAGAGCATAGATCTAGCATAGCGCGCTGTGCTTACAACACGAACAAAGCGTGGGAGTGAGACGTAAACTCAAGTACCACTACCGCGAGTTAGAGGGAGATGGAACATATCTGCCCGATGAGACCACTTATGAAATCGTTATCATTACATGGGGGTCGCGCTCATGGGATGTGAAATCTATATTATTTCTCTAGTTTTCCTTAAAGAAAGCATGGTGACCTGTGCATTTGTAGATTGTTTAGTGAATAAACGCGAGTAAAAAACCCGGACGAAAACCCTTTTTTGGTGGTAAATAAGGGGTGACCCGCAGATTATTTGTCGATGAAATGTATTAACATTTCCTCAATATTTCAAAGTCAAACTGAAAACACAACTTTAGATCATGATTTTGAAGCTACACAGCGACGAAAAAATTTTTTTTAGTAAAAAAAGAAATATCAGTACATTTTGTATGAAACGATTTTGGTCTCATCCGTCAATTGACTCTGTATGTCTCTACATTCTAAGCCTATGGTCGACGAGGAGTGGGGTGTGCGGGCAGTGAGCGGGTGTGATGAGGTGGGGGTGGGAGTGGGAGCCGCTACTGTAGCTGTCTGTTTGCGCTGCCCGTAGATAACCGCGCCTCGAGCGAGACTCGAAGGAGTCGCGGCTCGTGTTGCCCCCTCCATTGTTGGAAACGCTGCTTCAAAGGTTCTTTTTCCATATATTCCTAGAAGGCACCTTGGCATGACAGCTCCGATTGAACAAGCAATATTTCCGCTGCGATTCTTTTTGATTCCTCATAGCATAGTAGGTTTATCCGACTATTAGTGTACATACTGCGCGGCGGCCGTGGTGCCTCGCTGCCGGCGGCGGTGTATGTATCATAATTTCCTAGACGAACTTCACAGTATTTCTCATTGCGACTACTATACTTCTCTCTTTCAAAGCTTTTTTTAAATGATGCACTTCGTTTTGTAGGTTAACGCTTTGACACGAAATGGATTCCCTGTTCCGCAATTTGAAAGCTTCACTCGTAGGACTTGTACTGAGTAAGTCGCTGCTACCGGCGACGCCGCTTCGCGACTCGTACGTAAGTAGAGCTTAGTCGAGTTCCGATTGACTTCTCCTAGCGTAGCGTACGTCTTGTGAGTTTGGAACGCAAAGACATCTGTCGATCTGATCGCTTCACGAGACTCCAAGAGGAATGGCTTCGTATCGAGTTCATTTTAAAAGTTGTAGAATGTCTTTCTTATGTACGAACGGACGGCGGTCACCGCCGAACGTTGCTTTTGCATTTTGTCACACGCAGAGTGGTGCAACTTTCACATTCAGCCAATCGATACTTACAAGTGCGTCCCGATGCCTTTACATGAACGCTTTGTATAAATAATTTAAATACGACGAGCAATGAACAAGCAGGGCATAAAGAAATAAGTGTATATATTTATAGATCCGACAAAACACTGCACAATTTATCGGACTCGCCGCGATTCTCAAAGCATCGCGGAATTTTTATAACGGTCCAAGAATTATTGTTCTGAGAAAATGTAGTGAAGCTTTAAAGTATTCATTTATTTGGGTAAAGTCATATTGATATGATTTTGCAATTTAAAAGTTCAATTCCTTAGGGTGCAATGTAACTGTTTGTTATTTTTCCGGCGAAGGGCTTGTTTTTATTGCAGATTTTATATTTTATTCTATTTAATTTACATTTGTTTTCAATTTATTATTATCTCTTAAGTGTTTAAAAAACCATTTCTTTCAAACATAGTTTTAATTATTCATGTTATTACATGTATAATTTGTTTTAATCAAAATTTAATAATATTGCAAACATTCACATCAAAAAAAGAATTACCAGCGTCTCCGTTATGGATTTCTTGAAATTATAACAAAATCAAGACGCTGAAACAATAAAACCTTATAAGGTTAACATAGTTTACATGTTAAAGCGCCTCTAATATAGAATTGCATCTGAATAAAGTCACATTAAGCAGACATACATTGCCAGCAAACACATCAACTCGACAACATACCACACGCACTACTACCGTACTCGCTGATCGCTCGGTGCGGGGGGGAGTGGGGTGGGGTGGGGGTGGAGGGAGGGCGGGCACGCAGTGAGTGTGCGTGTGTATGGGTTGGCAGGCATGACGAATGGCGGCGCGGGCGGCGTGCGCGCACTCAACCCCTCGCACAGCGAGGACTCGGTGGTGGAGACGGCGCTTTCCAAGAAAAACTCGGACGGTAAGGGCACGCCGCAGTGTCGTGGTTGGCTCGTCTAGCGCGGGGGTTGCGCGGGGCTCGCTCACCGAACCGCTGATAACAAAAAGGAAAATAAATTCTAGCCTCTTCTATAAATGGCTCATTCACTCAAAAACCAGGGCGCCTTGATGATATAGTTCGCATAAACACATTTCCATAACACTGTTCACATTTTCATCAGCGACTCAGTCCTCAGCGATTACGTAAAGACTCCTCGTAGAATGTTTAATGGTAGCCGACAGTAACGTTTCATTTTCAATTCCAATGTTGAGCGAAATGCCAGCGCACCGTAAATATTTGAAGCAATGACTTGGAGCTGTGTTTATGCACGCCCCTGGTATTATCTGGACGATGCGGCGAGCTTTGCACCGCGTTCGATCCCCGCCGCGCTGCTTAATAAAGTGTTTTGTTGCTGGCATGGTTCGCAATGAACGTTTATGATAAAAAATAACAACAATTTCTCACAGAACATATTACGTGCAAGATTGAATAAGTGTGTAAGAGAAAGATGCTTCTAGCTCACGAGATTTATTGCACACCCTGCCAGCAACTTTTAACACAGGCATAGTGTTGTCGGTGTTACTCGGGTGCATGCTTTGGTGTTGCCAGTATATTCTTCTGCTTCATTAGTTATATATTTGAAATGTTGAGGCTTCGCATCGCGACAACGAAACACAGACATACATCTGAACACAGTTGACAAACACGATTGACGGATTTGATGGTAGAGTAAATTTATTCGTACTCAATAATATAATACATTAAGGGCCTGATAGCACCTGATTGCAATCAGTTCCACAAGGGCGTAAGTGAAACCATATTTTATTATTTTATAAAATTACTACTACTTATTTTGTAATTTCTAAAAGATGATACCTAGATGCATTGATGGTCTAGCAAATTTTTATTAATCCTATACCTGTAAATATCTGACGCTCATATTTAATGTTCAAAGTTTTTTGTGATGGTTTATGAATATGTGCCTAATTTGAGAACAATGAGCACCTAAGACTTACAGTTTATCTTTTAATTATATCTAGACCATCAATCTATTATCTGAATTTAAAATCGTACAATCTACTCGAAATAATTTAATTTGGAATAATTGATATAGGAATAAAAATCATTTATACATATTTTTTATATGTATATAAATGTAACTGCTTTTTTAGTTTGCCGTTTTTGAACTCCTTACAATCGACAAAATTATATTTTAAAACTTAGCCATCACTGAAAAGAAAATTTAGCCATTTTTATTTATCCTGTTCTTTATCTGTAAATATGTTTGTTCTTGGTGACCTTGAGTCTTGGGGATCTGTTTTCAAGATTGAAAGCAATTTTCGACCCCGTTATAAATAAGTACATTGAAATCTTACATACACGTGGAATCCTGATATCCAATAAATTAATAGGTAGGTACCATTAAGCTCTCGTCTTAATAACGGTCTAGCCTTAAAAGCGTCACGATTTAATTGAATTAATAATTTATTTTACTAAAAATTAGAATCAGAATTATGTCGGAAATACAAAGTTAATTCTAGTCTATAATATTATCAATGTACCTCCGTACTTTTAAAACGGATGCTACTTTTCTGGTATGTTTTAGGCTATATTTAGGATAAAAATCCACCTAGATGATTGATTTTGCTCAATGTTGTCCTTAGCGGCTTTTAATATTTTATTTGTTGCATGTATACTACATGTTAGAGGTAAGTTTATTGAACCAAGTACATATTTCGTGTGAAAATGTAAATTAAATATCAATCGCAACAAATATTATGTTGAAAAATATATTGATACTTGAAAGTATCATTCTTATTTTCTTTCATCGCATAAACAATAAATATATACATCCCAAAATTTAAATAGAAAAATTGTAAGCAATCAATGTTGGTGCGCTACGGAAGGTTAGCAGAGGAACTCGTAGAGGTGCTACGTCATATCGTAGCCACACTGCACATGCCTGACGCGCCGTTACACGAGTGCAGCGTGTTGTCAGCCATCTATTTCGATTGTGTAAACTGTCGTAAGAAAATGTATGCTTTTAATTATGTAATAGCGTTTATAATTTTAGTTCTTAAGATTACCCCAAAAATCTAACCCTGAAGTTAGAACCTTGTGGAGGGCGTCATGGATTCTGTTTAGTTGTTTTAGCGGTGCTAAATATTTTTTTTTTTTATTTAATGCATGGCGTTAATTTCGGTGAAATGATAAATGAGGTTAAATGCGAGGTAAGAATTACTTTCATTCTTTTTCTTGCTGTTTCTCATAAATTCAAACCTAAACTAATTTCAGACTAGTTTGGTTAAACTCGAGTGCATCACAATTTAAACAACGCTTTTTCGTACTAGTGATGTTGTATTTTGGCAAACTGCTATGATACCTGCAGGTTCGCAGATAAATTTAAATTATAATAATTGTACAAAAATATTTTTGAGAATAGAAATATATACTAACCAAAAGTACGATGATTTAATGTTATTTTCATAAATCTTACAATATATTCTACATTTATTCAGAAAATAATTCTTGGATCTCATGCACAATGTTGTCTATAAGTGGAATTATACAAATACTAGCATTACACAAGTTACAATATTCTCCGAGAGAAATTCGTAGTGTTTTTCTGACTCAAATATTCAGAAGTTATCTGAGTCATACATAAATATTTCCACAAGCACGGCTGTGCTCACATTTTACCATCACCTCATAGCGAAAAGGTACAGTCTTCGGGAAGGGGGGGGGGGGCAGGGGTGGAGGACGAGGTGGCAACGCGGCGGCTCCGCCGATTGAGCCCAAGACAAGGCTATAGCCCGACGACTCACAGCTGAAGCCTTATCTCAAGCACTGGATATGCCTCCCCAGCGCCGCCGCTGTCGCCACACCCGGCGACGTACACACCCGGCCTGGCGCTCAGCCAGCCTACAAACACATTCTAAGCTATTGTTTACCTTTCTAAACATTTTACTTCAGTAGACAACAGGAGCATTTCGCTAGAGCTTGTCCATGCAATTGCAGTATAAGGCTAAAGTTTTATATAGCTTGACGACCCAAACCAGTTTTAATTTTATTGAAATAATTGATTAAATTACTTTATGTAGCCAAAATATATTATCGAGTCTAATTCTATCCGTATCTAGTAAGTTTTTATATTCTGCATTAAGTCAATACATTAAAGAATAAACCAAAATACTCAGCCACGCCAGTTGCATAACTCCCTTGTCATCAATGGCGGAGGTTGGACCGTAAATTTCGTGAGTGACGAGGCCGAGCCGGTCGGTGACGGGTTGTGTGACGTCAGAGGGCGGCGCGGGCGCACTGGCGGCATCGTCCCCGGACGTGCGGCGCGCGCGCAGCGGCCGCGGCCGCCGCCGCCACTCGACGGCGCTGCGCGTGGGCGAGGCGACCGCGCTGCCGCTCGCCCTGGCCGGCGTGCTGCCGCTGTCGCCGTCCTCGTCGCTGTTCGCGTGCGACACAAGTACTCGCTCCCGGCCCCCTCACTCTCCCCCGCCCCGCCCCGCCCCTGTAGCTCCGCACGCAGCTTGCCGCCGCCGCCGCCCGTCGCCGCCGCACCGTCACCAGCGCGGCGCGTGTCGACTGCCGTGATACTAACGCCCCGAATTCGAGTCGACGCTAACATTTATCATTTCACACAACGTTTTCGTTCGATTTGTGTGCTCCGCTGCTCCGACTATTCCGTGTTTACCCAAAATTTTGCGAGACCTAATAGATAGCGACATACTGACGCTGGAATCGGACATGATATTTTTCACGACAGTCGGATACATGTGTGGACTAGATTACTCGCTTCGTCTCGAGCACGCAATTAATAGCTTATAGGATCATCTTAAATTATGTTAGCAAGTAACATTGGAGCACACTCCCCAATGACTGAAGTTAAAATCACATATGCAATGAGACCACTTTAACTCCCTGCTGGGTGTTCACGAGAAATGTCGGGGACAATCGTACGGTCCATCATGATCAGCGGGAAACAGCTCAACCGATGGCGGACAATACGTTTGGCCTGTAACGTCGTGAAAATCACCCAGTAGTCTGGAAAAGCTGTCTGGGAGTACCTATAGACAATCACCACGGTAATCTCGGATCTTACCAAAGTTATATTCTTCCTTCCTGTAAGGGAAGATCCACCTTGTACAGTACACCAATGGCTTCAGCTTTGTATACTCGTAACAATAGAGTTTAATATTGATGTAGTTTAAAAACCAATGATAATAGTTTTACAGCTGACCTATCGATTAGCAAGCTACCCCAAACTGACTGGGCTTAACATTCCATGTAGGCATAACACTTTGAATAACATGTAACCACTAAAGCTTTTAAAATAAAAAAATCGTTACTTATCTAATAAAATTTTCCAATTGCCGATTTTAGGTCTAACCTACACACATACTCATGATAGCTTTCTCAAACTATGTTTCTATACTTTGCGTAGGAGCGTAGTGCATGGAGTGTCTTGGTTGTAGTTGGCCAATGAGAGTCTGTGCTGTATGTATGTCCGGAACAAACTTTGCTTTCGCTAGTGATTAGTTGGCTACTTCTAAAATAATTACATCCTCAGGCTTAGCACAGAATTGCTGTTATGTATTCAGACTTTGCGCTGATGGTCTTTCACATCATCTGATACAATTTTCGCCAACGCGAAAATTACTAATGAAAAATAGAACACTTAATACGTATGAGAATATTTGAATGCAATTATTCTATAATGAAAATGAATCAAAAAAGTCTTAAGGCCAAATTAAATTAGGTAAAAAATGTGTTACAATATTAAAGTAACATCGCACAGTGAATGTATCAACAGTAGAAAGCTTTGCACGTGGGAACGTAGAGTACAGGTTGTTAATACAGTAGAATCATGCAATTTGACGGCAATTTCTCAGAAAGATGAGTGATAGATCCTGTAGTATAATTCTTACTAGGCTCAGAGTCGATGGCAGAATAAATAAATGCAATTCCACCAAAAAATAAGGTTGGGAACTTGTTATTTTTAAAGTTATTTTTTTTTCAATTAATGTCGGATTGCCTATCATCGTACATTCTAGGGCTGAGATAAATAGTCGTAACAAAAACTAAGACTAACGGAAAGTAGTACTTTGTGACGTCAATTTGCATCACTTTGAGATTTCGTCCATACAAAATGTGTCAAAGTGACGTCACAAAGTACCTACTACTTTTCGTTAGTCTTAGTTTCTGTTACGACTATTTATCTCAGCCTAGGTCTATTATTAAATTTAGCTGAAACTAAGATCACCGTCACTTTATGTCGCACAAATTTGATAAAACCGACATGCGGTAACTATTTATCTTCGGAAGTAAAGCCGTTTACTGAATTAACAGCCTGTTTAACTTATAGCATGTAAGGCTACTATCCTGCTTGTTTTTTTGTGTTTCATGAGCTACGTGATGTAAGGTTTTGTGTTTGTGCGATATTCTAGCTATCAAGTAGGTACATAATCGTTTTCTAACGTATGATTGACTGCGCAATCCTTTGCTTTTAACGGAAGCAATACCGCATCAATTTAAATATTAATTTCATTGTTAGTACATATCCATCACAGTCCACTTTGCCGCTACTTCGGTGATTATTGATATCACGTGTAGATGTATAAGTAATATTCTTCTTGAGGGTTTATTTAAAAAAAAAACGGCTGAAATAATATTATTCTGTGCAGATGAAGAAGACGAGCCTCGATGTATGGCGCTTACGTCACAACACAAGGCAGCTATAAGGTTTATTAGAAAGGTAATTATGTGACAAGATATTTAAAATAAAATTACTATATATTATTTCTTTCCAGTTGCATCAGCAGTCAATTGTAAACTTTTACTATAAAATTCTTGTAATCAATCATTCATTCCAATAAAAAAAAAATTCGCCTGCATAAAATGTGATCTACCAGTGAAATAGGTAGACCACCCTAACAAATTGAAATGCAACGAAGTTACAACAGCGTACGGAGTTACACCCGATGTCGGCTCCATGGGCATCCCGTCCCTCGATGGAGCTCGGTAATCACAATTAGCTGACCCGCCCCTGCTCGTTAAAACTTGTCCAATCGACAAATTTGCAGCGATTGTCCCTCGCCCTGCTCTGTGAAACACATAGTTGGCTGTAATTAAATTTGCATAAATTGTTTAAGTAAATTACAAATAGCTCGGCGAGAAGAAACAATTTGTTGCTAAATTTGCAGATTAAAAAGCAATATCCAACGCGAAATTCGTACAGATATTGCCCCACTCTCTTGTATCTTCTTGTTAATTCTACGATTTAAAAAATCAGGTCAATCAACTTTGAAAAATTCTAACATTATCTCTGTATCAGAACCAGCAACGACTTTAGATGTTTTCAGAGTAGCCATTCCATTTTGACTTGGCCATCGCGTGTCAAGAAATATATTGTGTGGTAAATTATGAAATATTCACTCCGAATCATGTGGTGCTACAGATTTACTGCATATGTTTTTCTTATTTATTGAACAATCTTCAGTAAACCCAATTTTCTACTGTCAGTTAATCTACGACCTAGTAATGAATTAAGGCGCTAGGACTAGCCAACTACTCGCGCCATACAAATGCACTTTTTAACAAATGTAATAATATGTAGTGAAACGCTTCAGCAAATCCAAATAGAACTCCAGACTAATAATGGATTGTTAATATTTTTTTATTCCATCATTTATTTAAATAATAATAAAAATAAAAAAGTTGATTTTTCTCATTAGAAATCTGAAAGTAATTCGATTTCTAGATATAAGCAAAAACAGCATATATGCATAAACAAAAAATTCCATTTGCTTTTAGATTTCTACATTTAGTCAAAAAAGTTCGGAAATGGACACCGTTTCCGCAATGTATTTTGTATAGAAAAAGGAAACATACATTAACGAAAATAATTCGATTCCTAGACAAGGAATCATATATTGTAAGAATGACACTTATAATCGTCAGACTTAGTTAGTTAACTTGGGGTGCCTCGTCTAACTTTGCGATTTGGCTAGTACCAGGCCCTTAACATAGATGCCCAGCTCATGCACCTATATAACATATTTGCAAGTTATTTTCATTTAATCCCTAACATCGATTATTCATGTTCTTATTTTTATTATTAATTCAGAAAAGCCTTGTATTCTTTTATAACAAGATTAATTAACAAAATCTAAGGTTCTTCAAAGAAGTGTGCTACTTTGATTCGAATTAGTCACGCCGTTTTCATGAAGCATACCATCGTGTAACTTGGTGGGGCAAATAAACTGTCTAGCTGGGTGCTAATTGATTCTGTGGCATTCAACTATTCAGAAAGCTTACAAACGATCGCAAATGATCTGAAATCGCTTCTCTATTCCTGACAGATGAAGTATTTTGTGGCCCGGCGCAAGTTCAAAGAGGCCCTTAAACCCTACGACGTAAAGGATGTTATCGAACAATACTCGGCAGGCCACGTCGATCTACTCGGACGCGTCAAAACCGTTCAGAATAGGTATACGGAATGTGCACGCCACGATGACCCGGACTTACCTTACCTTCCCACTCTTACACTGTTTGTTTTTTTTGTTGTTTTTGTTTTGTTTTTGTTTGTCTTCTGAATTTATGCTATGTAACAGTATGGTTGTGTGGCTGGTAGTGGTCTTGCGACTGGTGTAAGTGACTGGGCTTTGGCGATGCATCCGATTGGTGCATCTATAGATAGGTACATCACTATCGTGTGTCAGTCTCGTTTAAGTGACAGTTGAGATCGACTTCTGGCTTCATATTGCTGTTTTCCAAATTTTTCGTTACTTAGAGTGACATATGTAACTACCAACTGGTAATATAACGGCGCGCAATTGCATGCCAAAAATTAGCACGATAACGTAGAAAAAATATCCATTCTGAATAAACAGTGTACTGCCTATACAAGCCGTGGTATATCATTTTCCATACAATGATCAAACTAAACATCATCAGCAAAGAATATATACACTAGTAGATAATGTCCTAGCTTCATATTCATCTAGTTGTCTTGTCGGCATCGTGAATAAGTGTTGCGTAGCCGGCTGCGTCCCGACGCTTCCACACCAGCCGCCGACCTCAACCAGACCGCGGCCCGTGTCTCGTAGCCCTCGCATTTCTTTGGAACTAACAGGGAAGTATTGTTTGTGTCCGTGTAGCTCAAGTATTTTCTCGCACGCAAGAGGTTTAGAGAGGCGTTGAAGCCCTATGACGTGAAAGACGTCATAGAACAGTACTCCTCCGGCCACGCCGACCTGTTGAATAGGACCAAGAACCTTCAGTACAGGTGAGCCCCGCCCCGCCCCGCCCCGCACGCCCCGCAACGCAGCCCCAGACCTTCAGACGTTCACCGCAAGTGCGGTGGCTTTGGCACCAATAACTGATTGTTGCGATTGGAAAATTAAGTGTTTTATAAAAAAAAAATACGTTGCATGAAAGTACAAAACGTTTTTGGAATTCTCGAGAGGCAAATATATGCCTATTTAAAAAAATCACGTTGATCATAAATTCTTAACACACACATCATATTCTTGCTACCTCCCCAAATTAGTAGTAACGATGTTCTTTCACGTTGTACTATGGATTAAATCCACTTCATAGATAGCTCGCAGCATACTCACTAGCATTGTCACTCCAGCCGTTCGTCAATCATCATTAGAGACAGTTCCATTATAACGTGAAATTGGCACAGTGTCGCTTTTGGTCGGCGGTCTATTTTCAGAGATAATCTGTTGTGAAATTCGAAAGTACCACAAAACAGTTGATTGGAATTTGTCGAGTAGATTAAACTTTTAGTCTGTTATGTCTAGATAAACTCTTGCATGCAGGAAAGAGCTTTGACTGTATTGATTTCTATGTCTATAGATGTCGCTTTTCTTTCGATGTTGTGTTTATGTTTTTTCCTACTTGGCATTGTGAAGATCACAATGTAGTGTTCGGTTTACACGGTCATTAATTTAAGAATGTCATCATGAAAAAATGTCAGCATTTTATGTGGTCTTGCTTGACTTTGTGCACGCTTTTGCATTGTCTTGACATTCCTTAGTAAACAATGATGCATCCTACTATGTAGATCATTGTTGGTAAGTAACTTACTCTTATATTTGCATTTAAAAAAATATCAGGTACTTACTCAATATGTAGAGACAATGAAAGTATAATCCTAGCACTAATTATTCCCGGAATATAAAGCAACGTGTCTTGTAGGTACCCAGCATATAATTCAATTCCAATAATACGTACAGTGGGCATCACAGGAAACTCCACACTAAGTTTAGACACTTGGGCCATCAGCGCATCGGGTTAGAGATAGATCATACCACCTCCACAGTGCGCTACTGTCTATAAAAATATACGTGTAGGGTTGTCACACACAATCCCTGTCTAATTTGTAAGTCGGATAAGATGTATTTCACAGGATTGCGAGCTATTCCATGTTTCGGATTCCTTCCTCTGCTAGAGAATAGGATTAAGCCCGTCAATGTTGTTACCATCGCATTGGATGATAAAATGGTCGAAGCGGCGATACAAACATTACCGTGATTTCTACCCAGTTCAATGCATAACATCTGTCCAAAGTGTGCAAAGTGTGGCGTTTATCGTGACGTCCACTGTATATGCAAAATATTTATCAATTTTTAATATATCCTCTTAATGTTACCACAAAGATTATGATGATTAATGAAATTCACTACAATTGCAATGTTTTATTTTACAGGTTAGATCAAATTCTCGGTAAGCAAGGATCGAAGGCCAAAGACGTTTATGCGTCCAAAATCAGTTTAGCTTCCAGAGTTGTTAAGATAGAGAGACAGGTAAGAAATGCAATACAAATTTCTATTTATTTAAATGTTCAGCTTATTATGTTGCGAACATAAACGTTCATGCGCGAGTTATTTGTAAATGTTATTTATATTATTAGTAGATTATGTAAAATTGTTGTCGAGGAATAGATATTTTCTGATCAGGTTATCCTGATTCTGAACAAAAATAAGTGGTTTTCAAATATAGCATCTATTAAATGTATGAATACGACTGTATAGGTATACAGTCGTACTCAGAGTGGGCATTCAAAATTTAAAACGTGCATTATTTCCGGACTTCCTAAGTATACAAAATGTGATTTAGTTGGGAGATATTCCGCGCATTGAAGCCGACGCCACGGGGTGATGATAGCGTGTTTTTTTTGCTTACGAAAATGTGGCATGTACCTTGTAGGTAGACGATATCGAGAGTAAGTTGGACCACCTCTTGGAGCTATATGAGGAGGATAGACGGCGGGCGATGCGCGCGAGTGGCATCGATCCGGGCGGCGGGGGAGGGGGCGGCGGAGGAGGTGGTGGAGACCCCGGCAGCTGCGCAGGCGCAGTGGCCCTCCGCCCTCGACCCATTCTGGTGAGCGTGCCCACTTTTCGAGCGTTCGGGGTCGGTAGGGCCACCAATGAGCGGGCATTTGGAGTCCGCTGGTTTGATGATATCTTACACTTGGCTAGTTTCAAATGATCCAGGACTAGGGTGTCCTCTAAACAAGTTATTGTTCTGTACTTAATCGATTTTAGTCGGGTTGCTTTCCCGCAGGAACATGGCTAACTAGATGTTTTTTCATCTCAGCAAGCACCGGTTAGCAGCTTTAGTCCAAAGAGTTACTTACTCGCTGTGTTTAATATCACATAGAAGAAGACGGTACATACTAGCATGCCATCGCTTTCATGAATCCGCATACAGTTCTACACCAGAATTTGATAAATTATCCCATATTGTTATTGTTATGAGACATAACGCTTGAAAAATTTCTGGCTTCGGTGTTCCAAGAACATATCATCGCAAAAGCCAGCTTTGAGCCATACAACCTACAGGATTTAATATAAGTGGTGATACGTTTCAGGTGGACAAACAGTTCTCAGAGCCCAACTCTCCGGTGGGCAAGACTTTTCCCGAACATCCCACGTCGGCGCCTCCTGTCCTCAACAAGAGGCCAATGCACCGAGGCTACTCGGACCTGGGCAATCGGGTCATCCGAAAGAAGGTCACTTTGAGGTTGGTGCACTTGTCGTTGAGAGTCATTCCTGCGTATCCGGTAGATACGTTACAGCTGGACAAACAGTTCCCAGAGCCCAACTCTCCGGTGGGCAAGATGTTTCCCGAACAGCCCATGTCCGCGCCTGCTGTCCTCAACAAGAGGCCAATGCACCGAGGCTACTCGGACCTGGGCAATCGGGTCATCCGAAAGAAGGTCACTTTAAGGTTGGTGCTCTTGTCGTTGAGAGTCATTCCTGCGTATCCGGTAGATACGTTACAGCTGGACAAACAGTTCCCAGAGCCCAACTCTCCGGTGGGCAAGATGTTTCCCGAACAGCCCATGTCGGCGCCTTCTGTCCTCAACAAGAGGCCAATGGTGTAGTTTCAATTTTATTACTTTGAGAAGATTTTGGCTAGTTCTCTAGGGTTTAGGAATTGTGATAAACGTTTCTGATTATTGAAAGGGACCGTATTCATCACATCATCTCAAGTGCCTTTAACATTCAGAATTCCCTTTTTTTTGTGCCGGTTGTGCAAAGTAAGGCTGACCTCGAGTGCCGCGTGTTCACTCAATCCTTTTGGTACACCCACTTTTTGGGATTCTTTAAATTTGACGTAAATTTGTTTTGTTATTTTGTCACTTTCACCAAAGGCTGCCACTACTTCTGGCGTGGTTTTAGATGGATCCGCTTGCACTATCGTTTTGAATTCTTGACTATCCACTTTTGATTCTGCCCTTCCACTGGCTCGTTCTTTAAATCAAATTTTCCAGATCGTAAAATTTAGAACAAAAAACTCAGCAATTGCGGTGGCTGGTCCGGACATGTCATTAATTATTCGAACTTTAATCAAATGCCATAATGTATTTGAGTTCAACATTTCCAGTTTAGAATCGCGAATTTCTTAGGAAACGATCTAATATATCTGTAAATCCATTTAGCTACAACTAATTCAAGTAGTGTTAGGTTTATGAAATCAGTTAATCGTCTAATCTTTGTAATTTTTCAACTGATTAAATAAAATAAAATGAAAGAGACTGTTTGTGCTACGTATGCAACTCTACAAATTTACATCGACCAACATAACTGAATATTTTGAATGTGTAGTAATGCAAGTAATGTGAATAGAATAAACAAAGCTAACTAATAATTTCCAGATCAGTGAGCAGCCGCAACGGGAGCGGGGACTCCCCTCGCGACGGGGAGGTGGTGATCGTGGTACCGCCGGCCGCTTGCGACGACCCCGCCCGCCACATCACCGACAGCTCCGGTAAGAACGTTTTGTTGGCTTGACCACAGCAAACTCCGGCTCAACACTGCCATAGTTTTGAACGCTACGCTGCGACGATCCGGTTGTTGCCTCTACAATTCAACTTTCAAGCTCTACTAGATTTAAAAGTAATATACTTACATAACAAACACCTAGGGCACCTACTCTCATTTGCACTTGTTTTGATTCCAAAACCAATGGTGGAACACTGCTCAATTCCCCAGCAAGCCAAGCTGGTTTAGCCCTTGTTTAGTCCTCACCTTGGATTAAAAGAATCTCCAAATAAGCTCAACATATTGAACATTGAATATAGCTCAACATATTCACTGTCCGGGGAGATGGAGGAGCAGCACGCTGCAAAGGGCGTTGGGAGCGGCACATAACATGTTTCACTTGGACACTTTCAGCATCGTACGAAGACTTTTCGTCGTCGACGTCGCTGTGACTCGGCGCGGCCGCGCGCGACCGCCTCGCCGACTTGCGCGCGCGCCACTACCGTGAGTGTAGCGTATGCTCTCTGTCCTGACTGTGCCCCGCCTGCAACTCTCGGTCCTCGCCCGGTATTCCGTTTCCGTCTATGGTGAATTGGTAGTGCTAGCAGTTGGTGTTCCTCCGTCCGTTGCATCCCCACTCGATGGAATGGTAAAGTTGGTGTTTTCTGTAGAGTCGTATTTTATTTGAAGGTGACGGGGAATCGGTGATCCGGCTTCTGAAATCGGGCAGACAGGTGTAGTTCATACTTTTTCTTCTTTCGTATTGCTCGAGTGTACTTTTTAATTTTCTGCTCCTCAACCTTACTATTGATTGTAACGCGTATTCTATGTTTAAAGTTGTATTGTACACAGATACTGCGGTGGTCGTCAGGCGATTCGGCAGACTCGACGTCTGTTGCGGCGGCGTTGGTGTAATGACGTGTCGTATTGCAGATGTGTGCGCCTCGTGTTCGGTGGAGGTGGAGGCGGAGGAGGGCAGCTCGGGCTCGTGCAGCTGGGTGGAGGGCGCGGGGGCGGTGCGCGAGGGGGACGAGGCGGACGGCGACGGCTACTGCTCCGGGTCGGGCGAGTCTCTGGCGGCGGAGGACGCGGCGCTGCTGGGCGGCGGCGCGGCGGCGCGCGTGCTGCCCCGCGCCGCGCGCCAGGACGTCGCCGTCGATCTGCACCTGCTGCGGCCGGACGTCTGATGCGCGGACGCGCCCGCCGGCCGCGACCGCCGCGCCGACACCTCGGTGTGAGCCCCGCGCCCGCGGACGCGTCCCGCTCCCCCGACCCCCACGCACCGCCTCGCGCGTGGTGACGTTGGAACTTTCGAGCCATTAGTGTTGCCGTAGACAAAGGATAGTAAGGATAGACTGCTAACATCATACAACATACAAACCTGGCTGAAAATTGCTTATTCTCGCTGGTACTATGGCATTTCTAACCAGCGCCATCCCCGACACTGCCAGAACTAGTTACACTGTGTTTAAACTGAGCCTAATTCCAAATTTCGCCTAGCTTGGCTTTATGAAAACGTTACATTTTAATTATACATTAAGTAATATCATTGTAATGGGGAAGAAAACTCAAAGCTTTTTGTAAATGTCGCAAGAGCGACCTCGTCCTAAAACGCCAAAACTGTCATTCCTGTCAAGTTTGATTTACGGATTTTTTGATGAATGATGTACTCCATGATGCAGTTAGAATACAATTGAGAGAAAAAGCAGACCTTTTATCTGTCTTCAAACAAACATAAATATCATTGACCAGCACAGTATGAAACGAAATATTATAGGTTATGTTTTTCTGATATTTTCTTTCCCACGACTGCTTTTGATTATCATAATTTAGAACGATTTAATCTCGGAATACCTTGGAGAAAATTGAGAGTCATTTACATAGATTAAATCAATAAAAATTTCAAATTTATTCTGTTTTATTTTGTATGGTATCTGACAGCTTTGACAGATCCTTTAGGTGAGCTCGCTTAGACGCCACCTGTTGTGATAAATGAGCAGTTTTCTTCCCCGTTCAAAATTATCACTGATATCAATTTGTATTTAATGTATTCTGAAATGTGAATTGCAACGCCATCTGCTGACTTTTATTATGCCTATTTAACATTTGTATGACATTAGCAAATCTTTCCCTTCTATCATTTATCTATGGTGTTGCGAACGTTAGCTTTATTCGATGAGGTTACATTTACTACGTACGTAGTGCGTATTAACTCATTGGCTTTATTTATCTTTTTACGCGATAGTTATATACGAGTACATAGTCGACGTGTGATGCGAGCGAAGGTCGCTTATATACCCGGCTCAGTCTGGGATAAGTAGCTACATACATTTAATGATAGTAATATTGTACATACATACATTTTGGCGTTTACTACTAGCGGGCGTCGCTTAAAGCCAGCCGTTTCCTAGAATAATTATATACAAATTAATTTAATTGCAAGACTGAATTGCATGTATTTATTTCCTTAAAAGACACCAAATCATGTAATAACTCCTCTTGATCTGAGGTTACAGTTTTATTCTTTTCTAAACGCTCTGTTAGAGTAAAAATTGGTAATAAAATAAAACTCATTGATTTATTTGGCTTATAGACAAGTAAAATTGGAGTACCTAAATTATTGCTTGACAATGCAAGAAACGAATATTCTACATATTATTAATATTATATCTGATTGCGTGCTATGGATGTAGTTATGTACTTTTTTGCGAAAAAAACTTTAACACAAATAAATTACATGTTTCTTGCAGTGTAGCTACAGAAGCAGGGACCAATATAAATAGATCGAATTAAATTATATAAGCTTATATCTGGCTCTGAAGTTGTAATCCGTGAGGTTTCAAGTATAATGTGTTTTTTTTATCCAAAATATATATATATATTAGCAACAAATATTAAAAGCAAAGGGACGACAAATAATATCGGGCCTGTTTTTTTTTAAATGAATTACATTTAATATCAGTTAATATTTATCTTGTCCGAATAAAATAAATTTGCTGGTAAAACATTATTAGAAACATATGTTTTTAAAAAATATTAATATTCCTTTGTGAGTATTAGAAACCACGGAGTAATTTATTCTGGTGTGAAAATGGGTTTCTGCCACCACTGTCACCTTCAATCCTATGAATTTTTTAGGCGACATATATAGAACTACATACTCCCATTTTATTTGTCTCTAGAGTACCTAATTTAGATTGCGTGTATTTTACGTCTGCTACAAAACCTAATAGCAAATATGTAGTTAATAATAGTTATAACACTTCACATGTACGTTTTAATTACCTACCAGGGCCTAAAATAGCGGAAATTTAGGTTTCTTCTTTAGATAGTGACGAAATCTCTAAGGTGACTTACCTACTTTTGCTAAAAGAACCAATATTACCTATTGCAATACAAATATGACCAATTTCTTACAATAAACCATTCGAAAGCGACTATAAAAATATAATGATAATGTTATTATTGTTATGTCTACCTTAAGAATGTTAGACGCATTCATTCGTGGTCCATAGAAGTGTCCCTTACTTAACCTATCCACACTTTTACATGTAGCTTACCTATAATAATTACTAAGTATTCATTAACTTTCTATAAAATACAGTTCACAATATTTTTATTTATAGCTTGTCAGTCAGTTTTATCTCACTAGGTCCAGTGAGTTTTGTTTCTTGTCGGAGCAACGCAAATGCGAATCTGAAGAGTTCATTTTCCGAAGGCACAAAGTGAAAGAGGTATGCGGCTAGGGTTGCCGACTTTAGCCGAACATGTTTGGCGTTTTACGGTCTTATCAGGCCAAACATTTGCGTGTTCAGCCTGCCCGGATTTTCGCCTTTGGTGGTGTAACTCGTCATATGCCTGCACCACCTGTTATTCGAGCGAAGCCAGCGGTAGTAAGACTTTAGTAGCCAACCGATTTCAAACAAGTCGGTGCTAGATCGATTTTTTGTTTATACCAATATGTTTGTTAGTTGTGTTTTGCCTAATTAGAACTTTATTTGTTTTTACTGGCCTTTTTACCGGTTTTAGGCCAAAATGTTCAGCCTACTGCAGCGCCAAGTCCGGATTTTATATTTTAGAACCTGACACCTGTCACTTCAATCCGATTGAAAGCCATCGAGATAGAATAAAACAATTAAAAATAATTACAATTGGCCTACGAATCAATTTGTGAGAACATGAATAGCTAAGTCGGAAATTAAATTTCTTGCAAAATATTCAGGTTTTACTTTTCCATGTCAGTTTTTTAAGCACTCCGTAAGTAAGATTTTTTTTTCCATTTTCGTGGAATAAGAAACGTATGGGTAGTTCCACAACTACAACTACCTTCGTGACAGTAGCACGACACATCACGTGCGAATTAGGTGTTAATCCAGGACTCTTAGCTCTCTAATTCAAAAAAATACATATTTAACTAATTTGAGTCGAAAGCAAAGATTAAATCTGCCCATAGTACGTTTGCATGTAATTGGTGTCTCAGTAAGAACTTTAATTTCGAATCGCGTGCCATTTTCGACTGTCAATTATTGAGTCAGCCATGTTTGGTATTTCTTTAGTTCATACAAAAATATTTACGAAAACAGTGCGTTACAGCTTGGAACAACGTTTCGTTAATAGTGAAAATGCATACAAAAATGGGGAAATGTTCACTGTGACGATTCGTAATTTTCGTTTTAATTTCGGCTTGCATAATCGACCGTCGCGGCCTGCTATAAAAAAAATATCCAAAAATTTGAGCTGACATTTTCATTACAAGATGAAAAAGACCTTACCAGTCATCGGCAGTTCATCGCAGCACTCTACAATTAATTTTGAGAAACGTCAGCCTAACGATCATAGACAGCGCAGAAACTTCACCAACTGGATCTTGGAGCAACTGCAAACTGACGATGCATTCCACAACAAAATCATGTTTCGTGACGAGGCTCATTTCCAGTTCAACGGCCTCGTTAACAAACAGAATTCTTGGATCTGAGGAGATGGAATTCCACATGCCATAAAAGAACTTTCGTTACATCCTCAGAGATGACTTAAATGGGATTTGGTTTCAAAAAGATAGGGCTTTTTACACCTCGTGGTGAAAGGGCTAGAGGACTTGCCTTTCATGCGATATGTAATGGGTTCAAATGCTCGCCCCGGTCATGCACTACTTTCTTTCTCTTTCTGAGCGAACGCGAGCTGTTCTATGGTTCGGAACCCATGTCCAACCGTGGGGACCTCTCCTACTAGGTGGTAGGGTTAAGCCCGCCCGGGTTGACACCACTACATTGGATAAATCTATAGTTGTAGAGGCAATGAAAAAATTTCCGTGTTTTCCAACCAGTTCAGTGTCACTGGCCAAGAATTGGCGATTAAACTTGTTTGAAATAAGTTTTGACTGGTTTTTTATATTCAATTAAAATTTACTAATAAAAAGGCTTTAACCAATAATAATTAAAAATAATATATTAACTCACACTTATTACCGATGCACTTGCAGGTGAAATTACCGGTTCACACTTAATGGTACCTATACGTTTTTGTGTAGAACAACGCTAGTGGTGAGGAAGATATCAATTGGACAATCTCAACGGCAATCATTCAAAAAGATTGATACACGGCTACAGTTTTATTCAAGTGTCCAATATGTATTATGAAATTAAAGAGACCCATTTGCGAGGACCTACTAATTGAAAAGTTAAACAAAACAATCGACAGTCCAAGCGGCAATTGGATTTGTCCGTATTTTCCATGTATTAATTATAACCATGTTATAAAGAGATATCCTGGCTATACACCTAGTTCCCATGTGGTTCTTGAGCTTGGGCTTCGCAGTAAACGTGGTATTGGCCGTTCATTTACATTAAAAAAAGTTAATGGAGCCCAAAATGCGAGTCGCGTTCACATACATTCTTACGAATCCTTGCTTATTTTTTTCAATTTCCTACTTTTGTAAAGTTGGTAAGTACATAAGAAAACAGAACTCGTTTTATCTGCTTACTTGATTAACCAAAATATGGTATCATAATTATCTCAATTACTGAAAACTTATAGCCAGCCACTAAATAATAACTGCAGTGGACTTTAATATTAGTCGCTCATTACATCGTTATATGCATAGCACGCTAGTTTCTTCCGATGCAAGCACGTGAAAAGTATCTAAACTGAAAGCAGATATAATACCCCAAATTCGAAATACAAAGTACATCGTAAGTAACATATTGGGTTAACAACTGATTGAGGGGAATTGAGGAAATCGTTGTATCTACAGAAATTTAAATTCAAAGATATCAGTGGATTACATAAATATAATTTAAAAAACGACATGTACCTATGTACCCTGGAGCCTTGGCTGCCTAATAAATTTGCTTTCAAAACATACCTACAATTTAAATTTTAGTAGATAACATTAGCAATTTTCGATAGGTATTATGCAGGTATAAAGTACCTATCTGAATTATCACACAGTTGCACGACTAGTGATTTATTTTGTCCAACGGTAAAATAAAATAAAAAAAAATAATTGTAACGCTTAATGCGTTATGTCCCATTGAAGCTTATAGCAATAAAGTATTATATTTAAGTCATTTAATAAAAAAATCACTGTAAATAACTCATTCGTTAGCTGCTATTTTTTTCTACCAAGTTTCCATTTACTATGAGTAAGTAGGTATGTAAAAATGTTGAATGCATTCATTTGTTTATTTAAAGGGAGCAATTTTGAATTTACACTTATGACGGGACATAAAATCAGAAACATGTAAAAAAAGGCCTAACATCAAATATAAGCTTATACGAAACAATAGCTTAATTTTAGTAAGTTAAATATTTTAATAACGTAATGTCAACATTTTTCGCTTAAACATTCTGCAATTAAAAATCGGAAACAATAAGGTTATTCCCACAAAATAAAATTCAGTAGAAAAGTTAAAGAAAGACTCAACGTGCGTAACCTTAGATCACCATAGAAAAACATGTATGGGCCATTAATCTGTACCATATACCATGCGTGTAGTTGAAAGCTCAAATTTGTATTTGTATTGTTAGATATACTTACTTATTTATTTTAATGGTTTCTAATGGTAAACTTTGTGTTTGACAAGTTGACATTTGAATTAATTTCAAATAAAGTCGCTGTAAAACCAAACATTTTAAGGGCAAAATCATGCGCCTTTAAATTCCCCCTAGTTTTGGACTAAGTATTATGAGAATGATAAATATCATGTCGAAACTCAACGCTCGTAATAATTGGAATTGTATCATATTGTGTTGTCGAATTTTTATAATGCTAAGTTGCGACTTATTGTGATTTGGAAAAACTTCCCTAAATAGGTATGTGTAATAAGTTAAATAAAAGTGTACCTACTTACTAATTTTGTTACTTACTTGTTATTTAGTTCAAAAATATGAATTTGTTGATCGATGAAAAAATATATACGTATTATTTTTATGTTTTGAAAGTTGGGTGAAACTCATTAAAACAAGAACTGTACACTTGCGTTTTATTTGTGTGTATTATTATTTATTATTTCTAATCGATTCTATTCTTAGAAGCTGCCATTAATAAAAAAAAAAACAACAGAGTTATTTCAGAGTTGGAGATCTAAATTAAAAAAAATTGAAACTGGTTTTCAACCTAGTTCCTTTAATCCAGACTAGTAAAATTTAGGCTAGGTTACAGTGATGTAAGAAGTAGGTTAGAGCTGTAATAAATAAGCTTTAATAAAGAGAGTCTTCACGATTGAGAATAAAATCCTAAAAATTTGGTAATATTTACCCATTTCTCACACTAGAACCAACGGATCCTGTGTAACCTTAATTTACCTATATGGTCGTTAACTGTCGAGCTCAAATAAATATAACCCGAAGTACAGACTGAGATCCTTCAAAAGTAATGTGCAGAAATCTCTGCACATAAATTTAACAAAACATCACAGAAATCTCTGCACATCTCTCTCGCTATATCAATATGATCATGGAAGTCGCAGTGATAATGAGGTGAGGTGCCGTATGGTAGTTAATCACTACCATACGGCATACGGGTGGGGATTCTTATGAACCGTCAACAAATCAGCAAATGTAAACTTATGCTTGGGGAAAAAAGGGTCTCAAATACTATCTGATGACACATTTGAATAATGAAAGTAGATGAGTTCAAAAAAGGCTAGGAGATTTTTTTTTAAAAGATTACCTGGATCAGCCAATCGCGGCAGTTTACCTCCACAAAACTGGCTTAGAGCCTAGCCACGGAGGAGCGAGGTAGAGAGGAGATGTTCTAAGCAAACTGGGTCTGTGTCCACCAAGTGGGTCTCTACGTCACAGCCCACGTGATAAAAAGGCGTGGCTTAGCGTCATTCGCGACATGGCGCTGGCGGTGTTAGGTTGTGGGACAATATTGTGGTCTGCGGCGGTATTTTCGGCGAACAGTCGATTACACGATGAGATTGTGTGTAAAATGTTGCAAACATTACACAAGAAAAAAAAAAGTCTGTAGGGGAATTAAGCTTTATTTATCAGTAATACACCTCAAATATTATAATTTGAGTCATTATTCAAACATTGTATCGATGTATCGGTCTTGCGATTTGCCGATAGATGGCGCGCAGTCATTGTATTTGTACGGTAAGAAATGTTGATCTCATGGTGCAAATTTGTATAACACTTTTAAATCAATATTATTTGAATCCGCGCGAATGCATAGATTTAAATTTCGAGGTTTTTTTATTAAAAAAACTAACGGTAAAATGCAAAAGGCGCCATCTAGTTGTAGTCTAGTCTAGTCGTAATTAAGAACAGCTCTCGGAACAACTGCTAGCAGAATACCGGTTCTACCGGTAGATGGATTTAGTAAAAATAGGGGGTGCATGACCCCCACCATGAAGTGCTCTTCCCCCCGCTTCCCCTCGCACATGGGACACTGCGTTTTCTAGTAATATGAGGTAACAACAGCTCCTCTATACCTCTATCCTCCGTGAGCCTAGCTCTAGTGGCTTTGGAAACAACGCGTGTCTTTTTTATGGAACCTGGCATATATAGCTAATACCACACAACCTACCGTCATGATATTAACCTAATGCACCACTTTCCGAAGCAGTTAGGTCTCATGTCAGGACCTTCCCTTTATGCGCACAATCAGTCAGCACACTGCTGGACATACGCCTCTCCGATTTTTCTCCAGTCCTCCCGGCCCTTAGCGGTACGGAACCACTGCTTTCCACCGACGCACTTGATGTCGTCGTCCCACCTGGCGGGTGGTCTTCCCACACTCCGTTTTCCTGTCTAAGAGCACGGCTACACTAAACTGGTTGGAAGTTTTTCATTGCCGCTTCAACCACAGATTAATTCAAAGCGGCGGTACATACCAACCCGGGCGGGCTTAACCGGTTAGGTCTAAGCCCCCCCGGGTTGGTACCTGGTGACCTACAGTTTTACATGGGTTCCGAAATACGAAACAACTTATATTCGTAACGAAATGCATTGATCACATAGCCTCTCGCATAAAAGGCCCCAAAACCACTAGCTGTACAAAAGCTGAAAAGTTAAAGCTGTGTCTGCGTGCACCGAATCAGGAGTTTTTATGGTTAAAATACTCTGTATATTATGTGATAATACTGTCCCAAATATTAACTTATAATTTTAGTAGCCAAGGAGTATTTTTTCGAGACTGAAATACGTTTTTTGGTCCTTGAATGGTAATTTTCTTATTTTAAATTTTAGCCCTGGTCATATTTTAGACGTTTTAATGCAATTTCCTTCCACAAGCGGTTAAAATAACGTTATGCGTGACTACTAATCTAAATACATTCTAAAATGTTCGCTAATTTTATTTTTCGCCTTAGTTCGCCACCAGCCACTAGATGGCGGCACAAAATATTGCGGACAATTTTTTGGGGCGGGACTAGCGAATGCCCAGTAAAATAGGGAAGTTGCATCTTATCTCCTATTCAATAGTAATCTATGGAGAATACAGACTCGCGAGGTCTACAGCTACAACTTCTAATCCCAGTTGCCACCTAAATTAGCATTTATGGTACTTTGAAGTTACGTAAAAAAGTCAAGCTCCATAAAACTTTTTCCTACGTAGATATTTATCGTTTTAGTTCTTTAAGCTGTCAAAGTGAAACTCAGACTTCCGATTTGTATAAAAACGCGGAGTCGGCATGAATGGCAACATCGACGTATTTATGGCGCCGCGCCGGTGAGTATAAGCCACGGAGGAGGGAGGTAGAGAGGAGGTGTTATTACCTCATATTACTAAGGTACTCAGCGTGACACTGCGCGGGGAAGCGAGGGGAAAAACATTTTATGGTGGGGGTTCAAGCTCCGCCTTTTGTGCTTAATCTATCTACCGTAGCAACCGGTATTCTGGTAGCAGTTATTCCGAGAGCAATTCCATTTAAGCCATCTCCTCTCTACCTCCCACCTTCGTGGAATAAGCAGTCAAATCAAGCTCGGACTCGCAAATGTTAGTTCGCTTAACGCCCACTGCGCGCGCTCCTTAATTTCTCCATACATTTAAAAGACGCCAGTCGACCGGTTTGCCGTAAACGCCAATTTAGGTGACAGCTGGGACTAGGGTCTCAGAGAGAGTTATATATTTTTATTGAAGTTTATTTTAAAATAATATAAGTATCTATTTATAGGTACCTATTATAATAAGTATTCTCAAACTTTCAAACTAATACCTAGGTACCGCAACTACCCACGAATATATTATCCCTATTGAACATTTTAAACACCCAAAGGTCGGCTGGAAAAATAATGTAATAAGTCCGTCTGTACTTTCTTTTTTAAATTGTTTTTTTGTGGTAATAAGTATAGATAATTAACAATCAATCATTATTAATTTTATTTGCTGGCGATAATTTCTTTTGCGAATGCGGTAACACGAAACCTGTGTACATCCGTACTTTTGAATAACTTTCGTGGGTGAGTCGCTTGCGAGCTGGCATCCGCTTCATATCATATGTTCTGTGATCCGCTATATCATAGCCGACTTTACTGTTTGCAGAGAGAAATTAAGTCGGCTATGGCTATAAATAAAAACAGTAGGCATTATTTATTCAACTTATAGTTTGACAATTATGTGAGATACAAGCTATACGAGATTCATGAATATGTACACTGGGGATCTACTCTGAAAGCCAGCACGAGAAGTTTTCTCGAGGAGAATAGCTGTCATGCCCAATTTGAAAAAATCTAGTACTTACATATTTTTCAAATATAAAGAATGACAGCAACCTACTCGTTGTGAAAACTTCTCGTGTTTGCTTCACAATGATTTTGCCAATATCAGTTTAAGTCTGTGATCACTGCAAACGACAAAACAAACACACAATGTTCTAAGAACCCTTTAAATTTTTTTACAGAACTAACCAACAATTTCTGACATATGATGAAAGACAGATAAAAGACAGATTAGATGAAAAATAATATCCACTAGCCTCTCACATAAAACCCAGATAGCAATGTAAACTTGTTTTTGACGTGCCACAAGATTGAAGCGACAAACAAGAAGGCTTGCTACACATTTGCCATGGCAAATGAGTGCACTTGCGTCAAGTTTAAATCAAACTTTCTAATTTACACCATGGAGGTGAGGAAAATCCTCCATGGTTTACACCCAACAAAATTGCATGATGTTTATCAAAACAAAGGAGCTTTAATTTTGACACATCAACCTTTTATCACAACAACAAACCTATAACAAACTGACGTTTGGTACGTCTTGTACAATGTTAAATTGTAAGTTCTGATCTGATCAGAACTACAATGATGTCAAAAAATATTTTAATTGCAGGCTGTGCTCTCTCAGCCTACCGTCGGAAGGGGGTACTTTTCTCCGTTTTGAGGAGTTATTTTAGTTTATTGAGATTATTTTCAAATGTCATCAATTTTGAAATAGCCTATATATAAAATAGCATCGCTATAGCCTAAGTTATGAATTTCATTGACTTTTTTTGTCATGAAAAGGGCTGTAGATTTATATATATTTTTTTTTTTTTTGGAGCAAAGTACTCCAAAGAGCGAGGAGACTTTGCACCTCGCTAGTGTTGTTGTCAAACTAGTAAGAATATGATGTAGTGGAGCAAAGAAACCTTATCGAATTTATTAGAAATTGTTTATTATACATCACAAAATCGTATCTGACAATTTTTTGCACAGAATGAAAAAAAATACTGTTCTAAATAAATCAAAAGTCGGAAAGTCGGTTCTGGGAGAAAATCCCCAGGGGCATTGCCATCTGCCACCGAACGCGTCCACAGGTTGCGGATAGTGGAACGGCCTTCAGATATGATGGCTAGCTGCTTAGACAGTCGCGGACAATTTGGCGATCCATCTCGAGGGGTGCTGAGGCTCTCATGGCTGGGAGTCTCTATAAAGTGGCACTAAACCTGTTGACAGAGGATGACAGTGGCGAGTATGAGCCGCCACTTAAAACAAAGCTCGGACCCGGGGAGACTTGACCTCGTGAGCCTGGAGTGGCAGTCAGCCTAGGAGAAGGTACTCTGACTTTAAACCAACCTGCTGCCTTGTAGGACGGTGTTGGATCACCAAGGGCTAGGTGGCCACACCCGATAAGTGGGGCAAAAATAAAACCATGGAAGCAAAAACAAAAGAGAAATTACCCCAGGAGGGTACCGGCGATGCCGGGAAATCCCTCCCCGAGCCTGGCTCGGGCGGCCCCACGTATTCTGGGGGGGGCCAATTTTTGCCATCACATGATGAAACACAAAATCCATTCGCTAAGAGGAGCTCTATACTAAGGACTCCACCAAAGACAACATACGACGGACCGACAAATAACTGCATTGATTTGGACGACCAAGCCTCAGTGGCAGTAAAACCTACACCAAATGCTGCCTCAACTAACAAGAAACTTGTCCAACAAGTCTTTCATCCCAGCCTGCTAGTAGTTCGGCCAAGAAGTTCTTCATTGGGGAACATTAAATCCAACACTAAAGTCCCTGAACACTCAAAGAACCAAATGGAGATCGAAGAGACTAGCAAAGCTGAAAAAGAGGAAAGGCTTCCTCCCCCATGGCAGAGAGTGCCTACTGGCAGAAATCCTAAAAGGCGCAAAACGTCAGAGAGCCCGCCCCCGGAGGGAGTCATAACTTCGAACAGATATAGTGTTCTACCCATAGATCGGACTGATAAAACCAATGAACCTGTAGTAGTTATAAAGCAGAACAAACCCCCACCAATTGTTTTGTATGGTATAGAAGATGTGAACAAATTAACTGAACTACTAGAGACCGCAGCCTCAAGGGGCCAGTTCACATACAAGATTGTCAACAAAAACCAGCTAAGAATCAGTAGTGAAAATGTTGAAGTATATAAAACACTGCTTACATTGGTACGTGAAAATGGTCTCATAGGGCACACGTTCAACAGGAAGGATAAAAGAGCCTTCAGGATTGTGATTAGAAATCTACATCACACAACCCCGATTGATGCAATTAAAGACGAGATTGAGCGCTCTGGAAACATAGTCACAGGGGAAATAATCAATTCCAGATATGGTCCAGATAAGAAGCCAACCTCAACCTTTTTTGTTAACCTCAAACCAGGTCCAAACAACAAGGAAACCAAAAATATTAAATACATTTACCACCAAGCTGTTGTCATAGAGGACCCGAACAAGAGAACATCCATTGTCCAATGCCACAGATGCCAACAATATGGACACTCCAAAAACTATTGTATGAGGCCTTATCGTTGTGTTAAATGCACACAATCACACAAAACCTCTGATTGCACAAAACAAGACCGCAACACGCCAGCCGAGTGTGCCCTATGCAACGGACCCCATCCCGCCAATTACAAGGGGTGTGAAGTGTACAAGGAAATCCTCGCAAGACGGGCAACAAAGCCAGCACTGCCAAAGAGTATGAATCTTAAAGAAATCCTCAGAAAATAGGCCTATTCAAACCACTGACCAGATTGTTACCAAAGACATGTTCGAACCCAATAAACCCCCCCTCAAAAAAACATATTCCGAAACCCTAAGATCACAAAACAATGCTACAGATGCAACTGATGCTGAACCACAAACAACCAATCAAATGATAGAGAAATTGCTTCACAAACAATCTGAAAAATTCGATTTAATCTTACAACAAATGAGTACCCTGATGAGTCTCATAACAGTACTAGTTGACAAACTGTCCAAATGATGAATGCACGTATAGCAACTTGGAACATTAATGGACTAGCCCCGAACAAGGACGAGATCGAACTGCTAATGAGACACCACAACCTTGATATTGTTTTAATTTCGGAAGCACATTGCACCAGCGCAAGCAGAGTTAGGTTCCATGGGTATCAGACCTACTTGACAAACCACCCCGATGGCACTGGTCATGCAGGAACAGCAATCATAATCCGCAAAAATATTAAACACCATTCACTACCTGAGTTTAGGACAGATTACATACAAGCTACCTCGATCGCTGTGGAAGACAAATGTGGATACTTTAATGTTTCAGCTGTATATTGTCCACCAAAACATAAAATAGACGAGTCCATGTTTACTCGATTCTTCAAAACACTTGGTGGAAGATTTATTGCCGGTGGGGATTGGAACTCCAAACACATCCATTGGGGATCTAGACTTACCAGTACTAGGGGTAGACAGTTAAAGAAGAGCCTAGATCTAAACAATCTCACTCCAATATCTACCTCAGAGCCAACCTACTGGCCAACAGATACAAATAAAATTCCAGATCTGTTGGACTTCTTCATCATCAAGGGAATGTCAAAGCATTATTTCAAGCCGGAAACAAACCTTGATAGCTCATCCGATCACACTCCAGTAATCTTATCCATTAGTACACTTCTTATTGACTATGACAAGCCAGAAACACTTTACAATAAATACACAGACTGGATCTCATTTCGCGACTTTATCGATAACAACATCAATCTAAAGGTCCCACTAAAGAGTGCAGAGGATATTGAAGATGCATCAAAATATATAACAACACTTATACAAGAAGCTTGTTGGAAAAATACACCAGATTTGGAACCCAAACAACAGACTCTAACCTACCCCCTAAATATTCGGAATAAAATATTGGAAAAGCGCAGGCTTCGTCGCATATGGCATCAAAGCAGACATAGAACAGACAAAGCCGCACTTAACAAGGCTATAAAAGAATTAAAGGATCTCATAAAGGAATGGCAAAATGCTACCCTGGAATCAAAGCTTGAATCCCTCACTGCTAATGCGTCAACAAACTACTCTTTGTGGAAATTCACAAAGTCGTATGACAGACCACAGGAAGCAAAACCTCCCATAAAAACGAACTTCAATGATTGGGCCAGGACAGCACAAGAGAAGGCTCATACTTTCGCCAATCACCTGTCGAAAGTATTTACGCCCCACGATTCTGATGACTGTGAACCTGAAAGAATGGTTGACACTATTTTAAACCAAGATTACCAGTTGTGTCTACCACCAAAACCAGTCACGCCACAAGAGGTCAAGAAGCTAATTAGGGAACTCAAGGACAAAAAAGCGCCAGGCTTTGATCTTATTACTAAGGAGGTATTGAAAGAACTTCCTAAAAAAGCCGTTGTCTATCTAACGAGTCTGTTTAATGGTATCCTAAGGGTGCAACACTTTCCCGACTTGTGGAAAGTATCTCAGATCATCATGATACATAAAACTGGAAAACCCGCAAACATTGTAACATCCTATAGACCAATCAGCTTGTTACCAATTCTATCAAAGTTGTTCGAAAAAACCCTTTTGCACCGAATCCTGCCCGTCTTGACTGCGAATAAGACTATTCCTAGCCACCAGTTTGGGTTCAGGCAAAACCACTCAACAGTCGAACAGGTCCACAGGGTGTGTAACACGATAAGAAAAACGCTGGAACAAAAGGAATACTGTTCCTCAGTCTTCCTTGATATTCAACAGGCCTTTGATAAAGTATGGCACAAAGGACTTCTCTGCAAAATTAAGCAAAACCTACCGCACAGTTACTTTCAAATATTCCAATCCTACCTCACAGGGAGACTGTTCCAAGTTAAGGAATCAGGAGCAACATCTCCATTCCACGAAATCAAGGCAGGAGTACCCCAGGGATCGGTTCTAGGACCAATACTGTACACGATCTACACTGCAGATCTCCCAGTAATGCCAGACGTCACTACTGCAACATTCGCTGATGACACAGCCATACTTGCCAGCAACAAAGATCCCAAAATTGCTTCAAAAACACTGCAAAACGGACTGGACGAAATAACAAAGTGGTTACAAACATGGAAAATAAAAGCTAGTGCCACCAAATCAGTCCATGTTACGTTTTCTCTCAGAAAAGGAAACTGTCCACCAGTATGCCTTGAAAATACTTTGCTACCCCACAGCGACAGTGTGAAGTACCTAGGCCTACACCTCGACCGTCGACTAACATGGAAAGCTCACATCAAGGCTAAGAGAGAAGAACTGAATATACGCTACAGAACCCTACACTGGCTGCTTGGACGAAACAGTAAACTGTCGACAGACAACAAGCTGCTCATATACCAAAGTATTTTAAAACCCGCGTGGATGTACGGTGTACAACTTTGGGGAAGCGCCAGTAACTCCAACATTGCTATGCTGCAACGACTGCAAAACATAATCCTTCGATCCATAGCAAATGTTCCGTGGTTTGTCACCAACAGTGAGATCCACGAACATTTGCAAATTAAGACTGTTAAAGAGGAAATTCGGTCAACTGCAAGCACATATCAGAAAAGACTGAATAATCACCCCAACGTCCTGGCAGCTCAGCTGACGCACCAAGGCTACCCCAAAAGGCTCAAACGACACAACATCCTGGAGCTACAAAATCGGCAGTAGCTTCACAACTATAGAGAGTAGCTGCTCCCAGTGGGGGGCACACTCTTCACGACCTTATACATCAAAACAAATCTGATTATAGTCTGAGGACTGATTGCAGATGTTACACGAAAAAAAAAAAAAAAAAAAAAAAAAAAAAAAAAAAAAAAATCAAAAGTCGGAAGACGAAACCGATCTTTAATATTATAGCAAAAAAAAATTGAAAATTAATCCATTTACATGGGTAATTTTCTTTGGAAAATTTATCCCCACAAATGAGCCAATTCAGGGACCTCAAAAAATCCACGCTTCGATATTTTTTTGGGTCCTTTTATGGGTCCCAATATGTCAGTCCATGCATAAAACAATAAATCAAGTCTATCAGGCCATTTCCACGATTTTTTAGATCTTTGCATGGCGCTTATATTAGCCCCAGAATTGTTGAATGACAAAATTTTGCCAGGAAATGTTTCCCCTTCATAAAGAAAAATCACAAACTGTCCCACTTTTTTTGGAGTTGGTGTCTTCATATAATCTTCATTATTTACATCCATATTCTCGTCATTATCATCGATAAGGTCGTCTTCTACGTTGTAGTCATCCGAAGAATCTCTTAGTGATATTTGTGTGCTCTCGTCATCACTTTCTTGGCACTCAATTACATCTTTTTTTCTCCTTTTGGGCTCATTATTTTTTGAGGTCGTTGCCAGAGATTCCGTTTGTGCCATACTTTCCACTTCTCCTGTAATGCTTTTACCTGGAGCTACATTTAGTTTCTTGCGTGCATTTCTCGGTTTGGTGCGGGTTAACTCTGCCCTTGTTTCTTGAAGAAAACTTACAAATGATGATTCCAGTTCTTCAGGGTTTTCTGTAGAGTATGGGATCCTAGAAAGTAGTTGGTTCAAGACCGCACTATCATTCGAAGATCAAAGGTGTCCAGTGGGAAACCGTATTCACTGCATTTCAGTATGCAATTTTCAAAGCCGTCTTCTTCTTCTGTACTAAATAATGGTTGATGTCCTGGTTTTCTAGGATGCGCTTGTTTAAGTTTATAAATTAAAGTTCTTCGAGGAATTTTAAATCTTTCTTCGGCTGCCCGCTGTGTTATCTGCTTTGTTCTCAATAGTTCCAGACACTCTTCGAGAGCTGCATCTTCGTAATCTTTATACCGCCTTCTTCCGGGTGTTCTTTTGTATGTTCGTGGCATTTCTGTAACAATCTCATGAAGATGTTAATCCATAATTTTACATGGTGGGTACGCATTGCTCCAGGTCAGATTTTTACCAAAAATTCATAACAATCATATGGGGCTTCTTTGCTCCATGGAGCAAAGTATCCCCAAAACAGTGCAAAGTAACCTCAACAATTTGAAATGATCACAATTCTTAAAAATAGTTGGTTGTCTATCCTGACTTCGCAGTATCTTTTAGCTAACTATATAAAAACTAACTAAAAAGGAAACTTACCGTCGCTGGTTCACCGAATATCCCGACAGGAGCACAATTTTTTTGGAGGTTGAAAAACGGTTAAAATTCATCGACAGCAATGACAGCTTATGGGCACAGAATATTAAAGTCTAATGAGCATTGATTCACAAAAAAGTGTTGCCAGTGCAATTCCAACAAAATTGCTTTATTTCGAACTTAATTAGCCCGAGCACTTTTTCGATTATGACAGAAAGTAACAAAACTCATATTTGGTGCAAAGTCTATCCTTGAGGAGCAAAGTACCCCCTTCCGACGGTACTCTCAACGACTTGCTTACTATTCGTTGATGTTATTAAATTATCGTACATCCTATTTCTATGCAATTATCACTTCGAAACATTTATGAAACACTTGTGGTGTATTCACCAGTGTTATATATATGTAAGCAAGCGCCATCTATTGACGAAAATGTAACATGACACGTTTGCTGTAATGTTAAAACAAACTATGTTCAACATCCTTCTCGATCCTGATCTTGACAAGTTTAAAATAATATTGAAACAAACATGCTCCGGCAAATTTTACGAAACGAGTTAAAATCACAGGTCAACAAACTTGCTGCAACCGCCCTTGCTATCTGGGAAGGTCCCAAAACCACTACCTGTACAAAAGCTGAAAAGTTAAAGCTGTTCTGCGTGCACCGAATCAGGGGTTTTCATGGAGATAAGCTTGTAATCCTCTGTATATTATGTGATAATACTATACGATAATCGATATTCCAGGATTTTAATTGTGAATTTTTAGTAATGAGAAGGCTATATTCTGTGCAACATCTCAATTTATTTATTCTGTGGATTTGCTAGGGGTACGAATTTATAGTTTGCAGAAATTCTTACTGGGGAGATATAAATTATTCTGTTGCATAATAAAGCATAATTTATGCAATAGTCAAGGTATTTTTGGCCATTTTGGGTCATGGCTCCATACAAATTGGGTCCAACTCCTTCTGAAATGTAAAATGTGTCTTATCTTTTCACCACATTTGATAGTGCAAACATTAGTAAAAACGGTAATTTTTTTGTCCGCTGCAATGTTGAATACAATAGTAGTCGAGAAAATAAGTAATTAAAAAATCATTTTGAATTTAATAGACATAATTCTATGGACACAATCTTTTCAAAACCTTTGCCTTTTCCACTGTCAAATTAGGCCTCGCCACAGATTATAGAATATTCTATGTCGTACAACTCGCTTCGCTTGCTCCTTTTCTTTCGTTGGGCGACAACACATAACATATGAACGTGTTTGGCTCTAGTCTCCGTGGTTTTGTGTAATCGTGAAGGGCTACATAATAGGGAATAATCACGAAGCAACCCCACATTGATGCAACAGTACCCTGATGTGTTCCGATTAGCATTGATGTAACTTGCTACGCGATTTCTGACCATGGCCGAAGATCTCCGAAATTACCAGCTGCAACTTCAACAGGTAAAGGAACCAATTTTCTACGATAAGCGCTGCTATTTTTTTATTTGAGGGAAGCGGAAAGTAGAATCTCTCGTCAATAAGTAGAATGCAGTGATCGAGCCAAAACATGTAAAATAGTTATTAACTTTTAGCCGCGTCACCTTTTAGCATGTACCCTAACGTTACTACCACATCCTTTCTATTGTGATACCATAAACGCACTTAATTCGATTTTTCAATATGAAATGATTGGATGAGTTTCCCAATGTGATAGGTTAGAATGTTATTGGGCCCACAGATGGTAAATTCTATTGTGTAGTTTTCTATATTTTGTTCTGTTAACCCCTTAGCTTCCATTCGGTTGATATCAAATGAGTTCGGCCGAGTCTGTGTTTGCCGTGCTAGCTTTGCTGAAATAACTTTTTAGAGGTTGTTTTATTTCTCACATACATATGAACAAAACATCATTATGAAGAATTATCCTGCTTAGGACAGCATTTCTGCATAAAATAAATCAGGCACGGAAAGAGTAATTATTTGACTAAACGACGGTGATTTATTTATTGCTTGAATAAGGCGCGCCAGCCACACCTGAGTAATTTGAAGGTAGTTTTCCGGTAATTCATTTGGAAACCAAAGGATTACAATAAGGAATGCTTGCTTTATGTGTTAATGTTTCCCAAATGATTTTAGGCTTCTGAGAATTCCATTAAGGTGGCCCATCCCGCTCATCGCCCCAAACAAAATGGGAAAGAAGATCACGCCCATATTTCTTGTCACAGATCCAAAATTTTGCTCTAAATAGCTTTATTTGATCGAACTAGATGTCTGATGATCATTGGCATTGTAAAATTGTGTTCGGTTTCTAAGTTATAAGGTCCGAAAGTTCGAATTTTTCGCGCGTTTTATACAATAACTTTAGAGGTGGATTACACAATGATAAAGTAAGAACATCGTAAAAAAATTAGTCATCAGACATAGCTTATTTAATCAAGATTTATGGTCTATTTGGTTTTTGTTAGATTTTTAAATGCAGCGGTCGTGGTTTACTTTTAGCTATAAGTCGTTTTGAAATTAAAATTTTCGTAAATCTTACCAAATCATACACTATGCACGTTGTCGTTTTTGTGGACATGTTGCATCTTCCCCATCACGGAGCCTGTCTTATTCTTTGAAACAGAGAAGGTCCCAGAGCGCGACAGCACGGTTTTGTAACATGCCCGCGAATGAGTTAGGCCCGGCGGGTTGGGCCACCTTAAACATATTTTTGGGTGGCATTTCTTATTGGCAGGCATATTTGATAGCAAATTGCTGGTATACTACAGAATATTAATATAACATTTTATTGCCGGACATGCTTTCGTTATTTAAAAGAAATGAGACTTTCGTGTCAGAAGTAAATTTCTTACCTTTTAGCATTTATTTGTCCAGGCGGATTTGCCCTGCCGTGCCCAAATATTAAATTAAAAACATTCGGGTAAAATCACATTTTCATAGTAAAAAAATAAGTTAACAGGGTTCCGACCCATGCAAAGTTTTTTGTCAACTCAACATTGAAATTATTGGCCTTTGGAGGCCCTGATTATTAATAAATATACAATACAGCCATGTTGTGGCCAAATATTGTTCAGAATTTCTGGGTCATTGGTTTTGCTGTAATAGCCTTTGGAAATTGTATACCATCAGATGGAGGTAAATCCTGTAAATAATAGACAACATAATGTAGTTATATTATATCCCTGCTACTAATAAACCCAGATTATCATCTGAATAGTTGTACCATGTTTTGTCCCTTTCTCTCTAATTCGAAACTGGCTATCAATACAAAGGACAAAACATTGTATAACTATTCAATAGATGATTTTGGGTTTATTAGTAACAGGGTATATTTATAATGAACTAGCGACCCGGCCTGGCATCGCACGGGTGCAAGTAACGTGTGGTTTCAATTTAATTTGCTTGCAAATAACAATACAAAAATCTGTTGATCCAATTGCTACCAAATTGAACACGATTTAAGATTGTCTGAAGTCATCAAAATCATTCACAACGCCTTTATTCCATTTTGGACAGTCACCCGAGCGGAGCTTCTAAACTTTCCCAAACTGCACAGGATCACCCGCTGGACTAATCTAAGATTGCATCATAAGTTTCCAAAGGGAACATACAAACGGTCAGTCAGTCAGCGTGTTTGCATCCATTGCTAGACATACGCCTCTCCAATTTTTCTCCGCGGTACGGAATCACTGCTTTCTGCCGACGCACTTGATGTCGTCGTCCCACCTGGTGGATGGTCTTCCCACACTCCGTTTTCCTGTCCACGGCCGCCAGTGTAGGACACGGTTACTCTAACGGTTGTCGTCTCTTTGCTGATGTGACCAGCCCACTGCCACTTGAGCTTAGCCACCCGGTGTCCAATATAGACTACTCGGCGGATTGCCTTGTTGCGTACCATATCCTGTAGCGATATTCCCATCATGGCTCGGTCCATTGCTCGCTGGGCAACTTTCAACTTCTGAACAATGGCGACAGTCAGAGTCCACGTTTCACATCCGTGCATCATAACAGGGAGGACACACTGGTCATATATTCGGGTGTTTATATTTTGTGGAAGGTCAGGCCACATACAAACATATAGAACATATCGATTTTTATATACATAGATTAGTCCTCAAAGGCCTTTTTAACCGACTTCAAAAAAGGAGGAGGTTATCAATTCGTCGGAATCTTTTTTTTTTTTTATGTATGTTCACCGATTATCATATCCAGACATAGGAGCCTCAATACGGATCAGTTTGGTAAGGTTGAATTACATTTTGTTAGGTTAGGCATGCGGGTAGGGGTCTGTACCAAATCTATCAATTTTTTCAGTCGTATCTCGGTGTATTTTTCATAATTCCAAGGGTCACGAAAATTAAAAAAATCCAATCTTTTAAATCCATGTTTTCATCGCTGTTAGAGTGGTTGGAGATTATGTACCGAGAGTGTGTCATCGGAAAGAGAAAAATATGAACAGTAAATTGTATGCACAGAGTACGACTATTGCTCGCCTATTTTCCCTTTAAGGCAATGCTTGGGTTTGACCACATTTTTTTTGTCCCTTATTATCTCAGTGATCATTAGCGCTTATTTTTTCTTTTCCATTTTCAAAACCATAGCAAGTATTTAATATGCACAACTTCATTAGGTATCTTTCGAATCCCTTAGTATCTCAGCATTCAGCGCTGATTTTTTCTTTGCCTATCTATCTTATACCCGCATAAATATCAACAACACACTCAGCTCTTTCCAAACCACGAAATCTAATAACTCCAAGTTATGGAGCAAACGCCATCGATTGCATCACATTATCGATAACTCCGATCCGAAACACTCAACTCCGAGTTAAGAGTTAAATTTGGTAGTGGACTTTGGGGTTATCTGATTATGCTAACTCTCGAAAGTGGAGTTATCTATTGGCAAACTTGAACTACTGTACCTGCCTGGCTGCAACCTGCCAATAACTAATGCATTACCCATGTTTTTTTAATAAGTTTTACATATAACTTAAGAACACAAATCTAAATTTTGCATATGTGTGCATGCAATCCAATGTTTATTTTTCAATATGTGTAGCTTATAACTTGTTGCTGCTGTGTGTGTTCCCGTGGCAAGCGATACCTGAGTTGATATGGCTACAGAAGAGATAGATCGCAGCAGAAGCGAGTCTCGTTGGAACAAATATATTCAGATTTAATGGGTTCGAATAAAGGGTAGCAGCTAATTTTACTTTTAATAAACTATGTGAATGAGTCGAATGTGCATATAGAGGATGTCATATGTTCACAGGTCGAGGCGGCGCTTCTTACAGATGGTGATAATGAGGAGCTGCTTAAGCTTAAAACGGACTTGGAAGAAGTAATCGAATTGACCCGCGACCTAATAAAGACCCAGGAAGGCGAGACGGAGGCACATAGACATGGCGCTAGCAACGATGATGATGTCACAGCTTCGCTCTTGGCAGCTGAGGAAGGCTACAGTGCGGACCGTCGAACTAACTGGAAGGTCGGGGACAAGTGCCTCGCCAAATGGAAGGCTGACGGACAGTAAGTGTTTGTCATTGCTGTGCAGATAATGTATCCAAATTGGGAGAGTTACTCAATTCAATATGTAATTTTTTCTACAAATTCGGGTTATCCATTTTGTGAACTGAATTTCCCATTTGTATCTTTACTTTTACTTTTAAAGACATATGTTTTTTTTTTGCAATTCACCTTGTTTGTAAGAAATCATTTGACTGTTGCTGGAAGTTTAATTGTCTTCCAGATTCTACGAGGCTCTTATTGAAGAAGTCAATGAAAGCGACTTGAAGGTGAAGTTCGATGGATACAACAGTCTGCAGCCAGTGCCCATCTCAGAGGTCAAGCATATTGGTCAGGGCACAAAAAGGGCACTGGATGACGATGAAAGCAAGTGAGTGTTTGACAATATTATCATCATTCATCATCAACTTAGTGGATATAAAATTAATTTAAAATATAATCAATTCAAATCTTCCAGCAGGTGATCTTCCAAAAATTATTCGACTTTTTAACGTTTATGTGTTGGTTCAAAGCATGGAGACTTCTGGTTCGACCTTAAAATGCTGTTAAAACCTGTAACTTTTCACATGCATATTCAATTTCAAGTCTTCAAGTTACTATAAAGGTGTATGACCGGTGTGGTGATCTTTTATGCAAGGCACTGTTTGCACTACAATCCCTCATACCCAGCACAACTGGTTGCCTTCAACAACAACTGCTTCCACCTCTTGAAAGATGTTTCTTACCTATGTGGTATATCACATGCAATTTTAACTGCTCAGTTCCTAAATAATTATGCATCCCGCGTTATCCGTTTCCAGATTTGTGTAAATTCAGGTTCTACTTTAACATAATATTTATTTCTGACATTACAGACAGGGAAAATCATACAGCAGAGAGTACCTCAAGAAAAAAAAGCAGAAGAAACAACAAAGATTCAAGCAAATAGATGAAGAGAGAGAAACTGACAAAAACAAGTGGCTCTCATTTGCCACTAAGTCGGCAAAGAAACCCGGCGTGAAGGGAAAGAGTATATTCGCTTCGCCGGACAACCTTCAGGGCCGAGTTGGCATCGGCACGTGTGGAATATCCGGCCGACCTATGACGGAGTTTGTTCAGGGGGAGAAGTGGAAGAAAGGTGGATAAACCAAAGTGCAATATAATCCATAGAGTTTGGCCTAACTGCTTACGCTGTCAGCGGATGTGATGTGCCAGCTCTATAAAATCAGTGTTAAAAATAAGCCTCAACAAGACTCACAGCCATGAAGGTTCTGTTCTTATACCTCCAAATGATGTGTTTTAATTTCATGTAAATTATCACTAAAATCTATTGTGCTTGTAAGAATGCCCGACTTGACTTGTTTTTCCTGTCTTCTTATTTCTGCAGTTATGGAATTAGTCTTTTGAAAATAAAATTAAAAATTCCACACGATGTAACACACTTTGCTTGATACCACTGTTTCCATCATGCCTTCATACATTTACTTCACTACCTGCTCATCTCAATTGTCAACTATGATCCTGATGACTGTCAAACGGGAATGTTTTAAGGGTACTCCTAGAACTCTCCAGGATTTCAATGGGAATTTTCGAATAAGCAAAAAAATTTTTTGCAGACGGTTTTGGTAGATAAGTGAACAGGACAAAATCGAATGAGCAAAAAATATTATTTGGGCTGCGGTCTTCGCTTCTAAAACTATCTCAGCTGTATTCACAGTGGGCGGACTAACTTGAATAACAACAATAACTTGGACTGCCGGATTAAACCGGTTTTTGTATGGTTAGTCCAGAGCTAATCTTGTACTAAGTTTTGACAGGTGCTCTCTGAATACGACTGTCTGGAATTACGGATAACGGATGGTTAAAAGCCAGAATGGATGTTTTGATATGGAGTGGGAAAAGCAGAGGAGGTGGGCTCCTGCAATGGGGTGGACCATTCCCTATTTATATATCCTATTACTTCCCGTTCAACTGGACGTGGATATATGGACGTTTGACTCATACAAACGTGGAAATACATAAGATCATGCGCACATTTCGTCGCATATATTTCCTCCATATACAGTAGAATCCGGATATAACGACCTTCAAGGGACCGGCGATACAATGTCGTACTAACCGGATGACGTACAAAACGGCAGGATTCTTTCTTAAGTACATGTGTACTTAACTTACGAATAAATATGTATGTGTTATAATTGCGAAAGTTTGATTTTCCTATTTAAGTAAATAAAACATTTTGTAGGATGCTTTATTTTAATGGTTCTTACACATTCCAAATTACCAACATAGGTACATAATGTACTGTATACAAAGAGATAAATTACATACAACACTAAGGGCCCTTTTCACTTACTGCCGATTAGCTTAATTGTCACATATTAAAGGCCTTTCTTAGCAGCTTGCAATCAATACCAGTACAAGATATCAGCACTTTACTAACAAAGGCCATTTAACTGTTGATTAAAATACATCGACACTTAGTGAAAACCAGGCTAAGGGTCTCTTCCACCAAGTAGTGATTAGTTTAATCCTCACATTAAAGGGCCTTTCTTAGCAACTCGCAATCGATACCAATACAAGATAATCAGCACTTTGGTATTAGGCGGGGTGAAGTTGGGGCGCCGAGGTATTGGTGTATAGGTTACATTGCGCGTCGTTTTAACCGGACGTATTATCATAAATAATGGTCGCTATAAGCAGTTGGTCGCTTAAACCGGAGTCGCATTAAACGGTTATATTTTCTTAGTACCTAACTATGAAACCTAACTTGAGTAAACATTATCGTCGTTAAAACCGGTTAGTCGTTACAAGCGAAGTCGTTGTAAATGAATTCTACTGTATTTGTCTGCAACCATAAGAACGTATGAGCTTGAGTGAATCTGAATTAAGTAACATGAATGCATTAATTTTTCATATTTTCAATGTTGAAAAGAGGCAACCTTACAGTTTTTAACGTTTCACCTTTTAGACAAGGGAAAATGTAAGTCGAAAACTGGCATGTGGATTTGAGGCCATAGTCACAGAATAAGTCCACAGTGGCGCCTTTTGACAGGGGTCGACTTGGGGTGGTCTGACTCTATTAACTGCAACTCCATAATATCCAGTAAGTTCCGTTTCTTTCGCAATATTCATTTCAAACTGGGCCACTCATGCGGTCTGCCTCGATGACATCATATGATTGACAGCACGAATGATACGCGCTTAATTCAGACATATCTGTGCGTATGACCCCCGAAGAGTCATTCTGACTGTGCCCTAACTGACAAGAATTATGAACTAGGGAGGGAGCTTTTGACAGAATTGTCTATTTACAGAACCTTGAAATCAAACCAAACAAAAAAAAATATTGTTTTAATATTTTATACACAATTGTTATAGTAAAATAAATAACCTAGCCATATTGGTGTTAGTAAAAGTTTAACGCCCAGCTGCGAATATCACTACTGCTTTACTATGGTTTCGCGCAGTCTCTGTGAAATTGTCAAAAATGTGTATTTTAACCCTTTAGGTGGTACGCAAAACGAACAGACATGCTATAGACAGACAATAACTCGTGTTTAATTATAATATCTATTTTTAGAAACCGCTCTCAAAATCTATTGTTTAATGTTTGACGCAAACATAACTTCTAAGAAAATGTTTGAAATTGCACAAATAGCAGAATCAGCTTTCTGTTTGGTACGGATTTTGCCTTCTGTTTGGTGCGGATTTTGCACAAAAGATCTCACAAGTTGTTCAGTAATAGATCAGCTCCCTTTAGTCTTCAGGCATATACAAAAACCCCTGTTCCTGAGGGAAATATTATGTTGGGAAACAAAGCGAAGTGTTGCTGCATGTGTAACGTTACGTCTCGTTTGTGTGAGCTAAGTTCCTCGGGACCAGCGGTCCCAAGGCTGTCTCCTTAAAATGGGCTGAATAATGAGCCCGAAAACTCCTTCCGCCATGTGAAAATTCGACATTTTTCAAATATTTTATTACGACAATAAAAATGTACAATGTAGGCACAAAGATAGCACAACCTTTGCAATGCTTAGTATAAAATAAATTATTTTGTCAATGTTAAAAACCTTTCGGAACGAGCTTACTTAAATGGTATAAAATATTTCATTAGCATATTAATACAAAACCTTTTCAAAAAGTATTGATGACATGTAAAATGTCTGCAGTCTAACCACCAGTTGCTAAGCAGACGCAATCTTTGTTATGCAACGTTTATAGAGAATTTCATTAGTGATTTGATATTAATGATCGCAATTTCTTAATCATGTCCTAAAATTATTTTGGAAAAATTTATATATAATTTAGGTTTCACATTCTCTTTTGAGGGTATTCACATATGTAAATCAACATTTACACCTATATTATGGCTAACCTAGCTTAAAAGACACTTTGTTTCACAACTTTCATATTCAACAAGCAATAGAAAACTTACAGAATAAGATAATCTCAATGAATGAACGTTCATTTTGCTTCACACTGTAGCCTCAATTTAATATACTAACAGTGCAAACTGCTTTAAAACTGAAATAGAAAAATAGTTTTCGATATATGTAAGTACTAAACCATATGGAGTCTACGTATAAAGTCAATGTCATTGAGTGTGCGTGATTCATGTAAGTGTTCAGTTATCCTTGTTTATTGTAAACCTATAGTTTGGCCCCTTTGAATTGTAAGGCGGTAGACTGGTGGTGGCGGTGGTGCGCTCCCGACTCGTCGATGATTATGTGGACTGAGGTCACCACTTTACTTTTGATATTAATAAACTATAACTTGGTCCCAGTGACAGGGCGCTAGTGTTGAGGTGGCTCTTCATGGTGGAGGACTGGTGGTAGCAGCTGCTCGACGGCTAACGGCGCAACGAGAACTTGTCATTGACCCGCTCTAACTCATAGTCTATGTGAGTCCACACTGATGTCCCAACTTATCACACTTGATTATTGTGAATTCATGGCTTTGGCCCTCAAGTCGACAAATGTCAGCGCACTAGTCCATGTTGATGAGGTGGCCCTGCACGGCGGTGGATTGGTGGTAGCGGCGGCGTGACGCGAAGTCCTCGTTGTCGTCGTTGAGCCGCTCAGACTCATAGTCTATGCGGGCGTGAACCGGTGTCACCACAAGCTGCTCGTACTCCAGAGGTCGCTTCCTGCCAAGAAGATGTCAGTATAAGGATTAATAAATTACATAATATTTTCATATGTTTACAACGTTGGAGCAGATATCGTTTTTTTAACTTAATTTAAGATGCTCGAGTGTTGCTGAGATGCCATCACTGTCAAACGTCGATGGCACCAAAGCAGTTCCGCAGCTCACAGAAATGTGAGTCGTTTGTGAGTTCGAAGTACAGCTGCTCACGTGAATCCTTTATTTTTTTATTTTATTTTAGACAGCCTAGGCGAATGGGTCTAAATCATGTTTAAGATTGGTTGGTAATCATGCATGTGTACTTTTTTAATTTGACTACTTAATAATTCACTAACAGTTTAATGTCATTGTGTGCAAACGATTTTTTATTTGGTTTACATTATTGGATTGTATTATGACCTCGAGCCTACACCACTACGTTCCTTATGAAGTGGTTGTGTATATTTTTCTATTATTTCCAGCTTCAGGCTGTGACTACGCAGATGATGGAAATCAGAGGATTAATATAGATAATATTAACCCATGTCGGTCACCTTCTTTATAATGTCTAATAAACAGTAAGTTCGCAAAATACAATATGACATTAGTATCACGAGGGTAGAAATAAAAATAAAGAGTTACGTGAACAAGCAGGCCCTACCCAATAGCCTGCAGGAAGCTGATCCTCAGCCAGTGGAAGAAGAGGAACTCGTTGGCCCGACCGGGCTTGACGGCGGGGTTGGCCGCGCCGATGTAGAGCCAGACCACCCACACGGTGACGAGGACGCCTAGCGCGTAGCCCCAGTGCACCAGGAACATAAGCACCAGCTTCACTGCAACCTGGCGCGTCTCGACATGTTTAAGAAGCATCGAATGTAGCAGGTTATGTTGAATTTAGGATACATTTATATAGGATTTTTATATATTAACTAGCTGCGGTACCCGGCTCCGCTCGGGTCAATGTCGTGTTGGATTGATTTCGGTCTGAATTATTTCCTGGATAAAAAGTAACCCAAAAGGCTGGTCCAGGACTATGTATCCATCTATAAATTTAATCAAAATTGTTTGAACCGATATGGCATTATCGAATGATAAACATAGATATATTCCCATTTAGAGCTTCATAAACAGTTGGGAGCGAATTTTAAAAGCATGTGCCGCCGGATGTGTGCACTGGCACTGTTAGATAGAAATTGATACAAAATCAACAAAGTTTCCTCAACCACCTTCCTTTTATGAGGAATACGAACCACAGCCACCTTCAACATTGAAAACGGTAACCCATCCGGAATCTGACTGCGCCCAGAGTTGGTATACGTTGATAAAATACGCAAATAAATGGGGCGAGTGGTTAAGTTATCGCTCTACATGATATCGTGGAACTTTTTGTAGTCCTTTTTACCACCTACAATTTTCAAGTACATAGTTTTCATTTTTCTCTTAAGGTTTGTATTAAATATTTAAAAATTGCATACGGAATCCTTGCTCGTTGATCGCTCCTTATATTAATGAAAACCGTATCAAAAAGTTCATTTCGTGGCTTATAAGAAGTAAACGAAGAAATAAAGGCAGATAGTGCCGCTTCAGTGAACAGGTTCAAAAACAGACTTGACACTTATACAAAAAATCATAAACTTTAGACTTTTTACAGGAATAAAAAAAAAAACAAGTGCACCCCAGTTACCAACTTAGATGTACACGTATCAGCTTTAAGCTGCTAGTGTATCGAGACAGTAATAATAATAATAATAGTGATTAAAAAGTAAGCGCCGACACCCCCCCCCCCCCCCCCTAGAGCTGTGGCCCTCCCGCCGAGCCGAGCGGAGAATTCCGGTTTGTATGACAGCTACATCTTAACGTAAGCGGAACTGCATTATATATAGCCTATCCTGTGTCCCGTGTATTAACATATACGTATAGTAAGTTTAATCGAATTCGGATGATCGGTTTAAGAGGTACGGAGGAACATACATACATACAGAACTGATTTCTAAAAATCATCAATTTAGTCTTAGTATCATACATAAAGTCTACAAACGAAGTATCTTAGAAAACAAAGCAACTTACTCCATGAACACCCCTTACAGATTTATTATTAGTATAGATTATACATTGTTTATTAATATTTTATATTATATGAAAAATTGATTAAATTTACACCTTGACTATATTATATGAAGGTATGTTTATGCCTGCAATTTTGCTATCTGCAAAAGGTAAGGCCATTTTCCTATAACTTTTCATATCATGAAAAGTTATGCTATTGACAAATTATAATAATAATAAATAACGATTTATTGATTACAGTAGCTAAATATCAGAGTGGTCAGTCCGAATTCTCACTGAAATTGGCGTTTGCGGAACTTCAAAGTTATGTAAAAACGTCAAACTCCATACAAATGTTTACTAGATATTTTGTGGTTTTACTTCTTTAAGCTGTCAAAGTCAAACTTGGACTTCAGATTTGTATGTAAACGCGAACTCGACGAAACAGCAACATTGACGTATTTACGGCGGCGGTGAGTAAGCTGTCAAACCAAACTCAAGGCTAGGGCAATGTTAGGTCGCTTAAGGCGCTAGGACTAGCCAACTACTCGCGCCATACAAATGCACTTTTTAACAAATGTAATAATATGTAGTGAAACGCTTCAGCAAATCCAAATAGAACTCCAGACTGATAATGGATTGTTAATATTTTTTTATTCCATCATTTATTTAAATAATAATAAAAATAAAAAAGTTGATTTTTCTCATTAGAAATCTGAAAGTAATTCGATTTCTAGATACAGTAGAATCCGGATATAACGACCTTCAAGGGACCGGCGATACAATGTCGTACTAACCGGATGACGTACAAAACGGCAGGATTCTTTCTTAAGTACATGTGTACTTAACTTACGAATAAATATGTATGTGTTATAATGGCGAAAGTTTGATTTTCCTATTTAAGTAATTAAAACATTTTGTAGGATGCTTTATTTTAATGGTTCTTACACATTCCAAATTACCACATAATGTACTGTAATACAAAGAGATTAATTACATACAACACTAAGGGCCCTTTTCACTTACTGCCGATTAGCTTAATTGTCACATATTAAAGGCCTTTCTTAGCAGCTTGCAATCAATACCAGTACAAGATATCAGCACTTTACTAACAAAGGCCATTTAACTGTTGATTAAAATACATCGACACTTAGTGAAAACCAGGCTAAGGGTCTCTTCCACCAAGTAGTGATTAGTTTAATCCTCACATTAAAGGGCCTTTCTTAGCAACTCGCAATCGATACCAATACAAGATAATCAGCACTTTGGTATTAGGCGGGGTGAAGTTGGGGCGCCGAGGTATTGGTGTATAGGTTACATTGCGCGTCGTTTTAACCGGACGTATTATCATAAATAATGGTCGCTATAAGCAGTTGGTCGCTTAAACCGGGGTCGCATTAAACGGTTATATTTTCTCAGTACCTAACTATGAAACCTAACTTGAGTAAACATTATCGTCGTTAAAACCGGTTAGTCATTACAAGCGAAGTCGTTGTAAATGAATTCTACTGTATAAGCAAAAACAGCATATATGCATAAACAAAAAATTCCATTTGCTTTTAGATTTCTACATTTAGTCAAAAAAGTTCGGAAATGGACACCGTTTCCGCAATGTATTTTGTATAGAAAAAGGAAACATACATTAACGAAAATAATTCGATTCCTAGACAAGGAATCATATATTGTAAGAATGACACTTATAATCGTCAGACTTAGTTAGTTAACTTGGGGTGCCTCGTCTAACTTTGCGATTTGGCTAGTACCAGGCCCTTAACGTCCACTGCGTGCCAGTCGATCGGTTTGGCGTAAACACCAATTTAGGTGACAACTGGGTCTAGGAGCTCTGATTAGATCGAGAGGGCAGAGGAAGAAAATTAGATCAAGACGGAAAGAGCAGACGCGAAGCCCTCACCCCCGCCAGCGACAGCCACCGGTTGCAGAGATGCGAGTACCAGTTCTTGGTCTTGGAGTGCACGCTGGGCAGGCCGGGGCGAGGCGCCTCCCCGCCGGCCACCTGCCCGTTGGACGACGCCCCGGCGCCGTCGGTCGGCGACGGAGTAAAGTCCTGCACACAAATACACAGGAACTTGGTTCTTGGTGGAATATGTACGAATATTTTTTTTATGTTATTGGAAATGACTGGCTAATACCATACCCACCGTCATATTAGCCCATCACACCATATTCCCGAAGGAATTGGGAGCCATGCCAGGACCTCCCCTTTTATGAGTACTACATTAAACTGCATGGAAGACACAGAACATTATTGTTGCCGCTTCAACCTTCTTTTAATCCAATGCAATGGTACTAACCCGGGTGGGCTTAACCCTTCAACCTAGTAGGGGAAAGGGACCTACAGTTTTAGATGGAATCCGAACCATGGAACAGTTAGAATTCGTAACGAAATGCACATTTACAACTCGGAATGAGAAAGTGGTGCATGATTTGGCCGGGGATTTTAAACCAGATCTCGGGGATAGAAGGCAAGTCCACCCTCCCCTTAGCTACGAGCAGCTCATTCGATTGACCTTCGGTACTTCAAATTCTTACGATGTAATGAACATAGGTCTGTAGGCATTGAGTGGCAAACACTTGTAAAGTTAGTTATTGTATAAGTGGCTAATGATAAAATATGACAAATCTCAGTGCAGTGGCCCATGGATTGTCCATTTGGCACAAAAATTATAACACTCCATTTACTGAAACCAGAATCTTTTTTATTTTAAATGATATTGCATCTTCAAAATAGTGAGCAGAGACACAAGATTGTAAGGTAAATAAATATTACAAGAAATGTGATTTCGAATGGTGAAAGATAAGTTAACAATCATTTCGAAATCATAATACATGCATGAATATATTCACCAAGTTTATTACTCTATCTATTCTCTGTAAGATAAAGAAAATAATTTACCCCAACATTCTTATGCCTAATTCTCTCTGGAAATAGCAAATCTAGGTCACTCCCTGTAGCTCCGTACACTTGAGTGTCTCTCTGGGAGTGCCCTTGAAACCTGTGAACATGCATGAAAACCTGAGTTGACATGGATGATTTTTTTTATAAACATGTAACAAATTACAGATGGAACAATTTTTTATAAGGACAGATAGCTGAGCAAATTCAGGTTTGGTCAATTAGTGCAAGTTTTCGCATGTTATATCATTTTTTTTACAGGAACAACGGTGGTAATCACAGTTTGTTAGGTTTTAAACGTTACATTTTTCAAACAGACAACTGAATATTATCACTTTAGTGGCCCATCAATTGCTATTGGTTCCATACTGACTAAGTGGTAGAAGAAGTATATTAGTGGTACTGTGTTAAATAAAAGATCCGTGCAAGGCTTGAGAAACCTATTCCGCAAACACTACACATTTAGATGCGCTTCAAATCCAAGCCATCAAATCACACCAGAATTCATTATGCATTATCGCAACCACTATCTAAAAATTGTAAACATTAATACAATTTTTTAAGGCCTCTTTAGCTTTAAGAGGTTTGAGAGACCTTAAAACTGTGTACAATAGTTACTATGGGACTGACATAACCGCAATGCAGCTAAAGTCCTATCAACACTTTGAAAAAGAAAAAAATCACACCAACAAAATCATTTAAGTGGGGATGAATAATTTCATCTTGATTAAGACAAAGAATGAGTGCAAGAATTTAAAATAATAATCACCTCAATTCCCGCCTGTGTTGCAAATCAAACGTCTGTGCCAAGGCGAAATAGGAATAGTCGATGCAAGCGTAGGTGAGAAGGAACGGCATTGTGACGATGGGCGCAAGTGAATTGATGTTTCCAACCAGGATGAAGACGACGGTAACCACGGCAACCACAACCATCGCGTACACCGGTACCTTGTTAGGGCCTCGCTGCAAAGAGAAAGCACACTCTACAGAAGCACAAAGAACGATGCTTAAACACCAGGGAGGGCAGATAGTCTAGGGCGATGTATCGAAGTCGGAGGGGTGCTCTTTGTATTAGGAGTAAACTGTGCACAGTGGTCGGTCGCCTTACTCGGTCACTAAACAAACATCTAATGACATTAGTTGTCACCGCCATTTCCTTTGAAGAGACAGCCGTTCGGATTGTATTGGACTGAAGTTGTGGCAAACAATGACTCCAGTTTCATTAAATCAGCTGTCCAGGAAATTAAAAGAGTCGCATGCCAGTTACAAATGTGACCAGGACTCAGTGTGGAATTCAAGAACCCACTCGCTCTGGCCGCATCGTAACACCAAATTAAACGCAGGCAACTCACCCCGCGTGCCAGCGCAGAGAGCCCCGGTACGACGTTCTCGCGGGCGATGCTCTGCAGCACGCGTGGCGTGCCGTACATGGCGCCGAGGCACGAGCTCATGGAGCTCACGTACAGCCCGGCCAGCAGCAGCACGCTCACCGCTGACGCGTCCTTCGTGATGGAGAAGTTGGTGAGGAGCTCCGCGCGCGAGCACGTCGCCGCCAGCACCACCATGAACATCAGGTAGAGAAGCGTCCTAAGACATGGGAATGGTTTCGTATATATTTGGCATCTTGGTAAATAGAGTTGTAGACTCTTGGAACAAGCTGCCGGAGGAGGTCATTAGTGCTGAAACTGTAAATGGATTTAAAAATCGACTGGACAAACACTTAAAGGCAATAAAAAAAAATCAATAATAATAATAAACACTCAATAAATGAATAAATAAAATCAAAATAAATATGTATGTGAATGATAAGTAATATTAGTAATACCAATTAATTTTTTTTTTAAATATACAAGTGAAAAATTAAATTCACGCATCAGCTTCAAGCTGCTAGTGATATAAATAACATAATAATAATTTAAAATTTTGCAAAGGGCGAAAGTTAGGGCCGAGTGCACGAAAGCACAAACAATGAAAATGTACGACAACATTTGATTAAACACATCACCTTGTATGGACAGTATGGAAGCAACTCCGTGCGGTTCACTAAAAGTGACGTGTTTGAACATTGATTAACTCGGCCGTCGCTTCGTGCAATCGGGGCTAAGTCTTTATTGACCAAGACTAGATGCGAGAATCACTTTATTACAAATGGCGAAAAAAATATATCTGATTGAGTAATAGTGTTGTTCCTACAACCAAACTTCTAAAGATTAGAAATGAAAAAGGATGTTTACAGTTCGAGTCAAATTTTATGGCTGATGTGAAGTTGGCGCATTTCGCTGCGCAGAACATGAATGGCAGTTCAGCAGAGCGGGGAGGGGCGTACCCTACTCAGCGCATAGTCAGACTGGCCCAAAGTTTGGTCCGAGCTGTAGGATGTAAAAGTAGGCAGGGAGAAAGTCTAGCAAGAAAAAACAGTTATTTTTAGATGGTGATTAATGAACACACATTCCTATATATATTATTAATAGGTATGTTTTTAAATTACTTCTCAATATAATACCTTTCTTGTTTGACATTGCAGGAATTGAACATCTTTATAAAGTTCAGACTTATTAAACATGCTTTGGAGTGTTCAACTTAATTTTCAGAATGATTTAGATGTTTACCCAGTGCTGATGGCAGCTAGAGACCCGGTGGGGATGTTGGCGGAGGGATTCTTTAAGTCGCCGCTCATGTTGATCCCGGCGAGGATTCCGGTGATGGTTGGGAAGAATACACCGAAGCAGGTGAACCATGTGTTGTCTTCAAATTTCGGGAATATGTTTTCGGATAATTGTCCGCTAAACCAGCCATGGAATCCCACTTCTGAAATGTTAGGTTACACACATTAATATTCTACTTGGAATGTTGTATTTTTGAAAGTTGCATTACAATGGTGTTATGTTTTAGACAGTTGGAAACATCCTGCTCGCAAAATAAGAAAAAAAACCTGACCAAGGGCTCTGGCTCTCGGCTTTCTCTCGGTGTTCCCAGCGGCTGACTTATGTCGATCTCGCGTCTCTATTTTTAGGCACAGCGAGCCCATGCATGATGGCCCAATACGACCAGATTTTTCTTACAATGTTTTCAATCTAGCGACAAGACATCTTGGTGAACTCGCCTGGCATAGGGTCGTTGGTGAAGGAACCGATAAAGAAGTCAGCGGCAGCAAGCAGTATGACGAGCAGAAGCGCAAACTGCAGCTTGACGACCCACTTGACTCCGGCCACGTTGATGGTGCCGAGCAGCAGGACCGCCGACACGGAGAGCCCGCGCGCCGCCCACGCGCTCTGCGTGCCCAGCAGCCCCGCCATCGACTCCCCGAAGCCGAACACGTTCAGGGCACATCCTACCGCCTGCACATTGTATGGAGCTTCATGTACCAGACACCAGCCTCGGTAGCTCAGTGGCGCGACGCCTTGCGGTTCGATAAGTTTGGTAAAGCAACTTTGAGCGCGGTTGGGTTATGATAGGTAATCGTTTTTCAACCGTTGTGGCTGTGGTTCGGGTAGGGGGACCTTACTTCCTAGGTGGTAGGGTTATTCCTGCCTGGGTTGGTACCATTGCATTGAATGAACGATGGTCAAAGCGGCAATGAAAATAGTTCGTGTTTTCCATCCAGTTCAATGTAGCCGAGAAATATAAGGTATAATTTTGCTTCACGGCCGATTATACATACACACATATAATATTAGCTTAGTACGACAAAGTATATTTACTTAATTCTAGTTCCCATGTGGTGTGTCATGTGTAATATCATGACAGTCGGTCTGGTATTAGCTATCCATGTCTAGTTACATTTTTTTTTTTTTTTCTCTGGGTATTTATCATGCAATCAGTCTCTAGACTATGAGCAGATGTGTTGCGTGTGGTTTTGTCGTGTAGAGTTAGTTCCCCATTGGGAGCTTCTCATGTTTCGGGGACGTTGTTTACGCCATCTAGGTCTAGTATGTTACGCCTCTTCAAGCGTCGTAAGCAGTCAGGGACAGTAAGCTGCACTGCCAGCTGGTTTGGATGCTTCATAAGTCGCTTCTTGTATTTTGCAGCAACTGTTTTTATTTCTTCCTTTATTGTCTTGATTTGAAGATAGTAATGGACCTCACAGTTTCTTATGAACCATGGGGTATTTGCTAGCTGTTTCAGTATTGAGTCTTCAGCTCGTTGCATAATTTTGACGTTGGAGTCACAGGCAGAACCCCATAGCTGCATGCCATAGGTCCAGATAGGTTTGAGTACTGTCTTATAAATAAGGAGCTTGTTGTCAATCGACAGCTTACTATTCCTGTCCAGCAACCAATACAGTCCCCGGTACCTGATGTTGAGTTCATCTCTCTTAGTTTGGATATGTTTTTTCCATGTTAGCCTGCGGTCCAGATGCATCCCTAGGTATTTAACGGAGTTGGTTTGCGGAAGTGTTTGATCACCTAACTTCACAGGTGGGCAATCTCCTCTTTTCAGAGTAAAGGTAACATGGACAGACTTTGAGGCACTTGCCTTGATTCTCCATTTCTTCAGCCATAGTTGGATACTTGATAGACTTCTTTGCAGAGACTCTGAGGCGGCTGCAGGGTTTTTGCTAGATGCAAGTATTGCAGTGTCATCGGCGAAGGTAGCCATGGTCACCCCTGGGATCTGCGGCAAGTCCGCGGTGAATATCGTGTACAAGACTGGGCCCAAAACGGAGCCCTGGGGTACCCCTGCATGTATTGTATAGAATGGAGATGTAGCATCGCCTTCTCGAACTTGAAATATTCTTTCCATTAAGTAGGAGTTTAGGATGCTATAGAATGAGTGTGGTAGAAGTGATTTTATTTTATATAGCAATCCTTTGTGCCATACTTTGTCGAATGCCTGCTGTATGTCCAGGAAGGCGGAGGAGCAATATTCTCTGTGTTCAAATGATGTCCTAATAGCTTTGCACACTCTATGTATCTGTTCGATTGTGGCGTGTTCCCATCGAAAGCCAAACTGGTGATCTGGTATAATGGATAGTTCCGAGAGAGCATTTAACAGCCTTTTCAGCAGGATCTTCTCGAATAGTTTGGATAAGATCGGCAACAGACTGATTGGTCTGTAAGAGGTAAGCTCCTGGCTGGGTTTTCCTGGTTTCTGTACCATTATAATTTGTGACACTTTCCACAGGGCTGGGAAGCATCCTGTTCTGAGCATGCCGTTAAAAAGGGATGTTATAAATACTAAGGCTTTTCGAGCGAGTTCTTTTAGTACCTTTTTGTCGATCAGATCGAAGCCTGGAGCCTTTTTGTTTACTAGGTTATTAATTGTTCTAATTAGCTCTTGTGGAGTTGTGGGCTTTATGGGAACATCTAGCTGAAAGTCTTGGTTGATAACTTCATCAATATCTGATTCATCTACGTCAATTTCTGGTTCATTTGGGATAAAAATCTTTGCTAAGTGATTTGCAAAGATGTTCGCTTTATCCTGATGTGTTCTAGCCCATTTTCCTTCCTGAGTCCTTATTGGAGGTTTGGGTATGACAGGTCGAGTTGTGTTTTTGCATGCCTTCCACAAGGAGTAGTTAGTGTATTTTGAGGCGGTTAGTGATTCTACGTAGGCTGCGGTTGTTTCGTTTTCAGCCAGCTGGATCATTTCCTTTAGCTCGCGTATAGCTTTGTTGAACGCCCGTTTGTCTTCTTGATGCCTGCTATTTTGCCAGACTCTTCGTAGTCGTCGCTTTTCGAGAATTTTCGCTCTGATGTTTTCGGGCACCACATTATGTCTTGATTGGAAGTCTTGTATTTCAGGTGTACATCTCCAGCAGCTCTCTTGGATTATTGTTGTGAGTTCTTTAACTGCTAATTCAATGTCATTATTTGTTTTTAAAGCTATTTTGAGCTGTAGATTTTCTTGCACTAGTTCTCGAAATGATTCCCAATCTGTGTATTTGTTGTATAGGGTCGGCTTTGTTTCATAATGAGTAACTATGGTACTTACAGTCAAGACTACAGGAATATGGTTGGTTGAGCTATCAAGACAGCCCTTTATTGAGTGGAAGAGCCGGGATAGACCCTTAGTGATGAAGAAGTCTAGCACATCCGGTAGCCTCTTGCGATCAGTTGGCCAATGTGTTGGTTCAGACGTTGATATAGGCTTAAGAAAATGACTGTCCATACATTTTTTGAGTTCTCTGCCCCTTGTTGTTATTAATCTGGATCCCCAATGAGTATGTTTAGCGTTCCAGTCGCCGCCAGCTATGAAAAATGAAAAATGACCAGATCCACATGACAATGCCTAGGAGCAACACTGTTGCATCGGAATCATAATGCTCTTTTATCCATGGGTATTTATTTGTTGATTCTAATAAATTATGTGTGATTCAGATCTGTAGCCCGATTCTGCTATTTGTACAATTTCAAACCATTCCGTATGAGTTATGTTTCGGTCAAATATAACACGCTAAATTTATGTGCGGTTTCCAAAAATCGGTATTCAGATAATTCACGCACGCATTTTGTTATTGTCTATGGAGTGGTTTGTCTTGCGCACCGCCTAAAGGGTAAAATAGCCTGTCATGATTTTGACAGTTAATTTCTCTCTCAAATATGACATACGTAAAGAAAGAGACAGCGATATACCAATATAATGTAGGAAAGTGATATTTGCAGTTCGGCGAAGTAGATGCATCGAAGCATGTATAAACCTGCGAGAGAGGCGCTCGACTTCTTTTATTTGCCTATACGTGCATGCATACATATGTAGTACAAAATATATAGATGTGATTTATTTACCCGTAGGTTTTTAGATAATGCCAATATTGTGAGTAAAACAGTAAAAAAAATTTTTCCTTTGGATAGATTTACGAGTATATGCTTAATTTGCATTAAGAGTCAGAAAACTAATTACCTACTTTGTGAAAACATGTACGTAAAAATATAAATTTTAATCTAAAAACACAAATTCATAAAACTTTTGAAGGAAACATTGATTTATAGGTACCAATACCATTTAATTTGACAAATATAATTCTCTCAACCGCAAGTTTTCGGCAGAACACACGGCCCATGAGAACACGGAGCGCGCGTTACGAGTTTGGGAACGAAATCTAAACACAACGCATGCGTTTTGCAAACTGCGCTAGTAGAATACCATTTCGCCGAAACATGCAGTTTTGAGAAAACACAAACATAACGCGCGCAGTTATCAATTAGCAGAATAAGGCTTCCGATATGTAATGGTACATTTTTAATGTATTAATAGAGTAAAAAGTTTGGTTTGTTTTCGTTTAGTTTGAAAGTAAATGTATCTTTATGCAGTAATAATTAGAAATATTACTCATTTATAGCTGTCATTTATTGTTATAAAAACGCTGGTGATCATGGATTGGATTAAGTAGTAAAAGCCCAGCTGATAACAGAGGTTTTTGTTTCTATGGAATTGTTTTATGATGACGAATCCCGATTACAAGATATAAATTATCATTCTTACTTATTACGTCACGATTCGTCCTGATAAAATTATCTCATATTTCTGAATGGGTTTAAGTTTATATTAATTCAGAATTGATTATGTGGAAGAAAATAATCTAAAACTTAGTGGTCACACACCTAGAGGACAAAAGCTATCTCTAGAAAAAAAAGAAAAATCTTTAGAAAAAAAAAGCATGCCTCATCGCATGCTTTTTCGTATTTGCTTTACACCACCAGGGCTAAGAAAATCTGACAGTTTTCTGCTACACACATTCTGGAATATCTGACAGTGGGTTATTTACCACCAAACTCGAATTCCCTATGTACCGTAATGACCTGCCCCCGTTCCGTTTATCCATACAAAGAATGTTTCTATCGTCTGATGTATTGAATAAAGTTACACTATACCAACTTTAGATACGTGTCTATGCCATAGAGGAGTTCGAACCTGCCCAAAGCAGTAGAGTAGTCCCAACGCGCCACCGAGCCGTGAGCCGAGAGTGTGTGCGAGCAGGAAGTAAACGCCGCCACTCTCGATGCGACATCGTTCGCAGATACCCACGGCGGAGAGTACAGAGATCAATGCCACGAACACTGCAATTTGCACATATTATATAGATAAAAAAAAAAGTTTTTGTAAATACGAAAATAAGACTGGCCTTTTTTATTTAACTATTAGGGTTATCTAAATCAACCAAGAAACAGGAAGTAAGTCATGTAGCTACCTATCTAAAGATAACAACCTCTGACTTTTGGCCCATAACTCATTGAACAAAAATATATATATCTACATGGCCTAAAGGAAACAGAGGAGACTTATATTTTACTGAGTAAAATGTTAACAAAGAATAGAAACGGTTGAACAGGTTTCTTAGATAATTACCTGTAAAAATGACTATTAAAATTGCATTAATGAGACCAGCCTGGGCGACAATCCAGCCTGAACGCAGGAATACGATGACACCGAAAATATTGATGAGACAAGAAGTGAACACCCCATCCCATGTACCGAACAGAACTGGCTGTGAGATGAAGAAATTGGATTTCCACCATGGCACGTCACCCTGCAACCAAATCAACATGCAATTTAATCGAAACTTATAGAACAACATAGGTAATTACATGAATATTTTTTTGTAGTAGTTTTGTTGTGTAGGTGACACTAATAATTTTGTATTTGAATATTTAAATTTAGTTTCACAGACTCTAAATTAACAAATATTGATGTGATTTTCCATACTAAATTGTTGTGTGTACCAAGGCAATCCGCTGACGTACCAAAGTAGTAAATATTGGACACCGGGTGGCTAAGCTCAAATGTCAGTGGGCTGGTCACATCAGCCGAAGAGACGACGACCGTTGGAGCAACCGTGTCCTACACTGGCGGCCGTGGTCAGGAAAACGGAGTATGGGAAGACCACCCCATAAATATGGCCAATTCTTCATTAACCCTGCAGTGGTCGCGCGCGGACTCAGAATCCGCAGGATTGTATTTCGATCTTTTTCTCTTAAAGTTTCAAGCCGCTAGAAAAACGCTATCAGGAGTTTTCATACTTCAGGGGGGTAATGTCAATAGTACAATCAGTCGCTTGCTATTCTTAAACTGTACGCACGCATCGTTTACGCGGAGTTTGAGTCCGCGCGCGACCACTCACGCTATCGATTGCGGAGTTTGAGTACGCGTGCGACCCCTTGTGTAAGCTTTTTTCTGCCTCATCTCAAGTTTGTTTTTAAGTTGTTTCCACTTATTCGTCAATCACAAAGATCAAAAATTAAATTATGTTGCATGTAATTAGTTATTTAAAAGTTATTCTTCATTATTCATTAATTTCAAATCCTAAATCAACCGCCCAGTACCAGTCAACAAAATTTACCCAGAACTCACGGAAGATGCTTATATTGCGATCGCAAGAAGAACAGGCCGACAAAATATCGTTGTCACAAGACCAGCTGTCAAAAGTTTGTGTGTCTGGAGGATGTTACATCAGTTTTTTGCTCAGAGTGTGATGACAAAATAGAATACAAGTAAACGAGGACTTTGAAATTTTGCCCCACATGAATATTCAATAAGCATTTTAGAACTAAATACCATTATCCTGTAGTTGTTTTACTGGTTGGAAAAAACACTGCAATAATATGATAATTATTTCTACAGTAATAATTCAGTATTAAATGATTCTACAACGCTCTGTTAAAACTTTTTCGTTACTGTCCTCTATTGTTTTCTACTTATGTATACTTCAAATCTAAAGCTCCAATATGTATGTTCTTTTTGTCGAAAATCAATAAACATATCCTTTACATGATATGATTGCTATTTTATTTAAAAAAAATAATAATAAAAGAAATGCAAAAGGAAGTACACGGCTCGGCACACTTGCGGATTGAGAGTCCGCATGCGACCACTAGTGTAACTTTTAGGGGTGCGACTAGCGCAGGGTTAAAGCAAAAAAAATACAAAAAGTAGCTAATTAGGTAATCATTTCATGGATACCTATATGATTCATAATGGCCGCATGCTAACTTTGGAGTTTAATTCCGTAGATTAGTTGCATGAGCTTGCTTTAACTAGGTGAAATTCTGCATTTGTTTCTTGTTGTCTAGTCACGTAGCAGTTTGAAAAACCTTTTTTTACTCTTTTCAGTTATTTTCTGTTCAGTACAGTACTGAACAGCCAGCTCAGAAAAAAAATATTTAGTGATGAGCCCACATACATGCCTACATAGTTACACAGTTAACTAAGGAAATCATGACATCATCAGTGGAGCTACAGCTGTGTAAACAATTCTTGCATCTAAACTACATGAACAAATTTATGGAACAATGCAGCCGATATTTGATTCAAAATAGCTTCATATGTGTATTTTTAATTGATGAAAACATGACTTTAACATTTTCAATAATTGACAGCGGCCTTAAAAGTAAAAAATAACCCAATGGATTGCTGAATGAAAACCGACGAAATTATTATCAACTGTGTCAGCATATGTGTGTATAATATTATGTTTGTCAATTGGACTTTGTCGTTTCATTGTTCTTTTATTTTTCTTTTGTCTGTTTTTTGCATTTTTACTTTTACTTTTACTTTACCTTTACTTTTATTATTATCTGTTTTCAGCTTTTGGTTTTTTAATTGTTTAGTTTGATGATGATTTACGCATGCTGTATTGACATCTCGTAGAATGTACACATAATTCTTGTTTTATTATGTTATCCTAGTAATGTTAAGTGTATGATTCTGTATGTCGATCTATTAAATAAATAAATAAAATAAAAAAAATAAATAAAATGTTGTCATTCATGCAAATAGTACCTGAACATCCGCGAATATCTCGTTGGCGCCGGATGCCTGGTGCCCGCCGGCGCCGTATTGCGACTCGTTGCCGAGGTCAACGAAGCCACCAGAGGCGCGTCGATTCCTTCCGCGCTCGAACCCAACTCCAAACTCGTCGCGAAATGAGCCGCCGTCTAGTTCTGCGCGCGCTCGTCCGCGGCTTTCACCCTCCATCGTCACCGTCGCTTGCTTGCTGCCCCGCGTTCAATTGCCGGCCTCGAATACATGAAGGCAACTACGGCTTGTTTTTAATTAGGCGCTAGGACGGAGGAACCCCCTAAAACTTTACATTACCACTCAAAGTTGAAACTATCGAAAATACACGGACGAAACCGTCTGATAATTGTTTTACTATACAGATTTTGCCACACACAGGCCGAAATTTTCTTTGACTCAGTATTGGTCACAGATTAATATTTTGCGCAATTTTAATTGTCAATTAGTTATTTATTCTTTGACATCATCTTTTCATCGCCGATTTCATGGACGCCACAGGGTTCGAATGACAAACGACTTGATCACCACGCATCTCAGACGCCTACGCGCAACTCCACTCTAACGCCCGCCGCAATTCATCACACTCGCATCCGTTCACGACACTGCGCCGATGTGCTACTGACATTGGTCACATTGGTCCACACGTGTGCATCCGCATTTGCTTACACGAGACGTACAGCAATGGCATTCGTCGATGCGACCCAAAAGATGGACGCGGATTCTCGCAATAAATTTCAGTTCTAAATCCGACAACTGCAACGATTTTTTATTTTGATTATTTTGAATAAAGGTAGCATGTGGCAAGAAAAACTGCAGATAAAAAAAACATGGAGCATTATTACACGAAAGGCTCAGTTTGTAGAAGTTCGTTGGTCGACTGCTTTAGAAGATCAAGGGTGTGGTGGTCATGAGTGAATTACCATTTCAATTTAATTCATGTAACTATTTTAATTTAATTTTCTTGTAATCAGGATGTTTTATTTCATGCAATTTTTTTTTGCTTGGAGAAGGTTCTTCCTCCATCTTTTAAATAGCGACACTATGCCACTTGAAAAACGTGTGTCACTCGTACGACCCGCGCGTACACGCTCATGCAAGCGCCAGCGACAGCGAGAGCAATTACGGCATTCTGAACTACTCCACAGGTTTTTAAAGCTCTGCGGCCTTATTGCCGAACAGCGTTACCGCTAGCAGCGACCGAAATTTGACACCTAACCATCGAATGCGATCGCCGATGCTCGGTTTGCGACAGTATTGTTAACGCTACTTTTTCAACCGCACTGACGCTAAAAATAGATCGACACCCATACATTTGACAGTTGGTTGCGATCGCGTAACTTTTAACGTTTGCTTTTGACAGATAATTTTAACATCTTTGCTGCTAATACAACAGTTGTGTCGAACCCTATTGCTAGGTAAGTAACATTGAATGTTTTTATGATTTTTCAGTGTTTTATAGGGTTTTGTGATTGAAAGAGTGGTTTAATGTGCTAAACGATAAACTAGTGACATCTTCTCTACCAATTTGCTTAATGGGAAATGTGAATATTACTTAAATACATATTGTTCCGAGTAGTACATTTACAATCGAAAAATGCACAATACCTAATCAACCATTATGATTGCAGTGCTATTTGAGTCTAGTTGGCGTGCAATAAACACAAGCGTGTTTTTGTTTTATGAATATTGTGTAAAGACATCAAACTTTGTCCATAACCTCAAACATTTTTAAAGCAGACATGGCACGTTACTTCAACGTATTGGAGGCCCTTCGCGAAGAGCGGCGACAGGAGCATGAGATCGCCTTATCGCGCCTGTCAAAGCTAAGAAGGCAGGTGCGGGATAATGCGGAACCGTTCGCTCTCCCGGACACGGAATTCATGAAACTCTATAGGCTCTCAAAGAGCACTACGAAGGAGCTTATCAGAGAAATTGAGCCTTTCATGCCGGCCGGGAGACGATCGTCATCTATTCCGAACCCAACTAAGGTACTACCTATCCTTTTATATGAAATATAGGACTTAACTATTAAGAGCCATCAACAATATATAGGCGCACCTCCAAGCGTCACTGCTTGCCCCGCTAATATGAATAAAAATCAACTACTTATTTGTAATATTTGTGGTCGGGCTGCCCAAGGGAAGCAGTGTGAGTTTAGGTAACGGGACGAGACACATTTGTGGAATATTCATTTAGATGCTTAATGTATGGAACGGCCACTCTATTTAAATTGTACACTCTGCTCTTAGGCTCTCTTAACTATTTTTCCCACATAATTTGCATTCTTAACCAAAATTCATATTTCAATCTCGGATAAGAGAAATGTGCAGGCCAATATAATAAACATTATATGTTGTTTATATTCTTACAGATACTGACTGCGTTGTCCTTCTACGCGATGGGGTCTTATCAACGTGGCATCGGGATGGACTTCATACATGGGCTCTCACAGCCGAGTGTATCGAAGTGCATCCATGAAGTCACTGCAGCCCTGAACAACGCGGAAATCGTTGAAAGCTACATAAAATTCCCGCATACACGGCAAGAGCGGGATGCTGTTGTGCAAGGGTTTGTATTTCGTTCACACATCTAGTACCCTATTGCGTTCAGCTAGATTGCAAGAGATACTTCACACCACCAAAGTAGTGGGCTTACTCACATTTTATTCTTTACTTCATATTATGTGGACACTAATTGAAGCTTCCCAGTCGAGAAGTGCGGTCAAAACTGTTAAGCCATAAGCAGGCATAGTTAAAAAAATAGCTCGGGCCAAAAAAATTCATAAGAAAGAATAGCGAGATTTCACGTGAGCCTGTAAATTCAATAAAATAAATTAATGTACTTATTTATTTCAGGTTTTCTGAAAAATTCGATTTTCCCGGTGTTTTGGGCTGCATTGACGGAACCCACGTTGCGGTGATAAGACCCACAGAGCAAGAAGAGAGGTTTTTTAACCATATCGGGTATCATTCCCGTAACGTCCAGATTGTAAGTTGCATTTTTATGTAATAGAATATTGCATGGCTATTATAAAACTTAGTGCCATAATATTAGCTCATCACACCACATTCCCAAATGAACTTCATAGGTGCCATGTCAGGCCTTTTCCTTTTCTTCTTTCTAAGGTGATGCGATGGTACTGAATCCGGATTGGTTAACCGTACCACTAAGGGTATACGGTCTTACATGGGTTCTAAAACTTCTAAACCATTTAGTTATCCACATTCTGAATGAAACTGCAATTTTAATACCAGAAGGTAAATTCATAGCTGTGGTCTCCAACAGCAGAACAGTCATTAACCCCTAATATATGGGTTGCTTGATATCTGATATTTAGTGCATGATAAAGTTACTCACGCACAAAGTGTTCTGTACCATTATACAAGACAAGACTTAGACTTAAAAAATATTAAGATCGAGCAAAAAAGGTGAAAAAATCACGTTTCTTTCATTGTTTATCCCCATTTTATTTTACATTGTTTTAGATTTTTACTTATTGTTGTTATATCGGCAATAGAAATACACCTGTGAAAATAACAATTGTCAACCTATTACGGTTCTGGAGATACAGCCCGCTGACAGACGAACGGACGGCGTAGGCTTGGTTATAGGGTTCCGTTGGTACCCTTTGGGTACGGAACCCTAAAGACATAATTATGAAATAACAAGTATAAAACCTTAAAACTTACTTCCTATGATTATTTTTGCAGATATGTGATGTGGACCTTAATATAATGAACATGGATGCGTCTTATGGTGGGGCCACCCATGATTCCTTCATATGGAGGTACTCTCACATCCATGATGTCATGGAGACGTTACACGGTAATGGTGAACCGTATTGGCTTCTCGGTAATTTTTATTTATTTATACCTACAATTACGATGCACTTTCCATGCAGTCATGACCTCTTTGAAATGTATGGAAGTAAAAAATCCTGCTACTCTAGTACGCGAGACCGAATTAGGTCTTTTCACATATTTATGCATCAGCATTTTTTAGCAGACTATTACTTTATTACTTCAGTGTAGATGCCTCGGCTCAACCCATGTAAAAGTTTGAAGAAACACTGTAAGTTTTTCCTTGAAATCTCATATTTAACTGCGCACCCCTTTGGGTAATTCAGCATGATTGTAATTAGCCTAAAATATATGTGAAGACGCAAACTATCCTACTATATAATATTGTAAATGTGAAAGTTTCTATGCTTGGATGTTATGTTGTAATGTACCTTTGGCGGAATCCTGACATTCCATTAAATGTAATATTCTTGCCAAAACATTACTTAATAACAAACATGCTGTTATTAAGGTAGGGTTTCATTTTTGGCTTCAGACGAATTCCCTGACAATTTTTTTTCTGAACATAAAAACAATTGATTGCTATGCTTCAATGTAGATGACGCCAGCGTCGGGCTTGCCATATAGTCGAGGTGGCGTTTATCAGCTGGACCCCAGCCTGTGAGCCACCGACTCCAGCTTGTGGAGAGCTATCAGGACCTTCTGTCTCAGCCGGCCCAGTACGATACTGAATAATATTGTATAACACCAAATTAACAATATTTTTTTTTTCAGGGGATTCTGGATACCCGCAACGTCCTTGGCTGATGACGCCTATCACTCGTGCACCATTGGGCTCACCGGAACGTCACTATTACGATAGACATGTGGCAGTCCGAAACACGGTGGAGAGGTGTATAGGTGTTCTGAAGGCCCGGTGGCGATGCTTGTTGGCACACAGGACGCTTCATTATGACCATATTATGGCTGGTAAAATAATTAATGCGTGCTGTGTGCTGCACAACGTTGCCACTAAAGCGGGCCAGCCCTATGTTCGCCTCAATCATATGGAGGATGCTCGAGAGAGGGCACTGCAGGATGATCCCGAGAGGCAAATAAATGCAGGTGCCGTGCAACGACTTTACGGCAACGATTTGCAGAGAGGAACCGCTCTGCGACAGCACTTGGTGCGGAGACTCTGGCGGTGAATGATTGTAAATTAAAGCATGTTTCCGAAGGAACTAGGTGCCATGCCAGAGCCTTCCCTTTGAGCTTGGCTACATTGAACTGGATGGAAAAGACTACCCTACCACCTAGTATTGGAAGAGGACCTACAGTTCTACATGGATTCCGAACAATGCGGGTTCGGGTTTGCGCGTTCTTCTTTACTGGGTTGATCGAATCCGCGGATCTTTGTGACGTAACTTGGTGTAGTTTGACTACCAAAAAGTTTAAATAAATGAAATGAAATGAAAAAAAAATGGAACTGCTCATATTCTTGACGAAATGCATCTGTCCAACTCAAAAAGAGAAACATTAATAGGTAGTATTTTAAAATCTATCTATAACTCCAAGTGAAGTTTATTATCGGATCTTTGTCCCCAGTAACCAAATTTTATGTTCAGAAATCCAAGAGTGTGTACACCTTGGGGGGTGAATAAAGAAATGCTAAATAACAACGTAAATCTTTAATTAATAATCATAATCATTTCTTAATCAACTCGCGGAACAGGTCGCTCCAAGGCTGCAGCAATCCTTGTGAATGCCGCTGAGAGCCGTGGGAGATGCTCTCTTACCTCTCCCACCAGATCTCCCAACAGACCCACAAGGCGACCTTGGATGCGAGCCTGTTCCGCCATCGCCTCCGCCTGTTCCGCCATCGCCTCCGCCTTTTTGGTCTCGGCATCCGCATTTTTACATTCGGCTTCCACCCGCCTCTCCTCTATTCTGCGAAGCCAGGAACGCATCTCTGGCTCAACATCTGAAAAAAAAAGTATACGTAAACATTGGTCATCATGGTCCTAGTAGCCTACAGTCTTGAAGCTGTCAACAATGCTAGTTTTGATTACTAGTGAGCCATTGGTGGTAAGGGTGGTGGATGCATGCCTAAAAATACGCATCATATTACCATTACAATAGATTATCTAGCTCAGTGACTTGTACTTATTGTATACATATATTTATTTCGTTTTGCCAAACCTAGGATGGTTTGCTTACCAAGGTGGGGCTGTCGCCGTGTTCGTTGTAGGTTTGTAGAGGCGTGTGGAGTCGAGTCTAAAAATACACACAAATATTACTATCCCACAGTAGACTGACGAGCCTCATTAGGAGGGCAATGTACCTAAGTATATTTTGTTTGGTTCAATATGGAATAGTTTGCCTTACCAGGGTGGGGCTGCCGCCTGGGTCGGTCCCCGTTGGGCGGAGAGCGATGGAGATTCAAGTCTGAAAAATAAATATGTGAATTACTATCTCTCAATATGTTATCGAGCCCGCCAATTAGGGGAGCTATAAATAAAAACTAAATATTATCACAGGTGCTATTTCTGGATCCCCAGCTCCGATATACGGTCTCACAGTACTCCGCAGTTGACTATTGTAAAACTCGTTTCGCCTCATGATGCTTTAGGCACACATAATAAGTGGTGAGCCCATCGCTGTGTCATCTAGCTATTGCTAGATATCCTAATATCACCAAAGTGGTGAGATTCCTCACGATATTTTCCCTCACCGTAAAATATTCATTCATGTTCCATATGTTAAGCACTTATTATCTTTTAACGAGAAAGACAGTGGTGCAGCCACCGGGTATCCAACCCGCGCCTTCCGGTTGGGAAGCAGAGTCCTAAACCACCTTATACTTTCTTTGGCTCAATATGGATTGGTTTGCCTTACCACGGTGCGGCTGCCGCATTGGTCGGTCCTCGTCAGGCGGCGAGCGCTGCAGCGTCACGTCTGAAAAAATACATCATATTACCATCTAACAATATGTTTTAATGCGGATAGACAGTAGTGAAGCCACCGGGTATCTAACCCTAAACCACTAGGACATGAATGTATGTACCTTTATGTATTTACTTTTGCTCAATATGGAATGGTTTGCCTTACCACGGTGCGGCTGCCGCATTGGTCGGTCCTCGTCAGGCGGCGAGCGCTGCAGCGTCACGTCTGAAAAAATACATCATATTACCATCTAACAATATGTTTTAATGCAGATAGACAGTAGTGAAGCCACCGGGTATCTAACCCTAAACCACTAGGACATGAATGTATGTACCTTTATGTATTTACTTTTGCTCAATATGGAATGGTTAGCCTTACCACGGTGCGGCTGCCGCATTGGTCGGTCCTCGTCAGGCGGCGAGCGCTGCAGCGTCACGTCTGAAAAAATACATCATATTACCATCTAACAATATGTTTTAATGCGGATAGACAGTAGTGAAGCCACCGGGTATCTAACCCTAAACCACTAGGACATGAATGTATGTACCTTTATGTATTTACTTTTGCTCAATATGGAATGGTTTGCCTTACCACGGTGCGGCTGCCGCATTGGTCGGTCCTCGTCAGGCGGCGAGCGCTGCAGCGTCAAGTCTGAAAAAATACATCATATTACCATCTAACAATATGTTTTAATGCGGATAGACAGTGGTGAAGCCACCGGGTATCTAACCCTAAACCACTAGGACATGAACGTATGTACCTTTATATATTTTATTTTGCTCAATATGGAATGGTTTTCCTTACCACGGTGTGGCTGCCGCATTGGTCGGTCCTCGTCAGGCGGAGAGCGCTGCAGCGTCACGTCTGAAAAAATACGTACATATTACCATCTCACAATATGTTTTAATGTGGAGATCAATACTATTTTTCTATATTTCGTTTTGCTCAGCGTGGAATAGTTTGCCTTACCATGGTGTGGCGGGTGGGGCTGTCGCCTCGATTGGTCCCTAGGGGTGTTAGCTGAAGAGGCAGCAGCTGTAATATAAGTTACATAATATGTAGTTCTGATAAAATGTTGTCAATTATCATGGAAATATAAACGTCTGAAAAAATTCATCATATTATCATCTAACAATATGTTTTAATGCGGATAGACAGTGGTGAAGCCACCGGGTATCTAACCCTAAACCACTAGGACACGAATGTATGTACCTTTATGTATTTACTTTTGCTCAATATGGAATGGTTAGCCTTACCACGGTGCGGCTGCCGCATTGGTCGGTCCTCGTCAGGCGGCGAGCGCTGCAGCGTCACATCTGAAAAAAAAATCATATTACCATCAACAATATGTTTTAATGCAGATAGACAGTGGTGAAGCCACCGGGTATCTAACCCTAAACCACTAGGACATGAACGTATGTACCTTTAAATATTTTATTTTGCTCAATATGGAATGGTTTTCCTTACCACGGTGCGGCTGCCGCATTGGTCGGTCCTCGTCAGGCGGAGAGCGCTGCAGCGTCACGTCTGAAAAAATACATACATATTACCATCTCACAATATATTTTAATGTGGAGATCAATACTATTTTTCTATATTTCGTTTGCTCAGCGTGGAATAGTTTGCCTTACCATGGTGGGGCGGGTGGGGCTGTCGCCTCGATTGGTCCCTAGGGGTGTTAGCTGAAGAGGCAGCAGCTGTAATATAAGTTACATAATATGTAGTTCTGATAAAATTTTCATAATTATCATGGAAATATATAGTTCATATTATATACGAAAATGATTAGTTCAAGAACTTACAGAATTGCTCTTGTGTTAGTGGTGGAGACGGCGACGGGGCTGCAACTTCCGGCAGCCATAACTGTAGTGCTGTAATATTTAAAGAAGAAATTAGATCAGGAGCAATAATTGCACAAAGTATGGGAATTACATATGTTTTGTGTTTAGTTTTTATAAAAATATTTTTTTTAGGTAAAACCAAGCAAAATTAGAAAGAATATGTTGGTATCAAAGGCTCGTTCAGCTTTAGGGACGGCAGTAAAATATATTTAAAATGCTTCAGAGAGCTACATATGTTATTTTAAGTTACTCCATAAAGTACAATCACTCACGACTGACTGCAGCCCGGGATGGGCCAGGGTTATCCCACGAGGTGAAAAGTAAAGCTCTACCGGGCGGCTGGGATGGCTCGAAAGATGGAGAGCGCCGATGCGGTGGAGCATGATGAAGTGGCTGCAAATAAATATTTATGTAGGTATATATATTGTCATGGAAGTAACAACATTATTAATTTCATGATTTATTATCGAATAATGCAAAATATCTGTAATAGACTTACAGCTCCATAGCGTAACTCTTCGTCACCCTCAGCATGCTCCTTCCCCAAGATTTTAATTATGATTAAATCATATTCAGTTAACTTGGGGCGCTTGCAGGGCCCTCCACCCGTCTTCATCCTCAGCCTTCTATCTTCGGCTTGCTTGCTTTTCACCTTGCACTTCCAGTCAGTCCAATACTAAAAAAAAACATTCCATATGTTGCTTTGAAATGCAATGAGAGCATAAACCTTCATTTTATAGAATAGTGGTAGTGAGAGATGAAATGTGATGCAGGTAAAATTATCTCAGGTAAGAGCGAAGGCAAGGAAGGAACCAACACAACTTAGGTACCACTTTTCGCATCGGAAAATATCCGTGAATTGTCTACCATTATAACAGTAAAAAAATAGTATTCATTCTACCTTCCGCCACCGTTCTCCGCTTTTCTTGGACCCATTGCCCACACTATTTAAACTGTCAGCCAGCCTGTCCCACAGCATCCGAGCCTTCTCGTTTCCGCCGGAACCAAGCTGGTGGACATTATTTTTTGCCAGCGGGCGATGGGTCTCCATGTATTGAAGCAGCAATTCCTGCTGCCTCCCGCTGACTCTTTCCGCCAATCGATCGCGCTCCACTCGCCGGGACTCCATCTCAAAATGCTGTTTCGAGTTGCAGTAAAGTATTACCGAAATAATTCATATAATCCCGATGTTTGGCGCCAATCGGCAACGTCACTGTCAAACTTTATTTCGGCGTATCGTTTTTAAAGCAACCGCATTTTTAATCGAAAAGGTGGTATAATAGACAAATAAGGAAAATCTTCACGTTGTAAAACTGATAATAACTTTTATTAGTGCCTAGTCAAACATTTAATTAATCAAACATTTCGTAATAGTCTCTAAATTGTGAAGCGTAATATTACAATCATTTTAATAACTAAATTCTGGCTAAGTAAATAAGGACGATTAAATATTGTTCGCCAAAAATATGTTAACCCATAAAATGAACTTCACTTTGAAGTATTCTCGTTCCATCTCTCCACATCCTGTCATAATAGAGCGTGACACAACTCTTATAATGCAGAGACGTGTTTTGTTCGATTGAAATGTCAAATCAAAGGAAGGTCGACACGATAGATCGACGAAAATTTACGATAGCTCAACGTCACTGCGGTTAAAAGTTAAGCAATCGCATTCTGTTTTTATCGGTAGCCGCAAATTGTTGTTTACGATGAACTGTTAGCAGCGACAGTCGCTGTTACACAATCGGCCCGCTGCTGCCACTCGCTCGTGAGCAAATGCGGCGATCGTAAATTCTGGGTCTATTCCGCATCTATTTAAACTTTCGGCTAGTGGGTCTACTCTCTAAACAAAAAAAAGTAGGCACCTTTTTTCTACATAAAGTTTGACAGAACCGAATACAAGAACTTCCCGCTTTCGATTTCATGAGTAGATATGTAGGCCAATATATTATCTAGACATATTTTGGACTTGTATTGCCCGGGTTCTAAATAAGGTAAAGGTTTTTTTTGGCCGAGCCGCGCGGCATCTAAGAAATTGACGAAGGAGTCGGAACGGAATGCCAATTAAAAGTCAGCGCTCCAAAATGTCAACATCCTACATTTAGCCACGATTGCACGAAGAGACGGCTGAGTTAATCAATGTTCAAACACGTCAATTTTAGTGAACCGCATGGAGTTCCTGCCATACTGTCCATACAAATTGACGTGTTCATACGTTGACGTTGATATTGATTTTTTGTACTTTTGTGCACTCGGTCCTTAGTCTGTGTATTCATGTCACGAAATGTAGACTGCGTAGTAGAGTGTGTAAAGATAAAAAGGCAGCCGTCTGAAAATCCAGCCAAGGGATAATCCACAGATATTCTTCTTAATATATCTATGGGATGGTCATATAATTTGGGTGAAAACTTTTCACCTGTCGTAGATTTTTTTTTTCCATATGTAGGTGACAGCTACTCAAGTAATAAAAACTAAAGAAATTTCGGATATTTGTACCTACTATCCTAGTTTTACGATTATTATTTGATACGTCTATTAGGAACATAAGATCAAAAAACGAAGGAGATACCTTCTTTAGTACCAGAAGAAAAACTACAAGCCCAATTTAAACATAAAATTCCTATATGCCACACGCAAACATAGTCGCAGAAGTAATGGAGGGTTTTTGTGGGTAGGAACTGATACGGCGATACGACGTGCGGCCGGCTTTCCATACGATCTATGTACGATTTGTCCATACGGCGGAGCAATAGGACAATAATATTGGTAATCGATCCCAGGATGGTTCTATAACTATCATCGGCTACGTTTGGAGATTCGACAGTTCCCGGCTAGTAGGAAACGACGGTGGTCACTCAACTGAACCCCTTGACGGTTCAAGAAACGCTACAAATAGTTTATCAAACGATATCTTTTTCCTGCACCTTTCTTCACATGGTCTCCCTTTGCGATCTAGCAATGACAGTATCCTTGCGATCCCTCGCCATACGACCATGGAGGTGATTTCTTCACCTCCATGTATACGACGTGTTTATTCTCCAACTCCTTCTGTGGAACTCGATGCCGATCACAGTTCGTTCCTGTCAAACTATCAGCTCTTTCAAACTTAAAGTCAAGGAGTTTTACTTAAATGAAATGTAGTATTAGAAAATGTTCTCATTGTATACATATTTTTTATTTTATTTAGTACCGAATTTAGAATCAATGGTAATAAGTTTATAGGTTTTTTCTATCCTGGTTTGTGGATATAATAATATGTATCAGTGAATTGTATCAAATATATTAGTATATTTAATTATATGTATAAATATGTATATATTTTCGTATATATATGTGTCTGTAGTTATTTTTTTTTATTCCGTGTCATCTACCTAGAGATATTTCTATTGCTTTCCTCATCACCCCAAGGGTTGACTGGAAGAAATCATTCTTAGTGATAAGTCCGCCTTTGCGCAGTATTGTTGTTTTGCTGTCAGTTTTCTCTGTATCTGTATTTTTGTTTATGCACAAATAAATAATTTATTTATTCATTTATTCATCTACATTGTAATGTATTCAGCATTGTAATTACATAAGTTCGAATCCTGCGATATTTGGATTACTTGTAACTACTTACTTACTTAACAGGCCTTTCAGGCTATTCAAAAGGGCTACATCCTTCGGACCCCAGTATACAGTGAGACGCTCTCGCCTGACGTCATCAAACATCAAATGTAATATTAGTGTCGTCGCACTCTAATTAGAATAATTAGAAAGGGACAACACTAAGATGACTAGTTTTGGTATTGTCGTATAACTATCAAATGTGCAAATTTAGCGAACAAAAACACGAACTTAAAGTTCACTTAAATTTGCAGCTCGTGTTTGTGCACAATAATGTTCCACATTTGATAAATTCAATTTTTCAATTTATTTAATCTAGGGCAATACCAAAACGGCCGCTCGTCCGTTTTACTCTAACTCGAAATGGCGAAACAGCGTACGTATGAATGTCATGGAGCAGTATGTTCCCTAAAAACACGTAATATGATTGGTCAAAATTTTGAAAAAAAAAGTTGAGATTATGTTGTACGTCAGGTCCGATATGCTTTATCTTTTGCTGAAAAAGCAATATTTGGTCCTTTTTAATTAGGTAACCTTTTTTTCTTATCTTACGAAGGTTTATTAAATATTATTAGATATTGTTATATTCTCGTCCATTCGTTATTGGGTGTCCCAAAAAAACATCGATAAAGATTTTGCCCGATCATTTTATTTTAAATAAATTATGAAAGATTATTATATTTTCATAACTTTAAGCTATCTTACATCAATGTAATACTGTACCCGAAGTCCTAGTTGTCACCTAAATTGGCGTTTACGGCAAACCGATCGACTGGCGTTTTCAATTGTATGGAGAAATGAAAGAGCGCGCGCAGTGGGCATTAAGCGAACTACCATTTGCGAGTCCGAGTTTGATTTGACAGCTTACTCAACGTTGCCGTAAATACGTCGATGTTGCCGTTTACGTCGACTCCGCGTTTTCATACAAATCGGAAGTCCGAGTTTGACTTTGACAGCTTGAAGAAGTAAGGCCACAGAATATCTAGTAAAAACTTGTATGGAGTTTGACTTTTTACGGAAATTCGAAGTTACTTAAACGCCAATTTAGGTGAGAACTGAGACTACCGGCTCAGAGCGACAAACGTTAAAGAAATTTCCCGTTATTAGCCGCAACTCTTTTGAGGTTATCTGGTCATATTCTCGTCCTCTAGCACCTCTCTGTTGTATTCAGAGTGGGCCCACTAACTGTTTTTGTATGGTTAGTCCGATGCTAATCTCGAACAAAGTTTTGACAGGTCCTATCTGAATACGAAAGTCTGTGTTTTGATGAGGCTTAGCACATGTCCTTCCCTCTAAAAGTGAAATTATAGTCCATAGCGTTGAGATCGGGAGAGTAGGCCATTGGTGTGACAAATGTGACAAAGTCTGGGAAATTCCTTCTGCACCACTGTTGAGTGACTTTCGCCCTACGAGTTGGGGAGTCTTGTTGAAAAATCCAGGGTTGTTCTCTGAAGTGTAGCTCGGCTTAAGGAAGAAACATTGATGCAATCATATCTTTACGATACACTTTTTTGATAATGTCCAGTCTGTTTTCGCCAAAAACAAGGGTTGTCATTCCCGAAACACACATTCCAGGATACCTACACCATAACTGATTGCGAATTTTGGAACACTTCAGAGTTAGGAAACAGCGAATGCCGAAATATTGTTGCTTTTCACCACGTTTATGTTGAGTTTCAGGATCCTGATCCTGTCCTTCCTGCGCCCCATTGCAGCTCCAGCGGCCTTATTGCCGAACAGCGTCTGTCGCTGCCAGCGTCAGTGTCGCTGGGAGTCATGCGATCCACATAGAGTGGAGAGATTCCGGTGCGGGCTACAGCTGCAGAAAACCAGATAAGCTGTTTCTCTTATTTATGTATGATATTTATTCAAGTAGGCAGAAATAATATTTCATAATAAATATTGTTGTTTTTTGTAGGCCAACATTGTTAAAATTAGACCAGTAAGGTTATAGTTGCAGCAAAACATGGAACCGCTAGTTAGGATCTGTTGAAATACTAAAATTATTTTTCAACATGGAGGATTTTCTCTTCCGTTCGGGGACACGATTTTCACATTCACTGCCTATGTAGTTGTCTACCCGCACTATTATTCCGGGAGGTCACGACATTTTTGGTCACGATAAGGTAAATGGCTGAATCTGGGTTCACATGTTAGAGACCAACCCTCTGATGCTATAATATATAATATATAATTAATAGGTATCAATGTTTCCAGATAATCGGTATATTCATCAGCAGGTACATACCAGCATCTATTTTATATAGCCAATCTAGAAAACGCAACCACTTGGAACAGGCAGACTGACACATTTAGCTTCAGAGGGTTGTACTTTAACCCGTGAACCCAGTTTCAGCCATTTACGTTATCGTTACCATTTTTGTCGCGACCTCCTAGTCTATATGAGCTGCTGCGGGAGCGGGCAGCTGTCAGCAGATAAGTCGCCGAATAGCGAACGGTAGGCATTGTAATAACAATTGTAGACCATTAGTGACATTTATAGTATAAATTAGCTCACCTCGGATTCGAGCATTAGTATGTGCCATTGTTTTAAAAATATGTAGGTATGAGTTCTCTTCATTTAACTCGATTCATGATAGTGGTTTAAGGCGATTTGACGTACTATTTATTCAACGAATCTATTAAGATAGCTTCATTATCGCGAATGGTAAAAAAATCACAGATTGAAAATCTACTAACGTGTTCTCGATTACCGCCACACATTTGACTTCGACCTACGTACTAGGTATTTCCTTACAAATGGCGTGGCAGTGTGGCGGAGGAACAAGGCACTTGGACGTTCGAACGGCATTGAATCATACCTCGCCTTGGCCGACCGCAAGGATCGGTCGTCGATTTGTAATTAAAAAAAAATGTACACATGTACAGCTCGTGGTCCAGGGGCTAGAGGACTTGGCTGTCATGCGAGAGGTCTGGGTTCAAATCCTCGCCCCAGTAATGCACCACTTTTCTTCTCTTTCTGAGTTAGATTTTCATCATTTCGATGGCGCTGAAATGAAAAAGCATGATCTACATTTGGTCCCCGGAATTGCTGATGGTTTGCTTGAATGCTTTAAAATCACAATTCCCGATCCGAGTAATATTGTGCTACAAATAATGTCTATTGAGCAAACCTGCCACACAGTCGAGATTCTGTTGGAACTATGAAGCCAGTTCTAGAGGGAAGCAAAAGTCGACTTGATATAAGACATTTCTAACGCCGACACCCACTGAGTCTTGGAGACCATTACGTTCAGGCAATCGAAAGCGCCTACAAGTGAAGGAAACATTTCTCTGTCTCCGTGGAGGCTGCATTCACATTTTTGACCAACATTATTAAATAGAGCCAAAGAACAGAATATATTGTGCCTTTGAAGTAGGAGAAAGAGAACTTCTAGTAAATTGAGTATGCAGCCTTTTAAAAAATCTTTGACTTCCTAAGGAATCTATGAATTCTTTCTTGATAATATAATTGGAAGGAGCATATGTTTGTTTGCCTTTGTGAGCCTAGAATCGCTCATGTTCTATTGAAATCTTATGTTTGTATAGCCTGCACAAAAAATATGTTTAATCTTGACACTAGAAAATGTGCTTAAATACATATTTTTTCCCTCGCATAAGCCAATAAAAAGATGACTAGCAGCAAGATTGGGCTGGTGGTGGGTCGTTGCCAATGCAGAGTCAACAAAATGACAATGGCAGGGTAAATACAATCATAAAGCAAATTGGTCAAAATAACAATGTAATAGTCAATATGACATTGTGACAATGTAAAAAAATTTTTGGGAGAAATTTGTTTGCTCCAACCCTCTTCCGTTAAGGAGTATAAACGATCCGCAGACATTTGATTTCATGAGACTTTGTTATAGCATAGACAAAGAAAAGTAGGGATAGACTGCTAACGACATGCAACGTACAAAACTCGCCAAATACTGCTCATTTTCGCTGGTACCATGACATTTCTAACCAGCGCCATCTCCCGTCACTGCCAGATATAGTACTAAGCTTGTTTCCATATTTTGTCTAGGTAGGTAGGCGTGATGAAAACGTCACACTTATTAACTATAAATTAATTATTGTCATTGTAAATACAAAATGTCATAGATTTTCATTGCTTTGTATTTAATGTATTCTGAAATGTGAATTGCAACGCCATCTGTGGACGGTTATTTTCCATATTCAACAATTTTATTAAATTAGCAATCTTCCCTTCCATCATTTATCTATGGTTATAGTGATAACATATAATAGTAAGAAATTAGTACTAGTTCACTGATTAATTTTGTTGGATTTTGGTCGTCTTTCGTCTAGTTGCTAATTAAATTATTAAGGTTGCAAGACTTTAATAATTTTGAAGATATATCTCAGAGAAATCTAATTATGCAGTGTAATCGTTTTGTCTCTTAGAACGTATTCTTGTGCTATTCGTCCTATCAAAAGAGATAAGAGCGCGGTCTTTTACAAGCACCTTCATTCATGTAATCCCCGATTGATTGCAATATTAAGCCAGAGTAAAAGTACTTGAACTTTTGGAAAGCTTTAGCACGTATCACGTTTAATGCCAATCCTGTAAGCAATTAACATTCTTATAGCGGCGTTAAAAGTTTTCCTTCTAGAGTTTGAACGAAGTTGGCGCCAGATTCTTCTTATTTAAAGGCAAAACGTGGCCCATCGAGAGGAGCTGCAGCGCTCAACTTTATTTATGGTGAAGCAATTATGTGCGGGCGCGACCCTAATTACCTCAGCGCGGGGCACCCTGTACCGCCACCTGGCCTCCGCCGCCGCCGACATCGGCCGGGTCACCCGATACCGCCGGCCGCCGACACCTCGCGCAGTACATAGGCCTTTCACATATACTTTGCTTTCGTCTTGAGAGCGGATGGAGGCTCGGCGTGGTCCCTCCCCTCGGGCGCGATTGGTCGCACCTCGCCGCCGCCCGGCGTGCGCGCGCAGCGCCCCGCGGCGGTGACGGCGGCGGCGAGGCTCCGCGGCGCCAGTGCCGTCGCGACGCCGACCCGCGACGACGCCGGACCGGGCTGCGCCGACGCGTCGGGAGTTCGCGCAGGGAACTTTTGAAAGTTTACGAAATCTTGGAAGGGATTCCGTGCTATTTTGCGGGACTTCGCACTGATTTGGGTGGGAAAAAAAATAGTTTTAAGGAAATTTTTGACGTTTTGTTCGCTTTTGTGGTCTTCTGTGGGTCACAAACTCAACACAAGGGGGTGTTAGTACCTGATTGCATTCAGTTCCTTAAGGGCGTAAGTAAAATAACATATATTTATTTAAAAATAAGTACTACGAATTTGGGTTATCAAAATTTAAAGACAAAACTGTATGACCTCGATGCTTTGATTGCTCAATCGGGGAAAATATGCATAAAAATTAATAAAAAAATCAAACTTATGTGAGCCCCAGATAAATATATTTATATGATTTAAATACAGCTTAACAATCAATTTATCTTTCGTCTTTTTGAAATTTCAAAATCAGGTGTAGTAATCATTAAAAAAAAGTGAAACTTACGCCCTCATGGAACTGAATCTAATCCGGCGCTAATAATTATATCTAATCTAATAATAATATTCATAATTCAAACATTTATACGAATAGACGCTACTTCGAATAGATAACAACAGTTAGAGGCAGCAGTTCGACGAGCGAGGTGATAGAGCCAGGGTGGGTCGGGAAACGTTTCTATGAAAAGACGCTACTTCGAATAGAAAGCAACAGTAGAGACAGCAGTCCGACGAGCGAGGTGATAGAGCTAGGTTGGGTCGGGTCGGGGGATGTGTGAGAGTGATGGGTGAGGGTCGGGCGGCAGGCTGCGTGCTGGTGGCGGCGGCGCTGCTCGCGGCGCGGCTGGCGGGGCCGCACGCGCACGCGCACGCCGCGCACGCGCCCGGCGACGCGCACGACGAGCACGCCGACACCTCGGCGGGCCCGCTCGGCGACAACACGCTCAGCAACTCAGGTAGGCCTCGACACGCCGCCATCGACAAACTAAACATCACGCGCCATCTCATTTGAATACATGTTATTTCTTGATTTCGGCGCCTGCCGAATGTAAGGAATGAAACTAGAAATTTTGAGCAAAAACATTGTATATTGGATTTTTCACACTTCTAACAACCGTTGCTAAGTGACACTCCTTTCAAATCTCACTTTTTAAAATGTGTAAAGGCGGAGGCCTGTTACAGTATTCAATGGATACGACATTGCCGTTATCTCATTAATTTGAGTTTCAGCGACATCTACATTTGAAGCATTGTAATCAGATTTTTGAAAATAATCTTACAAAGTATTGTTCGTGAAATTCGTCGGTAACAGGATACTGCTTGGTCATGATTGATCATGTGGCATTGGTCAAGACCTATACTTTTTCTGATTATTTTCAAAAATATGATTACATCTTCAAATGTAGATGTCGCTGAAACTCAAATTAATATTATTTCTGCCTACAAAATGAATGTCATAACCATTTATTAATGATTTTAATAACAACGATTGTTGTTTTTGTGTTTATTGTACAGACAGCACCATAACCTCAGTCTGTCAGTGTGTTAGCATCCACTGCTGAACATACTCTTCTCCGATTTTTGCACTTGATGTCGTCGTCCCACCTGGCGGGTGATCTTCCCACACTCGGTTTTCATGCCCTCCGCAATAACCGCATTTGCATAAATCTGTTCATGCCCTATACCTGGATTTACATTTCAAATATAAGTATTGAGAGGGTACAGTTTTCGTGTTGGTCCATAAAAAAGAGAAAGCTATTTCCTGCTCCATTTCTAAAGATATTAGATTTAAATTCTTCCAACAATATAATTTACCCTGTAAAAAGTTGCCTATGTTTTTAATTTTTTTTTCAAAATGTTTTATTTTATAGAATATCAAATGTATAAAATAAAATAAAAAATATTTTTTCACAGTTATTTACGATAAATTTATAAAAACATAGAAGACAAGCTACTAGGTTTTAAAAAATATTTGAATGACAAAATTGTTATTAATTCTGACACGTTTGGCTGTAGAAAACATGTTTATTCCGAGGGTCGCTGCACCAGATCTTTGTAGGTAAATAATGTGTGTTTCAATTTTTAAATGTAGGCTCTTAAATGTTAACAAAATTGAGCTTATACTTTCCTGTGCCGACGGTTTGGCGGGCGGCGACAGCGCGACAGAGTTGGGCGCCGCCCAACTCTATTACCAGATATGAATCAACTGAGGTCCCGATAATAAATTAATAAAAGTTGACAGAATAAAGATCCGTATAGAATGTAAGACTTTGACTTATTCAATCTACTAAAGTATATATTTAATATAATATTTCAAGTGTGATAAAAATTAAACTGTATTTTTGTAAGCGCTTAAAGATTTAGCAGTATCCTTATTATTTGTAAAGTTCTGTTCTCGCGTGAAAAGAGACTCTTGCTGAAAATTGAAGAAAAAAATATATTTTAAGAATAATGTGATGTCTAAAATAAGCACTGTTACTGATGATAATTTTATTTTAGACTGTTAATTTAGATCAGTCAATAAATACGTCAAATATACTTAAACTTTTAGACGAAAAATCAAATCTCCGGTTTTACCGTAGTTTTTAACTGGGTTCACTTTTTAAAATTTTATTTGAATTGCCCAGAGATACGATTAGATGAATGTGTTGAAGCATGTTTTGTATTAAGGCCCTGGTACTAGCCAAATCGCAAAGATAGACGAGGCACCCCAAGTTAACTAACTAAGTCTGACGATTAGAAGGGTCATTCTTACAATATATAATTCCTTGTCTAGGAATCAACCTATTTTCGTTAATGTATGTTTCCTTTTTCTATACAAAATACATTGCGGAAATGGTGTCCATTTCCGAACTTTTTTGACTAAATGAGGAAATCTAAAAGCAAATGGATTTATTTGTATATGCATATATGCTGTTTTTGCTTAAATCTAGAAATCATATTACTTTCAGATTTCTAATGTGAAAAATCGCCTTTATTATTATTATTTAAATAAATGATGGAATCAAAAAATATTAACCATCCATTATCAGCCTGGAGATCTATTTGGACTTCCTAAAGCGTTTCACTACATATTATTACATTTGTTTGAAGGTGCATTTGTATGGCGCGAGTAGTTGGCTAGTCCTAGCGCCTTAACTCAAATTGATCTTTACAAAATAACATTGACGATTAACTTGATTTCTCCTGATTGTAAATGAAAATGTGCGCATGATTTCTTATAATTGACGGAATTCAGTATATGTTTTATTATTATATGTTACCAAAATAAACTTGCTTCTTGAGCTTAAAAGAAGGAACAATGGGTATATAATAGTAACTTCTACAATTTTCTATTCTTATTGCCCTAATGGATAAATCTTTCTGGGAGCTATGACTTGCTACTACTCTTAATTCCTTGATCTGACATATATTTATCGAACCCTTACCAATATCATCCGTTATCCACCAATATCGTAAATGAATGCTGCCGTGACTAGAATATTAAGTATTCTTTTGACAACAAAATTACATTATCATAATAAATGGGCCCCTAATGCGAAGTAAAGAGGATTAAATCCCGAAGGGTTGGACGGAAACCGTCAACACAGAATAGCAATATTTGGCGTCTAAATCATTGATCGATCTCTTTTAAAGACCTATGCAGGTACATTATTTTATTTATCTGTAATGTAGCAATATGTAAGATATTTATGTAGATGATAAATAAAGTTGCATAAAAAAAACATAAATAGTTAAGAATGTAAAAATATTTTGAAGTCCTATTTTTTTAGACGTAACATCAACTGTCCGTGTCGAGTGCATTATTTTCGAGTTTCTGATTAGAAAAAATATTTTATGAAAGTACTTGAAACATAATTGGAATACTTATACCGAAAATTTGGAATCTAACGGGTATCGGGTTTTAACTGTAATACTTACCGCACTTTTTATGTAAAATCTCAAAACTAATTAAATTAAATCGGCTGCTTCACATCAGTAATCAAACTTGTAACTGCAAAATAGTTGCCTTGGGAAAGTTAATATTTTAGTTTCTTGGGATTTTTTTCTCTCCGCTGGTTAAAATGTCTGTAGATCAAACAGTCCTTAAATACTATTAAATCGACATATATCATATCTTTTACAAAGTAGGTATAATGTAAACAAACTGTAAATAACTAATCCCTACAACAAAACACAGTCAATTAGTTTATCAGGGATTTAATTATATATTTTTTTGTTTTTATCGTTACGATGGAATATTTCCCATTCATTTTAGAACCTGCTTCAGATAACGTCTAGACTTTCAATATCTCCTTTTATATGTCCTTCCTTTATTACGAGACTCTCTATAGAACTCTCTAGATATAACTTACCGCCTACGGTCATGATATTAGCATAACACACCATATAAGAACTAGGTGCCTAACCTTGCTTATATTGCTCGGCACCATCGAACTGGGTTAAAAACATAAGGCAATTTAGTAACAAAGACATGTCATACGTTTGAGCATGTTAATATGGTTTGGACATGTAGACGAATGAGTGATGAGATAAACCATGTACTTTTTAAAGGGCATGTTTATAGCACCCGTAACCAAAGAGCATGTATGAACGCTTACCTGTTGAAGAACTCAGAGAAGTAGGTATACTATGATGATATCAAATTTCGTTTTACGTCATTTCAGCCTACTACAGAAACGGTATAATGTTATGTTGGTTAATAATTGTTTTGTCGTTATAATTAATACCGTAGAAGAAATGCACGAAGATATGATATCAAACGTGCCTGCTATGAGTCCCGCTGTCTTACTTTCTCGCATGTATCGTAGTGTTCCAAAATCTCACGCGCACAGAAAAATTAATCAGTGAATCTAACTGTAATTCCAATAATAACAAGCGTCTTGTAACATTAAAATATAGCCAACTAAGTAAATCGGTTATTCTGGGTGAAAACAATTAGCCTTAAATGTTAAATGTTACTGTATCTTGTTATGGTTTTTCTAACTGTGTATAGTAACGGTTTTCTCTTACTGTTTCCCTAACTGTGTTAAAACTGTTTCTTGCTTTAGTATTTTATCTTTTCTTACTTAAGTCTTACTTAAGGCAATATCAGACATTTTTACACAGTAAATTTCAGCTGTCTACCTACCTATTACGATTCATTAGATACATTCACAGTGGAGGCGAAAGGTTCCGTTCACACATTTTCGGTACAAAACTTTATCGAAGGGGTGAAATAGGGGATGAAAGTTTGTATGGGGAACTATTTGTTTTATGCAACCTGACATAGATAGCTTAGTCCAATGGAGCACATTTTCGAAGGAATTAGGTGCCATGCCAGGAGCTTCCCTTTATGAGCACGGCTACATTGAACTGGATGAAAAATACGGACAATTATCTATTGCCGCTTCGACTATCTTTTCATCCAATGCGATGGTACCAACCCGGGCGGGCTTAAATCCTACCACCTAGCAGGGGAAGGGGACCTACAGTTCCGAACCATGGAGCATCTCGCATTCGTGGCGAAATGCACTTGTCGAACTCAGAAAGAGAAATAAAGTGGTGCATGTCGGAGGGAGGAATTGAGCCCAGACCTCTGGTATGCTAGGCCAGTCAACCGCCACTAGGCTACGAGCCGCTCATATGATATCCTGGAAATAATTCGGACATCAATCTCAAATTACATTGACCCGAGCGGAGCCGGGTACCTCAGCTTTTACTACACGAAGGTAAGTACTCGTAGATTAACAAATTCGTGATATTTTAGCATGTCATACATGTAGAAAATTAGCATGTCATATATATAGAAAATTAGCATGTCATATATGTAGAAAATGAGCATGTCATATATATGTAGAAAATTAGCATGTCATATATGTAGAAAATTAGCATGTCATATATGTTGAAAATTAGCATGTCATATATGTAGAAATTAGCATGTCATATATGTAGAAAATATCATAATGCTTTTCCGCTCAGGCTGCAAAGTGTCATGAATAGTGAAGCGGAACGCGCAGGCCACTGCAAGGAGACGCGCTATTATTTAGCAGTTTGCCGACGAACACTCGCCACTATAATAAATCTCAAGGAATGAAATGTAATCCGTAAAGGAATTCGAAATGAACGACCTGCGAAGTGCGCGGCGGGCGGGGAGGGCGCCGGGGGACTCTGCCCTCCCGCCCGCCGCCCGGTGCACAATTTGTTCCGGCACCCCGTGCAATTGTTTCAGGATATGTCGGCGCACCCTTCACAGCTCGCGTAAAAATCGTATTTTTAAATTTTAAGAGCAGGTACAGTCGAACAAAGAGTTTAGGATACACATTCGGTTGAATGAAAAGATGAACAGTCGAAATACTTTGACTTTTGGAAACAATTATAGTGTTGAGTATTCAAACATAGTTGAGGAGCTACTAGCTACTGAGTAAACAAAACCCTAACAAAATTGAATCAGAGGTTGTATTTAAATACCATTAATTTTTTCGTTTAACCAGAAGTGTATCCTTTAACCTTTGGTTGACTGTACGTCGCTTATTCCTAGGAATTCACGGTCGATTATACATACTACATATCACATTCCTTGGAATATGCGACGTACCTGTTTAGTACGAAAAAGTTATTAATATAAGTCAACCTGGGGCTCTCTAGCGTCTGATGCCAAATACGACTTTGGTGACGACGGCAATATGCTTGAATGTTAAATATTTGCAGTCAATGTCCGCAACGCAGATGAAGCGTTAAGTGAATGTCCAGCCTTTCAGTTATTCGTAAAATCGTTCTTTTTACTGGGCTCTTTCTTCAAATAATGTGTCCTTGCTTCACGGTCGATTTTAAATTTTCCACGAGCAGTTAGGAATATGAAATAATTTTTTCGAGCATCGTAAAAGTAATTCGCAGCTCTCAGTTTTTATTTCTGCTTAAAATGAATCTGTGAAAGACGAAAACGTATTTTTCATTTTCAAAAATATTATTACATTGTTTATCATGTTAATATTGATTTTTACCTTCGATTTTATGAGATAAAATGTAAATGCGACTGTAATGAGAGTCCAAAGGTGTTGAAAAAACTAAGTACACCTCACCTCACGAAAGCACGCTTAGCGAGACCCGCAGCTATCGAGCATTATGCTTGAAGACTCCGAGGTTAAAGGTTTGAGAAAAGATACCCGCCGGCACATAGTTCCATATCCTGGCTGGGCAGTAGAGAGAAACGTTCGTTCTCAAAAGCCCAATCTCAAGCACACTGCGTGACAGCCATGCACTATTTGTTAAATAAGTTTTAGGGCAGGGTAATTCAAGTGTTTATCTAGCAGTATTGATGGGCAGAACGCTCGCATCGCATCCATTGAGAGCAATTCAAAGTGGATTGATGATAAAGTGAAGTGGCAGTGGGTAAGCGTGACCGATACACGCCACAGAGCCTGTTGAAATGCTTCAGTCACAAAACGGATGCCACGCGATTTGCAGTGCAGAGTAGTGAAAATCAAAGAGGTCACACTACGAAAACATAAAACTTTAAGTATTCATGAAATTAATTCAATCAGTCGGATTTGAAAAAATATTTTGTATTTGATGGATTCTTAAGAAAGGTTATAGGCTATTTAATATTACGCTTCGATCCTGAGCAGCCTTGTAAAAAGGAGAAAGTCAGAGAGAACGTTTTGCGAAAACGAAGTATGGAATAGCGCGGGCTGTAATCGGTTGTTCCACTCGGGTGATCGTCCAAAACGAAATTATCCCAAGCGGAGCAGGGAATCTCAACTAGTATTTAATATTTTTGATTTATGGATTGTGAAGCAAAAAGTGGGGAAACCTCAAAGGACATTTTGAAAAGTCATTTTTAGAAATTTAGGTTCTTAGGTTTTATTGTAAAAGCTATTAGGAAATTTAATACATACAAACCGTTCTTGTACCGCCATTTAATAGTATATAATGTCTATATGAAATTACAACCAAACCAATAATCCAAAAATACTGAAAACTATTTGGCCGCAAAATCTATAGCATTTTTTGTGTGATGTTTACAAACAAAATTGTATTGGCCGGACACGTTCGTAACTCTGTTCTGGTATATAGGCCAATCAATATCGATTTCTAAAAACTGACCTAGAACATGAATTGCGATGATTCGTGTTTGACCCTGGAGATATTATTATGATGTTAAAATTATATACATATAGTCATTTTTCGATACCGGATGTATGTGCTGTGCAGATAGTGCCGCATTTCCGTAGCTAATAAGTCATGATCATGTTTATTGTGTACACAAATGTTACAGTAAGTTGTGGCTATTAGTTGATTAGTTTTATTTGCGAATTTTTCAGAAAACTATTTCTTGATTTGACTGACGAAACAGGCACGAGCAGCGTGTTGTGTGGAACTTGATGGTACTATGGACCAATTTATCAACATGGATTATTTGGTTAATTTTGAGAAAACCTTAAAAACTAGCCTTTCATGTAAGAGATCTAGGTTCAAATCCTCGCCCCGATCATGCACCACTTTATTTCTCATTCTGACTTGGATAAGTGCAGTTTGTTGCGAATACGAGCTGTTCCATGGTTTAAAGCCAATGTAAATCTGTAGGTTCCCTTCCCATACTAGGTGCGGACGGTTAACTCCGCTCGCGTTCGTACCACTTGCGCATTGGATGAATCCATGGTAGAAGCGGCAATGAAAAAATTGTCCGCTTTCCATCCAGTTCAATGTAGCCTTGCTCATAAAGGGAAGGTCCTGGCATGGCACCTATTTATTTCGGGAATGTGGCGTATTGGGCTAAAATCATAACGGTAGTTGGTTAGTGATCAGGGGGTACTCTGATTATCTGCAGCGGGTGCTCCGGATATAGGTACTCCTGAATAAGGAATGCAAGTTCCGCAGAGCAATCCATGTTAGGACTGAGCGACCCTGCAAACCGTCTGTGGCTCAGGGGCTCCAGGCCAACGGTGAGTTGTGGGTCGCCAAAAAGACGGACCGTTCGGTGCTGTATTAAGTCCAAGAACGCCAATAGGTACTGGGGGTCCATTCAGGGCAAGAGTGAGTTCGAATTCGCCACTAAATATCAACTCCCTTTTTTGAATAGTTGATGTTTCCACACTTCTTGAACATCGTTACAGTTAGGAAAAAATCTGGTCTGTCCCGTAAATACGTTGGAAGTATAACTAACGGTTCCGTTATTTAAATAATCATATATTTCCCAGCTATTTTTAGGTTAACTCACTCCCGAACTCGAACTCACTCTTGCCCTGAATGGACCCCCTGGGGACTACTACTATATTCTATGAACATAATCTGATATGAATTCGTTAATTCAGTCATGAAATGTATGAATCCGACTTTATCAGTACGAACATCGGAACGTTTACATGGGAGGTTTTATTCAGTGTTTTGTTTTTCGTTTATTTATTATGTTTCCGTGCAACAAAAAGGCGCAGATCAGATTTTGCACGAACTATTTTTCTCATCTGTGGATCACGAAGATCTCCTTGGATGGCTCCTTGGACTCGATACAGAGTCGTGCTGTACTTTTCTTCGACGAACTCGAGGTATACCGGAATTTAGAGACCCTCCAACTCCGGGGGAATGTGGGTCTCTATGTGTATTCCATTGTCTCTACTATAGTGAATGCTCCACTGAGCTCAATAACCCTACCAGATCTTCCCAATTCAACGCAGAATAGGCAGGGAATACACCCATTCACTGTGGGCCGTCCCAAAATAAGATCAACTGACCCTATAGTGTATAGGGTCGATAAACTGTGGAATACACTCCCTGCCAAGGTGTTTCCCTTAAACAACCTGGCGTCTTGCAGACATGGTGTGAAGATAAACCCAGGAATACCTAATTAACGTTTGGATCATACGTCCGTCAACGGCCTCTACAAAAGCACAAAGGAGCAAAAAAAAGTTGGCTGTTTTCCCAGATAGAATCACCACTCAAATAAAGCAAGTAACCGATCGAATCCCCAGCATGTTTATGTGCCTTTTTCAGCAAAATGATCTAGCACGGCCTTCAACAGTTATATTTCTTGCTAGCTCAGGTTCCCGGATTTGTTTGATTCAATTAATTATGGAAAATCACCCGAGCGGACCTCGTTAAAGGTGATCAGAAAACTTGCGAAGGGAACCGACTATACGCATTCGCCGCGCGGGTAGATACCTCGTTGATATAGGCCTGAACAGTTCGGCTACTTTCGGTAACGCTCGGTTCTCGAAAGGGGACACCCCTTGGACCCCGACACATTACTTCGCATCACCCGTCCGCGGTATCATTTCTTCTTTCTGTCTTTTTTTTTTATTCGACCTGACATGGATGGGTAATACCACACAACTACCGTTATGACATTAGTCCAATACAACACATTCCCGAAGGAATTAGGTGCCATGCCAGGACCTTCCCTTTATGTGCACGGCTACATTGAACTGGATGGAAAACACGGACAATTTTTCATTGCCGCTTCGACCATCCTTTCATCCAATGCGATGGTACCAACTCGGGCGGGCTTAAACCCTACCACCTAGTAGGGGAAGGGGACCTATAGTTTTACATGGATTCGGAACCATGGAGCAGCTCGCATTCGTGACGAAAATGCACTTATCGAACTCGGAAAGAGAAAGACAGTGGTTGCATGTCGGAATTGAACCCAAGCCTCTGGTACGCTAGTCCAGTCCCCGCGCCACTTGGCTATGTGCTGCTGCTCATGGCTCATATTTCTTGATATTCCTTTAATGTTAAATTTCTCAAGCATTGGGCTGTTGAATTCAAAAATATTTCTATATTTGACTGGTAATTTTAGGATTTAAGCTTACAAATAAAAAAACAAACAAACTCTCCAGCTTTATTATATTAGTATAGATTGTATTGCATGCCCTGTTGCTCCTTGCTCCACTCTGCTCCCCCATCGGACAGTTCGCGGCCGGATAGAGTAATTTTAGTAATACGCGTGACCATAAATTACCCATTTAGGTGAATTATGCAGGCAGATAGCCTCTCGTCGCGAGCGCATTCGGCTTTGTTGCGTCTACCGTTGGCTGCGTTTGTTCGCTGGTACCAGTTTCACGTTCGAATTTTCTCAGTGCTTCTAAAAGTAATGCTTCCGTTTGATTTTGTGCTCTCGCTGTCTGCGGAATGCTTTTTTCTTTACCAGCGCAAACGTACTTTTATAAGCAAACATTATCAATGTATCCTTGCATCTGTGTAAAAAAAAATATAAGCAACCAAACTAATAATTTATATTCCTAAATGTAAGCGATTATTAGGACCTTTCTATTCTTAAGTTTCAAATGTGTTTTCTAAAGACTTTTTTTTTTAATTAACACGAGTTATTAATTTAAAAATAGAACATTATTGTACATTTTAAGCGCGTCTACAAATTCTGGCAGAAAGAATTATAAAAAATGTTTCCTTACCTCTCGCGTCGCCGAGTGTTTGTCTACAGAGTCAAACATCATATAACGAGCCCTAATGTCCACCACGCGCGTGAATCGATATTATCTAAAAGGAAGTTTGTTTTATATTTTCGTGCAAAAAATAAACTGAATTCTCAAAAATACTAATTGTTACAAAACTATCTTATTACGATGGATGTTTTAATAAATTACTTTCGGTATATCCTTACAAACCCATCAAAACTACTATGACGATGCTATTAGTGATAGAAAACTATGGACATCTCGCGTCTATTCCTTTTTAAAGTTCTTTTCTAGCACCTCCCCTACCAAAAATTTAAAATAATCTTTCAGTCTCTCCGACATCTTAAGCAATAAATGTGTTCCACTAAAACCCCTATATTCCACTTAAGCACAGTGTTAATTGATATGTAATAACCTAAATATCGGAAAAACATTTTATGTCGATTGTTGTTTTGAACGAGTTCAACGCACCGGAAAACCTAAAAGCTCCGTTGCATTGTAACGGCTGAAAACAATTTCCTAAACTATTATTGTTCATCCCATTAACATAGAACAATAACACTGAAACAAATGAGCGAGCGACTACAAAACGGCTGTTGGCGGCCGAGGATGGCGCGGTGTGGGGGAGGGTGGATGGGAAACAGCATGGGGGAAATCGTGGTGCTTAGGACAAGCAAGGGTGGTATTTTTGAATTTACAATTAAACCGTGGAGTAGCGATATGAATGTTGCAATTAAATAAATGAAATAAATTTCGTCTAAAAATAATTTTAGAAAACGTTATTTTGTTATGAATTCATAACTGATATATACAGAAAACAATATTCTTAATTTTTGGACACGAATAGCTTTCAACGTACATAATGTTATTATATTCACCCATTACGCATTTTTTCGTAAGGCCGAGGTACTATGCTAGGACCTTCCCTTAATCGAGCACGTATTCATTTAAAATTATACGGAAAATGGCGGAATTATTTTCCTTCCTTTTCCTTCCTTCAATCCTTTTTCAGTACGATAGTACCGACCCTAATGTATGTTTTGAGATTATCGTAGTTCAAACTCATTTTAGGGTTTGCGAGAGCAGCATACTCTGTAGTGACCCTAGTAATTCGTCACACATACACACTCACATTGAGTGTCAGACAGCTTTTCATTAAGTCGCTTGTCCTTAGATTTCGCAAAACTGTCCGATTTCCGTCAACCCTGTCACAGATACATTAAGATACAATACATGGTGTACATTTAAAACCAGAACCAATCGTGCGCAAATATTCTATTCGTATATAGGCCTAGTGTGTACACGGAGATCCGTCCACCCGTCCGAAAAATCCAGTTTTTAGAAATATTAATGAATTGAATGGGGCCGCAGTACGAATGTGAAATATACATTCAATATGTAGAAGAAAGAAATAGACACCCTCTCACATATCACCCTCGACGCCACACATTGGACTTTGACCCACAGAAGTCTTCCTTGCAAATGCCAATGCCTACTGTGGCGCTGAGGCTGATGCGCTCTGTACATACCATCGCACTGATTGCATTCAGTTCTATAACTATATACATCTATAACTATATATATAAAATTAAACTATATTTTATTTAGCAAAAATACTTTTTCGTACTAAGAAATACGTCGCTTTTTACAAAGTTTTTTTTTGTGATTTGTATTATTTAAAAAAAGAACAAACAGCAAATACCTAAAGCTTTTTTTTTTTTATTTGTATGCATACTTTCCAAATTAAATAAACAAAAGAACCCAAGACAGTTTTTCGTTAAATATTCGCTAAACGATCAATTTGCAACGGATATTTTTGTGATAATCTAAATTCTTAGTTATTATTAAATATTTATAAACAATGTTGGTTCACTTACGCCTTTATAGAACTGAATACAATCAGATCTCATCACCCCCTTAAGCGGTATCAAAAGATAGAGTGGAAAAATATATTACGCTAGTGACGAGGGTGAGTGCAACCTACCCAGGGAACGGCGCGGCCGCCTAGAGCTCCGGGAATGCGACTCGGCCGCCTATTGTCGAGATTTAAGGCCGACACTTCTGCGCATTCATAAATTATTATCGCTTCAGTGTTCAGCCAGCCTACAATGTAGTACCAGAGAACGTTTCTCGTTAGTTCGGAGTTCGTTGCTATTGTTTCAGACCCGGAATCGAACCCGAGTAGAGTCCGTATTGGCTCCGGAGAACTATCTATTGTGAATAGCAACTGTTTCAGCCAGTGGGCGCCTGCAGATTGTTAAGTTCGGGCACCAAGTTGGGTGCATAGCTCCAGGGGAGCTCTTTGTTCTAAATGTTTGTTCGCAGTTTAAGCGGTTAGGAGTTCATTGGTTGAGTAATTGCAATTTACTGGTTATTGTTTCCAAACATATTCTTCACACCTGTGAATAAAATCATGTTAAAACTCGACGTCTTCAAGTACACACCCCTCTACCTTGGCCCAGATACTTTTGATCGTCTCGAGTGTGATGCCAATGGTGTACGATCCTGAGGAGACAGAATATAAAAGATTAATGAATACTAACACAGTCAGAGCGTTTTTTTTTTTACAATTTTGCGATAGTAATTCGACTTCTATCCACCCTGATACTTTGATTCTATTACTAGCAAATAAATTGAGGATATTAATATATATTTGTAATACAATTATTGACAGACCAAATAATAAAGTTCTGAACTTTTTACACATTATTTTTCTGCTTCTTTGGACCTATTTTGGATGGATGACTAATATCACATTTAAAGTATTTTTTATTATTTTTTATTTGCGTAACAAAGAGTCGAATATATACAGAAAAAATAGTTAACATTAATATACATAGACCAGTCATGATATTAGCCCAACACACCACATTCCTTAAGTAATAACACGAAGGAGAGGCGAGGCCTCGCGCCCCGTGCGTTGCTCGAATGACGTTCGAAGCCTTACAATGTTTTAAGTTTGTTAATTAATACATGAGTACTAAGTAACTGAGGTTGAAAAACTGTAAATACCGGCACACAAAATGTATGGGAACAACGATTTTTTTGTAAACCATACAACAAGATGTTTTTAACCTTTTTTTGTCCAAATATGCAAAGAAATACCACGTTAACGTTTGGACCATCCCTTCGTTAACACCCGGTATAGAAACCATAATCCCCGAAGATGGGCAGTCTCATTCTATGATAACAGCATATTTCTCGTGCATTTCCTACACATATTCTAAGTCGAGAGAACACTCTCTCTACTAAAAATAAGATAGTCTTCTATTTCTCTCTGCAACAGAAGAAGCGGGGCGTTGAAATAATGAAATTAAAGCGAAGCTCTCGCCGAGGCATTAATTTGTATCAAGAATTTGCAGAGATTTAGCCACAGACGGAGAATTCGTCCGGATGTTAGTAGTCATTACACTGATTTACCCACGGCAGGTAGACATGGCGGCAGGTCACCAGTCCGTTCGTTACAAAGTAATATTAAAAGAAAAAGAAAAAATTATCGTTAAATATCTTATTCATATAACATTACATCAATCGACAGTGACGCTATTCAGCGCCATTACGTCGAATCCAAGTCTGACACAGACATCATTTCAATATGAGCAAACACCGCTGTTCTAACACACACTTGATTTCATACGTAAATATAATGTAACAACGCATATCAGTGTCGAACTTTAAAAAAACCCAAAATATAATTCAGTTAAAACTGTAATCATATGGCACCTTGTATAAAACTATCAAAAAATCCATTTACGCGATATTAATATAGTTCTATTAATTTTTTTAATGTTGGCAATACATTTTAATATAAATAAACTACATTTAAGCTTTTAAACTATCACGCACTTAAAAAGTTAGCTTTTTCTATCAAACGCTTTAATTTTTATTAACTATTAACTTTTTGGATACTTTGTACTTTTAGCCTAAATATGCCATGTTCATTTTTATTAATCAAATAATTTTGCTGTTTAAAGGCATTATTCGTAAGCATTGTCCTAATATTTTTTTCTAAGGAATATGGGTGGCTGATAGAATACCTACTGTTATTATTTATGCCAATCATACTACTTTCGAGATTCATTGAATCAATGTTAACGTAATTTTTACTGTTGCATTCTGTAAAATCGTTAAATATTTTCCAGCATCATCTTGATAGATATGATATCAGATCAAACGGTTGTTCTATAAAATACAAATTATTTTTTTGATCTATAAGCACTTCAAGAACCGGTATAAAGTACTCGTACAGCAGGGTTTCTCAACCTTTTTGTAGTCATCCCCTTCTGAACTCTCTTGATGGGAAAGACAACAAGGCATTTTGATAAAACTAAATATCCATGACTACAGAAAAAATAAAGAAACGTATTTTTCTTAATCCATCACGTTCAGAATGTATTGTCATCAACTCTGCCTTAATCTCTGGGTGGCGTGATGGTACGTCGATGTCGATGTACCACGGTGCTCCCGCGGCGCTGGGTGTGGGTGAGTGTGGGTGAGCGAGCAGGGAGCAGCGCGCGCCCCGCGCCTCGCACCCTCGCCCCTCCGCGCCGGGTCGACAGACAGATGTAGGGGACGGCCCGCCATTTGCGTAATGCGAGGAATGGTTACACTCGATTTAATAAAACTCGAACAACATTTCATTCCGACAAATTTAAGAGTCAATTTGCTTTAAACGTTTCCTATAGTTGCGCAGTGCGAGACGGCGAGCGGACGTGCCGGGAATATCGTACTTGGGATTTCATCGGGCTGCACTTAGGATGAGCCTTCATGGCTTTTCGAGTGGCTCGCGGCTTCATTTGTTATTGCGCCTTGGTGACTTCACGGCAGCCGCTCCTGAAGGCAACAGAGCGCGATTGCCTTTGCATTTATTTGTCTTGCATTTTCAAATCACTTTCACGAAATATACTTAACAGGAAAGACAAGAATAGAATGCTGGACTAATTTTAGGTAATTCAATGTAACCTAAAAATAAATGTAACAATAATTTGAATACATCGTTATTTATTTTAAATTTAATAATAAGTTTGGTGTATAAGCCAGGTTTTCACCAAGTGCTGATTTATTCTAATCGACACTTAAACGCCCTTTACTAAATGCCCCGTTAATAAAGTGCTGATTGTCTTGTACTGGTATTGATTGCAGGCTGCTAAGAACGGCTCTTAACATGTGGCGAAAAAGCTTATCAGTAGTAGGCGAAAAAGGCCCTAAGTGTATTATTATATCCATATTCTCATTATTATGAAATACGCATGCTTAAGGCAACTTCAAAGGACATACTTCGTGAGAGACCAAACAAGCGCCTCGTCCACCAAATGAATGATTCCCGTTCCTTATTAAATTTTCCTTATTATGATTTAATTATAATAATTTACGAGAAGTATATTAGAAAGGCACAAGAAAATTCGAAGTTTTGGTACGTCAAATGTTAGCTCTCTTTCTGTTTTCTGTTTTCTGATAAATATTTTTTAGTTTGAAAAGGTAACATAGCCGGTAGTTGTAGAAGCTAGGATTAGCGTTAGAAATTGTTTAAGTTTACTATTACTGTGTTTAATTTTATGTCGAAGATTTATTGGTTTATGTTTTTTTTGTTATGATTATTTTATATGTTATGTATATTAACTGTTTTCTTCGCAAATAAAGTAAAATAAAAAATAAATAAAAGAAAAGTAACCGTCATAGACAGTCAACTAAACCACTAATTGTTGAAATTGAACGACCACATTTAAAAAGCACCCCCAAGCCATTATTACGCTCTCCAGAGATGAGGTGCGTTTCCCTGTGTTAATAAACATCAAACTCTACCGCCGTCGCCGCTTCCGCCACTTCGCCCACTCCGCCGCTGCCGCCGCCGCCGCCGCCAGCCTCTTCAACCCCGCCGGCAGCAACAAAGTGACGCGCTTCTCCAGCCTAATCGCTCGAAACAAAACACCGTCGCGAAACAGCAACGACGCGCCACCGCGAGCACAGAGAACGTAGAGTAAGGTAGGGCGGCAGTGGCGACAGAAACTCATCCGTGCGGGGCGGTAGCGGTAGCTACACGAATGGTAGTTAGTTCGGTTGCGAATTCGGGAGGCGCAAAATTAAACGCTCGTTGCGATTAATGTCGTCATGTGCAGTTCTGACGGGTTCTTTCGAGCACGTGTCGTTGAACTCGAGAACGTCAGTTCTGATAGAAGAACTGAAGAACTCACGCATGAAGCAATTATGTGCAACGACTTGGTGTATTATCACTGATACGTGGCTACTCCGCCGCTGCCACCACACGGATGAGTCAGGAAATTAAGAAAATGGAGTGAGCGAATTCGTTAACGTACTAACTGGCCGAAGGCGTCAGTGTATGTATTATCACTAAAAACTGACTACGCTGTAGCTATACTCATAAGTTTCGATCGCTACTTTCGTCCTTTCTTACTCAATGACCAGGAGAGACAATATACTCCGAGAGCTATTTTAAGTCGACGAACTTTAACGGAGCAAAAGGACAAGGGAACTTGAGGTTTGGTTTAACATTGTCGACATTAATTATGACACTTCTCCACTTTTTTAAGCGAAACAGCCATCTTAGCTTTTTCGTAAGGACTGCTTAACTCATCTGGTTCGATGTGGGTTCGACACACATAACGGCATTAGTTATGGTACCCATGAAGATTTGGTGATATATGAATGTGAGGATTGATAAACAGTCATTAACTTTATTTCCTTTATTTACATATTTCATTATTCTTAGGAAACTATCAGTGTCCAAGACAATATGAAAACTAAAATATTAACATAAGAAGAGCCAATTCCAGATGAAATTAACTTTAAATTTTTTTCAACAAATAACACTGAATAATCTGGAGAAGATATTAATTTTGATACTTATTCCCTTTTTTACCTAAATTAACGGTAAAACCACTATAATTTAATATAGACTGCACAACCCAAATGCTTCGACATACATAAGTACAATAGCTCGGTGATATCTGAGTAAGGTAAATAATTATGTATTTTCTTTTCTTCATTTGTTGATTTAACGATTCTAAGGAAACATCTTAAAATCTAAAAAATAATCTTAAATTACAAAAAGACAACATTTTGCCTAATGCATTTTCGCTTCGTTTGGTGCAAAATAAGTAATCCAGAAAATTGAAACTACTTAAAGCTCAATACATAAATTCAAGAATATACCTACCTACATATAGCCGTGCAACGTACGTATTGTCTATAGACAAATATCGACCGGTTTCTACAAAGGGGTTGGCGGCGAGCGTGGCAGCGGGTCGTGTTGCTACACTTATTCCCCAACTGCGATATATCTAATAACAGTTATCGTGTGTGGAAACTTGAAGCTCACACATTAAGGACATTCAACACCACGGCGATTTTGATCAAAGGATCTCCGTTGACTGTGTATGTGGATTAATAATGGCATTATGCTATGATTGTAAGAGAAAATGTCTCATCCACGCACATTCAAACTTTTACCACTTTTAGCATACTTAGCTAAAAAAATATTAAAATGTAATAAAAAAAAAACAAATTATCAATTTTAAAAAATCAATAAGTTTAGTTTACTTTTATTTTACTTTAAGCCAAATATTACTAAGCCAAGCCTGTTCAGAACAAAACGAAGTCTCAGAAGTCCGCCCATATGTAAGTTGACGCAACATGAACTATTAAAAATTATTTCTATAATTATCGTATATTATTATGAGTGTTTCCAGATGGCCAGATGCCAACAAAATTGCATAGCCCTCGGAACATTGGCAAAATCTGGTGCTCAGTATTTTTTCATGGAATGGACATCTTGCGTTATCAATGCTTGAAAATTGTGGTGCAAGAATATGGTAAAGTATATTGAACCACGATAACGCCCTTCGCACATTTTTTTTAAGGCTTTCATTTAAGAATCTATTAAGTATTGAAACCCTGACTTGCCCACCCGACTCCCAATACATAGAAACGAGTTGAGATTATTTTTTTGTATTCAATTTGAACATTTAATCAGATTTTGAAAATAATCAGAAAAACTATGGGTCGTGACTATTGAGAAATTCGTTGGCTGACGTAATAGTCGCGAGGGCTCAGTTGATTAGAGCAGTGGACATGTAATCCAAAGGTCGCAGGTTCGAATCCTGCTTCCGACGAATGTCACGACCAATACTTTTTCAGATTATTTTCAAATTTTGATTACAACCCGCTGAAACTCAAATAAATGAATTGAGATAATTTTGTAAAAAGATTACATACATTATAAATATATATTGTTTAATTTTACTTATCTCAAAACTTAAAACATTAAGTAATCATTCTAAAACAACACAGCGCCATTGGACAAATGAATCATACCAATGTAAATGGATGCCAATATTCGATTCCCAACGAGATGAAGACGGTATTATGCACTCCGCAAAGTGCGCGGTGGAGGAGGTGGCGGCGTGCTCTCCGCAGACGGAAGTGTCTGTGTCTGGGCGGGCGGGGCGGGGTGGGGTGGGGGGTGAGGCGCGGGGCGGAGGGGAGGCGGACGTGATGAAGGGCGGCGGGAAGCAATAATGCGGCGGCGTGTCCGCATGTGTCGCTCCACCAGTAACAAGTGACGGCAGTAGAGCTGCTTCCACATCGATATTATAATATAAACACTTTAAATAATTAAATTATAACAATTTAATGCAATGCATCCGTTTAAAGAAATTGTCAAATTGTTATTAAACAATAAACTATATCATCTTTGTCGAGCAATTTGAAAATAACTATGTGTCCGAGAACCAGATGGTCCTCTTCCGACTATAAAGATTCCTAGAGGTGATAATTCCCGGCACACCGGCACACCGGCATCTGTGACAAAAATGTTATACAATGGTCCCCATCTATTAGCAGCCTCTTATCGCAAATAATAAACAAATCCTTCTAAGATGGAGAGCGACTGGAAACAAGCTATAGTTACACCTCCAATTTTTTTTAATACCTATCCAACGAAACGCCACACGAAATAATTGAAAAAAACATCACCGGTTCACGTGTACGGGAAGGACCGTAAAAAAAATAGTTTTTCCATATTTTATTTCAGCATTTTGTCGGCGTGACTAATATGTATAACTATGCTTAATTAAAGCTTTTTGCCAAGGTAGACAGATGGACGGACATGGCAAAACTATAAGGGTTCCTTGTTGACTACGGAACCCTAAAAATGTAGCAATGAATATGCTAATCACATATTATTATTCCTCTAAATAACTGATACGCCAAAATTTCAAATACATATAACAAAAACCATTCCTCTAACTAACTGATACGCGAACGATCTAATCGACTGAACCGCAAAGTCGCGTCCCTATCTCATCTCCAACCTCGAATTCCCTCAATTGTCGCCGGACCCTCGTCGCTGGGCGCGCGGGGTGTGCGGGGTGAGGGCGGTGCGGGTGCGGGGGTGCGGGGGGGGGAGCGGATGTTATTTCATTACGATATATTTGCGTTGTCCAAATTATCATTTACGCATCACGGTCGACCTCGACGGTGAGGGACCCTTGCCCGAGCGAAAATCTTGCCCGACTGCGTTCTATACACATACTATATGTATATGTATGTATGTTAATGTACTCGAATACTCAGAAGGTTACATGTTATGTTGTGTTTATTTAAAGAGCACCGTGACATTTAAAGATATTGTTAATTAATTATTATCTTAAATGGTATTTAAGTAATGAAAAGCTTTTAATTTATATTTTTTTATTCTTGTTTTTAACATAAACTTTACTATGAGTGATTAATTTAAAAGTAGAGATCGACTATAATACATAATATTACAGTCATATTATCCGTAAGTTATGTAATTGAAGAAGGCAGTCCAAGCTTAAATAGTATATATTCTCCTAGAGCTATTACAGTTCCGGTAATGTTCCACTTAACAAATTATTATAAATCATGTTAACATTTTAAAGTTTATTGACAATGTATAAAATTTTGGGTAAGCACTGCTTTAACAAAATCATTGATTTCTACTTAAGTTATCATTTACAAAGAAAATTATAACACTATTCTTCAACGTACCTATCCATGATGGCAACGACTCCAGCTGTGGGGCAAGCGGCGAGGGTGCGTCGATGTCGGACGGCGCGGTGGGGGGGTGGAGGGTGGTGGGGGGGGGGGACTGGACGAACTTCGACTGATTGGAAGAGGGGAAAGTTCAGCAGATTTTTATCTAAACGTCTACTCTACCGGCCACGGAGATGTGCTTTATGTCTCTAATATCGGACTTTTGGAATATTTGTATTCCGTTGGTCAGCCAGAATGCTTAACCTGGATTGAGGGTGCCATTAAACACAACTTCATACTGTTTAGTCACAGCGTATAATTCTAACTTATCGTCAACACAACTACTCAAAATATATCCATTACATTTAAAACCGTTTTTATAATGTCTTATGTTAAAAATAAAATAAACTGTATAATAAATATTGACATTTCAAAAGTTTTCTTATATTCCTATAGAAGATATTTTTTAAATTGATGACGGTAATTGATAAAAGATTAAATTTTGAGACTACAGTTATTAATGATGGAAGTCAGATTGGTATAGGGCGTTTATGAATGCTTTGCATATATGGATCATGTTGCAAAAGATTTGTTTCGCATATGGCCGTTTCTGTAAAATTAAAAAAAAAATGTGCTTTAAATCAACGTCATTACTGTCTTTTTAGAAAGAAACATTATATTTACAAATGTGTCACTGCTCGTCATATATATAACTCTGACACAGTGTAAGCATGGTAATGTGCTAACATGACAAACATACCTACTTAGAATACAATATTTTTCATGTATTTTTTAATTCGAATCTAGTTAATTCATGAAATGATTTGAGTGTTCTGTGGGTGTTTAAACTATTGTCTGGTATTGGCTTACAAAAGTTATTTTTCTCGGTCCTTGTGGCCGACTTGTCGAACTGTCGTGCAGTTAATTTTAAAGGCGAGTACACGCGTGCGGCTGGGCGCACGTTTAACAGACGTGGAAGACGTCAAAGGAGTGACAGTCTGTCAAACGTGCCACAAGGACCGAGAAAAATAACTCTGGTAAGCCTATGTCAGACAATAATTCATGAAAAATCCGCAAGATCCATATGTTTGTGCGTAAAAGATTAAAACACGCCTTCCATGTGTGATAGAGCGCTCAGTGCATTTACTGATTATCACTGCGACTTAGTGCTGCATAAGTTGAATTCCGTCCGGTCTTCGCTCCTAAAAACCAGGGTATACGCTTTCAGTGCGCGTAATAATGCAAGTAATTTGATAGCAGATGAAAGAAAGAGTCACGCTGTTAGCATGCGCTAGGCACGCGCAGAGAATTAGTTCCAGAGCCCTGGGATTACTGACGCATGCCTGAATTATCGTGCCGTCCATTCGCCCGCGACGAATTATTAACCATAAAATAGGGGAACTCTGCGGTTATTGCCACAATCATGTTTTCTCGTTATGTGGATAAACGTCATCTGTTTGGACGGGGATGCGAACTGAACCGGCTACGCGACTTGTCACGGGCAAGGAATCACTTCATGAAGATTTTTACTTTTTGTAAATATTTGTATTTTTCAGTAAAAAAAAAACTAAAATTAATTTTAATTTAAATCAATTTTGTCTGACAGACTGGACAAAGTAGAATACCGAAACTAAAACCATTAATTAAAAAAAATTGGTTCATTCCTGCACGATTTTCGGCTCGCCTCCAATAAATAGAACACTTCATATTTATCAGAACAATGCTTGAAAATACAATAATTAGATAGATAAAACCCCCATACCACTCCTCCAGCAACTTTCCGATTGAAAGCAGGAACTCAATTAAAGTGAAGTTTTGCTTCAATAATCTCATCAGACCTGCCGCGCTCGCGATCGCCTAACTGTATTTCTGTCTTGCAAATTTCCTTTCTCTAAATAAGCTAATACTGTTACTGAACAACCGAAATTGGCTGTAAGCGTCCACCGGCCTGTTACCGTCCCCCCTCGCCCCCCTTTCAGCCCCGTTTTCTCCCGAGATACCACCTGTGGGCACCTCGATACCCAAGTTTGAACTGAATTTTAATTGCCTCTACTGTAGGTCTAATGACAAATGCGTCCTTGACACTCCTTAAGTTTGTGACGTTATTCAGAGGCGTGGTAAGACGATTACCTATTTTCTATTCTGATCTAGTGGTTATGTGCTAAAGCATTCGTTTACACTTTTTCAATTTAATTTCAATTCATTTATTTAAACTTTTTGGTAGTCATACTCCATTCTGATTCGAACAACCAGTAAAGAAGAGTCCCTAAAGAAACTTTACTGGTTTTCCGTCTACAGTAATGATATACATACTTTGATCTAAATGCTATACAGGAAAAATCGATGCCACTCCGATCGAATCTTTCACAATGGCTTGTAATTGTACTTCACTTGCGTCTCTTGTAGCAGTATGTAATTTGGGTAACAAATTAAAAGTCACCCTTTTATGTAAAATTGAAACATGTGCACAAAGGACGCAGTTAGTGCTTCGTAGCAAACCCCTCGACACCAACTCCGCGCCGCGAGCGCTGCGCAACCCCTAAATAAAGTACTGGTGTGCAATGTTCTAGGGCTGGCACTTTTCGCAAACTGGCAACCTTTGCGTAATTTCGGTTTGAGAATTGTCCGATGGAAAAACATGATAATATTCTGATTAAAAGGAAATAGCGAATTAATTAAATATCCGACACAACCAATTAATTTCATGAAACACTCACCGCTCCACTCACCATTGTGTTAATAAATACGCCACTTGAGAGTGATTTTAACAGAATATTTGCTTAATACTACAGAGTAATGTAATAGGACGGGAAAAGTATATTTTTATAAGGAAAAACAAATCAACCAGAACCACTCTCAACGAGACCAAACTTCAAGTACATACATTAATTAAAACCAGTGCTCCAGAGACAGCAGTTTGAGCTCTTCACCTCCGTCGCCACCGCCTCCGGAGTTATCCCCAAATATTTGCAGAAAATAGCAGCCATGTTCCTTGCAGATTTTATCTCGAAAGTGAGAATGACCACCAAAGCCTCGGTTGTCAACCTCACTAGCTCATTGGCGCGACGCCTCGCTGGTCCCACTATCGAAACTTAGCAACACTAAGTGTGGTGGGGTTCTATGCAGATAGGTAACCATTAGACCATTATGGCTCCAGTAAAACCTTGCGTTCTTTCCTTACTTACTAGAGTCCTGGCATGGCACCTTGTTCCAATGCGGTGTGTTGGCAGGATATTATTATATGAGGTGTGCTATTAAACGTATATTTACAGTTATATACTAACAAGAGGGTTTTCTTCTTATAACATTATTATATATTATATCTCATGCACCTTGTGGCAACCCTACGCAGGCTTGCAGGATGAATCTGGGTGGCTTATTAACTAGAGTCAGGAGGCGGTGGTGGGGAACTACGGGACCCCGGGACAGTACGCGCCTTTTAATTTGCAATCATTATCGGAGTCGGGGGTCTCAGAGGACAAGGAGAAGGAGTATAGAGGGCAAGGGGGCCGTCACCTCCACGAGCGCTTCTCAAACAGTCTGCTTTGTAACCGTAATGAGAGCTTTGATTAATAGTTAGCGGCTTGATTTAGTTTTATGTTCCATTTTAGCATTTTCGTCGTGTGTTTGAAATTTTGCAAGTAGTTTGCACAAACTCTTAATTTTTTTAATGGTTTGTAAGAAACTGTTTAGGTGGTTGGATTGTTTTACATGTCTGCTTAATAATATGTTCAGTAAACATTGTATACATAAACAATCGCAAGCTAACTTTCCGGTGAGCTAGAGCTTTTATCTTACCTGATCCTGATCTAAAGGTCGCCGATTCAAATCCTGCTTCCGACGAATGTCACGACCAATACTTTTTCAGATAATTTTCAAAATCTGATTACAATGCTTCAAATGTATATATCGCTGAAACTCAAATTAATTAGATAACGGTAATGTGATATCCATTAAATACATAAAATGTTTATAAATCGATTAATATTATTTGATAAAGAAACGTATAGTAAGCTTCTCTCTTCATTTCCACCATCGTAACATTTGATGCGTCCCTTGGAGGTTTCCAGCTGTATAAGTCAGTGATTGTATTCATCCCACGATGCGGTGCGGCCGCCGTGTGTCCCTAGCGAGTTCCAATGTGATTTCACGAAAAGTGTCATTTTAAATTTCACACCACATTTTGACTTTTCATATTTTCATATTCACTCAACAAATTTTTTTTTCACTATTTTTTATTCCTATGCTTGGTATTTTAGGTTTACTGGAAGGTATGCAGAAATACTGTTATTTAATGTTATTTTATCCAGGCACGCATACAAGGGAGGATAAAGTTCAGGCTTGGTTTTTCACATTTATTTTCGGATTAAATAAAATATTTTACTGTAAAAAGCTGTGGCTGTAAAAGTATGATATTTTGCAACAGTGGATTTGTAGGAACCAAGAATTAAATATGTAAATTTGGCCTTACGAAATGGCCAACAAATATTTTTAATATTCTCTCATGGTTTAGCAACGACAGCAAATTTTAATACACATAAGGAATATAGTGTTTAAATTATGTAGTCCAGCACGTATATAGTCCTGCCATTCCAGGTAAATAGAAACATGACTTACGAGTTCGAAAGCAAAGAAAAAGTATGGTTGTTTCATTCATCTAGAAACAAGATCCGCACGGGCATGTCCGTTCCGAAGGGGCGAACGCATAATGTATTTTTGATACAAGTAATCGGCGTATGATGAATGAATCAGCAGGCCTCGTCCGATGTATCGCCGAGAGAATGTAAGGCATTATGGTGATTATTCTCCTCTAAGTGATGATTTATTGAGGGATTAGGGCGACACATGCGCCGGACTGCGGAGGGCGCGGCCGATCGCGGAGATTGCCTTGTTTATATTAAAATATGCGCGGACTGAATACAAAAGAGGAATACTTGTGTTATTTAGTATCGATTAAAGTACATCGATGCACAGATCGTTAGCAACAATAAAAGTGGTTTTCGTTTTAAGAACGTTTTTCAATACGTGCGAGCCTTTGCGCTGGTGCCATGCGAGAAACAAATACCTGTGGTCAGCCCAAGATTTCAAAACGGCATCGGAAATACATCTTTGTCTTTGATTAATTTTGTTTGTAACGATTTTATGTTGTATTTTGCAATGAGTGGTCTGTCATTTATTTTATTAATTAAAAACAATAAATACATAAAAAACAATGTATAATTATTGTTATGCGTATACAGTTTTATATGACATATAAATATATAAACGAAATTTAACATTAACAATGCAAATTTGAAATTATTCTGTCATCCCTTTTCGCGCCCTTTCGTCAGCTAAGATGGAACTGCAGCGAGATCATTTGGGTGATATGATGGATGGCATAACTAACCTTAAATGAGGACAGAAGAGCTGCATTATATGCATGGACTTCTAAAATGCTGGTGCAAGAATCGCATACGAGGTAATATCGCATACATAAATATAGAGAGAATCTAAGGTTAGTTTTTTTTTTGTTTTTTATTTTATCTTTCTTCACGTACGCTTTTTAGATCTGTATGTTTCGGTGGAAAGCGTAGTGGAAATAAGTTAAGTTTTTTTTAAGTATTGTTTGCATTGTATGTATTTGTATAGTTGTTTCTGTGTCTTTTCCTTAAATAAATAAATAAAAATAAATAAATAAATAAGGCATACATCCAATTTGTGTTCATATACCATCTGACGTGAACATCTTACAAAGAATATACACAATCCTCGAGTGTGGCAGATAAATGCCATAACTTTTTGAAAATAGGTCATCGAGGCGTATTTCTGAAATAATTACTAGTGACGAATTATGGATACATCAAAATGACCCGGAATGCTAAAAGCGTTCGTCAGAATAGGTGGTCAGTTATCAACAAAATTGCAAAGATCTCGAAAGATGGGCAATTAAATGTTGGCAATTTTTTTCACGGAAGAGACATATTGCGACAACAATGTCAGAAAAGTTTAGATCAGTTCATGGTACAAAGTAGTCGCATTTCCTAACGTTTTCAAAGTTGCGCAGGAAAGATGACCAAAGACTGGACTTTGCCAAGAAGGAATGCATCACGATAACGCACACATCCCTAAGAACAAAGGCGTTTTTTCAAGAACCTGGTATTGAAACTCATGCACCTTGATCTCTACTTAGCTCCTCCTTTCTTTCTCCTGGCTGCCTACAAAACGGCCATTTCTGACCTATCGGAGGAAGACTAGAATAAATGTTTCCAGACCAGATACAGATAAATAGAAATTTGAATTAAGAATAAAGGAGATTTTGAAAGCATTTTTTTTTATTTTCCCTAGTCTCAAAATGTATGGATTGACCTGAATATGTATAAGCGATCCATGTGCAACCAATATATAAAACCGTGTTGCAGTACACATTTTTAAGAATGGTATTTTATTTTTGCGTCCTCGTAAAATAATATTTAAAATGCATGTATAAAAGCAAAGCAAATATTTGAATTACATCAATCTTACTGCAAGATATCTTCTACTCCACATCATATTTGGTCGTTCATAATCCATACTAATATTACAAATGCGAAAGTAAGTCTGCCTGTCTGTTGCGTTTTTATTTTTGCTGAATTTCAGTAAAGAGGTTGTCTGGACCTTAAAGAAGGACATATGCTACCTTTTGTGGCGAAAATTAAATTCGAAGGGGGTGAAATAGGAGACGAAAATTTGTATGGGGAACGACATTCACCCGAGTGGAGCCGTGTACTTCAGATATTAATATTATAATAATGATTCAAAAATTCTAAATTCATTTAATCCGTGATTTTCAGTTTATACGAAGTACAGACCAATTTATCAAATCGTCAAAATGTAACCTAACAACTTACTTTAGTACATAGGCACAGTACCGTATGTTGAAAACGGTTAATGGCCTAAGCTGATAACTAAATGCTAATTTACAGTTGTATAAAAAGTGATCGAGATTTTTAAAAAAAATAACGTCGGTACTGTGTTAACATATGTATAAAGTTACACTTTACAAATTACATATGTTTCAGGATTTCTCCGACTCACTTTCTACCACCCGCATCCTGCTTCCCATACACCGCTCCCATCCCCCTAGAAGTACGCACAAAGTCAAACTCCGTCCAACAATTACAAAGATGTTATTTAAATAATTTCTCTAACCCCGACTTGGCCGCTAGCATTTTTCGAATTTCCGTCGTTTTGTGCCTCCGGCGAAGTTGCGCCGCACCTTCCGGCGGAGGCGGGGCGGGGCGAGGGGAAAATGGAAAATTAAACAAGTCCGCGGAAAGTGCGTCGGGAAAAACTTATTCACTTATTTATCCTCTTACAATGGCGGGGGTCACGTCGGCGGAGCTGTAGGGGCTTGTATCGAATAAAGGGCCGATGTCGCTTCATTGTCATAGTAACTCTACTTTAGAGTTCTTTGCTTAAGATTTTTATTGCAATTAAAATTTTCCTTTTAGTTCATATATTGCAAAGAAAATATCTGTTATCCTCACCATTCCAGTTTCATTCAAGTTTTTTACTCAAACACGCACTAAAGCCTAAACCAATTTGGATAAAGCTTTGTGAAGTACATGACGTGGATTGAGCACGTAGGTAATAGAAAAATTATTAATAAATAATTTACTAAACATTTTGAGAACTGAAAAGCTGACTAGTTGCGGTACCGGGCTCCGCTCGGGTTAATGTCGGGCTCAATTATTTCATAGATAAATAGTTGCGCAAAGGGCTGGTTCAAAAGGCTGGTCCAAGACAATGTATCCATCTACCAAATTTTAACAAGATCGTAAGAATGAATGAGAAACATCAAATCATTTATATTTAGAGCTTCGGAAACATTTGGTGGCAATAAAAAAAATATTAAAGCATGTGTCGCCAGAACCTTTCTGCACTTGCACTGCAATATAACATACCTAGTAAGTAAGTACCGAAGGTATCTTAAGTTTTACGTGGACTCTAAACCACAGCCAGCCTCAACATCGAAAACGGTTACCCACCCCGAACCTGACTGCTCCTAGAGATGCTACACTTTGATCATACACATAGAAATCGGGTGAGTGGTTGGCAAGTTATAAGAAATAGCTGAGCTAGCCGGCTTCGCTCAGGTCAATGTCGTTTTGGACTGATGGCGGACCGAATTATTTCCTGGATATTAGCCAGCTCGTGGTCTAGGGGCTAGAGGACTTGCCTTTCGGTCATGCACCGCTTTCTTTCTCTTTCTGAGTTGGATAAGTGCATTTCGTTACAAATGCGAGCTGTGCCATGGTTTGGAACCCATGTATAACTGTAGGTCCCTGTCCCCTACTAAGTGGTAGGGTCAAGCCCACCCGGGTTGGTACCACCACATTGAATGAAACTATGATTGAAGCGGCAAAAAAAAAATTACCGTGTGTTCCATTACAAATGCGAAAGTAACTCTCCCGTCTAAACCGCTAAACGAATTTTCATGAAATTTGTTACACTAATTAAAAATTAAAAATAACATAAAATGTTAGGTACAGCCCGACATCAGTCCGAAACGACATTGAGCCGAGCGGAGCCGGGTACATGGTATATCTTATTTTGGTGTATATATACATCTATTTATAATATTGTCAAGTTTTATCCAACTCTGCTCCGTACTATTTTCGTGAAAGAGTAACAAACATCCATACTCACAAACTTGCGCGTTTATGATATCAGTATAGGATAGGATAATTTCCAAAGATTCATATTAGACACAAAATTGTCAAAAGAGTGATTGGTTCAAAAAATGCATTAAAATAAGCGCAATATTCTAAAAAGAGCTAAGAATATTCTACGGTAAAAGCTAAAATAAAAGAGGTAAGGGAGCTAGTTGGTGTGTAGGTGGGTTCATTGCCTATTTTATATTCCCCTAGCATTGAAGCCTGCAGACTGACAGAGCGAGCTAAGTATTTTTGCCAAAGCCAGGAAATTCGTTAAGTTATATCCCAAGATAATTTAGTACTTATTATGCGGACTGCAGAGTTGGAAATCAAAACATCACCTCTTTAATGCTTCCTTCCTTCCGCTGCAGTGGCGGTCGAGTTGCAAGCTTTTGCTATTCAAAAGAAGCCCAAGTTTGTTCGGGCGCGGCGGAGGCGACGGTGGCGGCGGCGAGAGGGGGGGGGGGGGGAGTGCAGTGATGGCGGCTTGCGGCTTGGCGGAGGCTTCTTAGCTGAAGCCGCCACGAGGCCAGATCGGACTGGTCTGCCCATGTTGCAGTCGATTTAGCACTCCATTTTGCATGCAAGCTAGTTGAAGTGAATTACAAACATTAAAAAATAAATATTTCTATGTGAAAAGTATTGCAGCAGCCAACAATAACGCCCGTGGGGAATTTTATCGATTATTTAAGCGAAAAAAAATCCTGTAGAGTAAAAGAAATTAGCTATGGATCTCAGTGAAAATATCATTGAATAAATTATTTATAATAGACTAGTTTTGTTTACCCTGATTTTAATAACTACAAAATTATGATTTACAATTTTAATGTTGTCAATTTTTGGTCTATATTACCACCATTCTGAATGATGCAAATAAATATGTAGGTTACTAACTAGAACTACATATATTGAGGATATTCTATAACTTATAATTCTGTAAGGAACGTCGACAGGAATCTGTTTCTTTCTAACTGACGACAAATCAAGAAATAAAACGAGTAACAAAAATCGCCGTGAAGCCGTTTAATTTAATTAACCGTTACTGCGGGAAGCTCTTCAAATTTTCCAATAATTTTTTGAAGTCGGGAGATTTCGCCAGCGTCTTCGAATTTGATTACAGCTATGTCTAATTTATGGTAATTGGCTGAAGCATCTGCCCATTATAAAGCACTCCCAGCTACCGGCCAATATTAAATTCTTTCAAGTGAGAGCCTCCCCCCTCCCCCTCCCCCCCTCCTCCCCCCTGCACCCCGGCCAGGTTACCTCCGCGGGGAAGACTTACACAATTTTAATAAAGCCTAATAATAACTTTTCCCTGCTCTCAGACGCGAATTTTCCTTGTTATTTTTTAACAAATTACCTTGTATCTGTATTAGGTAAGGCAACCGGGTGATGTTACACAAATATATTAACGTAAGAGAAAACATTCAAGAATTTACGAGATTAATAAACAGCAGAATATCTCGAGGGTACTCGAATCTAGGATGGTGTGGACCTTTTCTTCACGATTGAAGGTCGAGATGCGTCCGATATTAGTGAATTTTGAATGTCACTAAAGATTGTTGAGGGGATAGGTCTGGTACCCAAGCATTGAATAAAGGCAAAACGACATTGATAGACCTCGTTTTCTCAACGATTTGAACATGTGCACATATAACACAACATTATAACACACGTAAGTGATAACTTACAGTTATTTCATTCGAGGTGTTTTATAAGTTAATATATAAGGTATTCTACTAACTTCCACTATAGTCAAGAAATAGTGTATACTAATTGATTTAAAGTAGAGAGTGATATGTATTTTTTGTAAGGACATTGACGGCCAATACTGCCATTACCGCATTGTCAGCCTTAATGGCCCAGTGGCGCGACACTTCGGCGATCGCTCTCCGAAGTTAAGCAACGCTGGGTCCGGTCTGGTCTTGGATGGGTGACCATTAGACCGTTGAGAGAGGCTGGCCGTGGTTCGGATTCCACGTTAAACTGTAGGTCCCCTCCTTACTTACTAGGTGGTAGGGTTAATCCCGCCCGGGTTGGTACCATCGCATTGAATGAACGATGGTCGAAGCGGCAATAAAAATTGTCCGTGTTCCACTTCAATGTAGCCGTGCAATATAAGGAAGGTCCTGGCATGGCACCTAGTTCCCATGTGGTGTGTTGGGCTAATACCATAACAGAAGGTGTGGTATTAGCCATCATGTCCAGTCACATAAAAAAAAATATAAGTGCATTGGGTTAATATCATGGTAAACTCGAAAATACCATCTTAAAATTTCTAATAAATATGACTACCTAAACAATTGTTCATGATTCAATATTTTGAAAACGAGCATAAATATTTTTTTCGTGTCATTGACCTGAATCAGGATCGTGAAAATCGATAATACTGCAAGAATAAAAATCGGTTTAAACTTTAAAAATATCCAATGCTCTGTCTTTTTAACACGCTTTTATTAGCTTGGGTTGTATGTATCCATGTATGTAATGGAATCTTTGAGATTATTACTATTCATAATCTCTCTGCTCTGGGTTATATTGGCAAAATAACTCGCCGGGTGAAAGACAAGTGCGTACTTAAATCTGACGTTTAGTTGCATTTTGCCAAACGACGTGTTATTGGCAAAATAAACTGAAATTTACCAGTTGGAGCCATACGAAATGCAAATAAACGTCATATTTATCACTCACTTGCCTGTTCAACCGGCGTGTTAATTACCCACGGTAGGCCCCTGGTAGGAAAAAGAAAAAAATACGAGTAAAGATCGAACAAAATCAATGCCTATTCGTAAAAAATCGCACTTCCGTATAAAAGCTTTCGCGGCAGGGTCGTTTATCTCGCCGTGCCCGAGCCGACAAAGCTCCGCGCTGATTCGAAAAGTTTCAAATCCACGTGGAAAGTGTGAGCGCTTCTAGACCGAGCCCGCCCGCGCCCGCGCCCTCTGCGACTCCGTGGCCGCGTCGACGGCGCGGTATCAGAGAGATTAGCATATCATTGCGCCCTGATTTATTAGGGGGTGGCTGACGCAATTAAGGCGCTGTTGTAGAGTTGAGCCGCCCGCCAATATGTAGAGATGACTCGTCGTATGAAAACATCGTACAGTTTCGCATGTGTCGACAGATTGCTCGTTAATTATTCCAAAACTAAACTCAATTACGAATAACGCACAACACATATTTTAACAGAAAATTAGCACGAAATAACGATCAATAATTCGATCTATAAATTATTACGAGTAAGAATAAAACAATGATAAATTAGAATCAAGAGTGCGATGATGAATGCAAACATTTCAATTATTTAGGCTGAAATACACCTATGGTTATGGTTAACGGTATTGTTAAATGCTCTCTTCTTTCTTCTTACGTCTTCATACATAAAAAGAAAGAAGAAGGACAATATTTAACAATAACATTAACCCCAACGAGAGGCTTATACAATGCACTCAAGCCTTGTATAAGTTTCGGCGTAACGAGTAAAATGCATTTACTTTGGAAATGATTCATTGATATACTTATAAGTTAGAATGTTTTTAAAGCAGAAATGTTCTACCCAACAAAATCTGCATCTAATCTCATTAGGAAAATTAATCGCCTTGTTTGTCGGCGCCAACAACCTTTTTCAATATTTTCAACAATTTCCCGTTCATCTGAAACTTTCCACAAACTACTCGATTTGACTATTCTCAACTTTTCCATCTCGCTAACAAGAATCGGGAGCAAAACAAAACGCAAAAAACAGACGTTCGAGAAGATGTTTTGTTGTAGCGGGCTCGCCGGCCGCCGCCCTCGGATGTGCGTTTATTACAACAGTTACGAGCTGAGCGACATAAAGGTGACGCATTCATAAAGAAAACAGACATTTTACGATAGTTGATGATGTTCACGCGCCCCGCCGCGACTTGCGGCACCCTCCGCTGCGGCACAGTACCCAGAGGATAGCAGTAGGTCCAGTGGAATTAAAATGTGTTATCTGCACAGGCCATTGTTTGAGAAGAGTTGAAATTCCTGTTTGAGTAGCGCCAGTCTGCCTACCCTAAGTTTTCTTAGGAGTCTTGCATCGAATATTTTTGTAAAGGAAAAATAAATCACGAATCAAAATACTCTACCGTATTTGAACTCTCTGAGAATCTACTTGATAAATCTGGGATTATGGTTAATTTCAGAAATAAAGAAAAATATCGTATTTTGATACCACATGACATCGGACAAAAGATCTTATAGACAAAACCTTGCAAATAACCTAGAAATTTATTTTGGTCAATGTGCGGAACAACCTGTATAATTAAATTTGTATGAAGTCCTACTTTAGTAAAAACCCCAAATAAGTAAGGTACACGTCGCTTATTCCAAGGAATGTGATATGTATGTATATATAATCGACCGTGAAGCAAAGACACATTAATTAAAAAAAGAGCCCAGTAAAAAGAACTACTTTACGAATATACTGCTAGGTTGGACCCGAACCAGGAAAAAACACACATTCGCGGGTATTGCATCTACCAATTACCAGTCTACCAATGTTATGTTTTGCTGGTTGGGGTCCAGCCTTGCAGTATATTCGTAAAGTAGTTCTTTTTACTGGGCTCTTTCTTCAACTAATGTGTCCTTGCTTCGCGGTCGATTAGACATACATACATACATATCATATTCCTTAAATTATCTTGTTTAACATAAATATAAATAAAGGTTGTTTAATTTTAACTAAGACATTCCCAGAAATTCTGGTCAGCCAGGTAATCGAGAGACTACACTCTTGTGACCAGGAATGTGAGGCCATGTCATGATTCCCAACTCAGGAATTTGAATTTGAATTTGAATTTGAATTTGACCATCTTTTCATCCAATGCGATGGTACCAACCCGGGCGGGCTTAAACCCTACCACCTAGTAGGGGAAGGGGACCTACAGTTTTACATGGGTTCCGAACCATGGAGCAGCTCGCATTCGTGACGAAATGCACTCGGAAAGAGAAAGACAGTGGTGCATGTCGGAATTGAACCCAGGCCTCTGGTGCGCTAGTCCGGTCCCCGCGCCACTAGGCTACGAGCCGCTCAAATTGTAATTGCGTTTGATATTGTAAACACGTTTTGTTACATTTGTGTAAAATGTGCCTAAATAATAAATAATTAATAAGAACTATCACGAGTATTGATTAGCGGAGCAAATATCTCGTAATAAATGCTTATATTTCTACACATACTTGTATGAACGTTGTTAATTAAAAAAAATTGGAAGAAATAACATTAAAATGCAATGATAATGAAAAAAATAACTACTGCATTTTTACCTATACTGTGACTGTGGGGCGGCCAGGGAGGCAACTTTTGAGCGCAGTCATAGAGCAATTTCTTTTATGGCTTCGGTTTCAACTTCGCCGCGGTGTATTACAGAAGGGAGAAGAATTTGACAATAACACCCCAGCGGTAGACGGAAGAGATCGCCCGGAGAAAAAAACTTTTTACGACATTTGAATAAAGAAAACGGCAAGTCACGGCGGCACCTAGCGGCAAGGGGTAGACAATGTGCGCTATCGATCATGCCCGGAGAGACTGCACATTTTCTCGATTTCCCGCCATGAATATGTAAATACGTGAAATATTGTCACTGGAAGGATATAAATTTACATAGGTTTATTGATAAAATTTTCTTTTCCCCTTTAGTCGACGCAGAGGGGAGATTATTCTTCGCCTTGGAGTTGCTGCATCATGGGCTTCTTCATTTATCACAGAAATTCATCGATATAGTGGACCGAATGACTGCGTGAAGTGAGCTATTGTCAAACTGACCGAAGCATTGACAACTCAATGTGTGTACTCTTTGAAAAGCCACAGAGTATGATAAATGTGCATATAGATTTTGTTACATATTGTTGATATCGCTGCAAGAATCTCATGGCATTCGACTTCAAACAATTTTATAGAAACTTTGACATTGCATGTGATGCATTTTTTAATAGTTTTTGGGCATCTTTTTATGAATTCCTCTCGTCCAAATTTAAAATAAAGTTACATTTATCCAATTTTCATGAGACAAAGTGATTTTGTAAGAGCGAAGTGACGAAACTTGACTCGTCACAACGGTAAACGAACTTGAATCAAAGGATAATCTTTTTCAAATACTTCCTTATCAAGTTAAATAAGACGAAATTACTTTTCGTCGTGTAAATTCGTTTTGCAACTGACACGTCCGATCGCAAACAAAGAGGAAAAAATCCCGCGATTGCATAAGCATATAAATCAACAACTTAGGTGAATCGGTAGTGGAAGATATATTTCTCCGACGCGAAAATTACGAAGAGGCATAAAGTTGGATTTGTGCTGAAGCGCGCTTGTAACTCGTTATCCATTAGGCTGGCACACGTTCAAATACGCCTGCTCGCACACCCCACCCTCCCGCTCTCGCAATCACTCGATCTCCGTATTTCTAACTCCTTATCTCATTCTCACACATTGGCATAATCTAAAATGTTGACAGTTTCACCTTTCTGTATTTGGTAAGACTACGAATTTATTTGTTTGAACTCCAATTTCAAACTTAAGGTGGGCCCGAAGCATCAGAAAATTACGCTCCCCAAATAAAAGTAGTCACTAATAATTTCAAAACCACTGTTTCAATTTACTTGATATTTGGTGTCTAATATCGAGCACAAATATCTGTGTCTGCACGATTTTGCTTTTTCGGTTAAAGTATCCTGGGTCAAATGACAGAGGAAATAAAATATTAGGTACGAGGATTTTGCCTTCATTTTATTCGGTTTGGATTTAAAGAAAAACAAACGTGCAGACACAGAATTACAGAATTTGTTGCTGTATAAAATATAATTTCAATCGGAACAGTGGTTTTCAAATTATTAGTAAACTACGTTTGTAACTTGTGAACATGTGATGTTCTCTTTAATATAAGTAGATAAGAAGAGACAATTTACGAGCCGGAAAGCGGCGTTGAATACGTTTCACGAAACGATTGAAGAGGCCCTAAGAAATACTGGTCCAACTGCTTTTAACGATGGTTCCAAATAATGTAAAAATGCATTTATTTTCAGGACATTAAAAATTAAAAACAATAAATGTACTCCTCCCGTCGCTCCTCACCTCTTACCATCTATTCGTTCACAGCGCAAGTCAACGAGAAAATAACCTCGCTTCTAGGGTTCCGTACCCAAAGGGTACCAACGGAACCCTATTACTAAGCGTTTGTCCGTTCGTCCGTTCGTCTGTCACAGGGCTGTATCTCAGTTACCGTAACAGACAGACAGCTGAAATTTTCACAGAGTGTGTATTTATTTTGCCGCTATAACAACAAATAGGTAAAATTTAAAAATAATTAAAATTAAACGGGGTCCCCATACAAAAAATAGGTTTTTTTTTTGTTAAATCTTTTACGATGGTACGGAACCCTTCGTGTGAGAGTCCGACTCGCACTTGGCCGGTTTTTCTCGTTGCCGCAATTAGATTGCCTTGGAGCTATTTTTATCTGCGATGACTTGTAGCTGACTAGGCTACGCATCCCTAGTAGCCTCAAGTCAATAGCTAGCCCAAAAGCGCTAATGCCACATAATTGTATCATACCATAGAAATCTTTAAAACAAACTCCTCGTGTTCACCAGTCCGCATATAAGTACAAATGCAGAATGCATTTCAAGTAAAAGATAAACAAGTAAATTTCAATATGTTTCCGACAGTCCAGTGGATTCATGTCCGGCACTAGAATGAAGACGAATGAAGTTTTCCCTCGGTGTTGCTATTTCTGCAGCGTCAAAGAGGTCAAGTTGTAGTCGAGACTCACGAACAGAGTCGAATGTTTCCGAAGTGACCCGGCAGTAGATGAATATTTACGAGAGTGTCTCGGTGCTAAGTAGGCAGCTGAGGACGTCACAGTTTCCTTCGAGTAAATAGAGGAACTACAGTAGGCGTCTCGGATCAAAGTAACTTTAGGAGTGATTTATGTATATTTTTTTACAATAACAGTGGCAGGCGGTCAATTGGTAGCAGCCAATTCTACTATTTTTAAGCCTTTAAGGGCGTTAATCCGTTTTGGAACCTATTTCGATTAGTTAAACTGACATTGGCGAAAATAAAAACGATATATCTCTCCATGCAAAAAAGATTAGAAATGTATCCGACATTGCCCACAAGATCATCAAGTTTGTCGTCTCGATAGCACAGTGGTGCGACGCCTTGCGATTCGATAAGCTGGCCTTTGAGCGCGGTTGGGTTCTGGATGGGTGACCATTTTCAAACTTTGAGGCTGGCCGTGGTTCGGATTCTACGTTAAACTGTAGGTCTCCTTCCTTACTTACTAGGTGTTAGGTTTAGAGGTCTTTGTATCATATTTGCTAGTTTTAAATAAATTACTTTAAGTAAAAGAATAAATATTGATGTATTTTAATTATTTCAGAAATTATGTAATCACTAATAAAAAAATCCGAGAACTTAATACAGAAACAAAACAACTGGAGATAACATACTGCTTACCAATACGTGATAGTTGGCTGAGGTAATTTAACAATTAAATGAAATAATATTTCTTTAATGCAAAACCGGTATGGGTAGCTGTGCTGCGGACCCAAGGTCCACCTCCAGCGGATTTGCGAACTATCGCTGACCTGTGTTTTTCAAAATACGCATTAAAATATAAAAAAACCCAAATCTTTATAAAATAAAGGAAAGAGACGGTAGCTTAATACACACAGGACCGTCACCATTTGGAAAGTTTAAGTGAAAAGGACGAAGACGCAAGGTTACCAAGACAAGCGTTTTGACATCACGAGACCTCTTTATAATTCACCTCGCCAACAAACTCATCACAAGATACATTTATAAACTTGTTCAAGTTTTCACAAAGGTTATTACGACGAAGTTGGACGCAAAAAATGCGGTTCCCTCGGAAGTTGCTTAGCTGCGGGTATTGGTGGCCCGCGGTGGGGCGAGGGAGAGGCGAGTGAGGGGGAGTGAGCGAGGTTCTTCCAGGGAGCTTGAATGGACGGGAGTAGAAATGTCGGAATGGACGTTGGCCCCAGGGGTCCATTCGCGAACGGTTGCTCAGCAGGCCTATTCCTGGAATTTAGTAATCAGAATTCAGGAATGTCTCGAAAACAGCTTTTATAGCGGTTTTCAAGTGATTTTCTCGACGAAATTAATAAAGGTTTTCCGCCGAAAAAATCGCTTTCAAAACCGCTATAAAAGCGGTTTTTAGATTCAGGATTCCAGGTTCCTGATTACGGAATTCTAGGAATAGGCTTGCGGACCCAAAACTGTATCCGATTTGGTTTCTTCGCGACCTCTGGCTTGGCTGGGGGGGGGGGGGATGATTAGGACAGGATTTCGGGCATTACACCTGGAGCGATCTAATCTAATATGCAAGAGCAAAAGCGGAGCCACGGGTTAGTGGAAAACGTCTAACTTTAGTTAGTTCGCTAACGAATTCGGGTCACGCAACATCCGATCTCCATTGAAATAAATGGTATCCTGTAAAGTTCTTAGGGGTTCTTACGTGTTGTGGAAACTCAAGAAAATCATTTGTGAGCGAATTCGTAAGCGAACGCAATCGCCGATTTTGTATGTAAGCGTGGTTACGCCGCCGCCCCCATACATAGTTTAGGTTGCTACTATCGTCCGTTTATGCTCGCTGCATTCTTCCCTGGCGGAGGGAACGGAGGCTCTACGCGTTGCAGTGTACAGAGGAAATGTTAAGTGGCAATTATGTGGGTAGTCAGCTTCTCTTTAAGGCGCCGGTCGGAGAGGCTGGAGGAGGCGGGGGGAACACGGCGGAACATTTTGGTAGCACGGAGAAACAAGAATTCTATTTTTGGATCTGCACTCACGAAATTGCTTGCTTATTAAAAAAACATATGATTCGTTTTCAATTAATTTTATGTGAGAAAACAACAAAAAAACAATAAAGTAAGAAAAAATATGCAATAAAAGCAACAACGATCAGTGGCGTAGCTATTACAATGCAACCTATATAGCCACATGTGGCCTGAAAAAAAAATATGGTGTTATATTATAATTGAAGAGTGCGATCATAAGCTTCGATTAGGACTATAAAAGTATATTTCATGATGGCATTTCAATTTATTTTGTATATGGGTCCAAAAAGGCAAGTTTTTTCAATTCAGTTCACATTCAGTATTCAGTTCAAATATGCCGGTTCGTGTTCTGCAGTCTCTTAGCTCCAAAGATTCAACTGCGGTGCGACCGACGCCATAATAAGACCCTCAGTGACAATTTGAGCTCCACATCGGCTATCCACAAAATCCAGCCAAGCTGGATGCACGCAGTAGCTATGTTTCTCTTCTTTAATATAAAAAATGTATGCTCTTAAACAATACTTCATATAAAATATTGTACGATCACGTTTATCAAGCCTGGTGGTAAAGCACGGTAGATGAGTTCCCATACAGCACCTATTATCTTGCCACTGAATGGACAATTTTTGTACTCTAAAAAACCGGACTCGCAAAAAACGGGATCCCTACCATGCCAAAAAAAGTCACGTTTCGTTTCCCCTTCTATTTTTCTACTATTTGTAGTTATACATATTACACATATTTTGTGAAAATTGGAAGAAAAAAAATTAAAAAAAGAAGAGATAAAGCCCACTTACAGACGGACGGACGCACGGACCGACAGCAGAGGCTTAGTAATAGGGTCACTTTGGAACCCTTTGGATACGGAACCCATAAAAATGTATTATAATACATTGGAATCGAACCTTACCATTTTTTTATACATGTTAAACGAATGGCATTAAATTCAATATAACAAGCATGCTTTCGTAAGTGCCGCATACAAAAAATCTCTCACCCAAATTGTGGTCAAATTTATAAGAGTTCCGGTTTCTATTTTTACAACTTTAAAAATGGTCCAAAAACTAGCTGCAACTATTCATCACGGTTTATCGCGCACGAGATGCATAACTTACCTCCGGCGGGGGTTGGGGGTGGGGGGTCCTGTCCTCACCCCTCCCTTCCCCGCCCCGCCCCGCCCGGAGAGCGCGGAGTGTTTGCACAAACTTTTACATTAACTTAATAGATAGTGCAGGACGCAGTGCAGGAAGTGGTCGAAATAGAAGACCTTAGAATTCAGCAGAGCGCGCGTTTTTTAGTAGTCGAACTAGATTATGATTTGTATATTTCATTTTCCTTGCGGCATCATTATTGCACATAATTGCATATTATTTGCAAACGATATTTGAAGATATATTCAGGTCTTCGTGGAGGTTTATATCTTATTCTGCGGTGAAGGTGAACATATGTAAATGCCGGAATAGTAGAGTTTATAGTAAAAAAATATGCTGGCGCTTCATTATGTCTGCGTACTTCTTTGGAATAGCGTCTTAAGGTGATAAAACAAGTATGTTTTTTTTAAATATCTTATATGATACTTAAGTAAATATGTTTACCATTCTGAACAGCCCGATGCCTCCGATTACATTTTATCTCATGTACCTTAAATTGAATGATCTCTACAAGTAACCGCTTCATTCAGTCTGAATCGTATCATTCATTAGAGCAGTAAGCCTGTGGTTGCGGTGTGCCACTAAGCTAACTGGCGGATTTGAAGCGAACTTTAGTTAAAGAGTGCGGACGCTCTGTTTGCTCGTAGGGCGGGCGGCGCGGTGCGACGGACTGCAGGGCTAGGGCGGGCGGCGGCGACGCCGAGACGAGCGTCTGCGGGAATGTAGAGACGAACTATTCGAGCCGTGAAATGGTTTCACAGCTCGAATAGTCTTAGACTTTCACCTCCTATGCAAGTACGTCGCTTTGTAATAAATGCGTTTTTATGCATGTAGAATCAAGCTTACACTTGGAACCCGCTATTAATTATATAAGTGTGTAAGGAACCACTTAATAAGTGATTACTAATTATAGTGACCCTTTAACCCACTGACCGGCCTCACAGCTTGAAGTCAGTGAAAATAGCCATAGCAAGTTATATTGGATCCAGTGAAATTGTGGCAAAAATTATCTCTTTATGATGTCAAAGGAACCCTGCGAAGGGTAAATATGTATTTAAAATCTATATTCATAAAACAATGAGTTACTGAATGATCAAATTTTAAAGGGACATTCAGGATATTGTTTGGACGCCCGCGAAGAACTCTGACCACATTTCATCAGGCTCCGCTGGGGTGAATGTCAAAAACTAAATTGACCTGAGCGGAGCTGGTCAGCTAGTATTTTTAAATGTTTTTTTTTAATGTTGCAATGATGCGCTGCAATGCAATGATTTATCCACTTTTACTGATGTAGGTATTATCGGAAGAATTAGGTGCTGCTTTTGGTTTATAATCTTGAATAAATCGAATAAATAACCATAGTAAGTATTGAAGCTTACTTGCATCCGACCTTCTAATGTTGGAGTTTTAGAAGACTCTTGAGATAGGTACAATGAAATACGCGGGGCTTCCAACTTTATTGCACTGTCAACCATGTTTGAGCAAGGGTAGTGAATCATCGTTGAAGTAATCCCTTATTGAAAAGGCTTTTCGGGCAAACAATCAAGGTGGTCGCAATTATTGCAGTCTTCAACTGACAGTATTGATTAAACCAACGGGTTTTGGGGAACAAGGTCTTGATACTGCTGTTTTGGTTAAGGGTCCCCTCATACTAATAGCATCCAATGCATTTATTGTACTCATACGCGCTAGTTCCTGCTGCCCCTACGAATACACAGTAAGCATCAGGAAATTACGCGATTTTTTTTTTCGAGACCTCCAAAACCTGCTGCCACAATTGTGTGTGCCTGACATTTGTATAGTGAACAAGGTTTAAGGGGAATTGCTAGGTTCCTATTCAACTCTTTTCCCTTTTAGTGATTTGTTTGTTAGGTTTTCAAGAGTGTACCAAAATACGCAAAAATAAAACATGTAGTTAAATGTCCTAAAATTTCCGACGTCCTGTTGGCTACGATATAAGAATCTCAATTAAAATTTCAAAGCAGCACACACAAGTCTCGACGCCGGCGCTTTGTCTGAGGATGCCGCCCTCCCAGCGCCACCCGCGCGCTTAAAGAACTTTCCTAACAAGTAACTAATATTAGAGAATTACGTATTCTGAAGGCGCGGCGGCTCCACCAGAGACGTACGAAGCGGGTTCTTTTCGAAGTTCGCGCGAACCTCCGGGCATATTTTCTACGAAAGGGTGGGGTCTATCACTAAAACATCTACACGAACGAGCATTATTTGCTAAAAAAAGTCGGTTCCGAAATCACGGGGCCTCAAAAAATTACGTTTCCTTTGATTTTCTTAATTTGATGTTCTAAACGATATAATATAATATATGGGTAGACGATTTGAATCATAAATGTTCGCGTATGAAATGTTTATTTATATTGTTGTTTGGAAGTCAATACTGGATTTAATTGTTCTGTATGTAATTGAAAGGTTTATTTATCTCTCAAATTGTAAGTGCTTACGCTCTTCTCGCTATCCGTTCGTAAGTTAGTAACGCAATCCTATCTAAAGAACAACGTAGAGCACGGTACATTGCTTTTTTAAACTTTTTTTATTTCTAAACAAAATATTTTCCGTTTGAACAAACAGTATTTTTAATGTATTAACACAAATATTACATATTCAAATAGCACGACCAGTGAACATAGTGGAATGTACGAGTATAAGGGTAATAAATTGAACCAAAAAATCACCGACGCATTCATTCCCTGCCTGGAAGAAGTCGTGTGGCACGCCTCACTCGCATTGCCGCCTCGTCGCTACCTCCCTCGTTTTGTTAACGCGTTTTCTGTAGAAGAGAAAGAAACTTGGACAGAATGGTTTACAATGGTACCTAAGCAAACAAAAGCTACAGGGAGAAGTCACTGCACGCAGATATTACGTGGTTACAAAACCCGCATGTTCGCACCAAACATATACGTGCCTCTAAAACTTGCGCGAGTACTCTATGCCCTTGTCTCAAGAAAGTTTTTTGTACGCGCGAGGCACATACATTGAAAAAAATAAAAGATTTGTTCTCTGTTTCAGCACTATTCAAATGCAGTCAGTTATGGTAAAGTATTTATCATCACTATTAATATATTACAGTAAGTATCTATTCATGAGCCAAACTGTTTAATACAGTTATGTTAACTGATTGAACAGTACCGATTGGTAAAAATAGCACGTGTGACAGATCAGAAGATTGTGAAACGGTTATCTTAACTGATTGAACATTACAGCTGAACTAGAAATCAGGCGTGCGACTGTCCCGTTTCAAGAGGTACAGTAATTTTAACAAATTGGACAGTATTTTTGACTGAATATAATAGTTTAGTAAGAACTGAAAATTCTAAAGCTAGAAACAGTGTTCACACAGTTAGGGAAACAGTACGAGAAAACAGTTATGGCAAACAGTAAAAACAACATTTAAAATATACAGTAACATTAAATTTTTATGGTTAACTATTTTCACTCAGTCAGAGTAACCAATTTACTTACTTGGCTCTATTTTAACGTTGCAAGACGTTTGTATTTTTGTTCAGTGTATAAGTTTGACGCGTACATAAAGGTACGTTTTTTTTTAAATAAACAATTACAATACACAATGAAACATTTTTGCTAGAGACATTTCGGGAAAAAAACGAGGTATGGCGATATCTAATTTATAAAGTGACTTAACGCTCTTTGAAATTAATGTTTTTCTGTTTTAAAAGTAACATGTTACGGTTAAAGCTAAAGAAATAATTGTTTTATTAAAGGGGTGTAATAACAATATTTTAAAGAAAACGTGGTACTTTGTGTTTTCAAATGAAGCAAATATTCATAAAATATTATAAAATAAGTTTGAACGTCCCTTTCTTCGTTTTTTGAGATAGGAGTCTGAACAAAACATTATTAGTATTAATATTTGCCTCAACCGGAAAGGGAAGCACAAAACTTTAGAAGGAGGGCGGCGCGTTGCGTGCTAGGGCGGGCAGCGTAGGGCGGCGCCCTCGCATCTCCGCAGCAGCTCCCATGATGTAGTGCTCCTGCTGCTTTGTACCTGCCGCTTCCCACGTTTCTGCTTGGAAGGACCAGCTGCGCCGGCGCTGAGCTAGGTCCCGGGACTGGACGATCAACTTGCGTAGAATCGCCGATTTGATTCACAACAGGAAATGCATTAAAGGAGAAACTTTAAGGCGCTAGGACTGGCCAACTACTCGCGCCATACAAATTCACTTTTTAACAAATGTAATAATATGTAGTGAAACGCTTCAGAAAATCCAAATAGAACTCCAGACTGATAATGGATTGTTAATATTTTTTGATTCCATCATTTATTTAAATAATAATAAAAATAAAAAAGTTGATTTTTCTCATTAGAAATCTGAAAGTAATTCGATTTCTAGATATAAGCAAAAACAGCATATATGCATAAACAAAACATTCCATTTGCTATTAGATTTCTACATTTAGTCAAAAAAGTTCGGAAATGGACACCGTTTCCGCAATATATTTTGTATAGAAAAAGGTAACATACATTAACGAAAACAGGTTGATTAATAGACAAGGAATCATATATTGTAAGAATGACACTTATAATCGTCAGACTTAGTTAGTTAACTTGGGGTGCCTCGTCTAACTTTGCGATTTGGCTAGTACCAGGGCCTTAATGTTAACGTTACATAGCAATACCACGTTAAACCTTAATGGAAATACGCTTGGATAGTAAATGTAAAAAGCGCCATTTGAGAACTAAATACAGAGACTAGTGATGTGAATGAACTCCCCTCTTCCTGTATATACCATTAGATTTGATATACATATTAAATATTAGTATAAGATACACTTTCATTGTTTATCTTTTACTCCATACAGTTTCATAAAAATATTTCCATAAAACAGAAATAAAATGAAATTTTATCCATTTTGAAAACAAATCAAGCTTATCTAGAAATAATTAAAATGTGACAATTTAAATGCATCTGATAATAGTGCACGAGCTCCTACCGGATTTTTATGATATACTAGAATAAGGTTTTATGGGACGAAAACCATACTTTGATTTAATCCGTTATACCTAAAATAAAATTTTCACACTAAATTAGTTCTTCAGTTAAGGTTACAAAGTAATAAACAAGCCAAGTTTCATATGTATACAATTATCAAGTAATGTTTGTTAAATTGATCACTGTTGTGTGACATTGGTAAGGATAACTCATAGACTAAAATTAAAGAAAGGCAACTGTAAGGCATCGTATGAAAGCTCCTGCACATACATTTGCGGTTCAGAGTAACTATACATATATGTTGAACTGTACCACGCCATCTTTTATTTCCGTCTTGTTACAACTTGCCTCCGGGTTTGTTTACTGTTCTTCCTAAATTCCTAAACTTTTAGTGTTGAAGCAAGGGAACGGAGCTTTTATCCAACGTTGAAGTTCTTCCTTCGTGCTTTTATAGCAAAGACCAGTTACAATACGGTTGATAAATGCGATCTGTAGAGGAGAACAGCCGGTCAAACGAAATCATTTTTATCCAATCTTGAAACGGAGACGCTATACTCGAGCTTCGCGTCAATAATAAATATTTAACTATTTATTTGCATTAGGAGGGGTTATAATATAATGAAGAACTAGCAGGTGTTTCGAATAATCTTAACTGTGGCGTCTGCCCATAATTTTAAGATCCATTCAGAATCTGAAAAATAACAACTTTTCCAAGAAAGTCACCGATTAATTGTAGTAGTTTCAACAGAAATAATCATAAAAAAATAAGAAAGAGGGAGACTAGAGCAAAGTGAAGCGGGTGGGTGGGTAGCGCAGATAGGGCTCGGCGTAAATATCGATATATTATATCTTTGGCAACTCTTACATACTCATATATATGCATACTTAAATAAATCCAACATTTCTGAGTAAAAATTTGTAAAAAAATACGAATGTTTTCTTCAAATTCTTCAGAAAATATTAAGATAGTATTCGAAGTGCAGCGACCGCGACGCGAGAACGTGACGCGCGACAGCGACGTGGCTAGAGCGCGACGGTGGGCTCACGAAGCAGCGTCGTGAAGCGACCAATAGTGACTAAATGTATTTTTTTTAAAAACGTAGACGATTAACGTTATTTTCTACGATGTTGAACTGCAATGATGCAAATAAAATATTGTGCAGAAAAATGTATGGTAAGAAATCGTCGCCCTCTCCTTCTTCTAAATACTTTTTGCTTTGCTGCAGTTAAGGAGTCAAACACGATTTTACAACCATTCTACACCATACACATTGAAATAATGACGACGTGATAGCGCGTGCACGCTTAGGTTGCGGTGTTGTATCGCTAGGGACTGGAATAGGAACGTGTTAACCACCCTACGGCCGGTCGCCGGATTCCTCGTCACGGTCGCGTGTCGCACGTCGCTGACATCCGAATGCTACCTTAACTAACCTTACTAAATCTACCCTAATAATATAGGTATTTTTAAAATCCGTATCATGGTGTTGACTGTGCAGGCGCGAAGACGAGGAGCGTGCGAAATGCGACAATTTCAATATTTATCCCCTAGATAGAAAAGGTCGCTTGTTTGCGAAGCGCAGGATATAGAACCGAGCGAGGGAAGAGGCGGTCTATGAATAACATTCCGAGTGAACATTCTCACAGAATAAAGAATAAGGATTCCACTTTATTCTCCGGCTTGCTCAGCAAATTTGGTGAATCACGACACTACCTGGGGAGCATTAATATCGCAACATGCTCGTGTTTAACGTCTATAAGGACATATCTAAAAACTTCAAAATGACTAAATATAGTTAGCTTAAGGTAATCGCACCTGCGGCAGAAAAAGAAAAAGCTAGCAGAGACCACAATCGCTTATTTCAATAGATCAAAATGTTGCCAGTTAAAGAAATGTAAAACCAAAGAATGTTCCCTGTCAATATTACAATAGAACTCAGAAAGTGCAGGTTCAGCAGAAAAACAGTCCAACCCTCTCCTTACCCCATTGAAATTTAGCGTAATCATATCAATTGCCCTTAATTGATAGGCATAATCAAGATATACTTGATAGAAACTCAATGACATTCGGGTTAGCAGTTCTCAGTTATAAGCTGACAGACAGACAGACATAACCCTCTGATACGATCACGGAGATCAATACGTTATTGGAGGAATGTGTGAATGCTTTGGCTCCGTAGAACTCATGCACGTGTAACGCGAAATATGTTTCGCAAAGCCACTGCAGCGGACTAAAGCCGCCGCCAGCTTCGCCGCGGTTGCAGTCCACGATCACGTCGCCGCTAGATCCGTGCAAATACTCTCATTACGAACATTTCATACATCCCCGTTGCGAAATATTCAGCGAACGTGGACGGGACGCGCTAAAACTTGCCGCAATTTACATAAAACACGCGCTCAGATACTGAATCGCAATTACGCTGTGATATTTAAACATTTATTACCCTTCGCATTTTCTCTGTAAGCACTTGAAAAGGATATGATTTCAGTATTTGCGGATGATTGAAAGCTTGCGCTTTCAAATGGTTAGATCATACAAATAACACACAATCTTTCACGATTAGATTATAGTTGGATCCCGCCAAAAACGGCTGAACGGATTTGGATGAAATTTGGCACAGAGTTATTTTCTTATACATGTGATACTTTTTATCCCGAAAAAAATTAGTTTCTACCCAATCCGCGTTACTAACACGTAAATGTTTTTGATTCATTTAAAATTGAAACAATGTTCAGACTTTCTATCGCTGCCAAATCACAACTCCGCTGTCCGTCCGTCCGTCCGTCCGTCTGTCACAGGGCTGTATCTCATGAACCGTAATAGGTAGGCAGCTAAAATTTTCACAGAGTGTGTACTTATTTTGCCGCTATAACAACAAATAAGTAAAATAAAAAAATAATAAATATTAAAGGGGGTTCCCATAGAAAAAACTTGGTTTTTGGTGTTGTTGGTACGGAACCCTTCATGTGCGAGTCCGACTCGCACTTGGCCGGTTTTAGAATACTCACGGCTTTTCGTCGTCGGTACGTCGAAACGCCGGAGAAAGTCTCCTTCCGCAGCGTGAACAATCGTGATTTTTTTCAAACCCACGGTTTTTAACATAATGATGTCATTGTGAATTCCTCTATATCGCTCTGTGTCCGAAGTATTATTGAAATAAAGTATTCAAAATTTTCTCACGATGCTAAAATTGCACTGGAATCAATGTTAGGAGACAAAATGAAGGTCACAAATCTAAGCCCACATGAATCCTTATACCACGCATTTAACAACATCCGGAGTTTCTCAAAAGAGACTGGATCGTAATATTCATAGCCATTGATTCTCAGACAAGTTGCCGTTTCCTTCTCCGGTATACCCGCTGCTGTAGTCCTATCGAGGATATGTTGCGGGCGCCCCCTTCACCTTACCGGCCGGTTGAGAGCGCGGGGCCACGAAGAGGGGCTGCGAACATGTCCCAACAGGCTTGCACCCCCCTCGCCGGGGCGCGGCACGTCCCGTGCTGTCTGTCTTGCCGGCGACGCTGTAATGTATGCTAACGCGCCTCGGAGACAAGATAAATGTGTTTTCGCTCAAAAGCTACAATTGGGTGACGCCGAGCCGCCGCCGCCACCCGTGTCGGCTGCCGCTTGTTTGAATAGCTCCGGTTCGATGGAGCACGAAAATAAAATGTTAGCAATACCGGCGGGAATTCGGATTTAGCAATAGTCCACCAGCAGTATTTTTTTAATCCAGAGTATTATTAAAAATTCAAGTATACTTGAATATTATGAATGACAAATGTGAATGCATGTATTGTTTTCCATCCAGTTCAATAAAGCGCTTATTGAAGAGAAATGAAGAAGAAGTGGCATTCAAGTTGATATCGCGTCTCCGCCGTATAGTCAAAGGAACCATATAACTGATGTTAATCCGGCGGCGCGTCGTATGCCATACAGTCGAAACATCGCCACCACGCGCGGATGTGCTCTAAAAATGCGTTCGTCAAGTCAGTTCCCAACCACCCTCCAAAACGTTTGGAGGGTTACACGTGGCATGTCCGTAGTTTTGAAAATTGGAGATCGCGAGTCTCATGGTAAGCGCGCTAGAAGTCAAATTTCCTTCCTTTTTGTCTATGGTAGCCGTGCTTTTAAAGGGAATGTCCTGGCATGACAACTAATTCCTTCAGGAATGCGGTGTGTTTGGCTAATAACATGACGGTGGGTGCAGGCATCCGTTTCCAGTCACACTACCAAACTAGAGGAGGAAATACGCTAGTACCGTACAAACAAACCAGCAAAAAATCTTCGAAAGCATCACTCCATCTCGGCAAGGTTCCCGGCGAACGCAGTAAGTAGTTACCGCTTAGTTTTATCGAGGTCCCTATCAGTTCTGAGTCAGCGGAACGGTCCCTTCCCGGGTGGGTCCGGTGTGCTCATTTAGCGGCCGAGCGGGGGCCCGTCAACAATCGCGATCGGGAGATGTGCGCGAGAGGAATCGATCGAGAACGGCATAAGAATATGCCTTTTACGAGTATCAACTGCTCTGAGAACTTACGGGGAACATGTGTTCAACATTGCTCTTTTATTTTGAGCTGTAAAAATACTACAAATAACGGCGGTATAAGGTTTTAATTTTATGTATTTAATGGACACGAAATTACCGTTATCTCATTAGTTTGAGTTTCAGCGGCATCTACATTTGAAGCATTGTGATCAGATTTTGAAAATAATCTGAAAAAGTATTGGTCGTGACATTGGCCATCTCGGAGAAGATGGATTCTGTCGATTCGAATATAATCGAGAAATTCGTGGGCTGACATTGAATACTTTTTCAGATTATTTTCAAAATCTGATTACAATGCTTCAAATGTAGATGTCGCTGAACTCAAATAAAATTATGGTATAAGGTAACTCGTGTACATAAGGAATTGAACAAAATGGTGACAGAAAAGCAAGAGGTGATTCGTGATTTTAACAACCGTGAATCGAGTGACCCAGGATTATATATTATATATTATAAGGACTAGTGAGCTAGGTAGTTTACATTATTCCTTCTCTATTCCGAGATTATTAGAAATTAATCCAATAATTCCTCTAGGTCTGGTATAACTGTTCCAAGGATAACTCATGTCAGCATCGGTAGCCCAGTGGCGCGACGACTTGCCATTCGATAATCTTGGTTAAGCACCTCTGAGCGCGGTTGAGTTCTGGATGGGTGAACATTTTCAACCGTTGAGGCTGGCCGTGGCTCGGATACCACGTAAAACTGTAGATATCCTTCCTTACTTACTAAGTGGCAGGGTTACTCCCACCCGGGTTGGTACCATCGCATTGAATGAATGATAGCCGAAGCGGCAATTAAAATTGTCCTTGTTTTCCATTCAGTTCAATGTAGCTGAGCAATATAAGAAAGGTCCTGGCATGGCACGCGGTTCCCATGTGGTGTATTAGGCTAATATATGACGGTCGGTTTGGTATTAGCCATCCATGTCCAGTTACATAAAAAAATTAATCAGAAATATTTATTAGTAAGACAGGACAAGTACAGTAGAGTCTCACTAATATGGTACTATAAAATACCAGGGAGAGCCGGGTGATTAGAAGGTTCGGATTACTGGATTTTAAATGTTTTAAGGTAACGTTTTTACTCTACATCTTGGCCTAAGCTATTTTCATTTTCATACAATACGTTTTTAAAAGAGAATATTGCGCTAATAATCTGGATAAACGGAGGTAGCGCATGTACCGGTGGGAAGTGTCGGATTAGTGAGAATATTTATTTAGAATATCACAGAACGCTATTTAGTTCAACACACAATCTATGTTACGCGGCCCGAGTGTGTTAGTGTAAGTTCGTTAGTCGTTTTGGACTAACTCGTGGCCAAGCTGCCACTTGGCATGGATCGTTCCTCCCGTCCGTCCATACTAGCTGATCCATCACAATGAAACTGCCGCCCACAAAAGTTTGTAATCACATTTTACCGGGCTTCGCTCGGATGAATGTCTGAATCGACATTGACCCGAGCGGAGCATAATCTCACGCATTCATACGGTAACTCTCCCTCGTCCTTGCAAAAATACGGGTGAAATTGTTTTATATTTTTTTCTATTACCCTGGCCCACGTGTCACAATGTAACAGGCCACAAGAGTGGCTCGCAGCTCAGAGGCGCGTAGATTTGCCTTGAATGCCAGAGGTCATGAGTTAAAGTCCAAATAAAAAAAGTAAAAATATGGTCGAAATGGCAATTACAATTTGCCGTATTTTTTCCATCCGTTCAATGTAGCTGTGCTCATAAAGGTAAGGCCCTGGCTTGGCACCTAATTCCTTCGGGAATGAATTGTGTTGGGTAAATACCATTATGGTGGGTGTGGTATCCATGTCGAATTACATGAAAACAATGTTCAGCTACATTTTAACCATTAATTATAAAAATGTATTTACAAACCAAGCTTTCAAAAAATTCGAACAGCTAGCCTAACCAAACGAGGTACTTCGCAGCTGAGTATTTAGCCCAATGAGCGTATAGTTTTGTGAGAGCGTTCGTGTGCGAAGTGCCGGCCAGCAATAAGTCAGCGTCGTAGCCTGTTAGCTCGGCCACTGAGCATCGCAAAGTGCATCGGCACAAATTACATTTGTCTCCAGTCCGCGTCGCGTCGCGTCGCCTCGCTCGATAGAGGGATTCGCGTGCGACTGCCGCTGCGCCCTCGCACAGAGCAATTTGTGCCAAATTCTGAGCAATCTACTCGATTACTGGTAAAATTTGTTGCAAATACAACGAGTTGATTGCTAGAGAAAACCATCTTAAGCGTCGACGTAGACGGCGCCACGGTCTGTCGTCGCCATTTCTGCAATGACTACTTAAAAATATGCTACCTGTAATTGTATGGGGTGGAATTAATTAGAAGTTGCCAATTATAATTAGTAACGTTTTGAGCTATGCCGATAGTTAACTTTCGGTTACATTGCATATTTGTATGGTGTAACCGAAAGGTAACTTTGGGATTTTGGTAGCTGGAGGTGGTGAATCCGGGCGTTAGTCTAGTAAAATAAAATGTAAAACGTTTGCTTGCCAGTCCCTATGGAAACGTAAAAGGTACCTTCTCAATACCAACAAAGATGTTAAGGGCTTTTCCGGCAGGGCACTTTATTCCATCGGAAAAGCGATTTATTGGGCTATGTTGTATTCGCCGTGGTTGTATTAGCCATTCCTGTCCAGTTTCATTTATATAAAGAATCGGCGTTTTCATTCGAGTACAGTAATTCCAAACTTCATAAAAACATCACCCGCACAAATCTCTAAGCCGTGTTTGTAGTAGTTTTGTCGTTATCCCAGTACATTACCAGACATTACTCTGTATCAGTTCATGGTTTTTATCGGGCAGTTTCGAGGATTCTGTGCAAACACGCCTAACGAATGTACGGGCGACTCCTGGTGGTGATAATGCAATATCTCCAGGCCACTCAGACGGCGCCCCCCCCCCCGCCGTCTGCACCGCGTCCCCCGCTCGCACCCCTCTCCCGCCGCGCGCGGCCAGCAGAGAGCGTTCGTTGAATCAAAGAGAATCGGAAAGCACGAGGAGTGCTTGCGGAGAACTTTTCTATTTTGAAAACGTGACTCCTTAGTGGAATGCAATTGCAGAATTACCTTGCGACTTGCGACTTAGAACTGTTTTCGTGGGAATTGTTTTAAATGTGTTTTGGTTTCAAAACGTGCATGTTTTTGAACAAAACATGCATTTAATGTAAACCTCTGTGAATTCTTTGTCCATGTGTATATGACTATTTTATCATATGAAGGACGAGTTGTATGATGCCTTATTGCATGCATTTGCAATAAAAAAAACTTCCAATACGACCTTACGAGACCAAGTATCTGCTTCCAAGACGAATGTAGTTTGGGAGTGAAACATCAACTTAGGATCACTACTCCGAGTTGGGGAAAGACGGAACATATCCACCCAATGAGACAACTTTTTGAATCGCTATCGGCACATAGTTTTCATTAAAGAAAGCCAATGCAGTTGTAGATTTTGAAGTGGAATTTGTCCACAAAATGTGGACAAATTCCCTTTTTTCTTATAAATATGAAGTGATCAAGTAATTCTACGAATTTCCTTATTATTTCAAAGTAAAAAATGAAACGTTAATTCAGATCATGATTTTGAAGCTACACGGCGAATTCAGTACATTTTGTATGAAACTATTTTGGTCTCATCCGTCCGTTGACTCAGGCTGAGATATATAGTCGTAACGGAAACTAAGACTGACGAAAAGTAGTACTTTGTGACGTCAATTGAGATTTCGTCCATACAAAACGTGTCAAAGTGACGTCACAAAGTAAAACTTTGCGTTAGCATTAGTTTCGGTGACGACTATTTATCTCAGCCTAAGACTAACAAAAAGTAGTTCTTTGTGACGTCACTTTGACACATTTTGTAGGGCTGAAATCTCAAAGTAATGCAAAGTAACGTCACAAATTAGTACTTTTCGTTAGTCTTAGTTTTTACTGTTCCGTACCCAAAGGGTGAAAACGGATCCCTATTACTAAGCCTCCGCTGTCCATCCGTCAGTCCGTCTGTCACAGGGCTGTATCTCATGAACCGTAACAGCTAGGCAGCGGAAATTTTCACAGAGTGTGTATTTATTTTGCCCCTATAGGCAATAGGTAAAATGAAAAAAAAAAACATGTAAAAACATGTACGATGGAACGGAACCCTTCGTGTGCGAGTCTGACTCGCACTTGGCCAGTTTTTGTTTCGACTATTTGTCTCAGCCTAAGTGTATCTTTACATCCTAAGTCTATGGAAAGTGGCGTGGTGCGGAGGCCGTATCGAGCGCGGTGCCCGCTATCGATATAAGATTAATGCAGAATGCAGAACATCGTGAGCTCCGGCTCTCACAATTACACGCGCCATGTAGCAACCGCCCGCCCTCCTTCATCCTATCTCACATTCATTTCGAGCACGATATACTGCCGACATCGCGCAATATTATCCTCTGATCTTACTTGATTTAACTTGCCTCAGACATTTTCGTGTTCAGTCGTTGAGAGCTTTTCTCCTACGCGCGGTGTAACATTTTGGGATCGCACAAGATCACAACCTTCCTAAAATATACAACCTGGGAGTGTTCAAAACCTGAGATCTCTCGACCTTGATCCACAACGCTCATCTATAAGCTGGTCCAACACTGGATAATGTTGCATTGGAGTGAAATATGTTTTAGAATTATAATATTATATAAATCATTCTATACGTAAAAGATGTCCCATTACCGCCATTCTTGACACATTTCCTAGAAAATCATATTATATTTCGCAAGACGAGAAAATCAGTGAAGGAATAATGAAAACAAATCGTGTATAGGTTGCGAAAGCGACGTGTAGGGCGGGCGGCGGAAGGGAGGGATGGGGGGGAGCGAGGGCGGGCGGGTCCCCGCGGACATGTCAGCAGGTGCGAGCGATGTTCGATAATTTAATTTGGGCGTGGCGAGGGATGCGGCCAGTGGGCCTATCCTTGGGATTCCGTGCTCAGGAATCAGGAATATTTCGGTCTAGAGAACCGCTTTTATATCGGTTGCTCAGAGGTTTCTCGACTGAAAGATTCCTGATTCCTGAACACGGAACTCCAAGAATAGGGCTCCTGGTTGTGCGCCGGCCCGCGGCCCTCCGGCGCGTCTTGCTGGACGTCGGGGAGCTCGGCGCCGACACTATTTATTGATTTATTGTTAAGTGCTTCGCTCAACAAAAAGATCTCACAAAGAAACTTTTTATATACCAAAACAAACTTTGATAACAAATTGACAAGGGGATGTTTAGATTATCTGGACATGTAGGGAATTAGTGGGCAATAAACGTAAAAATACATTTATCCGTGAGTGCACAATAGATGGTATTAATTTTTAAAAATAAACCATATCCGTCCTTACTTTTGGCCTGAAGAATAAAGAAGATAGATCTATATAAATCGTTACCTATAATAATAACCAAAGATAGTACACTCCAGGCTTACAAAAGTGGAAATGAGTGAAAATGTTGCACCTCAAAGAATTTATAGTGACTATATTAATCAATTGCTGCGTAAAGGTCAGGGGGCCCATTCACGTAAGAGTGAGTTCGAGTTCAGGAGTGAGTTAACCTAAAAATAGCTGGGAAATATATTATTTTTTAAATAACGGAACCGTTATTTATACTTCCAACGTATTTACGGGACAGACCAGATTTTTACCTAACTGTAATGATGTTCAAGCAGTATGGAAACATTAACTATTAAAAAAGTGAGTTGATATTTAGTGACGAATTCGAACTCACTCTTACTCTGAATGGACCCCCAGATGTAATGCAGCTGTAATCGAAGAACAAGTATTTCACAATTTAAATCCGAATAATATTGAAGTATGTCGTGTTCGTACGGTATGCTCTATATGCGTTATAACTCTGCCTACCACTTTGGGAAATGTAAACAAATTGTATTTGCTTATCTACATATTTCAATACTGTGTACAAAAAAGAATGTTATATATGCGTAACTATAATAGTAACTGTGCCTGTGACGTTTTCACGTCCAAACGAATTTTGATGAAATTTGGTATAGAGATATTCTGAACCTTTGGAAAGGAACTCAAAGGTAGTGAAAAGGGGGATACAAGTTTGTATGGGGAACTCATATTCATTCATTCATTCACCTAATCATTTTGACGATGTGATAAATTGGTTTGTGCAACTGAAAATCACGGATGAAATTAATTTTGAATTTTGAATAAAATATTGGGTTCGGTCCGAAAGGACATTTACCCGAGCGGAGCCGGGTACCTCAGCTAGTTGGTAATAAATAAGACATCGTTCTGGGTTAGATGTACAAAAATAAGATTTTGTGTTTGTGTTTATTATTTAAATAATATTATTGATTCTAGAAAACGACGGGTAATCTTCCTAATGAGCAAAATCTACCGGATGTACAAGCGTATGGGAGAAGACAGCTAAGTTTTTGTATCTTTCGACTATCTGTCTTTAGTTTTGTAGATTAAAACATTTTAATGTCAACAATGTTTATTTTTATTTTTGCTCACAGAGACATTGCCCAAATATAATATTACTATTCAATAAAAAAGGCAAAGGCAGAAACATTAAATTTGACCACGAACATAAAACTCGCCGTGCGACCATCCGCTCTAGTTCGAAAGTAATAACCAACTCAAAGCGAAATCACTGAAACAAGTCGCTGATGGAAATGTGTTCGTGTGACTCATTGGACTGGAAAATAAAACGAGCCTCGTTTAGATATATACATACGTCACTACAATATTATGGAATTGTTCATTCGTTGGTGGATTTGAAAAAATGTTTTATCCAGATCTACGGTTTTATCCCAAAAATATTTTTCGATGTGGGCCCGAGAAGAGCTAGGTACCACAGCTAGTACAGTATAGAAAAAATACATTAGTCAGCCTCGGTAGCCCAGTGGCGCAACATGCTGGGTGAAGCAACTCTGAGCGCAGTTGGGATCTGGATGAGTGACCGTTTTTTACTGTAGCAGCTTGCCGTTGTTCGGATGCCAAATATAGGTCGGGTTGGTACCAACGCATTGAATGAACGATGGCCGAAGCGGCAATTAAAATTGTCCGTGTTTTCCATTCAGTTCAATGTAGCCGAGCAATATAAGGAAGGTCCTGGCATGGCACCTAGTTCCCATATGCTAATATTATGACGGTCGGTTTGTTATTCGATGTTCAGTTACTTAAAAAAAGATAGAGTAAGTAATATATAAAAATACGCATACGTAGGACGAATTATGAACGGAAATATAAACGTCTGCCATCTTAGAAATAAAGGTAACGTGATGCCGATTGTCGCCTACTTCGACCCAAGGTTATTGTAAGTTAACGGGTTCTAATAATGTAGGACCAACAAGATCTTAGCCTGAACAGTCATATTGATGGATTTCCCTTTTAAAGCTACCTATCTTATCCTTACAAGTGAAAAACCGTTTCTTTCTTGTTCTTATTAAATAAAAATACTACATTTTCTTCAAGACGTATTCACGGGTGATCGAGCTTTAGCTCTGAAGTTAGCCCAGAAGAGAGCCTAGATGTTCAATGATAAAACTGAAATACTTTATTGCTTACGACTGAAGGAAACGAGCGCAAGGTAAAAACGACTGCAGGTAGAAACTCCTCAACAAACTTGATTACACTAAAATAAACCGACAACCTGCGAGCTCCCGGAAAACTATTTGAACGTGGGGGCGCAACTATTCGGAGCAGTCTCCGTCGTTGAAGTAATTAGCAAACACGGGGCTGGGGGGAGGCTGCGGCGGAGGGCGGAGGGGAGGGGAGGCGGGAGCGGAGGGTGCTGGACGATTTGTTAGCTTCTAAAAACCAGCCTGATTAGCTAGGTGCAACCGCACGGCGGCGCCTCCACTCAACTACGCTGCGGGATTAATATGATCCCCCGATAGCTCGTAACCGATTTTTGCAATTGATATTTTTAAGAGGGCAGCATTTAGCTTTTGCGAAAACAACAAAAGGTGAAATTATTCCGTTCATTTAAAGAGATACCAACATACTCACACACACAAAATGTATTTATTATTATTACACGCCAACTCGACTCTTTATTATAACCACTTTATCCACTCTGTTAGGTGTTTTATTTGAATAAGTATATCGCAGCTATCATCATGTGAGAACTATCGCTTTCAAACAAGAACTGCCCGCAGTTGTATCTTTACAAATGTATATTGTTTTCTGAGCACCGTGGGCTCGCGTACGACTACGAGTCCCCGCTGAGAACAATCTCCTTCGTGATCTATCTAGAATGTTCTAGTGAAATTCTAATTTGAACAGACAAACTCTTTATGTACCAAGTGTCCAAAACTGAAGTGGCGCCACCTATTGACGATTGTGGCTACGAAGACTACTCCAGTAGCAGTGTTTACGAGCAGTGTTACCATTGCGTCATTGATGGTGCTTTCGTAACAATATATTCGGATTGGGTAGAGGCTACGTAGCTTGTTTAAAATTAAATAATTGCCGCTGTGAAATGAGAGTGACGTATCATGTTTTTGTGTATATATGTAAGTGTGAAAAATACAATATAAGCCGAAGTTTATTATTTTTAATAGCGACTTTCTAGCAGAAATGCTAATATTAAAAAACTAGTTGCTTCGAGCCATCCAGTGGATGCGCGAAGTTCATTGACACATGAACAAATATGGGATTCTTAACACGGTTCATCCATCAACTTAATATAAACGACAGCACAAATACATTTTTGATTTTTTTTGAAAAACAAGTTTTACTTAAGAAAACAAATATTTATTAGATCATTTAAGGTTCACACAGGTAAGTCGTGAGATGTTTGGCGTTTTGCCAGCGACTCATGAGATTTTATACTTTGCCGTAACTAGAAAACCTCACGACACTGAACATCGCTGCATAGCACAAATCTACATATAATTAATTGTTCTGTGTTGCGTATTGCACCCGCACAAACGGAGCATAAAAGGAGCAAGAAGTGCTGCCGGCGAGCCAGTAGCTAATCTTCTGGGACGCCGCACTGTGGCCCGACAAGCCCGCGACAACTTCAGAATAACAAACGCTGAACACTACCGCGGGGGCGGCGGCGCGGCGCGGAGGCGGCGCGGGACTGCAGGCTGTCGAGAAGTCTCCCCGCACCCGAAAAGTTACTTAATTTTACCACTTTTAACAATAAATTTTAAAAGTAATATAATTAATATGAATCCCCCCATTCTTACACACAACCTTCTGCCCAACACACACACACACCTTAATTACACACATCACTTCCTCTAACATGTTCTCTGTTCTTCTCCAAATAAATTAATACATAAATACATAACGTTGGTACTCTCCATATTTCTTATTAATTTCTTTAATTTTTCAAAGGGAAACAATGTTTATATCTCATTGTGCTTGTGATAATATCAGGTCAAAATAAATGGTAGAAATCAGGCAACCAACCATTTTATATGGTATCTAAAGCTTCTTTTAGAGTTTGACATACACATGATCATTTGTATAAGTTATTTAACAACCTGAGAACCTGAAAGCAAGCGTTTAAACACATTCATTTGCATACTAATTTCTTTGGATTACACAAGTAAAATTATGCATTCACATTGTAATGAAGCCCGTGTTATTCTCTCGCAAAATTTAAATAAAATAACATTCAAACATTCGCAGAAAGTAAATATAAAATAGGGAATCCAAGACGACTCCTTTTGTGTATGTACATTCTTAAAATGTCGATGATTAGATGATCACGTGCCTTTCATATTGACATTAATTAGATAAACTTTTTTTTTCACTGGTCTGCAGTGGAATCTAAAGTTTCGTGGAATTTTGAAAAATAAATCAACAAATCGCAGAAACAAAAGTTTTGAGCGTCGTTAATTTTTTTCTCTCCTCTACTTTAAAGACGAAATAGTGAAAAACGTATCGTGATCAAAAAAATAATAGTTTGTTATTCTATTTGTAACCAGTTTCCTCCTGTCCATACTTACTGTTTTGTTAAGTTCTGATGACGATCCATATTGTGATACGATGGTGCTGCTTTGATGAGGAAGCCGGAAATCCAGGATTAACGATATTCTGGTTCCAGGGTTCATTAATGAATAAATATTTACACTTATTTTGTGGTGAAATACTACGCACTTTAATCCTTTGGTAATCCTTCTAATAAGGCAAATTCAATGTGGATTGCTTTCAACTTCACATGTTCGATGGTGAAAGCTGCCTTAATTTATGTATGTAGTATTTATTGTTCATATTTCAATACCTATCGAATAAGTGCATTCAAACTGTGAACGTGTACATCTCAAACGTATAGCTGAAAATACATTTTATAAGCCTTTAATCAGTCGTTAAATACACCACTATATGAGGATAGCTTTATACACTCATCGTTTCCCATAGCTGTCACTCGAATGGCATGGACCTAGAATAGCGCGCTGTGCTTACGTTGTAAGCCTATGAATGTCACAGTCATCCTTTTTTTTTTCAGTGTTGCCATATTGCTGCCTTAATTTCGTAATAAATTTAATGCTACCATTAGATTTCCGCGGTTTCCAAATATTTTTCATCAAAGCATGAATAAATCTACGAAAATGTTTAGGAACATTTTTCAGGCAAAATTAAATTCTGATTAAAATAATGCTTAGGTTATCAGAACGCTAGTACCCAGTAGGTACCCTAGTTCTCTCCCAGAGGGGAACTTTTTTGTGTCGTAATCTCGGGTGCCTCACGCCGGTTGCGCGCCGCCGCGACTCGCGGGAACGCCGACGAAGGTATAGCACGATCTTCACAAATAATGTCACATGCGATTCGTTTCTGAGAGCGGCGCGTGCCTCGCATGCCGCGCGCCTCCGCCATATTGCATAATAGGATGAAATACATGCCGCCTGTGTTGCCTGCTCGGAGGGGAAGTAAATTAAGCGGCAGTTTGTCGCAGGGCCCGGATATCGGGGGCAGCCGGCCGGAGTCGATGGTTATGCTCGAACGTAGATGAATAATCATGAGATTGGTCACTGAGCTGTGGCTGCATGGAAGTTTGGTGGGTTTCTTGTTGCAAAGTGCTCTTATTACGAATGCGGGTTACTTAATGGATCGGAACCTGTGTAAAACTGTTTGTTGGTAAAATATGTCTTTTAAAAAACTTTAGAAACATATTCAATTTATGTTTCATAAAAAAAATATACCAATGGTTTTATATTATATTTATGTATGGAGGTAGTGAAGACATTTACTCATGAAACAATATCAGTGTAATGACCACAGCCTTTTAAGCCAGTTCATTAAAGAAACCTTATAGAAATGGCGGCTTGTACTTGTCCAACGGACGGTACGGTCAGCATAATATTGTTACAAAGTATACATTTTTGTTTTAAGATTTGTGTAATATTTCACGATAGATTAAACATAACTAAGTATCACATTCCTTGGAATAAGCGACGTACCTGTTTAGTAAGAAAAGGTTAATAAAACTGTGGGTCGTTTAAACGTATTTATTTATGTATTAAACTGAATTATTGCATGCGACTAGGTCCAGAAGATTCATCTGAACCAAGTAATTAACTTAAGGCTGTCGAGAAGTCACAGGAAATCTATGGTTTGAAAATTTTAAGAAATGCATTTTTTCTCCATTGGTCAAGGCACAATTTTGTACGGCGACAGCGATTAAACTAGCGAAATCGTCTTCCAGGACCTAACGTTTTCCAACCCCAAAAACTTAACAGATTTTAAATTTAAAAAAAAAATGACTTGAGGGAGCCCCTCTTTCTTGGTCTATGTGTTTTTCTTTTTTGGAAATATCTGTATTTTCAGAAAAAAATATTACATAAAGATAGACAACTTTTTATAATGCTTATTGGCAAATCAATATTTTCCAATCTAAGAGGTATACAGGGTAAACTTTCCCAGTGGGCCTTCAAGATCCAAAACTATAAGAAATAGCGAAAAACACTCAAAGGATCACTCCTCTCGCGGATTTTGACAAAAACTAACAATGCGTTATTCGATTTTTTTATTTATTTCCCTAGCCGCGAATCGTTGATTTTGAAAAAAATAACGCAACCTGTATTATTGCGCCAGTCAATAGTGTCGCTTACAAGGAACAAATCATGTGAAGTAATGTTATACAACAAACTAAACGAAAAGTTGATTTTTTAAAAAAAACTGATTAAAATGTTCCAGTATTCATACATTACCCGTACCCAAAAAATAAAAATACAGGACGTAGATTTTTACAAAATATTTTAGAATCCAAAATATTATAAACATAGTTAAGGCGCTAGGACTAGCCAACTACTCGCGCCATACAAATGCACTTTTTAACAAATGTAATAATATGTAGTGAAACGCTTCAGCAAATCCAAATAGAACTCCAGACTGATAATGGATTGTTAATATTTTTTGATTCCATCATTTATTTAAATAATAATAAAAATTAAAAAGTTGATTTTTCCCATTAGAAATCTGAAAGTAATTCGATTTCTAGATATAAGCAAAAACAGCATATATGCATAAAAAAAAATTCCATTTGCTTTTAGATTTCAACATTTAGTCAAAAAAGTTCGGAAATGGACACCGTTTCCGCAATATATTTTGTATATAAAAAGGAAATATACATTAACGAAAATAGGTTGATTCCTAGACAAGGAATCATATATTGTAAGAATTACACTTATAATCGCCAGACTTAGTTAGTTAACTTGGGGTGCCTCGTCTAACTTTGCGATTTGGCTAGTACCAGGGCCTTAAACATTAAAAGCATGTAAACAGATATCGCCCGTAGTTATATGATAGGATCACTGTGTGAGTATAGATAGCGATATAGTGGAAGCGAGATATCATGCGATTCGCAAGTACAAGCCGCCATTTCTATATAGTTTCTTTGTTGAACCTGGATATATGTACTCTTTTGACAAAATGTTGCAGTAAATTTTGATGAATTTGAGGTGCAATTTCTTCTTCGAGTTTCTCAGTTATCTACGGGTGGTTCAAATATCCAGCCAATTTTGGTCTCCAAAACGAGAGATGACACGACCTGAAAACTCGGTTTGTTACAAAGTCATTGTTTCGCATCCAATGTGACAGGTGTCGCAGTCGTGTTGAAACCTCGTGTACCTTACGGCTGCGATGTTTTCCGACGATCAATTGTAATGTCCGCTCAAATGTTGTGATAAAATTTTCAATATCAGATATTAAACAAACAGAAAATAATATGTCTGCATCAACAATTGACAGTCGAAAATGGCCCGGGTTTTGAAATTCAAGTTCTTTCAAGGACACTCTTTAGTTATAATATCGATAATGTCTTGAACAAACGTAGCTTAAACAAGGCGAATATTTTCTGTATCACCTGCGGGATAGAACCACATAATGTGACGAATTACCTATGTCAGTCATACCCCGGATCTCTGCCGCTTAACAACAAATAGGTAAGATTTAAAAAATATTAAAATTAAAGGGTACAAACGTGATTTTTTTGTAATAAATCTTTTACGATGGTACGGAACCCTTTGTGTGCGAGTCCGACTCGCACTTGGCCGGTTTTCTGTCCGCACGGGAGTAAGTAGTCCTGCACTATTTAATTCGTTTAGTAATTCTCGTTTACCAAAGAAATTAACCCCTCAAAGTGAAGTTATACTTGGGCCACCCTTGTAGTATTCTTACAAATGTATTTACCTTCTTTTCAGGAATCTGCGAGTTATAATCTCACCCGCACCCCACAATATTCACAAAGCGCCCCTCCGGCAAATGTAATCACACCGCGCAAGAAAAAGTATAATAGGGCTATAATAGAGACATCTCTTCGTGCGATATTTTACCTCACGTTCCGGCGATGTCTCAAGTAAAATATGTTATTTAAGATAAAACGGCAGGCTCCCTTCAGAGATAAGGAATCTCCGCGACCCACGTCTGCAGCTATCCAACTCGTTACGAGTCAGCCTCGGGCCGGGCGCCGTCGGCTAGGTGTGATACACAATCATCAATCTTACCCCAGATTCTACTATTAAAAGCCTCCTCTCCAGAGTTTCTTTCGTGGCTCGCTCTCGCCAAAAACAAATGTAAAAAGTTGCGTGATAAGTTCAATTTGAATTTGTAAAGCCCCTTTCGGCGTCTCGCGCCTGTTTATCTGGCGGGAACGAGCGCGAAAATACAAAAGTAGAAGATAGGGAATGAAGGGGAGGAAAAAGGCGTCGGAACAAACGGTAGGTGGCGCTATCAGAGGGACAAGTTAAATCGCGATTTATTACGGTGTGTAACGCGAAATCGAAACGCCAGGCTCGAGGCCGTGTCGTGTTACAATTATATCGTTATTAATCAAAGGAGAAAGGAAAACGGACAGCGGTTGTCAAGCCTCGTAGACAGATGGAATCCTCACTTTCGTAGAACTTTTTCGGACTTGGGAAAGTTTTTTTTTTTAGTTTTCCGCTTGGATTATCTTTAAGCTAGAATCCTACGTAATCGATAGTTTATTTATTTTAATATATGTACCTGATCCTGTTTTTTTTCTTGTTACAGGTTGGTAGAAACGAATGCAGCTGGATATAAGTTTGTGAGTTATAAAAGTAAAAAAAATAAATATTCATATAAACATACACGGAAGTTTATGAGCTGAAACTGTACAGTATGCTTATATATTGAATAAAATAAAATGTATAATAATGATGCGTAAATTGCCCAAAATATAACGATAAGTGCCAAGTAAGGCAAAAAAAATCTTGCCATCTGAGAGCTGACCAAGTACCTCTGCATATTAGATGAAAAAGAATTAATACGGTACCTCCATACTGACGACAATTTAAAGGCGGTCCAAATTTTTAAAAAACTCACACACCTATAATTTTACATGCATACCAAACTCTTCTACCTAAAGGGTAACAGAGCAGGACCAAGCCATACGGAAAAGTATCATAAGAAAAAGTGACAAATAGATTTATCTAATCGCGGAAAAATTGAATGAGACAAAATTTCTGTGAAACTGAATGATTTAAAGCATGAAAAAGAGAGAAGGTGACATTTGCGACGACTGGTCTTAGAAATAGTGCAGAAGTCAACCTAATCCATCATGACACATCAACGATACGCGCATGCTCTACCCTTCGACCAGAATGGCGCGTCAAAACTGAATGATAAAGCAGGCAGGGTTGCCAAAACTGCACACAAAAATAAATGTATTGTAAGTACAATAAAAGATGAAGGTTCCCATTCAGTCAAAATGTTTAGAGCCAGTATTATCATTATTGTTAAGTTAAAAAGGCATTGAAAAATCTTTTTAAATATTATTACATGTTGCAAATGTTTTTTTTGTAGACACACATTTTTTTCTATGAATTTAATGGTCCGAGCTATCAACGATTTTGCCAGATATATTCGGGCACGTTTGGTTCTTCAAACCATGTCTAAATTAATAATTTTCTAATTGTTTTCTTTGACAATATTTAGGATAAATGAAGACTCCAAGTCGAATATACATAATTCCTTTTATTTTTTTTTAACTAGAGATTTGGTGCACTCCACCTTAAATTTACGAAATATATTTTCTGTATTTTTATTTCAACCTAACTTAATTTGAACACTATCACACATGGCCTTTAAAACGTAATTTCATATAATGATATTGATACTAACAAAATGGATTGATACGCGGAACACTGATTTTGCAAAATTGAGAATTCGTCTTCCCTTCGCCGTTACATGAAAACCAGGTGAAGGACTAATTATACTCCGTTCCCTGGAAAGCCAGTCATTCGCTTGGCACTGATGTCTTTATAGGAAAATCCATAAATGTCTCCGATTTCGTTCTTGTGGAAATCTGAAATAATAAACATATTTTGAAATTCTTATCATTTCCACGTGTCACCTAATATCTGATTAACTTAACCCAAAATAAAAATATAAACATATTTACAAACAGTTGACTATTGCTTTGTGACAGCCCTAGTTGTTTTAAAATCAAGTTAACGTAGAATAAATACTTAAATGAAAATCGAAATTAAAATTATTAAAACTAACCTTTTATCTATCTTGTGCCAACCCTATTTGCCCCTTTGCTGTACATGAAGCTTTGAGGTCAGCTGAAACAAAAATATACTGAATATGCTTGCACTTATACGTGGAATGTGATTCCATTGCTCTTGTTGTCCTTAATGGTGTTATTTCCACATTTTTCAACAACACAAGAGGCATTTTGTTGATACTTTGAAATCTTGCCCAACTGAATTAATGCCTGACGTCTGACACCGACTGAGAGCATATGAGCTGATCGAGCGTATTTTTGACGGACCGTCAAATTTGTTTAGTCCCCTATCCATTCCTTTTTCATCTAATCTCTGCATGCTACGTTAAAGTTATACGAAGATAATGGCATGATGGTTTTTCTCAAACAGTTCCAAAAAAGTTCGCGACAGCACATATTTACCTTTTATGGGTAGCCATTATATCAAAATTAGTAAACCAAAAATACATTTAAATTTAATAATGAATTTACAATGTTGCCTGCCCGCAAGAAAGAATGTTTTTGAGAATGATATGCACATAAACATATGAAGAGTAAACAAGCCGAGATACTGCCTACGTAGGCTCGGCTGATTAATATGAACGCATCCCCGCCCACTCGGCGCCGCGGCGGGCGGCGGCGGCGGCGCGTTGGCAAGTTGTGTTATATTCGTGTGGTTAGTCCAACAATAACCTCGCATTAATGAAATGTCAACATCTGCGGGCGGCCCGCCGAGACCGCAGCAGCCTTCCGCCCTCCCGCACCACCCGCTACACGCGCGTTCCGCAACACGCATTCTGGGCGGATTCACACATGTCTTTTGGACATACAGTCCCGCTCGAACCACGTAAAACTGGACAGTTGACGATGTGTTTTTTTATGTAACTGGGCCCCTACTACGAACCCTATCGAGTAGGCGCTAGCGAAGAGGCGGTATCGCCTGTCAAAAATATTGTATGCGTTTCGATCGACAGCGCTTTCGATACCATCTGTCAAACGCATACAATATGTTTGACAGGCGATATCGCCTCCTCGCTAGCGCCTACTTGACAGGGTTCGTAGTAGAGGCCCTGGACATGGATGGCTAATACCGAACTGACCGTATTAGCCTAACACACCACATTGGAACTAGGTGTCATGCCAGGACCTTCCTTATGTTGCTCGGCTCAATTGAACTGGATGGGAAACACGGACAATTTTCATTGCCGCTTCGACCATCATTCATTCAATGCGACGGTACCAACCCGGGCGGGATTAACCCTACCACCTAGTAAGTAAGAAAGGGGACCTACAGTTTTACGTAGAATCCGAACCACGGCCAGCCTCAACTGTTGAAAATGGTCACCCATCCAGAACCTAACCGTACTCAGAGGTGCTGCCCTAGTTTATAGATTCGCAAGGCGTCGCACACTGAACTACCGAGGCTGACAATTTCAATGAGGTTGTACAATTTTGCTGTATACTAGCTAACTGAGATTCCCGGCTCCGCTGCGGTCAATTTAATTTTGGTTACTAACCCGAGGGGAGCCCGGTAAAATGTGACCAGGAACCTTTGCGGGCGTATTATTCAATCGGTCAGTTATGAATGAATCAAGGGTGGAGTGCACCGCCTATCTTCCTCCACTTCAGCCCGGCTTGCGTTCCGGTGACTGGTGAACCTGGCTACCACCGTGCTGTCATCTGCGTTAAAGTTACATTTATATTATAAATGTTTATGTTGCAACATTAGAAATCAAGCTTAAAATATTAATTAATTAATCATTTCATACTTTCTCCTAAAATAAATGTACTAGATGTCATTATTTCACGTTTGTAAATATTCAATTTAAGACGCGTTTGAGAAAGTGAGAATACTAGTCGTTGATTAAATATATTTTATTCTAATTATTTTTAAGAAACAAGCAAATAAGAGGCATTAAACATATAGGAAGCTATTTTTGGGTAAGATAAAAAAAAACTATTTTGAATCCGTGAGACAAACTCGGCTAAAACCATACTTTTACATTGAAAGAAAAATATTTAAGTCCTGTGTAATGCGAGATGTCAGAGTATATTTAAGTTAACAATGTATCTATATTATGTATCGCCGCCAATATCAACGACCAAACATATGACCTGCAGGCAACACTCGATTCTGCACTGACCGACCTGATATTCACAATCATTTCAATATGTCTATTCTCGACGGAGAGCATTTGTGGTGCAAAGAGATAGCTGTTTGTTAAATACATGGTCCATTTTATGGAAGAATCTATCATTCTTAGTTTCTTTCCATCGGGTTTATAGAGTCCTGTAAGGGGCTCTTATGTGATAACTTATGTGGAATTGGCACATGAGAGCCCCTCTAGTTATGAATATGCAACTCCTATTTATCTCATCTACTATTCCGTAAATGAACAATAACATTTTTGGAAGCCATATCTTTTCTGTAACAGGACATGGATTGATCTAGAAATAATGTGGGTTAAATTTGGTTAATTTAGCAAAGGCGTAAAATTTTACTTCTCTACTGTTCTGACTTTCGGCTATTACTTTAAAGATAGCGGGGCCCAGGGTCCCTCCGCAGCCAATATGTCAGGACGCTTTAACGACTTAGTTCGCACCTCGACAAAGCGACTAATTACAGCACGAGTAAACACATTACCTGAACCCACACAACGCCAGGACGTGCTCATGCCGCCGTTACACTATCTCGCGCTGCCAGCGGACGCTAAACTCAGACAATAAATATTCTGCTGGAATACGAAAACGAAAAGTTATCCTAATTTGAAAGCATTAGAGCCGAAATTTAAGTAACAAGTTACGGAAACTTGCATCTTTTGGTTAGGCTGTTCCTGCTTGTGGCCACAGCGCCCTTTTGTTTTTGTGATCGAAAAAGGAGTTTTAAAAGTGTTTTGTGAAGAGTGGAATTTTCTTTGTTACAGAGAGGGGTGAGGAATTTCAGAGGGAAACCGGTTATTATGATGAGAGTGCCCAATAAATAGTTAGGAATGTCCGCGAGGGCGACTTGGGGTTCCAGAGTTAGGATTAAAGAATCAATGTTACCTTCCACTTTACATTATTCTTATCAAAGGTTATTATATATATGTGTCACCCTTTACCAAAGAGCATGTATGAATAAATGCTGAAGCATGCTATGATCGTAACAATACTGTTTGTATGCCAAGCCAAGGTTAGCGCCCTTATATTCCTTGCAAGGGGTGGTTCCTTAAGGTATGCACCGCAATAATAAGTATTTATGCATAAATTAATCAAATTAAAGTATTTGAAAAAAAATATTGAAGCACTTTCCAGTTTTTTATATAATTTGGCCTCAATTAGGTTCATAACTATATTTGAATCCATCACCACATTAAACGTTTAGTAATAATGTGTTCTATTAAAGTCTGTGATTGTAAGTTAAATTAACGTTTTGAAGAATTTTAATATATTTAAAATTGTATTTAGGTAACGAAAAAAAATATTACTCTTTATTTTTGATGATGTTAAAAAACATTTTAAAATAAAGAAACTATTCAACAATAAAACCAGATATTTGGGCGGGCGGATAAGCCGTGCTCGCATCTATCAGTGCTAACAGCGACCCGAAGAGCCTGCAGGCTGCAGCGTGAGCGAGCGCTGATGCTCCCAATAACGAGACTAGTCGAGTATCCACCGAACTAAGGCAAAAGTATACTAATGGGCCCGATGTGCTGACGAACTCGAGGTTTTGATATCTATGTTTCTCGCCAAACCAGTTACGTTTAACGGTGTTTTTTGGTTACGGTTATTGACTGAGCGAGCGTGAAAGGCGAACGAACCACTGTTTCAGTTTGAGCAAAAATGCTTTCGTGTGTCTGTCCGATTGTTTTCCTCTACAGGTCGCATTTCTCTACAGATTTCCGAGATTTTTTGTGAGCAGTTTCAATAATTAAATAGTACTTTATTACGTCCTAAACGAAAGCATTTTTGTCTAAGTTAAAAGGGACCCTTTTAACTTCGACGAGATTCGTTCGAACAATAAACCTCAAAAAATTCACTCGTGAGCTCATAGATAGACAAATACAGTGATATGTTCGATATTTTTTAGTATTATGTTGATAATTCATCAGATTAGAATTTCTTGGATCCCTGAAACACTTCAATATCTGATTATCATTACGGTTAATTTAAATAATGTTTTTCTTTGTGTTAACTACTAACAATTATTAAGTGTATGTATGAAAAAGTAATCTTCTGTTACAATACTTACGACCACATATTGTCATTGACAAACAATGTCATTATTTGTTCTGTGTGTATAACTTCACTTTATATGTAACTTTATCTGTGTTTTTATGTTTTTTTTTTCTATGTATTAACTTACTCTCATGTGTTTTTTAATTACTTACCGTAGTAATGTCATCTAAACTATATAATCTGTTACCTGTGTTTTAGTGAGAAATATTTAGGATATAGGATATTGTTAAATTTGTTACATTTCTTTTTTACTATGTCATTTGGTCTATTTCTGTTTTTTCTCCATAAATAAATAAAAATAAATATTCTTTTGTAATAAATTTTGTTGTAGATTTACTTTTATATAGTGAGGTAACCTTTATTTGTGATTTATTTATTTTTATAATCATAAGTATAAATACTTAAATGTATTCCGAACCGGAGAACTGTTCAGTTCAGTGATAAAGTAACCAGTAACGAAATAATTCCTCTTTAAATAACGTCCGAATAAAGCATCCAGTAGAGTTTCGTGGTGCCGCGTTAGTCGAGTGCGACGAAGTGGAGGCTACTCTGAGGCGAAGGCTACTCAGACCACCCCGCGCCCCGCATTCCGCACCCCGCACCCCTTCACGCCATCACCGCCCCTCTAGCCGTGGCTACTTGAGAAACATTGTTTTATTTTATCACTTCAATTCGGAGTGATCTTTTAGATTATTGAAGCGCCAAATCCAGTAAGAATTTCGTTCGATAGTTGCAAGATTGTCAGCCTCAATAGCCCAGTGGCGCGACACTTCGGCGATCGCTCTCCGAAGTTAAGCAACGCTGGGTCCGGTCTGATCTTGGATGGGTGACCATTCGACCGTTGAGAGAGACTGGCCGTGGTTCGGATTCCACGTTAAACTGTAGGTCCCCTTCCTTACTTATTAGGTGGCAGGGTTAATCCCGCCCGGGTTAGTACCATCGCATTGAATGAACGATGGTCGAAGCGGCAATGAAAATTGTCCGTGTTTTCCATCCAGTTAAATGTAGCCGTGCAATATAAGGAAGGTCCTGGCATTGCACCTAGTTCCCATGAGGTGTGTTGGGCTAATACCATGACAGAAGGTGTGGTATTAGCCATCCATTTCCTGTCACATAAAAAAAAAGATACTTGGATTATTCTTCAATCGAATTATCTAATATTGAGGAAGAGTTGAGAAATTCGATTGACAAAGAATCAGTGGGTCACCCCTTATTTACTATCAAAAAAGGTGTTTTGTCCAGGTTTTTTACACCCGTTCGCTAAAAATGTATAAATACACAGATCACCATGCTTTCTTTAAGGAAAATTAGAGAAATAATATATATATTACCAAAAAACCTTTAACAATCCATGAGCGCGAATCCAATGTATTAATAACGATTTCGGAAGTTGTCTCATCGGGCAAATGTGTTCCATCTCCCTCTAACTCGCGGTAGTGGTACTTGAGTTGACGTCTCGATCCAACGCTTTGTTCGTCTTGTAAGAACAGTGCGCTATGCTAGGTCTATGACTGAAACATGCTGACTGTATGGAAAATATGAAACAATTTCATTACCGCTTCAACTATCTATTCGCTCAATGCGATGGTACCGACCTGAGTACTTACCACCTAGAGAAGGACGTACAGATTTACGTGGAATCCGAAACACTAATGATAAGTACCTTAGTAGGCACTTACGACTAAACGGAAATAAATCCAGTGGGACCATGTATTATTTTGATGTGGCGGACAACACTTACTTTATATCTACCTATTTAAATTAATTACTAACTCATAGAAAAATATATGAAAATATTTTATTCAAAAAGGTAATATTTTTTAAAAATATTTTTCCTACTAAATTATTCGCTTAGTTTGTTTCACTCACTTATGGACGTTGTTCTGCGGATTTTGCATCCGAAATACTCACCCCAGAGAATGAGAGCACTCCCTTGTAGTTAGTTGACATTAGGCTTTTGAGAACGAACCGTTTCCAAACTCATTTCTCCGCCACACTGCAAGGATATTACCTGCGTGCCGGCGGGTGTCTTTTTTTAAACATACCACCTGATATGTTTCTTCAAAAGTTATTTTAATAAGCTTGATATCTCAGCGATAGTCCGCAAATCCGCTGGTATGGTGCCTCGCGGAGCGTTGTTTCCTGAGTACCTTTGGTCTCTCAGCACAGCTACCCTTATGGGTTTTTTATAATAATAATAATATGATCAACTGTCACATGTGACGGATGTCCAAATTATTCGCAAAATGAAAATTAATGTGTTGTTTGGTAATTTTAATTATTGCTGAAGTAATAATATAACATTATTATTGAAATCGCATATACCGATCATGAAACTATTATAATGATGCAGTAATTCAATATTACTTATCAGAACTCTCGACTACTCGGCTTGTTTTTTATTTGTAGTTTTTACTTAAAGTTATTTTCAGACAGTCGTGTTTTTAAATTTATTTTTGAGGTGTCCATGCAGCGGCAGTGGGTACTTTGCACCATGTTGGGAATGGATCGTGCAGCATACTCCAGATTCAATCCCCGGAACGACCCCTCTCGGCGACACTACGCCGCCGGCGCGCTGGGGCGATGCGGTCTGAACATTCGCACTTCATTTCAAGTTACTCAGAAAACGTGTACCCATATCAGAGCATTTTGCTCTTCAATATGTTGGCTAATATGGAATCCAACATCACGAAAATTCAGTTTAATAATTTTTTTTTTAACATATACTCAGTACATCTCAGGGCAACGTTCATAAGTTAATAGAACATACTAAGCGAACCTAAACTATGTTATACTCTTCGTAGACATTTCTGATTTAGATGAGGAACCAACAATGTATATGCTTCAGAAAATAAATAGTTACATCTAAAATATTTCTTTCGTTTTAAAAATCTCTCATTACCTATACACACACACTATATTGGCGTTAGAGATTAGCTCATTTATTTTGCTGTCTCAATAAACATGTTTTCTAAAAAAATATACCTTTTATGTAACCGGATATGCCACTTATCTGCAAATGTCCATTAATGCATTCTGTGCACTTTATCTGGGCCTAATCTATCCTGATATCATTTCAGGGTCGATATAATTATAATTTGTTTGCAATTAAAATTAAAATAAAACATTTTTTACAGAATAAAGGAGGAAGTCGGCTGGGGTAGTTTATCGAGGGTAGTGGATATTATCTGCCACTTTTGATGTCGTTACGCGTCCTCCGAACCGCCCGTCTCGTCCTCACCAAATAAAAGGTCCGACACGCAATAAAAAATGTCCGATTCAAACAGCAATCGCCTCCCGACACATCCAGCCGCTCCGTGCTGCGCCACCGCCCGCTACCGCCCCGCCGCCGCACCGCAGCCGCTCCCCGCACGCTGCGGAAGTCGCGACGCCTTTGAACATTCAATTTATTCTTCGGAACAAGTTTTTTTTGTAGTCGTGCGTGGGGGGATCGCGCACCGGAACCGACTTCAAAAACAGATGCCGCGAGCTTCCGTTTTCCAAAACTAATCGAAAAGTTCAGCCAGGTCGTTTCGCATGTTTTGTAGACGCATAATTGGAAATGTTCGGTTATGTAAAATGTTCGCCGAGTCATATCACCGGCAGACGCGAATCGGCAAAACGGCGAGAGCGAGTGACGGGTCGTCGAGTGCGATGGCTCACATTCGAGAGCCGGCGGCGGACGGGCGTTAAACAAAGCGAGGCCGCCTTCCGTTTGGGTCCGCTCGCACCGTTTTTCCGCCGCTTAAACGACATAAAATCGCAACGGACGGCGCGCGCCCGCCCAACTTGCCGCCCGCCCAAATTGCCGCCTGCCCCCGCGCGCCGTGCCACCGCCCGCGACCCACCGCGATGCATTAGGGTCCGTGAAAAGCGGCATGAATAATAAAAAGTGTTGATTTCACTGGCCGCTTCTCACATGTCGTCGGTTATGAATATTTATAGCGGCGACGCACGAGTCGTTAGATAATGAAATCTGCAGCTGAAGGGGAAATCGGATTAGGCTCGTCCGCAGTAGGAAATCTCCAATTCGGCACCTATCGCCCGATTGGAATGATATCTAGCGTAGATCGAGTGCATGTGGAGAGGCGGAGTTGGATCGATATGGTGCGTTATTGTTTGGGCATTTTAAAGCAATTCCAGGGTTATTTCGTTATTTGCAGAAACAAATATTATTAGCTGCTGGATAAAATACTTCAAAACATGATTATATATCCTTTGTTGTATGCTATTGGAGACATTTTATGCTTTTTGATCTATGTTTAGTGCTAAAAGTGAGCTATTTCTTATTTATAGATCGCTTCTGAGCGCGTTATTCCGATAATGAACTTCTTTAAACATATTTTGTTAATTTAATTACATAGAAATGGATTTATTAATATCATCATCAATTGATTTGAGGTTATACAACGATATTGTAAGCAGTCTGGACATTGGTCTGAAGCAAGATTCGAACCTGCGACCTTTGGATTACTTAGATGTAAGGTAATATATTCTATTAAATATATACAAAGTTTAAAATGTATCAACCATGACATGCACCCGGGTTCCAATAATGTGAACATGTTATTCTGAAAATACGCATTTTCTGTTCCACTAAGACGCATAACCAAGGCCTGCTGTTCTAACTTTTAACATTAATAGTTACCGCTGTGACAGTTGGAATGTGCCCGTGGGCGCCCCCGGGCTCATGAAAAATACAATAAGTTGTAAGGCGGCAACTTCTGCGTTACTCTCACACAATTTAGCGATTGAGCACTGTCTGCTACATGTTTACATTGAGATCCTGTTTCATTTCCTTTTAATTATATCTATCAATTGAATAATTTAAATATAGGTGTGGTATTTTTCTCTGTATAATCTTTAGTATCGGAATACAGTTAAGGGCTTTCTAGTCACAAGCGCTCTATGCAATCTATATTCCACTTGAAGCCTCAAGTTCATCTATTTACAAATTTACAGCTCTGAATATTGAGAAAGTCCTGTAAACTGTGCTCCAGCTACAAACGTAGTTTGTAAATCATTTGAAAATAATAATGTCGATTTACTTGATGTTTGTATCTAATATCATTACATCAATATCTGTATTTGCACGTTTTGTTAATGATAAACAACAGAAAAAACAAACCTAACAGTTTTATTTACTTCGAAAACACATAATCGAGCAGACTTATTTATCAAACTGTTTATTCGATACCAAATATAAAATCAATTGGATTTTTTTTTCAAATAATGTTTGTATGAGGAGCATTTTACGTGCCCACTTAAGGTGAAATAATGACTTATAGGGCGGGTATACGTATATATTTTATAAATAGTAGGAACGTAATGATAACACCAATCAATCATAAAAAAAATACAGTGAACCGGCAAAAAACCAGACTTGGTTGCCGTTTTAAGAAAGCTTTACTCAACTAAATGACTCTCAAACCCGCTCTTAGAATAATTGGTTATTTACCGCCATTTCCTGAAACAACTCCGTCCGCCTAAACACTTTACGAGCCATAAAAAAGTAACAAGCTTCTCGCCACTATCCGACATGTGTCCCGCAAACTTGAGCGACATATTGCCCAACAAAATTAATAAAACAGAAACTAAAAGAGTACAAGTCTGGCGGGTGGCGGAGCGGGTGAGGCTGCGGGGAGGGGGAGAAGATCGGCGATAGAACGCAGCTGCCGTACGGCACGGCCTTCCTATAAAAATTACCATACTTAATCATAAGCCGCATCGGGACATGTAACCGAATTACTCGACTACAGCCGGCTACACCGCAGCGGGCTCGAAAGGGGTTGCGAGTAGTTAGGGGGAACTTATACGTGTAGAGCACTGTACTAAATTAACGTGTAAAGACATTGAAATTATTTCTATAAAAGTAGATGTTTGTGTAGAATTTAATAAATATATCATTTACAATAGAATCACAGAACCCAATACAATTCTAATCAAAGATAACAAAACCAGTGGTACACTTTTAATTTTTATCATTTTTTTTTAATGTGACTGGACATGGATGGCTAATACCACACCTTCTGTCATGGTATTAGCCCAACACACCACATGGGAAGTAGGTGCCATGCCAGGACCTTCCTTATATTGCACGGCTACGTTGAACTGGATGGAAAACACGGACAATTTTCATTGCCGCTTCGACCATCGTTCATCCTATGCGATGGTACCAACCCGGGCGGGATGAACCCTACCACCTAGTAAGTAAGGAAGGGGACCTACAGTTTAACGTGGAATCCGAACCACGGCCAGCCTCTCTTAACGGTCGAGTGGTCACCCATCCAAGACCAGACCGGACCCAGCGTTGCTTAACTTCGGAGAGCGATCGCCGAAGTGTCGCGCCACTGGGCCACTGAGGCTGACTCATGATCATTTAATATTGATCCTTTCATATAAAACTTAATAAGTCGAACACCTACTTCAACTTGACAGTTGTTTCAAATGTAGAATTGCTAAAAATATCTTTAATGAGATGAATAGCTCAGAGTTCACAAAATAATTCATGCACAACACCAGTTTCGGAGGCGTATAACAAACTGCGGTGCTGCACCGTCATGCATTTTCATAAATGCATACGGAACCGGCGGGGGGCGGCCACAGTTTAAATTTCGAAGTATGTACTTCCACTACGAGCGGAATGAGTTACACGGAAAATATAGATATTTTTTTATGGGCAAGTATATTTGCAGAATGTAAAACATTGCATTTAAATAAGTCACAAATGTTGGAGGATTTGAAGATTTTTTCTCAATTCAAAATGCATTTAAATAAATTTAACAGGTTACCAATTTGATAATTTTATGTATTTAATGGATACGACATTACCGTTATCTCATTAATTAAAGTTTCAGCGACATCTACATTTGAAGTATTGTAATCAGATTTTGAAAATAATCTGAAAAAGTATTAGTCGTGACATTCGTCGGAAGCAGGACATGAACCTGCGACCAATACTTTTTTCAGATTATTTTCAAAATCTGATTACAAGGCTTCAAATGTAGATGTCGCTGAAACTCAAATTAAAAGGATACCAATTATTTTCTAACAATAAATAAGTGCATCAAATTACAATAAGTTGAAGTAATAAAATTAAATTGTTTTAATGTTATAAAAATAGAATTGACTGCTTAGAAATTATTCTGAATGGTAATTCTTCTATGCGTTTTTAAAATTATGCCAGATTAAAATATGGATTATCATCGCTGAGGAATCAAACGACTTTTTTATTGCGAAATATTTTAATTTAATATTTTTTTAATCTAGCTGTTACCAAAATGCTACAGTTCTTCAGGTTCAATTTAACATAGCTGTTACACATGGTATGTTTAACTATCACACCCATTTTTGTTTCGATGTAACGGGAACGGGACGATTTGTCCCGTCCGATGTTTGTATATGCTTAGTAATAGGGTTCCGCTGGCACCCTTTTAGCACGGAACCCTAAAAATTAGGGACTATTGGATAATCTATCCATTATTTTTCCCGAATTTTATGAAAGAAAAATCCAATAAAAAGAGTTTTTGTTTTCGTTTGCATTCGACACACTACATTTTATTATATTTCAAAATCATTTCGGACGGGGGAATGACTACGAATTCAATCTCTGCGTTGAATGGCATACAGATACTGTTACGATTCTGTCGAAGTAATTCTACGTGTGAGGCTGGTATCGTCTATGGCTTTCACACTATGTCGCAGCCTGCGCCCGCCCCCACCCCCTCCACCCCCGCCGGCCCCCGAACCGGCACGTGTCCGGTTGCACGACGTGTTGCCTCTATAATGAAAATTACACGCCAACATTCTCTAGGAATACACGGTGAATTCGAACGACACCTAGACCCAAAAACAAACAATACCGAGTATCTAGTTCAAAGCGTTTTCTTAACCAGTAAAATTACAAACGTTCCTACAAATATATAAAAAAAAGGACATTACATTTGTTACTTCTGTAGCTTTCTAGCTTTTATTAATTTGTTATTTCAATCCTAGATATATTATTACATATTCGTTAAAAAAAGCAATTTACTGTTGTATTGTAATTATAATGCTGTAAATACATAGGTTGTCAGTCCTCTGAATGTGGAAATAAGTAATTGAATACATAAGTTTCATCTAATCTAATAAATAATATAAAGGGGAAAGTTTGTAATAATGGATGGATGGATGGATGGATGGATGGATGGATGTTTGTTACTCTTTCACGTAAAAACTACTGAATGGATTCTAATGAAACTTTACAATAATATAGCTTATACATCAGAATAACACATAGGCTACAATTTATGTGCCCATGGGCTTTAGAACTTTCACGGGGCTGCGAAAACGATGCCGGTAGCGCTACTTCACACTAGGGGGAGAGGAGCCGGGGGCGGTGGCGGGGAGCGGCGGCGGGGGGAGGGGGGGGCGTGAGGGCAGACGTCGTGACTGTTTGGTGTCCGTTTGGCGAATTTTCAAGGCACTAGCGATTTGTAAAACTTAGTACGTGTACATTTAACTACGCGGGAATTAGGATTGGCTAAATAGAATTCAGTTCCGCTTACGCTAAGATGGGGCTGTCATACAAACTGCAATGCTATGCACGGCTCGGCTTTGCGGCGGCAGCGCTTACTTTTACTGAAGTACGGCTTGGTATTTCCTGCAACTTTAGGACTACTTGGCATCACGCTAAATCGCCGGAGGAGCGACCAACAGAATAAAATTCTTGAGAACCAATTACTCGATTTAGATGTGCATTGTATCTACGTCTAGCCTGATTCTACTAAAAACTTATAGATTACATAATATAACGCTTCATTACCAGAAGGGTAAGTAGTGAGTCTTATAACATGCGAACCACTTACCTGATTTATATGCGTATTTTATCAATGTATAGCATCTCTGGGAGCAGTCAGGTTCGAGATGGGTTACTGTTTTCGATGTTGAGGCTGGCTGTGGGTTGGAGTCCACGCAAAACTTACCTACGTTACACGTTACTTACTAGGTAAGCAATGTAGCAGTGAAAGTGCAGAAAGGTTCTCGCGGCAAATGTTTTTTTTTTAAATAGCCACCAAACGTCAACGAAGCTCTAAATGGGAATTATTGGATGTTTCTCATTAAATCATGCTATTTCGGCTCGAACGATCTTGATTAAATTTGGTACATGGATACATTGTCCTGGACCAGTTTGACCCTATTTTGGACCAGTCATGTGGGCTACTTTTTATCCATGAGATAATTTAGCCGACACTAACCCGAGCGGAGCCGGGTACCGCAACTAGTATTTAATAAATGCTCTCTTATTATATTCAGTAATTTTCGTTTTAGAAAAATTGAAAACTTTTCAGCTAATTTTAAAAATAGATCTCACAATTAATAAAAGTTTCAATATAGTTTGTGAAGACTTCGAGATGACTTGCGACAAACCATCGAACTATCAACGAACTATCTTTCACGCAATTAGAAAGCTTATAATTTTCCTAAACATCGACACGAATAACTAGTTATATCAGTATAAATAACATACATAAAAATGTCCAAGGAAACCTTTAAATTCAAATATTATTTTTATTTTATTACATAACTGGATTGTCAACATTTCGGAAGTTTTTCGTACGAAATTTGTTAGAAAGATTAAAAAAAATATCTAAAAATCCTGCTACCCCTAACACATCGGGCACATTGAATATCACATTATTATAATTTTTAAAATATTTCCACTAAACTGTTGAAGGCTGGAAGGATCTGGAAGGAGGGCTCAACGCTGAACTAATTAAAATGCCAGCAGAATACGCGGACAGATTGTAGATTGAATCTCTGCAGAGCCTGAATAGGCGAGTAGTCTGGGGAGTCGTTACTAGATGTCGCCAGCCGAGCGGTTGTACGCGCTCGACTAATTGATATAATCTTTAACAAACTATGTAGCGACCAATGGAGGTGCTAATTGTCGTAGTCCCCAGGCGGTTCTACCGAATGGTCTACTGACTCTCTGTTGCGCAGTTTTTTCGGGAAGTTACTTGCAGCCGAAATAATGCAGCATTTGGTAAAATATCTCTACGCCCATTGTGATAATAAGGGCCTTTTTCACGTACTGCTGATTAGCTTAATTGTCACATATTAGCAGCTTAAAATCAATACCAGTACACTATAAGCAGCACTTTAGTAATAAAGTTCATTTTAGTGTCGATTAAAATAAATCAGCATTGGGTGAAAACCAGGCTAAGTTTATAATAATATAGTCAGTCAACTTTTTTTTAAACCTTTAATATCGAAACTGTTTATAGTGAGGTTTCCAGAAGATATAAGAAACAGTCGAATACAATTGTAAAAATATAGCTGTCAATAAAATAATTAATGAGATAGGAATATATCAGTCGAGAAAACTGCTTTTATAGCAGATGTTAAAGCGGTTTACCCGGCAGATATATTTCTGATTCCTAAGCACGGAATTCTAAAAATAAGCCATCTTCTGATCCCGTAGATTCGGAGGTTTTGCTAATATATCTGCGATTTTCTTCTGATTTTCCACACGAACATAGGTATTTTTAGATGTTTTCTGTAAGGTCCGTTTTTGTGCGTGGTTTAAAAAAAAATGAAATCGGAACTGAAATTTAGTATCTTTTCGTTTTCACAAATTATAAAATACATTTTGGAGATTCATCATTGATAATTTCAACGTTATCAAACGTTGTCCTAAGGCAAACTTTCGGTTAGCATTTGATCTCGAGATTTTTAACAATTCACTCCAGTGTATTGTAAATTGTAATCCTATCATAACCCTAGATAGACCCATAACACTAGAACTGTCTTAACAAATTCTAGTCATTCATTTCATAGCCATGATTTCATTACTATTATTCAAAATAATAAAACCTTAACTATTTGAATGACATCTAAATTGATAGCGTTCGAGTGAAAATCTTTACATATTCATCGAAAGCATTTAACCGCACATTGAAATCAACGTGAGCGGGTTGCTTTCACGGCGATTTTAGGAATTTCGCGTTCAATTAAACATTCAGAGCGCGTATCCAGAGCGGCCGAGTGCACTCTGGCGCAAATAAATCTATGTACCTATTCATATTTGTTTTTTGGGAAAATGTGACGTTTTATTTTTGCTGACATATTTTGCGTAATTGCTTTGATACTGCATTCATGACGCCAATGGTTTGCAAATTGTAGTATTTTTTATGTTAGAGCGTATTACAAATAGGTAATTATGAATAAAATAGTTTTTTTTAATTCGCTCTATTAATGTACATCATTGAATTAATTATCAACTTTAATTTCTGAAAAAACTGAACTGAACAAGAAACTGAAGTAAACAAGATTGAAAAACCGTGTATGTAAAAATGGATACTGAAACATGTCTCAATATTTACATTCGTTGAAAATAGCTGAGTATTTAAGAGCCGAAAGGGCATTTTTTTCATTTCACAGGGGCTGCGAAAACTATGGACGCCGGCCAGGTGATTACGACCATATTTGAAAGATCCTAAGTTGTAGTTTGGGGGAAATACATTTTCAGGGGAGTAAGTGCACTTATTTAGCGACCCTAGATCTATCTTCTAAATCTATTCCAAACAAGATCTATCGGTGCTACTAATTCACTACTGCAAGAGTGAGAACGACTGTTGAAGTAACGTTTAAAAAAATAATAACGATTTTCCCGTGTGCATAAATTTAGATTTGTTATCCCTACGACAATGCACGACTACTGAAGATAATCATATTTTCGTACCGAATCGCTTTCATACCGACCATAAAATTGTATTAGTACCAGTGAATAGAATAATTCTTTGTTAAGGCGCTAGGACTAGCCAACTACTCGCGCCCTACAAATGCACTTTTTAACAAATGTAATAATATGTAGTGAAACGCTTCAGCAAATCCAAATAGAACTCCAGACTGATAATGGATTGTTAATATTTTTTTATTCCATCATTTATTTAAATAATAATAAAAATAAAAAAAGTTGATTTTTCTCATTAGAAATCTGAAAGTCATTCGATTTCTAGATATAAGCAAAAACAGCATATATGCATAAACAAAAAATTCCATTTGCTTTTAGATTTCTACATTTAGTCAAAAAAGTTCGGAAATGGACACCGTTTCCGCAATGTATTTTGTATAGAAAAAGGAAACATACATTAACGAAAATCATTCGATTCTTAGACAAGGAATCATAATATTGTAAGGATGACACTTATAATCGTCAGACTTAGTTAGTTTACTTGGGGTGCCTCGTCTAACTTTGCGATTTGGCTAGTACCAGGCCCTTAATGCCTCGATCGGTCTCCGTGGAACACGAACCCGTAGAGTATACTCAAACAATCCGCGCTGCCATCTGCTCGCTCCTCCGTCGACTCGCCATCAGCAAACAAGGCTTTTGCTCATCAATCACAAAACGGTGGATTCCAAATTCATGGTCCATTTTTGATTGAAATGAAAATGTAGCGCCGGCCCGAGACTCATGGTAAAGAGGCAAAGGACAGAAAAGATTTAGTGAGGTCATTGTCACAAATGTGCATAATATTATCGAATAGGATAATTTTTAGGGTTCCATACCCAAAGGGTGCCAACGGAACCCTATTACTAAGCCCCCGCTATCCGTCCGTCCTTCTATCCGTCCGTCAGGCCGTCCGTTCGTATGTCACAGAGCTGTATCTCATGAACCGTAATAAGAAGGCAGCTGAAATTTTCACAGAGTGTGTATTTATTTTGCCGTTATAACAACAAATAGGTAAAATAAAAAAAAATACACAAAATAAAGAGGCCTCCATACAAAAACGTGATTTTTTTGTTATACATCACGTACGATGGTGCGGCACCCTTCGTGTGCGAGTACAACTCGCACTTGGCCGTTTTTTTATGTTTGCTTACGGTGGATAGAATAAACGTAGGGAAACATATAATTAGAATTTAGCTGTCTAGGTATAGTTAGATGTCACAGTATTGGGCGCGCCACTTATTTTGTGTGCCTTGTAATATTGGGCGAAATGAGGGGTTCCAAAACTTTGGTTAAATGATAAATATTTATCAAAGGTGAAAAATATATAATTAGTGGATGAAAGGATAACAATATAAATTTAGTGTGTTTTATATAAAATCCCCACGCGAGCCAATAAAAATAATACTGGAGAAGAAATGTTGTGGTTTTTCCTATTATATCAATTTATCGTCTTTGACTTTCCACAATATTAGATTTTTTAATAAATTAAGTTACGGTAACAAATTTCTAGTCTGTAACCATAGGTCATCGTAGAAGCGTTATATATATCCACTGTGTATCTGACTGGAGATATATAAGGACCCTTAAATTATCTATGGTTACAAATGAGCCGGGAAAAGCTTCTCAGAAATTGGATTCTGTTACTGTATTTACATTCATTACAAATTTTCGTAAAGATATCGAGGAAAGTCAAAAACGTTAATTTGATCTATAATAAGCAAAACAGCTATATCTCTCATCAAGCTATTGAAAACATAATATGTGTCTGTCCCGGCAACGTATTTTGGGTTACATATTACAGTCTTATTTTTTATGGTCAGGCCTCACGTGAGTGAGCTGTTTTAGACAATGGCAGCGAGGGACAAGCGCAGACACAAAGGGAATCTGAATATGCCGCCTCTTGTGTGGGTTTGAAAAATGGTTCCCACAGTCTGCCGCCGGTCGCGCTGGCGCGCCGCCGCGCGCCGGTGTGTGTAATGTAACCTCGGCGGCGCTACAAGGGCGATGAAAAGTTTCTCTTCGCAATATATCGGTGGCGGCTGCAACCCACACGAGACGCTGTATCGAACGTGTATTTTGAAAATACATGTAAATTTATATTATCAACGAAATTATTATGGCATGGTATGGCAGAAGAGGCAGTTTTGAGCGGCTCGTAGCCTAGTGGCGCGGGGACTGGCCTAGCGTACCAGAGGCCCGGGTTCAATACCAACTTGCACTACTGTCTTTCTCTTTCAGAGTTCGATAAGTGCATTTCGACCGCGAGCTGCTCCATGGTTCGGAATCCATGTAAAACTGTAGGTCCCCTTCCCCTACTAGGTGGTAGGGTTTAAGCCCGCCCGGGTTGGTACCATCGCATTGGATGAAAAGATGGTCGAAGCGGCAATGAAAAATTGTCCGTGTTTTCCATCCAGTTCAATGTATTCGTGCTCATAAAGGGAAGGTCCTGGCATGGCACCTAACTCCTTCGGGAATGTGGTGTATTGGGCTAATATCATAACGGTAGTTGTGTGGTATTAGCCATCCATGTCAGGTCGCATAAAAAAAAATGCATTTAGAATAAATACAGTAGAAATGCGTTCCTTGAGAAAAGTTTTCGGAGTTAATCTAACGGACAAATTTCGAAACGGCTGGGTTTGAGAGCAATGTCAATTGAAAAATGATGTGACTAGAATCGAGAAGGGATTTGGGGGTTTGGATAGCTATATGGAACGAATGGATGACGAAATAATGACGAAAGTGAGCGGAAGTATCGTGCCCCGCCCGGGCACGAAAAAAAAGAAAAAAAGAAAAACTTCGATGTAATTCTTCGTAAAGATCTGGTACGTAGGACCCGTAATCGTAGAGCATGTATGAAAAGATGTATGTCTGTAGATGAAGATTATATGAGTTTCAGCGACATCTACATTTAAAATCTTAAAATCTGATTACAGTGCTTAAAATGTAGATGTCGCTGAAACTCAAATTAATGAGATAACGGTAATGTCGTATCCATTAAATACATAAAATTATCAAGTAAAATCCAGGCTGACTCTTAGTGTCCGATACCAAAAACGTCTTTGGTGACGACAGCAATAAGATTGATAGCTCAATCATTGCAGTCAAAATGCCTTAGCGTAGGATCAATACGCAAAAACATCATCAGCGCCATCTAGCAGAAGATAGGGGAAGCATTGTGTCGATTCGAATATAATCGAGAAATTCGTTGGCTGATGTAATTGTCGGGATAGCTCAGTTGGTTTAGAGCAGTGGACATGTAATCCAAAGGTCGCAGGTTCAAGTCCTGCTTCCGACGAATGTCACGACCAATACTTTTTCAGATTATTTTCAAAATCTGATTACAATGCTTAAAATGTAGATGTCGCTGAAACTCAAATTAATGAGATAACGGTAATGTCGTATCCATTAAATACATAAAATTATCAAGTAAAATCCGGGCTGACTCTAAGCCCCGGTTGCACGAAGAAACGGCTGAGTTAATCAATGTTCAAACACGTCACTTTTAATGAACCGCATAGAGTTCCTTCCATACTGTCCACACAAAGTGACGTGTTTGATCATACTCTGACGTTGATTTTGATGTTTTGTTCTTTCGTGCACTCGGCCCTTAGTGTCCGATACCAAAAACGTCTTTGGTGACGACAGCAATAAGATTGATAGCTCAATCATTGCAGTCAAAATGCCTTAGCGTAGGATCAATACGCAAAAACATCATCAGCGCCATCTAGCAGAAGATAGGGGAAGCATTGTGTCGATTCGAATATAATCGAGAAATTCGTTGGCTGATGTAATTGTCGGGATAGCTCAGTTGGTTTAGAGCAGTGGACATGTAATCCAAAGGTCGCAGGTTCAAGTCCTGCTTCCGACGAATGTCACGACCAATACTTTTTCAGATTATTTTCAAAATCTGATTACAATGCTTAAAATGTAGATGTCGCTGAAACTCAAATTAATGAGATAACGGTAATGTCGTATCCATTAAATACATAAAATTATGAAGATTATATGATTACTACTTTGTCCGTCGGTCAGTACGTCTGTATGTCAGTCTGTCAAGATTATCTCAGGAACGGGCGGAGATATGAAATTTAAATGTATACAAAATTACATTCCATGGAGATGCAACATTATCATGCTTTTAAGTCCACGTGATAAAAAATTGCCACTTATGCCGCATTTTGACGGTTGCAAATAAACCTAAACGTATTAAGTCATATTCAGAGTCAATAGTCAAATTTTAATTCTGGATTATCACGGGACTAGCCATACAAAATGCGACTTAGTACGGACATAATCCGCAAATTAAAGTTAGTCTGACCACTCTGAATACTACTGTAGGGTTTTCCCGCTCACCTACATATAATCATGAAATATTATATGAAAAAGTGAAGAAAATATCCGAAAAAATACCGCGAAGAACGAACTATTTGCAAACAAACTTGCACGGTTATTTTTTTTTCAGTGTATCTGCGGTATATTCTTAACGTTATCTGCATCATTCTATGCAAACATAGCAGGCGAAGCTGGTACACCGAGTGCACTCAGCCGTCATCCGGTTTATGATCGACCGGAAGCTAGCGCGGGGCGGATTACGGATTGCGGGTCGCAGTGGCAAAGATCGGGGAGAAAGCTAATCGGGAATCATAAATGTGAACGAAATGTGCTGTTGTCTCGTTAAGTGCTCTGCATTTATGCTATATCCACCGTTTTTTGTGTGATCATTTTAGTTTGTGAATTGAAATAATTAAATTTCTACTGAGCGGCAAGAACAAAATATTTTAATTGAAAAATCATTTGTATTGAAACTGAAACATTAAATTGAATTATAACTACTCCTATACATATACGTATTATCGTAAAAAAGTGATGATTAAAATTATCAGAATACACCACATTATCCTAAGAATATCCACAGAATATTTTCTGTCAGTCGACAAAATTCGAAAATAATAAAAACAGTCAATATGCTTTTTCCAACCGAACGGAACAAAAGACGCGGTCGGAGTTCATCTTTGTTCATCGGGGAAATTCTGGCACAGTGATCTAGTCGATTGTCCGTTTAACTTGTTACGATCTTTACAATTTACAATACAATTAAATATACGTCAGCATATTTTTGACAGGTTTGTAACAACCGTTTATTGGCTGCACATTACTACATACATAAACACTCGATTGTATAAAATAAAAATATATTGATAAGTAAGCCTTCAGGTCTATATACAGTTTCATCATTATCAGCGTTCTGATATCCACTGCAGAACGTAGGCCTCCAGCAACTTGCGCCATTTCGCTCGATCACTTGCCTGCAGTTTGCCGGTATTCCATTCCATAGCCTCCATTCCAAGATTGGTCAGTTCCATCGCTATCAGTTCTTCGGCAGACATGGCAGCACGTTGCCACTATAGCTTGCCGATCTTGTGGGCTATGTCGGTGTTTTTTTTTCTTTGACGGATGGCCTAGTTTCTTGTTGCCTCATACCTGAAAACGATGGACTACTCTTCGTCAGTGCAGATGTATTGGTTGAAGACCCTGGTCAGTTTGCATCGAATGAATTCATTGCAGTAGGTGATTCTAAAAGAAGGGTTAAAACTATGTATTCTATTTAATTCTGACTGGTTTGGAAATAACCATGTAGTGGTAGTTAAATAGGATCTAAAAAAATGAATTAACACACATTCGAAGAAAAGTAAAATTCACATGAGGTCGAGAACGAAGCTACAAACAAAATTATGTTTAATAATTCAATACAATTTGAAAGCACAATAGGTGACGATAATTTACAAAATATTTACTATTATGATGAATTTTTATTCTTTTCGAACTTCCCATTGATCGGAGATAGTGTAAATTCATAGACAACAATCGTTCCAATCGTTTGGGAGCTACGATGCCTCAGACAGACACACTTTAAAGTTACAACACATCTTCTTTTGCGTCGGAGGTTAACCATAAGTCCGTCGACATGAAGCCACTGTGACTGCCGCCGGCGCGGCGGGCGGTGGGCGCACTCTTTGTTCGTAGCAAATTGACATTTTCGTGAAACGCTTTTCGTCTTCAAATAGCACGACGCCGATCGGGCTCCGAATAATAGCTACCACTGGCTAAGCCGAGCGCTCAATTTGTGAGTTGACGAGATTAAGGACACGCCAACACGACCGCGGAGCTATTGTGACGGATGGAATGGAAGTTGCGTTGAAATTTATTGAAGATCAAAAGCATAAATTTAATTTCATTACACGATTGATTTAAATGTGATATGTTAGTAGAATAGGCCCAGAAGCAAGGACATATTAATTAAGAAAGATAGTTCTAACAATAAATAGTATATTAATACACTCCAAGGCTGGAATTGAACCAGAAGAAAATGTTTTTCGTCTACCAATTCCGCCATCCGTTCAATACTCATGATTTTGAATTCTCCTCCTCGTGCTTAAAATTATACACGCATTTAGCAAACATATTCTTGAATTGTTCATTCTTCGATACCTACTTATATACCTACATTATCTGATACCTGCTGTTCTGTTTATTATTCCTGTACATGTACTGAACCTGCTTAATCAGTGAAATAAAGATTTATCATTATTATTTATATTTTTTATTTCTATGTTAAAAGTAAACATTTTACCATAATATATATATAAATAAAAATTTACTACAAATATACGTGCTTAGATTTTATCGTAGCTTGCGTTTGACACCATTATTTTGAAATATGTTCTGTTCAGTTTGAAGCTGGATCCATAGAAGTCGTGCAGCGAGGGAGGGGTGGGCGAGACGCGCGGGGGCGGAACGTCCCCCAGGGGCAACTCCGCCGCACTATCAGAAGCTTTTGATGAATATTTTAACGGAGTCGCGAATTGCGTGCACTGAAACTCTCAGACAGGGCAAAAGGATGTGTTGAATTAAATTTCGACGCTGGGCATGGCAATATTATTTAAATGATATTGTTGCTGCTAAATTCCCACAAGTAAGTAGGTGCCATCACTTTCGAGCGTGCCTGCGATGTTCGCATTGCCGCCAAAATTTTCCATATAGAACACCGTTCGTTTAATCCGTCAATTAAAACAATATTATTTCCATCGGGGAGCTGAATAATACGATTTCTTCTAGCTGTGTAGTGCAAGCGATCCCGCGTGAACTGGGCCGAGAGGTCTATTCTCCGCAAGAGTTGGTTACATTTTTTTTTACTGTGGAACTAAATTATTTTTAAATTTTCTGAAAATGTTTTGAAGAAATATTTTCTTCAAGTTAAAGGCTAACATAACGTACATCCCATCAGTTATATATTATTCAAATTAACTTCATAAAATTAATTAAATTACTTTGTAAGTCTTAATTTTATAAGTTACTAGCAGCCCGTCCCGGCTTTGCACGGGCATAATATCATTTAAAAAAATATTATTTTGACATAATGATGCACAAATAAACCCTTTTTACATAGAGTTCCTACATTGAAATATTTGAAATAAAAAAAAAACTTAGATATTATTATTAGATGATTATTAGATATTAGAGAGCTCCGATAATAAACGCGTCCGATCGCTGCTGAATTTAAAGTGCTACAGGGAGAACCGCGGCCTCCGACGCACTATTTATAGGCACGCTCCCGCCGCCGGTCGGCCGGTACCGCCGCAAACGCTAGGTCCCGCAATTTTTAAATCTGTAATATCCTCCAAAATATTCATTTAAATCACATGCTTTAAAGGGCCAAATAGATCTATATTAAATCAATAATGTATTTAATGTATTTAATTGGATAAGGATTAATGCTGTATTGGTTAAAAGCGCTTCGAAAATTTTCCATTATTTGTCGTAAAAAGTAAATGACAAAACAATGTTATTGTGGGATATCCATAAGAGATAGACATATACCATCGCGGAGTTATCTGTAGACCTTTTCAATTTGTACAATACTTAGTACATTATTTTGATAAATCTCGTAGGGTTCATCCTGCGTTTGCAATGTAAGCGGAAAAAAAATTATTTTTTTACGACATCACATTGGAAATCTAAAAAATAACAGTATTTCTCCACTATTTAATGGATGTTATTATGCATATAATCCTTTCTCTTCAATCAATCTATCTTTTAAAAAAAAACCGCATCAAAATCCGTTGCGTAGTTTTAAAGATATAAGCATATATATAGGGGACATAGGGATATAGGGACAGAGAAAGCGACTTTGTTTTATACTATGTAGTGATTAAGTTGATGACATCTAACATTTATTTAAAAATAATTAAATAAATATCATTACTGGCTTAAAAATAATGCGATCTATGAAATCATTAAAACACCTCATCAACTCTGTAAAAAAAATAAAAAATCCTGAGTCAAGGTAGGGCGGGCGGCTGCAGCGTGCGGTGGGGCGAGGAAGGGGGGGGCGGCGGCGGCTGAGGCTGGCTGTGCCAATATACGTGGCGAGGCACACATTGTGGCTGTCGCGGCTGCTATTGACTTTCGGCTTTCCGCACAGATGAAAAGTGCCTTAATAACTTATCAGATGTAACCTTAATTAAGCAACTTCAGAGTAAATAGCAAGTGGGGGGGGGATATGAAGCCTTGCGGGAAGGAGTCGTTATGAGCTGGAGTGGAGATAGTAATAAGAAACAGAGCGAAATGTTATATGAATTGGCTGACTGTACAATGTGTTAGGCAGCACGGCTTGTAACGGGAGCTTTGTATTCTTGAGCTTATGAATTTGAAGATCTCAATTAAAATATTTACCTTTAATATAATTTTAGATAACTTTATATTTTTCGGACTATAAAAAAAATATTACCGTCAGCTGAAAAATATATAATCATGCAACAGTTGCTATAAATTACAAATTTATATGATAACTGCATATTTTATTCAGAAAAAAAAATTAATACAAACCACAAACTTACAATGCAAAAATATGCATACATTAAAAAACTTAAGATGTAAACTCCATGAGAGTTTTTGTCAGATATTTAAAAACATATTTAATGGCTCGTGTATTATTTTAAATAATTAAGAATGTGCAAGTCTTTCGATGCTTGTTGCAAAATAATTTATGTTCTATTTTAGGATCGTTGATTACTTAATTTAATATAAATTTCATACCATGTTTGTTTATAATAGTAAAGTTAGTTAATAAATGTAAAACGAAAATCTTTATTACTAATCTAATGCATAATATTATTATTTCTAAGACTTTTAACCATGATCTTTACACTTAAAAAACAATTCGTAATTTATTCCTGTATTTATCTAAAAAAATAAAATAAAAAAGTAGCAAAATCATTGTTTAATTTTGTATCGTGTAATTAAATAGCTTTTTGTTGCCTATTATTCTTTGAGATGAATAGTAAATAACTAAAAGCATGCAGAATTCTAATTGTATAACATATATAATCTAATTTTAAATTTACCATTTTTTTTCACATTTTTTTGCGACCAGAAGCACCGGCGGCGGCGCGGTGCGATGGCTTCGCGAGGGATATTATCGCTGCAGCAGTGCAGGGCGCGGGGTAACCGAGGGGACGGGGGCTGCGGGTCTCTCGCTAATTAAATTTAGCAGGGGACAGCGTCGAACCGGTGTCGGGCTCTTAAATATTGCTTCCCTGACCCCGTCGGGTCGCCGCCGAACGCCGCGCCACCCCGCCGCACTCCGTAGTCCACATGCCGCCCACGTAGGCCAAGCCGTGCAGCGCTTAGCGTTCGGTGGCAATGTGTTCCTGCCGCATCGGGCGAATGTTTCGCGACTCTGAACGGTATTGCATGTAGGTTTTTTCATTACAACGACAAATTACCAATATGCATATCTTTTGTTCCGGTACTAACCAATTTACGAATAAAGTATCATTGGTAAGTTTTATTTTTATAGGGTCCCGTAGCAAGGATTACGGAGAAGTGACTTCATTGGATCATCCTGGTGTCTGTCTGTCGGTCACACGCAGAGTATTTTGAGAATAATGTTTAATCAAATATTCCATTTAGGAATAAACTAATGTCTGAATACCCAGAAATATTGCCGCACAAAGATCGATAATCTGACTGGTACGATACACGTAAGGTATATAGGGTTTATACACTTTTAAATGTTAAATAAAAAAAATACGTCAGTTTGTACGAACAATCTTATATTATATATAATATGTTAGGAATTTATTTGTGGAGGTTAATGTAGGTTTATGATTTTGCAACCTGCGGAGCCCACTAGCGCGTCTTCGGTATTAGTTCATCGAGGTTAAGAAATTCTGGGCAGGGTCGACTTATGGATGGGTTAATGTTCCACCTTTAATGCTAGTAATTATTCTACTCAACGTTAAACTGTACGTTCCTACTATGGGTTGGGCTCGCACACGGAGGGTTCCGTACCATCGTACAAGATTTAACATAAAAAATTAACGTTTTTTGCACAATCTTTATTATTTTTTAAATGTATCTATTTGTTCTTATAGCGGCAAAATAAATACACACTCTGTGAAAATTTCAGCTGCCTATCTATTACGGTTGATGAGATACAGCCCTGAGACAGACGGACGGACGGACGAACGGACGGACGGACAAACGGAAAGCGGAGGCTTAGTAATAGGGTTCCGTTTTCAGCCTTTGGGTACGGAACCCTAAAAAGTACCTTGTTCACATGGAATGATCGGATTATATCATATTAGTTGGGTATAATATCAGCCATCCAGAAAATTGCTGAACTGTAACAATAAATATCATTTTTACCAACATCGTTTTTATTACAAGTGTCGTACTAAGTGACAGTAACAAAATAATTTAATTATTATGGCGTCGTCCAACGAAGCGTGAAATGTGCTCAGTACAGGTGCACAGTGAGATAGCCGAAGATGGCACGTACTGCCCGGCGCCGACAGGCAGACGCCAGGCGAGGCGCCAACACGCCAAGATTTTTAACTCCTTCCAGCCAACTTGTACATTTAAATTAGTTCCGTGCAGCGCGCAGCCGGCGCTAGGCAACGGGAGGCCGAACGTGAATTAATAGCCGGGGAGTTGGCTTCACCTGTTTTTCGTCACTTGTCACTCATGATCATCTAAACATTGTTTTATGTATGACATCTCGACGCGGCTCGTAGCATAGTGGCGCGAGTACTTGCCTAGCATACCAGAAGCCTGGGTTCAATTCCTCACCCCGTTCATGCACCACTTTTTTTCTGAGTTGGATTTGTGCATTTCGTCACGATACGAGCTGCTCCATGATTCGGAATCCATATAAAACTGTACCTCTTCCCCTACTAGGTGGTAGAGTTTAAGCCCGCCCGGGTTGGTACCATCGCATTGAATGAAAAGATGGTCGAAGCTACAATGAAAAATGGTCCGTATTTTCCATCCAATTCAAAGCAGCCGTGCTCATAAAGGGAAGGTCTTGGCATGGCACCTAATTCCTTCGGGAAGGTAGTGTATTAGGCTAATATATGTCATTTCTGCCGGGCGTTCTGTGACGGCTTACTTAATTTTATTATAAAACATATTTTTATATCTATAATTAAAGTATACATTGTATAATAATATTATGAAATGCTTCTTAGCCATAGGGTTTTTACCCTGACCTCTCCTAATACGCTTGTTTACAGTGTTTAATGAAGTCCGATTATGCTGGGAAGATTAAATCGACAAAAAATTATGAGTAAACAAATTAGTAACGGAGAATTTTTATCCGAAGGGTGATCATCTAGAATTACATATTACTGCTGGAAATTGTACAAAAATAGGATTATGCAAACAGAAAAAAATGGATGACGCCAGTGCATGCATCGACTAGTGTTATTTGACACATTGCTCTCATTTGTGGACGCGCCGTTGAGTCGTGTGAGCGCGAGAAATTTAACAAGACCGTATGGCTATGCCCCGCTATACGGTTTTGTAGCCTATTGAATGTAACCTATTTTTAATCATTGGCAAAGCCTATTTACGGCTGACGATGTTCAAAAGGGTCGATCTCTTTCCATTGGACAATCTAATCATTAATGTATTCTTTTTTATCTGACTCTCTATTTATGACAAGGCCTCTTTACAGCTGATGATGAAAGTAAAACTTTATAATAATAGACATTTTTATATGATCTGAGATGTGTATTGCATATTTGTATGTTACTTCTTGCAACCATCTGACGTATCTGAGTGTATGTAATGTACCTATAGGTGAATAAAAATGAAATGAAATGAAAAAGTAGGGTCTCTCCTAGTGAATACATTTTTATGAAAATTATAATAGGTGTTAACAAAAATTTACCCTAAATATTATAAGGGTATAAAAACCCACAGAAACAATCATACTAATATTATAAAAGCGAAAGTAACTCTGTCTGTCTGTTATGTTTTGAAGCCTAAACCGCTCAACCCATTTTTATGAATTTTAGTATAAAGAGAGTCTGGAATTTCGGAAAGGACATAAGCAACCTTTTGTGGCGAAAATTAAACTCAAAGTAGGATGACATCTTGTGAGGGGAAAGGTCCATAAAGACGTTAACCCGAGCGGAGCCGGGTACCTCAGCTAGTAATACATAAGTATCAAAATGTCCTTATCTCCAGACCTGCAGGTATTTCTAATGAGCAGATATTAATTATATGAGTTCTGATATTAAGTTTTAATCGTCTTTTGTTCATTAGTATTTAGTAAAATTTTAGCGAATATAACGTATCCAAAATGTTGCTATGTGACTACAGCCCTGGGCCTACAAAAGAAAGGGACGGCCTGATTGCTCCGGAAAGAAACTTTTAATATCCACGCCGATTGGATTCGGCGTTAGACAGGGACGCAGATACCGGCTGCAGGAATTGAAAGAAAATGTTTATCGGATTCGGCGAGGAATACAAATATCGGGCGATAAGAGAACGGAATGAGATCTGCCAGATTTCCCGACGGTCCGGGCGCGGGGCGGGGCGGGGCGGGAAGGGGGGGCGAGGGGCTCGTCTTACGAACCGCTTTTTGCGAACGATATCTCATTTTCATAACGGGTCGTGATAGTTTTATAAAGCGACCGGACGTGCGTCCCGGTACACCGCAGCTGTGGGAAGACCCTCGGTCAAATTGCACTGTTTGATGGCGAGCAGCGTCGGGTTAAAAGTAAAAAATGTGTTTGATACAAATCCCTTAGGACAAATTAAACAAATGAATAACATAATGTTGGAAGCTTTAAAAATGAGTTCAAAAATTAGTTTTGTATTTTGCCATAAAGGCTCACTTGAAAAATTCACTCTGTAGTTATGGCTATTTCCGAAAATTTGAGATGTTCAACTATGAAAAGTTTTCAGGTGATTAAAACATATTCAAACTTCAGCATCTGCATATTCTTAATGATTTTCAATTCAACCTTTTCACCAAAGTATATTAGTGCTTGTCTGAATTCAATGTGTCTCACTACAAAAATCATTATATAAAGTATTAAGTATTCAGAGCTGTAGAAAAAGTTCGCAGACAATTTTTTTTTTTTTGTTTGTTTATCCGATGGACAGGCAAAAGCTTTCGCTATACAGCCTTCTCTTTATTGTATCTTATGGATTGTAGTTCATTCTGGAGTGTCATGTAGTTAAATATTTTCTATTGTCTCAAGTTCGCAGACAATATTTCTTTAAGCACAGATTAGTTAACAATGGTATTTAAAGTAAACTGAACTATATGTTTCCGCAATTGAAATTATTTCTATACAATAATAACATTGACGCAACGACGGACGGATCGCGATCGCTCAATGTCCTCTTAAACACATTACCAAGTGACTTCACTCCAACTACAAATGAAATTCTAGCCGGATGGAAAACTTCGAGGCGGTCACCGCGGCTACCTCGGGAGGTGGCGACGAAACTCGGAGTGTATGATAAACAACGCGTGTTGTATAACAAGATCTGTCTTCCGGGCAAACTTTGGCATAAAACTTGCGCGGGCGCGGCGGGGTCGGGGCGGCGGGGGGGGGGGGAGGAGCAGCGCGACGTCCATATTCAATTTTCTATTTCCCCTCCTTTATAGTTCGGCACTTGCGGCGGCGTGAAGTGTACTTCTTGCGTATTCGTGTACGCAAAGATGGCGCATACGAGGACAAACTTGTGGATAGAAAATCGAATGCACTTCGACCTAACTTATGTAGTCCCCGCACCAAACTTGTATCTATCTATCCGTTGTTGCTATTAATTAAATATCAAGCTGATTGGCCTCTTCAATAAACTGTCCAAATCTTATTTTAACAAACTACTTTTAAAATGAGAAAAGTTGATAGATCTTTGCAGTGCTGACAGCTTGCAGTTAAGTAGCATTTAAAACATAACTTCATTATTACAAATTTTTTGAGTAAAAAAAAATATTTCCGTACATTTTGTAATAAACGATTTGGTATCATCCATCAGGTGACTCTGTATGTCTTTACATTCTAAGCCTACGGTGCTTTCTGACACATCATCAACTATGAGATTTCAAGATGAATAATAGTGAAGAAGAGGTTAACAATTACGTTTAGTAAAAAACTAAGCTGTCGATCATGGCATTGTATTCTCAGCCTGGTTTTCACCAAGTGCTGATTAATTTTTATCAACACTTAAAGGGCCTTTATTATTAAAGTGCCGATTATCTTGTACTAGTATCGATTGCGATTAGTTAAGAAAAGCCCTTTAATGTGAGGATTAAAGTAATCAGTACTTGGTTGGATCATAGGGGTCTATGATTGTTTTAAAATGAAAAGTAGTTGAATAAAATTCACTTTCCTGGTCACATCTTGTTGGAAGACGGCTTTAAAGCTCTACGGATGTCTAAAGTTTCGATATCGCCCGTCCTCACTGCAGGCCGCCGTTGACCCGCGCCGGGCGGACGGCGCGCTAGGCGGCTGGGCGGCGGGACGGAGGACGGAGGCGACAGGGCGGGCGGCGGCGGCTGCTAGAACTTCCCCTTGTTTTCGTCGTTATCTCACTAACAAGTTACGTAAATTAGATAAGCGAGACGGAAGCGGCGCGCCTGTCACGGGTCACATGTGTGGCACTTTTTTGTTGGGAAAGCTGACACGACGTCGTGCTCGCCCTGAGTTAAGCTACTTTTTTTTCTTTTGTGTAACAACATCTTGACTGGGATGATTTCAATTTCAGAAGTTAAATACACTCGTCAATTTCCAGAGAGTACTAACTTGAGGGCAAATCCGCACCACGTGATGGATATTTCCTCTTCCGCAGCAGTGACTTTTTACGATACAATTTGCGAAAACAGTCGTATTTTTATTTACATTTATTTTTATTTTTTCTAAGTAGTTTAAATACAATATAATATTTTTTTAATGCTACTTAAAATTCGAAGCGAGTACTGTTTTAGACATAGAATTTTTGTTTGTCCAAATGTAAAATTGTGACGTTGTAATATTAACATGCAGTATTCGCAAATATTGTGTTGCGATTTTGTTTATATTGCTAACTAATTTGGTACAAACTAACTGGTGGCAATTTTTTCCTTTCAGAAAAAGTTTCTTCAGGAGAAATTTTGTGTGTACCTGAAGTTATATATAATGATAGATTTGATCTTGATGAAGTTATGTTAATTTTTTTAATTAAAATAATGTGTTCACAAACTGGTCTGGCTTGTATTTTATCTGTACACAAGACACACTTTTATACAAAAACATCATGTAAACCGGAAGGTGCATACTTAACTGTTAGTGAACACAACATACATTATAAAAAAGATTCCGACGTATTGAGAACCTCCTCCTTTCTTCTGAAGTCGGTTAAAAACAAGAAAAAATAGAACTCATACGTTACAATCATATTTATTAATTATATTCTTTCGATCTAGTTTGTTTTTATGTGAGTGGACATGGGTGGCTAATACCGAACTGACCGTCAGATATTAACTTAACACACTACATGGGACCTAGGTGCCATGCCAGGACCTTCCTTATACACACAAACACAAACATACAGAAACATACAAATATACAGAAAACACAAACAATTTTCATTGCCGTTTCGACCATCGTCCATTAAATGCGATGGTACCAACCCGGGCGGGATTAACCTTACCACCTAGGAAGTAAGGAAGGGACTTACAGTTTTACGTGGAATCCGAACCACGTCCAGCCTCAACGTTTGAAAACGGTCACCCATCCAGAACCTAACCGCGCTCAGAGGTGTTTCCCCAGCTTATCGATTCGCAAGGCGTCGCACACTGAGCCACCGAGGCTGATAGTCTAACTGGATTTTATTTTAAGAATATAAATAATAAATATATTTTAACGTGTTAACGGGTTAACGGGTAAAATTAAAAGAGTGCCGCCTAGAGTAAGACGCAGCCGCACAAGCGATGCAAATTACTTGCTCAGAATGTCTATGCATTTAACATAAAAGATAAAAGCCGATTAAACCGAAAAAGAAGATTAAAATTACAGCTTTATCCATAGAATTATTGAAAATGTTCCCTTTACACCCTGTACGAAGCTCCTCATATCACTATGGCTCTCTGCCAGAATCTGGTATAGAGATAAGTCGTTTCACTTTATCCGAGCGCACCCTTTGCTTGGTAATGCAAGCGTCTCAGCGGAAACAAAGCAGGGAGGTTGCTTCACGCGTGCCGCTATCTATACAGAATGCGGCTGCTCCCTCCACCGTGTCAGTAGATCAATCATGCTTCGCTCTACATTGTAAATTGCTGACAATGCTCCCCAGAGTCGCAATTATGGGAGCTTTACATAATCTTTTCACAATTTTCACTTCACCCTTTTCTTCTTTACGGTGTGAGAATGTATACTGTCGTTAGCTCTAAAGGATGCTTTCATTTAAAATTTATCACATACTTACTAGTAAAACCTGTGCTTGTAGTTATAACATAATATTTAGCTTTGCTTGGTAATATTACAGAACATTTATGGATTTAGATTTGTGTGTGAATATGAAATATTTAATAAAAATACTAGTTTACCTGAAATAAAAACTTAAAAATATCCCCATTTTGAAACGTTAAATAATAAAAAAAAAATCTGCTTAGACTTGGACCACGAGTTACCTGGAAAAAAAATTACGATCGGCTTTTTGCATATTTATGGGGTCGCATTGATCAACGGAAGGTCAGAGGTAAACATTAAATATTTTTACAAATATTACTAGTTTATCGGTATTCAAAACTCCGAAATATCCCCATTACAAAACGTATATAATAATAATATTTAAATTTCTGCCTAGCCGGCACCTAGAATCACCTAGAAAAAAAAATCCGATTGGCTTTTTTCATATTTATGCAGTGGCAATAATCGGTGGAAAGCAAGAGGTACACTGTCCGAAGGCTTGTAAATTTCTAAGTGGGTGTTCGTAGCATCCCGCGATTTACAGCTCTTTACTTACAAAAAAAATCGGTCAAGCGTGAACATGTCAACGCGCCGAGAGTTCCGTAACTGCTAGACACGGACAGGGCTCATGCTGGGATTATTACTACGAGACAGAGTGCGTAACGAAGAATTTCGTTATTAGTAAATAATGAGATGGAGCACAACTACATAAGTTAGAGAGTTGACATTGGTTTTTTTTTCGTATTTTCAACGAACCTTTAATAGGAGTATAATTCGGGACAAAATACGTGTGATCGACAGACATCAGACCAAGGGCCTCTTTTTTCTCTGTATGCGATGGGGCCCTAAAAACCAAGAAAAAAGAATAAATTAAATTTAAAATATAAGGTTGTCAGGGTCTTAGGTGTGTCAGTCAATGTTCATTTAGTAACCTTTATAATATACTTCAACCGGTTAATGCTTGATTTAGAACATACAAAGGCAGTAAAAACCTTAATACGGCCAGTACGTATAAACCTGCTCACGCAACCTATGTATTGGATGTGGCTGCGCCACCGTCTCGCAGCACTATCGACAGAGTTTGCTGAATACATAACCGTGCTGTAACATGGCGCGCCAGTGAGGCATGAAATCACATTTATAGTGAAGCCCCGTGACATAATGGTTACCCTGAGTCGGCGCACCGATGAGTCTCGAAATAGCTTATCCTCGCAGCTATATCGTCTTGGTATAAAACATCATAGAATGGGTAACATTTTTCCGCGAATGTACCCGAAGATGTATTAAATAACTGGCCAATTGCAAATCGGAATTGCACACGAAGGGTTCCATACCATGCCAAAAAAGTCACGTTTCCGGTATTTATTCATTTGCTTTTTTTTCTATTTGTTATTAAAACGGCAATAAAAATGCACACTTTGTGAAAACTTCAACTGTCTAACTATTTCGGCTCATGAGATACAGTCCGCTGTCAAATGGATGGACGGACGGACAGCGGAGGGTCCTTTTGGCACCTTTTGGGTACGGGACCCTTAATATTTACGGATATATTATATATGAGTATCAGAGGTATATCTCGTCTGTATTTCAATGTAAAGCGCGGCATATGGCGTTTGCCAGGCAATCAATTAGGAGCCGCCTGACGAAGCCTATTAGTTTCTCGTACCTATGAGTTTCTTTCGAGTTCTTGGGGGCTGCAAAAAATATTCCGGCCTGTCAATTGCTTCTTCACACCATTTTTAGGGTCGCCGTAAATAATATATATAATAAGGGTCTCTTCCACCAAGTACCTAGTTGCTTAATCTTCACATTAAATGGCCTTTCGTACCATCTCGCAATGGATACCAGTAAAAGTTAATCAGCACTTTAGTAATAAAGGCCCTTTAAGTGTCGATTAAAATAAATCAATAGTTGGTGAAAACCAGGCTTAGTGTAGTTAATTACTTTATTTTAAAGTAATAAAAAGGCTCCATCTGTATACATCTGGATTGGATAAGTGCACTTTGATATGTCCGTATGTTTTTATTTTAAATATCTTTATTCTCCAGTAAAAAAACAATCTATAATGGCTGCAAAAAGAAGACAACTTTTCCAAATGTTAATTTTCCAATATATTAAACTAAATTAAACAAATAAAAACATTCAGATGTACGTTTTGACAATATTTTAAAATAAAAAAATAAAAAAAACATAGTGAAACCCCTAGAATTGATGGGATAACGACTGTCTTAAGCCCGACCGAGTTACTACCATCGCATTGTCGAAGCGGCAATGCAAATTTGTTCGCGATTTCCATCCTGTTCAATATAGGCGTGTTCATAAAGGAAAGGTACGGCCCTAATTTCTTTGAAAATCCTGTTAGGGTCGGTGTAGCCATCCATGTCCAGTTACATACAACAACTCTCTTCGGCAGAGATGCTGACCGTAGGTAGAAATTCGATACCCGACTCAGCCAAGAGAGCCCAAGCCGAGTACAGCCTCCGCAGGAAGTATAACCACAGCGCTACATTAGTAGACGTCAATACTAAATATATTACGCGAATCCCGGGCTCGGCCGAGCCGGACTCCGCTGATTGAATCATCCCTCTATTCTTTGTCACGGCAGAAGCCGACTACAATGCGCCAGCGAGCCGGAGCCGCGCAAGCCTGAGCAAGCCTCCACGTTTTGTGACGTTCCGTTTTAATCTCGAACCCGAAAAAAAAAAACGAAAAAAACGTCGGCGCATGGCCCCTTTGAGTAACACATTATGCGAGAAATCATATATCTTACAGAATAACGAAATCTGAACTGATGGTAGAGATACGTGAACGTAGTTTAGTATTTTTATTTGCTAGTTATATTACTTTCAAGATTATAATAATTTAGCTAATAAATAAAAAAAATCCTATTTCCTTCAACGGTACGGTGCAGAGGTCGGTGATGATACATTCGCGCCGTTTTCTGAAATCATAGAATCATACCCCTCCGAGTAGGCAGAGATGATAGAGCGCCATACGGTACGATCATAGCACACCTCTTTCACTTCATCTACAGACATACATCTTTTCATACATGCTCTACGATTACGGGTGATACGTACCAGACCTTTACGAAGAATTACATCGATCTGGTCGTGGTACGTTCCCGGGCACGAAACTTCCGCTCACTTCTGCTCCGTAAATTTGTTTCGTCATTTTTTCGTCATTCATTCTTTCCATATATTCAAACCATCTTAGCACTCCGAAGTATCAACAGTGCAAAATGCACCAAGCACGCAATATATATTTTATTTTCAGTTTAACTGACTTTCTTCGTAACTTTTCGAATGATATTATGGAAAATAAATGCATGTTCGCACCGATGTATGTATTAATAGTTGACACTCTTATCTTCGCCGAAAAATGATGAACCAGATATACAAATCTAGTGGCGCGGGGACTGGCCTAGCGTACCAGAGGTCTGGGTTCAATTCCTCGCCCTGACATGCACCACTTTCTTTCTCTTTCTGAGTTCGATAAGTTCAATTTGTCACGAATGCGATCTGCTCCATGGTTCGGAATCCATCTAAAACTGTAGGTCCCCTTCCCCTACTAGGTGGTAAGAATAAGCCCGCCCAGGTTGGTGCCATCGCATTGGATGAAAAGATGGTCAAAGCGGCGATGACAAATTATCCGTGTTTTCCATCCAGTTTAATGTAGCCGTGCTCATAAAGGGAAGGTCCTGCCATGACAGCTAATTCTTTCGGGGATGTGGTGAATTGGGCTAACATCATAACGGTAGTTGTGTGGTATTAGCCATCCATGTCAGGTCGCATTAAAAAAAAGCGGTAAACATGTTAATACTCCAAGTTATGTTTTGCCAATAAATCAGTGAAGCGCTGAGCGCCGGCGGCGGCTGCACCTGATCGCCAGCAATTATTCCTTCCGAACGCCGCCGCACCCTTCCGCCATCGCCAACTCCGACACCAGCGCGGCGCCTTCTCCCACCCCCACGACCATCGAACCTGCAAATGTATAAGGCAATTACAATTTTCATTCGTCGCCCCCGAGACGGATCGCTAACTGCAGCAACTGTATTAACATATTTTCGAGCAAAGTTTTAATTGAACGTTATTAAGGTCGGCCCGTATTTTCGCCGCCCATACAAACGTAGTTAACTAATATTTGAAAACCACTGTTCCAACTTACTCGTACTTGATATTTGGTATCTAATATTAGGTTACAAATTTCTGTGTCTGCATGTCTTTGTTTTTTTTTGGTAAATGTATTGTGGTCAAACCACAGAGAAAACAAAATTCGTATGAAGATTTTCTTTTTGCTTTCATTTCATTCGGTTTGGATTTAAAAAAAAAACTTGCAGACATAGATTTTTGTTACCTGATATTAGATATTAACTATCAAATTAATTGGAATAGCGGTTTCCAAGTGATTAGTAAACTACGTTTGTATGGGGGACATAGCTTACAGGGCGTTCTTAAGTCGTTCGCGCTCTCCGATATTGGCTTCTATAAACGGGGGAGAAATGAAGTTTCTATCGAATTTATGGTGCCAACAATATAATACATTTACGTAAATGTATGATTATATTAAGTCCTACCATAAATACTTCACTCAATTAACCATTATAGTTGATTGATTGAACTGCTGATATGTCCTCAACATTATGCACACGGAAATGCCGTAACATACCTTGGCACTATTTTTCTTTAGATCTATCATATACGCGCCATTTTTCATTGCTTTGGATGTTTTTTTCCTTAGGTCAATTAATAAATATGCCATTTTGCCTCGTTTACATATTTTCAAAAAGATCTAAAATTTCGTACCAACAAATTCGTAAAATCGAAGAGAGCCTTAAGGTGGCCCAACCCGCTCATCTCCCCATACAAAAGGGGAAAGAAGATCACGCCCATATTTCTTGTCAGAGATCCAAAATTTTGCTCAAAATAGCTTTATTTGATCGAACTAGATGTCTGATGACCATTGGCATTGCAAAATTGTGTTTGGTTTCTATGTTATAAGGTCCGAAAGTTCGAATTTTTCGCGCGTTTTATACAATAATTTTGGAGGTGGATAAAGTAAGAACATCGTAAAAAGATTAGTCATCAGACATAGCTTGCTTAATCAAGATTTATGATCTATTTGGTTTTTGTTAGATTTTTGACTACAGCGGTCGTGGTTTACTTTTAGCTATAAGTCGTTTTGAAATTAAATTTTTTGTAAATCTTACCAAATCATACACTATGCACATTGTCTTTTTTGTAGACATGTTGCATCTTCCTCATCTCGGAACCTGTCTTATTCTTTGAAACAGAGAAGGTCCCAGAGCGCAACAGCACGGTTTTGTACCGTGCCCGCGAATGAGTTGGGCCCGCCGGGTTGGGCCACCTTAAACTGCGAACGAGCATCCGGGATGCGGGGAGGAAGAGCGAAGGATAGTAGCCCTATAAGAGCGGTGAGGTCATGTTGCAACGTATCATCTGCTACGATAGGCCATTTTCATACTATACGAAATAATAAAATTTTACAAATGAATACTCCAAGAGTTATACAATTATTAACGCTAATGTATTACTTTAAATAGAACAATATTGAGGTTACGGCAGAAACTGCCACTACAACTTTGCCAAGTCAACTTTAAATTCGTTTGCGGATAAAAATGCGGAAATAAAATATTCCTGCGGCCGTAAAGAGAATGGCAGAAATGCACGTGATTAAATCGGATTAAGCGCCCGCCAATCACGAAGCGACTAAGTAAAAGATGCGATGGCCGAAGAATTTTCTCAACGTGTGGCGAGTGTTCACCGCTAGGGGGAGCGAAAGTTCCTCTGGCTTCTCCGACTTCCCCGTGTGGGGGCGCGGGTGGAGGGAGGGCGGAGGGCCGCGGATGAGGGTATTTAAGCGGGAAGAGGCAGACCCTTCGTCTCGATAGCTGCCACTGATAGAATGTCAATAGGAATATTGGCTTAGGGCGCGAACGTGAATTTTTGTGTGGCGCCCCAGCCGTGGTAATAAAATAACCGAACCCGAAACATTCAAGAATGTTTGCTTAAACATTTTAGGAGGCTGTGCTATGTTTTTGTCGGCAGTTTCTATTATGGATGGATATTTTTATGTGCCGTAACATTATTTCACTTTCGTACCTTATGCCATAACTTCAGGCCATCAAACATCATTCACAATAGAACCACACGCCAACCTCTTTGCTTGTTGTTGTAAAATGGTTGCACGTTTTTTAAATGCTATCAGAGTGACATTTAGAGATCTATCATTTTACATGTGTCCCAAACCATGAAATCATACGACTAATACGAACCATCGACAATTCATTCGAATCTTGAAAAGTGAAAGAAATGATTAAATGCTAGGAAGACGAAAATCATCACAGCTTTTATACTTGTTTATCTTTCAGATAGTTTCAGTACTGAGCCGCCATGCCCAGCACCTAATAACACTCTTTCCATGACAAAATATATTTATGTTTTGAAAAATGAATCTGATTTACTAAAAAGGTAAAAATTGTATTTAAATTTATGTTAAAAATTTCAATAAAGCATGCTCATGAATAAATATGTTCTAATAACCTTTAATGACTTCATTTTCCAACGCTTGTAACTCAATCCTAAATTCTCATTTTTGTATACCGAATTGCTTCGAGAACATTCAAATACACGGGCGAAAATTCTTTATCAGTCGCCCCAAATGAAAATTCCCTGAATATATTTAGATTCTTCGCTTCCTCGGATTCTTCGTACTCTCAGTCGCGTAAACGTTAAAAGTGTCTAGAGGTACAGTATCTGTTGAGCAGAATCTAATTTTAATATGACTCTAACGTTTAAATTCAAGTTGAATTTAGATGTACTTTTAGACATTGGAAATTATTTATTAGATGCTTGGTTCCATCGTTCTATTTTGCCATTTACCTATTTTTAACCGACTTCAAAAAAGGAGGAGGTTATCAATTCGTCTGTATGTTTTTTTTTGTTTTTTTTGTTTTTTTTTTTATGTTTGTTACCTCATAACTTTTGCCTGGGTGAACCGATTTTGATGATTATTTGTTTAAATGATAGCTAGTGCTTCCCAAGTGGTCCCATTTTAATTTGGCTAAGTTCTGTCAATGATATCCATGAGAAAATCATAAAAGTCTTAAATTTGTATTAAGATGTGCGCGACAAATGGACGAATAACTCAATATAACGCCAACCGATTTCAGTGATTATTTTTTTATTGGAAAGGACGTGTACAAATTAGTAAGTGTACTTCAGATTCACTCAAAATAAACAAATAGAAAAAAATTTAACAAAAAAAATAGCCGACTTCAAAGAAAAAGCACTAAAAAGTAAAAAATAATTTCCATTTTTGTAGTTACGATTTCTGTTATTTTTTGAGTCGGTGTCAGCCAAGGTTAGGTTAGGTTAGGTTAGGTTAGATTAGGTTCTCTTGATTGGCGCAGCGCGTGCCCGGATGACGCCGACTCAAAAAATAACAGAAATCGTAACTACAAAAATGGAAATTATTTTTTACTTTTTAGTGCTTTTTCTTTGAAGTCGGTTATTTTTTTTGTTAAATTTTTATAACACCCACTGTGGGATGTTCATTCTATAGACCGAAATTTAGATAACATTTTTTATCCTGTGATTGCATAATCGCTGTTACATCCTTTCGATTCTGTGACTCTTGTCATTCATGGAAAACCCATGCCTTCGTGAAATGATTTTGGTTTGTTAGTAAGAGCGAAAACTCTTAAGGAGAGCGAGTTTTAGATATCTATATATAGCAGATTTGGTTAATTTCGTTTAACTATACGTGACCTTGTGAGCCGCTGTGACGTGTTTATAATAATATCTAGGCTATTTAGATAAGTAGCTAAAACGTTTTTTTTAATAATCCTACGGCTGGTCAGTTTACTACGTCTAGGCAATAAAAACACAACCCAAAAGTGGGTTTTTGAAATCAGCACTACACTGGCTGCGTGATGTTGCAAGTTTATGTACGGATTCTTGACGATGTAATTAGAGAGCTGGATTTTATATGTAACTTCTGTTTTATTTACAAACAAATGAATTTGATCTGATATCATAATATAAGGTGTGGATGGCTACCATATTCAGTTACATCAAACAATCATATTTGTTCGGATTAAATCCGATTTTCCGAATACTTTTGACATTAAACCTTAAAATTACCAATCAATTATTTTATTTGTCATTCATTTTGAAAAAACCTTGTTTAATTTTTGTAACGTCACGTCCCCCTAAACAGTGTCCGGTCGGCAAGTGGTTTTTAATTTAACTGTGACATCGTCGGCTCAGACCCCACCTACTGTCGTGATATTAGGCCAACACATCACATGGGAACTAGGTGCCATGCCAGAACCATTGGACGGTCACATGGTAGTACATCGCTTCAAGATCCTTGTTGGTTTGGGTCATCTCTATCCCTAAATATGATTAAGAGAGCCAATGGTTTGACCCAGTGTGATTCTCATGAAAAGGTACCGTTTGTGAGGCCTGCTCCATTTGGCAACGTGTTACATGTACATTGGACATGAATTCGTATTAATTTATCGTACTTCACCTATCATATGTAAACGGTAAATACTTGCTGTTAATGTAACAAGGAATTGTAATAGTAAATATTGGCAAAACGTTTGTAAACTTAAACTAAGTGGACGTTCATAAAAAAAATCAAACGAAATTTCTTGTTAGTTAGTTCTTCTTCGCTGTGATTGTCGAACTGGAAAATGATAAAATATCGCAAATTCAAGAGCAGTGTACTCTCAATGCATGATGAATAAAAAATAATACAATGTGACAAATCTGAGTTCAGTGTTCTTTCTATGGACGATGAATAAACAATGAACACTAATTGGAATTGGTGGAATGCACGAACTTTATTCCAGTAGTAGTGTAAGTAAACCTTCACGCAGCGTGAAGCGAGGCTAAACGGACGGCGTACAGCCTTAGCGCTGTTGCAGCGGCGACATGGCGTAAAGTCTCGAGGGGCTTTTAACTCGACGACCAGGGCTCTCCAACTTATTGCCGAAAGATGGCGATACAAGAAGCGAAATGGCGGCTATTCGATTTCAAACTTTTATTGAAAAAAAAAGCAGCACCTTAGCAGCCGTCTCTTTTTTGACAATTTTTTTATGCGAGACATGAATGAGAATGGTTGAATTATAAAGTCGGTTAAAAATGTTTAATAGTTTTGCAACTGTCAGTTCAAAACGTATTGTTCTGTGGTTAATTTGTGCTATGTAGGTTCCGGTTATAGGTAGAATGTAAAGACACACAGATTCAACGGACGGGTGAAACCAAAACGGTTTCACACAAAATGTGCTGATTTTTTTTATTTACAAAATATTTAAATCGCAATGTAGCTTCAAAACATCGGTTTGAAGTTGTTTTTCAAGTTTTACTTAAGAAATACTGTCAAAATGTTTACAATTTACGACAAAGAAACAGTGACTCACTCATTATTTATCAGAATAAAAGGTTTTTGTCCGAGCATTTTACGCCCATTCATTTCACAATCATCAAATGCACAGGGCAACCTATTTACTGAAAACGATTCGAAAAGTTGTCTTATCGGGTAGGTATGTTCCGTCTCTCTCCAACTCGCGGTAGTGATCCTTGAGTTGACGTCTCACTCCCACACTGTGTTTAAGAACAGCGCGCTATACTATGTCTGTGGTTCCAGCACAATGATACAAATTCTTCTGGTGGATTTCACAAGAGGCTCTAAGGGATTTGTAGTTTGTGGTTTGGATTACACGTAAAACTGTTAGGTAATTCCTTACTTTCTTACAAAGTGGTAGGTTTTATCCGTTCGTGTTTTTCAATGCAACAATGCACATGCAATGTAGTCGCACATAATAAGTAAGGCTAGGCAGTACACCTAGTTCTCGCGTTGGTACGATTTGAGCTAATCTAATAAATCCATACTTTCACAATTTCATAAAAACATGTGTGCAGCAAGTACAATAACAGCAGATTTTTTTTTTTTTTATGCGACCTGTCATGGATGGCTAATAAATAAACACAACTACCGTTATGATATTAGCCCAATACACCACATTCCCGAAGGAATTAGGTGCCATGCCAGGACCTTCCCTTGATGAGCACGGCTACATTGAACTGGATGGAAAACACGGACAATATTTCATTGCCGCTTCGACCATCTTTTCATCCAATGCGATGGTACCAACCCGGGCGGGCTTAAACCCTACCACCTAGTAGGGGAAGGGGACCTACAGTTTTACATGGATTCCGAACCATGGAGCAGCTCGCATTCGTGACGAAATGCACTTATCGAACTCTTAAAGAGAAAGACAGTGGTGCAAGTTGGTATTGAACCCGGGCCTCTGGTACGCTAGGCCAGTCCCCGCACCACTAGGCTACGAGCCGCTCGAACTGCGAAGCCCCCACCACATGTGCTATGTGGTATTATCCATCTAGGTCCAAAAAAAACTTTACAATTTCTAAAAGAATATCTCTTATATTGATACCATACGAAAAGCGAACTAAAAAACTAAAATATTTCCATTTATATTGATGAGGGGGAAGTTCTCAGTTGTCTGATTTCTTACTTCCCAAAGGCGAGGATTCGTTCACGCTGTCGGCGCTTGTGAGCCGCAGCGGGGCGGCGGCGGAGGGGGGGAGGCGCGGGGCGGTGCGGCGCGGCGGCGAAGACAGCAGCAGGCGTTCCATTCTTGTTATTTGTTCCATTTGTCACATAATTATGGTCTTTGACTCATAAATGAAATAACCTGGCATAGCACCTAATTTATTCCGGGAATGCGTTTTGTTAGGCTAATAGCATGACTTATCATTTATATTTTTTGTCACCATAACTACTGTTTCAGGCGCTTTATCTACGTAATGCAATCACTTGGCGCAGGCAGACTGGCACATTTAGCTTCAGAGGGTTGGTCTAAATCTTGTGAACCCAGTTTCAGCCATTTACGTTATCGTTACAATTTTTGTCATGCTCATGAAAGGTACCAAAACATACTGCACACTCACCGTCCGCGGCCGAACATGCCAACGGTCACAAATACAACGTATTTTGACTGGTTAATTTTCTCTTCAAACGGAAGTATATAATTTGGTATATCTCCTTCTTTACCCGAATTTTGTCAGCCTCGGTAGCTCAGTGTGCGACGGCTTGCGAATCGATAAGCTGGGGAAGCACATTTAAGCGCGGTTAGGTTCTGGATGGGTGACCATTTTCAACCGTTGAGGCTGGCCGTGGTTCGGATTCCACGTAAAACTGTATGTTCCTTCATTACTTACTAGGTGGTAGGGTTAATCCTTCCCGGGTAGGTATCATCGCATTGAATGAACGATGGTCGACGCGGCAATGACAATTTTCCGTGTTTTCCATCCAGTTAAATGTAGCCGAGCAATATAAGGAAGGTCCTGGCATGGCACCTAGTTCCCACGTAGTGTGTTAGGCTAATATCTGACGGTCAGCTCGGTATTAGCCATCCATGTCAAGTTATAAGAAAATAAAAACCCTCGCCATTTCGTGTTTTATTAGCTGCCTAGAAAGCACAGTAGCCGTCGACTAAGAATAGGAATGTGGACGCGCGAGGCAAGCAACCCTCCCGCCACGGCGTAAGCCTCACAAATCCATATTCGATCAGTGGAACGTACTCTGATTCGGGTTGACAAGCTTCTCGAACTGCTTTGCATTTATATAAACAGCTGACACCTAATGCGGGGAGGGGGAGCCGATCCGTTCGCAAACTTTTACCATCTGTAGTGTCGAGTTTGTCGAGGTTTAGGGTGAAGGCCTGATGTTCACTGAATTCCGAGCTGTTTTCACTCTGGCAGAAATTGTTCAGTGAAATTTAAACCGAAGATTTTTTGAAATCCGGAAAAGTAGGACCCAGAAGCATATTACAAACGTTGGTAACTTTACTGACGTTTCTGACATTATTAGGGTTTCGTACCCAAAGGGTGCCAACGGAACCCTATTACTAAGCCTCCGCTGTCCGTACGTCCGTCCTTCCTTCCGTCTCTCAAAGGGCTGCATCTCATGAACCGTAATAGGTAGGCAGGTCTAATATTTGTCCGACTCGCATGCGATTTACAGGACTATAGAATACATGATTCAAAAAGCACTTGGCCGGTTTTTTTAATCTTGTACTCATTAATCCTGGAAATAAGCTGAGCACTAGATCAGGTGATGGCATTGTTCGCAAAACAGTCATTATTCATGAAGTGTAAAAATTGCTGTTCGTATTAAGCAATTAGGTAGGTATGTCGCATTTGTAGAATATTTTACGCTGAGGAACATTGCCTACTACGGTCGAGTTTAAGTAAGTTTTTGAGTTATTGCCAGCTAATTCTATCACGCGATGCCCTTTATGTTGTTATATGCAGCTTTCTGGATTCCCATTAGATTATACTAAGTAATATCAATGATTTCGATAAAAATAAATTCCTTTGTGCATATTCCCAGTCATGGACCCTTTGAGGACTCAAGGGATAAGTGTGTTTATTCTGTGTAGGTACTTTGTTTGCCTACGCACGTGCTCTACGACGAATACTCAGGTATATATGTACACATATCGTACACTTCAGATACGCAGACTTGATCCACTGTTCCGGAACGCAGTACACCCCCGGAACAGGCACAACTTACGGGATATATTCGAGTATTCAGTAATGTATTCAAATATGTATTACGGCCTGCCCGCGACGTGTATCGCTGCTTTTTATTTCGTATGCGTGAGGTCGAGAAGAAGTTTTGGGGCGTTTCTTTGGCGATATCTGCCAACTGTTGTCTGTGCGACATTTCCCTGGGTGACAATATTTAATGATATTTTGTTTTTTTTTTTAGGATAACGCCATATCTGTAATATTTGGTTGATTCCGAATTACTTTGTATTGCATTGGTAACTAAATGAATCAAATAAAGAATAATAATGAATGAAAGTAAATCAGACCCGGAAATATTAGCAGATCATAGAAAACACGAGAGAAAACAAGATAAAGATATACATAAAATTATTGCAATAAGGTTAGTCAGATTACTGGAACGTAAAAAAGGAAGTAAACGTAACGACTAGCTATAGCATAAGTAATTATGAGTAATATATGTTCATCAAAGGTACAAATCATACCATGAAAATACGCACCTTTGGCCCCAATAAGTATATTAGAAGAAGCATGGAGCACAAATTAGAATAGATGGTTTTCGAAGCTCTAGACCTCGCGAGTCTGTCTTTTTGAACATTATTAAAAAAAAAAAAAAATGTTCAAATACTGGCTGAACTAAAAACAATCTACATATTTAATTTTCAAACATACTTACAAATTTCCCCAGAATTGGTTGAGAAATACGACTTGTAGAGGAAAACAGCCGGACACACGAAAGCATTTTTGCCCAATCTGAAAAGGAGACGCCACGCTCGAGGTTCGCTCGCTCAATGATGTCCATTTTGCTTTTTACTCGTATATAAAACGTAAACGTAAACTTATATTTTGTTTTCAATGTTGTCCCGAGTGGAGCCGGGTACCGCAGCTAGTTAGCTTAACTTTTTCAGCACTCTCGAGTTGGTATTGTTATGTCTACGAATAACATCTCATTGGACTTGGCATTGATCAACACAATACTAGGCTTCTTGCAAATAATCGACTCGTGGTCGACTATTTTAACACTTTATTGTGCCGTGTCAGGTATTCCACGATCACCGGGCGCGGCTTCTAGACACCAGCTTTTCTTTTCTCAACGTCTCGTTGCATACGATTTTCCCAAGGCTTTACGAACCTGGCCCCAGGGTGCGGACACATCGGATAATCGAAACATCAAGATCTACATTGATCCGTTTCCCATTCGCCCCGGGGCGCCGCGGAGTACATCTTCAAATTTTATCTCCCATGAAAATCATCGAGTCATCTGAAAGCTATTTCGTTCGGTCCTCCGGCGGAGGCGACGCGGCACGGGAGGGCGGGGTGTGGGAGGCTGCGCGGGGCTGAAGCGAGAAGCGAGCATTCCTGCCGCGGCCGCGAGGGGTGCAAAAAGGACGGTGGATGGTACTTGTGACGGAATCCGCCTTGATTTCACACATTACGGTTTCTCGCCTTGGCAATTTATTGTCTTCCGGATTTGAAACTCCACTGCGGATGTGGCGGCTTGTGCGGCAGTACCACCGGAGTAATTGATGCATTTTCATATTTTTTTATGACACTGTGCATGGACATTTTATAACAACACACCTCGTGGGAACTAGGTGGCGTGCAAGGGCCTTCGTTATATTGCAGGTCAATATTAAACTGTTGGAAAACGCGTACAATTTCCATTGCCGCTTCGCTTATCGTATATTGCTTGAATTATTGTTGTCTGGAAAGAAATAAGCTCTAGAATTCGAATGTACATTTTAATAATAACCAAAAATTCCCCACAATATTTTCTGCATTCTTCTATATGTTCGTACCAATTATTTAAACATTTCTTCCACTGGCGCTAGAACTAGAAGTACTAAAAGTCAGCAATTTTAAAGTTTTCTCCTTCACTCGATTGGACTAATTTACCATGAAGATTTTTCTTAATTGAGGGAATCCCGCCCGGGTTGGTGCCATCGCATTGGATGAACGATGGTCGAAGCGGCAATGAATATTGTCCGTGTTTTCCATCCAGTTCAATGTAGCCGTGCAATATAAGGAAGGTGCTGGCATGGCACCTAGTTCCCATGTGGTGTGTTGGGCTAATACCATGACAGAACTTGTGGTCTTAGCCATCCATTTCCAGTCACATAAAAAAAAAAACATAAAATATTGCAAGGGGTTGAGGTGAGTTAAACTGAAGTAAGTAACTAATGAGTTTAAAATACTTACAAATACACCCACTTCACTTTTTACCTCCATTTGAGATGAACAGCGTAACTGTGAAGCTCACCAAGCATACAGCGGTGGCGTACGCATAAATAAATTTAATTCCTAATAAACGTCAAAGCGAGTGTTGGAATATTGTGGGCGTAAATCTGACAAAATGTTCCTGCAATAAAAATAATTTCAAGTACTCAGCCGGTCGGTATGCGGCTGTTTATAAAGCGTAAAACATATTATAAACACGATAAAACCTGTTTATGGGGGTGTCGACGCGGCGCGGGCCGGCGTGGGGGCCCGCTTCTCCGCTGCGCAAGACGAGCACAAGAGGCTATACTCAAGTAAAGTACAATAAAATGAATAGTGAAATATTTTGTTTGTGCACTTGAGGAGGTGATATTAGTCAGTCATTCCATGTTTGTGCCAATTCGCACACACCGTGATGGCTTATATACCGAAACAAGCGCATATAGAAAAATATTGTGTTTCACTATAAATCGTTATCATGAATATGAGACATATTGCTACGACCCTGCCCTGAGATCGCCTATTCCCAATTTGTAGATCATTTTGTGATATTCGCTTACCCTGATGCATCGACGTGAGACTTATGACATAAGAAGCACCTATGTGGAATAAATGCAGTAGTATAGGTACATAAGGGAAGTTTGATGAGTAATTTTACCGGGTCGCAAGAATAATACAAGTGGGCCCAATGCATTTCTTCCTGTGCATGTCGTAAGAGCCAACTAAGGGATTCCTCGTTCCTGTAGCCTTTCTTATTTACGGGATGAATCTTAGCATCCCTTCCGGGTTGGTACCATCGCATTGGGTGCATTCCCCGTGCACTCCAAAACGACACGAGCGATTTTGATGTAATTTTAAGATAATTTTCAGATTAGCCCAGCAGGTAACCTGTAAAGTTTGGTAGCGATCGGATAAACAGATTTCGTTTTTGATTTTCGTTATTCCCGAGCGAATCACATTTCAACCGCAGGGCGAGCACGGAACGAATTTCTATCCGTCCCGATCCGAACTGTCTTCCAATTCATTGGCAAGTCACTTTTTCAAAATTCTTTACCGCCCCCTTCCATCCATCAGAAATTGTCTGGCTACAGATAAATCAGTGCTTCCCGTGCGAAACCGGGCCAAGTAGCTTGTTTTAAAAATATTTACAGTAAAAACGTACTTCGACAACTCAATGAAAAATGCATTTAGAATTATTACTATACACATTTTTATAAAAAAATAATAAAATAATAAACCATTTTCATGCCACCGAATATTTTTGGATCATGAAAATTCAAAAGCAAAGAACAACGATGAATACAAATGCAGGACTTGTCTACAATTTTAAACACTATATAAATGTACTAGCAGCCCGTCCCGGCTTTGCACGGGCATAATGTCATTTAAAAAAATATTATTTTGACACAATGATACACAAATAAACCATTTTTACGTAGAGTTCCTACATTGAGATATTTGAAATAAAAAAAACTTAGATATTATTATTACATGATTATTACATATTAGAGAAATAATAATTTCAAAGTGCTATAGGGAGAACCGCGGCCTCCGAGGCACGCTCCCGCCGCCCCGGCCGGCCGGTACCGCCGCAAACACTATATCCCGCAATTTTTAAATCTATAATATCTTCGAAAATATTCATTTAAATCATATGCTGTAAAGGGCCGTATAGATCTATATTAAATCAACAATGTATTTAAGGTATTTAATTGGATAAGGATTAATGCTGTATTGGTTAAAATCGCTTCGAAAATTAGCCATTATTTGTCGTAAAAAGTAAATGAGAAAAAAATGCTATTGTGGGATATCCATAAGAGATAGATATATACCATCGCGGAGTTTTCTGTAGACCTTTTCAATGTATACAATACTTAGCACATTATTTTGATAAATCTCGTAGGGTTCAGCCTGCGTTTGCAATGTAAGCGGAAAAAAATATTTTTTTACGACATCACATTGGAAACCTCAAAAATAACAGTATTTCTCCAATATTTAATGGATGTTATTATACATATAAACCTTCCTCTTGAATCACTCTATCTATTAAAAAAAACCGCATCAAAATCCGTTGCGTAGTTTTAAAGATTTAAGCGTACATAGGGATATAGTGATATAGGGACAGAGAAAGCGACTTTGTTTTATACTATTTAGTGATTTCCCGATTCATTCAGTCAACCGGATTCTTTACGAAATGGAAATATGAACTTCATCTCACCCGTAACCGACTTCTTCGCGGCGAGACCGCGACACGATGCCGACAACACACAAACCACGTTATGCATAAACATTTTAACGCGCGCCATAATAAATTTAGCATTATCCCAGTTTGGCGACACCGCGCCCCCTCCGCCGCTGCGGGATCGCGCGCTTAACTTTTGTAATCTCGAGGGTGTGTTCAGATTCTTCTGTGCGCTCGCGGAAAGAAGAATTATAAAATTAGGTTGTTTTCTTACAATCCTCCGGCTAATGCTTGTTTATGTGTTTTGCTCGGGTGCCGAGTCGCGTGTATCAGGCTTAATGCTTTGCTCTTCCGCTATCTTGGGAGGCGAGATTGTATGGTTTATTGCCGCAAGTCGACGTTAAGTCCAAAATAAAAGTTCAACTGGTAGGTATTTTTTCTTTGCATAGCGTATTTTTTTTAAGATAGAAATAAGTAACTATTATTTTTTTAAAAGCTGTGTAGTGGACAGTGTTGAGGCTGACTTGGGTACATAGGAAACAGTTGGTTTATCCGAAAGTGGCTGTAAAAAGTAGGTTATTACAAAGTAGATGATACTGAATTATTAGTTATCCATGGATTTAGCACAAAATACTATACTATTTCGAAACGTAAATTTATATGAATCAAAATGTAGGTTTTTTTTATGCAACTAGCCATGAATGACCAAACTGAAAGTGATATATTAGCCTTCCCTTTATGAGCACCACATGATATCAACCCGGGCGGGCTTAAACCCTACCACCTAGTAACCTACAGTTTTACATGAATTCCGTACCATGGAGCAGCTCGCATTCGTGACGAAATGCACGAAATGCAAATGCTTATCCAACTCAGAAAGAGAAAGAAAGTGGTGCATGAACGGGGCGAGGATTTGAACCCCTGGTAAGCAAGGCAAGTCCTCGCGCCACTAGCCTGCGAGGCGCTCAACATGTATGTTTGTATTTTGTTTCAATTTGTATATTTGTCCTCTATTTGTTCCGAAACGATCGATCCAATTGTGATGAGCATTTGGTGGGTTCTTCCGTTTACGCTCGTTAAGATTTCTGATTACATTGTACCAGTTTACGGGATGAATTTCAAAAACTAATTTTCCCGAGCGTCACAGTGCATCTCAGCAATTACTAAACAAAAAAATGTTTTTCGTATTCACCGAATTAACTTCACTTCATTCAAAACTTTATAGTAAGTGATATCGTGAAGTTTTTCCAAGGAAGATTTCTATGAATAAGCAGTAATAAGGCACTGTAGTTGTTTAACTCATAACATTTGGTCAACAGATGTCGCACCAAGCCATTGTTACTTGAGTCTATAACGCAATGATGTAATGTTTTTTTCTGTGCATAAAAGATTTTTCATATTTTTTAACGATGGCCTGATCCTGTTCTGACACTTGTTTCTACATTTTTAAGATGTCTGGCCGGCATCGCACCAAACAGTGGTATCGCCGCTCACCCTGGTTAGCGTAGAAGCCTGCGTCCGCACTGTAAGCGTAGGGCGGCCAGGGCGGGCGGAACTGAAGTTGTCCTGCCCTAATGGATCGCGTAAATCTTTCCCCAACTTTAATACATTTATATCGGGATCGCAGCAAAACTATTTCCGTCGTCTCGGTGCAGAATTGCTTTCATTTATCAAGGATTCTTCTACCACTTTGTTTTGAAGATCGATTTAAACGCACCAAATTAATTACTTTTTACTTACTTTTATTTTAAACCCAACCCTTTATTTTAAAATTGTTGAGGGCGCGATAACAGACTGTTAGGCTAATATCTGACGGTCAGCTCGGTATTAGCCATCCATGTCAAGTTATAAGAAAATAAAAACCCTCGCCATTTCGTGTTTTATTAGCTGCCTAGAAAGCACAGTAGCCGTCGACTAAGAATAGGAATGTGGACGCGCGAGGCAAGCAACCCTCCCGCCACGGCGTAAGCCTCACAAATCCATATTCGATCAGTGGAACGTACTCTGATTCGGGTTGACAAGCTTCTCGAACTGCTTTGCATTTATATAAACAGCTGACACCTAATGCGGGGAGGGGGAGCCGATCCGTTCGCAAACTTTTACCATCTGTAGTGTCGAGTTTGTCGAGGTTTAGGGTGAAGGCCTGATGTTCACTGAATTCCGAGCTGTTTTCACTCTGGCAGAAATTGTTCAGTGAAATTTAAACCGAAGATTTTTTGAAATCCGGAAAAGTAGGACCCAGAAGCATATTACAAACGTTGGTAACTTTACTGACGTTTCTGACATTATTAGGGTTTCGTACCCAAAGGGTGCCAACGGAACCCTATTACTAAGCCTCCGCTGTCCGTACGTCCGTCCTTCCTTCCGTCTCTCAAAGGGCTGCATCTCATGAACCGTAATAGGTAGGCAGGTCTAATATTTGTCCGACTCGCATGCGATTTACAGGACTATAGAATACATGATTCAAAAAGCACTTGGCCGGTTTTTTTAATCTTGTACTCATTAATCCTGGAAATAAGCTGAGCACTAGATCAGGTGATGGCATTGTTCGCAAAACAGTCATTATTCATGAAGTGTAAAAATTGCTGTTCGTATTAAGCAATTAGGTAGGTATGTCGCATTTGTAGAATATTTTACGCTGAGGAACATTGCCTACTACGGTCGAGTTTAAGTAAGTTTTTGAGTTATTGCCAGCTAATTCTATCACGCGATGCCCTTTATGTTGTTATATGCAGCTTTCTGGATTCCCATTAGATTATACTAAGTAATATGAATGATTTCGATAAAAATAAATTCCTTTGTGCATATTCCCAGTCATGGACCCTTTGAGGACTCAAGGGATAAGTGTGTTTATTCTGTGTAGGTACTTTGTTTGCCTACGCACGTGCTCTACGACGAATACTCAGGTATATATGTACACATATCGTACACTTCAGATACGCAGACTTGATCCACTGTTCCGGAACGCAGTACACCCCCGGAACAGGCACAACTTACGGGATATATTCGAGTATTCAGTAATGTATTCAAATATGTATTACGGCCTGCCCGCGACGTGTATCGCTGCTTTTTATTTCGTATGCGTGAGGTCGAGAAGAAGTTTTGGGGCGTTTCTTTGGCGATATCTGCCAACTGTTGTCTGTGCGACATTTCCCTGGGTGACAATATTTAATGATATTTTGTTTTTTTTTTTAGGATAACGCCATATCTGTAATATTTGGTTGATTCCGAATTACTTTGTATTGCATTGGTAACTAAATGAATCAAATAAAGAATAATAATGAATGAAAGTAAATCAGACCCGGAAATATTAGCAGATCATAGAAAACACGAGAGAAAACAAGATAAAGATATACATAAAATTATTGCAATAAGGTTAGTCAGATTACTGGAACGTAAAAAAGGAAGTAAACGTAACGACTAGCTATAGCATAAGTAATTATGAGTAATATATGTTCATCAAAGGTACAAATCATACCATGAAAATACGCACCTTTGGCCCCAATAAGTATATTAGAAGAAGCATGGAGCACAAATTAGAATAGATGGTTTTCGAAGCTCTAGACCTCGCGAGTCTGTCTTTTTGAACATTATTAAAAAAAAAAAAAAATGTTCAAATACTGGCTGAACTAAAAACAATCTACATATTTAATTTTCAAACATACTTACAAATTTCCCCAGAATTGGTTGAGAAATACGACTTGTAGAGGAAAACAGCCGGACACACGAAAGCATTTTTGCCCAATCTGAAAAGGAGACGCCACGCTCGAGGTTCGCTCGCTCAATGATGTCCATTTTGCTTTTTACTCGTATATAAAACGTAAACGTAAACTTATATTTTGTTTTCAATGTTGTCCCGAGTGGAGCCGGGTACCGCAGCTAGTTAGCTTAACTTTTTCAGCACTCTCGAGTTGGTATTGTTATGTCTACGAATAACATCTCATTGGACTTGGCATTGATCAACACAATACTAGGCTTCTTGCAAATAATCGACTCGTGGTCGACTATTTTAACACTTTATTGTGCCGTGTCAGGTATTCCACGATCACCGGGCGCGGCTTCTAGACACCAGCTTTTCTTTTCTCAACGTCTCGTTGCATACGATTTTCCCAAGGCTTTACGAACCTGGCCCCAGGGTGCGGACACATCGGATAACCGAAACATCAAGATCTACATTGATCCGTTTCCCATTCGCCCCGGGGCGCCGCGGAGTACATCTTCAAATTTTATCTCCCATGAAAATCATCGAGTCATCTGAAAGCTATTTCGTTCGGTCCTCCGGCGGAGGCGACGCGGCACGGGAGGGCGGGGTGTGGGAGGCTGCGCGGGGCTGAAGCGAGAAGCGAGCATTCCTGCCGCGGCCGCGAGGGGTGCAAAAAGGACGGTGGATGGTACTTGTGACGGAATCCGCCTTGATTTCACACATTACGGTTTCTCGCCTTGGCAATTTATTGTCTTCCGGATTTGAAACTCGAGCGAATCACATTTCAACCGCAGGGCGAGCACGGAACGAATTTCTATCCGTCCCGATCCGAACTGTCTTCCAATTCATTGGCAAGTCACTTTTTCAAAATTCTTTACCGCCCCCTTCCATCCATCAGAAATTGTCTGGCTACAGATAAATCAGTGCTTCCCGTGCGAAACCGGGCCAAGTAGCTTGTTTTAAAAATATTTACAGTAAAAACGTACTTCGACAACTCAATGAAAAATGCATTTAGAATTATTACTATACACATTTTTATAAAAAAATAATAAAATAATAAACCATTTTCATGCCACCGAATATTTTTGGATCATGAAAATTCAAAAGCAAAGAACAACGATGAATACAAATGCAGGACTTGTCTACAATTTTAAACACTATATAAATGTACTAGCAGCCCGTCCCGGCTTTGCACGGGCATAATGTCATTTAAAAAAATATTATTTTGACACAATGATACACAAATAAACCATTTTTACGTAGAGTTCCTACATTGAGATATTTGAAATAAAAAAAACTTAGATATTATTATTACATGATTATTACATATTAGAGAAATAATAATTTCAAAGTGCTATAGGGAGAACCGCGGCCTCCGAGGCACGCTCCCGCCGCCCCGGCCGGCCGGTACCGCCGCAAACACTATATCCCGCAATTTTTAAATCTATAATATCTTCGAAAATATTCATTTAAATCATATGCTGTAAAGGGCCGTATAGATCTATATTAAATCAACAATGTATTTAAGGTATTTAATTGGATAAGGATTAATGCTGTATTGGTTAAAATCGCTTCGAAAATTAGCCATTATTTGTCGTAAAAAGTAAATGAGAAAAAAATGCTATTGTGGGATATCCATAAGAGATAGATATATACCATCGCGGAGTTTTCTGTAGACCTTTTCAATGTATACAATACTTAGCACATTATTTTGATAAATCTCGTAGGGTTCAGCCTGCGTTTGCAATGTAAGCGGAAAAAAATATTTTTTTACGACATCACATTGGAAACCTCAAAAATAACAGTATTTCTCCAATATTTAATGGATGTTATTATACATATAAACCTTCCTCTTGAATCACTCTATCTATTAAAAAAAACCGCATCAAAATCCGTTGCGTAGTTTTAAAGATTTAAGCGTACATAGGGATATAGTGATATAGGGACAGAGAAAGCGACTTTGTTTTATACTATTTAGTGATTTCCCGATTCATTCAGTCAACCGGATTCTTTACGAAATGGAAATATGAACTTCATCTCACCCGTAACCGACTTCTTCGCGGCGAGACCGCGACACGATGCCGACAACACACAAACCACGTTATGCATAAACATTTTAACGCGCGCCATAATAAATTTAGCATTATCCCAGTTTGGCGACACCGCGCCCCCTCCGCCGCTGCGGGATCGCGCGCTTAACTTTTGTAATCTCGAGGGTGTGTTCAGATTCTTCTGTGCGCTCGCGGAAAGAAGAATTATAAAATTAGGTTGTTTTCTTACAATCCTCCGGCTAATGCTTGTTTATGTGTTTTGCTCGGGTGCCGAGTCGCGTGTATCAGGCTTAATGCTTTGCTCTTCCGCTATCTTGGGAGGCGAGATTGTATGGTTTATTGCCGCAAGTCGACGTTAAGTCCAAAATAAAAGTTCAACTGGTAGGTATTTTTTCTTTGCATAGCGTATTTTTTTTAAGATAGAAATAAGTAACTATTATTTTTTTAAAAGCTGTGTAGTGGACAGTGTTGAGGCTGACTTGGGTACATAGGAAACAGTTGGTTTATCCGAAAGTGGCTGTAAAAAGTAGGTTATTACAAAGTAGATGATACTGAATTATTAGTTATCCATGGATTTAGCACAAAATACTATACTATTTCGAAACGTAAATTTATATGAATCAAAATGTAGGTTTTTTTTATGCAACTAGCCATGAATGACCAAACTGAAAGTGATATATTAGCCTTCCCTTTATGAGCACCACATGATATCAACCCGGGCGGGCTTAAACCCTACCACCTAGTAACCTACAGTTTTACATGAATTCCGTACCATGGAGCAGCTCGCATTCGTGACGAAATGCACGAAATGCAAATGCTTATCCAACTCAGAAAGAGAAAGAAAGTGGTGCATGAACGGGGCGAGGATTTGAACCCCTGGTAAGCAAGGCAAGTCCTCGCGCCACTAGCCTGCGAGGCGCTCAACATGTATGTTTGTATTTTGTTTCAATTTGTATATTTGTCCTCTATTTGTTCCGAAACGATCGATCCAATTGTGATGAGCATTTGGTGGGTTCTTCCGTTTACGCTCGTTAAGATTTCTGATTACATTGTACCAGTTTACGGGATGAATTTCAAAAACTAATTTTCCCGAGCGTCACAGTGCATCTCAGCAATTACTAAACAAAAAAATGTTTTTCGTATTCACCGAATTAACTTCACTTCATTCAAAACTTTATAGTAAGTGATATCGTGAAGTTTTTCCAAGGAAGATTTCTATGAATAAGCAGTAATAAGGCACTGTAGTTGTTTAACTCATAACATTTGGTCAACAGATGTCGCACCAAGCCATTGTTACTTGAGTCTATAACGCAATGATGGAATGTTTTTTTCTGTGCATAAAAGATTTTTCATATTTTTTAACGATGGGCTGATCCTGTTCTGACACTTGTTTCTACATTTTTAAGATGTCTGGCCGGCATCGCACCAAACAGTGGTATCGCCGCTCACCCTGGTTAGCGTAGAAGCCTGCGTCCGCACTGTAAGCGTAGGGCGGCCAGGGCGGGCGGAACTGAAGTTGTCCTGCCCTAATGGATCGCGTAAATCTTTCCCCAACTTTAATACATTTATATCGGGATCGCAGCAAAACTATTTCCGTCGTCTCGGTGCAGAATTGCTTTCATTTATCAAGGATTCTTCTACCACTTTGTTTTGAAGATCGATTTAAACGCACCAAATTAATTACTTTTTACTTACTTTTATTTTAAACCCAACCCTTTATTTTAAAATTGTTGAGGGCGCGATAACAGACTGGCATTAGTATGATAAAAGCGTAAATTATAAAACGTTTATTTATATTTACAAATTACTATAACTTATTTAAGTTTTTGTTGTTGCTCTATCTATGTATAGTATAAAAATATAGTTGAAACACTTTAGTTTCTTATTGCTCAAATTAGACAAATACACGATTACACAAAAATAAATAAAAAAAGTTTTAACAAATAATGAGAGCTTCAGATAGTTAACGTTATGAGTTTCAAACATAATTAGGACCATAAATGTATCTTAAATATTAAAAAAAAAAATGTTCCACTTACGCTTTTATAGAACATAATGAAATAACGTGTTTTCGCGCCCTTAAGTGGTCGCCACTCAATGTGAAAATGAAACAGAAAAATATATTTTAACAATAAGTGGTGGAACATACATTACTAAGGTGGCTGTTTGAAGTGTTTGTTAGTAGTTCGTAATATATGACTTACCACAGTTCTTTGTTCGTGAACGTTATGGCCGACACATTTTGGAATGGCTTTGGTGCGGTGCGGCTGGGCGGGCGGTGAAAGATCCCATGCGAATGTTATTTTTTTTTTATGCGACCTGACATGGATGGCTAATACCACACAACTACCGGTATGATATTAGCCCAATACACCACATTCCCGAAGGAATTAGGTGCCATGCCAGGACCTTCCCATTATGAGTACGGCTACATTGAACTGGATTGAAAACACGAACAATTTTTCATTGCCGCTTCGACCATCTTTTCATCCTATGCGATGTTACCAACCCGGGCGGGCTTAAACCCTACCACCTAGTAGGGGAAGGGGACCTACAGTTTTACATGGATTCCGAATCATGGAGCAGCTCGCATTCGTGACGATATGCACTTATCGAACTCGGAAAGAGAAAAACAGTGGTGCATGTCGGTATTGAGCCCAGGCCTCTGGTACGCCAGGCCAGTCCCCGCGCCACTAGGCTACGAGCCGCTGCACACATAATCCATTCATAGTATTACTTGGTGTTCAACACCTGACGGTAGCGCCGGCCAGTCAGTTCGCTTGCGGATTTGATCACTTTCGGTGTACTTGGGTTCCAACGACACATAAGAATCTGACATGTATTTATGTATAATCGACGGTACAGCAAGGACACTTTAATTAAAGAAAGATCCCTGTAAAAAGAACTTCTTTACGTATATACTGCAACGCTAGACTCGAACCAGCAAATCATACCAGTAGCGGGTATTGCGTCTAACCAATTTCGCCACCCACTGTATACCCATAATTTGGAATTCTCCTACAATCCCTCTTCCCGTAATCAATGCCTCCTACTGACGACGTACATGCTTAGTTCGAAAAGGTATATTTACTTGACGCATAAGAACTTGTGTAGGAATTATGTTTCTTTATAGTTTAGTTTTGCTCCATAGTTACTACTCTCATTACTGCTCACTATACCCAAAGGAAGACTGATATAAAATGCCTCCGGCATTAAGTTGTAACTTTTGCCCGAGTTTTTTTGAGTGCAATAAACTTATATAAATAAATAAATAAGAACTTCACAGAATGCAACGAACGTTATATCTTCTCTACTCCAGTCCTCTCTTGCTCGCTGTTCGGACCGGTCAGTCGCTCAGACGCTGAGCCGTTCCACGCGAACATCGACCCGGGGGCGGCGCGGTGCGGACCCGGTCGGATTAGGGCTCCATTATCATTACCTCGGAGGTCCGTTAACTACCCAATTGGATAACATTGATAATCGAAATGTTAACTCTAGGTCGGACCACTTTCGTTTAATGCTCGTCGAAAACAGCGAAAACGGTTTTATGCTGAGTCCTCGAACCACTGCAGGGTACATTAAGGGCGAGAATGGTTGTTCCGATTTCGGTTTATTTAGATGGGAGATATGATTTTGTCTTTTTTTACAGCTCTTCACGATTCAAAAACAATTCAAATATTTAGTATGTTTTGTCTTAGCCAAAATTGGATACAATAATTTTTATTCAAGCTTTGAACGTATAATTCCCATTTATACAAAAAAACTAGGAGATTTAAATAAAAAACCATCACCACCATAATCTTGTTTTTTAACCGACTTCAAAAAAAGGAGGAGGTTATCAATTCGTCTGTATGTATTATTTTTTTTGTTTTTTTTTTATGTTTGTTACCTCATAACTTTTTCCTGGGTGAACCGATTTTGATGATTATTTTTTTAAATGATAGCTAGTGCTTCCCAAGTGGTCCCATTTTAATTTGGTTAAGTTCTGACAATGATATCCATGAGAAAATCATAAAAATCTTAAATTTGTATTAAGACATAATAATATATAATAATGATAAGCGCGACAAATGGACGAATAACTCAATATAACGCCAACCGATTTCGGTGATTCTTTTTTTATTGGAAAGGACGTGTACAAATTAGTAAGTGTACTTCAGATTCACTAAAAATAAACAAATAAAAAAAAATTACAAAAAAATAACCGAGTTCAAAGAAAAAGCACTAAAAAGTAAAAAATAATGTTCATTTTTGTAGTTACGATTTCTGTTATTTTTTGAGTCAGTGTCAGCCAAGGTTAGGTTAGGTTAGGTTAGGTTAGGTTAGGTTCTCTTGATTGGCGCAGCGCGTGCCCGGCTGACACCGACTCAAAAAGTAACAGAAATCGTAACTATAAAAATTAACATTATTTTTTACTTTTTAGTGCTTTTTCTTTGAAGTCGGTTATTTTTTTTGTTAATTTTTTTTTCAGACGTCTGTCAATGTAACTCCCCACTACTCATTCAGTGTGATGGTAAGATAACCATAAGTAGATACCACTGAAGAGAAAAAGAAGAAGAAATGGCATGCGGATGATATGCCGACTCAGCCGTATGGCCAAAGTGGCCATAAAATTGTATGGAAATTCTTCGGTGCGGCGTATGCTATACAGTCGAAAAATCTCCACCGTTCGCGAATGTGCTCTAAAAATGCGTTCGTCAAGTCAGTTCCCACCCTCCAAATACATCTGCGACTATGGTTGCATGTGGCAAGTTGTTTTTATTGTAGACAGCGGGTCTCATAGACGATGCGCTAGTCGGCATATTTAGACGGTGGATTTTATAAAAGTTAGTGATTGATAAAAAATACTTATAATACAAAATAAGGCTTTTTGTAATGACATAAATATTTTAAAATTATTTAGTATCCAATTGGCTTCAAATATGGTTTTACATGTGTCCATTGAAATACTTATTCTGGTGTTATATGCGTACAATAAAAAAGGAATGACATTTTGTTTTATTAAACAATAAGAAAATCTTATTTTGCTTGTTACAATTTTAAAAGAGCTGCCGAGCGGATCGAAAGACCAATACAGCAAAACGTAAAACTTGATTAAAATCAACTGAAAAATAAAAGTTTGCAGGATAGCGCTGCTCCTGAATCCAGCGAGCCGGAGGAGGAATAGGGAAATAAGTCCGTGCTCCGGACAGGAATAATAATATTATCCCTTTTAATATCGGGATTCTTGTTAGGGATATGGATACGAAAATATTGTTGCTCACAACGTTGTAACTTCTATCTACCTGGATTACCGCACCCCCCGCGTCTCCCTCGCACCACCACCCGACGTCCTATACGCTGGTTTGCTTTTCTCATAACTAGATGATTGCATTGTAGATAAATGAGTTCTTTCACAATTACTATTAATATTTTACGGAATGAAGGCCACGGTACTCTGTCGGGAATGGTAGGTAAAACAAATCAGGACAGAGAGTATTTTACACGCACTTTGTGTCATATTAAAGTTGAGACTTTGACATTATATTAAGAGAAACAAGGTACCAGGAAACAGGTAACAAGGGACTAGTTAAAAGGTAATTCACTGTTATAGCAAGGTTAAGACTTAACTTTCACCAGTTGAAAACATACTTAGCTTCTTACATATTTTTACATTAAATAGTTTTTGAAATAAATTCATCAGCCACGTAACCCAGTGGGCAGCAAGAAAGATCATTTTATGGGATCTTGTTTTCAAATGGTGATGGTTTCACGATGGTTATATGTACAACTATGCGCTGGGAAAAGAAGGACAAGTGACTGGTTAAAGCTCACACACCTTGCTAGGCCGAACTCCAAGACTCCAGACAGGCATCTCGCATTTTCGGAAATAACAATATCAGTGTTATGTATTTCAAAAAGAAATAAAAAACTGTTATGTCCGCTCACTGTTATGTCGCGCAGATCTCTTGGATGTACCTGTAAATTGATTTTTTTTATTTATTTATTTTATTTTATTTATTTACACAAACATATGCAGATAGAACAGTTTACAAGAACTTAAAATACTACTACTACAATGGGCGCAGTATATCATAACAGTGTGTAAGGATAATAGCATGATATTAGATGTATTATAAGCCTACAATTTCCAGTTTTTGTAATTTATAATACTTTTTTATGTTCATATCACTGTAATTCCATTATGTTATACGTTACATCATTATGAAATAACAGAGTAGTAGAGTGAGAGATAAAATAAGAATTTCTCCGAGACAAAAACCTTTAAATTTTCCTTTTAAATCAAACGTTTCCTAAGGCCCTCTTATTCACCCTCTTTGAGAGTCTGAAAATTAAAACCCTCGGAAATATTAATGGTAAAAGGACATCGTAAACGTCGTATTTTTTGTTGGTGCCTCCAATAGTTTTTGAGATAATTCGGTCGGAATCTTATAAGCGTTCCATTCTCCATTTAGAACCGTTGACTGATATAAGTGAATAAAAGACGTTGAATTTAATAAATTAATATGAAGTAAAAAAAAAAATACAATACGTACAAGATTTGACACAAAAATTCACGTTTTTTTAATGACGCCCCCCTTTAATTTTTATGTGTAATCATTTATTTGTTATAGCGGCATAATAAATACAATCTCTGTGAATATTTCAGCTGCTTACCTTTTACGGTTCATGAGATACAGCCCTGTGACTGACGAACGGACGGACGGACAGCGGAGGCTTAGTATTAGGGTTCCGTTTGCACCCTTTGGGTACGGAACCTTAAAAATAACGGGAACGTACCAAAGTAACAACGAAATGAAGTGTTCGCTGCGGCAGCGGTGGCAGTGGAGGGGCAGTGAAAAGGAGCTTATTTTTATTAAAGAAGCCAGTCCTCTACTGAAACCGATAAAGATCCCCGCGGCCCGCACTCAACTACTCCACGAGGTGTTGGGGAGATGTGGTACACGATACGTTACTTATTGCATTATGGTAGCAATATACGAAAATACACACCGTGCATTTTAAGGAATAATGGAGAAAGCAGAAGGAATGTAAAAGTTAATTCTAATGACGTCCCTTAAAGTTTGTTTTAATAACAGAAAGATGAAGGAGCGACTGACTAAAGGAGAGTCCGAACTGATCAGTGTGGGCAGATTTTAGTGTTGCTGGCCTATTCATGAAATTCCGTAATCAGGAATGCTGAGTCTAGAAAACAGCTTTTATAGCGGTTTTCAAAGCTATTATCTCGACGAAAAGATTCCGAAAAAGAGTATTTGAATTTAATAAAGATTTTCCATCGAAAAAAACACTTGGAAAAATCGCTACAAAAGCGGTTTTCTAGACTCAGGGTTCCTGATTCCTGATTAAGAAATTCCAGGAATAGGCCTGCTGGTGGCGGATAGGAGAAGATGGCGGACGGGTCAGGGAATTGTCTCAGGCTACCTTCGCTAGAATTGGAGAGACAGGATTCCGTGAGCGGAATGTAGCTCAAAACTCGACGCATTGTACTGTCTGTTGTTGCTACTTATTAAATAATTTCAGGAAAGCTTTATTGATCATTCAGCTTATTCAAATGTAATAATGAATTTTAACTATACCTAAAATACTTAAACATTTAACTTTTAGATAATATAAAACTAATGTAAAAAAGAGAGCAGATTTTTTATTTACATTTCACACACATGAAGGGTCCCAGGCCTGGTTTAGTAGCATCCATTATTGATTTGACTAGTTCGAAGGTAAGTAATAATGGTAACCAAAACAAAGAATAATACTAAATAGGTCAGAAAACTCATGGGCTCTGAAAATGACAAATTTTCGGCAATAACAATCAATGGTAATTTTATTCGAATCACTAGGCCAGTATTGCAAGTTATTTATAATTATTAAATAAATAATATTTTATTCAATTTGGCTCCTCAAAGAACGACAAACAACTAAGTGGAGTGTCAACATTTATTATCAGAACTTTCAATTATTCCAAAAAAAATCTATTTCCTACGCAGAAAAAAATGTACATCATTCAATTCAATTCAATTCATTTATTTAAATTCTGTTAAATCAAATTAAACATAAATCTGAGGTTAATATTAAATAATAAACAAGGTAAATCGAATTGACCTTTTGTTAAGAATATTTACGAAAATTTAAATATAGTATGTATCTACCAAATAATTAGATTTTTAAGCAAATCATATTTAGCGACTGCACCACCGCATTCGACGACCGCCGAATTAATTAATTCGTCCGGTTCGAGAGGATCTTACCTCCAGAATTAGCAGGCCGAGCGGAGAGAGACGAGTTCCTTCGCCACTTAATGGAATAGCTGATAATATCCGAGCCCAGACAGATGGAGAGGGATTATCTCAAAACATTCCGCTCTCATTTAGCTTCGTCTGGCCCGAGCACAAATCTTAATTGTTATTGGTTTGCCAAATTATTTGAATATTATTTCGAAGTGGTCACCAAAATGCTTAACATAAAATAGATTTATTTAGTTTCATTGTATAAAAAAGTATAATTATTTGAAAGGTCTTGTGATAACAATAAAATCTTTACACGTAAAAATCCAGTGTGCGGGTGTTCGGAATCTGCTCCTCCTAGACGACTTGAGCGTGTTTGATAATGGTTTCACTGATGGGGTCACCTGGATGGTTATTAGCTGTAATTGGACCGTATAGGTGGCGCTGTGGTCGATATGCGATATTTTTACTTTGCGACATAATTTATGTACATTTCATATAAAAAAATTTATCCAAAACCAAATTAATCCGAGCGGAGCCGGAAACGTCAGCTAGTATTTAATAAAAATGCCAAAATAATAACAAACTAATGCCAATTTCGTCAGTAATGATTCAACATTTATGAATGTAATTTGTAACGTCGTGTAACGCAACAGATGTCACTTCAATTTCGTAAATTGTCAAATTACATTCTGTTTTCCTCTTGTTATTATTAGCGGCGCGGTGCGCAGTCTAGCAATTACATTAGCGCTGCATAGACGGGGCGGGCTAATGAATATCGGCGGGGGTTGGGGGGGGGGGAGGGCGGAGGCCGAGCGAGAGCCGAGCGAAACCACGCTGACGACCGCTGAAAAAATGTCAAAGGCAAATAGCCACCGACCCAACCCCGTTAGAATGATTTCAGCGTTTTAGATTTTTTAATCTTTGTTAAAGCTTTCTCGAAGAGAAGCTCAAGTAACACCAACAAACGACCCATTACTACGATTGAAAAACTTGCAACAGATCGAGATTCAGCAATGACAACGAGACGGGCAGAGTAAAGGCTAGGCCCAATAATTTGTAGCTCAAAATGTCGCCTCTCCCCGCCGAACAACGGAGGATCATTTTACAAGGGCCGCTCGCCGCAGCCTGGTGAGGTAATGAGCGGAGAATTAGCATACAAAGTTCAGGTAGCCGAGCAACCGACAGGAACCGAAGTCACAGCGTAGACGGCGGCTTGTCGTCTCTCGGGGTTCCAAACAATGAAAGTGTGCACACAGTGTGAGGAGTTATAAAGCCATGCGCGGTGATTTGTGACACGTGGTTTTCTAAGAACCAGCGACTCATGTTGAATTAGAATCGCCATTATTGTTTCGAATCTTTCAAATCAATAAAGTGGAGAAAGAGAAATTAAAATTGCATCATAATGCTTACCATAAAATAAACTTAGATCAGCGCTTTATAAATTCCCTACCAAATATGCAACACGTTGAAAAACTAAAGGAAAGCACGATTATTTTGTTGCCCTTAGACTAGAGGTTTACGCCTGTGGTTCATTTTGGCCGCATGAAATAAATCTTTATATACTTTCATTTCGTTTCGTCGGCAGTCGGTTAACCCACTTTCCTTTTCGTCACAATCACCAGTCGAGTCCAGCTAGAAGCATGGGAGCATGACACAGTGAGTCCACCGTGTCTGGACTGCGCCACCGAGAACCGCACACTAACCTGCCTCGTTGAATATGCAAAGACCACGTCCCGGGGCGCGTTAAGGCCCGAGAGATTCGAGCTTAGATTGTGTAATTACTTAGCGTTTTACCTCTCCGAGGCTAAAGGGGCTGCGGAAAGATGTCGCGAAGGAACGACGGAATTATGAATGTTTATTTGTTGAGGCTGATAAGGAGCCGCTCCGAATTCTCTTTCTCTGAAAAGGACGAGTTCGTAAAATGTTTATGGAGAGAATTAACGTTTTTTTTTTCATTTTATGTTGAGTGCTCTAGATTTTTCGATTAGTCTATTTTGAGTAAGCATTCATAAATTTTATAATTTGATTGTTTTGACGGTGCAGATACAAAAAGGCACATGCCAGGAATTTCTGAATTCCACAGTTATAATGTATTTTCAATGGAGATGTAGTTCCGTCTCTATGAATTGCCAACTCCACGAACTGCGAATAACTTACTCGTACCATCGCCGAAATGAGCACATTATCATAAATGTCCATTCAGTAATTAATATGATACTCGAATACGAATGCAGTTGCATGACGGGTACCCGACTCTTATTCCTAAATTTATTCTTTCAAAGTATACTGCAGGGAAAAAAACGTAATAAAATTTAGCAAAGGGCGACGAGCCATGAATTAGCATCAGCCACAATAAAATCGTATGAAGAGCGTGAATTGCCACAAATCGTCATCGCCACCTCGACTCAATATTTCCCGCCGCACCGCCATCAACGTTAGAAACTTTCTAATAATATATTATTCTAAAATGTATTTTATTAAGAGTTTCTGTGTTAAATAAAAATGGTTCGAAATTATTTCATCCAATCTTTACGGTTGACTTTACTAAAAAAAAAATATTTTATTATATTGTTATTACCGTGCTTAAATTTTAGTTTTGTTTATATCTTTTTATCTTAGAAATTATATTCCTCAGCAAGTTATTAGATTCCTGTAAAAGTTAATTTTGGTTATTTCAGATATACGAATACGGAGACTGTAATATTATTTTGGGGATACATACAATTCAATAATGGAATACAAAAAAACATTTAAAGAAAACTAATAAATGTTAATAAGAAAAGTACATATAGGCATTTGATTTCATTCAAATGTATTGGTAGGGTTTCATCAGTCGGTGGAGATTTTTTTTGTAAATAACTACATGCTCACAAAAGATGAGCATTTAACACAAATGTCAAGGAAGTCCCAACCGGAGCTTACGTGACACTCGTCACCGCAACGTATTGCCAAGGGCTCTGATGTGTGGCGGAGCTGAAGGTTTTAATGAGACTCGGGGTGGCCACACGGCCGGGGACGTCACTGTGCGAGCTACTCCTCAGCGACACTGGCGACAGAGATGAGTAGCCGTGAAGTTACAAATTTCCCGATTCTTTATTTATATGCAACGCGGCTGGTTAAACAAAATCCGACCCGACCTGCGTTGGTTCCAGCACACGTGAGAAATGGACTCGCTGCATTTATTCCCGTGCATGTCGTAAGAGTCGGCTAAGAGATTATTCGTTCGTGATTCGGATTCCAGGTAAAACTGTATGTGGTAGAATTAATTCCGACCAGGTTGGCACGTTCACATTTAAGGAATGATTGCAGAAACAGCAATGAAAAATGTTCGTCCATACTGTTCAATATAGCTGTTCAAGGAAAGCCATGGCATTGGATCTAACTTTTGTTCTTGTTTGTAACCATGTTTTTTTTTATGCAACCTGACATGGAGGGCTAATACCATATAACTAACTTATTGATATTAGCCCAATACACCACATTCCCGAAGGAATTAGGTGCCATGCCAAGACCTTCCCTTTATGAGCACAGCTACAATGAACTGGATGTAAAACACGAACAATTTTATATTTCCACTTCAAACATAGTTTCATCTAATGCGGTGGTACCAACCCGGGCGGTCGTAACCGGGTAGGGTTTGGTGAAGGGGACCTACAATATTATATGGGTTCCAAACGCATTCGTAACGAAATGCACTCATCCAACTCGGAAATAGAAAGACAGTGGTGCATGACCGGTGCGAGGATTTGAACTCAAAACCTCTCGCATGATAAGCAAGTCCTCTAGCCCCTAGAGCCACGAGCACTTAATGTGTTGTTAGGGTTAATATCATGTCAGTAGGTGTATTTTAGCCATCCATCTCCAGTACCGTCAAACATATCTTGAGAGAGAGATGGAAAATCGTTTAAAATATGTTTTTAATCGTGCAAACATTAATGTCTGATTGAGATTTGTGTAATAGGGAATGTAATAGGGATATTTCTCAATTGACAAGTCGTTTCCCGGACTTAGAGCGCATGGAGGAGATTTACATTTGAAAGCTCCCATTGAAGTGCTCCCGCTGCCATTATCGCGTCGCTGACACCGCGCGCCGCACCGCCTCCCCGCCGCCACCGCCGTTGTAGCCGCCCCGCCACCGCCACCGCAGCCTCCGCCGCCACCATCGACTCGTGTGGTTAATTAACTAACCGCGACCTGAAACCACTTCAGTTATGTACGTTCGATTATACGTACACAAAGCGGACGTGCTTTGATAACGGATAGGATGCGTTAAAGCATCATTAGGATTAAGTTAAGGACGACGAACGGGACGTTACGATCTGGGAATAACTTTGTCTATAATTAATGCTATCGATAGTAATAAAATATTTGTGTATTTATTAGTTTTCTTTATTATTTAAAGATTGATTTAATTATTCGTTACTTTTCACTTTCGTTAAACTACATTTTGGTAAATGAATTAAATTTAAATATCCGTGCATCCACTCGGAACCCATGACAAATTATAGGTAGATTTACTGTCTGGGTTGGTACCATCGCATAGGATAACAGATAGTAAGAGTGGCAATTAAAATGTTATCCTTCTTTACCATCGAGTTAAACGTAGCCGTGCCTATGGAGGGAACGGGACGGAGCCTGTAGTCCCAGTTGTTACCTAAATTGGCGTTTACGCCAACCCGATCGACTGGCGTTTTCAAATGTATGGAGAAATTGAGAAACGCGCGCAGTGGGCGTTAAGCGAACTAGCGAGTCCGAGTCTGATTTGACAGCTTACTCATCGTCGGCGTAAATACGTCGACGTTGCTGTTTACGCCGACTCCGCGTTTTCATACAAATCGGAAGTCCGAGTTTTACTTTGACAGCTTGAAGAAGTAAAACCACAGAATAAGTAGTAAACGTTTGCGTAGGGTTTGGCGTGAACGCCAATTTACGTGAGAACTCAGACTGACCGCTCAGAATGCATTTATTAGGCTGATGTCCAATTACATTCTGAAAATTTCAAACCTAAGCTTTAACAAGAGTAACATCACACTTTTTAATTTTCTTTTTGGATAATAAAAGTGTTTGTTTTTGTTTTGTAAATTTGTTTTTATCTGCTAAGATCAAGAATTAGTCTGTTATGGCTAACGCGGAATTTCACAATTCCCCGATTAACAGTGATGTATAAATTTAATGTTAACATATGTACTTATAGATTATTCATCTAATTGTAGAATCTAAACAATGACTAATTAAACTACGAAATCTTGTTCGTTACAAGGAGATTAAAATCTATTTCGAGGTAATAAGCTTGTAATCTCTGAGGATTGCTTAGTGAAGTGTTACCGGAACGATAGATATATATTAATTTCCTTCGGCATGGTAGTTAATTAATCTAAACATTTATAAATTTAACAAGTTAAAGATCGTATGTGCATTTCAGTTCAATAATTTTTATCCAGTCGATGCTTAGGGCGCTTGGACGACATATCTTAAATTAGATTACATATTATTACCTTTTAATATGTTCTATAAGTCGCGATTCTCAAACCAAAAAATTAAACTGACATCATTTTTATCGTCAACTTCTATTTAAAGTGACGCAAAAAGCAGGATATTAAACAGATTACGTTCGTTCTTGTACACGAAAGGTGAAAAAAGAAAGGTTTATTGAAACCAAAACCGTGTCACCGCAACCCGAAAGTCGGAAAAATGGGAAAGCTCAAGAGTCCGACACCGGTTATTAAAACGATTCTATAGTTAAAACTGTTTCGCAACAGCTATTATCTATATCAAGATAATAGCTGTTGCGAACTATATCAGGCATCCGTCACTTCTAAATACCTACTGAGATCTTCACCTACGGCGCTCGGGAACCCGAGGTTCCAAATTCAGTCAGGGCCGCCGCGCGCACACGCTCGCACGTCCACTACGTCCAGTCGATCAGTCGTTTCGAAAAGCGCACTTTCGCCGTTTTTATTCGTAATAATGTCTAATCATCATAAAATTTAATCTAATAACTGTTGCGTGAACGGATGTCATAGTACACGAAAGAATTTGAAGTTACCTTTCTTTACGCTTCCGAAATATTCTGAAAGGAGAGTTTGTTTTTTTAGTTTAGGTTTATTGACGTTTTGCCTTTATGTAGGTAGGTATGTGGTATAGTGTTATCAGGGTCCTATTGATTTGACACGTATTTAACTGGTATCAGCACAGCACTTTTTATACATTAGGTAGTATTTATCCATGTATTACAAGGAAAAACAACATAAATTGGTTTTGCCTAGTGAAACAATAATGGGCAATCATTCGTGGCAGCTCCAGGTACTTATTGCCTATTCTCCTTTGCTGCATGTAGTTGGTTTTTAGAGTTCCGTACCCAAAGGGTGAAAACTGAACCCTATTACTAAACCTCCGCTGTCCGTCCGTATCTCAGGAACCGTAATAGGTAGGCAACTGAAATTTTCACAGAGTGTGTAATTATTTTGCCGCTAGAACAACAAATAGGTAAAATAAAAAAATAATAAAAGTTAAAGAGGGCATACAAAAAAAAAAGATTTTTGTTTGATCTTGTACGATGGTACGGAACCCTTCTTGTGCGAGCCCGACTCGCACTTGGCCGTTTTTTGCCATACCAGGACCTTGCTTTCATGACCACGGCGATATTGAACTGAATGGAAACAAGGACAATGGTTTTATTACCGTTTCGACCACCTTTTTATCAAATGTGATATTATCAACCCGGCCAATAACAACAATAACCCGGACAATACCAAACAATACTGTTTGGCGGCGGCAGTGTGTGATAACCCTGGCGCAAGCCGCATTCCAGCGATATGGGGCGGGTGAGCGACGACGCGTTTCATCTCGCCGCCGCGCCGGCAATGAGCGACGTAATAAATACTTTATAATGAGGACATTTAGGATGAAAATTGAAAAATTACTGTCGGGGAGTGCAACTTCTGTGCTTAGCACTATTAGTTATTCTGTGACTATATCAGGTAAATAGTGCCAAATGCTATAAGATTCAAATTACTAGGCAAATATAACGCTTTTGAGATTACCGTGGTTGTTAAATCTTACGGCTTTTCACGCGGCCCAAATTCAGCCCATTATCGAGGAGGCAGCTGTTAACAGACAAACACTTTAAAACATACTAGACAAGGGATTTTGTAGCCGAAGTAATACCCTTTCTAAATAAAACTTAACTCTAGCTAAATCTACCGTACACGATTTACTAGATCATGTCAGCTATCGCAAGCGAATGGTTGCTCTGATATACTCAATTTTAAAGTTGAGTCTACTAAAACTGTGCTGATTTAACTATATAACATTTAACTAAAATATTTTTGAAGTATTTTCTCCGAGTGTATATATATGCGGCTATACGACAGGCATATTCACATAACGTGAAGAAAATTGGCAAAGTAATTTCTTAAAGTTTTGGTTCGAAGTTTTAATTAGGCAGACTGCTTACATATTCATATTAATTTTTAAGGTTTGATTTGAAAAGAAAAAAAAGGGACCCTTACACGTAGGACCTTTTATGCTGGGTTGTTTACCCGTCAAGACCCTTTGTTTCAGAAACTCGTGGGATAATAAGTCGGCATATTTTTTTTAAAAATAAGTCTATGGTCCCTTGGAGCTGTAAATAAATCTGGCTTATAAGTCAACGCGAGCAAAAAATACCATTATTCCACATATGATGACCCTCGCAAAAAAATTAAAACCGATATTTGACAGAAGCAAGGTCTCAGAGCGCAAATATAGGAAGAAATAAAAAAATGGTTAATTTGTAGTTAATTCATAAAAAAAAGTCCTCGATTGGCGAACTATCTACATACGAATTCGCGATTCCGATTGGCAACTGTCGGTTCTTTTTAAAAAATAACCATGTGCTGCTGGTATACCTGCATCACTTAGTTGAAAGGTTATCGCGTCTCGCTGACAGAGCATCCACAAACGATTCCGATTGGCAACTGTCCGGTCTTTAAAAAAAATAACCAACTGCAGCTAGTATACCTGCATGACTTAGTTCAGAGGTTATCGCGTCTCGCTGGAAGAGCATCCACAAACGATTCCGATTGGCAACTGTCCACGCTTTTAAAAAAATAACCAACTGCAGCTAGTATACCTGCATCACTTAGTTCAGAGGTTATCGCGTCTCGCTGGAAGAGCATCCACAAACGATTCCGATTGGCAACTGTCCGGTCTTTAAAAAAAATAACCAACTGCAGCTAGTATACCTGCATCACTTAGTTCAGAGGTTATCGCGTCTCACTGGAAGAGCATCCACAAGCGGTTCCGATTGGCAACTGTCCGGTCGTTTAAAAAAATAACCAACTGCAGCTAGTATACCTGCATCACTTAGTTCAAAGGTTATCGCGTCTCGCTGGAAGAGCATCCACAAACGATTCCGATTGGCAACTGTCTGGTCTTTTATAAAAATAACCAACTGCAGCTAGTGTACCTGCATCACTTAGTTCAGAGGTTATCGCGTCTCGCTGGAAGAGCATCCACAAACGATTCCGATTGGCAACTGTCCGGCCTTTAAAAAAATAACCAACTGCAGCTAGTATACCTGCATCACTTAGTTCAGAGGTTATCCCGTCTCGCTGGAAGAGCATCCACAAACGATTCCGATTGGCAACTGTCCGACCTTTTAAAAAAATAACCAACTGCAGCTAGTATACCTGCATCACTTAGTTCAGAGGTTATCGCGTCTCGCTGGAAGAGCATCCACAAACGTTTCCGATTGGCAACTGTCCGGCCTTTTAAAATAATAACCAACTGCAGCTAGTATACCTGCATCACTTAGTTCAGAGGTTATCGCGTCTCGCTGGAAGAGCATCCACAAACGATTTATAACGGCGAGGAGACGAAACTGTCAATTAACGTCCCCGTGCTGGCCCGGGGGGGAGCTAGGGGGCGCCGGGCCAGCACCGGACACCCTCCCCCCCTCCCTCGCCGCACACCCGCCGCCAAGAGGTCTGATCACTTCCACACGGTCGCATCCAATTTGCATAAAGGCTTGTTATTTCAATATCAGGTGAGGCAGCGGCGATCCTGTTTGTTTGTGCCATGAATCGCAAACAAATTCGCCCGGCAGCAGGAGACAAAGATACTAGCTACTGTTGACGGAAGCGGCTTTTTGACATAATTCTCTATGTGGTAATGATTTTGCAACCGGAAAAATATACAGGACTAGCTGAGGTACACGGCTCCGCTCGTGTTAATGTTGTTTCGGACTGATGTTGGACTGAACCTAATATTTTAAGTTATATGAGTTCGCCTTTGGAACTGCTGTTTAATTTTCGCCACAAAGGGTAGCATTTGTCCTTTTCCAAGGTCAAGACTCTCTCTATACCAAATTTCATCAAAATTGGTTCAGCGGTTTATGCGTGAAAACGCAACAGACAGGCGGAGATACTTTGGCATTTATAATATTAGTATGGATTGCTAACTCTTGACTCGCTTAAAATAAAATTAGGTTCTTTTTTAATATGTTTGTCTAGAGGTTTTCATACCTGTTTTAATTCTATCAGCCCAGCACACCAAATGGGAACTAGGTGCCGTTGTGTACCCTTGGACTGCACAAATGTGGAAAGAATATTTTTTCTAAGATTTCTAAGTTACAAGGTTTCATACAATAAGTTTGGTCATGGATTACTAAACAATAAAACATAAAAATCTAAAAAAATTTAGTTATAAAACCTAGCTAGTTTCATGAAGATTAAAAGTATTTTTTTTTTACTACAGCGTCCGTGATATATTTTTTGTGCTGAAATTATTATTAAAAAAATATTTCTTTTGTAAATCTAACCAAATCATACACTATGGTCATTGTTTGCCTTGAGGACGCGTTGCATCCTCCTCATCATGAGGAAGAAATGACAGCATTTTATTTAAAACAGAGACAGTGCCAGAGCGCAACAAAATGATTTTATGCTGTGTCCGCGAATCATTGAGTCCCGCCGGGAAGGACCACCTTAAGGTGGCCCAACCCGGCGGGACTAACTCAATCGCGGGCGCAGTACAAAACTGTGCTGTTGCGCTCTGGGACCTTCTCTGTTTCAAAGAAAAAGACAGGCTCCGTGATGAGGAAGATGCAACATGTTTACAAAAAAGAAAATGTGCGTAGTGTATGATTTGGTAAGATTTACGAAAATTTAATTACAAAACGACGTATAGCTAAAAGTAAACCACGACCGCTGTACTGAAAAATCTAACAAAAACCAAATAGATTATAAATCTTGATAAAATACGCAATGTCTGATGACTAATCTTCTTTAAATCATTGCGTAATTTACCTCCAAAGTTATTGTATAAAAGGCCCGAAAAATTCGAACTTTCGGACCTTACAACTTAGAAACCAAACACAATTTTACAATGCCAATGGTCATCAGACATCTAGTTCGATCAAATGAAGCTATTTTAAGAAAAAAATGGGATCCCTGACAAGAAATATGTGCGTGATCTTCTTTCCCTTTTTGTATGGGGAGTTGAGCGGGATGGCCCACCTTAAAATTCATAATGCCAATCACCAGAGCAGCAATAGCCCGAAAGCTTCGTTGCAGGAAATTCCGGATGCCCGCTCGGAACTAACGATACACAGTATCGGGTTCGCGCGCCGCCTGCCGGGCGAGCGTGCTCTCCGATCGCGAATAAAAGGAAAACGCTATCGAATAGTACTCTCCTTTGTTTATTTTCATAAGGCTTAGCGCAGCAGCAGAAGCCCGACATCCGCACGGGCGGAAAGCTCGCCCGGGTCGCGTATTTCCGAATGTTTATAAGATTCAGCCTCCCATTTTATTATATTCGTTTCCAACTGTTTTATGTCACTGGACATGTACGGCTTATACTACACCCACCGTCATGATATTTATTTATTTATTCATTAAGAATTCACCAGCTTATTATTAGCATCACATAAATCTAAGAAAATTACCTAAAAACTAGCCAATTGTAGAATTCTATCGCTTTACTATACAGAAATGTTAGTGTAAGGATGAAAATATGAGGGTGTGTTAGCCCAACACACCGCAAACCCGAATTAGGCACCATGCCAGGACCTTACCTTTGTGAGCACGGCTACAAACTGGATGAAAAACACGAACAAATTTTTGTTTGCAGCTTCGACCAATTCAATTGGATGATAAGGATAATTCGATCAATAAAGAAACGATTTAGAAATGGCGGCTGCTACTTGCGAATCACATTCTGTCTCGCTCCCACTATATCGCTATTTATACTAGCACTGTGAGGTCCTGCAAAACAAAATATAAATTCAGAGCGCTCAGTCATCAGTTGCGTTGATCGGTCGGTAGAATGTACTCAGTTGCGTTAATCGGTCTACTATGTTTCACTGGATGAACTGAACAGAACTATGACTTATTGAAACAATGGGAAGATTCTATAGAGAGTCGCAGGTGAAGAGTCGTTTCGCACGACAGCCTTTGGTGATTACCAGATTCAGATAAATCTTCTGAACCTAGTGTCATGCAATAATTGCTTTTAATATGTAAAAAATATATTTTAACTTTAAATTTTCGCTAAATATCAACTAACTTTTTTAAATATTTCATGTCTGGTTTTTTCCATAAATACGTTTAAAGAATAAATAACAGTTCCGTTACAATAATTTATTTCCTAACTATTTTCAGGTTAACTCACTTCGGAACTCGAACTCACTCTTACCGATTGTGGTGAAGTTTTGAAAATTATATGGATTTTTTTGTCGATTAAATTGTTGGAAACTTTTAGAAATGGCGGAGCTATTTCGGGAAATGTTGAAAAATTTCATAATACTTTTGTTTTGTGACAAGACAAGACTTAATACAGTTAGTAAAATACTCGCGAGCTCTACAGCTCAGAGAGCCACTATTATTTAGAGGAGTGATGTTAACATGGTTGGATTAGGTTAAGAACCTAATCATGTCATGAAATTGTTCCTACAGTGCATGCGCTAATTCGTATTACGCCCTCTAATGTTCACGTTCCCTGAGCCTACCTCAGCATGAGCCATCTATACTTCACATGAACTATGTTATTAGATTCCCAATAACATATCATATATGCGTATGGATATGCCATGTTACAGTCTACCATTTAATATTCATTTTTACATTTTTGAAATCAAGAAAGTGTTCCAATAGGAGTATCAATATTGTGGGATAATTTAGGCATAACAATACTTCCCAGCTAAGTCTTGTTTCCGAAATACTTACAGTAGTATTCACAGTTGGGCGGAATAACTTTAAGACGCCGGAATTAACCGGTTTTTATATGGTCAGACCGGTGCTAATTTTGTACTAGGTTTTGACTGGCTCTCTCTGAATATGACTGTTAGTTCTTGAGCTTACATGGTAAATTCTAAATGAACGGAAATATTCCAATTTTAAAATTTAAATACATCCGTCCATATTTTTCGCCTGAAAAAGAAAGTAGACAGATCTATAATAACTATAACTATAATACTTACCAGAGATTGTGAACTCCACCATAAGTATTACGGCACAGTAGGCTTATTCTTGATTATTTTATATTTCATCAGGAAAGATTTTCTTGTCAGAAAGATTCCGGCTAAGGGTATTAAATAATTCAAGATTTTCCGTCGATAATATCGCTTAAACAGCCGCTATAAACGCGGTTTTCTCGGCTGAAAGATTTCCTGATTCCTGAGCGCGGAATGCCAAGAATAGGCCTACTGAGCAAGCGAAATTCGCGGCAACAAGCGGCCCGCTCTCCGCGCCGCCCGCAGCCGCTTGCCATGTTGACCTGGCAAATATACAAATGGCGGTGCTCGCTCAACCCTTTGTTGGTTTTTCGAGTATTGTTGTGAATGAATAAATGTTATGTGTTTGTTATTGGTTTTGTCGAACATTTAGCCGACCGGAATGACTTCGGTAGCGCAAAGCCACTCTTTTTCAATGTGTGTACTGGCGTAGATTACACCTAAAATTTCACTTCCGCTATGCTTTGACCAAAAAATTATGGCATGTATGACTTTTATGTTCAATCGTAGATCCATGAGTCTAATTTATGCTAATTATTCGGTTCCATTTAATTATTTATTTATTTATGAAAATTCAAAATCTGTCACTACTATTATAAGTTATATTTTTAATATTTTTGTAATTTGCTAATTGATATCGAGATGTATACATGTATGTCATTAATATTTTTTTAAATATCCGTAGCAGATTAAATACCTATGTGACAATTACGGTACAGCGCCGATTATATGAACTAATTGGGACACATAATATGGGTGTTTGGATAATCGTTTTTTTCGGATACGTGCCCTTAAGCCATAAATACAAAAAATATAAAAAACATATGTATTTTAAATTAAATTTCTAGTACGTTAAGTTACATATACATATGTATGTACTTAAAACTGGCTTATAGAAATGCTTGGTCTTAGCCCCGATTGCACGAACAGACTGCGAAGTTAATCATTGTTCAAACACGTCACATTTAGTGAAATGCATTGAGTTCCTTCCATACTGTCTATACAAAGTGACGTGTTTGATCATACGTTGACGTTGATTTAGATTTTTTGTCCTTTCGTGCACTCGGCCCTTAGGCTGCCAAAGTAAGCCTGCGCGTTTACGAGCAGCCAGTCACGGACTTTTTTTACGAAATAAATCTTTATTACCCACACAGTCATATTCAGAGTGAACCTGTCAAAAGTTAGTACGGGATTAGCACCAGACTAACCATACAAAAACCGGTTTAGTCCGGCAATAAAACGAGCATTAAAGTTAGTCCGCCCACTCTGAATACAACAGATAGTTTTTCGACATATTTAAGACCATGACATGAACAGACATGAATGCAACATATCGATATACAATATAAATAACTATTTGGTTCCCATTTTTCTCCATAATAAAAAAGTTCATAAGTACCTACTGCATCCATTGGACATTTTTCGAAACTTTCCAACGGATGCAGGAGGTACACATTCATCGATCCGTGTTTGTTCCTGATTGTATTTACAGCTACCTACCTGCATATCACGCATGGCGTTGTTTGAGTTTATATCATTGCCATGGAGCGATATTACAGAACAATTAGGAGGTAAGAATTGTGAAGTAGGCGGAACTCGCGCGCCGGTCTTTAGCGGGGACCCGCTCACTTCATACGCGCATGATTCACTCCTCTGCGGCTGTCCTGTGCATTAACTTATCCGTGATACAATCTAAAATTGAAAAGGAGTAATGCCGTACTATGCCATAATAACGTGCAAACACGACCGCCGGTGCACAACCTTCATAATGGAGGAGTTTCGTATCACCGGTAAGTTTCATTTACATAAATAGCGATAAAACTTACGACGAATGCATTACGAAACAATATGGCGTCGCGGCGTGTCGTTTTGCTCGCCGGGTCATATCTCGCTACGTTGTTTGTGACCACGTGCGTGTGAGGCGCTCGGCCGTGTTCGAAAGTGACGTAACATTTGATTGCAAACAGTATTGGAATTCCAACACAGAGTTATTACGTTAAGGTTCATATTTACTAAACAAATGTGGATTTGTTGTTTGGTTATCGATTAAGAAGGGATAGCCAATTGCGACTGTTATACATTCGCGGTGCAAAAAGGTCTTAAGTAAAACGGTAACAGCGGTCCTGGAACAAATTTACAAAGGTTTCACTTCCTGCCTCCTCAATATTCCGTGAGCGATATTCTGTCATGTATAATGTTTATACAAATCAGTGCACCCTGCATAGTTTATTCTATAGATTTTACACAGAAATGTTACGATTCCGTTAAATGTAGTCATTTAAAATTCTTTAAATCAGTAAAATATTTAATAATTGTCTTATCTGGTCCTCTGGCATTACCGCTCACTCCACATCCTCTACTATACATATGTGGTAATACGCAACCAGGACACAGCACCTTCGTATTTTATATTTTCTAAAACAAAGGGAAGGAACCCGTTCACGAAAATTACAACTAACAGATGTCGCTTCGCCCGGACACGTAGTGTGACGAGACTTCTTCGCCAGGGTACGCTGAAAGCAACTTTACGCTGCTGCTAATAAAAGCTATTTTAAGCGTACCATTGATTTCTAAGATTTCCATCTACGAGTTTCGGCGTTAAACGAAAATGAGTTCTATCTTCTGAGTAGCAGGTTCGGTTACTCCGCGGCGAGGGTCGGAGACGTGTCCGAAAAGGCTAGTGACGAAAGGATGTTGATAAGAGGGGAGGAAGCTTGTAGCTTTGAAAACATCTGTTTCCGCTGACCGCAATATAGGCGGCGGATGGCGGTGCAGGCGGGATACCGGCACACGAACTGCGGACAAATGTTTACGTTCACGCGTCGTGGCTGGTTGCGTACATCTCCACGTCCGTGTGCCGGTACCACTTTACTCGTAAAACGGACAAGAGGGTGCGTGAAAACAATTCAATTTGTTCTTGATGTATAGGTACGAGTATATGTATAGCTTGCAGTTTGGTTCACAGAGATAATGTTAATTTTGTGGAAATTACGACGTATGTAAAAATCAACGATAGCGTAGAAAATATTAATGTTTTATTTTATGCAGAAGTTTATCAATATACGGAAAGTCCTGGCATGGCAACTAGTTCCCATGTGGTGTATTAGGCTAATATCATGACATTTGGTATTAGCTATCCATTTAGGGTCACATAAAAAAAAATAGATAACAACATTTGAATGACAATTTATTGTAAATTTAAAAGAAAATTTTTTCAATGTTAATATGGCTCCCTCTAAGAAGTTACCGTCGGATATATAATAATGCTAGCGTGTGATAGTAAATATCTTAGTGATTCGGTCTTTATGTTCCCTATAGTCGCGTAACGTCGCCCTTTCAAAATTCTCATCTTTAGGAACAGGACGAATATAGTAGCTGAGGTCTGGAACAATGCGGTCTAGTCTTTCATCATACATTTGCGAGCCTGTCAGGCAATGTTAACTATGTTGGTTTACAATTCTTGGCATATCGATGACACTCAACATGAGTGTCATCGATATGCCAAGAATTGATGACAACATTTTCATATGTAAAATGTGTAGCCTCCGTGATATTTTTTTTGACAGAGTTTATTATATTTGTGAACATTTTTTTGTCGGTTCATTTTGACGTATTTGCAGAATACTTTTTGTCGAGCCTTTCCCCAAATGCAATTTTTCCCTCACTTATCTACTCTGAAAACTCCTATTCTACTCTGAAAATGGTTGAGATTAACCCGCAAAAGAGTTTCTCTCGAGAGATTTATTGAAACACTTTATTTTTATCGTCGTAAATATATAAATTGTATTTACACGAGAACAACCAGTAAAATCAATTAATGAAATAGTAATATTATTTTAAAATCACACAGTTTAACTTTTTATTCAATCGATTGCATTCGTTGGGGGATTCGATAAAGAAAATTCGTGAGGAAGGTTCTACATTCATATCAATAGGCTCAAAGTGATATAACATTATTTAAACGTTGTAGAAACTTAGTTGTAATATTTACATAACAACATTGAAACGACCGCCCATTTACAATAACTTTAAGTCAGTTCTGATACAAAAAAGATAATAATTTGCAGTTCAAATCATAATTACATAAGCTGATAAACTCGTTAATCGATTTAGGGCCGAGTGCACGAAAGAACAAAAAATCTAAATCAACGTCAAAGTATGATCAAACACGTCACTTTGTGTGGACAGTATGGAAGGAACTCTATGCGGTTCATTAAAAGTGACGTGTTTGAACATTGATTAACTCAGCCGTTTCTTCGTGCAACCGGGGCTTAGTGTATATGTTTAGAGCAACGAAGTGCTGCTGTCATGTTTTTTTTTAAATGTGTTGCTGTCGTGAGCTGGGTAACGAAAGCCCCTCTTCTTTGAATTATGTTCCCCGCGACGAAGAGGCTACGTGCCTGTTTGTTATTAGTTTTCGAGGACTTCCTTGAGAAAGACTTGTACAGCGAGAAAATAACCTCAGGAGGCAACCAATGCGCATAGTTGTCTAAGTAATAGTCAGGGGGCCCATTCAGGTAAGAGTGAGTTCGAGTTCGGGAGTGAGTTAACCTAAAAATAGCTGGGAAATATATTATTATTTAAATAACGGAACCGTTATTTATACTTCCAACGTATTTACGGGACAGACCCGATTTTTATCTAACTGTAATGATGTTCAAGAAGTGTGAAAACATTACCTATTTAAAAGAGTGAGGTGATATTTAGTGACGAATTCGAAATCACTCTTGCCCTGAATGGACCCCCTGATCGTAAATAGCGGCCAAGTGCGAGTTGAACTCGCACACGAATGGTTCCGTACCATCATACAAAATTTTATTATCGTTTTTTTTTACAGGGTGCTGTATTTTTTTAATTTTACCTATTTGTTGTTATAGCGGAAAAATAAATACATACCCTGTAAGAATTTAAGTTGCCTACCTATTACGGTTCATGAGATACAGCCCTGTCGGACAGCGGAGGTTTAAAATAGGGTTCCGTTTGGTACCCATTGGGTACGGACCCTAAAAACGGACCCTAAAAGTCAAACCGCCATGACTGAAAACCAACTTATCAATACTTTAAGTACCGTTCTTTTCCGACCCAAACGGAATGCTGGAAAAATCGATACGCAAGAAGTGAATTATGAGCTCCGACGTTCAGCCACTTTACTAGCTCCACTCTCGGCCGCATTCCAAGATATAAATTTAGATTAATCGGGCACGTCCCCCGTAATATTCCTTTATCGCGAAAATATTTTTAAAAGGCGACATTTTTATGCGATTTGTAATTTTCAAATTATCACAGCAGAATGCTCTCTAACAAATTGAGTAGGAGATAAGGAATAATGTGGTCATTTATCTCTCGCAATGATAGATGGCTGCGTGTCTGGAGTGTCGAGTCGGCGGCGGCCGAAGTGTTCTGGTCCCACTGAGACACTTTCAGCCCCCGAGGCCTTACGCGGCGGGCGTGCCTTACTGATGTTCTTCACTTTCTCGGGACAGCCTCTCTTCGGTGCTGGCCCAGTGGCTATACATAGCTACTCCTCCCCGTCTAAATTTAAAAATATCACCGACTAAACGGATACATTAGTCAGTTACGCTATTAAGAATAAATTAAACGGAAAAATCTATATTACTCCCAAAGCTTGTTTAGTCTCGCGTGATATATGTAGAACTGCCTTTTCATAAATAATTTTCAGCCTTCCTTTGTTTGCAGATATTGATGTGATAAATCTACGTAAATTGATAACACAAGAAATTATTAGTTAAAATATTTTTATTAAGTTCAAAGCACAAGTTTTGACAAACCACCATTTTTAAAATGTTTAACCAACTTTAAAATGCACAATTATACTTTCATGATAGTTTTTATTATTATTTTTTAATTTTAAGCGCGTATGTCAGGACTATTTAAGGTGCCCGACGACGCCCATGGGTTTTCGAACATTCAGGGGGGCTGCGAAAACGAACTGGAGCGAAATGGACATCCCGACAATAGGAATTAGGTGCCATTACAGAACGTTCCTTATATAGCACGCGGCTACATAGAACTGGGGGGAAAACACCGACATTTGTATGGCCGATTCGATAGATGTTTATTGAATGCCCTGGTACAACCCAGGCGGAATTTACTCTACCACATAGTAATTGAGGAAGCGGACCTGCGAAACTCACGCAGCACCAACTGACTTCATTTCTTTTGTTCAAAGCTTTGTTCAAAAACATTGTTTCATCGACTAAAATCCTATTTCATACTCATAAGTTTACTCAATAATTTATTTTATTTGTGTGTTTAGTAGACACGGCATTACAATTTTCTCTTTACTTTTGTGGTTAAACAGCGAAACAGGTAAACTATGTAGAAATGTTATATAAATCAGATTTATAAAATAATCTGAAATAAATGTTTTAGTTAGGGCTACAGATTTTTTTTATGGAAACCAACATACATGACTAATACCACACAATTACCGTCATGATTATAGCCTAATACACCACATTCCCGAAGGAGGTGCCATTCCAGGACCTTCCTTTTTTGAGCAAGGCTATATTTAACTGGATGGAAATCACGAACAATTTTTCATTGCCGCTTCAACCAAAGTTTCATCCATAAGTTTTACCCTACCACCTAGTAGGGGAACGGTACTTACAGATTTACATGGGTTCTGAACCATTGAACAGCTCGCATTCGTAACTAAATGCACTTATCCAACTCATAAAAAGAAAGAAAGTGTATGAATAGGGCAAGGATTTGAGCCCACAACCTATCGCATGAAATCGAAATCGTCTGAAACTGTATTCGAACCTGCGGCCTCTGGATCTGTAATGTCATCTGCCGGTAGCATGTTCGAATGCTTCTTTAGACGAATGACCAAAACAAAAAAAAATCTAATCACATACCTATATGTAATATGCTCTAATTTTTTATTGTATAATTGTATTAAATAGTGACAATATGATAAATCATTGGTGTCGTTTATTGATAGAAACGTAGACAGGTACCGGAACCCTGGGGAGAGGTGTCTCTCCCGTGCACAGCTTAATTCACACACCGATAACACCCTAAAATCTACACCTGCGCAGGCCTCTCTTGGGTCCGTTATTATGTCGAGTATGCGCTTACGCTACTTGACAGCTCACTGATATCTTATTCCTCTTTTTAACGTTCCACTCGTAGAAAGAGAATGGCAGCTACTTTCCCGAACTCCTTGAGTTCCGCCACAGATTATATGCAATATTAGTAATCTGTGGTTCTGCTAAACAATGCTTCTTGCTCAACGCCCTGTTTGTTGTTGCAGTGGTGGAGGAGCCGGAGTTCACGGACGTGATAGAGAACGTGACGGTTCCGGCCGGACGCAGCGTCAGACTCGCGTGCTCCGTCAAGAACCTTGGCTCCTACAAGGTGAGTGGTGACAGATGGAAGAAGAGAGTGATATTTCAGGCAATGTGTGTGGTGGGGATCTACATCAAGAACATTAGGTCATACGAAGCGCGAACACGTCGGATTCAATGTTGCTGTGATAGCATTGTTTTGCCAGTTAATATTTGGATCTTATATATTGTCAGTAGTTGCATAAAGGACCTGGGTGAATGTAGAAAACGTGTCAGGAGCTGAAAACCAAATCATCCCTTTTAAAATTGTAGATTTTTATTAGTCAGATTTGTAAGGTGAGGGTAGTCATAAATATATGGACTGCCATTTCTTATGAAATAAAATCAGTCTATTGTCGAACACCGTGTTTCAATCATCGCCTACTAACACAAACAAAATTTTCAAGCTTTTTACAGTTGCAAGCTTTTTATGCTAGTATTTTTTTCTCTTTACGTTATTGACTAAATTGTGATTTTTCGAACTTATACCTATATACATTATTTTCAGCAATTAAGTGTAAAAAAATACTGAAAATAAATTTTATTTTATTGTATATCTTATTAGAAACTGTTTTTATATACTGTAAGGAGGGAAAGACGTGTGATATAAGATATTGACCAGACCATATCGTAAGGACCGGTGTTGTTCCCAAAATGTTACATAAACGCTGATAAAGTTTTATGGAAAGGTGCACATTTTTAATCAGCTAGCACTACTTTGAAAGCCACTGATATAATTTGTCTGCGACAAGCTGACGCGTACTTCATTTGCAAATTCAGTACTCAGAGCTGGGTTGATGATAACTGCTGGCTTGTGACTCCACCGAGCTGAAACGGCGAATCTATTAAACTAAGCCGGTGGCGGCAGAACTTGACTAATCCGCGTGCCAGCCGGACTTGAGTCGCTTGCATGCAGTCGTCGACCCATTACGGAATTGGTGGAGCGAGTTTTGAGCTATTGCAATGCGGACACTTTATACGTAAGTAATAGTAAGCAATATTAGATTTTTAATTAACTTGTTTGTAGAAACATTGATTACTAAAGCAAAATTGCGGGATGAAACAGTACTAATTTAAAATGAAATTAATGTTTGTGTAAAAATAATATTTATTACTCAAACTTCGGTATTTTGTTCTTACACAAATACTCAACGTGGATTATGTCACATGACTAATTCGTATGAGGACCGCAAAAAAACATCGGGCTTTCGATTTGTATATCTAACATTTTCTTCTTCTAATGATGAGCACATTCTATTCCTGAATTTCTGTGACCTATCCTGAAAGATCTTGAATATCAGTTGTATTGTTTATTAGGAAGAGAGGTTTGTTATAAGAAACCACCAGTGACTATCAACGGTGGATGCTTTGAGTAAAATATAATTCTTTTTCGCAGCACTATATACCGAGACGTTGGCAATCTTTTCGCAAATAATGTCGGAGCCTTTTACCAGCTAATGGCGGAGGCGACGCAACCCTAACTGTGTTTGCAGCATTGCGTCTGCGTACATTCCCGTACCATAGATCGAATGGAAACTCACATGCGAGTTTCCCTGGTTAGAACTTTTTAATAGCTCAGACCTTGCAAGAGCGCTGCGCTTACTATAGCCAATATCTAAGTAAATGGCTGAGATAAATAGTTGCAACTAGAACTAATACTAACCGAAAGGAATGCTAGAAGACGTGTCAAATGCTTTTTTAGCTAGTTTTAGTTTCAGTTACGAATATTAATCTCAGCGCTACCCCCGATTTCACCACCTCCAGCTACCTGAAATTCGATTGTTAACTTTCGGTTATGCTGCTTATTTACATCGTGTAACTGAAAGAAAAGTTTGGGATTTTTGTAGCTAGAGGTGGTGAAGACGGGCGTAAGACCTTGTCTATTCTAGTTGAAATAGGAAAATTGGATTCTTTATATTTCTGAATATTTTTCTTGAAACAAACATTGCCTACATTTGCAACCTAGAACTACATCTGAAACATTTTTCTAAGTAGTTCATCTCAAAAAAAAATTGGATGCATTAGTTTTTCTTTTTGTTTAGTAGGCCCTTATAATAAGAGGTTGTTTTGAAATAATGTTATTTTTTTCACCCAAATCAGCATTGACATTGAAATACACGTTTTGCATAAAAAATATCGATTTTCGCGGAATAACGGATTGCAGACACGACGAATATACCAAGAATACAAATTGATGGAAATCGTTGAGTCGACCTTTGAATGGTCGATCTTTCCGCTATTCCAGCAACAGGTGAAATAGTGTGCGACAGGCAAGCTGGCTGCAGGCTGTTCCACCGACTCGCAGGAGAAATAGGTTCTGACAAGTCCGCGCCGTCAGCCCGCCTACTCGACGTCTGAAAGGTTTCTGAAGAAAGAACTATTCGATAAAAAGCTGTCAGGTCCACTAAGCTCAGTCGAAATTATGCTGACATTGAAGCAGGTGTCTTTGGTACCTCCCTGCCTTATCCTTACAGATTGGATTTACAAAAATCCGACAAAACTTTTATTCAATTAATGGAATTACATCGATTCAAATACATATATGCAATTGGAAATCTCAAGTCGCGCCATGTAAGCATTCATAAGACACTAAATAGTATTAAGGGTACATAAACGTTGATATATTTTTTCTTAAATAGTTCAAAACACTATCCGACGTCATAATACTTTTTTAATGTAAGAGACAATAACGATTGTATTAAAACATAATTTATACATTATTAATTAATGAAAATAACAGAAGCATTGCCCAACATAATTTTTTTATGTACTTTTGTAAAGCTATAATTTTTTTTTTCCACAAACTAGTATTGGTTGTGCTGAGGAAAGGAAGTTGATCGGAACCACCAAAAACCGCAAATCCACGATCAGCGAAGCACAATACCACCGGATTTGAGGATTATTGCAGAGCTATCAAGCATTTTTAAATTACTTTTAAAAACTCCTAGGCTGAGAAATGAGCAAAGGCACTCGCCGGCAGAGAGTTCCAAATCCTGGTGGTGGGGCAGAGAAACGAGTTTGAGAATCGGTAGGTTCTCAAAATCCCGACGTCGACAACGAATGGGTTTTCTGATTCTCTGCGGAGATTACTTCAGATATAGGCTCTATGGGAAGTAATTATTAATGCAAGTTCCACAAAGTAGCGTCCTGGTAGCAACCTGTAAAACAGACTGTGACCTTTGGCTTAGATACTTCAGGCTACTGGTATATTTCGGGTCTCCAACAAGACAGATGTCTCCAAGGACTCAATACGAAGAACAATTATATCGTAAAAAAACATTATTATTAAAAACAAGCTTTTATTTTAATGCTCTAAAGAGAAGAAAATAAATAATCGAATAAATAAATATTTCTAAACATTAAACCCAGCTATCATTACTGAATGCATATACAATATATCGTTAAAAGGTACCTTAGGCACTCGGAATTTAACGCCCAGGGCACTGGTTGTGTCATTGTAAAACTTACAACGGGCTTTCACAATTAAATACGCATCCAACGGTTCATGTCTATACCGTTAACTGTTAAGGAGTTTCATTTTTATAACCCAACTTTGAGTGCAGTAGCCATTTCATGGTGACATTTTTGTTGATTTGTGATTATAATTTTGTTTTCGACATCATGGAGGTACATTGTTTATGTAATTACGCGAAGAAAAAATGTACAAAAATGACAATCTTCTATAGCTTCCGCAGAATGGCGATTGGAATCACCGTATACATTCAAAAGTGTTGAATGATCTACTACTTGATAATTGTGAGGGTGTGTATAAAGGTTGCCACGTATAATACCTCGTGACATAATGATCGGCTACAGGGTAACAATGTTTTTTTTTTTCAAAAGTCAATCTCGGTATTTCCTATAGGTTTAATCAAACTGACAAAATGTTGCATGACTGTTCAAATATGTATATTTCCAGCAGTATATATTGCTTGTGTACACGATGTAAAATGTTACAAAACATTTAGTTATGAATAAAGAGTAGCATAATATTCTCAAGTTTTCTCATCTTTAGAAAATTAACTAAAATCGTTGAACAAATATAATGCGTGCATGGTATTTAGATACAATTTTGGTTATTGCGAAGGGCTAAACCTTTATAAACTTACTCAGCATTGAAATTAATTTCAGCCAATATTAACAACGATGACGACGAAAAACATATTATTTTCTAAAATACGTTCAGGCCCTAGTATACAGAAGTTTTGTCAAGATTCAATGTAAACAGGTCTGATACAGCTGCGACGTAAGAAACAATCTACACAGATTTTTGTGTAAAGCAGTTTTGTAAACGGAATCTACCCCAAATTGTCTCCAAAGGGCTGCTGAAAATTGATAAAGAAGATTCTATTATAACCTCTCTTCTGTAAGAAGTCTGGGCTGCCTTTGGAAACTGTTCGAAGCTAATTTTATTGTTGGTGAAAAATATTTTAATATAAAGTATTTTTTGGTACAATATACAAGTTTATCTGTGAGCTCGAGCCTTACAACAAAATCATAAGATCCAAATTGTTTCCTTAAGTAATTTTTTTAACGCGTCAACTCGACGAAGCAACAATAATAAAACCATTTCCCTAATAGTCGTATTCAGCGAAACAAGCATTTCCAGATAGCGGAAAATATTCAAAAGCACATTTCACTCCCAGGACAGAGGAATAACGAGGAGGAAACTTGGCCCTCACGTTGGGCATTACAAAGAGAACTTTTGCGTTGAAATTAAAATAATTCAAAGAGTTTGCGGCGAGTGGGAAGTGGCGCCCCCCCGCACCCGCGCCTGCGCCCGCCGCGCCGGAGGTAGTCAAACGGCGGCGTGTCGGTTAATATTTCATTTTAATCTTCGTAGGTCAGCCGCAAAGTTTGCGAGAGTGGAAACACGCAAATTTTTAATACCTGCGCAAGTTGCAGGGGGCGGAATCAGAAGACGCCGGGGACATTCTTGGTGTAGCTTCACAATGTTTTGCCACGAGTACTTAGAATCATTGTTAATTAATTGGTTTCAAAAGGGAAAGTTTTTTCTGATTATGTTGTAAAGAGCCGTTGCTAAAGTAAAAATGAGGTATAGAAGAATATTTAAATACAAATATTTGAATGTCACACTCGGTCATAGGTACTTTATTTTAAGGTCACTCACTATTTCCTCAATACCTTGTTGCCCATTACAACCTTTATATTCAGCCTGATTAAGTAAATTGTGCGTTTGTTGTAGTATAAAGCGTGTTATTGCTATTTTTTAGAATAAAAATATGTAGTTACCGCATAACACACATTATATATTTTTGCCTAATGTGAAATTGGTTTGAATTGTTAACTTTCAGGAAACACTGGATTAATCTTAATTAAAATGGTAAAAGTCTACACATGCATCCTAGACTACATTTTATTTGGCAGAAATAATAATGAAATCGTCAAATATTACAGAGTTACGCATATAAACTCCATTAGGTTTCTACATAGGGCCAAAGATAAAAGCGACGTCCCCAGATGAGTTAGGTTTGAGGTAGAATAAGCTGACGTTTTTGCTGAGGTAGCCTTGCGCACGTTGGTCACCAGCTGCCTCTACATAAGTTTTCTTATTTCTTGTAATACATTTTTTCCGTCGGATGACGTCAGGATGAGTCATCCTGATAAATAAGTGCATAAGTATTTCTGCAGCAAAAGCGATAAACTTAGCTCTATGCGTTCACGTTGCTCAGCTTTTGTCGTGGCATTGCGCTTTGGTGATACCACCTGGCCTCTACTTGTCGTCGTGGTTGACATCAAACGTGGTGGCTCAGCTTCTCCAACGCCAAACTCCAAATACAGGTACGTGGATTGCATATCCTGGTCCCGAATCGTAGAGAGAAAGCAATGCACAAAGTTTCTTTATGGAGCAATATTCCGATAGTTAGCGGTGGGTTATCTTGAAGCCAGACGAGATTTAATTCTAAAAGATATAATTAATATAATTTAAATTCGTTCAAGGGGATATCTGCAGCTAAGATCATGTTCTCTGGCGTGTACGGTCCATCTGAAATTAAAGAAATGCTTGAGATTTTTTTTGTGGTAACATATGAGATATTTAAATAAAAGTAATTAACATTTCAGTTGTAACAAACGACAAATGATTAATATAGTATGTACCTAAAGTTTATAAGGGCTCCGTAGTTTGGAAGAAGGCTTATTGTGTTCGCCTGTGACAATTTTTTTTTTATTTACAATTTTAAAAATTGCGAAAATGTTTACTCGACAATCTTAATAAACCATACAAGTATAAAATAAAACTTTAAATTAACAAATGCGACAAGATGCGAATTTTTTTTTCAGTTATCAATTTCACTTATTGACTAAAATATAAGGAATTACACAACGCGCCATTTTTGACACATATACGATATCTAATCTAATCTAATAAATATTATAAAGGGGAAAGTTTGTAATAATGGATGGATGGATGGATGGATGGATGGATGGATGGATGGATGTTTGTTACTCTTTCACGTAAAAACTACTGAATGGATTCTAATGAAACTTTACAATAATATAGCTTATACATCAGAATAACACATAGGCTACAATTTATGTGCCCATGGGCTTTAGAACTTTCACGGGGCTGCGAAAACGATGCCGGTAGCGCTACGTCACACCAGGGGGAGCGGGGCCGGTGGCGGCGCGGGAGCGGAGGCGGGGGCGGGGTGGGCGGTCCGACGGGGGCGGGTGCCGGCGAGGGGGGGGGCGGGTACAGCTTGGTATTTCCCGCAACTTTAGGACTACTTGGTAAAATCCTCGAGAACCAATTACTCGATTTAGATGCGGATTGTATCTACGTCTAGCCTGATTCTACTCAAAACTTATAGGCTACATAATATAACGCTTCATTACCTGAAGGGTGAGTAGAGAGTGTTAAATTCTTATAACTTGCGAACCACTAACCCGATTTATGTGCGTATTTTTATCAATGTATAGGATCTCTGGGAGCTGTCAGGTTCGAGATGGGTGACTGTTTTCGATGTTGAGGCTGGCTGTGGGTTGGAGTCCACGCAAAACTTACCTACATTACATGTTTCTTACTTACTAGGTAAACAATGTTGCAGTGCAAGTACAGAAAGGTTCTGGCGGCAAATGCTTTTTTTTTAAATAGCCACCAAATGTCAACGAAGCTCTAAATGGGAATTATTGGATGGTTCTCATTAAATCATGCTATTTCATCTCGAACGATCTTGATTAAATTTGGTAGATGGATACATTGTCCTGGACCAGTTTGACCCTATTTTGGATCAGCCATGTCGGATACTTTTTATCCATGAAATAATTTAGCCGACGCTAACCCGAGCGGAGCCGGGTACCGCAGCTAGTAAATATTATAAAGGGGAATGTTTGTAATAATGGATGGATGGATGGATGGATGGATGTTTGTTACTCTTTCACGGAAAAACTACTGAATGGATTCTAATGAAACTTTACAATAATATAGCTTATACATCAGAATAACACATAGGCTACAATTTATGTGCCCATGGGCTTTAGAACTTTCACGGGGCTGCGAAAACGATGCCGGTAGCGATACTTCACACTAGGGGGAGAGGAGCCGGGGGCCGTGGCGGGGAGCGGCGGCGGGGGGAGGGCAGACGTCGTGACTGTTTGGTGTCCGTTTGGCGAATTTTCAAGGCACTAGCGATTTGTAAAACTTAGTACATGTACATTTAACTACCCGGGAATTAGGATTGGCTAAATAGAATTCAGTTCCGCTTACGCTAAGATGGGGCTGTCATACAAACTGCAATGCTATGCACGGCTCGGCTTTGCGGCGGCAGCGCTTACTTTAACTGAAGTACGGCTTGGTATTTCCTGCAACTTTAGGACTACTTGGCTTCACGCTAAATCGCCGGAGGAGCGACCAACAGAATAAAATCCTTGAGAACCAATTACTCGATTTAGATGTGCATTGTATCTACGTCTAGCCTGATTCTACTAAAAACTTATAGATTACATAATATAACGCTTCATTACCAGAAGGGTAAGTAGTGAGTCTTAAAGTCTTATAACATGCGAACCACTTACCTGATTTATATGCGTATTTTATCAATGTATAGCATCTCTGGGAGCAGTCAGGTTCGAGATGGGTTACTGTTTTCGATGTTGAGGCTGGCTGTGGGTTGGAGTCCACGCAAAACTTACCTACGTTACACGTTACTTACTAGGTAAGCAATGTAGCAGTGAAAGTGCAGAAAGGTTCTCGCGGGAAATGTTTTTTTTAAATAGCCACCAAACGTCAACGAACCTCTAAATGGGAATTATTGGATGTTTCTCATTAAATCATGCTATTTCGGCTCGAACGATCTTGATTAAATTTGGTACATGGATACATTGTCATGGACCAGTTTGACCCTATTTTGGACCAGTCATGTGGGCTACTTTTTATCCATGAGATAATTTAGCCGACACTAACCCGAGCGGAGCCGGGTACCGCAGCTAGTAAATGCAATATATGGCACTGCTTCATCTATAGACATAATCCAATCATTTAAATTGTGCGGGTTCCGGCAGATAAATATAATACAATATGGCCCACTGCATTTCTTTTAGTTCATGTCTAAAGCCTAAGGGATTCGTCGTTCGTGGTTCCGATTCCGCATTAAACTCTGACCCCTTACTTACTAGGTGGTAGGGTTAATCCCGCCCAGGTTGGTATAATTGCATTGAATGAACGATGGTTGAAGCGAAAATGAAAATTGTATGTGTTTTCCATCAAGTTCAATGTAGCTGAGCGATATAAGGAAGTTCCTGGCATGGCACCTAGTTCCCATGAGGTGTATTGAGCTCATATCATGACAGTATGTTTATACCGGGTGTTAACGTAGGTAGGCCTTGGCCTGTTTGGAGAAAAAAAATCAGATTTCATTTTGTTGTACTTTTTATAAAATGTTCGCCCGTCCCATACATTTTAAAGTTTAGGTATGAACAAAATATGTAGGGACGGCGAACAACAAAATTGTTCTAATTTTTTTTCCCCAAATGGGACAAGAAACACCTGGTTAACGTTTGGACGAAACCTCCGCTAACATCCTGTATATTTTTTACTAAATCACGCAAAAGAGTCTGAACGGTTTGGACGGAATTTGGCACAGGAAATCAGTCCAAACGACATTGACCCGAGCGGAGCTGGGTACTTCAGCTAGTAAAATATAGCAGCGCAATGACTTTACCAATGTCGAACCACTCGGTGGTGGGGTGGCCGTGGTCGGCGCGGCACGCAGCTATCGCCTCGCGCAGCGCGAATCCCACGGACAACGCCATGCAGGTCGCCGGCTCCCCAGTCGCTACCGTTACACATTCAACTTAGATTACGTAAAAGTAAAAGTAAAACGTAAAATCGTTGCATTAAGTAAATTGCGAACAATGTTCCCTTCTAATGTTTCAATTACTGAGCCAGATTATTTGTCCGTTCCATTCATGTAATAAAAAATATTCTTGGTCAATAATGCCGATGTAATATTGTCAAAGTCGTATTATTATAATTTAAGGTACAACGTTATAAGAATAGGATGGGGCTCGTGACTAACTTCACTAGAATTCGCGAGGGAAAGTACGCGGCAACACCGCGGCAATGTACTGAAATTTGTGAAGTGAAGTGAGGGATTTAGCAGTTTGACATTCAAAATGGCGGTGAACCTACCCTTTTCTTATTTTAATCGCAATGTACTAGTTAAATTGTAATTTTACGAATTATTGTCAATCATTTCTATTTTTACGGTTAGGTTAAGTTAGGTTACGCGAGATGAATTGGATTAGGTAAGGTTTATTGTTAGAAATTTAAACTATTTACAATAACTCGTGTGGTTATAATTTCACTATTAAAATTGTAATATTACTGGTTTAAAAATATTACTGCTTCATAAATACCGTGATAGCCACAATGATGTATTTTTTTATAATGTTTACTTTTGGTCACCCTGGTATTACTTAAAGTTTTATCTAAAGTTACAAATTCAGTTGGTATTGAAATATTAAATAATGAAATCAAAAGTGAAAAATAATTACCTTTAGAACCGAGCACGCCCAACGGATTGAAAGAGTTTCGACGAAACTGAACCCTAAAGTCAATAGGTATATCTTTAGCGGAGGGTATATTGTAGTCCCAGGTTCGATTTGTCAGCAGTTCTCCCGTTCGTTCATCCCACACCAAGTGCTCGGAAGTCCAATATCCCACGCCAAATATGAAGGCACCTTCTACCTGCATCATTCGATTTTGTTGCAAATTTACAATAACTCTACAACTTGAGTTAGACGTTCACGATGAAGTAGGCATGCTGCTATTTAATTCATAATAAAGATGTGGAATTTTTTTTTTGTTATCAGCTTCAATGCAGTTGATTATTTTAAAATATAACAGCGAAATGTATAGAATCTAGCAGGGTAAATATATTTAGTGTCAAAGACAATGCAGAGTATTGATGTAACAAGAAAAAGATTAAGACTGCATTGGAAGACTTTGCTAGGTCGGATCCAGACTGTTTTTAATAGTTGTAAGTTTTTCATAAAATGGATAATTAAATTTCAATGAAAGCAAAAATATTTTTAGTTCATTGGTGATTTTAAAAAGTAACGTATCATATACAGTAAACGAACCAAATGTAATTTCACAATATGATGTATGTTTAATAATAAAAGTCAAATATAAAAATATTGTTAAGACCATGGTAATACACTCCCTAATGCATAAACCTCCAATGGGTTTGGATGATAGAGTTTTTTGATACACTCATGTTCATTGACTCCAAAATGAAATAAATAAATATGGTTCCATATATCTGATACGGTGATCTTCACAATGTACTTGCAATATATTTACCTGACCAACGTCAATTTCTGGGCTCAAGCTCTGTCCAACGTCTTCCATAACGTCCGCTCTCAAAATAAGATGTTCTCCTGTCAGCATGTCGAGCTCTACCTCCACAATGGCGGCGCCGGAGACCCGGTAGGAGCCCTGATCGTTTGATGTCACGTTGTAAGTTGTTATGAGGGTGATTCCCTGATAATATGCAGTCTGAATGAGCTCTTCCCAAGTGGGATTGCCGAGAGCTATTCTGACCGGGGCGAGTCTCTCCAACAGCAGTTGACAAGCTTTGATGACAGCAACGCACACAGACTCGCTAGCGACACTGCCCCCGGCGGCGATTGCGTTATTGGATAACGAAGCTTCCGTTTTCTTAACCTTGATTTTGTCCAGGGGTATGTTTAACGTGTACGCGCATACCTGCGCCGCTTTAGTATTGATGCCTTGTCCCATCTCGATGGCACCGTGTGTGATGACCACGGAGCCGTCACCATGATAAACCGAAACGACTGCATTGTAATATGCCGTAAGTGGTATCGGCCAGCTCATAGGAACCATTCGAATTCCGCGTTTCTTCCAGCGGTTCTGCGCGTTAAACTCCTTTACTAGCCGCTTTCGTTTATCATATTCCGCTTCTTCGCGTAGGAATTCGATAATTTCTATTGTTGCAGGTTCAGACCTCTGGATATTTGTCATTCTTACGTCTATGGGATCGAGGTCCAATTCAAAGGATATTTGCTCCATCACATATTCAGTCATCGCTATAGTTTCAAGTGTTCCTGCAATTACATAAATGCAAAAATTTTAACGGATTTTGCCCCTTGCCCTGAAATTTAACTTGTTAATTACCATTGAGATGCAAAATGGTCGCTAACAATTAGCGAAATCTCAACATAAATCCATTCTTGATCAATAATGAATACTCTACTTTATCAATTCGTAACTACTTGATCAATCACTTGACTCCAAGTAAAACTGTAGTTATTTTTTAAAATGTAGTGACGTAAAAAATATTAAGATAATTTGATTTACACTAAAATCAAATAAGATAACCATACTTCATTTACATACGCTAAGATATAAATGTTAGGAGAGTATCATGAAAACATGTGACTATGCATAACATATTTTTATTAATCTAAATATTCAAATTCAAATATTTAAATCAGAACAACACACAAAAATACAGTGAAACACCAATGAACAAAAAACATCGAGGTTTATAATATGTTGCTCTGAATGGGTCTGCTCTCAGCTGGTACGCAGAAAATTGAAAACGTGAGATAGCAGATTGTAATTTAATATTTGTATTTGCCTAAAGCTATAATTAATTTTAAGTAAACCTATTCATGAGTTAACAATTGAGTTTTAAATAATAGAGCTTACCTGGAGATCTGCACCAGGAGTTAGAGTGCGTATCAGTGACAACATTGAAGGTCTTATAATGCCACCTGTTTCTATCATAGCAATTCTTGATAGAAGGTACACCTAACAGCAATAATGGCTCGTTGACAACATAACCGTTATCATTATAGATATTGTAAGTCATGTATTGAATTTCACCTTTATTATCAACACCAACCTGAGATCAAAAATTTTGTACAATTTTAATTATAATACACAGTTTCCACAGTAAAATTAAATGTTATTCGTTACGTACCTCAAAGTCCCTAGAAGAAGGAAGACGTTTCCCCATGATTCTCATATTTGGTTCGATTGTAGTTATGAATCGACAGGGTCGGTTGAGCAAAAAAGAAACAAGACTGCAACTCGTGGCGACCTGAATGTTACGTGAAATCTTACCACCATAACCACCGCCCAAACGCGCAACGGACATGTTGATTCTGTAATCATAGAGAGATTCAATGTTGTCCATGATACAATCTACATTTAACAATAGACAACACTTTACTTATCCCGAGATATTGCCTTAAAAATAAAAGTTTCGGCAACCTAGACCAATATAACAAATATCAAAGTTAGTTATAAACAAAAGTTAATTTAGTGGAAAACCAGTTAGTTATATGTAAAAATAGGAATATTATTTTAATTATCGGTAATATGCAACAGTTATAATATATGATATTCATTCAATCTTTCACACTTTACCAGCAGAAGCCTTGATTGTCCATTATCATACAAAAAGATGTTAATAGCTTAAGGTGGAGTGCACCATATCTGGTTAATTATATATCTATTAGTTACGGTAATTATAGATCTATCTTCTTTCTTCATCGGTTGAAAAATAAGGATGAAACCATAACTATAACAATAACCAGAGATAGTGTACTCCACCCTTAGATAATAATCGATGAAATTACCTGTTTTTATCAATTTTGAGGGCTTCGGATATCGAGTGTTGAGTCGAGTCTATCCATTGTGTAGCGCTATATACATCCAAGCCATCTTCACTGGGCCGTGAAACACAAGTCTGTGGCTCCATTGTAAAGTGGTACTGTCCCATGATTTCGGTTGCCCCTTTTATTATCTTTTTAACATTCACGCCTCTTGATTTCGCTGGACTTTCGAACAGCAAGGACACTCGACCGACATCCTTTTTTGCGTCACGGATAGTAAGGACAGGCCTTTCTCTGACGTTCTTGTATGTGACTTTTACTAACTTCGCCGCCCTTTCTGCAAGTTTCTCGGTTTCTGCTACTATTATGCCTAGAGGCTGATTATAAAACCTTACAGCTCCATTGCAAAGAATCTCTTCATGTGCAAATATAAAAGACACTCTTAGTGATTGAAATGAGTTTATTCCTGGTATATCTTTAGCAGTATAGAATGCAATGACTCTGTCCAATGCCTAAAACCAATAAAACATTACAACAATATTGTTGAAATTTAATAAATAAATTCATTCCTTGAAAATGATAACTTACCAAAGCAGCAGATGGATCAATTTTATCTATTTCGCCAGTTGCAACCGTAGTAGTAACAAATGCGGCAAAAACTTCATCTCGTAATGTCGGTATATCGTTAGCAAAGGGTGCCTCTCCTGCGCACTGGATAAGCGCTTCCAATTTTGGCATTGGTTCGCTCACGGGCCATACTTTTTTGTTAGTATCGTATGTCTGTACTCCACGAGATACTGGACGAGTTTGTCTAAAATTCTCACTTCCAGACATATACTTCGCACTAAGGACGGTAGGTGGGCTTAGATGCAGGAACCCCTTAAACATCCAACCAGCTCTTAAAATAGGTTTAAATAAAATTATTATGTGAATATCTACATTCAATAAAAAAAAAGTCTGTTACCTTATAAAACAATCCTAATGCAAGTTTTTCCCGAAAGCGTGCCGACGGTTCCGGAGGCATTTCTTCGACTATCAGTTCATTTTTCAGGACGTATAAGGCATCGCGCAGTACTTCGTTGTTGAACAACTTTCGGCCGATGAGAAAAGTCTCGGTGTTCAATGCGTGCACGAATCGGCCGGAAAGTCCACCGTATACAATACGTGCAAGCACTATCGTCTCCTTGTCGTCACTGACGTGGTAAAGAAATCCAGAGTTTACATGAGCGTGCGCGTTTTGTGCTCGGGGCATAATCTGAAAATATTCGCGCACCCAAGAATGACTTTTGGTTCCTTCAGTTTACATTAAATACAGGTGATGTTTCTTCTTTTGCTGAATTATCTTACCTTGTACGTTACTAGCAAGTATCTGTCTGATAGTGGTGGTAATTTAATGTTCAAAATAATTTTGCCGTTCATATGTGTTCGCAAAAACTGCGTGAGAGTAACTTCAAAATAAGTGCCGTTCCTGTCAACTGAAATAAAGCACATTAATTAATACACAATATTCATTCCGATGGACAATTGAATTATTCTAATTAATTTTTCTACTCACGAATGGTCAGAATACAACCAACTGTTTCAAAAAGCAAGAAGAGGTCCGAAGGAAACTCGTTGTGTTGGTGTTTGATCATTAAGTTACCGGCCACTGTGCCAATCTGAAAATTGATAGTTTGTTAACGTTTCCTTATACATTGATTAAGGCGCACACAAGACTAGTTGTAGGTTGTAACTTGATGAAATACTTGCTTTCAGTACTTTCCGTAGAAGCAAGAAATGAAAAATCTACTATAACATTTTAAAGAACTTTTAAGTCAATTTTAAATTCGATTCTCAAGACAATTCAAAGTCAGACAATTTTCAGATGACCAAATAAATGATCGTGCTATGTTTTCCAGTTCATGGCAAATGCTTTGCAATGTCCGAGAAAGGAAGCGCAGGGGGTAATTTCTCAAATTGGGAATAATGTCAACTCTTGCCGTGGGATTGGTCGAAAAAAAGTGCCTTCATCGTAACTCAGATGGAAAGGCAACTGCATCAATTGCCGCCCATTGTTTGTATTGACCTCAAGAATAATTTACCGAAGTAACGGCAGTGACTGCTCACACCCTGAATTTTACGGCATCATACATTTATAATGTGTACATGAACTTACGTTTTTTACCGGAATATGCGCAACTAGATCTAAATGTTGAACAAATTTCGCCAGATAGGAAAAGTATTGTTCCTTAGATGATATTTCCTTGAAAATCTTAATGGTATCTGTCAATGTGTTACCGGCTCCTAGCACCAGGTTCTGGTCAATGTAGTGGCATTTCAACTCATTGATCCCGCTAATATCGATTAAGACTCGTGGGTAGGCGAATATTGGATAGGCTCCTGAAAGTAAAGCAATACAGTCATATTCAGAGAGCAACTGTCAAAACTTAGTACGAGATTAGCACCTGACTAACCATACAAAAACCGGTTTAGTCCGGCGGATTAAAGTTAGTCGAACCACTCTGAATAGACCTGTAAGCGTTATTGTACCTGTAAAAATATGTTTCAGTTACCGATTTTTTAAAACAAAAACATGACAAATTGCATCCTTCTCGGTGCCCATGAGCATTCAATTAGATTCGAGATGAGAAAAAAGCGCCAAGCCAATTTCACTTCTCTCAAAGGCTCTGAGATGGATGCCGTTCAAACACTTACTGCTACGTATAACCCGCTAGTATTATTGGCGCAGGGAGCACATTTTAGATTACAGCAGTATTATAGTCATAGCCATGGATTACATCAATGTATTGTTTTTGAGCGGCTCGTAGCCTAGTGGCGCGGGGACTGGCCTGGCGTACCAGAGGCCTGGGTTCAATACCGACATGCACCACTGTCTTTCTCTTTCCGAGTTCGATAAGTGCATTTCGTCACGAATGCGAGCTGCTCCATGGTTCGGAATCCATGTATTTTTTTCCAATTAAATGTAGATCTTTTTTTTTAGAATTTTTCATGTATTGCTGCAATAGATTTATTATTTACAAAATGAATGTAGCCTGCCTTGCACTATGCTTGTTAAGTAGTTTAATTATTAGACATTTTATTCTTTTATTAATGTGTCCTTGCTTTAACATCAACTCTACATACAAAACATAATATTCGAACAAAAAATAAGCTTGACAAAAATATATTACCTTTTGCGGTATTCCCTGCCACTAGCATGTACGAATCGGATCCCTCTTTGTTTAAAATTTGAAAAACACTTCTCGTGTCGTACACCTTGAAGAACTTTCTGTGATCCTTTAACTGTATTTCGATGGAAGGTTTTATTTCCTCATCTTCTACAAAATACCAGCCATCGTCCACCTCTCGCTTGCAAGATTTCTCACAAGTCTTCCCTGACTTTTTGCATATTCTCAGTTCTTCTATATCCACAAGATTATTTGTTGGTGAATTATCCGTGGCAAAGGATTTAAAGGCGTCAAGTATGGGTCTATATCCCGTACAACGGCATAAGTTGCTGGCGAATGAATTCTCTATATCATATCTAGTGAGATCCGCATTACTACTCTCAATGAGGCTGAAAATCACGAAATTATTAATATTTCAGTCGATAATCGAGTTACGGGCTGAAGTTAAAGCCAAAGTTGCCATGTTAGATCTGTGTGGGTCCGGCAAGTGCATTTTTTTCCTGTGCATGTTGTAAGAGCGGACTTATGATTATTATACTAGCCAATGCGTATGGTTTGTTTGCGTTAAGTTCCTGAACCTTACGGAATGAGAACATGAAAAAAACCATGTAAAATTTCAGATAACTTTCTACCAATATAGTAAAGAAAATGTTTTAAGTCAGCAGCATAAAAAATGCTGAAGTCAGGTCTCAAACGTTTTTTTTTTTTCAGTTTGCTACTGATATTGACAGTAACTAATATTGATATAATTTTAAAGAGCGTAACATTATGTACCAACTTTTGAATTTTTTTTAACGAAACAATTAAAAAACCGGTTATGCGGGTTGGTCACATTTCGAAAAAAATATTCCGGGCTACTCTAACTAAGCGACGTCGGGTTCTGACTATCTCGTTTCAATAGCAAAAATTGGTCGAAAATATTTAGGTATAATGGTGCTCTTAAGAGTTTCTTGTTCGTGTTTCGGATTCTACATTATACTGTAGGTCCATCCCTTTCTTGCTAGGATTTGATCGCATTCAATGAACGATAGTGGAAGCGGCATTATTTTTTCCATTTCTCAATGGAGCCGTGCAATATAAGGAAAGTCCTGGCAAATGATTCCTGAGGTGTGTTGGGCTAATATCCTGACAGTAGGTGTCGTATAAGCGAAAAGTAGTAAGATTTTACACTGTCTTTTCGTAAACATGAATTATTATGTCGAACAACAGTGAAAATCTAAGTAAAATATCTTACCTAAACATACTCATAACCCAACCAGGGGTACAATATCCACACTGAGAGCCATTGGATTCGGCCAGCCTTCGCTGCACCGGATGATAACCTTTCTTCCTGTTCCCCACCTCTTCAATTGTTGTGATCTCCCAATCCTGACAAGATGTTATGGAAACTAAACACTGCAACGTAAAACAGACAACAAAATAAATACAGCTTTTTTTAAAGAAATGGGAAAAACCCCCAGATTTTTTAAAAAAATAAGCAAAGGAGTTAACAAGAGTAAACAAATTTATTAACTATATGAAACGTAAGAAATTTTTTCATTCATTTTCTTTAGGAAATTAAAAATCATTATGATGCAATTAGAAGTGTTTAAAAAGAATAGCTTCATACGTTTTTCTAAAAAATAAATACACATGTATCGTTCCAGCTGTTTCAGAGTTATTCAATATCCTATAGAACATGGAAATTATGAGATATTATCTCACTCCAAAATAATGTCGAAAACTTAAAAAATAATAAGAAGAGCAGCTTCAATACCTTCAAAATGAACAATATATGCCGTCTTGTCTTCAAGACACCCATAGAATAAATTTTACCACCATGATAACCTACCAAGCTGGTTGAGAACAACATCAATAATATCACCATGAGAACATATTAAGTGTACCAAGAACACTATTACCACTAATACAACCTTCAAAGTTGACTGAGAACAAAATTAATGCCACCACCATGATAACCTACAGAGTTGTTTGAGAACAACATCACCGTAATCACCATTACAACCTCCCGAATTTACTGAGAACGTTATCGAACATTACCGTAATCTTGCCATAAGAATTTTCTGAGTTGATTGAGACAAGGGCCGCCATTTTCCGAATTGACGAGAAAAAACCTCAACGGTTCCATCATGACAACCTATCAAGTTGACTGAGAACAACATGACCGTTACCACCGTAACAACCTACCGAATTGACTGAGAATATTCTCTTCTCTCCGGCGGCGCCGCAGGGTCGGGGCGCGCAGACGGCGACCACGCATGCGCCGCAGCCGCCCTCCTGGCACATGTATTTGGTGCCGCGCAGGTTGAGCCGCGTGCGCAGGAAGTCATTCAGTGACGTGTCTGAGTCTTCCTCGCATCCCACTGTTGGGAGGAGGAAAAAAGTTAATACATAGTCTTGATTGGACTCGTTTATCAATATTTTTTATGTAATTAATGAATACGAAATGATCGTTATGTCAGAAATTTGAGGTTACAACACGACATCTACTTGAGTCAGGTTTGCCATATTTTTGGAAAATATTTGGTACGGAGATTGGTCTGAATCAGGATATGAACTTGCAAACTTTTGGATAATATGTCCAATGCTGTAATCCCTAACCTGCCGAGACAATTACGTTAGTAAATGAATGTCTTGTTATATATCTAATTGTCAAAAATAAAAATTCATCAGTCAGTCAGTCAGTCAAGAGCCACATGTATGTAATAAATAAATCGTTGCTATTATTTTTAATAATAATATATTGCACGATAATGATGCACAAAAGGTACAGCTTAATAACTAAATTTATTTTCTACCAGCCTACCTCACATTATTACGAATTAGACATATGGTAGGCGCAAAAAACAATAATCATGAATAATTTTAATGTATACTTTTAATTTACGTAAAAGAAAAAGTAAGATTTAAAGATTTAATGAGAAATTATTTCAGGCGCGAACGGAAATTCTGGATAGTAGAGCACTATCGTAATTTCAGTGGCAATTGGTTCCATATGCGTGCTTCTTGGACGGAAAAAGAATCGATATATAAAGCAAAACAATGTGAAGGAATTGAAAGAAGAGCATTGTCTACGTAGTGGAAAGGCATGTGATGAGTGAAAATAAAAGTGACAAAATAGATATTAAGGGGCAGTATGATGATTCATGGTGAAATAGAGAAGAGACAGGACATGGGATTTCCTACAACAGTGAATTTCGACCCATTTAAGGCGAGACCGGTATACAGTAATGTGATCGTACTTGCGCAATCCAAACAAATTATATCTAACACATAATATAGGTATTGAGAAGGCGGTATAGCTTATTTAACAGGTCTTCATTGAGATCAAGGTAGCAGACATTGGCATAGCCAAGGATAGGAATTAGAAGAGATGGGGATAATATAGTGTTGGTACTGAGCGAGAGAAAAAAATGCATGCGTTTGAGAGAGGGCATGCTAGCCTGATAACCTCACCAACCCGCTTATTCCAAGATAAAGTGTCAATGTAGAGACGAAGGTTTTTTGGCATGGAAACACCATTAAATACACTTGGCATGGGCAGCAAGTTGAGTTTTGCAAAAAAATATTTTATCTATGGTCAGCTTTAGCTTGTTTAAGATTGCAGTATTTCAGCAAAATAGTTCAATGTTAAATTTTTTTTTTTATATTATTTGTTCAATAACTGATTCCTCAATATAATTATCACGGTAATGAGAAAGAGACTAATTGAACAAATTTAACGTTAACGTAACAAAGCGGTCCTATGAAGGAATTTACAAGCACTCGGTAAGTCCACGGAAAAAACTATGAGTTGAAAGTTAACTTGCTAACCTTGGGAATTTTAATGTGGATTAACATTGTTTGATTTACAACCTGATGGTGACAGCTAACTGACAAATATTCAAATTGAATAATTATAGAAACACTACCTGATAACCAAATCCGCTTGTGACCATATTAAAAATATGTTTTTTACCGTCACTGAATAAGTGACATAAGCTATGTTTATGTCACTTAGAGATAAATAAATACATGAAGTATCCCTACGAAAAACTTGCCTCGATTCGTGACTCCGTTGCTGCGTAAAAGAAGGACAACTAAAAAGACACACTTTTGAATTTATAATATTAGAAGGGAGAGGGATTTTCGTAGGTCTATCTCGTATCTTAGCGATAGGGCCTTAGAGCAGTTTCAATTCTAAAACGCTTAGGCAAAACGCGAAGTTTGACGAGGCACAGGTAAATAAATCTGACCTTTGAATTCGCATTTTTCAAATATATGATTCCTTATCTAGCGATGAATTGGTTTTCGTCTATCTAATTGTCTTATTTCCTACAAAAAAAAACATAAAAATTGACAATTTCCGATCTATTTGGACTAAAATTTGAAATCTTAATGGAATCAGAATTATTTCTTTATTCAATGTGTTTTTTATATTTTAATTAATATTTAAATAAAAAATAAGAATTCAGCCGATAAAACCCAATTTTTTATTCCTATTATTTAACTTTAATTAATATTTTTTTGGTTATTTTTTGTTTATAACTTTACTCTAATGGTTGCTGCTGTCGGTTAGTTCTTTTTCTTAGGCTGTTCTACCAAAAATATAAGTTTAGCAGGCTGTGCTAATCGATTCAGGGATCTATCAGTTTATGACCTAAGTAAGTGTAGTCTTACTGCCAAGAGATTAAAATTATAGAATAGAAAAAATGTTGTTGGTGATGCCAATGCCAAATTATTAGATAATGTTTTCGCTTACTTACCGGAGCATGGTTTCCCGTTAACAGTGAACTCGACACGACTCATGACTGCGCGTAACGTCGAACGCACGCCGTGTGAGGCGAGCGCCGCGCCGCGTGTTCGAGCCGAGCGCGGACTTGCGGTGCATCGGAGCGTTAAACGCACACTCTTTGCACTCGTTTGTGAACGGTTTCACCGGAACCAGAACGCGTGCGGGTGCACAAAAAACCTGCTCCACCGCTCGTCGGAATATTCGGCCTTATTTCGAGGCTGTCCACCGGCGGCCTCAGCGGTCACTTCACGCACAGGGGGCCATGCGGTGCGAAGTGAAAGTGTGATTGTTAAAATAGCTGAAAAAAACCTAATTTTGTCTAAACTCGTGTGATGTTAAGATAGCCTCAAGAGATTGATCTAGATATGAAGTGAGTTGAATTTAGCGCCGAACTCGAATTCGTTTTATTCCGTAATGTACCAACATAATGTTTTTTCAATTACTAAGATAAATGCAGCTTTAGTGTTTATAGTTCTCGTCAAACTGTACTGCGTGCTGGAATAATCAATGCTGGAATAATTTCTGATGGTTAAATTCACAGACCTTTTTTTTGCAACCCGACATGAATGACTATTACTAAAAAACTACCGTTATAATATTAGCCCAATACACCACATTCCCGAAAGAATGAGGTGCCATGTCAGGACGTTTGAGAACGGCTACATGGAACTAGAAGGAAAACACAATCAATGTTTCGTTGCCAGTTCGACCAAAGTTTCATTTAGTGCGATGGTACCAACCCGGGCAGGCTTAAACCCTACCACCTTGTAGGGGAAGGGGACCTACAGTTTTACATGGATCCGACCCATTCGTAAAGAAATACCCTTATCCAACTCAAAAAGAAAAAAAAAGAAGTGCTTGAACGGGGTGAGGATTTGAATGCCTCTGGTATGCTAGGCAAGTCCTCGCGCCACTAGGCTACGAGCCTGTTACTGTTAATTGCGACAATTATAAAAATAAATAAATAAATATAGCTATAAAAACATAGAGTTCGACGATATCCATGATAAAAATGCTCTTTTTGACTTTAATATTAGTGCATGTTTTTTATTTATTGGTGGAATGCACACATTCGTTGAGTTTAAGAGTCCTTCTACTCTAGGCACTAACTTAGACGGGCACGGCAAAGACATTTGGTATTGCCCTCTGCAGTGTATACATTCTTTGCCTCCGATAACGTCTATGGTTCTGATAAAAAGACAGGCTCCGTGATAGGGGAGGATGCATCGAGTCCATAAAGCAGGTAATGTGCATAGTTTTGATTGAAAATAAATAATTACAAAAATACTTTTAGCTAAAAGTACAAAAATCAAACAAAAACAAAATTGACTACGAATGTTTATAGAAGAAATTAGGATTGATGATATATATTGTTTAGATGTGTTTGTTACGTCGTTGAGTAATCCAATTCCAAATGTATTGCATTAAGCGCGCAAAAAACGTCGAATTAGCGCACCTTACACCTTAGAAGCAAATTTAAGTTTAATACCAATGGTCATCAAACATCTATTTGAAACCTATAATCTCAAATATCTGAGGCTCTTGCTCTTTGTTCAAAGTTTTTTATAAATGTTTATATATTCACCTAATTTAAGAAATCAAACCAATAGAGATTTACAGTTTTTTTTTTTCGAAATAAAAATAAAAGAATATCTATTATACATTTTTAAACGTTGTTTCACCCACGCCCTTAAGAAACTAAACGCAATCGGCATTTTACTAGATTAATGTCCATTATCAAAAGAGGGATTTTTTAAATTTTCTTGGACTACCTGATATGGGTGCGTAATGTTACATCTAATGTTATGTCATATCACTTCACATTCACATTTTCATATCACTCACCATCACACAACGTTATTATAGAAAATAACCGCAAAACACGAACTCAATTTTCTAAAACAGTTTCAAGTATTTCATGCACGGAGATCGGAAATTTCATAACTGCACCACGTTTATAGCCGATATTCGAATTTAGATTCCATCCGAAACGAAATCGTTCAAAATTCACCTCTGCGGCTCCTAATTCGAACGGCCGACGGCCAATCACGCCTCTCCGCTTATCTAGCGCGGTGCGGATGTCCCGCGGCGGCGGTGGCGGCGGCGGTGGCGACGGCGGAGCGGTAGCGGCAGCGTCGGCGGAGGCAGCCGAGCCCGATGAATTATTCAAGCGCCGAGCGAAAGATATTGTGCAAGCCCCAAATTATACACGGAAATATTGAGTGCGCGGTACAGAGCCGTATCGCGGCGGGGACAGGCCGGACTCATAAGGAATAAATTATTTGCTCGTCTGTCCTTCAGGGCAGAGGCTGAGATGGGGGCCGCGGGGGGCGCATTGTCTATTCTGAAGTCGTGCGCTTTATTGGACCCTTCGAATAGGCCGGAGGAAGCACGTAATCGATTTGGGAATGATCTGTTTTTACGTTTTAAGTGGGCCCTCGTTCATCAAGTGTGGATGCAAATTGTATCGCTTGTTTTACGTAAGATAAACATCGCTTTGCCGATGCTTTAATCGAATTACCCTACATTAATTTAGAAAATATATTTACAAACGTATTGTGAACTAAACGAAATATTCCCAGTATATATATCACGCTATGAATAATGTCCGTCAAAGGAATGAAATCAATCACGGGTTGGGAAAGTTGTTTCTTCCCTGAAAGCGTGGGCAGGTAGAGCGGCAGAGCCCACGATAACCGCCCAGACGCGCCATTTGATAAATCCTGGCTCTAGTGAAAGGTTCCTAAGTGGAGCTTTTAGCAAGAGTCCACTAAGCCGACTTACTCGCTTCTGTCGCCCCTCCGAGCCTTTAGTCCTACCGAGACGTCCGTACCCCCCCTCCCCTCCCCGCCGCCTCCCCCGCACCGCCCTGCGCCTCCACCGCGCGAACACAGCACGGCTAGAAACACCTCATACAAAATTACACTCTTAGTTTTCTTATTTTTTAATGTAATGATTTTATTTAAAATCATAATATGTTACCACTGTTTTATTTAATGTAATGAATGATTGTAATTTTATGAATATTTTACGTAGCGGAATTTTAATCATGTAAAAATATGTAAGGGTACAAATTTTATTTTAATTTTTAAATCTTTGTTTTTATGTTGAATTTTTTATTTTTTTATTTCGAATGTTATTTATTTTGTAATTTTATGTCTAACTTTGTTTTATCTTTAATTTGTATTTTTCAATTTCATGTTGTATTGTTAATTTCATGTGCTTAAAATTTTCTGTTTGAAAATTTTATTTCTATGTTTAAATACTTAAATTATTATTTATCTTAAATACTATTTACTATGCTGTATGGCCAAAAAAGTAAATAAAGGATTTGACTTGATTTGATTTGATTTGTAAAAAGTATATTTAAGGTGGCCCAACCCGGCGGGCCTAACTCATTCGCGGACTCGGTACAAAACCGTGCTGTTGCGCTCTGGGACCTTCTCTGTTTCAAAGAATAAGACAGGCTCCGTTATGAGGAAGATGCAACATGTCCACAAAAAAGACAATGTGCATAGTGTATGATTTGGTAAGATTTACGAAAATTGTAATTTCAAAACGACTTATAGCTAAAAGTAAACCACGACCGCTGTAGTCAAAAATCTAACAAAAACCAAATAGATCCTAAATCTTGATTAAATAAGCTATGTCTGATGACTAATCTTTTTAAGATGTTCTTACTTTATCATTGCGTAATCCACCTCAAAAGTTATTAGATAAAACGCACGAAAAAATCGAACTTTCGGACCTTATAACTTAGAAACCAAACACAATTATACAATGCCAATGGTCATCAGACATCTAGTTCGATCAAATAAAGCTATTTTGAGCAAAAATTTGGATCTCTGACAAGAAATATGGGCGTGATCTTCTTTCCCCTTTTGTATGGGGAGATGAGCGGGATGGGCCACCTTAATGTTTTTAAACAGACAAAAACAATACATGGGTGCAATTTTTAGCTCCTGAACACCGGTATACGGTCCCAAAGATGTTTTTAGTGAGCGTATTGCCGACTCACCTAGCTATTACTTTCCACACGATGGTTTCTTTTTTTTTCCTATTTGGTTTCCCATTCTTTTAATTTAACATAAGTAATGCCATTATGAAACTCTGAATGTTTAAATTTATTTTATTTAGAGTTTCACTTTATTTTAATTACTTATAGACGGTTGAATTACCTCTGGCTAAAGAGATACGATATGAAACTTCAAATGGTATGCATTTTTTCTTTGATTATTTATTGCTTATTCATCATCCATAAGGAGCACACTGCATTCTAATTGGTCATAATTTATCATAAGCGAGTTCAACAATTACAGTGAGGAAGAAGAAACTTCGCTGGCAATTTTTTCAACGTTTACTCAGATATTTGTACAAAAACGTTAACAGACAAGAGTTATTGGTACTTGTTTGTGTAAATAAAATATTTAATTCCTTATAACATGCTTATGATGCTAAATTATTTATAAATCTCAATACTACGAAAATATATTTCTACTTTCACTACGTGTATTTAAACAGTTGGGGATCCCTCGAAAAAAACAGCTTGTAATAGAAGTAGTAAACCTTTTTTATTTAAAAAATACTCCTATAATCTATGTTATCTAATAATGTTACAAACTGCAGACAAAGACCTTTAGAAATGTTAGCTGCGTCTGTTACGTTCCATAGTGCACAGTTCGCTGGGCGCGGTCGTGCGTCAGATACAGCGATCAAGAGAAGACTGGAGTGACGACAGAAACTCATCCGTCGGCTCATCGCAGCGGACCTACTTTTTTGCGAACAAGCTTACACTGATGGTAGCGCCTGCCAGAGAGTTCGCTTACTAGTTGGCACTCTCCTGGTGTTCTCTAGTTCCAAAGACTCGTAAGGACATTTTATACCTGCACAAGACGCCATTTAGTGAATGAACGAGCATTATCACAATGAAAAAAATACGTGAAAATCAGTTATTTATGGTAAACATTTTCTCATTGCTGTTAATGTTTTACGGTAAGTATCTATTGTTAGAACACTAAATAAACCACAAGTCTGACACTATACAAAGCAGTTAATATTACACAGTTATGTTAACCGATTGAACCGCTTGGTGAAAATAACACGTCATATATCAGATTATTTTGAAGACTTATTGAAGACTACGGCTGACTACAAATCCAGTTTTAAGAGGTACAGTAATTTTAACAGATTGGACAGTAACTTTTCACAGACGTAAGTAAAAATAAAAAAATACTAAAGCTAGAAACAGTTGCAACACAGTTAGGGAAACAGTAAGAGAAAACAGTTATGGCACACAGTTAAGAAACAATAAAAAATACAGTTACATTTAATGTTTAAGGCTAACTCTATTCACTCATTTATAGTAACCAATTTTCTTATTTGGCTCTATTTTAGCGTTGCCATCCGGTTGGTTGTTACCATTGATTCTCTAGTTGTTACGTACAACCGTCTTGTTTGTTAGGTACTATCGGAATTACAGTTAGGGCTGAGTGCACGAAAGGATAAAAAATCAAAATCAACGTCAAAGTATGATCAAACACGTCACTTTGTGTGGACAGTATGGAAGGAACTCTATACGGATCACTAAAAGTGACCTGTTTGAACATTGATTAACTCAGGCGTCTCTTCGTGCAACCGGCAGTGCAATTACGAAGCACAAAATTGGGTGTAGGTTGCTGTACTTACAGCAATATGACAGCTTCTGCGATTACGAAATCGATGCATTCACAAATGGTGCGGCACTCAGCGCTACCCGCAGCAATTAGGTCAACTCCATACATTTCGCGTCGAATCGGTATTACGAAACGGCAAAGAACTGTCAAATGCGGGGAGGTTAACGCCTATTTCGTCTGCTCGTCTAGTCAAGTACCTCAAATGTTGACCTATTGTCGACACAAGATTGGTCCGTGCTGGATGTAGGTGGATGAAAAACGGCTTCGTAATCGCGCTTTAGAAATGACGGGGGCGCACCTACACGTACCGCGGCACCATCCTCAAATTTTGCGTAATCGCACTGCCGGGCTTAGATTCACAGATATTTTTCCAGTGCACTGTTACCCTGCAGCTATACTGATGAGTTTTGGTCGCTACTCCCGTCTTACCTTACTCGCTGGTGGGATATGTGAAGTGGGGCCGTGGAAGGAGCGTCTCCCTCCCCCACCCCCCCCCCCCCCCCTACCCCCCGTGCTCCGACGTCGAGGTGCTACCAAAGTAAACACGCCTTGACAGCGGATTTCTTCCGCCCGCCGCGTCCATCGACGCCGTGCTATCGGCGGGAGGCGCTTCCTGTTTGTCTGATTTCGTACGCCTTTGTCGAAACTCTACGAAGGAGAAAGAACTATCGCGTTACCTCTGTGGCTCTTGTTAATGTCTCAATACAAAAGCTTTTCCAGCTATTAAAGGACAATTTTAGAATGGCGTTCGTTTTGCCGTATTGTAGGTAAGTTATAGCAACGGCCTTCTTCTTTTGTTATTTTAAAAAAAGGACAATGACCATTCTTCTATGGGCAAGAAAACCGGTGCTAAGTTTCATTTAATACCTGAAAATATTTTTTTTTCATTGCAGCGAATTGTAGATTTCGATTTTTGAAAATACGTTTATACGAATGAAACTGATAGACTGAATTTAAAAACTCAAACCACGTTCATACTACTGCCATATCGCGACTTTGCATCCGGTTTTATTTTGTTTATTGTCGATCCTATTGTTACTATAACATAATGTGATAGAGAAAAAACAACCCATAAACCAGTGAAGTTTCTTTTCGGATTCATCTCCAATGAGTTATACGAAACCACGGGTTAATCTGGTTGTGGCCTAACTTAGTGTGATTTGATTGCAGGATGTTTAAATACTTTCAGTTCATTTAATTTAATTTCAAATTAAACGAAATCGTGTTCTACTATTATGTCTCACATTCTAAATATTCTACGATTGTGTTGGTGTTGATTTTCCCAAGTCTGTCCTTAAGGCTATCCACATTTTCCTTGAGGACAAAAATTTGATCAGGCTAGATACATAGTAATGATAAGACATGCAATGCGCGTAAAGTAATTTTCATAAACCACGTGATATAAATTTTGATAACTTACCCCCATCGCAACGTGACTCAAAGCTTCTCCCTTGTGACTCTAGGACGATTTGTGAACCAAACTTATTGCGCGGGTTTTTATGATTTGAGCATACGAAATTGAAGTCTACTCGAATCGTATCGAAAATTCTCCGAAGCCTGTCAAGAAATTACAATGAAGTGGCCAATTCTTGCGCAAATTAGTTTACACACGGAAATACGCCTGAAACTTCGAATTATTCTGATGCGTGATTTTTATGTATTTGAATGTATATTGCATTACCGTTATCTCATTTATTTCAGGTTCATGACCAAAAACTTTTTTGAAGTGAAAACTTCTTTAGCGGCGCTGAGCACTTTTTGTTGGATGGGTAAAAACTTCCAAACTCGCGTCAGGGTCACGTGATGCTGATCGAAAAAGCGTAAGATTGAAGTGAAAACTTCTTTAGCGGCACTGAGCACTTTTTGTTGGATGGGTAAAAACTTCCAAACTCGCGTCAGGGTCACGTGATGCTGATCGAAAAAGCGTAAGATTGAAGTGAAAACTTCATTAGCGGCGCTGAGCACTTTTTGTTGGATGGGTAAAAACTTCCAAACTCGCGTCAGGGTCACGTGATGCTGATCGAAAAAGCGTAAGATCGAGGGGAAGGGAGAGGAACTAGTAGATTCGAATCAAAACTGTTTGTTTCTTACTTCAGCTATCATAAACCGATTGTATCAGTTTTAGAAATTTGCGATGATGATTCTGGTAATAACGATGGTGAAAAAGTCGTCGAAATTATGGATGAAAGTTGATTTTTCTAAGAGATAAAAATTAATGTAATATATAAATAAATAACGATATAATATTATGAATAATAACATGTAAATTGTCATATTTGTGTACGATAGCGCAATAAATAAACATTGTATTCTACCTCATAAATGATAGTATTTTTGTACTTATAATTAAACACAACGTTAATACTAAAGTTTTCACTTATGCCGGAGTGCTACTGGTGTTTTTTTTTTTCCAAATCGGATTAAAATGCTTCAATGTGGATGTCGTTGGATAACCTCAAATCTTTTCTGGTGTACTAACGAATCGCTTATGTATATGGATATGTCATTTTTCATTAGCGCTGAATTTGGAAATACATGGAAATGGTTTAATTTTGTATTTTTTCCACGTAGCGTTCACTGATTCCGTGCAGCGCTACGATCGATTACAGGATACTAAATGAATTGTGCAAAGTAAATTCCTCTTCTGAGAAGTATCCTAATTCATCAACTCGGAATTCCCAGAATTGTCCTAAACATCGACACAGCGAGAAACTTACGAGGAAAATATTGTGTTTCACGGGTGGGGGCCGTGCGTCGACGTATCAATTCCGTCGGCGGTGGCGGGCTGACAGGTGTCGGACGACTCGTGTCGCGGTCGCCGTGTCACGCAAGCTGGCCAGCGGGAGCCAGCGGGAGCCAGCGGGAGCCCTCTGGGCGTGCTGGAGTCACGTCCCACTCGGACGCATGCTCGTAGATAAGCCCTTTCCTGATTCGGACGGACACGGTAACTCGATTGACTAGGCTACGATTATAGATTCCAAATTCAAACTGGGAGAAGATAAGGAGTGCAATAATGCGACTGACATTTTGGTAAACAAAAAGTATTGAAAAGCCATTCAGGAAATTGTGATTTGTCTAAAACATTGCTGTTAGTACTTGAGGAAAGCTTAGTTTATAAAGTAAAGTAATTGAGGATTGCTAAGGATTAAGCATATCTACACAACTCAAATACAATCTAAACTTACATTACTGTCATGCCAGGCCATGCACATAAAAATAAAATAGAATAGTCTGAAAATGACAGTTCCGTGTTCGAGGAAGCGACTAGAAAAGCTGATCTGAGAGAGTTTGGTTTTAGAAAATATTTAGTTCTGGTTCCCCATTTATGGATTTTCACTGAGCTACGCCACCCCCGAGCACGCCACGACGTGACAATTACTAATCTTATCCATGAGAGATATCTTTATGTAACTGTACAAAAATTTTGCCATTTTGGCCTAGTTACATAAAAAATCACAATATTAATTAAAGTTCTGCCAAATATATGCAAACTCATTAGAACACTTGTTTTCATGAAACCGCTTTCCTACTTTGTAATCGAAATATAATGATTAAGTCGGAAAGTCGATTATACAACACGATAAAAAGTTGGCAGAACAGATATTTCATATCTCGAGAAGAAATGGATATCAAATTAAATTTCTCAAATACTGTACAGCTGCTAAATATACGAGCATTAACACACGTTTGTTTGAAACCTAGAGGGCATAAAAAATTGAATCTATAAATGTGCTTCGCTAAATAAGAAAACATGGAGTAAATATCAAACAGCCAACCAATTCGCTCGAATAACACCAAACAACAGAAAGGAAATCGTCAAATTGCTCACCGGAACAAAAAAACACGAAGCACTCTCGCCACAATGTGCAAATGGAGGTGAAATCGTCAACATTATGCGGGATTGTCACCTCGGCCCGGAGGGCTGCTGCGAAATTGGCGATAATTACAGAGACAAAGCCCCTAACAGTCCCTCGGCTGTCGCGGAACTTCCCGGCCGACCCTCGCCGAGATTGTCCCACCAATTGCCCAGGCAAAAGTAGTCGAGATTTTTTGTCCCACTCGCCGTGTTTACTTTAATGGCCGTTCAACTTTATTATTCGTCTGCGTTTTCCGTTTCTTTGGATATTACAAAACTTTTCAGACAGGTTGATCGCTGGGAGTCGTGAATTCTTCATTTAAGGACATTTTAAGGGTTGGAGATAATCACCAATTCAATCTTTGGCAATGGGTAAAGGTTATGTTAATATTTTATTATTATCATAATTATTTAAAGATATACGAATGGTGATACCATTGTTTGTTGACCGAAAAATATCGTGAGTTTATGGAAACGGTTATCATAGGTTGTGTCGATTCTTTCGCGGTCTTGTTTAATGCTTTGGTTGAACTCAGTAAATAAAAGAATTAACCTACGTTTCACTTACTATCTTGCATGATCTATGTACTTCAAGTGTTCGTTATAATATACAGGTTTCCTTCAAAATTACTGACATTAGTTAAATCTATAAAAAATAACTGTTTCGGCATACGGGAAATAAATGTTGTAAGATACTTCGATCTGAAAATGTTTAGATATCATTTCAATATCACGGAGGCAGGAGGTGGTGGCGGTATATGATGTATGTTTTAAATTTGTCATTTCTCTCGTTTAACACACTTTCATATGGGTATGCGCAGACATTCTACTATGCTTCAGACTACCATTATGTTAAACAATTTAGAAAAAATATTGCTTTCTATAATGAATTAATAAATATTAATATTTACTTTCTATTTGTTTTGTATGATACTTTTTTTGTTTCCTTTCTTACCAAATGGAGTCGATAATTTTTAAATATTGAGAGTCTTCTATTCACAACATTTAACTCCAAAATTCACTATCGTAATTGCATAATTTTTATTCGAATCCTCCAATTATACTTTTTGTTGAGTATACTACTATTTTTTTTATGTTAATACAAAACTGTTAAATGATAATGTAAGGTATTCTGTTGGAAAGTGCGACTATAAAATATAATACGGAGTGTTAAGATTCCGTACGAAAAGGGTGCTAACGGAACCATATTACTAAGCGTCTGTCCGTCCGTCCGTCGGTCTGTCACAGGGCTTTATCTCATGAACAGTTATAGGTAGGCGGCTGAATTTTTTGCAGTGTGTATTTATTTTTCCGCTATAACAACAAATAGGTAAATGATGCAAAAAATATGATTTTTTTTATTCAATCTTTACGATGGTACGGAACCCTTCGTGTGCGAGTCCGGCCAGCACCTAGCCGGTGTTTTTGTTATTTAACATTTCAGTTTTATATTTAGAACATTAATTTTGTATCGTAAACTAAAACCACTGGGAATTTATGATTTAAAACGACTTATATTTTTATAAATATATATTCCGTAATCTAAATATATGCAAATTGAAATCGACGCCATTTAGCCGAACACCATAAAAGTTAATACTAACAAAGTATGAGGGCCTTTTTCACCTACTGCTAATTACGTTAATCGCCAACATTAAGGGCATTTCTTAGCAGCTTGCAATCCATACCAGTACAAGATAATCAGCACTTTAGTAATAAAGGCCCTTTAAGCGTCGATTAAAATCAGCACTTGGTGAAAACCAGGCTAAGTATGCTTTAATGGAGGTTTTGACGCTATCCGCTTATTTGTTACTTGGCTCGAGATGGCGCTGCAGAAAATCAAAAATTACTATATAACCATAGACGTGTCAAAAGTTACAAATCGGGTTCTGTACAACCGATCGCTATGAAAATCGGTATAAATGGATATTTGAGCTCATTTCTCAACTGTTTCTGTTGAAATCTTGCAACCAAGTTCATTTTAATTTCTTTTAAATGCCATTATGTTCAAAAAGACAGACTCTCGAGGTCTACAGCTCAGAGGGCCACAAGTATATTCTTGCTGTCCACGAGGTAACCTTTACAGCCTTTGATGTGGTTTTTGTCACTAACAAACTAAAGGTCCGATATCGGTGGTCTCGGAGGCTCTCCTGCGCCGCACGTGAACGGGGCTAATTCGGTGTGTAAGATCTGATCGGATCGGGTCGGTTCAGTGAGTGCGACTGAAGTCGAGCCCTCGGCTGGAAGTGAGTGCACGCGCTCCACTCGTCACCTCTGATCGGGCTTTATTCAACACGTTCTATTGTTCATTCATTTTGTGTTCATTCATATAAAATATTAACTACGATATAAGGGAGCCTAATGCGGCAAAAACATGCATACGAATATGATCAAACTGAAGATCGAAACTGAAAGAATTGAACTGAAGTTTGGGCGCTTGGATGAGCTTATTCGTTAACATAAAATTATTATAGACTATATACATTTGCAGGTTTACATACGAACATAATTTGTCATCTTTGTCATGTGTTTTTTCCAGATACAAATTTTTTCGATATAATAAAACCCATTCTAAGAACCTAGTCCCATTCTTAAAATTATAATAATAATGTTTACTTAAACATTTAGTATTAGCCGAGAAGCCCGCCTCCGCTCGGGTCAAATTCGATTTAAACATGCACCCGCACGGAGCCTGATTAAAAACCTTCGTGGGCATGTTCAGTTCATGTTCGCATGGTCAGTTTAAAAAAAAACACTTAAAATGTATATGTGGAGAATAAGTGATGAAAGAATGACAAAACAGATTTACAGAGCGGACGTGGGTGGAGAATACCTCCGTCGTCAGCTGTCGTTGGCGAACTAGAATAAATGATCAAATGTAGTAACTTTACAAAGGTCTGGTATGTGGCACCCGTGATCGTAGAGCATGTATGATGAAATTTATTTCTGTAAAGGAAAAGAAATAAGTATGCTGTGTTCGTATCGTATGGCGCTATATCTTCCCTGCCTACACTCCGTAGAATCGGCGTGATGTATTTATTACACAGAGATCTAAATTCATCTATTTTTGTGAGAGTTGTCTAACTGTTTACATTTCGAACTTTTCTGTCTAACTGAAACTCCAGACTAATTACTCTATATACAATTATCGTTTTAAATTCAGCCTCTCATCCTTCAGCCCTTTTCGTAGATTAATCTTTACGGAGATATGAATAAAGATAGCATCTGAGCAAGCATCCACCGTGATGAATAATAATGTCGCTACCCCGTATGCAAGGGGCTGGAAAATATTGGGCGGGCGGGGTGCGGGGCGGGGCGGGGTGGGGCGGGGCGGGGCGGGGCGGGGCGGGGCGGGGCGGCGGGAGGGGGAGCTCGAGGGCGGGCTGGCGCGGCAGAAACGTGCGGAGTTCGAACTTTAAATTACATGCGTACTTTATTTACGTGAGACTTTATTATCCATATTTATTTATTTTTAATTTTAGATTAAGATCAGGTGTTAATTGGTATAATATAAGCAAAAAAGTGAATGTCATTTTGTTGCACGGGTTAAAGAATTCGTCCACCAAGATTTTTTTACCGACAAAAAAAACAATTTTGGTAAAGTATTTTTGTGACCTTTTTTTCTTTAATGTTCCCTTGCTTTATACTCGATTAATATTTATATTTAATTCATAGAAAGAAGTGCCCAAAATTCCTGAGCTATCGTAGGTATAACTATATTCTGAATTCGATCCTCTTCGGTTCTCATATCATAATTTATCACAGGACGTAAATAAGCTGCTTTTGAAAAAGCTCGAAATAAAAAATGTGTAATTGCAAAACATTTTAATAGAAAAGAAAACATAGATCATTGCACCATTCGCTTCACAATGTTGATGGCGACCGATGGACGAGGCTTCACTGGTGGCGACCTCCAGTGAAGGGAGCCAGGACGACAGCAGGAGGGTGGTGGAAACCTGGTGAGCGGGCGAGGGGTGGGCCGGCGCGGGGAACCGATCATTTCCAATCATTTCGAGCGCCGGTGACGGATGACGTGACGGAAATTAAAGAAAAACCTTCGAACATTTTTCATTCAACACTGAAAAAATGTATAACCGCACCGATGGACAGCAAAAACTTGAATGAAACTATATTTTCATTTAGGTGCGTTGATAATTCTGTATATGTTAAACTATAATCATATAATCATAAAATTATAATCATTAGACCGGAAATGTATTCACATCCTAGCCAATCTGTAACAAGTATGTATAAAAATGTATAAGCGAATCCAAAAAAATGACGGAAAAGTATTTTGTGGACGGTGGTGCCCTTAAGTAAAACGAAAAGATTATTTTGCTGACGGTACTAACGAATGAAAAATAAGAGAAAAGTACGTAAAAGGTATTTTCCGACCACAATGACATCCGCTGAAAGGTAAAATACAGCATCGTACGTCTGTGAATTTTAATTCATTCTCTTCCAGAAAATCAGAATGGATGCTGGCAGCGCGGCGGTGGCGAAGGCTCACCCATTGTAGTGTGCAGCGACCGCCGCCGCACCGCCTACCGCCGACCGCCTACCGCCTACCGCACCCGCCGCCTACCGCGCCCGGACGAACCCATTAAATGTGAAAGGCAAATGAAAACTGTCACTCTTCAATCTCATCGGGTTCGTCTGGCGAATTTTCGCATTTTCGGGCCTTCGCTACCTAAACTTTATTGGCATTTGCAAATTAACTTTACCTCCAACCGAGAACCTTATTAGATAAATGTCCTTATAATGCAGACCCGCTTCGTGGCCGTAAAAGTGAACTTCCTTCATTAAATTAGTTAAAACACTTCCCTCAAATCAAACACACGTCTTATCATCGGGCTCTAGGGTCCTCGTTTTGCTCCGACGAGCATTAAACCCAGCTTAAGCGTGCTCCGATCCCGCCGTTCGCCCACAAGGTTGCCGTCGAAGGAGTCAACTTTGTTGCAATAGACTTATCTCGGGAACACCTTTAATTTTGATTCATCTTTCTTTTATCTTAAACGTTGAGGCATTAAAGCGTCCGCCAGGCGGCGCGGTGTCGCCCGGGGCGGAGGGCGCGAGTCGCTATCGGAGCGATCCGACGCTCTAGGGCGCCGTTTGATTTATAATGGACTTGTTACAAACTTTGGCCATTTTATTCAGCAATAGGACGGTAACCTCCTTAATGACGCCGCGACGCCGCCGGCGATCGCCGAGCGGTTTTATGTTATTAGAGCGGATTTAATTGTCGAACGCTCCGGTTAATTAATTTTATTGTTGAATCGCTAACTCGAAACCAAACTTCGGGGCGTCGTGGCTCCGATTAGAAAGCGATTTGAATTTTGTAACGCGATTATGATCTTCGTAGAAATTAACATTGTAACAACTTATTCATTGCCAACGGCAAACGATCAAGTTTTTCGATGAAATGGAATAGACAAATGCGTACAAATAAACTTTAGTGTCTATTATACGGATCTCACTTTTTTTATTTGGTTCACAAACAGAGTAATATATTACGGGTCACACGTCAAAATCGTTTAAAAATATTCAAACATATTATACTCTAACACTGTGAACACGACATGAATAATTTGATAATATACAGAAAGTACTGCTAGGTGAGTTAAGGAAAATTACAACGAACTTAAAAAGAAATACATGTTAACAGGTAAAAGTTTAAATTCAAATGTTAAAAGCATCTACTTACTTGAAAAAAGTTTGTAAAAAATTTAAAAATCTAATATGTTCAGGTGTTTGATATGAATGTTTTTTTTTGTATTTTTTTTTATTTCGACCGAGGCGTCGGCAAATATGTTACATCTGTCAATGAGCGCTGGCCTCCCTTTACTGCGACGTAATGATACATAAAATGGAAAACAATTATTCCTTCTGCTGCCTACCCTGGATATATTTATTTTTAAATAATTTCATGGGGCTGGACTCTCCACGTGGTTATTAACAATTCTGTACATAAAAAAATACATCTGTTATGAAAAGACTATCTATAAGGAGTGCTTTATAGAGTGCCGTAATATCTCTGGATTTATGTTACGAGTGGTGTAGTTATTTATTAGAGGAGCGAGATGATAAAAGGGCTATTAAACGTTTTCCAATACGGTGGAGCATCGATTAAACCATCCTGGAGCGATAACACCATTCATAAAACTACTTTGTTTGGGGAATAAATCGGCGGCGGCGCACACCGCCCGCCGGCCGGCAGCTTGGGCGGGCGGTGCGGCGGCAGCGGCGGCGGCGGAGGGCGGGCTTGGGGCAGCGGCGGTCGAGGTGAACGCGCGGGATCAATAACTATTTCATTTTGTGGCTCACGAAGTTCTGAGCTCGCGCACGTGTTGCTCTAGCCATCTGTCTAATTATGGTTCATTGTAACAGATCATGCGGCGAGCCCTTTTAACCATGACTGAGTGAGTTATTGGCGTCCATGTTGTCTGGAGGCAGATTTGTTTAATATAAATTAGCTTTTTACGGTTCCGTACCCAGAGGATGCCAACGGAACCCTATTACTAAGCCTCTGCTGTCCGTCCTTCCGTCCGTCCGTCCGTCCGTCCGTCCGTCCGTCCGTCCGTCCGTCCGTCCGTCCGTCCGTCCGTCCGTCCGTCCGTCCGTCCGTCCGTCCGTCCGTCCGTCCGTCCGTCCGTCCGTCTGTCGCAGGACTGTATCTCATGAACCGTAATAGGTAGGCAACTGAAATTTTCACATTTATTTTGCCTCTATAACAACAAATTGGTAACATTAAAAAATAATAACAAATAAAGGGAGCGCCCAAAAAAAAACGTGATTTTTTGTGTTCAATCTTGTGCAATGGTACGGAACCCTTTGTGTGCGGTCGAACTCGCACTTGGCCAGTTTTTAAATTTAAATATTGTTTTCGTGTGAATTTAGAAGAGCAAAAGACTTATCAGCACGGTAGGAACGATGTTCCTTTCAAAATATTTTGTGCACAAACGGCATCAGCCTAACCGCACACATTGGACTTTGACCCACAACGTTTTCCTTGCAAATATCCATGCCTACTGTGGCTTTAGGGTGATGCGCTCTGTCTAGTACAGAGTGGGCCTGGCAGGGCCCAGTCACAGGTCACAGTTTAAAGAAAAATTAAAACCTAAACGATACATTTTAAAATATGACGAATATCAATAAGACGAAAATTAAGAGAAACAAATAACAAACGAAGAGCAACAGAAACTGGAAATTGGCGGATTGCCTCGATTTCAAGGCAGAGTCCACAGGAAATAAAGAACTCCTAACAATTTCTGCAACCCTGGTACTTTTGCCGGGAATAAAATATTATTAAAATTCCATTTAAATTCAGGGGGATTCCTAAAAATAAAACACGGTCCAACGTGGTCAACCACACAGGGTCCACCCACATATTATAGTGTTGCATATTTAAACTTTCTCATAACCATTTCTGTAGCCCTGATACTTCCGTCAATGTAAAAAGAGTCGGTGTCACTGGCTGTTGGACAACAAAAGTGTCGAGGACACAATTTTTCGTCTAACACACATCCTCCAAACGCGCGAAAATAGTTCCAAAAAAAAAAACGACCTAAGCATATTTTTAGAAAAACCTAAAGTTGCAAAGTTGCAATTTGCAGTATAACTAACATATAATAATTTGAACCTATCAACGGAAATTAACATTTTAAATTACGATTAACCGCCGACTCCGCTGGCGCTGCCGGCACCGCCCACCGCCACCGCCGCACACCGCAATTATGCATTTCTTCAAGATTGCAATATTAGGAGCCGCCTTGGAAATATTATTCCTTAACAAGTTGTCGGAAAGTGGCGGCGGCGAGCGCGGCGGGCGCCCGGACGAGCGGGAGCCACTAACTGCGCATCTCGTCTTCGTTACGAGTACCAGACTCATTTGCATCAATCTCGGAGCCAACTAATGACTGCCTGGGTGCAAGCTCTCCTTATTGCATCGTTTTCTTGGAAAAAACATATGTTTGAGATTCTGATCGTATTCCAAAAGGTTCAATCTCAAGGGGCCGATTCCTTCGTTTTAATATAAATGTTTTTTATGACTGGACAAGGATGCCAATACCTACCACGCCTACTGTGGTGATACTAGCCCAACACATTATTATGGGAATAGGTGGCATGCTAATTTCTTCCTTGACTTCCTGTAATTTCCTCAGCTACGTTGAGCTACACGGATGGTTTTAATTGCCGTTCATTCAATGCGACGGTACCAACCCGGGCGGGTTTAACCCTACCACCTTGTAAATAAGGAAAGGGACCTACAGTTTAACGTGGAGTCTGAACCATGAACGACGAATTCCTTAGTCGGCTGCTACAACATGCACGGGAATAAATAGAGTGGACCCAATTGTATTATTTTTACTTGCCGGAATCCAAAGAGCACACATCATCATCGCGGCATGATTAAAAGAAGGCCACATTGTCTAATGAGCCAGGAGAGCCGAGTTTAACACGCCTGAGGAGATCGACACGATGGGACAGGGAGCGTGACACGTGTTGTGGCGATACGACACGAAGCTAGCCGCGAAGGCAGACGGTGCGGTGGCGGCGCGTTGGCGGCGCGGTGGCAGCGGGGGCGCGTCATCGCTGCCGGAGATTATAGCGCCGACAGGCGTTGCAAGGCGAGGGTCGAACGAAAGTTCGAAACATGCATCAGGCTTTACGTAACTCTTTCTTTATTTTCTGTAATCCAGAACTGACATCTTCCTCGAAATGCCCATCTGATGATTGCAGTGCCCTTATATTGAGAAATAGTCATAAGAATAGAATAATCACATTTTGTAAAATAATAACAAACACACATACACCTAATTATATACCTAAAGATTATTCCCTCACAAGCTAAATCCTATAGATGTATGGCTTTGTCTCTTTTTCTTGTCGTTTTTTTAGTTTCATCAAGTTTCAAATCGCAACGGTGCTCTTCACTTCACTTCTTTGGGTTCCGTACCCAAAGGGTGCCAACGGAACCCTATTACTAAGTCTCCGCTGTCCGACCGTCCATCCGTCTGTCTGTCACAGGGCTGTATCTCATGAACCGTAAAAGGTTGACAGGTAAAATAAAAAATAACGGGCATCACACACAAAAAACGTGATTTTTTTGGGCTAAAAATTGTACGATGGTACGGAACCCTTCGTGTGCGAGTCCAACTCGCACTTGGCCGGTTTTTAGAAGATTTCACTCCAACAGATTTGTAGACAAATCACGGGTATCCCCGCTCGGTCCAGCCGAGGCGACAGTGCCGGAAGCGGCGGGCGCGGGCCGCCGACAGGTGTCTCGGAACTTCGACTTAATACAATTAAGCGGCGACGCTCGAAGGCCTCCGCAGATTAGATTAGCCTCCGCCGCCATTACGGAAATCGAATCCCGCATTTGACCCGTCCACTGTTTATCAGCTCCGGGCTATAAAACTGTCTTAGCATTTAAAGTCAAATTGGATGCAAGTGCAGCTCGGTTGGTGCAGAGAGCCAGTGCTCGGTCACGTACGCCTATTGTATTGCATTCTATGTTTTCTTTGTAACACAGTTTCACGTTATGCACTTTTGGCATATTTTGACCCGCACACAGGAAGAACACACTTAAAAATATATAAATTCACACTTAAGCATCTAGCTCTAGCATCATTCAGCAATGAGAAGACCAATTTTAATGTATTTAATAATATGTGAAACGTATTTTTCCCAGGATGTATTGAAAATAAACAGTTAACGGCGAACTTTAGCTTAGATAATTTATCAAAATGGAAAATAATAAAATAGTTTCCACTGATAAACCCACTGGATGATGTTAAAAATATCTCAACAGTCACTTAATAGACGCCAATTAAACGTTAACGTCTGAAAGGCGATGAAACTTTTCATTAGCATATTAATGAAAGCCTTATTATCGCAGGGAGCCGCAGACGATATCGATCGCTATAAAAACTTGAAAAGTATTAAGTAGATCCTTGTTTCGAAGGCGCCGTCTTGGCGACCGCCCCTTTGCCTCTTAATTGCCTGCTCTCGCTTTTGCTGGTCGCACTGCGCTAGACGGAAGCCAGAGGCGTACCGGTGCTATGTAAACCTAGCCATTATTTCTATGATACTGTTAAAATAATTATCGCACTATCATTATTCGAAGTACTGTATAAATTTAGCATAATATTAGCAATTGACTTCAAAGAGTAAGTATTAAAATATATCAATATCTCAATGCTCCTATGGATTCCGTTATGGTTTCATTATTCTTAGTTTCAATGTTGACGCGAAAGCTTTATTTAGATACTAGTTCACACACATAACAAACCATCTCTGATGATCTGTCTGTCTGAAATAAAGAATTATTATTATTATTAGTTTGATAATCAATCAGATAACTATTCGACGAATTTATCTACGCCGCTGCTTATCCATCCATAATAGTAATTCCATATTTGTATGAGTAAAAATACAGTAAGTTAATTGTAAAAATATAATCCTCCGGTAAGGACTTACTATGTCTTTAAAATAAAGGTATATTTGTACTATCACATCGTTACGTACTATCAGAGATTGAAAAGTAGACCTCTAGTGACACACAAGCTTGGAAAAAATGGAAACGGGTTTTATTATTCGCCTTTCTTTGAAAACGGAACTTGGAGTTATTAGGAAAACATTGAGTGTTTCATCTTGTAGAAGAATAATCGGTTAAAAAAAAACCGCTAATTTATCAAAAAATAAAAGTTGTATCTAGATTTCAATGGTTATGTCAAGCGGAGAGCAATACAAAGTTGCTAATTTATTGGAGATGTCACTGTAGAGTTATTGTGATTTGAAACTAACAAATATCTTGTAAAGCTTTAAAGCAATGTTTACAACCTAAAAAAAAAGCAACTTCTCTTCATTTTAGCTATTGAAACTATATTATGTCTGTGACAGCACCGTTCTCGTTATTTGCGAACAGTATCAATTTCGTTACCGTGTGGTCATTATTTTTCGCAAAGCGTCAGACAAAGTACAAATAAAAGCTTGTAAAAATATACTGCCCAGGCACGGGGTCCAGGAGTCTTATCACACTGAAGAGATATAGCAACTGTATTTATAAACCTATTAATGAATAAGGACCAAAATTATTTCAAGTTTCGTTTGGACTAATTTTTCTTTAACTAAAATTAAGCTTAAATTTGGAAAAATACATATATGATTAGACATAAAAAAGTATTCACTCGTCAAAATATGACATAATCGCAATAAATAATATAATTAGAATCACCCAACGCCATCTAGTTTGAAGCATTGTAATTGATTTTAAAAATATACATAAAATCTTTTAAGTTTCGACTTTCATCGGAAGCAGGAGTTGAACCTGCGGACCTTTGGAGCGTTCGTCCACTGCTCCAAATACAATGTGATTCAAAAGCCGCAGGCTCAAATCTTACATCCGACAAATAAAAAAAAATGTTATAACGATGCTTTAATGTAGATATCGTTGGATTACCTAAAATTAATTAAATAACGGTAATGTTACGAAAAGAGAGGTTCTTTTTTGTTTCGTCATATCCATTAAATAAATAAAATAATCAAAAATGAAATTTAAAAAAAACACAGTTAAACATTGATGTGTTCTCATGATTACATGTATGAATGTAAGAATACTTACTGCAGTTGTCTTTGCACATGTAATTTCGAAAATCATCTTTATAAAGTAGAATACAAAACACCTATCGTCTAAAAGTGTGGATTTATTTTGTAAATTATACATTGAAAAGATCAAATGCCATATTAGGGAAACATTTGTTACGTCTTATCTGTAGAGTCACTTAACTCAGTAAAGTTTCTGACTGTCCATTTTGCCGCTTGTCCCTTGCACAATAATTTGACTATACCAAGTCAATACATTATATCAATTAATTCATTTCAATGAACTACAAAATAACACATTATATATTTTCTTATAGGGTCGCATGTCTTTACCATGTTTGCTTCAATTCATAAGCAGATTCGCCTGGAGCTAAACTTTAGCGGATGAGGTCCACGAAAATTGTTTAAATAGGTTAGTGATTAAGCTAATCCTCTCCCGGTGTTTACAGCGAGCGAGCGAGCGCCGCCGTTGATCTAATTCGTATAAATTAGCAAATTTACAAAGTTGATTCGGCCAGTTGTTCTTAGTTTGAGCGAGCAACTAGCTCGGTCGTTGTTCTGCAGCCTGTAATGAACAGTGGCCGACATCTAGTAGCGTCGGTTGGGCATGCTTACAGAGTAGCTCTGCTATCCACCGCTGACTCATCAGCTATAAATCCTAGAGTATACGATTAGAGAAAATCAATCGCTTGCTGCCAATGATAAAGGGAAGTATCGAATTAAAAGATTTAACATAGTAAGCAAAATATAATTTATATAAAATTACAAGAAATGTTAAGACCCATGCGGTCTTAGCTTTTAAAGAAAATATCATTTAAGTTTTAAAAGAAACACCCAAAACTTTTTGGGGGCTAAGTACCTATCAATTATTTTACAAAAATGATTGTACACGTTAGAACGTTTGTCAGTGTACTTGTAACGTGGCCCACTTAGTTCTAGTCATTGTTGAATTCTGGTAATTTTAGCTGGCTGGAATAAGTGCTAGTAATAGAGAATGCATAATTGATGATGCAACTTGGCCGATATATAGTGTGGCTGCAATTTGAGCAGTCGGCGATCCTGACGTTGCACAACCACGTGAATAGGCGCAACCCGCGCGTCAGCGTCACGCACAACAAGCGCAGCACGTGGTTCCTGCACAAAGCTGTCGTGCGCGAGGAGGATCGCCGTCACCACATGCGCTAGTAATCACTACATAGTATAAAACAAAGTCGCTTTCTCTGTCCCTATATCCCTATATCACTATATCCCCATGTATGCTTAAATCTTTAAACTAAGCAACGGATTTTGATGCGGTTTTTTTAATAGATAGAGTGAAGAGGAAGGTTTATATGTATAATAACATCCATTAAATAGTGGAGAAACACTGTTATTTTTGAGGTTTCCAATGTCGCAAACGCAGGCTGAACCCTACGAGATTTATCAAAATAATGTACTAAGTATTTTACACATTGAAGAGGTCTACAGAAAACTCCGCGTGGTATATGTCCATCTCTTATGGATATCCCACAATATTTTTTTTTGTCATTTACTTTTTACGACAAATTATGGCTAATTTTCGAATCGATTTTAACCAATACAGCATTAATCCTTATCTAATTAAAAAACTTAGATGGATTGTTGATTTAATATAGATCTATATGGCCCTTACAGCGTATGATTTAAATAAATATTTTCGAAGATATAACAGATAAAAAAATTGCGGGACGTAGCGTTTGCGGCGGTACCGGCTGGCCGGGACGGCGGGAGGGTGCCTATAAATAGTGCGTCGGAGGCCGCGGTTCTCCTTAAAGCACTTTGAATTTAGCAGCGATCGGTCGCGTTTATTTTCGGAGTTCTCTAATATCTAATAATCTTCTAATAATACTATCTAAGTTTTTTTTTTATTTTAAATATTTCAATGTAGGAACTCTACGTAAAAAGGGTTTATTTGTACATCATTGTGTCAAAATAATATTTTTTTAAATGATATTATGCCCGGGCAAAGCCGGGACGGGCTGCTAGTAGAGTATAAACAACTAAGGATATAACGTTGTCGACAGGTGGCGTGGATGAACTTTGAGCAGTCGGCGATCCTGACCGTGCACAACCACGTGATCACACGCAACGCGAGCGTCAGCGTCACACACGACAAGCACCACACGTGGTTCCTGCACAAAGCTAACGTGCTTGAGGACCGTGGTCGCCACATGCGCTAGTAATAGAGCATGCATAACTGAGGATATAACGTTGTCGACAGGTGGCGTGGATGCACTTTGAGCAATCGGCGATCCTGACCGTGCACAACCACGTGATCACACGCAACCCGCGCGTCAGCGTCACACACGACAAGCATCGCACGTGGTTCCTGCACATAGCTGACGTGCGCGAGGAGGACCGCGGACGCTACATGTGCCAAATCAACACCGTCGCTGCCAAGACGCAGTTTGGCTACCTGCACGTCGTTGGTAAGCATGCATTGTAACCACGTGATAACATGTCACCCGATTCTTATTTTAACCCACTATCAGCACACAAATTCTAGTTTCTTAAGCTTGCAGAGCGCAGTATATGTGTATACATTTACTTTATCATCATCTTTGCCCATGTTTTTTTTACTATATCATAGGTTTAACTTCTTTCTCATAGTTTGCTTATGCCTTCTTCGATTATCACTGTAGGTATCTGCTGGTTAAACTTAAGACATCGCCCTGTTTGTGTGTCCGATGTATATGGTTCACGTAATTGGAACTGAAATACTGTTTAGACATTTTGTAACCAGCAGTTACGGGCGTCTAAATTTAAAATAATTTCGGGCGTCTCCCCGAAGTCTCAGTTCAATTAGATATAAAGTGTGATTAAGACCAAGCTTTATACAGTACAAGTAGTGTTCATTAACAAATATTATTAATTGTCAATTTAAGCAATTGCTGAAAGTCAGCCATAAACCTAAGTTCTAGTTTTTCTGACCATTCATTATTTCAACTAGATTTGTTTTTCAGTGCGATCATTCTAACCGGGGCGGGACCAATCCTACCACCTTGTAGGGGAAGGAGACTTGCAGTTTTACTTGGATTTCAACCCATGGAATAGCTCGCATACATGTTACCCTATCCAATTCATAAAGAGATAAAAAGGTGCATGAACGGGCGGGCATTGAATCCATGACCTCTGCCATGAGTTCCAGATTATTGTTCGTCATCATATTCCTAAGATAATTCATTCGTGAAGATATATATAATTCTAGGACCTTCTTCTTAAGTTTATTCTAAGATTAACTAGTACATATGGAAATTCCTATAGTTTTAAGTATGATTTTAAACGAGACAACGAAATACAGAATTTTCATCACGGAAGGCCGTTAGTCTCCAGCATATCGGCTCGAGAACATCGGCTCAATATTTGGTTTCTGTTTCTTAACTCTAGAAGTAAACCTTTTTGAAGTTACAGAAAAACAAATTGTAATGTTTGATACCTAATTTAAAAAACAATTTTGTTTCCCTTGATATTATTCTGTGCTTTAAGCATCTTATTTCTCACACATGAGAAAGCCGCGTTCCTACAAGAAGTGTTGCGTCCCGCAGTGCCGCCGAGCATCGACGACTCGCTGAGCTCGAGCGACGTGATCGTGCGCGAGGGCTCCAACGTGACGCTGACGTGCCGCGCGGGCGGCTCGCCTCGCCCCTCCATCAAGTGGAAGCGCGACGACAACTCCAAGATATCCATCACCAAGGGGCACGCCGGTAACCTTCTGCATCAGCTACATTCAGCGGGGTCAATCTTGAAATTCACATTCGCTGATTCACAGTCACCTGTGACCAGCAAGCATGAATGGACGGGGTGTAGTGATCGAAACTCATTCGAATGGTTGCAGAGTTTATTTTATGTTAAGCGCGGCATATAGCGTACGGCAGGACCTCACAGCGTCTGACCAAGCCAATGGCCTTTCGAACTTTCAAGGGGGCTGCGAAAACCACGCCGGTCGGCCAGGTGCTTCATCTCACCATGTTTGAAGGACCCCAGGCTGTACATTGGGTGAAATACCTCGGCAGAAAGTGAATTCCGTAGTTTACCGACCCTATAGATAAAGTATCTAAATGATCAGTCGGTTCTGATTCAGTAGAAAACTCTTTAATCTGCGATTTGAACTTGGGTTCTTGCCATGAGCGTAAGGCCAGTTGTGGTTATCGCTAATTAATATCGCGTTCAAAAGTAATTGTATAAGTTAGGTAAGGTTAGGTTATGTAATGCCATATTGCTATAAATTCACCTCGTTGTGACAATATGTTGAGAACCGCAGCAGTTAACTTACGCAAGTAGTAAAATCATTATTTTTTTATAATAATAAAAATACGATTTTGTTCAGTATTATCAATAGGGCAATCGACAAACCCTTGCATTTGTAGTATCTAGGGCTTAATCGATTTGAATTTGTTTCTGCAATTTGCATATTCCTTTGTTTATCATTGATCTAACTAAGCAGTAATGATCAGTAATGATCACTAGACTTAGGTTATCTTTCACCATGTGCTAATTAGCTTAATAAGCATTGACCAAAGGCCCTTTAAGTGTCGATTAGACATTTTCAGCGCTTGGTGAAACCCAGGTTTAATGTGATCGTATTTTTTTTATTACTTTAACAATCACTTTGATCAACCGTTCGATATATTTTTTTTTTCCTGGTCGTTATTTTAGCATATTTAATATATTCTTGTGATTGCAGTAAACGAGTGGGATGGTGAGGTGCTGGAGATGGCGCGGATATCCCGGCTGGACATGGGCGCGTACTTGTGCATCGCCAGCAACGGCGTTCCTCCCACCGTCTCCAAACGCGTCAAAGTTAGCGTCGACTGTGAGTATCTAAAGTCAATCTTCTTTCAAATGAGAAAACACATTTTGAGTTGCATTATGACAAAAATAAATCTTTAGTTAAAATATAATTGAAGTTTAACTGGAGCCTAGCAGAGCGGAAGTATGGCTTGTCCAGTTGATTTATAGGTCAACGTACCTTAACTATATAGGTGAAATGCTTGATTAACAGATAATTTAAAACCGTAAGCGAAGATCTACTCAGGGCAACTATTTTTTAAACATAAATAATTCTGCTTTGACATAACTTGCCTTTGATAGGGCTTACCTATCGTCCCAGCAAGGATTACGTTATCGGGGACCAAGAACGTTTAAAAAGGTTGAAGACCTAGGACCGGCTGGCCTAGAATATTACCAAAGCTGTTTTCTACTCGCAGTCAGTCAGTCAGCGTGTTTGCGCCCACTGCTGGACATACGCCTCTCCAATTTTTCTCCGGTCCTCCCGGCCCTCAGCGGTACGGAACCACTGCTTTTCGCCGACGCACTTGATGTCGTCGTCCCAGCTGGCGAGTTGTCTTCCACCTCCGTTTTCTTGTCCACGGCCGCCAGTGTAGGACACGGTTACTCCAACGGTCGTCGTCTCTTCGGCTGACGTGGCCAGCACACTGCCACTTGAGCTTAGCCACCCGGTGTCCAATATCGACTACTCTGGTGCGTCTCGGCGGATTGCCTTGTTATGCACTATATCCCGTAGCAATATTCCCATCATGGCTCGCCCCATTGCTTTCTACTGTTCAAACTAAATTCAAAACGTCTTAAAAGAACGTTGTTCATTTGTATTTATTTAAATCTCTGACCAATTAAATGTGAATAGTAAAATAATTTAATTCATCATTTAAATCGCTGAGAAATTCACCACCTCAGTCTTCACTTAAATAACCAAGGAATTCAACAGCTTCGTCTTTTTTATATCTGTCGAATTCACGACATATATACATGCCATCACGCCGTTTTCTCGGTGAGGTCAGCAGAGATGATCGAGCGCCATAGGTTAACATTATAACAAACTTCTTTCGATTCTTCCAGAGACATAAATGTTGTTCATGCACCTCTACAATTAGACGTAATATGACTAAGTTTAACGAAGATTAAAATCAATCTGGTCGTGATATGTTCTCCCTCGACTGCCCAGGTGCGACAATTCTAATTACTTCTGCTCTGTTAATTTGTTTCGTCAAGATTCCTTCACCCACAGCCCTGCATGTACAAACCATCTTAACACAGCCACGTTGCAGTCCCGCCGATGCTGTGGATCCCGCACCAGCTGGTCGGCGCGCCACTGCTGTACAACGTGACGCTCGAGTGCTTCACGGAGGCGCACCCGACTTCCCTCAACTACTGGACGCGTGACGACGGCCAGATGATCCACGAGAGCACCAAGTACCACATGGAGAACTCCGTGGGCGTGCCCGTCTACAAGACGCACATGCGGCTGCTCGTGAGGAACATCAACCACGCCGACTACGGCACGTACAAGTGTGTGGCGAAGAATCCGAGGGGCGAGTCGGACGGCACGATACGATTATACAGTAAGTGTTCAATCACCCTGCCTACTAGGCGGTAGGATCAAAATATGATCATCAAAGTAAAACTGATGATCATATTAGAGTTCATTGATGAATGAACTCTAATATTTCCAGTTGGATTTACTTAACATCGTAACGTATGCTCCTCACAACTGTCCCCTGCACCTACAATCCTGATGATCAGGTTAGGCAGTTAATTCAGAAATATAACTTTTGAAATTAATAACTGTAAATTTCATCTGATATTTCTAAAAAAAATTACGTGGATATATTATTGGATCAGCCATTAAATCTTGCAATGGACTATATAATGAAAATAAGTAGTGTATTTTCTTGACACATGTGATAATTCATATTTATTATTTAAACTATCTGATCCCCATTTACACCGCCTTTTACTCGTTTTATGATTAAAAGTAATCATTCACAAACACTTATTTTCCGACTGTCAATATAAATAAGACAAGTGCAGAATATAGCATCAGTACTTGCGTTTGTCCTTTTTTTTATTATAACTCTGTCCTTTTTTATTGCGTTTGTACTTTAGTAATATACTCCGAGCCGAGCTCTCTCGTGTCTCTAACATATTTATAACCATAATCATCAATATCTTTAAAATGGCGATTCATTCGGTCTTCAAAATTCATATCACGAAATGTTATATTCTTCTCTAAATTACAACACTGCTTTGGAAAATAGACACAAACATTTTAAATATGTATGGGGCAATGGGCATTCTCCTTTGCATTAACTTAGAGGGTTGGCTAAATATATTTCAGGATTCCTGAAAAACAAACATAAATTATGTGAAATGATGACTCGCACAATGTATGATTTTGACCTAATACTTCGCGTTGCGTTCTGTTAGCGTCGTCCCCGCCGACGACGACGGCAGACCCGCGGGCAGTGACTGCTCCGCCGCCGCCGGACTCGCGCCCGCCGCGCCGTGAAAATCCAACCGGTGACAAAGGTAATTATCGAGGTATGGTAATTATCGAAAATGGAGGTATAGGTATTCCATTCGATTATGTTGTAATGTTGTTATCTTGTTATATTTAGTCTGGTTTTCACCAAATGCTCTTTTATTTTCGACGTTTAGCTTGGTTTTCAGGAAGTTCTGATTTATTTAATTGACACTTAAAGGGACTTTTTTTTTTTATGTGACTTGATATGGATGGCTAATACCACAAGTTCTGTTATGGTATTAGCCCAACACACCACATGGGAACTAGGTGCCATGCCAGGACCTTCCTTATATTACACGGCTACATTGAACTGGATGGAATACACGGACAATTACTAAATTACTAAAGTGCTGATTATCTTGTACTGGTATCGATTGCAAGATGGAAATAAAGGCCCTATTATGTGAGGATTAAGCTAATCAGTACTTTATTACTAAAGTGCTGATTATCTTGTACAGGGATTAATTACAAGCTGGTAAAAAAGCTTTTAATGTGTTCCGATTAAGCTAAACAGCACCTGGTGAAACAGATTAAAAACAAACTATTTATAAAACAAAAAAAATATACAAATCTAGCGATAAGCATTTCACATTTTCAAAATTAAAATTCAAAAATATTTTAACAATGTTAACAGATCTCGAAAATATGTTCATTTCATCTTTCCATTCATTATATTTTCTGCAGGCGAACATAAAAAAATACATATATATATATATATTAGAATCATTGCATTTATTATTAAAATAATGTTTTTCAACTAAATTTGTGCAAAAAAAAAGTTGTGGAATCATACATTTTGTATGATTTCCGCGTAGTTTTAAAGTTTCACATTTGCTCTTTACTTTTTTGTTTATCAATTCAAACCCCGAAATCACTAACGTCAAAATTATCTAGAGCCTAGGATTGCACCCTTACACACATAAAATATTCTCCAAAACGATTCCACATCAAGGTACAATCGCAAGCTTGCAATATTTTTATATTTTTCTGTATGAAGAAATAATATTTTACGAGCCATCAGGCTATCAATGCCGTCGTAACAAATATGACTGGCGGGCAGTGATTTTGGATTTGGTAGGTAGTGATACTCGTAACCTGTGTTTATTTGTGGCCATAAATATCTGTTATGTTCATAATTTTCCACTCAATATATCGTTAAATAAGTTATTTAGTTGCTTATTTCAGGATATTACACTGTTTTCATTGATGACATACACAGGCTATGGTTTTTAGGGATCCGTACCCAAAGGGTGCCAACGGAACCCTCTTACTAAGCCTCCGCTGTCCGTCCGTCCGTCCGTCCGTCCGTCCGTCCGTCCGTCCGTCCGTCCGTCCGTCTGTCCGTCCGTCCGTCTGTCACAGGGCTGTATCTCATGAACTTTAATAGGTAGGCAGCTGAAATTTTCAAAGAATATGTGTTTATTTTGCCGCTATTACAACAAATAGGTAACATTAAAAAATAATGAAAACTAAGGGGAGGCCCATACAAAAAAAGTGATGTTTTGGTGTTAAAACTTGTACGATGGTACGGAACCCTTCGTGTGCGAGTACGATACGCACTTGACCGGTTTTATTCATTGTTTTAATCTAACACATGTTCGATTATGATCAACTTTACGTTTTTGTGCTGGTCAATCTTTGTTCCGAATTACGATTCGTGTAGAATGGAAACATCTCAAAAATCTCAGCTTGCGCATGAATATTCGTAAATTAGTTCGTTTTACACGGATCTTTTTTTAATTAATGCGTCATCGCTTCACGGCCAATTACACATACGGGTCACATTCCTCGGAAAAAGCGACGTACTTGCCTAAGGTGGGCCTTCCCGCTCAACTCCCCATACAAACGTGGAAAGAAGATCATGCGCATATTCCTTGTCAGCGATCCAAAAGTATGCTCATAATGGATTTATTTGATTGAAAAAGATGTCTGATGACCATTAACATTGTAAAAAAAAATTATATCTAAGTTTTTTTTACGAATTTTTCGCGCGTTTTATACGATAACTTTGAAGATGGATCATTTCAACGATAAAATCAAAACATCTTTAAAAAGATAAGTCACCAGACCTAGCTTTTTCCGTGAAAATTTTAATCAATTTGATTTTTGACTACAGCGGTCGTGATTTACTTTTAGCTATAAGTCGTTTTGTAATTAAATTTTTCCTAAATCTTACGAAATCAAACACTATGCTCATTGTCTGCTTTGTGGAGATGTTGCATCCTCCTAATTCCACCCTTAATACGAAAAAGTAGTGTAAAGCTCTACATGAATATTGCCTCGACGTTACGCGCGCCGTCGCGTCTCCGCCGTCGCCGCGTGCGTCGTGTCGACAGTAGTGTGGCGCCGTTGCGGCGGCGGCAGCGGCACGTGGCCAGCGTTGGCACCGCGGCAGCGGTGTGGCCGCAGCGGTGGACGGAAGGGGAGTCATAAGTCGTGTTCTCGTCGCCATTACAACTGGTTTTATTGGCGAAGTTGAGCGGCGCGGCCCGGCGCGACGCGACTGGTGAACCTTTATTATCGGTTAGGATGCGGATGCACAACGATCAACAGCAGGTTTACTTCTAGTGAACATCGGTCATACGATTCGAGTTTAATTTTGCAGCCACATACAATTAGGTCGTCATTTGTTAAGCATAATAATCCATATATATTTTTTTTAAACTAACTTCTTTCATTAAAGTTTGTCACTCGAATATCATTTTAAAATTTGATGAATACATGTTACATGAATAACCAATATCATGATATTAGCACAACACAGTTCATGGAAATTGAGTACGTGCTACCAACTTGCACCACTGTCTTTCTCTTTCAGAGATCGATAAGTGCATTTCGTCACGAATGCGAGCTGCTCCATGGTTCGGAATCCATGTAAAACTGTAGGTCCCCTTCCCCTACTAGGTGGTAGGGTTTAAGCCCGCCCGGGTTGGTACCATCGCATTGGATGAAAAGATGGTCGAAGCGGCAATGAAAAATTGTCCGTGTTTTCCATCCAGTTCAATGTAGCTGTGCTCATAAAGGGAAGGTCCTGGCATGGCACCTAATTCCTTCGGGAATGTGGTGTATTGGGCTAATATCATACCGGTAGTTGTGTGGTATTAGCCATCCATGTCAGGTCGCATAAAAAAAAACTAACTGGATAGTAAACACGGACAATTTTTATTGCCGCATCAACCATCGTCCATCACGTCACGATCAATGCGGGCGGGATTTCTCCTACCACCTAGAAAGTAAGAGAGCGGTCACGTGGAAATGCTTGTATTCTTAAAGCTATAGTGTTCGCGGGTGTTTCGGAAGACTTTACGAAAGTAAAATTATGAGTACGCACATTTTTGACATTTTATTTTCAAATACGTATTATTTGGAAATAATAAAATAATTGTTTAAATTTCTTGAGCGCCCTTGTTCCGCAGGGCCATTTATTTTTGTTGGAATCAATATCCCATTAAACATTTCTTTATTGGGCCTTATTCGATTTTATTATCATTATTTTTATGAAGTCATTTACATTATAACTCTGCCAAATAGAGCTGCGCTAAGTAGGCCTCCGCTCTCTTTGAGGTGCGGAACCCCTAAAAAGGAACCATGCCGTAAAATCAATTTCACTCAATAGCTCCGCGCCACGTGCCTTGCCGCCGCCGCCGCCGCCGCCGCCGCCGCCGCTGCCGCCACCCGCCGAATGCTGCGGCGTAAACTTTGGTCGTTGCTCTTTTCCCCCACACGTCTCGCCAGCACCGACGCATCACCTCCTGGCACGTTACATCGACGGATATCAAATGTGAAGGGATTCCACTGGTTGACTTATGTCGACCGCCTTATTTCAAGCTATCTTGATTGACGTATTCCATCCAAGATAAGCAGCTCGGTCAAGCCACCAATTGTTTGCAATTTTAATTCTATAATACATAAAATAGATGTCATTATGTCATAAGACAAATGGATTTCTTTTACTTTATAATACAAGCCCGCCAGGGTTGGTACCACGGCATAAGATGAAATTATGGTAGAAGCGGTAATTAAAAATTGTCGGTGTTTTCCATCCAGTTATCCTAGTTGTACATCCATAGGAAGGTCCTGGAATGGCACCTTATTCTCTCGGGAATGTGGTGCGTTGGAATATCATGACTGTAATTGTGTGGCATGAGCCGTCGATGTTGGGTTCCATAAAAAAAGGAAACCTTAATGTAATGGATGGAAATAGTTTTATTACACTGTCGTTGTATTTCGCTTTGGAAACTTACGGTTCCTGACGTGCGATGTTGTGCTTGGCTGACATAATTCGCCCCAGCACCTGTTTTATACTTCACTTTGGAAATTCTTTAGAAAAGGAATCGTTTTGTCGACAGGATCGAAGTACCAGTCGAACCTGAACGAGATCGACAAATCGGAGCAGAAGGCTGACGAGGCGGGCAAGTCGCTGCACAGCTGGGCCGGTGGGCCTGATCACGTCAAAGGTATTCACTTTGCTAGATTGGTTCTGTAGGCAGACATAATATTAATAACAACGATTGTTGTTTTTGTGTTTGTTGTAGAGACAGCACCATAACCACTGCTAGAAATAAGCCGACATCTAAAACTGGGCTTTAACATTACGATGAAATCAAAACATTATCCTTGTTAATTTTACAAAAAATATAGTCATCAAGACGGCTACCAAATATTGCTCCAGAGGATTGAATATTATCTCCAATGGTTCCCAGCGGTTGACATATCATGTCAAATATTAGTTTCGGGGATATTAGGAACACAAAAAAGGAGTGGTTGGCACATAGCTGTTTATCCTCTATTCTTCTTCTGATGTCTCCCACATTAGAAGAAAATATATAGCATAGTGTCAGCAAAAGTTAAATGATACAGATTTATGCATCCTGCTCAAATAAAAAATTAATTAAATTAAAAGATGATATTTCCAGCAAGTTCGAACATACGGACATAGAACAACCGGATAGATCATAAGCCGCAAATTTATAGTGTTAAAGGTGTGTAATGGTTAGTAGTGTTAATAGTTAGGTGTTAATGGGTGTACTCGCTGGGTTCACATATAAATGGAAAACATTTTTTTTTCAGATGGAGCTGAAGTACTATTTCAACGAAGATACGTCCTCATCATGAATGCAATTTTAATTTTATACTTTTCTTAAAAAAATATTTAATGATAATGAATAATTGTATGCCTTGTTTATTGTTTCCATGCTTTATTACGCCACATCGCCCTAAACGCAAAGAAATGTGGGGTTACACATCAGTGTATCGCCGTTTTAACCACCTCCAGCTACAAAACTTTCAAAGTTATCCTTGGGTTACACCATGTAAATATCAGGAGTTAATAATTAAATTACATGTACAAGGTGTGTCATTGAAAAAGACCGATCATTCCACGCAGTGCGATAACATTGTGAAGACGCGTCTCTGCCATCGCAGTTTTCATCTTTGTCTGTGATGCATGTTATTCTACTTTATTAATTTGTATGTATTATACTTATTCCGTGTCATTTTTGGAAAAAAATACGCGGGGAGAGAAAAATGCAAGCAATATATGATTATTTTAAAACCTCTAAGTCGGTCTGCTATAAAAACGAATACATTTAAAAAAATTGGTTTAAAAAAAATCGGATAAATTGTTTTCTTATTCTGAACATTTTATACTTATTCTGTTCTTTATACGACAAAAGTTCACTTCTCATTAGAACTTGTAACCGAATCACATTGTTCTTTCAAAAATTAAAATAGCTTCACAAATTATGAATTTAATATCACTGAGATTGAAGATGATGCTGAATGTAATTCAAAATTCAGTTCAAGATTTTCTTACTTTTATAAATACTCACAGGGAAAATTGTTTGTAAATCCTGTTACGTAACAGGTAAAATGAAAATATTAATCTTAAGTATATTTATATATAAAATGAAGTACTTATTTATCTACGAATGATTATACCTGCGTTGTTGTTAATATATGGATGTACTATGATGTTTCACGGTTATATGGATTGAAAAAGTTTATGTGAGTTTCGTGCTTCTTACAATACAACATTATTCAAAATGTTTAAGTATTGGAAAGGCATATTTGGAAAGTACATAAACTTTTTCAATATATTTGGCATATTTTGCACATTATCTTTAATAAGATGCACAGACTCACTTAATATTGTATGCGTAGAATAAGACTGAAAATTATTAAAATATCATACGAATTTCAATGTGCGACAACGTATTCAATACCTGTTTATAAAATTCTCGAACCCCTCGATTGCTTTAAAGTAAACCTAAATTCAGTAAAAAAAAAAAAATCCACAAAATATATGGGCATTTTGATTTTTATGGAAAAACCAATTTTTGTCTAAAGAATGTAAATAATTTCAGTTCAATGATTTGAAAAATAAACATGCATTATATAGAACTCGTTTAGAATTATTAACATGGTCATAAGAACATGTAAACTCAACTATCGAGTCATTAAGGCAATATATTGAAGAGTTAAAAAAAACACGCTGCAAATTGCAAGTAATTACGTGTAAACACATTTGTTTCGCCAAAAATCGTTCAAAAGCTGTTTTTCCGCATGTTAAGTAATGAATATATGATTAAATATGCACGAACGGTATCATATTGTTATCGTAAACTTTACCGACTGGTTCCCGAATAATCAAAACTTACTTGTATTCCAGTACCGTCCATGTTTACTCTTACATCACGGACCAGTGGAAATCATTAACATCATTCATTGCAAGAAATTAAAAATGTTAATAAAATAAAAAAAAAACTTGATCAGAGCGCTATCAAGGTTTGGATTATTCAATTTTATTTGACTTATTTTTTTGTATTGTAAAGACGTATTTGCATTTATTAGAATTTTCATTTCAGTTATATTTTATTTGTCTACAGAATTTTAATGAAAAGATTCATTGGTCAATTATTGTGAAGAGTGATATGTGTGTATATTTTGCCGCTAAAATTGTTGCCAAATACGTAAACTTAAGTCTAAGGCTTAGAGGGTAAGGTAGTGTAAATATAGTTCATTCAGGGAGCATGATGTAAGGAACCTCCCTGAAGGTATATGTAAGTGGAGAAGTGAGTTACAGTGTATACAGTACCTATTCTAACGCATAATGCTAAGTCACAGTAGATGTAAACTTAAGAGTAAAGCTTGTTTAAAAAACAACACTAGAACTGTAGTTTTCTTTATAAACCTACCCCTTTCTGTAAACACACACATAACAAAAAAAAAATCTAGGGTAGTGAAGGAACGGAAACAAAATAAATTTAATTAAAATACAATAACGAAACTGAGGTATCACAATATGTGCGGTAGAGTGCTGTTATTAAACAAAAACGTTGGGTTCTCATGTCCAGCCTAGATAGCCTTTGCTGCCCTAATTTCTGAATTTGCACATCTTTTATTGCGGGGTGTATTTTGGCCGGTCTTCTCCAAGCACAAGCGGCTGCGCAGAAACCAAATCCACCATGTATTTGTTCTACGCAACTGCTTGCGCTTGGATATATCAATCAATTAAATGATCATCTGATTAGTTATTTACTGTGTACCTACGTGTACACTCGATCTTAGAATTGTAAATAATGAACTTGTATATACTTGCACATCTATGACTGAGAATTAGAGACTTCTCGAAAAATAAGTAAGATATAAGAAGAGTGGCAATTAATCCGGATTTTTTTTCAATAAAACACTAACAGATTAAGTTACAACATTTTACTATTTACCTTCACAATACTCTAACTCTAAACAATGATTCCAACGTTACTCCCAAGACTGGAAGCAACCTTCGTAATCTCCCGAAATTACCTCGTTCGACAGCGCGGTTACAGCTTTCTTGACATGCCGCCATGATGAGTTTCTTTGGGGTGCAACTTCACGTTGGGGAAAAAGAAAAAGTAGCAGCCACAGAACAATTAGGAGGTAAGAATTGTGAAGTGGGCGGAACTTGCGCGCCGTTTTTTAGCGGGGACCCGCTCACTTCATACGCGCATGATTCACTCCTCTGCGGCGTTCCTGTGCATTAACTTATCCGTGATACAATCTAAAATTGAAAAGGAGTAATGCCGTACTGTGCCATAATAACGTGCAAACACGACAGCCGGGTGCACAACCTTCATAATGGAGGAGTTTCGTATCATCGGTAAGTTTCATTTACATGTATAGCGATAAAACTTATGACAAATACATTACGAAACAATATGGCATCGCGGTGTCGTTTTGCTCGCCGGGTCCTTAGGCCGGGTCATGTCTCGCTACTTTGTTAGTGACCACGTGCGTGTGAGGCGCTCGGCCGTGTTCGAAAGTGACGTAACATTTGATTGCAAACAGTATTGGAATTCCAGCATAGAATCATTATGTTAAAGTTCATATTAACTAAACAAATGAGGGCGTGTTGTTTGGTTATTGATTAAGAAGGGATAGCCAATTGCGACTGTTATACATTCGCGGAGCAAAAAGGTCTTAAGTAAAACGGTAACAGCGGTCCTGGAACAAATTCACAAACGTTTCACTTCCTGCCTCCTCAATATTCCGTGGTAGCAGCATATAAGATGTGGCTATCATACAAACCGGAATGCTCCTAAGGTACACTCACAATTACATTTGAAATATATTACACATTGTTACAAAAAAAAAGTCTATTTGCGAAGCTTTTTTCTACATGAATTATTCAAATACATTTGCCACTTACCCTTTCCATTTATTATTGGAATATATTTTTCTTTTACACTATTTTATCATACAAAATAATGGTTCAAAAGGATCATCAATCCCTCATATTTAGACATTTGCTACCACTTATCCGATTTCGATGCTAATTGTAACGAAGTATGGCTTGGTATTTCCCGCAACTTTAGGACTAGTTGGCATCACGCTAAATCGCCGGAGCTGCGATCAGTGGGATAAAATGCTTAGTACTTGAGAACCAATTACCCGATTTATGTGCTTTGTATCTACGTCTATCCTGAGGCTACATAATATAACGCTTTATTACCAGAGAGGTAATTAGTGATTGTTAAATTCTTATAACTTTCGAACCACTCACCCGATTTATATGCGTATTTTATCACTTTATAGCATCTCTAGGAGCAGTCACCTGACTCAGGTTGGGTTACAAAAACGAAAATAGTTCAAAAGATATCAAGTTAAGGATCATCACTCCCTCATATTTAGACATTTGCTACCACTTATCCGATTTCGATGCTAATGGTAACGATGTCTGGCTTGGTATTTCCCGCAACTTTAGGACTAGTTGGCATCACGCTAAGTCGCCGGAGCTGCGACAAGTGGGATAAAATGCTTAGTACTTGAGAACCAATTACCCGATTTATATGTGGTTTGTATCTACGTCTATCCTGAGGCTAAATAATATAACGCATCATTACCAGAGAAGTAAGTAGTGGTTGTTAAATTATTATAACTTTCGAACCACTCACCCGATTTATATGCGTATTTAATCAACTTATAGCATCCCTAGGAGCAGTCACCTGACTCAGGTTTGGTTACCGTTTTCGATGTCGAGGCTGGTTGTGGTTTGGAGTCCACAGAAAACTTTAGGTCCCCTTCGTTACTTACTTACTAGGTATGCAATGTAGAAGTGCAAGTGTAAAAAAGTTCAGGCGGCACAAGCTTTTAATTTTTGTTTTTAAACCAGCCACTTAATGTTTACGAAGCTCTAAATGGGAATGAGTTTCTCATTAAATCATGCCATATCGGCTCAAACGATCTTTATTTAATTTGGTAGATGAACACATTGTCCTTGACCAGCCTTTTGGACCAGCCCTTTGGGGTACTTTTTATCCAAGAAATAATAAAGCCCGACATTAAGCCGAGCGGAGCCGGGTACCGCAGCTAGTAAAAAATAAACGAATTGCGCCATTCATTTCATGTTTCGAATGGAACGAAAGAAAATACCCTTCTTTATTTTCCAGACATCGATTATGAACCACCCAGTGTTACTAATCCTCGCTTATGGTGTGATATGACGGATCCATTTAAAATTCACGGTTTGAAAATAAACTATGATTGTCAAATAAATGACAACGGAACTGTCACATATCTACAATTGGCAACTCATTTTAAAATAGCTGACGATGGCACGCTATCTTTTTGTATAAACGTGGGTTTAGTTAAAGTTATGCGCTGTTTACACATCATTTAGGGCTACATCTGTTTTATTATTCACACATTTGCTGTATATCGCGAATAAGAAGCGTATAATGAGTTCATAATTTTTATTACTAAGGCTAATTATTATATACTAAGGCTATTATTTTTAATAAAGTGTCTCTATCCAATGAACAAAAATCTCCCAAATATATTCAAAATATTCATCTTGATTTGATAACGTTCCGACAATATGCAGCCTATTCAGTTTATTATTCCACAATTCAGCCACTTACGGGCTCGTTGTAACATTGACACAATATCCTTTATCTATTTACACAACAATCTAGACAATTAGGGCGAGCTTCACTCCATTTACCGTTTTGCAAAGTCTTCGAACTGCCGAAGGGAAAACATGCCTTCCCTCTATACAAATAAAGTAAAATGTTGTCCATCATGACCAACAATTTATTAAATTCATTGCCTAGTTAATAAACGGTAACGGCCACAGAGTGTACGGCCACCAGATCAGTCGAAGCAGATTTGGACCGTAAGGTCGTGAGTCCAAGGTGCAATTTGTGTCGAATATTCTGTAGGATAAGGCTATTTGGGCGATGTTTGGTGGAGTATTGTAATAGGAGTCTCATTACTTAGCGGCCGCTGTAGGCGTGCACTTCCGCCGGCACCGGAACAGGAAATCATCGGGTGGGCAAATAAAATTAAGGCTTTATAGCGGCTACTGTAATGCGCACTCTCACTCCGCTGCTGAAAGCGAACCGTTAATTTGAATTGATTGATCGCTATAAAGGGGTGCGCTAACTCACTTGTTGCGCTATACACATTCCGTTTCTTCGTCAGGCTAATAAGGTTGTATTAGCTATTTAGGTGCCCGTGTAGAACATTAAACTGGATGGAAAACATGGACAACTTTCATTCAATGCGATGGTACCAACCCGGGCGGGCTTAACCATACCGCACCTAGTAAAGTAAGGATTGATCTCAAGTAATACTGTAGGTCCCCTTACAGTATTACGTGGACTTCGAACTATGGCCGGTCTCAATAGTTGAAAACGATCACTCATCTTAAACCCAACCTCGCTCAGGGTTGTTTCAATAAGCTTATCGAAGCGTCGGCTGACAAACAATTTTTAATTTACTCCTTTGGTTCCCTTCTTTGTAAAGTTTGCTTTTATTTCTTATTGAACATGTCCCAATACACCTTATTAATTTAAATTGCGCGTACCGCGTTCACTTAAAAAAAATATTCATTTGTTGTACTACTAGAAATTCGTCTTATTTCATTTTAATAATATAATACAGGTGTAGAGATTCGCTGATCAATCTTCACAGGAAGATAGTAAAAAACCGGCCAACTGCGAGTCGGACTCACACACGAAGGGTTCCGTAACATCGTACAAGACTTAACACAAACAAATCACGTTTTTTCTATGGTAATTTTAAAGTAATAAAAATTAAATTCTGGGGCAAATTCTACCTATTTGTTTTTATAGCGGCAAAATAAATCTCCCTCTGAAAATTTTATCTGCCTACCTATTACGGTTCATGAGATATAGCCCTGTGACAGACGGACGGACGGACAGAGGAGCCTTAGTAATAGGGTTCCGTTTTCACCCTTTGGGTACGGAACCCTAAAAAGAACAGGAGTACTGACTGATACTCATTCGTATGGCATGTAAATGCACTAACGCTAGTTATGTATTTCACTTACGAGTTCGTGGCGTGCAACAACGAATGTTCGTGGCACTAAATAGCATCCTGTGAATTTCTTTAGGTATCGTTGGAGCACGAGAAAATCAATAGTGAAACCATAGGGTTGTTGAAACCGTACTTCTTTCACATCAATATCATCCAATTTAGGCAGAAATAAATGATATGGTTGGCTAATACCACATAACTACCGTTATGATATTAGCCCAATACACCACATTCCCGAAGGAATTTGGTGCCATGCCAGGACCTTCCCTTTATGAGCACGGCTACATTAAACTGGATGGAAAACACGGACAATTTTTCATTGCCGCTTCGACCATCTTTTCATCCAATATGATGGTACCAACCCGGGCGACATATATCCTACCACCTAGTAGGGGAGTTAGTTAGTTAGGAGAGCGTATACTCTGTAAAAATCTGCATCTCATGTTCAACTGTCACAAGAACTGAGGCCATGCGCAACATTGAATAGATTATTGAACATCAACAAGTTGAGTTTGTTGAGCGTTGAAGTTGAGTTGAGCGGCTCGTAGCCTAGTGGCGCGGGGACTGGCCTAGCGTACCAGAGGCCTGGGTTCAATACCGACATGCACCACCGTCTTTCTCTTTCCGAGTTCGATATGTGCATTTCGTCACGAATGCGAGCTGCTCCATGGTTCGGAATCCATGTAAAACTGTAGGTTTCTTCCTTACTCAGTAGGTGGTGGGCTTAATCCCAGCCGGGTTGTTACCATCGTATTTAATAAAAACGAACGTCATAGTGGCAATAAAATTGTCTCTGATTTATGTAATATCTAGGTGAGTCATTGGCAATTATTGTCCAGTTGCATATAACCTAGTTGCATATACCTGTACTTTTTATGTCGCTTTTTTAAGGGCGAATATAATAATAATAAAAATAATCAAATATGGTGAAACCATATTTCATTATTTTTTTAAATAACTACTTCTTATTTAGGAATTTTAAAAATACGAAAGAACTATTGATTGTGTAGCTATACTTAAAACTTAAAACGGTAAATATCGGACGCTCATGTTCTGTGTTCAAACTTTTTTTATGAATATATCTAAATTTGAGAACATAAAGCGCCAGAGATTGTGTTATCTTAACATTATAGCTAGACTAGCCATCTACATATTATCGAAATTAGTTGCGGGTATTTTAAAATTAAATTAAAGCTAGTTTTACTTACGTCCTTATGAATCTGAGTGCAATTGGCCTTTCCTCGACCTTCAGTTTCCATCGATCACGGGCACATAGCACTGAAATAGACGATTGAAAGAAACTAGTATTTTTTAGCAATTAACCCATACATACACGATTTGAATAAAGATTAAATTAGTTTAGATGGGAAATTCGTCTTTTACCAATGCAATTTTAGAATCATGCAGTTCACAACCATAGACCCACAGTGTTATTAACTCATGGCACGTCCCGCCGCGCCGGCTAGGTTGTGCGAGTGTTACCTCTGTAGTTCGAGCTGGCGCCGCTACGGGACGCCACCCGCTCGCATACTAATAACGCTATTTATCAGAACTACCCGCGTCGCCCTATAATGGCAATTCCATCCGTTTCCTCGTTCCTTTCATCCGAGCCCAATTATTATAACCTAATTTATCACACTCGACTGTTATTGTTGTTTGCAGCGTCATTGCCGAGCCAATCCATTTCCACGAACAAATTTGTGGGCTATTTAAATATGTTTATGTATATATAGAATTAACGATTTTGAACGAATTAAAAAGGCCAACTACTTGCGTTTTGTTAGCCTACTAAGGGTTTTTAAAAAAACAATTTTTTTAGCTAAAAGAAATGTATTATTATTCACACGGATAGTTCACTTTTTTCAACACTAAAACTATTTATAATATAGAAAATAAACACGTCAACTGCTATGACCGAATTAGAAAGCAGGAATAGTACTCGAAGGGATGGTATGACAGACTGGCTCGAGAGCGCGTGGCGCGATCGTTTATATGTTATGTTATTTTATGTTAGCTGCTATATCATCATAAACACAGATATATCAGTTTGCATTTCCATGAACATGGCGCCACAGTTGTAGCTATTTCTGCTATAACTCCCTAAAAGATGAAGTTAAAATAAATAATGTTAAAATAAAATTATCAATAACTGTATTGGCGAGCACACTAAGCGTTTATGTTTATAATAAAAACACGTGCATTTGTAAAATAATTACGAGGCCTTATTTAAAAATTTATCCAGGCGTCTTCGAGTACACATAAAAAAATACGACGAATTGAGAGCATGCTCCTTTTCTTGAAGTTTGTTAAAAAGTTGCTTATTATAAATATAAACTTTTTGTATACATCCTCACAATGGGGTAGTAATCTCAAAGCATCCTAGCATCCTAAGCCTGGTTCTCACCAAGTGCTGCAAGCTCATTATCTTGCACTGCTATTAATTACAAGCTGCTAAGAAAGGCTCTTAATGTGTGGCATATAAAATCAGCAGTAAGAGAAGAAGGCCCTAAGGAACGTAATTTGATCAAAATATACAAAGGCCATCTAAGAAGTTGCCACGTTCAATTCAAGTTGACGCCCATAAATCGCTCACCTAAAGGCCAGCGAAGTTCACGCGGGACGTCAGCAAATAAAGTTATCAGGAATCTCCGCGGATTTCCGAAATGGCCGCCGCTGTAGCTGAACATGTGTAAACTTATAAAAGAGCGGTCCGGGAGAGTGATAATAAAGGTGAACCCTCGCGGTAGACCTTTATTGTTATCGAATAAAAATAATCCCGGACTTTCCGGATGATCGTAAATTATAGCAGGCTCTGGCGCCCTCGCCCCCCCCCCTCCCCGTACCGCACCCCGCACCCCCGCCGTGTCGCCGCCTCCGCCGGTCGGCCCACCTAGCAATAAGCTTCAAATTTATTAGTAGCCTATCTTAACTTTTCGCCACTTCATCATTAGTGTGTTTCCGAGATTATAGAGTCGTGTCTTCTTTTTTTTAAGCTTTCATTTTTTGCTTATTGGAGTTTCTTGCTCCAATTCAAAGATGTGCCTGAACCGATGCAAGTTATTTCATAAATACTAGCATCATTATATTGGTTGCAAAAAGCCCTTTTTTATGCGGATGTAATATGCTACAAAAATATTTGTTTATTTAAATATAAATGGAGTCCAATGGAGGAGCTATTTATATTAATTTAATTATTTAAGTGGACATTCTCTGTTTATTCTTCTCCTTATATCTGTTTCATTCTTTATTGTTATTTAAATATTGATCGTGAAATCTCTTTAATAGGTAGGAATATTAAAATACATTTGTAATTTCAACTTAAAAGTAAAAAAAATCTTCTAAAAGAGCCGAAACTCCAGCTGTACCTTAAATACTGGCGGTGTTACCTCTTTGAATTTCGAGGCTTATTCGCCGGACAAAATGTGCCCCGGACCTGGGATCACCGGATATTTTTTATCTATTTATCTATTCATCCAATATTGATACTTGACACAGGATCAAGTAACACTTATCCGATTAGCGTACTCCTATTTTTTTTTTCAAATTTTAAAAGAGATTTGTTTTAATTGTAAACATGTTGTGTATAATCGACAGTAGATTTGTTGCCTATTAATTTAAGATCTAATTTATTCAAATAAACAGTAAATAAGTTACAAAATAGATCGCAGTAGGACGAGTGAGTGACACAACGGACAGGCTACACTCACATTTTACTCGTCGGTAGCGCTCCGCTGAAAATGCGCCGATACCAACAAAAGTGGCAACTGAAACTCGTGAATTATTCAGGGCTGGAGGCGCGGTGCATGTTCTATCACTGTTTTATCTATTGCGGGAGCTTACGCGCCCTATCCCCGCCGCACCGCAGCCCGCCCACGCCGTGCCGCCCAGCAAGTCGCTCAGCCGCCCTGAGCCGGTAGTCTCAGTTGTCACCTAAATTTGCGTTACGGCAAACCGATCGACTGGCGTTTTCAAATGAATGGATAAATTGAAGAGCGCGCGCAGCGGGCGTTAAGCGAACTAACATTTGCGAGTCCGAGGTTGATTTGACAGTTACTCAACGTTGCCGTAAATACGTCGACGTTGCCGTTTACGTCCACTCCGCGTTTTCATACAAATCGGAAGTCCGCGTTTGACTTTGACAGCTTGAAGAAGTAAAACCACAGAATATCTAGTAAAAACTTGTATTGGAGTTTGGAGAAAACGCCAGTCGATCGGTTTGCCGTAAACGCCAATTTAGGTGAGAACTCAGACTGACCGCTCTGGTCGTGTCGTAGTTCACGCCGCACCGCCTGCGCACTCGCCGGTCGCCTCGGGCTTAGTTTCGCATCGCATACTACTGTTAACCAACTTACACAAAAAAGAGGAGGTTCTCAATTCGTCGGAATCTTTTTTGTATTACCTTTTTTTTAAGGTTTTCAAAGCTTGGATTATATCTTGTTTTACTGCTCGTATTTCACTGAATATGTGAATGAAGTGGACAGCTCATGAGAATTTATATAACTAAAAACAAGGTTTACCTTATTGAAATGATTTTTTTTGCTTCAAGTCTGCTTCAAGATGCTTCATTTTTAATACAACTGGACACAGAACATTGCTGGCTCCACACTCACCACTCTTATGCACGTTGATTCGTAATTCATGAATCAAACTGAAAGTGGTAGTAGAGGAGGTCATTTGCAATTGTCAGCTCGTGGTGTGGGGGCTTGAGGACTTGCCTTTAAGGTGGCCCAACCCGGCGGGCCCAACTCATTCGCGGGCACGGTACAAAACCGTGCTGTTGCGCTCTGGGACCTTCTCTGTTTCTAAGAATAAGACAGGCTCCGTGATGAAGAAGATGCAACATGTCCACATAAAAGAAAATGTGCATAGCGTATGATTTGGTAAGATTTACGAAAATTTTAATTTCAAAACGACGTATAGCTAAAAGTAAACCACGACCGCTGTAGTCAAAAATCTAACAAAAACCAAATAGATCATAAATCTTGATTAAATAAGCTATGTCTGATGACTAATCTTTTTACGATGTTCTTACTTTATCATTGCGTAATCCACCTCCAAAGTTATTGTATAAAACGCGCGAAAAATTCGAACTTTCGGACCTTATATCTTAGAAATCAAACACAATTTTACAATGCCAATGGTCATCAGACATCTAGTTCGATCAAATAAAGCTATTTTGAGCAACATTTTGGATCTCTGACAAGAAATATGGGCGTGATCTTCTTTCCCCTTTTGTATGGGGAGATAAGCGGGTTGGGCCACCTTAATGCGAGATGTTATAGGTTCAAATCTGTGCCCCGGTCAGCACCACTTTCCTTCTCTTTCTGAGTAGAATAAGTGCATTTCGTTACGAATTCGAGCTACGTTAAACTATGCCTTCCTCTACTAGGTGGCAGGGTTAAGCCCGTCTGGGTTGGTACCACCGCATCGGATGAAAGTATCGTCGCAGCTGCAATGAAATATTTTGCGGGTTTTCCATCCAGTTCAGTGAAGCCGTACAAAAATTCCGTGAAAAAGGAAATGAAATGAAATAAAAATTGGTGATAAGATCCTGGCATGGCCCCTAGTTCATCTTACGTGGTGTATTGGGCTAATATCATGACGATAGTTATGTGGTTAAGGGTATTCATGTCAGGTTCCATAAAAATAGCACCCCATATATGGTTACCCTATTTTCAATCGTTTAGGAGTTATAGCTTTGATATTGTATGGAACAAATAAAAAATGTCAAAAAACATTTACCACTGATTTATTATTAATTTATATTGATTTAGGTCATGAAATATATTTTTAACTTGAAGATTTTAATTTATATTTTGCTATCACTCCTAAACAATTGAAAATAGGGAACCATATTTGGGATAATTTTGATTGCAAATGACCCCCTCTATCACCACTTATTGTGATATGGATGTTTCATAAGTCATGACTTATGAAACATCACAGGATGCTCAAAACAATATATTCTCGTAAAATTAAGGTTATTTCCAGGAACTTCCCTTTGATTGGCACGTCTATTTGACGTACGTGGAAAAAAAACTATTTTTATTTCCAGCTTCGACCATTTTTTCATCCAATGCGATGGTACCAACCCGGGTGGGCTTAACACTACCACGGAAGGGGATACCCACGAGTTACGAGCGGCTGAATTCATTATATCATGTATTATTTTTGTAACTTATGTTTGCATATTTAAAACTAGTTATATAAATGAGTTCTCTTCTTCAAATCTGAGTTTTCAACAACGCAAACAAATAATCCTAAAATGTTTTGAAGAACGTTCAACCTTAAATATTAACAAACAACACAACAATTCAACATTATAAGACTGTTTTAGGATCACCACCCCTTGCCTGAGCCTGCTAAGCCCCTCCTCGCAACCGTCCTACCACTTAATTCTGCCCCACAGCCCTCTTCATAGATTGCCTTTCTATTTATAATTTTCATAAACTTCTTCATTAATTATCTTCCCTTTGCCAGTCCTGTAGGATTTAATTATGTTATGTGCATGAAGTTTTACGTTATGTGGTCATATGTTTATGAATGCAGATGATAACATTTTGATACGCGATATAAAAGCAATTCGTCAGACAATACATTAATGTTTAATACATACATACAATTTATGGAGAGGACGAACACACAACGGTTTGTGTAATCTAATACCTGGTTAACGTTTCGACTAAATTCTCTCCTCTAACGCGCCCTATATATAATTGTAAAATTAGCAAGGTTTTATGTTTGTCCTGGAAACATGACCACGACTAAGAAAAATAAAATAAAATCAGTCATTTTTATGACTGAAATCTGAGAGCTAGAGAGCAAGAATTTTCTCAGAAATATGCCCACATCGCCATAGCTCGTCTTGCAAGGACGATCGCAAGCCTTGCACCCGACACACTCATCGTCAGCGAGCATGGATGATCGGGAGTGGTGATCAAATGTATTCGTATGGCGGCAGCGTAGCCAGGAATTATTTGAAAAGCACTGACTTTAATAAGTTCGCTTACGAATTCGGGACATGCGCAAAATCGAATGTTCGTTGCATTAAATAGCGTCCTGTGTAGTTCTTACGAGTTATTTTGTGTTTTACGTGTCAGTGGAACTCGAGAACATCTGTAGTGATCTAATTCGTACTACGCGAGCGAGTTAACATGACACCTACCTCAGATGACTTTTAACAAAAAAAACTCGGATGGCTCGGAAGCCAACGAATAACTCGGAAACTTTAAAACGCGAAAACATGAGTAACCGTGTAGCGGTTGGCGATGAAAATGACGATGGCTGTATACACCCGAACATAGAATTAGGATAATTTTGTATGACTATAAACCTCAATATTTTAAAACTTGGTAAGTGCAACGTTTACTACTCAAAATTATGAAAATGGGGCAACTAAAGCTATTTTTAATTAATTAATTCATGCTTTTTGTATGTTGGCTCTTCTCGAACCGACAGATTTATAACGTATCTAAGTATAGGTATCCTACCTATGGATAAGAAATGAATTCATAAATGAAAATGAAAAATGTGGCTAAGAGCAGTGCTATCAATTCGGAACACAAGTATTCACTGCATTCGCTTTCTCTGCGATCTTTGCAATATACGCATTTCGGAACGTAGGAATGTTAACATCTACAGGTTATAAGCACACTCACTCGCCGGCGCTAGCGATATTTTATGCAAAAGTGGCTACGCTGCGCCCATACAGAATAATTTCAGTTGCCACTCCCGCCCTTCCTTCCTCCCTGCTCGTCGCGGTCTCCGCGCCGCCGCCGCACGCCGGAACCTCTCCGGCCACAGAATACACATACGTTAGCGGGTTAAGGTAAACTTGTGAATTTAGTGCTTGTTTTCCGAGCGCGGGTGCGTCGTTATCGAGGAGAGGCGACAAGCGTGCGGCGGGGCGGAGGCGAGGGGACAGCGACTTGAATTTATGGCACCGAGAGGGATATCGGCTACCAGGGCACTCGAGCACTTAGCTTTTAAATCCTTATTTTCCAGACCGTCACAAGCGTTTGCTAGCGTTTCTTTGCACGGTATGTTTGAAATAGCTTTGTTTTTTACCATTTTTTTCCGTAATCGGGATATAACTCAGTAACTTATGTTTCTTTGTTTCTGTTCAAGTGGGGGAGTATTTTTATTTAAAGAAGTGTGTGCATCCAAGTAGATGGCGGCACGGTCCTTCGTAGCTATAGCTGCTAAAACTCCATAAAAATATGAATTTACAAACTAGAACTGTATTCGCGAGGACAATTAGTTCTGTATTTAATATCATAAAACAATTACAAAAATAAGCTGGAACGTATTTGCACTCTATGTCTCACAATTATATCAAATATTTTAGCCTTTTGTACACATAGTTTTATGACTTTAAACAAATAACTGCTCAGTGCAGTCAATACAGTAGAGTTTTTGACTCCTATTTATGGGGAGTATATCAAACATTGCGATGAACGACTGTGGTGCCATCTATGTATATAGATCCACAAACCCCCTAGCAACAATATAAATACAACAAAATAGCATGAAAACCTTAAAAGCTCATCGGGTGAATTTGTAGAGCAGTATACTTACTGATGATTGCATGTTTGTCGCCTAACTCCTCCTAAACGGCTAGACAGATTTTTATGTTTTCTTTTGTTGTGGATCCCGGAATAGTCTAGATTTACATTTGGTTTCGATAGGTGGCGCTGTTGTCGAGATATCATCCCGAGCGAAACCGGTCACATCAGGGGGGCCATTCAAGTAAGAGTGAGTTCGAGTTCGGGAGTGAGTTAACCTAAAAATAGCTGGGAAATATATTATTATTTCATTAACGGAACCGTTATTTATACTTCCAACGTATTTACGGGACAGAACAGATTTTTACCTAGCTGTAATGATATTCTAGAAGTGTGGAAACATTAACTATTTAAAAAAGTGAGTGTTATTTAGTGACGAATTCGAACTCATTCTTTCCCTGAATGGACCCCCTGCTAGTTAAAGATTAATTCAAAAATCCATTTTAAAATATGCGTGAAAATATTTTCTGAATTCATAAATCCAAATCGATGCCAACGTTATAAGCAGATGGATTTTAGAAGCAGAACTTTATATTTACGTCAGCAAGTCGGTTAGCAGTGCACCGAATGGCGCGGGCACAACAAGCAGACGGCTCGGCGCTGACTGACGTTGAACTTTTGCAATTAAACTTTTACATTTGACAAAATCGATTCTTCCCCCTCACCCTCCTTCACCCCCCTCGTCTCCCACCGTCTCCGGTCGCACTCGATCATCGATTACCTACACACTGCAGAGCAACCCTGCGGGTCGGCTGTGCAGTGCAAGCAAACTGACAGAGACTTTAATGTCACTTCCAGTATTTATTATGAAGTTATAAAAGGAAACTAGATCATAAAAACCGGCCAAGTTGGACTCGCACACGAAGGGTTCCGTATCATCGTCAAAACCAAAGCACAAGAATATCACGTTTGTTGTGGTCTCCCATACAATAAACTTATTTTTTTAAATGTTTCGAAATTAATGTATTGTTCAAGCAGCAATAGAAATTCACACTCTGTGTCAAAATTCAACTGTCTACCTTTTATCGTTCATGAGAAACAGCCGGCTGACAGACGAACGGACGGACAACGGAGACCTAGTAATAGGATTCCATTGGCACCCTTAGGATACGGTATCCTAAAAATCAGTTTGAAAAAATATATTTAATAAAAACTTCACACATTAATTAAATTATCTTAGATAAGCTCTAGCTTTTCAACCATATCATCAAAATAATCATAACAATAACCATAAATACTAATGTATCCAAACTATATATAGACTTACTCGTAATAGAAACAATTTAAAAACATATAATTGGAAAACAACTAACATATTTATTAAAAACAATGTGGAAGAAATAATTATTATGATATAAATGTATCTTAATAACTTACCAAAATTCGCACAACATTGAAGCTCAAGATAATTATCATGTTTTTCAAACTGGTTAAGTAATCTACTACAACTAGTATCTGTACTGAACTGTGCACCTGCGTCACTTCGCCTTCGATGCGCCCAAGTAACTACACAACTTTACTTATTATTTTTCATGAGCAAATGTTGGAGGATATTATTGCAAAATGTTTCCTCCGCTTAACATCCAAATGGCTTTAGTTCGCATTCTATAGTATGCGTCTCGGTACACAACGCAACACGACTAGAGCTCTCGAGGTTGAGATGTAAGGCAAATCGAAATACGTTTTGATATTTCACTTCAACTTGGAATATCATTCGTGATAACAATCACTAACTACATAAAGTTTTGCATTTGTATGGTTAGAAAACGACTTTTGAATATTTTGACGTTTGACTTCATATCGATTGCTAAGATTGTTTGTTTTAGTATTTCAATTGTACATTATTGCGCTGCGTCAATAGTTAAAATTGCGTCAATTTTCAAGACCACGGAGATGATCGCCGATCTCCGTACTCAAGACGCACGACTTTATTCAATTCCGTTGACGATTATAATCGTAACTTTTCCTAATATATATTATATTCTATGTCCATCTGAAATAACGGGCCTTTCAAATTGTGAATTTATTTTTTTAATAAGCGATGTGGTACCCTTCATATACGTGGGTATGTAATAGGAGTCCATTTGTAATAGGAGGGCTTACGTACTCACACTTTAATCAGACTACGGATGAATAGTGCCAGCTAATTTTGCTTAAAATATGATTGGAATAAGCGTTCCAAAAAAAAATGCACAGTAGGTTTTGTACTTCGAAGAGTATGCATGAATAAATACTGAAGATCATCACCGCCTACCTCTTCGATAACTAATAGAGAGTTCGTCATTCAATATGCAACTTGATAGTAATGTCCTGCCAATGTGCACTGAAGCATACACCAAGCGGACGGACCGAGCGCTCGCGGCGGGGGTGGGGGTGGCGGTGGCTGTTCAGTGTTGCTATAAATCGCCAGCAGCAATATGAGGCGTCGCCGCTGTCACAATAACTGTCACGTGAACACGGCGGGGCGAGCGGCGTCGGCGGCAATGGCGGCGCGGGGGGGAGGGAGCACGCTGAGCGGCACATGCGGTGACACTGCTTCTTTTTTTTATCACAAGCAACTTTATGAAGCCTTTTTTTAAACTTTCATTCGAGGAATAGATTTCGGAGAACCAGCTGTTTCAGTGTCACTTGCGGCTTCTTTATTTCGTCCATTAGATTAAAATTACATTTTTTCTTTTTCTTCCGGTTCGATTACTTCTGGCGAAGAAGAAACGACAAGAAACTTCGCCAGGGTTGTCATTTTGTCATTTGTTTTCCACTGATACATACAAACAACTTTGCATTCGTTCATATAACGACAGCTCAATTACATCTTGATTGATAATATATAGTTAAACAAATTTAATTGTGTGTTTGTAATTGTATTTTGTGATGATTTTATAAAAAAACATATAATTTAATTTCGAAAATTGATAATGTGTCTTCTGTTAATAGTTTTGTATGTGTTTAGAAAAGTTATCATCCCTAACCGTGTAGAGAAAGGATAAATAAATAACTAATATTTGTAGCTTTGCGTGCACGATCAAGTAAAATGTTTTTTTTATTCTGGCATCCAAATTATTAAAAATCTACAAAACATCTTGTAAACAATTGAAATGCCAAACAATATTCCCAATTTATTGAAAACCTGCAAAAATATGATTTAAAATTCAGATGCCAACTGATTTTGCAAAACGAATATTTTGGCTCTGGAGGCATATTTCTTCCCTAGGCACGCATCTACCTACACTAGAAAATCAGAAGCGTAAATAAATCCGAATCAGTGTACGTACATAGGATACGTTCCGAGACTCCTTGCCCTGCGAGACGGGCTCGAGGGAGAGACTGCTTGTTGAAGGAGGTTATATTCCTATGAGAAACCTTTTGTAAGCTCTGCTCCGCTCCTCACTCTGTGCTACTCTATCGGAATACTTAATTTGTTACTCGGTTCTACTTCTTTGTGACTCCGAACCGAAGTATGTTAACGTACTTCATGAGATATATTTTTTTTATTATGTTTTTCATTTGTGCGGTGTTTAAATAATTTTAAAAAATGCATCCCAGTAGTAATTTAAGAACAAACTACTACACAACCCTGTGTCTCCCGCCATTCTCTGTAATTCTAGCAGCTTCGTAAATGAATACATATCTACCTTACTAATAAGCAGCAAAATAGTAACATACAATGTTATTCTCCCTATTCATTTTGTTGCTACCCACACCAACACACATAAAAGTATGATAAAAATATTTTTTTTGCTTTAAAAAGAAAGTCGTAAAACAAAGTACCTTCATTTTTCTTCACAGAATCGCCCCCTTTCGGTTCTTGCTACGGTAGCGAGCTTTACACCGTGTATTCTTTTCCATTGACAACATAGAAACCGACCGACACGTTTATCAAATGTCTGGGTCGTCTCTACCTTCGCGGTGAAACTTGTCGACAGGTATCCAAGTTGACAGAGATGGGGACATATTTCCGCTCGCAATCAGAGCACACTGAGCTAGTTCTTATTCGCCGCGCACTGGGGGCGTGCGACGTGCGTGCAGCGACGGATCTAGGGAGGGGCCGTGAGGGGCACGCGTGACGTCATCATAAGCGAGCGTGTCCCGAATGCCGCTTCAGCGTGGCACCAAGAGACGGCGAGAATAGTCTTACGTCATCTTCTCGTTGCAAAATAATAAAATTAGTGCATTAAATTATATTAAGCACGCTTGTCTGCTAGAACAACCCTTCTAGAGAAAAAGGCTATATTTTTTTAACCATCTATTTTTATATACTAACTCATTCAGCTCGTTTCTGGATTTTTTTCAGCCAGTCACGCAATTACTGCAATAAATAAAATAAAATAAAATTTTTGATGAGACGATGATATTTGTAAACAAATCCATACTAAAGCTGAACTGTTCGTTTTTGTTCGAACGCGATAAACTCTGGAACTACTAGATGGATTTTAAACATTATTTTTGCTTTTGATAGCCTAATTGTTCAGGTAGGTTATAGACTAACATCACCCTAAGTCCCTTAATAGCTGAGCAAAAGTCTGAAAAACGCTAAGCTAAAACTAAATTATAGGCCGAGGGCTCATTTTACCGGCTCCGATCGAGTGAATGTCCACAACTAAATTGACCCGAGCGGAGCAGGAAACCTCTTTTTTTTTATGTGACTGGACATGGATGGCTAATACCACAAGTTCGGTCATGGTATTAGCCCAACACACCACATGGGAACTACATAGGTGCCATGCCAGGACCTTCCTTATATTGCACGGCTACATTGAACTGGATGGAAAACACGGACAATTTTCATTGCCGCTTCGACCATCGTTCAGCCAATACGATGGTACCAACCCGGGCGGGATAAACCCTACCACCTAGTAAGTAAGGAAGGGGACCTACAGCTTAACGTGGAATCCGAACCACGGCCAGCCTCTTTCAACGGTCGAATGGTCACCCATCCAAGACCAGACCGGACCCAGCGTTGCTTAACTTCGGAGAGCGATCGCCGAAGTGTCGCGCCACTGGGCCACTGGCACATCTATTATACATGCATAATGTAAACTACCGCCATTTTTTTAACCACATAGTCTACATATGATGTAATACTCGTTTGAAAAACTAAAAATTAAATTTTGTGTTAATTATTAAATGAATTAATTCGACCAAAAATACACTACGCTATATAAAGTCCATACAACTTTTTTTACGTCAGCACTGCATTCCTGCACGTGCGAGTCGAATCAACTCGATTTGTAAATAACGGATAGACGCCCTCTATTAGTGGAGGTTTATAATAAAAAAACCGTAGTAATTAATTAAGAAGAACTGATTATATTAAAACTTCTAGCATTGACGCCCATTAGGTAATAAAGTCCATTATCTCAAAAATAATAGGAACCCGTTTATATCCTGTATACCTTAGACAACTTACTAATAATGTTGAATTTAATCAATTTATCTAATCCAATATCTAAACATACGCAAATAATGTTTATCAACTTATTCCAAAAAGCAACCGATGCCCCCCCCCCCGTTCCCGCCCCGCCTCCCCCAGAGCCTGCGCCGCCGCCCGCCTCTCCAGCTGCCGATGTCACCGCCGCCGCCGCCGCCGCGCCGCGATTGTGCTCGGGTAAAGGACTCCTGTATTCGTATCCGGTGCGCCGGAAACCTCCCGTCGAGCTTCCAGTGAGGCGGTTTCACACGAGCGGAATGTATCGTCTGCCTGTCAGTATACGTTGATTTTACGGATACGGAGAGTTTCGGGATAGCTTGCAGAAACTTCAGGAATAGCATGCTCTCATTGTTAGAACAAGAAAATGCTTATGCACAAACAAAAATTCTGATGTATTTTTTTTTCTTGGTCCCCATATATTTTGTAGAATGGTGACGTCTTAGTTTGTAGTAGAGTATGTTTAATTTATATGGGATCCGCAAAAAAAGATCGGAATTTATATTTAGCTCGGTTTCGCAAGGGAAGCATTAATTTATCTAGCGGATATATATCTTCCTATTTGGATAGGGACTGGCATGTGACGAATTTTAAAACAGACATTCGTCACAGAATCATACACTCTGTTACGTCATCCCACACTAGTGCACGCTGTATGGAATTCTGATTTGAGTATTAGATTTAAAGATTCGTTCCGTGCTTCGTGTGACTTGAATGGGATTTTTTCGGAAATAACAAAAAATTAAAAAAACATTACGTACAAACTTCCCAGGAGCATCCGATGGGCTAGTTTAAAGATTGCCTGAAAATTTCATCTAGATCGATCACGTCTTTTGGAGTCCATACATGCATGCCGTACGCATCGTTTTTTTTTATATTTTGAGTAGAAGTAATGACAATATGAGCCAGTAAGTGAAATAGGTGTTTGGTTCATCGAAGCCGTCAGTGTGAACTGATCCGACAATATTCCGAGTCATACGCTCGGGATGTCGTCTTCAAGCTGGGGAGTTCGTTAGGCGCGCCTGCATGACCGCACGAGTGCTGCGTCCCGCCCGCGCCCGCGCCCTCGCCTCCCCCGCGCCCGCCCACTCACCTGGCCTGGGTGACACCAGCGAATTGTACAATTGGAAAATATTATCTACGAATATTTATTTACAAAAAAAAAATTACCTTTGAAGATTTTAATAGCTCAAAATGTTATATTAAATAATATTTTTTTGAGGAGTCCGTACCCAAATGGTACCAACGGAATCAATACTAAGTTTTCGAGGTCTTATCTGTCCGTTTGTCAGCGCGCTGTATCACCTGAACCGTAACAGGTACACAGGTGAAATTTTCAAAGTGTGTATTTCTAAGAAAAGGGTGCTTCCATACAAGAAACGTGATTATTTTGTATTAAATCGTGTACGATGGAACGCAACCCTTCATTGGCGTCTGACTCGCACTTGGCCAGTTTTTCAAGTACTATATGAATGAGATATAATCAATATCTTAATAATTTGAGGTTATGCATCGACAACTGCCTTGAAGCATTGTTATTAGGTTTTTTAAGATAAACAAAAATATTTTTGGTCTACACATCCTGCTTCAGGCGAATGTGCAGATCAAAAGTTTTATTAAATTATTTTAATCACTAACTTATAAGTATATCATATAATCAAAATTACATTTCGCCCTCTTGTGGTTCTTACCACTAGTTTTAATTTGGTGACGGGCTACGTGTATCCAATGTCTGGGGCGTCTCTAGCCTTCACAGTGAAACTCGTCGACAGGTACCCAAGTTGTTGTGATTTTTAAAAGGTTGTAATATAATTTAAAAAAAAAAAATTTTAGTTAAAAAGAAGTAACAAAAAAATACATCTATTTGTTTAAAAATGAATAAAATTAAGGTAATAGTGGAAAAAAAAGTCCATTTAAACGTCAGTAACTTTGCATTTTCAAGGAATCAAATATTTCGTTAAAATATTTAAAAACATACTATACTATATTCAAACACGGAAAACTGTAATACGTGTAAGTAAGCCCTTAAGTTCCAGCAGAAGGTTGCACTCAGGCCTTTCGCTCGACTCCACGGCCGGTTTGATATTTTTACAAGAGCGGCTTTAGATTCAGTGTAGCGAGACAACGAGCGGGCAGAAGCTCGAAGTAGTTAACGTTGAGAATTCACTCCTCGATGCCGAGAGAACCGGATTATTTTGAGAAATAAGTCGAACAGACGCACCCAAATAACGCGCATACATAAAACAATGCTTGTGTTCAATCAGCGTGTCGCCGGATTCTTCCCTCGACGAGTGAAAAACATATTTCGCTCGGAAGGAAAGTAATATTTTACCCGTCTAGCATAATAAAGTACGAAGTAAACTCAGCAGGAAATTATATAAAAGTATCCGATTATGTGTCGCCGCAAGCGTCGCCGGAGTAAGATAATTTCCTGCTCTCCTTTCAGGTTTGCGAAACGAATATTACTTGAGGTGCAAGCTATTTCCGTTTGAAAAATAAGGCGCCATCTGGTGTTTCGTTGCGCAACGTATATTGTTTGATAAGACTGAAAATATAAAGGCTCCTCAAAATCGAACTAGTCTCTATCAGTGAACAACTTTACGTGGACAATTCAACTTCGATCGATTTACAATTGGACAGGACATGATTATTTTCTGGGTGTATTTTTGCATGCCTTACTAGCAGCTTAATCTATGTTTCGTAAAATGTTAACAGTATTTGTGTCGAAATTAAATAAGTCGACAGAAAAACATACTGAAAATCAAACCATGAGGTTGTAGTACTCGTCACATGAAAAGGAATAACTTCAGTTATTATTGTTAATTGTTTAAAATGCTTAATTTTTTTAAAATAACCACGCACAATTCACCCTTTCAGATATCGTCAATAAGCACTGACATATACATTGGATCCTCGGGTGAATGGCTTCGAAGAAAAAAACCACAAAACTTATTTCCGCATAACCATCCGATGGATTGAAAATGACTTTATTTGAGTGAGGGCATTTAGAAATCAGAAGAGTTAAAATAAAAACCAGCCAAGTGCGAGTCGGACTCGCCCACGAAGGGTTCCGTACCATCGCACAAGATTAACCACAAAAAATCAGGTTTTTTGTATGGGAGCCTTCTTTAATTTTTATTATTTTGAAATTTTACCTATTTGTTGTTATAGCAGTAAAACAAATACATACTTTGTGAATATTTCAGCTACCTACCTATTACAGTTCATGAGATACAGTCCTGTGACAGACGGACGGACGGACGGACGGACGGACAGCGGAGGCTTAGTAATAGGGTTCCGTTGGCACCCTTTGGGTACGGAACTCTAAAAAGGAGAAATTTAATCAACCATCAATGCATGAAGAATAAAGTAACTTATACAACGTGTAAACGTATTTACTTTTTAGCGGGGTCTTTAGCTTGTATTACTTCTAACGAATGAAACCCACTAAAATAGTTTGTTTCTTACTTTACTTTCACTGACAGGACACAATTAGGTTAGATATGGAATATCCATGGATAGATGGAAGAAACGCGCGCGCACCCAGCCGACTTTACAATCGGCGCCATACTGAATTCTGCGCGGGGAGGAGGGCAGAAGGGGCAGCCTACACATTGCTCCCATAACATGGCGTTACTACTTTTATTTAATGCATTACCAAGCCTATTTCAGAAAATTTAATTATATCTACAACAGTCATCTCTAAATGATAAATGACCAGATTCTGAACGAAATATGTGAAATTACCAAAAAGGTGTCTCCGAAATGTGTAAACATCTTTATCGTCCTTAATTATAATTCTTTCAAAACCAGAAAACTTTTGAAGCCCTCTGAATTATCCAGGATTGAGTTCTTTATTTTTTGATATCCATTTTCGTTTTCGATTTGAGAACTTATTTAAAAAAGTCCTAAAATATACGGTAAAAAATTGACTTTTAAAAAAAATATATTTACATGAACATATGCAGTATTGTAGCCTTTTTAGTAACGCATCTTTTTATACCATTTTTATTTCTCTATCTTAATTAAACAGGTACCCTTCTGAAGTTATCCAAAAGGCCTCCATCACCTTCGATTTTAAAATAATTATTTGGATACAAATACGGTTCAGGCTGCAATAAATTGTTTTTCCAATCAAAGTGACAGGGTAGCCAAGGGAGACTAATTTGCTCTACAGATGGAGTTTCCTCAGATCCTATCGCTGGCAATTTAATTGACTTGCAAATCTGATGCAAAGATAGCATCGTGATAGCGGCAGTGTTGCCGCAACATAGAGCCACTCCACAAACTGGTTGCAGATTAAACAAACAACGCACATAAACTATCCTAATACTGTAGAATAGATTCCTCGAAGCGCCAATTAGGGTGTGTTGCGAAGTGACTTAGGGAGCTACATACAAACATAATAACAAAAAATGACAAATTTAGTTCACAGCTCGTGGTATAGCGGCTAGAGGACTTGCCTTTTATGCGAAAGGTCCGGATTCAAATCCTCGCCCAAATCATACACTACTTTGTTGACAAATAATGATGCTAAGAGAATCGAGAAGGGAGTGTTATGATGGTTTGGACATATGGGATGCACGGGTGATGAAAGAATAATGAAACAAATTTACAGAGCAGAAGTGAGCGGTTTTGTGCCCAAGCTACTTAGGAGAAACCGTTGCAATACTTTGTATAGGTCGGGTACGTAGCACCCGTAATCGTAGAACATGTATGTCAGTAGATGAATCGCTGTGATCGCATCGTACGGTGCTTCATCATCTCTGCCTACCGCTCCGGGAAAGCAGCGTGATGTATGTATGTATGAGTAATCCCGCCCGGGTTGGTACCATCGCTTTAAATAAAACATGGTCGACGCGGTTTGAAGAATTCTTCGTGTTTTACAATGTATAGTTATATTAATACATTGTCGTATTACGTGCACCTTCCTATATATTTTTTTCAATTTAAAAAGATACACTATTAATTGTATTAATGTGCGACTTGAACACTAAATTACCGTTTATGTGGTGCTGTGTATCGCGGGACCAAATCAATGAAGCTCACGCGACCCTACCTGCCCCTATAGCTTATATTAACATCCAATAACCTGGCCAGAGACGAGCACAGGGGCGGAAGGGGAAATTCCTCGTGTGAACGCACGGGACTTCGTAGGAGCGGCTACTTGACGAAATGCCTTGACTCATTCGTATGCTCTTTAAAGCAAGAAACATGCTAGATACAGCAGTGGAGTTAAATGTGCAAAAAAAACTATGTTGTTTTTAGGGTTCCGTACCCAAAGGGTGCCAACGGAACCCTATTACTAAGCCTCCGCTGTCCGTCCGTCCATCCGTCCGTCCGTCCGTCCGCCCGTCCGTACGTCCGTCCGTCCGTCTGTAGCAGGTCTGTATCTCATGAACCGTAATGGGTAGGCAGCTGAAATTTTCACAGAGTGTGTGTTTATTTTGCCGCTATAACAACAAGTAGGTAAAATTAAGAAATCATAAAAATTAAAGGACGAAAAACGACGAATTTTTTCGTGTTAGTGTACGATTGTTTTTTGTGTTTCTGGCTGAGCTATTTGACCACCCGTTTGAAAGCTGAACTCTGCGGATGAAATTTTTTTTCAGATGAAATGCTGATTGGAAACTTTTGCGTTAGTTGTTTTGTTTTTTTAAGATGTTTGGTGATAACTGGTGTAGACGGCTAGCATTTCACATTCTAATATTTCGTATGTTATAGTTTACATATTTACCCGGGTCAATGTTATTTTGGATTGATATCGGGCCGAACTATTTCCTGAATATCATATGAGTTCCCCATACAATATTTCACTCCCTTCGAACTTAATTTAATGTAGAACACTATCTCTACAGCGAAATTCATCAAAATTTGTACTGAGGATTAGGCGTAAAAATGCAACAGACAGACTGAGTTACTTTCTCATTTATAATATTAGTATGAATAATAATTCGATGTGGGTATGCGCATGTTCTATGGACTCTAAAACGGCTGGAACGATTTTGATGAAATTCTCAGGCAATCTTCAGATTATCCCAGCGGGTAATCCTGTGCAGTTTAGAACTTTAGAAGCTCCGCTTGGGTTAATGTTTGGAATTTTTCAAGCTCCGCTCGGTTGAATGTTCCAAATGAATTTGACCCGATCGGAGCGGATACGTCAGCTAGTTATTTTATAAACTATCTTACATAATCTTAACGTTAATGGGCCGTAATCTCCCGTTATCGTAGATAATTCAACCCCTAACGGTGAATGATGGTTGTATCAGCTCCACTACGGTAGACGCCCAGATGAAATATAATAATGGAGGCGCATCAAACGTGATGTTATTAAGGGCCTCCGTGACCGGCCTCAGTGATAAACTAACTCGTCCTGTCTACCGACCCCTGCTCGCCGACTCCGCCGCCGCCTCCGCACTACACACGTACAGGCTACAGGAAGGGCAGTTAGGTTTGACACGCCTCTACACAGACATTCTACCATCTTCTGCACTCCCGGTGGAGACAAGTCAGGATACACTGAATATAACGACTGTATTATAAAATTTTCAGTACAAATTCCGTAACCGAACGGTGATTGTGGAGAAATCATGCGGGTTCGTTTAGACGTTCGTTCGTTTTCATACTTTTAGTATGATGAAATTCATAATACAGATCATATAAAATGTTTTGAACGTATATATTACGAAACGATAAAAGGAAACCAGGAAACCAAAGAAGGACAGCCGGACACACGAAAGCATGATTGCCCAATTTACAATAAATAGGTTTTGCCAGCTGAATGCTTAGCTTTGGGTATTCTGTCATTCCGGTTGATTTCAGTGCGATTGTAACGAACCCCATGCTGTGGAAATAGCCGGGCGTCGCGCACAGGCAGGAGGGGAATCTAGGCATCGAGGCAACCGGAAGTATGTGCCGCCACGTTCTCGACTCGACGCTGCCTCCGGTGCGGCTTAGTCTCAGCGAAATTAAAAAGGAAATTGAATATCGACATGCGCCGGAATCAACGGCGATATTCGTGGAAAGTTTGGTCGCGCTGACGCGGCGGCGGGAGGGGGGTGGGGCGCGGCAGCGGCGGAGGGTGGCGGAAGCGGACCGGTGAAGTGATGGAACTGAAAAGGATTCAAATAAAATATAATTATTATTAAAATACACCCGAAACTAATTCATGTTGAATCTTCTATTTTATTCTTGGTCTCGAAAGATAAAATTAAAAAAAATGATTTGGAATTAAGGTGGGCCTTCCCGCTCAACTCCACATACAGACGTGGAAAGAAGATCTTGCGCATATTTCTTACCCGAGATACAAAATTATACTCAAAACAGCTTTATTTAATCGAAGTAGATGTCTGCTGACCGCTGGCATTGTAAAAATTGTGTTTGGTTTCTAAGTTATAAGGTCCGAAAGTTCGCATTTTTCGCGCGTTTTATACAATAACTTTGGAGGTGGATTACTCAACGATAAAAAAAAAACATCTTAAAAAGATCAAGTTCAGACATAGCTTGTTTCATGAAAATGTATAATACATTTGATTTTTGTTACATTTTCGACTACAGCGGTCGTGGAAATTTTGCAATGGTCAATTATCACACATCTAAATACAAAATGTTATTGAAATACTGCCTTATCCTCACATTTAATAGTGGTTTAGGACTAGATTTACTACTACTTGAGCCTATCCTTCCCGCACTTGACGAAACTACGCTCACCATACCAGCGAATTTGCGAACCATTGCAGAGCAAAATACCATTCATGATTCCCAAGTTGCACTAAAGTTACCAAGATTCTAAGGTCAAGTAACGTCAATGGAACAAACATTTGAGTAAAATTTTACTTGAGGGTTTTTATACATAATCTAAAAGATTTTTAAAAGTCATGCAAAAGTGTCTAAAGTTTTACAAACGGCGAATCTCGGCAGCGCAGGCTGCGGCGGAGCCTCGGGCGGAGCAGACGGGGCGAGGTGGTTCGAGAGCCACAATCGAACAGCTAATGAACAAGTACATAAAACGGTGCTCTTACACAGTAGTAATTGCTCGAGGCTTTAATCAGTGCCGGAGGAGCGGGGGGGTGTGAGGGGGGGCGAGGGAAGTTTACAGGTTTTCAGCGGATCGCCCGCGGCGGCGTCCGCTCCGGACCGATGGTGCAATCACGAAAAGTTTCGTTCGCTGTACTGAAATCTAAGATGGGATTGAGAAAATTGCTGTTTATATAATATGTTTATTTATGCTTTGTTTTAGGTTAACAAAAAATACTTATATGAGTTTAGCAGTGAACATTATGAACAATGTAACGAAACGTTTTCTTAAACATTGACGGGTAATACCACACCCACTTTGATAGTTTGTCCAACGCTATGGTACCATCTTGTAGGGGATATAACGTATAGTATAACATTGGTTCCGAGATATGGAGTGATATCTAAAATAAATGCTTATTTCAATCTCGGATAGGAAACACATTTTTCCAATTTAAAAATCTGATTAAAAAAAATCATTTAGATTACATGCATTAATCGCTAGAATTCCAGGCTACAATATTGTAAAGATATAGATTTTTTTTTATAGAACTGGATATTTTATTTACATTTCATTCAATCTTCTGGTAGTCAAACTACACTAAGTCATGTCATAATTTGATCCACGGATTCGATCAATTCAGTGAATAAGAATCCGCCTAGAAACTTCTCTGGTCTATATTACTTTTTTTTATCTATATTTTATATATTGCACTCATGAATTCATAACTAAATGCTACTAACAAACCAACACTTTTGGCAAAGAACTAAAAGTAGGAAGAAACAACAACCATCAATGTGCACATTCTTAGAATATAAATTAGTTAGAATTAAACATTATTGCTAATTCCGCACCCACCGTCCTGATACTACCCCAACACAACGCATTCCCGAAGTATTCAGGCGCCATGCCAGGCCCTTTATGAGCACATTGAACTGGATGAATATATAGCACGGACATTTTTTCACTGGCGCAGGCTTGGACTTATCAGATAAGGGGAAGTCGACACATAGTTTTCCATTAATTCAGAACCATGGAACACCTCGCATACATACGTGACAAAATGCCCTCATCCACCTACTTGATAGGCTCTTCTTACGTTTTACTAAGATCTACTAACTAAGATTTACATCTTCGTACTCGTGGGCGTAATCTATTTTTATTAAATATATAAATTAAAATTTATTGAATGTTCATAAATAGTTTCGTGGCACCCGTCGTTACCGACGCTGTAAACCTGCGCTACCGAGTGAGGCAATTCCGCTGAACGTTTCTTCAATTAATTTCCACTCGCTTTCATCTGACTGCAGCGTGCGCTCTCAAACAAATCGCTGATTGCCTGTATGTTTTTCAATTTACTGAATAAATGTTTTTCTGTGAATGTACATGAAATGCGTCTGGGTTCGTAGTTTGACATTTTTACGAAATGTATTCACAATTTCAAGTGAAACTGCAGTGTTTTTTGGAAACATAGTCATGAACGGGGTGGCGGCGGTGGCGAGGGGGGCTGTGGTACTGGTGGTAGCGTTGGGCTCCTGCCCTCTTCAAGAGGAAGAGGTGATCATTGATTGCTTCCACAATCTTAATTGCCCGCTGGGTGCCAGCAGTCTTCGAGTCTGGCTGCCGGTAGCAACCAAGTGCTTTGCGGCGTCACTACCGTCCTTGCTAAGCTTGCCCCTAGCCTATAAATAATGTTCTGATGGAGATTCGCAGCAATTCTAGTGTGATGGTCGTGGTTATCTTTTATTCCCTTTAAAATAATAGGTCATTTAATGACCTGTGTTAATGAATGGTAAAAAATAGGTAGATTGTATGCCTTGCTTCCAATTTATCGTCGCCCCATATATTCCTTCGTAGGACACAAGAAGACGCACTTAAGAAGCAATGGGTTTTATTGTATTTTTATTTGGATAACTTATTAATTAGTAATTTTAACATTGAATTTCAAAACGTTTTTTTTTTTATTCAAAATCGCTTGTCAAGAAACAAAACTACTTCACCCTCAAGTTCCAAAAGTTAGCCTATTTTTCGAAAAAACTGGTACCGATTGCGGGATGGCAAAAAAACCCTTTATTGTGAGGATTGAGCTGATCAGTACTCGGTGGAAAAGAACCTAATCAACAAAAAAACATAAATATAATCAAAACGTTTCCTCGAATCAACTAACGGGTACTGAAAACACAAAAAAAAAACTTTGAGGATCAATTTCATCGTAATCATGGAGACAAAAGATATCGTTACAATAAAAACAGTGAGAACAAAATTTACTTTAAAGTGACTTATTTTTAAACCCATTTTTTCCAATTTAAAATCAAGATAGGGTTAGTTTTTGTTTTGTTCATTAGAAACGTTCCTCATCTGCATTAGACCGAAAAACGGCATCCACCGCACAAAACGTATGAAAATATCGCAGTGCGATTGCGAGGCCCGAGGGGGGACTTGAAATAATGAATGAGCGCGGAAGGCATTCGCGGCACGTCCGCGGCGACACGTTTTGTGCCAAACTTTGACTGTATTGAATTAAAAATGAATGCAGCGTGCAGCCAGCGGCGGCGTCACGCGTGGGCGGCGGGAGGCGAACGAGGCGGGGCGGAGGGCAACGAGCCGACGAGCTGTAAATAGGCCGAGCTTGTGTCCTCTGGATAGCTCCTGAACCTTTCAGGCGGCACTTTTCGGCATTCGCGATACTGAAAGAGGTCGTTCGAGTAAACAGTGGCTCGACCGGAAGCAGCCAAGAGCGTGCTGCTTTCGGGAGAAGTGGCCGCATACGTCGAGCTTGGGCTTTATTCTGTTTCACACCAACGAAGGCTGGCGAAAGAGAATAAAGCCCGATTCAATTAGTACCCGGACACGGATGGTGAATACCGCAGGTACTGTGATAGGCCTTACACTCCATAAGGACACAACTTTTAAAATAAACCCTACCACCAAGTAATTAAGGACCTATAATTTTATGTGTACTTACAAAAAAAATACTTTGAACATTAATTTTTCATTGTGTGGTACATGTTCAACTTACTATTACTGACTCCATTTTCAAAAATTAAGTTTTAATCTTATCACACGAAAACGTGACTTTTCACGTGGCGGAAGAAGACATTATCCGTTTTCAAACATGTTCAACGACCACGGTAATCTCAACAGTATCATAGGCTGCTACTTACATAATCACGCACAGTCTGTCCTTTTTTATATGAAAAATTATTAATTTATTAGAGCAACTTTACAGCTATTTGTGGTTACATTATAACAACGGAACTATAAGTTTACAAATATATCTAAGTAGGCATTTCGTGCTCAGGAATCAGGAATCTATTCAATCGAAAAAACCGCTTTAATAGCGTCAAAGTGATTTTCTTGACGGAATGATACAAGAGCACGGCATTTCAATGAGTTAATCGCATTCAACACCGTTATAATGGCGGTTTTCTCGACTGAAAAAGTCCTGATTCCTAAGCACGGATATCCACGAATAGGCCTACAGGAATGATACTTTTGAGAGTACCGCGGTCGTTAGACATGTTTGAAAAATGTTACGGCTTTTCACGCGGCAGGAAGAGACATTCTCCGACGTTTCGAGCTAATAATTCAGCCCGTTGTCAAGGAGGCATCCGCCGCGCTCGTGCGCAGCAGACGACTCTGTGATTCGATCTGAGATTCTGTAATCTGATGATTAGCTCGAAACGTCGGAGAGTGGCTCTTCCTGCCGCGTGAAAAGCCGTAACATTTTTCCAACAGGCCTACAGGTAGTCCCTTTACATACTCCGTAGCGGAAGTATCACTAACTAGACTCAACCATAGCGATCTTTTAATTGGAGTTCACCGAAATTTCGCTGCTCGTAGCGGCATAGAAATATTCCTCGCAATCCCAGTGCTAATTAAAAATTGGGTTGCACTTGTTAAAAGTTTACCTTGCAGGTATTTCAGCCGATCGATGGTGCAGTTCTGTAGTATGTGTGTGAATGTTGTGGCTCACCTCACCATTCGTACATACCACCACATGCTAAAAAAGATAGTAATAAAACGTTATTCAATTGTTTTATTTAAGGGGGTGTTAGCACATAATCGCGATCAGTCCCATAAGGGCGTAAGTAAAACAACATTTATTTTTATTTAAAAATAAGTTCAACTAATTTCGATGTTTTTTTTTATTGAAGAAATCAACAGCATAAAAGTAAAAGTTGTACATACAAATTAAACTAAAAATAAAGCCAATAATAGATTTCTCTATATAAAACAAAAAATAGTCCAGATTGTGACAAAATTAAAATATTTTATAAATTAAAGAAATTTATTAAAAAGTTAAGTTTAAAGTTAAATTAACAAAAATTAACTAACAATTAACAAAAAATAGCAAAAATTAACAAAAAACTGAAACTAAAACTGAAATGCCCACGAATAATAAGGTTAGGTTAGGTTAGTAAAAAGTTTGAACAAATAATAGGAGCCTCAGATAAATATAAATGTATATGTTTAAAGCACAGCTAAACAACAATTTATCTTTTATCTTTTTTAAAATTTCAAAATCAAGTTCAGTTATAAAAAAAATGTTGCTTCACTTACGCCCTTTTGGAACTGAAGGTAATTCGGTGCTAACCCTCCCTTAAATATATCCTTTCTCGTATCCACACATTAAGAATATTCTGTGACCTTAGCGAGGCCCCTAGTTTTACTTTAAAAATAAAAGTTATTACGTAAAAACAATTTACCGTGAAGTGTACATATATGGACATTAGTTGAAAACCACAGATTTTGAGAACCCAGAGTATATCCTATTCAATCCGGATACATCAGTTTGTGACGTGACTTATTACTGACTTAAAGTAAATATACTTTTTTGTTCTACATTTATTGTGGATATTGACTGCAAAGATTGAACATTCAAACATATTGCTATCGTCACTGCCCTCCTTATTAAAAAGGCGGTCCCTACATATGGGCCTCAAATGTAGTTACAGCCAAGAATATAATAATAAATATAAATAATACGGAACCAAAATCGTATTTTCCATCAGACGCTAGAGCCAGTCCTAGGTTAACTTAAATGGCCAGCCCGGCAGCATATTCATAAAACAAAATATAGTACTTTTTGCACTTCTCTTTCTTTATTTATTTTTTTTATTTTAATGTGTCTTTATTTTACCATCCATTCCACACACATATAACTAAGCACTTACTACCAAACATTTAAAATATATGAATTTAAATAAAACATTGAATATTTCAAAAACAATTTCACACACAGGAAATAGGAAAACCCCACCGTGCCTTCCATCGAAACGTAGAAAGTTTCTCCTGATTTCCTGCACCGAGTCCCTCATTATAATATTTTAAAAGTTGCTACCCTTTCAGAATTCAACATCCCGCAGTTACAATAATATAACTCCGTAATATCGCTCGTAATGAATACTTATAAATCAGCTCGAGGCGGGTGCGATGGGCGCTGGGCGTGGACGGTGGATGTTGCGAGACCGCTCACTCAAGTAAATTAATAGCAACTTGTTAAATGCTACGTGCACTTGTATTCCTATCGCGGGCTGTATACCGGTGGTTTCCGTATGCCATCAGCTATTAGAGGTAGGCATCGGATTCAGCTTATTCCAGGATTCGGAATTGCTTCAAATGTCTTTGTTTACCTGCTGTTATCCATGCTTACACATCATAGAACTTATTACAATGACAATTTTTTTTCTTAAAATTTGATCCTATTCCACTATATATTTTTCTTATGTTAAGCACGCCATATGGCGCAAGCCAGGACCTCACAAAAAAGGCGGCCGACGGCGCCCATGGGCTTTCGGACTTTCCAAGGGGCTGCGAAAACCATGCCGGCCCGCCAGGTGCTTCTTCACCCCATGTTTGAATGGAGGAGGTTATACATTGAGTTAAAAACTTCGGCAGGGAGTCGATTCCATAGTTTACCGACCCTATACATAAAAGATCTAGAGGATCGGTGTGTTCTTAGTTTGGGAATGTCGACAGTGAATGTGTGCATTGCCTGCCTGTTCTGCGTTGTGCGGTGGTAGGAAGACCACTATCTGATTATTCGACGGCTTTGATATTATTTAGCAGAACTAATTTTGTTTCATGTTTTGTTTGTGATAATGAGACTTTAAAATTGGACACATTTTACTTATGACACTTTCCAAAAAGTGCACGAATATTGAAATGTAATTATTAATTAAAAAAATAGTATTGAAAACACCCTTTTACTCAATATTTTTTTAACTATTTTTACACTATCGGAAACTAACACCACATCTACTTGCTGCCATGATATTCAGGCATGGCACCGCATTCCCACAGACACCGTTAAGGTACTTACAGGGGTGAAACCTTATTTCTCGAACCCATAGACTCCGATAAAATAAACTGCAGGCTATCGCGAGTCATTAGTACATAATATACAATGTGTCTTTTTAAAGTGTGATCAATTTAATAGAATCGAAGTTGTGTCTTATTTTAAAGTGTGATCAATTTAATAGAATCGAAGTTGTGTCTTATTTTAAAGTTAGGAATTCTAAAGTTAAAATGGACATTTGGATTTTCTTTTCTTTTTGCTTTATAGATCAAGAGTTGTTCAGTTTGCGATACATGATCTCTTCTGATATTTTGATCACGCTTTAAAAAAACAACCTGTATAGCGAAAGGAACTGCGGTGTCCCGCGTCACCTATCGTAACTTTTTTAACATACTATCTCACTAACTCTTTAAAGGCTTAAAGTTAAATTGACAACATAAATGTATTATACTTTACTAATTTTTTAAGTAAAAACAATAAACTAAAAAATACCGGCCAAGTGCGAGTCGGACTCGCAGGCGAAGGTCTCCGTACCATCGTACAAAATTTTATGTAAAAAAAATAAGTGTTTTGTGTGGTCCCCCACTTGAATTGTTATTATTTTCTAATTTTACCTATGTGTTGTTATAGCATATTGTTTAACGAGACAGCGGTTCTTGTATTGAATAGTTTATTTTCTCTAATAAAAGTATTTTCGATCTTGATCGCTTTTTCTTGTTAGTTTTTCTTCTTCCTCTCGTCGTCAAGGCGACGTTGTGGTTTTTAGTTCTCCCAACATCCTCCACCCCCTTGGGAGCTTGATTCCCAAGGAGCTCATGGGAATTATATGGTTCCTTCTGAGGGACAAAGTCTTGAAACGGCTCTCTTGATGATGCCGCCTTTTGTTCGGATGTCAAAGACTCTGCATATTCCATCCGTCCCTGAATAGAGATGATAGATTCGGCCTAACAGCCACTTCAGGGGTGGTAGTTGGTCATCCATGACTAGTATTAGATTGTCAATCTGCACGTTGCGTTGTCGATTGGCGTTGTCCATTTGACGCGTTGCTGCAGAGTAGCCAGATAGTCTTTCTTCCAAAAGGACCAAAAGTGCTGCCTTAAGCGTTCAATCAGCTCATAGCGGTTGATGCTGACTCGCTCGGTTACAGGTGCAGGTAGTGAAGTTAAAAGTTGACCCACAAGAAAGTGCTCAGGTGTGATCGGAAATAAATCTAATGGATCAGCTGACATTGGAGTAAGTAGACGGAAGTTCATAATAGCCTCAATCTGCGCAAACAGTGTGTATAACTCTTCAAAAGTTAAGCTGCAGTTACTAGCAGCGTAAATGCGGAGCGTAGGCAGGAGAAAACTTAAAAGTAAGACCTTCATAGCACGCGAATCAGCTGACTGGTTGTTTAGAAGTTTTAAGCAGTCTGTTCAGTTCAGTTATTCGCGTCTACACAGTTTTCACCATTACCGCAAAATTATAGTGTTGGATTTACTACATCGGGAGGCATAGACTAAATTAAGTTACTGACAACTTCCAAGTGAGCAGCCTTAACAGGATGCTCTTTGTGATGCTTTAGCAAGCAACTTAAGACACTCATTAAATTCAGAGCAGGTAAGTTCATTGTTTATTTAAGTATATTTTTTCCAAGTATTATGCGTAAACCTTTTCAAATAAGCAAATATTATTTGCAATTTACATAGTTAGAGTAGGAGATTCACAAAGAGTACTTTGTTTGGTTACTTTGACCTGGTACCTGACCAGGTACTTAGACTTTTAAAGTCTAGCCAAGAGTTCTTAATATCTTCTGAGACGTCTTCATCCCAGTTAAGATTGTGCAGCCAAAGTTTTTGGAATAATATTTTATGAAATATCGTCCAAGCAGGCAAGAGACCCAATGCGTCAAGTAACTTATAAGAGTGTGACTATATACATCGTTTAGTTATTTTACGATAATCTTTAGTTTCAACTGAAAAGTGCAACGTATCAGAATCTGGTGTTCATTTTAATCCTGACACAGAGGATTGCTTACAAAAGTCTTGAGCCAGCTTAGTAATAGGAACGCCTTCAAAATATCAGGACAATTAGTTCGGAGTTTTCGCAATGGAAAACAGCCTTCAGGGAGAGTCTCTATGACACCTTTAAGAATCCTTAAAGATCGACATAGAAGTTATGTTATATAGTGTTTGCAACAGCTTCATTTGCATCAAAATTCAGACATAGATTGTACCAGGCACTTTGTACTAAGATAAGGAATGAAGCCGTTCAATGGGTGAGAGTGTTCAGTTATAACACTTCGAGAGGTTCACTTGCGTCGTCTCTCTAGACCATTTGCTGCAGGTGAAGTTACATGAGTCGCGGAGAGCACCCTCGGGGGCGTCGCCAAAAGAAGATTTTCAACTAAGTATCTGCTGCTCCCCGAGCGCATAGTAGTTATTAGTTAATAAAATTATTTTCACAGTATTCCATATATAAGGAAAACTTTAGTTAAGTAGTACGAGTGGGAATATCCTTAAGTTCCCAGAAGTTAGCAACGGTGTCTATGATCTTTCGACCAAAGTTTGTTAGTTAGTAGTAGAATTCAAATTCTGACCAGTCGGACCTGACATAAGCCAACCTAAGTGAGAATTTTGCAAAGTGGGTTTATTTTTACCCAGATTACTTTGCGTGGAATGTACTATATCCCAGAAAACATCCGCTCCTAATAAAATATCAATTTCAGAGGGACGGTAAAAGTTTGGGTCCGCTAGTTCAATCGAATCAGGAATCTTAAGTAGCGATGGATCTACCTCTACACACGGTAGCTGACCAGTAATTTCTGGTATTACAAGACAAGGCACGTTTATGCCGAATGAGTTGATCCGGGATTTCAGTTTCACACAACAGGTTCTAGTAGTATTAGTAATTCTGTTATTTATACCATTAATGGTTATATTCGAATCAGAACAGGAAATATTCATTTTCTTTGCATTTTGTCAGTTATAAAGGAAGATTGGGATCCATTGTCGAGAAGAGCCCTAGCAGCGTAAGTTTTATTCGTTTCAGTATTAATCAATTCCACTTCAGCTGTACACAAGAGGACCTGCCCCGGAATCACTGCGGAAAGTGACACAGGAGAAAGCTGAGCAGCAGTACTAGAACCAGCACTAGGAGTAGACATAGTTACCGTAGATACCTGAGGAGAAGCAGTTACTTGAGGAGGTAAGGACACAGAAGCAGAAGAAGCAACAGGCATACTCGCAGATGAACGTGGAATGATTGGGTTGTGTTTGTGTAGTAGTAAATTATGTCTTTTATTACAGAATTTACAAAGACTGTGTCTGCAACTGTCAGAGAAATGACCAGGGCGCAGACAAACAAAACAAAGCTTATGCTTCGATACTTCACTGTATCGAGCCTCCAAAGTCATTGCATTAAATGTTTCACATTTGTAGACTAAGTGATTCTGTGAACATACAACGCAGTTCGTAATATTCAGGTTAGAAGAAGAAACAAAGGCTTTAGTAAACGTGTTTTCGTGATGTCCTGAGTGGGCATGTTTTGCAGGTTTAGTAACATCGGTTTTGCAATACTGCAAGGTTTCCAAAACATCAGCGCGGTTGCGCAAGAAGTCATAAAAGTCATTAAGATTGGGAGAAGAAGTTAAGTTACTCCTGTGTTCTTCCCATTTTCGACTTGTGGCGCCATCTAGTTTAGATGACATCAAATATATGACCAGAGTGTCCCAGTGAGCCGTCGGCTCTTTTAAAGTATTCAAGGCTCTAAGATTTTTTGAGAAGTAGTCAATCATATAGCGAAGTGATTTGAATGTTTCCTTGTTAATCGCTTCAAAAGTAAAAAGAGCTTTCAAGTGGTTATTTATCAGTATTCGATTATTATCGTAGCGGTTCAAAAGCAAACTCCAAGCCAAATTGTAGTTATCAGCAGTAAACTCAATCGATGTAATAACGTTAGACGCTTCTGCCTGTAATGACGCTCGAAGGTAGTGAAACTTATTAATATCCGGAATGGAATCATTACTGTTTATCAAAGAATCAAAAGTGTCTCTAAATTCCATCCATTTAGTATAGTTTCCATCGAAGGATGGCAGTTGGATAGTTGGAAGCCTTATATTATTATGATAGTTTGGGCTGCCAGCATCCGGATGGCCGTTAGAACTTGAGCTTGGCGTAGACTTTACAGGAACATAACTAGCAAGCACATCGTCAATAATACTTTGAGCCAAAGCAACATTCGAGCAAAAGTAATTTTCAATTATTTCGTTTTCACCTAACTGTTCACTATCCAAAAGTTCGATTTTACATTTTAAATCGTCAAATTGAGTAAAAAGATCCTTAAATCGTGATAGTTTCAATTCAAGTTCCGTCAATGTGACTTTAGCAAAGTTTTTTGTTTCAATATCTTTTATTATGTTAACAAACTTAGCAAAAGTTGTTATTCTGGCCTTAATAGTGCCACGTTGTTGAATAAGACATTTTAACTCGTTCGCCATTTTTTACAGACACTTAGAGTAGTAAAAGAACTGAACAGACTGTTTAAAAGAAAATAATGCGTAAACCAAACCTTAGCTTACGGCAAAATAGCGAAGAATACCAAAGCAAGCTGTTCGCGTGCAAAGAGGTCACCCGCAGGCAGCAACGTGCAAGTCGTAGCGTAGAGCAGCTATCGACGCGTTCCAATGGGAACCGAGAAGCAGTGGTCACAACGAACCTGAAGATGTTAGTTAGTCATTCAAGCAAAGTACAAATCTAAAATAAGTAGAATAGTATCAGTTACTATAGGCCCTTTTAGTTAAGAACAATCACAGTCAGACGTAGCAAGTAAGCACCTATAGTAATTAGTAAGAAGTTTCACGAAGATTCAGGAAACATTAGCAAGAATTAGAACATTAGAATAGACTTTACTACGTTAGTTAGGTAATTACGAAATTAAAGAAGTAAGTTGCAAAGTAAATGTCAAGTAAAGTAGGCTTTGCAACCTAGGGTTCAAACCGAACCTAGACTTTCGTAACAAAGTAGTCTTGTAGTAAATTGGATCATTAAATTAAAATGTATAGTATTAAGTAAGTTATCATAGCAGTAGCGAATCTGACTCCAATATAAATAGTTTAAGTTATTTAACGTGAAAGATAGTGCAAACCGGACAATAAGTGAGTGATCATAAAAAGATTAGTAGCAGAATGTGGATGGGAGAACTTTGTTTAGCAGATGTTGGGGCAATTATGAACACACCATGCTTACGTTATCAGGTATTAAAATACTAACGAAAAACAACACCTGGGTGTACTTCCCTGTAAGCAAACAAAACAACTCAGCCTTTCTGCCTTTCTGTTATCTTCGTCTGAATATCTTCATGCAGCAGGTCCCAGCAGTTCCATCCACAGCCAGAGCCGGCGTCGACGCCACCAAACGCCGCCGAACAGATCGCCGAGCCGCGCCGCGTCGTCGGTTTCAGGTTTCAAGTTTTCAGGCCACCGTCCCGTGGTCCGCGTTTGCAGTAGAAATGTAGAAACGAATTAGTAATATTTTTATCTTGATCACGTCGGGGTCACCATAATGTTTAACGAGACAGTGGTTCTTGTATTGAATAGTTTATTTTCTCTAATAAAAGTATTTTCGATCTTGATCGCTTTTTCTTGTTAGTTTTTCTTCTTCCTCTCGTCGTCAAGGCGACGTTGTGGTTTTTAGTTCTCCCAACACATATAATAAATACACACTCTGTGAAAATTTCAGCTGCCTACCTATTACGATTCATGAGATACAGCCCTGTGACAGACGGACTGATGGACAGACAGACGGACGGACAGATAGACGGACGGACGGACAGACGGACGGACGCACAGACGGACAGACGGACATACGAACGGACGGACGGACTACGGACGGACAGCGGAGGCTTAGTAATAGAGTTCCGTTTTCACCCCTAAAAACCTGAAGACTATTCTTGGAGCAGCCAAATTACGCTCCGATATATGTTGTTACGGAAGTTGTGAAGATCTGAGGGGCGGAGGGGCGGAGGGGAGGTGGGGTGGAGGAGCGGGTGCGGGCGGCAACAGCTGCCGTTTCCGTAAGTACCGCCTCTTGAGCTTTAGGGCGGAAGCTTGTGGCTTCGGCAATTATTTGTTCTCTTTCGTATCTCTTGATTTATGATTTAATAGGAGGGCTCGATGCAGCTACTTTACGCTGAAGCGGAAAGTTATCTTTCTCAAGTAGAACTTGTTCTGTGCTCGCTATTGTGCATATGTTACCGTACGGTCTAGGGGAACGTACCACGCCCATATTGACGAAGTACTTTGGGGTACGCTTAGCACTCGTAACCGTAGAGCTAACATAAAATTATGCATGTCTGCAAGGAAGCGAAATAAGTATGCTGTTGAACCGTGAGGCGTCTCTGCCTTATCCTCCGTATCGTGATGGTATATGTATAAACATTTGCTTAAATTCGAATGTTTCGAGTACATTGTATATTTATAAGGGTAAGAATTAGATAAGGAATAATTTTAAATTTTCCCGATACCCAACAAATTTATTATAATATCAAACTAATTTAAACAACAAATTTATCAAATAATTTATAAAAGCGACTACAAATATCTAAATATAATCAGAGGCCGCAAGAGATTTTATTGCAATTAAATCATTTAAATGAATAAGCGATCGTAAATTGAAAGTGGATTTCAGGAAGAAATTTTCACAGGTTTGTGTAGCTAATGACTCGTGGTTGCATCGATATCGATAGGTCAATTTATAACTAATAGCTAAGTGGTAATTTATTAACATTCCCTCTAGACCTTACAACCAGCAAGCGAGACTCCCGGAATGACTGTGAATAGAATGGCATATTATTTTGCCAGTTTAAAATCTTGCACGAAACAAAGAACTTTAACGAAGACCATGGTTGAATCTTCAAACGCTGGAATTCTTTTTTTTTTGTAATATTTTCTTTACGCAGTGTTTTAATTATTATTATTTAATTGTGAAACAAGACTAAAATTTAGTACGCTATTAACTGAAATCCAGAATAAGTACATTTTTTTTAAATCCACCCACCAAAATGGTCCTGGATTAGGTACGTAAATTACGCACAACCTCACTTCAAACCACCCTCATTTCAATAGACCATTCAAAACGTGAGCCCACGTCTGTCAAGATGGTATGCTTAAACGACAAAAAGTTACGTAGTTCGTGGAACTTTAGAGCCCTGTTATTTTTGCAAGTTCATAATAACTCCAAGTTTACAACCATAATATCACACAGCCGCGCGGGGGGATAGTACACGAGCCGGCGGATGCTGCGGGTGCGGGGTGGGGGAGGGGGGTGGTGGTGGCGTGGCGTGCGACATGTGGCCGGAATGTTTGTGGAGCGTCGTCATAGTCCGTGCGCTTCCATGCTTCATATCCAGCCGACCTAGACTGAGTAATTTGCCCGCAATAAGCGTTTACCGATAATTATTTTTTTAGCGTTTTATCAATATTTACAATAACTTTTAATAGTTATAATACTTTTGAACAAAACAAAAAATACATAACTTTAAAATTCCTCAGCTCAAAATGTATGGGGACTTGAATTTCTAGACCAAAAGATGTTTGGATACAGCATCGATTTTGTTAATTTGATCACGCTTTAAAAATAGATACTGTATAATGGATGAGGTGTCGAACCCACGCTTCCCAGTCGAAAAGCGTGGCTTCGGGCCACTAACGCTATTAAACAAATGTACCTTTTTAAATTAACAACTTTGTGGTATCAGTACTAGTTAGAGAACATATAATTATTATTCAACTTGTACCTAATACTCCTTAATTCATGTAAAAGCATTGCCACGTCCATAAAACAGCTCCTTTGTTTCGCTAAGATACAGTGCAAGGGTACAAGGTTCAGGTTGTAACCACTGATAAGAAAGTACCCTAACTTGCCTGAGCTTCTAATGAGATAGATGAGCGCCCACCTCGCTACGCTGACCGCCCAAGTTCCGCAGCAAATCCGCCCGGACCCTCCGCCAATCTTCACTCGAAGTGTTTGTACATAGTTGGCCAAGTATTCTGATATCATTATACTTAAGGACAGATATGACCCTAGAATGACCGTACCCGATAAGGTATAGTGTTATATTTTTAGTTTTCGTAATAAGCACTCTTGTGCAAATATTATTATCGGAAAATCTTTATATGAAACTATTTTGTTATAATTTAGATAAATAAAAGTTGTTTATTTTTTCATTATAATCCAAGCCTTAAACTGATTTTAAAAAAGTTTACGCCCGTTAACCAACATACATACATACCAGAACATTATCGGTGAGAGTATATTATTTTAATATGATTTTATTGACTAATGCATGTTCTAATGTCGGGCTTGAAAATATTTATTATTTTGGCTTTATATTAATTACAATTTTAGCGGGGTCGTTAGCTTGTATTACTTTTAACGAATGACCAGTTAAATAGATTGTTTCATAATATTTAGTTTGACGGCTTACCGCGCGTGTGAGAGAGAAGCAAAGTGAAGCAAAGCGGCGGGTAGCCAGTAACGTGCCTACCTCCGTCGCGACAGGCACGTTCTCCTGAAGATGGAGCCCATGTGAGGCTCCGAAACGTCGAGCAGCACGTCCTGCTCCTCACACGCGCGGTAAGCCGTCAAACTAAATATTGTAGTTATGTCCCGCGTAAGTTTTAAAATATTAAGATTGTTTCATACTTTACTTTCACTTAAAGGACACAATTAGGTTATATATATGGAATATCCATGGATAGATAGAAGAAACGCGCGCGCACCCAGCCGACTTTACAATCGGCGCCATACTTAATTATGTGCGGGGAGGAGGGCAGAAGGGACAGCCTCCCATAACATGGCGTTACACAATTTATTAAAAATTTATTAAAAGTCATATTTTAATTTATGGCATTCATCAAGATGACACATTCGTTTCTTCTAGACACATTTCAGGTTCCAGACACCTTAATTTTCAGCTACAGAAACTTTAGGAACAGGAAGTATTAATCGTAAAGGAAACTTCCGATGATTTTTCGTGCAATGAAAAAAAACAAAATAAAAGATTTTAAATAAAAGTTCCAGGAGCGTTCGATTGAACGATTTGTTGGTAATTGCCTAAATTTTCCTTTCCACCCATATATTTCACCATATTTATGGGAAAATAATATCGATCGGGAAAATTATTGTAATTTATTAATGTTCAATCTGACCTAAAATATGTATATTATTTGCTTTCATCCACTATACTTATAGCTATCGCAAGGACGTACAATATTAGTCACTGATTACTGTGTGCTAGTTCAGTTTACATAAGCGTACCCAAGAGGACACATGTATTGCTGAACGTCGCCGCATAACAGACACATTTCTCAGCAACACTGCCAGTCGTGTATTTCGCACGCTATACATCACGAACGTTGCTTCCAGGGCAGCATCCGCGCTATTGACCAAACATCTGGCCGCCCGAGGCAGAGTCAACATGATAATGAAATCAACTCTCAGCAGCGGCGCGTCAGCGAGACGACGCTGTGTGTCCAACACTCGGCTGACACGGCGGCGGCGCGCGGCGGCGTAGCGCGCTGTCGTCGGCAGCTTATTAGACATTTTCACGGAGATGTGTCATCCCGGCATGAACGTTTCGGGGCGATAGCGCCGCGACACTTCATTCAATTATGTCCCCCGTTTGTTTAGGATAAACCTTCAAACATAGGCTGGCGATAATTGACCGTGTGTGGTGCGGTGTGACCAGTTGCTGGATTACTTTGGAGAGTATTATGTATGTTATAAACTGATTGAACGCTGAAAACGGATGTTAGGGTGCAATATTTTCATTGGACGTTATTATTTTAAGTTGGGTCCGTAAGAAGTATCTATATGTACGTTTTAAAAAAAAAAACAAAAACATTTTTTTTGTGTTGACCCAGAATACATTGAAAAAACGTGCCGACAACGCCAAGAACCATAAGTAGACCGAGAACGAATGTAAATATTTAAACGCGATAATCTATAATGAATATAAAACCGTTCATGCAATCTCAAATAAGCGGGTTATTAAATTTCAATTCAAATCAAATGATTTAGAAAAATATAATTTCATATTGCGAATTAACGATTACGGTATTTTCAACCAACTACTTTGAATATTTTACATCAATTTTCACTTTGGTTAAACTTTAAAATAATACCAATAATGTAACCAGCTTTTAAAGATCAGAAAATAAAAATCCTTGATATGATAAATCGTTGAATAAAGCCATAAGAATTAAAGAAAATATTGAAAGTTGGATAATGTATTCTTTAAAACCTTGTTTTTAATTTATTTTGTTGGTTTTTTTTTTAAGAATATTATACATTCCGCAGGAAAATGACTAGTTCGCGTTTCGTCCCCGTAAGCAAACTGCAGCAAATTACTTGCTACAATTGTAAATGCTTACAAGGGCCGACTTCTCAATCCTCAAATAATACTCCTTATCGGAACATACAAACTTACGTTTGTCAACAAACGTATAGTTATTATAATCAATGTAGCAAAGAACACAGGGACAATGACAACAGTCCCAATGGATGATTTTTTTTATATTTAATTAAGTGAATTTTATGTTTGTTACTTATGTTGTGTTTGTTTCATGAAACTGAATAAAGCTGAACACAAGAACAGGTATCTATGACATAAATGTTAATAAGTGCTGACCTTCGTAAAATATGTAGATTATTTTGCCTTCTGCGGTTTGTTTATGTAACTCGTTTCGTAGATCATCAGAGCTTCCTACAAAAGTAAGTAGAAGAAACAAAACTCCTATCACAATTATCTGACTGTAGTTTACTAATCAAAATATGGACTTATTATAACAGATGGATACGCAGAGGCATAAATAAATCCGTCTAATGCTTATCTAGCCAGTTATCAGACTATTGAAAAATCTGCCATGAATATAATGGTCAGAGTGCAAGTTGGCTCAAGGATTATTTAGTTAATCCATATGTGTAGCGAGCGCTGTCGGCTGCACAGCGGGTGCATCACTGATTGTTTCATGTATTCTGCGGGTGTACGTACTAACCACCCTCGCCTGCTCCTCCCTGCGCCGCGCCATCCCGAGATCAACGGCTGTATTCCTAGTTCCTTCCTGCGGTATTGTGGACATAGCCTCATCTTTATTTGTGAACTCGATGCAAATACTAACGTCTCGGAGAATATGTTAATAATATGCATCGTGCAGACGAAAAAAGGCATTATATTGTAAGGAAATGAAAATTCGACCTTGAGCAAAATAATACTTTTATTCGATTTTGTTTGTTTTTTTAACAAAGTTTCTAGGCGACGCTATTTTTTGAACTTTTTAAAATGTGTACAGGCAGAAGGACTGTTTCAATATTTTTATATAACAGGCATATTAGAAAATAGCATATTTAAATGTGTACTAGTGTAGAAGAAAATTCACCGAAATCAGTTTCCAATGTTTCGTGAGATTTAAACCTGTATATAATTTTTTTGTCAGAGAAAGTTATTGAACGAAATGGTTCAAGCGACATTGTTGAAGTGGTTTATCATTGAATTTGCTGAAATGAATGACGGAGGCCATTCAGTTTTGGCATAAAGGTTAAGTTTAAAACGACCCTTTAATTGATTGCCAATAACTAATTAGCTGAAAACTTTCCGAGCAGCCCACTTAGTATTAGCCCACAGAAGTATTACTTCCGCTCCGGTGGACGGTTATTTTAAAACCCCACATCAATAGATACCACCACCTCCTAAAAACATAATCACTCTGAGTCGCTATCAAACCACAAATCGTATCACAAGGCTCAAAAACACAAATATTAATTACTGCTAATTTCTAACAAGATTATGTTACATAATGTTTCGTTGAAATCGTTTTATTATTTCTAAGACTTGCCATATCATTGAGTTCTATATTTTCATCATGTTTTTTTAAATTTTGTATTTGCAAATTATTTAAGTATAACACACTCATGTTGCGTTGTGTGAGATTTGACACGCATTGTCTTGTAACTAGATTCATATTTAATAAACTCAGATATACTTAGCTGTGTGAGTTCCCGTGCATGTCGTAAGATTCTACTAACAGATTCATCGTTCATGGTTCGGTTCCAGGTAAAACTGTAGATCGCATTAAATGAAGGATAGTCGAAGCGGCAATGAAAACAGTGCGTGTTTTCCATCAAGTCCAATGTAGCCGTGCAAAAAACTAATAATATAAAAGTGAGGTGTTATTTGTTGTATTTATGTATCATGACGGTACTAGCCATCCATATCAAAAAAGTTACATAAATAACTAAGGATTCTCTTTTTCTGTAGCATTTACGATTTTTACGGAATGCACTAGGTCCGAGGTTTTTATCTAGCTTTCAGTTTTTCTTAAGCAAGTTAAAAATATTGAACGCGCACAAATAAGTGGTAACAATATAAAGAATAATTCCAAGCCATATTGTGGAGCTTGGTTTTAGGCGCATGGCAGCCCATCCAGCGTATAGTAGCGACCTCTGCGGAGGTCTCGTTACAGCCACTCGATGCGCCTCCCGCCTTACCGCTGCCGCGCGCCACCGCCGCCCTACCGCCGCCCTACCGCAACCGCCCCGCTCGCTCATACCGCTACGTACCTGCTCGTACATTCAGATCATGTGTACAATTACAGGCTGCTTAATATCGTTCAGGCATCTCTTTAATTCGAGATGCCGCCCAGACGAGCTGACGATAATAAATCTGCGATTCTAAAATACCTGCAAGTTCATGGAAATACAATGTCACATGCTGCTGCAATTGAGATCAAATATTGTTCCTTTGTAATAAATGTACTATAATAATCAACTATATATAATATCTAAACAGCTTATACGAGTTGGGGACGAAGAGATGCAGTATTAATTAAATAAACATTCTCATTATTATACTTTCCTCTATATTAAAATACGGTACATACTTTCCATCTTTTGTTTTCTTTTAACATAACTTAAAATCACATTAATTCTTTATAGGTTTTATACAACGTAGGAATTTAACCAGCTTGAAGCAACTTAGGTCAGTGCGTCTATCTGTGACCTTTTTTGAGAATTTCGACAAGATAGAGTTTGAAGCAGAGGTTGATCGTGTTTTAAACAGCGATCAGCAAATTTTATTACTCATTAAACTGGTAACGCCCAGGGAAACAGAACGATAGAACGAAAATTGATTTCACATTGTGGGTTGTTGTTTCCTCGTAGTCCTTAGTTCTTTGCTCCAGACCGTTCTACCAATGTAAGTTTGGCAGTAGCATTTAGGTATGAAATCATAATTGTGTTATATCATTTATGTGGACGAAAAAAAAAGACCAAAAAAAAAACATAATTTATAGACCAGTGAAGTTTCTTTGCGGGTTCTTCTTCACTGGTTGATCGAATCCGCGGATCAATCAAATTGTGACATGACTTAGTGTAGTTTTACTACCAGAAGTTGAATAAATAAATGAAATGAAATGAGATGAAAAAAAAAGATAGCACCTGGGATCGATCTTGTTACAAAATCCTTTAAATACTGCCAAGAAAGACAATTGTGTTCCTCACTGCCCTCTTCAATGCTATCCTGAGAAAATGGAAGAAATAAAGATTTGGAAAATCTCGCAAATCAGCATGGTACTTAAACCTGGAAAACCTCCCACCGAAGGGAGTTCATATAGACCCATTAGCCTGCTACCGTTATTGCTGCTATTCCTGAACCTAAGCCAGTCCTAGAAGAATACGACCTAATTCCTAACCACCAGTTCGGTTTTCGAAAACAACACTCTTTAATAGAGCAGGTTCAACGGGTGGTCCGGAAGGTCAGGCAGTGCCTAGAAAAGAAAGAATATTGCTCGGCAGTATTTTTGGATATCCAAAAAGCCTTTGACAGAGTGTGGCATAAGGGCATACTGTTTCTGTATTTTATTATTACATCTGTATTTTTCAGTAAAAAAATATAACATGAAGGTAAAAAAAGACAAGTTTTTTCCAATATATTCCAATCTTAAAGGTATATAAAAGGAATGAAAACAAACAGACGATGATTTTAACAATTTATTTTAGTATCCAAAATTTCAAAAACCTAGTATCTTAAGACAACAGTTCGCCATCATTATTACAACGCAAAGATGGTTTTCTTTAAATGCCACTCACGCCAGTCTCATGAGCCATGTCTAATTGTTTTGCGTTCTTATTCATGCGTATTGCTACTCATGAATTATATTCTAATCTAATAATACTTATCAATAATAATTCTAAATTATTAATATCTGCATCCATATAAGCTATTGACCGATACGATACAAGCAAGTACCTACTCGTAATATCACATGATTATTACAACGCAAAGATGGTTTTCTGTAAATGACACTCACGCCAGTCTCATGAGCAATGTCTAATTATTTTTCGTTCTTATTCGTGCGTATTGCTACTCATTAAAAATACTCTAATCGAATAATACTCATCAATAATAATTCTATATTATTTGTATCTGCATGCATCCAAGCTATTGACCGATACGATCCAAGCAAGTACTTCCATGGTCATGGACATATATAGTACATACGAGTCCCCGTACGTACTAGGTTTATCCCGCCTTCGCTGCTACCGCCGTCGTTGCGTCGCCGGCACCCTGAATTGCTCTGAATACTTACGCGTTTTCAATTTACTCGCACAATATTTCACGCGATGTCGACCCACCCTCTCCCCTCGTCCCGCCGCCCTCCCTGCACCATACGCCCATGTCACACGCAGTTTCATCTTCTCTACCACTTGTCTACACACATTGGACTGTGGTTGGATGGTTTACATGCAATTTGAGAAACAAGCTCTTAACTTCTGGTAATACTAAAAAAACCACCTGGCATATTTGGAAAATATCCTGCCGTTAAAATAATGGAATTGAAGCCTAAAATAGAAAAGTTGAGCGTGTGGCTGTAGCAATTTAGTAAACATAGCTAACTTAACTAAAGTTCTAGTTAATTTTAACATCGGTAACGTAATTTTCTTCAAAAATGTAACGCTCTAATGAACAATCTTAAGCCAAAACGCTAAGGTCCTATATCTCTGCAATATCTTTCTTTATTAATTGAAATCCTTTTTTCATGCCACCATTGACCCCTTAAAGAATGTTATTGAATGAATTCTAAAATAAAGCAGAAAAAAGTTGCTCATTTATTTTTACATAAATTACCTTTTTGTACCCATTTAGTAAGGTAGTTAAAAATGATACGAAGATAAGAGTCAATACTTTATATGTTAATATATTATTTTTTTAAATGTAAACATTTTGCTTATCATCTACCACTGATGGTATAGCTACCATGGTAAAATATTGTTCAATGTAATCGAGCAATACAAGGAAGGTACGGCATGGCATTCCTGGCATGGCACCTAGTTCCCATATGGTTTGTTATGATAGTTGATATTAGCTATTCGTGTCCGGTTACATAAAAAAAAAATTCAATTGTGCTTTCGTGGCCAAACCCTAAACTATAAGAAATAGCGAAAAACACTCAAAGGAGGCATGCGACTGATTGTTGCTTTTGGGAAAAATAACCAAAAACCTGTATTATTGCACCAGCCAATAGGGTCGGTTATAAGGAACAACATTCTGTGAAGTAATGTTATATGGCGAACTAATGGAAAGTGTTGATTTTTAATAAACTGTTTCATGACCCTTTCCAAACAATAAACCCACCAGTTACGTGGTGTCAGGCTTTCTCTTTTTATAGTAGGTCTCCTTATGCTCTTAATTCCATTACAGGATAACAAAAGAGATGAGTCACGCCATATTGACTGTAAAACAATCCTTCATTATTTTTCTTTCAGAAATACTTATATTGAGTTAACATAAACGTAGATACTATGTGTATGCTGCTGCTAATACTTCACTAGGTTGGGCGGCGGCGGAGGGAGAAGCAGCTACGGCAGCCGGGTGGCAGCGGCGGGCAGGTGTCGCTGCTGCTGTTATCAGATGAACAATAACACACGCTTCCCTCCCCCCTCCCCGCTTCCTCCGTCCTGCCGGCACCGCCGTCGCCGCCGCTGCCTGATGCCTATAAACGCGAATGTGATGGAATGGAAGATAATAAAATATACGGAAGGCGCTGACGTGCTCCGATTTTCTGTTACCTCGCGATCCTGAGCTTGGATGAGCAGATTTTAGAACTCCATTCAACCGCTTCATGCTTGAAGGAAATCCTTAAAATATGTAAAAAAGGCCATGTAATAATAAATTAAACCGGCCAAGTGTAAGTCGGACTCGCACAAGAAGTTTTCCGTACCATCGATACAAATTTAACACAAAAAAACACGTTTTCAAACTATTATTTAATATTTTTTAATTTTACCTATTTGTTGTTATAGTGGCAAAATTAATACACATTCTGTGATAATTTCAGCTTCCTACTTTTTACGGTTCACGAGATACAGCCCTGTGACAGACGGACGGACGGACGGACGGACGCACCTTTGGGTACGGAATCCTTATAAACAAAGAGGAAAGTTGGTTCCAAATGTTGAGAGGGAAATGCTGGAGTTGTGAGTTAGGTGTACAATCAGCTGGACCTCTAGCATATAGCGCGATATGCTGGACCGACCTAGCAAGAATTCACGACGTTTTCACCAGTGAAAGCAATATTGCAATTCAAAATAAGTTTTTTTTCTTGGAAAAACATTATCCACCGATACTGTTTTAAAGCAAATATCTAAGTATACCTGTTGATGCGGTTGCACTATGAATGATTACTTACTCTAAATATTGTTTTGTCATTCAATTTTACTCTTTTTAGGGTTCCGTACCCAAAGAGTGAAAACGGAACCCTATTACTAAGCCTCCGCTGTCCGTCCGTCCGTCTGTCCGTCTGTCACAGGGCTGTATCTCAGTAACCGTAACAGGTAGACAGCTGAAATTTTGACAGAGTGTGTATTTATTTTGCCGCTATAACAACAAATAGGTAAGATTAAAAAATAATTAAAACTAAAGGGGGCTCCTATACAAAAAACGTGTTTTTTTTTGTTTTTTTTTACGATGGTACGGAACCCTTGGTGTGCGAGTCCGACTCGCACTTGGCCGGTTTTATTATGTTTGCCTTAATCTGATAACGTCTATTATCGGTTTGGTTCGGAATCCATGTAAAACTTTTTCAGGTGTTGAGGCAAGTACCATCGGACGGACGGACGGACAGCGGAGGCTTAGTAATAGGGTTCCGTTTGGTACCCTTTGGGTACGGAACCCTAAAAAAGATTAGATTTAATGCAATTTTACCAGAAAGCTTACTGTACAATTTCACTAGGGCTGCGAAGTAATATGCATAATGATCCAATAAAATTATAATTTCAACCGAGGATGAGAAAAATCCGCCATACACGCCCCACTTCTCAACCATATCTTTTTGGACATTCAAAAACTTTCTTCCGTGTATCCTCTAGGGTTGGTTCGAGTTTGAATGACAATTCCATGTGAACACACAGCAAGAGGTGCGTCTCGACGCCGGCCGGGGGTCGGGCGGTGAAGCTACCGGGTCGCGGGCGCCACGCGAGACCTCGTTAGAAGGAACAACAGCCTCTAACGTCTTATCCAAACATCCATTAACAAATTAATGTTTGTTTATTCAGACGGCAGCGGAGCTGTGGAGAAGGGGGATCCCTACGAAACTTGGAATGTATTTAGGTCGTTCGGTCTTCTTTAAATTGTATTAATAAATTCAGAGTTCCAAACCACTATCACAATTATACCCAAGCTCTCGCATAAAATACTTGAGCATGAACTCTGGGGCAGCATAAAGCGGCCATCGATTACTATGACGTTTAAAGATCCACAAAATATATTTGTTGATCACTATTTATTTTTAATATTAATGTAATATAACACGGATTTTTGTAACAGTTTCTTCTGTCGGAATATGTTCTGCCATTATCCCGGTTAATCTAATATATGATGCGCACGAAGGGTTCCTAACCATCTTACAAGATTTAACACAAAAAATAACCATTGTTTTGTGTGGGCCCCTCTATAATTTTTATTTTATGGTTTTACCGGTTGTTATAGCCACAAAATAAATACACACTCTGTGAAAATGTCAGCTGCGTATCTATTAAGGATGACGAGATACAGCCCTGTGACGGACGGACGGACGGACGACCGGACGGATGGACAGCGGAGGTTTAGTAACACATTTTTGCACATAGAAAAGCTTAAAACGTATACGATAATGACAATACTAATTTTATAAATACCTTCATTGCTTCTTAAAGTAATCGTGCTTGGCGACTTTCATCGAGAAGACTTGCTACCCTGAAAATCTGGAAGGCGAACGCAGCCGCTCAATACCTTTAAACTACCCACACCTACAATCTTCGCCCACGGCGGAACACATCAAATTGACAGTTTCCCGGTTGGCTGCCGCTGGACATGAGAGCTCACCTGAAGATGAGCCAAATGTTTGGCTCGAAACGTCGTGCTCCGCACAAATCATGCTGTGAGTAGAAAGCCGTTTAATCTCTTCAAACTAACCATATGATGGAACGATAGAGCAACTTTTTTATAACTTATGTGAAGGATATTCTTAATATTTTGTCTTGATTAAAATGTTTGTTTATATAACTTTTCGAACATCGTCCCAGAAATGTTAAGTTGACCGTTGTGATATTGATATTGTATAGTGATCCCCGCACTTCGCGCTCCGCTACTGGAGTGGTGCTCCGCTTCGCAACTCCGCTGCCGGTTCCTAGACTAAACTCCTCTGTACTCAACTCCAAAGCACGCCCAGCTCGTTTTGGTCCTTGTTCCTTCTGGAAACTGTTCTTTGGTCCACTAAGCAGTTCAAATTAGAATTTCAATTAATTCCGCCTGCGACATTGTTTTAATATTACAATACTATATAGATGGCTAATATCACGCCTATATTTGTCATATTTATCCATCATACCGCATTGCCAAATAAATTACTAGTTCTCTAGTGCTTGCCGTTGTTAGAACACGGCTTTATTCATCATTGAACTTGATACTCCTTCATGTAGAGCTAGTTAGATCCTAACCTCATTTTTTATCTTTTGATTTACCTAATGGGTCACCTATGAGATAATCTCACTCTGGAAATGATCTTAAATTATTATAGTATCCCCTGCATTCTACATATTTCTTTGTGGTTGCTAGCCAATTACAGCTTGCAACTAGAGTCAGCACTCTGTAGTAACAAGACGCACGTGCCACACTTGTTAGACACTTTCATTATGACTCTAAAGACGAAACCACCTATTTTAAAACTACTGTTTCGAAAACATTATAGATTACACCAAATTTAATCCAAATTATGATTTTGTCCTCATAGTCAAATCCAAGTCATCTTGGGCAAAGCCGCTATTAAGCATGGTTCCGAAAACTATTAAGAAAAAAAGCCCCCAAAAAGGGAGCTAGAGTTTTCAAGTGGATTCCGAACCGGAAATCACCCGCTGTACACGTAGCTGTAAGGTTCAATTTGAACTATACATGTTTTTTTTTATTTTTTTATTTATTTATTTATTTATTTAGGAGGAAATGCAGACACGAACAATGAAAGCAGTAACAATAACAAGTAATTAGAATTTGCTCGTATCCAAAGCTATTCCTCACTGATACATAACAATTCATTAAAGAAAAGGTGGTGCATGCGGAATTACAAACAGGAACATGCATGTAAATAGGAATAAGATATACATATAGTTGGTACATATGTTTGCTTACAATGGCTTAAGATTTCTGACATTATATTTAAATGTACTACGAGTGGAGTCGAAAAACAAATCCAAGTTAATCATCTTTTCATTGTACAGCTGGCACATTCGTCTAACAGGATCTCTAACACCAGCATTTGTGCGTACGTTACTAAGGTGGAATAATGCATTAAATCTAGTGCTTCTTAGCGGGACTCTAAAATCTAACAGTTCGAGAAGGCTAGGGGAGTCGATTATATTATTACAGATCTTTTATAAAGTAACTAGATCAAGTTGAGAACGTCTTTCGAGAAGAGTACATATCTTTTAGCGATTGATCATTTTGGCATATGAGCTTTTTTATGAGCATCATATGAGCTTGTTTACAGTGCTCACGGCGATCACAAGCGTGTCGATTCAGATTGCACGCTGTCAGCATCACAAAGGATTCGGACCATTCGCGCCCACGCTTTCGGAAACGAAGACACAAATTGGTATAAATTACATTTGGTGAAGCATTTCTCCTCAAAGTTGTATTTAATCAATTCCTCTAAGCTAAACGTTAGTTTCCAGCCAAAAAACATTCAACGGTTTGTGAAACAACACGGTTGATAAATATATAGATATATCCCTGTAAAAAGAACTACTTTACGAATGTATTGCAAGGCTGGACCCGAACCAGCAAAATAATAATAATAATAATAAAATTCTTTATTGTACACCATTATAAAAACAGTTTACAAAAGGCGGGCCTAATGCCAAAAGGCATTCTCTTCCTACCTACCCTTGGGATGTAGGAAAGGTGCAAGGCGGCAGACAAAAAAGGATAAAAGAAGTAAGATTTTTTATCAATAAAGATATTTATATATACTTAACAAGAATAAATATACTTACATTCTAATACTAATACATACAGATACATATAATACATAGCTTTTAATATATGTTTAATTTAAATATATACCAATATTTGTGTATATACATTTATTCTTATATGAACCTATTTTTGTAACAGAGAGCGAGCAAGAACTTATATAAATGATAAAGTTTAAATATAATTTAAATAATAGGACTTCAGACGTTTTTTGAAAATATTTACATTGGAGGAGGACCGAATTTCTAGGGGAAGCTGATTCCAAAGACGAGATGCGTTTACAGAAAATGAGTCACTATAATACGTGCTGCGATGTGTAGGAATGGCTAACAGTAAGGTATCAGCAGACCTAAGTGGAACACCATGTGAAGATAGCAATTTGAAGCGATCCTGCAGGTAACTCGGAGCAGCAGGCAACATACCTTCATATCAGTAATGCCGATGTAATTTCATTAACACCATTTAGAAGAAAGTAAAGTGTGCTAAAAATAATATGATGATGTAATTTCCGATTAGATTTGATGTAACGTCAGTCAGTCAGTCAGTCAGCATGTTGGCGTCCACTGCTGGACATTCGCCTCTCCAATTTTTTTCCAGTCCTCTCGGCCCTCAGCGGTACGGAACCAATGCTTTCCGTCGTCCCACCTGGCGGGGGGTCTTTCTACACTCCAACGGTTATTAACATAACACCGTTACTCCAACGGTCTTCGCCTCTTCGGCTGACATGACCAGCCCACTGCCATATGAGCTCAGCCACCCGGTGTCCAATATCGACTAATTTGGTACGTCGGCGGATTGCCTCGTTACGCACCATATCCCTTAGCGATATTCCCAGCATGGCTCGCTCCATTACTCGCTGGGCAACTTTCAACCCTTTGGACAAAGTAGCTATTTTATATTCGCAACCATCCCATCGTCGATCCCTTTAAATGTAAAGTAAAATGTATCAATAGAAGGAGTATCGAGCTTTCGTCGTTTTGTATATTTATTACGCCCTCGTAAATGATGTAAAGTCCCCAAAAAAGTTATAACAAACTGCCCAAAGTAAGTTAAGAAGTGCCGGCGGCGACCGCGACGGCGCGGCGGCGGCAGCGAAGGCGGGGTTTGCCGCAGTTTGCATCTGGTTACAAATAATAATCGATCAAGGGGTATCTGAGAGCCGCCGGCGACTGAGACGGAGGAGCTATGAATGATGACGTCACGAGCTAGGGTACAGGGTGAAGGGTGGATGGAATGGGGACGCACGACTATAACGACATTTTGGAACTATTAAGTTTGTAGGGACCATCTAGTTCACTCGAGGATATCTCGGGAACAAATAAATCGATTTGGTTAGAAAGTTTTTCAAATAGGTTTAAAAAGGAGCACAAGGAGAAATTATCAGATTGGTAAGAAATATAAAAAACTTGTAGAGATTGTCTCGAAACGAAGACGGAAAACCGAAACATATCATCAGCCGTTATTATCACTAATGGACAGTTATAAACATATTACACATACAAAAATATATTATGCTCAGTTTATATTAGTCGGTTATTTTTAAAGCAAATATTTCGTCCCAGAATCGATAAAAAACATTCGATTTGTCAGGTTTAATCTTCGCAACGACTGATTGAACTTTAGAAATTAGTCTAATCCGTTTGCAAGTAATAAATATTAATATATATATTTTTTTTGTGAAATCACTTTATTCATTATGTTCATTATTTTATATCTTACGAGGCATAAAAAAATCAACGTTGATTATTTTTTTATAGGTATATCAAGTGAAGTTTTTTGGAAAGAGGCAACAATGACGGAACCCTTGGCATCTGAACACGTTCACTACACCGATTTTTTATTATGATGCCAATCAACTTCACTTTTGAGTGACTTATTCGTTTCAAATTAGGATTTTGATTTCACCTAGTTTTACTCACTGACGATAACTAAATATGTTTTTCTGAGCTATTTACATTAATCTCAGTCACTAATCTAACTCTATCCTATTATTTAATTTAACCTGTAACAATGTGGATATTAGTGAAAATATGTTGCGATTAGTTGACAACGTAGGAAAAATCATTATTATATAATCAATCAAAACATATTTTTGCAAAGGTATTGTTTTTATAAAGGAAAATACCCATTGCCCCATACATTTTGGGCCCCTCAAAATTTTAGTGACTTTAACTAAAAATTTTAGTAACATAACTTTTCGAGTTATGAATTTTGAGCACTAAATTCATTGCCATTTTAAAGTTATTAAAAAAATGCGGTTTTGAGGTTATGAATGTTTTAGAAACACCAAAGAGCTCAGCGTAGGGCAAAGTGCTCCAATCCAACCGCTATAAAAATGGACAAACTGTAATATATCTTTGATATTTATTAAGCAACAATCTTTCACATTGGTTCTAGGGATAATGTTACGTAAGTATTTACTCCTTTTTTTCTTCCTTACCGGACGAAATGGCATGGAGCAGGCTACCCGAACACGTCTTGTGACAACGAAAGTACTAAGCGATGTTCTTTTCTTGTCTTATTCATATTGTTAGTAAGAAAAAAAGTAATTATGAAAGATTATTTTTAATTATTTAACGAGTATTCAGATAGTTTAAAATATGTTTAAATAATAAACGTTAATTATGGCATATGTATCAATAAAAGACACGAAGGATTTCTAAGGTGCCTGGATTTGGGCATTCTCCTTTATAAGATCGCAATAAAAACGTGCTTGAGGACGTATGGTTAATTCTATATTCAAAAGTTTTTATAACAATGTATTAAATATTTGGAAGATTTTCAAAATCCAGGAGAGAGGATACTAAGGGCCTTTTTCACCGCATTTCTTAGCAGCGTGCAATCAATGCCAGTACAAGATAATCAGCACTTTTGTAATAAAGGCCCTGTAAGTATCGATGAAAATAAATCAGCATTTGGTGAAAACCAGGCTTAAGGTGGCCCAACCCGACGGTCCTAACTCATTCGCGGGCACGGTACAAAACCGTGCTGTTTCGCTCTGGGACCTTCTCTGTTTCAAATCATAAGACAGGCTCCGTGATGAGGAAGATGCAACATGTCCACAAAAAAGACGATGTGCATAGTGTATGATTTGGTAAGATTTACGAAAATTTTAATTTCAAAACGACTTATAGCTAAAAGTAAACCACGACCACTGTAGTCAAAAATCTAACAAAAACCAAATAGATCATAAATCTTCATTAAATAAGCTATGTCTGATGACTAATCTTTTTAAGATGTTCTTACTTTATCATTGCGTAATCCACCTCCAAAGTTATTGTATAAAACGCGCGAAAAATTCGAACTTTCGGGCCTTATAGCTTAGAAACCAAACACAATTTTACAATGCCAACAGTCATCAGACATCTAGTTCGATCAAATAAAGCTATTTTGAGCAAAATTTTGGATATCTGACAAGAAATATGGGCGTGATCTTTTTTCCCCTTTTGTATGAGGAGATGAGCGGGTTGGGCCACCTTAAAGGAGTAAGCACGCAGATACAGTTCCCGGCAGATCATAAGAACACAACGCCACAGCGGGCCTCAAGAGAGGACTTGTTGCACGCTATATGCGTCGTCTTACAGAACAGAAACATGACACATATACTCAGAATTTAATTTCATTGTGTGTGGAAGCGCCCGCGTGCTCTAGTTATCTGCAGGTACCTGTACGATAGATGTATACACATTTTTTTACATTAAACTCTTATTCTTAATTAGTCATACACAAGAAGAGACGCATATAAGCAGAAATACTCTCAATCAAATTGAAAGTATATATCGAAAACATGAATTCAACATAACTTGTGAAAATAGGAAATTTTCTCTATCGGCTGAAACACTTAAAACACACTCCATATAGTTGCACTAACTTATTGGAGAGTTAAGAGGCAGCGTGTCCTCTTGGAGACTTCGTTAACTTGTATTATTGGATCAAGCGGACCCCTTCCGGCAGTTACATTGTAACTTGTCACACACTCGCCGGACTCGCTATTAAAAACTATAAAAAGTTTTTATCCTCTTCTATCCGACAACTACTGAGACAACATTTCAGTCACAATACTATCCACGTAAACATAAACAGCTAACAATCAGCTTCAATGAACAGGGAAGTATTTCTTCCCTGTATTGGGGGGGGGGGGTGGGCGATGTTAAAGCGATTCTAGATCCCCTTTATAAAACACAAAAATGTATTCTTCGTGTTCTATTTAAGAAACTACGAAAGTCAGGCTTTGCCATTTGTGTTGTATCTTCATACAGGGTGTTGCCACTGTCTGATTCGCTTATTTCATTCTAGTTCTTTGTGTTTTGATATTGCCCTCTACGGGATTCATGCTTTATGTAACTAATTTATACATAATAATAATGAAAATAATAATAATATAACTATGCTAAATTAACTCGCCGGGTGAACATGCAACTGACTGATTAAATTGTTGCTGTCAAACGACGTGTTATTCGGCAAAGTCAACTGGAATTTACCAGTTAGCATGGTACGAAATGTTACTAAAAGTCAGATTGAATTACTATTTTTTCAGGTTCACCTGCTATTCACTTGGAGAGTTATTTACCATGGTAACCCCCTGTCTCTCATACTTAAGGTGGGCCATCCCGCTCAACTCCCCATACAAACGGGGAAAGAAGATCACGCCCATATTTCTTGTCAGAGATCCCAAATTTTAATCAAAATAGCTTTATTTGATCGAACTAGATGTCTGAATTGTGTTTAGTTTCTAAGTTATTAGGTCCGAAAGTTCGAATTTTTCGCGCGTTTTATACAATTACTTTGGAGGTGGATTACGCAATGATAAAGTAAGAACATCTTAAAAAAATTAGTCATCAGACATAACTTTTTTAATCAAGATTTATAATCTATATGGTTTTTGTTAGATTTTTGACTACAGCCGTCGTGGTTTACTTTTAGCTATAAGTCGTTTTGTAATTGAAATTTTCTTAAATCTTACCAAATCATACACTATGCACGTTGTCTTTTTTGTGGACATGTTGCATCTTCCTCGTCACGGAGCCTGTCTTTTTCTTTGAAACAGAGAAAGTCCCGGAGCGCACCAGCACGAATTTGTACCGTGCCCGCGAATGAGTTAGTCCCGCCGGGTTGGTCCAACTTAAAACATACTTTTCGATCTCAACGAACGCTTCGATCACTCCGGGCCGCGACAGATCTAAGGAGTCCATACCGCGCAAAATCCTCAAAGGACTCCTTTCACGGCTTATAACTAATTCAAGGAAAATTCACCCTAATGAAGTACATACAGACAGACCCTCCAGAGCGAATATTCCTCGAGCATTCCGTTTGAACTCAATCGCCCTTAATGTAAATTGCATAAAAAGCCACAACCAGATCCGACCGCCCCTCCCCCCCTTCCCCCCTTCGCCCCCCCCTCGCACCCGTGTGTCGGTTTTCGTTCGCCTTTACGCTTTTCCTTTCATCGGGCGGTTTTCATCTTTTTCCTATTTACATTCCCACCTTTTTTCCCGTTCCCGCGAAGTCACTCGCAAAGAAAACCAGTTTTAATCATTGCCGCCGAGTCGCCCACGTTTTTTTTTTTCCAAACTTTCATATCGGTAAATTCAGTTTGCGGGCTCCACAAAGAAATGTGATTTGTTTTTTTCGGGCGTAAGTAAAGAGAAAATATTTGCTTCGACTGATTGCGATCGTTTGTATCGAATATTTCGTCCCGAGGCACCTATTCGTGTTTGGCGTTCGGTCTATAAGAATTTATTCTTCTAATATGCTAACATGGAATCGACCATAAAATATTAACACAAAAAATAAACAACAAATACTATCAAGTGTGTCATTTCTGTTTCCCAAGGCGATTCTTCGATCTTAGAGAACCCGGCGCGCAAATAAAATATACTAAGGTATCATTTCCACGTAGTGCAAGGCCGGACTCGAGTTAGAAGCCAAACCGATCGTAGTAGTTTAGTTCTATTGTAGTAGTATCGTTAGTAGCGAAGCGCATGCGCAGTCGGCGTGAGAGGGCCGGGAGCGAGGGTCCGATTCTGACGATAGCGCTCAGTCACCGTCAGTCGCTTTGACTCATAATTCGTGTTATACTTGCACCATCGAACTGATTCTCATTTCATTACATAGGTAATTAAGAATACTTTAAATATTACTGGGAGATGATTACTAGATTTTTTTTGTGTTGTGTGAAAAATGTGAGACATCGTGACTGTGAAGAAAAAACTAATAAAAATGACCTACAGGCTGAGCATGATATTTTATAATTTAGTCACGTTAAAAGCGAATTGAAAATTTTATTTTTATTGAATGATAGTTTAATCAATACTGCAAATGTCCAATACTGTTTCTTTTAATACTTATATTATATATTTATTTAATAGTTAGGGAATCAATCAAATTAATATTACATTTAATTACCCCGGTTTTTAGGAGCAAAGACCCATACGGAATTCAAGGTATGCAGCACTAAGCCACAGTGATAAGCAGTATATGCACTGCGCGCTCTATCACATATTGTAGACGTGTTTTAAGCTTTTACGCACTAACATATACAGTAGTTTTCAGAGTGGACAGACTAACTTTAATACGGGGATTATCGCCGGACTAAATAGTCCCCAGTCCGCGTACTCTGAATACGACTGACAGATGCTTATGATGTTTCCGGAAACATAAATGTTTGTCATGTTAGCATATAAGCTTAAGGGCCTTTTTCACCTACCTCTGATTAGCTTAATCGCCACATTTTAAGGGCCTTTCTTAGCAGCTTGCAATCAATACCGGGAAAAGTTAATCAGCACTTTAGTAAGCCAGGCTCAGCCTAGTTTTCACCAAGGGCTGATTTATTTTAAACGACACTTAAAGGGCGTTTATTACTAAAGTATCTTGTGCTGGTATTGATAGCCAGCTGCAAAGAAAGGCCCTTAATATGTGACAATTAAGCTATTCAGCAGTACGTGAAAAAGGCCCTAAGTGGTGTAACTGTTGCATGCCTACGTTATGTATTACTAGCTGAGGTACCCGGCTCCGCTCGGGTCAATGTTGTTTTGGACTTATGTCGGGCCGAATGATTTCCTGGATATTATATGAGTTCCCCATACAAAATATAATTCCCTATTTCACCCCCTTCGAGTTTCATTTTTGCCACAAAAGGTAGCCTATGTCCTTATTAAAGGTCCAGACTGTCTCTATACCGAAATTCATAAAAACTGGTTCAGCGGCTTAGACGTGAAAACGTCACAGACAGACAGAGTTACTTTCGCATTCATAATATAAGCATGGATGGACATTATAGATTATAAAGTAGCTAAGTATGTTTCCTTAAATTCACTGCACCTCTTGTCTCAATTTTGCAAATATAACAGATCGCTAAGTACCGGCCTCGAATGTGAAACCGTTTTGAAGTGAAGGCCAGGGGGCCGACGTTCGACGTGATTTTGCATATAATTTCACGCTTCCCGAACATTAGCGCGGGGGCGGGGAGGGGAGGGGCGGGGGGGCCGGCGGGGCTCAGCAGGGGTCAAAGAAGTATGCTCCTTCAAATTAGTTTACACAAAATATGCATAATATTACACTACATTATGGATGCAATGAAAATTTTCGAAGCGGGAGAAACTTGGTTTTTAAAGGGGGCAATCCTTTACTAAAATTATGTTTTCTTTATAATTTTTAAGTTTAAAATTCCTTGTTACCGCACACAGCTGTATGTTTTTATGTAACTGGACATCTATGGCTAACCTAATACAACAACCCCCGTCATGATATTAGCCCACCATATCGAATTCTCGAAGGAATTTGGTGTAATTCCTCTATTTGAAAGCTGGATGAAAAACGTGGACAATTTTTCATTTCCGTTTCGACAATCAGTTAGTGGCATGGATTCCGAACCATGAAACGACTCCCATTCTCAACGAAAACTCATTCAACTCAGTAAGAAAGATAAAGTGGTGAATTGACAAGCGGGGATTTGAACCCATGACCTCTGAAATGCAAGGCACGTCGCCGCGCCCCTGAGTTACAAATCGTTCATAACCATAAGAGTTCCTTAAAGATGACTCCAATACTTGTGGATTTTCATGCGTTTACCTAAATTGTACAACAAATCAGTTCGGTAAAGTCCAGTTGCGGCGGTCCAACGACATTTGCGACAGATCGGCAATAAAGCGAGGGTTGTTTCACCCAAATATTATTAACGCGGGCTTGCCTAATGTGGAATGATATTCGGTTCGCATGAATCCCAAAATATCGGGACGTGCTCTCGTATCGAGGCAGGGCATTTTCCCTTAATTTTGATGCCAACGGTGTCGGGAGGGCGTGTCGTAATGTCATGAAAATCCCGTACGCCCGGTAATAAAACGCGGCATCCGATATGCAAGTCACGGAGTAGATTACCGCCGGCCAACCGCATCGCAACCGCGACCGCCCCGCCGCGCCGCCGCCGAGCCTCCTTCGACGCAAACGCCGCGACATCCCCTCTCAATGCGAAACTAGTTTTACAACCAGTTGTCCGATTTTCGACTCGGTTTTTTTTTCATATTTTTAATTAAAAAAATGCTTAATTTTTAAGGCATTTTCTGTTTTCATTTCACATTTTAAAATTTTGTGATTATGCAAAGTATCATTGTGAACTGTAAATGAGAAATGCAAAATGTGATATGTGTATTGAAATGTGAAACTCGAAAATGTGAACGTTTTCACATTTTATGAATGAAATATAATTAAATTTGTGAACAAAGTGGTGACCATAAAACCTTTACTTTCATCGATCTTACAATCCAATTATTCACACATTCGTGTTTTGGCTTTATTTCTTTCCTGCGTTCCTCCATCCTTCACGGTAGAAATTCCTGTCAGATCTTTAAAAACTCACTTATATGAAATCGTATACCCCTAGGTATTTCAAGGTCTCTCTAGGTTCCAGAGGGTCTTTAACTTCAAGACTCCGAAGAAATGTAGGGAAACTGTAAAGCGTATGCGAAGAAGCACCCGGCCGGCCCGCATGATTTTCGCAGCCCCCGGGAAAATTCGAAAGGCAATGGGTGCTCTCGGGTGAGAGGGGTTATGTGAGGTAACATAAAAACGGATATATATCTTTGTTTATGAAAATACTGCTTACTTTAGATGAGTTAATGACTCATCAAAAGTGAGCAGTGTTAAGAGTACATATCCATAGTTTCCCATGTATTACAGTGACAAAATTTCCGTGCTTAGTGATTCAGAACTGTTTTTTGGCTTGACAGGCAAATTCAGACAAATAAGAAATGTTATCGCTGAACACGTTTGCGTATCAATTGATTCGATAAGGATACGCCTTATACTTTGTATGGTTTGAACATTATGTAAGACTTGAATGAAAATCCGATTCCTGTATACGATTATGTTATTACGATATACCTTATACAGAAAACACAAATGTCTCCCCAATTCCACCTTTGCCTGGATCAGTAGACGAACGAGTCGCCCGACTTAGGCCGACTTTCAATAAAATTACTTTTCGTGCCGACTGCGGTGGCGGCGGCGGAAGCGGCTTACCGCAAACCGCACTCCTCACGGCGACGCGACGCACTCCTTTGTGGCCGACCGAAAATTCCCTCTTAATTCGTTGCGATAACTCCTGGGGATCCCGTCTCGCCTCCCCCCCCCCTTCCCTTCCCTTCCAAATCTAGAGCATCCTTCGTTCTAATTACAGCCGGTGACACCATGAATAAATTAATTTGCATTTTTTGTGGGCAATAATTTTTATTGCGGTCTGCAGACGTGTTTGAGATTGATGAACGACCACGCTTGTCCTTAAACATTTATATTTTTAACCGACTTCAAAAAAGGAGGAGGTTATCAATTCGTCTGTATGTTTTTTTTTGTTTTTTTTGTTTTTTTTTTATGTTTGTTACCTCATAACTTTTGCCTGGGTAAACCGATTTTGATGATTATTTTTTTAAATGATAGCTAGTGCTTCCCAAATGGTCCCATTTTAATTTGGTTAAGTTCTGACAATGATATCCATTAGAAAATCATAAAAGTCTTAAATTTGTATTAAGATGTGCGCGACAAATGGACGAATAACTCAATATAATGCCAACCGATTTCGGTGATTCTTTTTTTATTGGAAAGGACGTGTACAAATTAGTAAGTGTACTTCAGATTCACTAAAAATAAACAAATAAAATAAATTAACAAAAAAATTAACCGACTTCAAGGAAAAAGCACTAAAAAGTAAAAAATTATTTTCATTTTTGTAGTTACGATTTCTGTTATTTTTTGAGTCGGTGTCAGCCAAGGTTAGGTTTATTGCAAATATAGAGAATATACAAGGTTAATAATAGAATAAGAAATTAAAATTAAATTAAATAGAAAATTTCATTAAATTTATCCGAGGCTGCCATTGTCCCTAATACACTTATGGCATTACCTCTTTGAATTTCCACGCTTATGCGGCGAATAAAGAATGCTTTGGAGCGTGAATCACCCGATGCTTCACTTAACAGGTTACCAAGTGCAACTGAAAAAGATAAAGCATCGGGGACCACGCGCCAAGGGTTTCCACCGCAAAAGGTAGAAACTCAAAGAGGGGTAGTAGGGATTCGTACTTTTTTCGCTTACGTAGCACGGCGGAGGCCGCGGCAGCCCCGGACGCCTGCGAGGAAGCGAGGACATGGCTTGGCGCTAGCGTATCGACGCACGTGGCATCCCACAACAACGCCTTTCCCTTAGACCAAGGAACCAGCGTCATGCCATCTGGTCTCTTTCCATCTGACCGGCAAAGCCCTGGAGGTTCTAGCAGGCTAGGCATACCAGCAGAATTTAAAGACCTTTTGATTATGTTGTTGATGGCGGAATGGCGTGGTAAACGACCAGCACTTCGCTGGCATGCCAGGCCGTGATGGCCGTAGCAGTCGACGCTGGCTCCACAGATGCACGTGTGAGGATGGCACACCTTGGCACCGACACGGAGACCCACACAGATTCTCAGTGTAGTCTTGTCAAGGAGGGTACCAAGGTGCGGTGATGGATAAGCCTTTAGCCAAGCCCCCGATTCCTCGCAGGAAACTCCCAAAATTCTAGCCCTATTTATTGGCGAAGCAGAATGTTGTAGGCGAAAATGATTTTCTTTAATCAGTGGCAGGTCCCATTTTTTTTGGACTTTTGGAAGAATGGGCATCTCAGGAGGTTCGATAAATTTCGATATCCAAGCTTTCCTCGCCTCACTCAGGTTGTCGACCTCGAAATCACTTCCCAGTGATGGAATTAATATCGTACCAATGAGGTCCAAACTGGCGTGAGTAGATGCGAGGAAAGCTGGAAGGGCTATATCCTCCATGCGCCGAATGCCAATCCCTCCAAAGGAAATTGGAAATGTTGCCTGAATCCAACTGTCATCTTCTAGTTTTATGTTTAAGATTTTTTCTAGTGCATTCCAAATTTCAACGTCCAACTTTGACAACAAATCTTTACACGGCCATATGGGACAACAGCGTAAAAAATATGTTAACCTAGGGATACAGAAACAATTTTTAAGTAAAAAAAGTGAGACATGTGGTTGCAGATTCTGTAACCTATCAGAAAATAATTTAAAATTGTCACATTTAGATACAATTAGGGATTCTACTGAGTCGTCAAAAAGTGGCGCGCCAAGCAGAAAAAGATTCTCTTTTTTTAATGTTTTGATACCTGGAGTTAATAACTTCAAATTGTTGGCTATGTCAATAACACGGGCATCTGCTACGTTGGAAAAAAAGAAAACTTCACATTTTGAAGGGTTCACTTCAAGACCCACTTTCTTGAACCCTTCAATGAGCACTTTAATGTCACTGAGGACTTCTTCTGACGTTCCAGCTAGTACTCCATCATCGAGGTACCAGAGATTTAGTTTAGAAATGAGTGAGTTTATTATGGGTTGTATTGTAAGGCTAAAAATTGCTGGACCTAGCGGGTCTCCCTGCTGGCAACCAACTGCCGAGTTTAAAATAGAATCATTGTAAAATAAGTGAGAAAAAATCGAATAACACTGGAAGAGATATGGGTACAAATTAGGCAAGTGCTCTTTTATAGCTAATAAAAGAGAGTCGCGTTCAATGGAGTTGAAAGCATTCTTAACATCTAACTTGACTAATATTTCGGCAGAATCTGATTTATTTACGAATGTGCGCACAGCATGTACTGCGGCTTCAGCACCTCCCTTGGTTGCAAACCCCAGCTGTGTTGGTCGAAATATCTCACCAAGTTTTTTTTGTACTGATTGACATGCCACTTTAGAGACTAGGCGCCGCAAAGTACTGCCGACGGCTATTGGCCGTATGTCACCGTCTTTCTTATTAAGTGCACACAGGTTAGCGCCATATAAAATAGGAATAAAATCACTAACAACACCTCCTGAAAACATTAAATTTGCCAGTTTCGTCAGTGCGTCAAGAAGCTTATTGCCCGTTTCGCTGTTTGATGAAAAAATAAGATCTTTAAGGTGTTGTGCAGATAAACCATCAATCCCTGAGGCAGATCCATTCGGAAAAGATTTAATGGCTTCCTTAATTGATGCTTTTTCCACGATGAGGTGGTCCGTTGGGAATGTTGATAACTTTGTGAGGTCGAGAGGTCTTAAGGGCGACGGATGTTTAAGTTTAAGTGCATTAAGGGTGTTTTCATTGAACTCCGCAAAATTATCGGATGACGAAAGAATTCTGACTGCGCCTCGCACATCACCATCAAAAACTTTCAGTTCGGCTTTCTTAAAAAGCGATGAAGATTTGAAGTTTATAGTTTTATCGGAGGTTTTACATATATTCTGTTTGTTTGTAATGTTTTTCTTTATCTTAGTTGATAAAGACCCTTTGGAACCTCTTTCAATATGCAGAATACGAAAAGCAAATGTAAAAAGCTGCTGCCACCAGTAAACAGTGTTCTCACTTGAACATTTATTCAGAGCATCCGTGAGTTCTTTTGCCACGCTGTCTCTAGCGGCTCTGGGTATTCTTCGAAGGATTGGTATTGTCTTCTTGAAACATTGTAAATCTTCCTTGAAATTAGCGCTGCTTTCAGAACGTATTGTTGTGGTCAAAGTAGCGTCTAACGCGTCTTCTATTTGAATGTTGGGATGAGCCGAGCGAATATGAATTTTTAATCCCCGTGCTCCCTTGTAACCTCGAGTCCTATGAAATGGGCAGTGTTGACATGGAACTATCAAAGAAATTGAATCAAAAATTTGCGAAGCAGGGATTTGAGTAGAGATGATTGAAGTGTTCAAAGTTGGTATGGTGAAAGTAGATAACAAGCATCCAAACATTGGAGGCGTAGAGGTCTTATCGCCGACTTCTCTGCTGCTGCTCGAAGCAACATCATTTTGTTGCGGAACCTCGTCAGGTAGCGAAGGAAATGTGGGCAGCATGGAGACGGAGGCAACGTCGAGGGCACCGATGCCACAATTAGGTTAGGTTAGGTTAGGTTCTCTTGATTGGCGCAGCGCGTGCCCGGCTGACGCCGACTCAAAAAAAACAGAAATCGTAACTACAAAACTGAAAATTATTTTTTTACTTTTTAGTGCTTTTTCCTTGAAGTCGGTTATTTTTTTTTGTTAAATTTTTTTTCATCCGCTACTTACAACTAGATTGACTTATGTATATATTACGGTTAAAGCACGATGTTAGTTAAAGTTCGATATATTTTTTTCCTTAAATTGTATTTGATCTCTGCACTTAAACTCATGTTAAGTGAGTAATTAAGAGCCGATGTCATGAAAAAAAATTATTTTTTTTTTGTATGAAAAGTTAAAATAGCTTAAGGTTTTTTTTTCTTACCATATAATCGAAATTAGTGCTCTCGACACGGGTACGTCTTCAAAATTGTATTTACCGTCAAGGAAAAAAAGATTTCGGACTTTAACCAACATCGGGCCAACCGTAACATATATACTACATTATCCTAATGATTTCCCTGGTCCATTTGGAGCAAAACATATAGTAACCTTTTACCAATGTGTGTCAACCTACGCTTTTACCTAAAATGTATTTAAGGAGTAATGTGGTCATTATAATAAATTTGAGACACGGGAAAAGTAAAGATATATAATTTAAGTATGTAAGGGTTTTTTAAAATACTTTCTATTTTTTTCTATGCAAATTCCCATCAATCTGAATGGGTTAAGGACAAATTAATTTTGGCCTTCCTTCAATATTAGTTTAGATTTTTCAATTACCGCATCTTCGGCAACTTTAATTTTATTTGTATCCTTAACAATTAGAAATAAAAAATCACGGGGAGTTGAGTCGCGGCTGTAATGTACATGAGTTATGGTTTAAATACCAGATTCATGAATAAACCTCTTTGTTCTTAGTGAAGTGAGCGTAGACGCGTTATCGTGGTGCAATATTATTCTCCTAAGGTCGTCCTTTGGTCGTCTTTCCTGCCCGGCCGATGTTACTGCTGTTGTACTATTCTGAGTTAAATGATCAACAATTTCCTAGCAAGATTTCCATGAAAAAAAAACTCGCGAATTGAAAAAACTTCCCAGGTTTTTGCAATTTGATTGACAACTGGCCAACGGCCATATTAACGAACGATCCTTTCTTTCCAGATCATATTGATTCGTCACCAGCAATGATTTCAGAAACAGCCTCGTTGACGAATTTTCGAAACGTAATCGCGCTTCTCTTCACTAATCGACACGGGCTTGTTTTTCCGTTTTTGAAAGCCCTCAAAGTATTCAACGACGACAAAGTTTCCTTACGCCAAGATGTTCATGTAAGGTGGTATTCCGGAATAACCGAACTAATATGCCTAAGATTTTCTCTACTTAGCATGTGATTCGTGGGTCTTCTCGTACCAGCATTTGATCGCCTTTTCTGCAGTAACTGCCGTTGGCGGCCGTCCGCTTTTATCATCTTTAACGCCCTTTTTAATTCGTTGAACCATCTTCAAATCATTGCCAGAGAAGGAGTAGATTCACCATAAGCTAATGTTAAGGTGGCCCATCCCGCTCAACTCCCCATACAAAGGGGGAAAGAAGATCAAGCACATATTTCTTGTCAGAGATCCCAAATTTTGCTGAAAATTGCTTTATTTGATCGAACTAGATGTCTGATTACCGTTGGCATCGTAAAATTGTGTTTGGTTTCTGAGTTATAAAGTCCGAAAGTTCGAATTTTTCGCGCGTTTTATGCAATAATTTTGGAGGTGGATTACGCAATGATAAAGTAAGAACATCTTTAAAAAATTAGTCATCAGACATAGCTTATTTATTCAAGACTAGCTGCGGTACCCGGCTCCGCTCGGGTTAGCGTCGGCTAAATTATTTCATGGATAAAAAGTATCCGACATGGCTGATCCAAAATAGGGTCAAACTGGTCCAGGACAATGTATCCATCTACCAAATTTAATCAAGATCGTTCGAGATGAAATAGCATGATTTAATGAGAAACATCCAATAATTCCCATTTAGAGCTTCGTTGACATTTGGTGGCTATTTAAAAAAAAGCATTTGCCGCCAGAACCTTTCTGCACTTGCACTGCAACATTGTTTACCTAGTAAGTAAGTAACGTGTAATGTAGGTAAGTTTTGCGTGGACTCCAACCCACAGCCAGCCTCAACATTGAAAACAGTAACCCATCTCGAACCTGACAGCTCCCAGAGATCCTATACATTGATAAAATACGCACATAAATCGGGTTAGTGGTTCGCAAGTTATAAGAATTTAACACTCACTACTCACCCTTCAGGTAATGAAGCGTTATATTATGTAGCCTGTAAGTTTTGAGTAGAATCAGGCTAGACGTAGATACAATCCGCATCTAAATCGAGTAATTGGTTCTCAAGGATTTTGCCAAGTAGTCCTAAAGTTGCGGGAAATACCAAGCCGTACCCCCCCCCCCTCCCCGCACCCGCCCCCGTCGGACCGCCCGCCTAATCACGAACTAAACAAACACTAACTAACTAAACACTCTGCACAAAACACGATATACGAATTTGTTTCGTGTATCAGTTGACAAAAGCAAACTCAGTAGATTAGGTAACAGACAACTTTTTTTTTTTTAATTTGATATGACTTGCAGTCAAATCCTTTTAAGCCGTACGAATTGTTTTATTTATTTAAAATTTGGATATTAAAAATAATAAAACACTGTTGGTAACGCGATTTTTGTTTGACTGATGTAATGACGTGGAAACTGATGCAGTTTATCTCGCGTGCCGAAACTAATACAAAAGAAACGCGAGTTTCGGAACGCGACATTAAACTCCTCCAACTATGTATTCTGTGCTCCAACGCACAGACGCCATTGTTTTGATAGATATGATCTTTGACGTAAGGAACACACCTACATTACTTAGACAACTGTGAGTGCTTGTAATTTAATATGAACTTTATACCATAGCAATAAAGCTCAAATTGACTACGTTTTAGTTACAAATCATTTGTATGGGAAAAATAAAAGGGCTATTTTTAGGGTTTTTCCAGCAATAATTCTAATTTTTCTCGCCGTAAAAACCATCCTTGAACTTCAACGAACATTTAAAAAAAAGATTTGGCCAAATTGGTCCAGGCGTTGTTGAGTTATGCGCTTACCAACACATTTTGCGATTCATTTTTATATTATAGATTAATAATCTATTTGGTTTATGTTAGATTTTTGACTCCAGTGGTCGTGGTTTACTTTTAGCTATAAGTCGTTTTGTAATTAAAATTTTCGTAAATCTTACCAAATCATACACTATGCACATTGTCTTTATTGTGGACATGTTACATCTTCCTCATCACGGAGGCTGTCTTTTTCTTTGAAACAGAGAAGGTCCCAGAGCGCAACAGCACGGTTTTGTACCGTGCCCGCGATTGAGTTAGTCCTGCCGGGTTGGGCCACCTTAAGCGTTCAAAACTTAACATTTCAGATAAACTAAGTTTAAAGTCATTTTATCATAGCACGCAAATGTTCTCGCTGGAGTTCCACGTAGCAAGCGAAAAGGCGTGACAGAATAATATAAATCACAGATATAAATAATTCAGTTATTTATCACATTAAAAAATGCAGTTCAACTTGAATGTGTTTGTACTGTTATTTTTTGCGACATAGGTAATTACTCAACATGAGTAAATAAAATAATCAGCGTATGCAAATTGTAAGGAAGAGCGCCAACAATGTCGCCGGCGGGTTACTAAAGAAAAACATCGTGTACTCTGTCGCGAGCTTAATCTCATGTCGGCGGGGGCGGGGGTGGGTTCGCGGGGCGGTGAGCGGTGGGGTGGTGTGTGAGGCGTAATTTAACAACTGTCGAAGCAGGAGTGAAGACGAAAAATCTGGGAGACGTTACTGGATAATCGTTGATATACGTTATTCGCGGTCGGCTGAATGCAGGGTGCGTGAACGAAATGCAAGATTAGTCATTTCTAACATTTCACATAGGGTTAATAAACGTAAGGATTTGTCCAGACATGTCAGATTCTTTTCCGTTTTGACTTTTAACAACTTAAAGCATTTCTCTGATCTTAGCATTGAAAACACTTTTTCGATCGCTTCAGTATTGCAACCGTTTTCATGAAGAGTGCGACCGGGGGCTAGCGTCCTCAATTAATAAGACAGAGAATTGAAAATGCTACCAAAACATGCGCTACTAAAATGGCTACAACAATTTAATAAAATGTTATATTTATTTTAAGAAAATGTTAATACTGACAATTTATTTTAGGACTTTTACCAAGAACCTTATGCTTCTCGAAAACGGAAAGAGATATAGAAACAATCAAAACTTATAGTAATTCAAAATAATACCATTCTGTTTTCGAGTTTACCCCTTTCGGAGGCACTTTTTTGGTGATTTTACATATTTCGTTCAGAATCTGTTCATTTGTCATATTAAAACTAGTGAGATATCCTTTCATTTTTGAGATAGGAATTGCTTCTACGTTGTACGCGTTACTTTGTTCCTCCTCTGATTTGGAAGTGCCCTACTGAGATAAAGCCATTTTCAATGCCCCGAAAGGTCATGGGGCCATGAGTCCTGAGATTTTTTTAGCTCTCCGATTTTTTTATGAAAGTTTATCTTTAAATAGAATTCGTCGAATAGATACGGTGGCGACCACTGAAGTTTGATCTGAGTTGGCGACATAAATTGCTAACTCGTACCCGGATTACCCACCGGTTCCTTGCTTCGATTGTGGTCTCATTTGCATAAAGATTCAAAGAAGAAATGAAAGAGAAATTTTTTTTATTAAAAAAATCATATATAATTTGAGATTACCGTGGTTCCCACCCATTTTAAGGTTTGTGGAAAACGGCTTACTCACGGTGTGTCGATGATATTTCACGACGTTTCGAACCAAACAATTGATTCATCATCAGGCGAGCACCCGTGCCGGCGGCCGTCAACAGGGAACTGTCAGTTTGACGTTTTCCGCCGTTGACGAAGACTGTAGCTGTGGGTGGGGGTAGTCTGCGAAGTAATTTAGGCCGCGTTCCGAATGTCAGAAGATGTGCAGTACGCGGTCCGGTTTTTCTTCTCTTCTCTTCATCTGAGCGGCGCCAACACCGAATTCCATACAGATGACAACTTGAAAGAGTCCTTTCTATTAATGTTTCTGTATTTGGAGAACTCTATGGACTCTCGGACTATGCAAGGAATATACCGATATTCTGTTGCCAATATTTCCACTTGGTCAAACCTAATCCAATGATTTGCGCCAGAGTATGCATATGCTCACAAACAGCTGACTCGTTAGGGTCGTGAAATATCGTCGACACACCGTGAGTAAGCCGTTTTCCACAAACCTTAAAAAATCATGTTTATTCGACACCTGTGAAATATTAAAATAATGCAGAAATACAAAATGTCTTTTAAATTGTTAAAACATCTACTCGGTATTTATGTCGAATTATTTTGCGAATGATTTTGGTTGGCTGCACTGCACGTTGGGTCGTTGAGAGGATAATGTAGCGACAGGCATTGCTCATTGCTTATTCACGCTGCACTCACTGCAACCGGAACTCGCCAATTGGTGACAACGATAAATGACTTACTGAATGAATGGAAGTGGTTTTTATTTATAAAATCGGTACTGCCTTTCACATCGCTCGTTTATTTGTTTTTTTTATGCAACCTGACATGGATGGCCACACAACCACCGTTATGATATTAGCCCAATACCCCACATTCCCGAAGGAATTAGGTGCCTTGCCAGGATCTTCCCTTTACGAGCACGGCTACATTGAACTGTATGGAAAACACGGACAATTTTTCATTGCCGCTTGGACCATCTTTTCATCCAATGCGTTGGTACCAACCCGGGCGGGCTTAAACCCTACCACCTAGTAGGGGAAGGGGGCCTACAGTTTTAGATGGATTCTGAACCATGAAGCAGCTCGTATTCGTGACGAAATGCACTTATCGAACTCAGAAAGAGAAAAAAAGTGGTGCATGTCGGGGCGAGGAATTCAACTCAGAATACCCATGAAGATAGAACCTAGGTACGCTAGTTCCGTGGCTAGGCCAGTCCCCGCGCCACTAGGCTTCGAGCCGCTTCAGCCGCTTTCATAGTGTAAAAGTATCATGATGACATGCAAGGGAATTTTTTGTCCATGTAGATAAAGCCACGTCGCTATATCTGTTAAAACTCCCCAAAATTTGAAGTGTCAAACTATAGTTATATTGGCGAGTACATTAAGCACTTTTGTATGTACTGTCATGAAACAATTTGCAATAAAGGCTAGCATTTTGGAGATATTTTTATTTATTTATTATGGCAGAGCGCAAAAAATTGCTGATTGCAAATGTCAACTTTTGTTTCTATAAGGCCGCGACAACGAGTTTATTAGACTTTCTTGCAAAGAAAACTTTTCTCTATAAATACGTCTCATTGATAAAATAAAAAGGTACTAACTTTCCATAAGCTACTACTGCAGGCATGCAAACGTGTAGTGCCTGCCGGCACTGCCAGCCCCCGTCCCAAAGCCTTGATCAAATGTGGCGGTGTTGACGTATCGAGAGAGTTGAAAGATGACGGAGCGGGGCGGAGCGGTGGCGCGGGGACCGGAGGGGCACGCGGAGTATTCATTGTATCATTCCAATTTCCGGAGTCGGGAATTACACGTCAGCGGCGTGACGCGAAAACGCTACCGCTGACGCCGACGCACCGCCTCCGCCGTCGCTGCCGCAGCCGCCTTTGCTCTACCGCGCCGACCCCGGTACAGGAGGCTCATCCGCCAGCCGCCACGAGCATCTTCCGCGTTGTACCTATTAACTTAGTTTGCCGTTTAATCTTGATTAAAAAAGTGGCTCACCGTCCTATCGAAAACCGATTATTCGTTAAAAAAAATACATTTTAATTTTGTGTTAATTACTTACCGATCCAATTAATCGTATGAATTTTTTTTTATCCTTAATCAAGCAATTTTGCTGATATAGCGCTATATGTTACTACCATTGTGAATAATCTCGATTTTGCCGATGATGCCGGATAAAATAGGCAGTACGTCAAATAATTTATTTTTATCAAAAACCGGTATGGGTGGCTGTAACGGGGACCAAAAGTGGTCAGAAAAAGCCAAATACACCTGGCCTCGCGAAACGTCACTCAGCGAGGCACCATGCCAGCGAATTCGTGCACTATCGCTGAGCTATCGAACTTGTTCAAATTGCGCTTGAAGACTCCCAACAAGCGCTGCACTGAGCCACAGTCTAGTCAGAGGTTCTCCTGCAGGCCTATTCCTGGAATTCGGTAATCAGGAATCGGCAATCCTGAGTCTAGATTAGAGCGATTTTCTTGAAGAAAATATTTTGAAGCATAGTATAGGACTGCTGGTTTTATCTGAAGGTGACTGTAGGATAATGTTCTTCTCGTGGATGTAGCACACGGAGATGGACGTAGCATGTGAACGTTGAGTTACATAGACCTAACGATTCCAAGGATTAAACAGCTTGTGTGCGGCATGGAGGGTCTTATGGGGAAGGTCAGCGCTTATTTTTATCGCCAGTGAATTTTCGAGCCTTTTATTTTTGGTCGCGGACAATATCAGATATTCATCTTCAACACTTGAGTATACATATTGGTTGGGGAAAAAGTTTCTTCGCATTTTTTAAGAAAATTCAAAACATTTTTTAATATGGTTTATTTACATTTAACTAAAGTATGTAGGTACCATTTTGTTCGATAACTTTTTGCCATCTTGTAGGTAGGGACATGATCCCATTGCTATAGAAATATTGGGACTTCTGATCAATATACCGCGACAAGTGGTTTTGGCAGTCCTCTCGTGATGTTAACCTGACACTGCCTAAAGAATTCTGAAGAGACCTAAACAGGTGGAAATCTGAAGGTGCAAGGTCAGGACTATACGGCGGATGCATTAACACCTCCCAGCCAAACTCTCTTAGTTTTTGCTGAGTGGCTAAAGATGTGTGAGGTCTAGCGTTATCATGATGAAAAACCACACCCCTTCTGTTGATTAATTCCGGCCGCTTTCTCTCAACTTCTTGCTTTAATCTCATCAGTTGTTCGCAGTAGAGTTCAGAATCGATGGTCCTGCCTGGTGGTAACAGCTCATAATGAATAATGCCCTTCCAATCCCACCACACACACAGCATCACCTTGTTGCGAGTTAACCCGGGTTTCGCCACAGTCTGTGAAGCTTGACCGGCCTTTGACCACGACCTTTTTCGCACGTTCTTGTCGTACGTGATCCACTTTTCATCACCAGTTATCAGCTTCTTCAAAAATGGTTCGGTTTCATTACGTCGTAATAAAGAATCACAAATGAGTACACGGTCCATTAGGTTTCTTTCAGTGAGCTCGTGAGGTACCCAAATATCGAGCTTTTTTGTGTACCCAGTTTTTTTCAGATGCGCCAAAACTGTTTTGTGGTCAATTCTTAGTTCTTCAGCTACGTCGTAACTACTGATATGCCGATCTTGCTCCACTTTTTCAAAAATGGCATCCATTTTATCCGTAATAGGGCGAACAGAGCGACGTGCATCTTTGACATCAAAATTTCCGGAGTGAAAACGCTTAAACCAAATTTGTGCTACTCTCACAGACACTGCACTAGGTCCATAAACATCGCAAATTTTTTTCGCGGCTTGCGTTGCATTTTTACCTTTTTTGTAGTAAAATTTTAAAATGTATCGAATTTTGTTCATTAGATTCACTCATTTTGACAGTACGAAAAACAAATGAGAATCACACATTTTCCTAATTTGAATTTGGAATTATGTTCTTTAAAATTTAAACTTTCAATGATACCAAAACCAGCCAGATACAAATAGAATTGCCAAAGAGATTTTATTACAAGTTCATACATACTATAATGCGAAAAGACTTTCATTGTCAATAAAATGTTATTAGAAATTATATCTCCAACATATCTATGATAGTCACCATGATATTCCCTCCTCTACCCACACCCCGAGTCTCTGCCTCGCTCCTGCGCGGCCTAGTCACGGGTGTAGCCCCTTCCTGCCAATTTGCATATAAATTGTGTCTTGTGGACAAACAGCTGGACACGCCGAGACGCCGCTGCCGCCGCCGCCACTCCACTCTCTTGTCGCCACTTCCACGTACCTAGCCGACCCCGCCGCCACCCCCGTCATTTTGTGCATGCCTCCTGTATAATGTTCCAATTCACCACCACCTACAAATCGAACTTTTGGTTATTAATCCTTTCTCAAAATTACGGATTTAAGATTAAATATATTGAGAATACAATACAGTACAAGTTAACAGCGGTTTTCTTATGCCTCATTTGCCACCTACATTTAGCAAAACAAAATCATAAACAGTTTTGCAGACAGAAATGTGGAAGTAACAGTTATATACAGGGTGTCGTAATGGCCAGTACATTACATTTGGGGAATTATTGGAATTGAAACAAACAAAACAATTTAAAAAACTTTTTGCTGAATATCTTCTAAATAATAAGTTAAACTTTTCATACAAAGTAATTCAATAATTTAGTGTAAAAATAATCTAATGTTCCCCGTAAGAACGTGGGAACGTTGTATATACTTGGACATGGATGGCTAATATCACACCTACTGTCATGACATTAGCCTGATACGCTACGTGGGATCTAGGTTCCATGCCAAGACCTTCCTTTAATTCCTTAATTTGACGCGACGGTTACAACGTCGCGTCAAATTACACTAGACAAAAACATAAATTTCAAAAAAGTATATCTCGGTAACTAGACACTTTAGAGATTTTTTTTTAACTTTTTTGTTTCGGAATAACAATGATTACACTGGCGAAATTAATTACTGGCCGTTACGATACCATGTTTAATGCGACTAATATTTAAAACGAATTATAATGTACCTACCTATTTGATAAACCCCATACACAATTAATTAGAAGTCATGTGACAAAACATTTTGGTAAAGATTTTTTCTTATGTCGCGGTTATGTGATTTTCAACCATTTTCATACATATATTTTTTTAGTTTTTTCACCTTGAATTTCAAGACTTTCTTTTACGAATTATTCAATAAATTCAATTTAATTTATTTTTATACGGGTAACATTTGGGGTAAAATTTAATAATGTATTTTATTAATGAATTTTTAAAAATACCAATAAATGCTTAATTTTTGGTTCACTTGGTCATACTTGTAATGCTTTAAAAAAATGGAAATTTGTTCATCATTGATTTTAACCGTACTAATCTAGAATAATCGCGGGCAAAGACAGTTCTGTCCACTACGCTGCTGCTGTGAACGAATGGATGAACTTTCGCTGTTTGCACGCTTCACTTGTTGTTAATTTCCGATTAATGGTGACCGATGCCAGTGAAATCCTCACTGACGAACCATGACAATTCGTGTTATGGGGTTAATAACATTCTAATTAAAACGTTTTTACATTCTAATTAAGTTCAATCGACTTGTTGATGCCTTAGTCGTACTGGAACCGGCAGATAAATAGAGTCGTGGCGGGGCACCTCCCCTCTGCACAGCGTTATAGTACCATGGACACCAACAATCGACTTCTGCGCAACTGCGTATCACGTGGCCGTAGGGTTTAATTTACTGCCGTTAACCTACGTTTAACTGATGTCGTCCCATGACACAGTGGATACCATAAGGCCTTCTTCACTTGTAGGAGCAACTGGTGAAACAAGCCAAATTACTGCATTACCGTTGAAATCTTTTAGCCGCGGTTGCACGAAGAAACGGCTGAGTTAATCAATGTTCAAACACGTCACTTTTAGTGAACCGCATAGAGTTCCTTCCATACTGTCCACACAAAGTGACGTGTTTGATCGTACGTTGACGTTGATTTTGATTTTTTGTCCTTTCGTTCACTCGGCCCTAGACTAGACCATCTGAAGAGTTTTCTATCTACATAGTGGTTGAATTAGAATTGGTTTAACTCTTTGTTAAACAGTTGCCCCTAACAAGCACTCGTTTGTCGAGGTGGTCCCGAGCCAGCTTGCATTCGGCTCCCAACTCGGGCTGCACTCTCGTTCACCGGGGACCAGCTCGGCAATTGGGAGGGCTGATGTTTCGCCTCGTCGGCGCGCGACGCCGGAATGAAGATGAAATCACGTCTAGGCGCGGTGCGGGCGGGCCGCGCGGGGAGAGAGGGACGGACTCTTGATGAAACCTGCAAGTTCGCCGCACAGGATATGGATAAACTAAGATCAATCTACTAACTTATCTCAACCTTGATCTGGAATGCTACTTGGACACTTTAACTCTTAGCAACATCAGTTTTCGCTGAAGCAAAGTCTGAAAGTAATAAAAGTCCCTAATACAAATAACCTTTCCGCTAATTATAAATTTTTGATTTTCGAAAGAGAAAAACTTCACTGACAAACTGGCTGAATGCCAGAATGCGACTACATTTTTTAATCGCTAGGAAAATGATTGTGAGACGTATCGACTTATCCGAGTATATTTCAGGCAGCTACGGCCCTATTGAAGAAATTTCTTATACAGGGTGTAAACTGTAGTCCGTTCTCTTTTTATCCACGCAGCATATGCAACAAAACTCAGTTAAAGAAAAAAAAAACTATATTGTGACATTGATTCAATTATTTAATTCAACTTAAAACGTAAAAGTTATGTAAAAACTTTTGCATTAGTGCAGCGCTTTTCAGACAAGTGATACTGGTTAGTCAATTGGGGATAGATGCGCTTTATGAGGAAAGGTTCTACGGAGCACTGTCCATGATATAAAAAAGATGGGAGCTCGTTTGCACCTATGTATTGTAATTTTATATCCTAAAAATGAAAATAATAATTATTAAATATGAACGAACTCAATGCATTAAATTGTTCTTGATTGATACAAAAAAATATCTAGAATAGATTCAAATTAATCTATAATTTTGAGGTGTTCTGGAGACGTATAGAGTTTGTGCACGTTCCCATGCGGTGGTGAATTGATTCGTCTGGATCATTACGGCTCACCGAATTATCCAGATGTGAATAGATTCCTGAAGCGGCCTCCGTGCGGCCGATCCTCTATTCGTGGCATGGCCCTCGACATGAACAATGTGTCTTTCTTAACGGCAAAACACTAAGAAATGTTTATTCAATAGCGAAGCTTACGATGTGTTGGTATTCAGCATTTAAAAATATCCATGAGTCCTTCGCATACAAATATTTGTTTACTCTCAAACATACCTTTGATTTGCTTATTTTCCCTTATTAAATTTAAAAAAATATTGATTCTTATTATTAACTTTCGAAGAAGTCAAAGACCAGTGCGTTGAATTCGTTTAGAACGGGAATTAAGAACCCTGTATGGTTCCTGAAAAATATACGTCGTTCCATTGCTGAAAGAGTTACGCTCCACTGCCGGACGAGGGCACCCATAAGTAGTTTTCAGATTCAAGAGACGAGACAGCCAAGTCCTGATGACAGCAGCCAGTAAGGGAGACGTTACTCTCAAATCCTCTCAAAAGGCAGAATACTGCGCGGAGCAAACTTCAGCTCCTCGCATTTTAAGATAAAGACACTAAACGGCAATTTTTCACCACAGTGTTCTGACGTACCCAAATTCACCGAATATGAATAACCCAAGTTCATCAGAGTTCATCAGAACTCATTAGGAGTATACCCATTATTAAACGGGCAAGCGTACTCCAGACGTTAACTAATTTTTTGTTGGAATTCTTCCCTAATGAAGATAAAATTTTGTTATGGGCGGCAGCGTCTGGGCCTCGGGTCGTGAGCGGATGGCTCGGAAGTGCTTGTAACTATTGCAGACCTTTCATTAAGCGAGCCAAGTTGAAGCATTAAGACGAGTTCTTCGCCCCGCCCCTCCGCCGCACCGACCCCGCAGCGGCGGAGGGCGCGGCTGCCCCGGGGCCCTCGATTAAATAACTCGCAGCAAGATGTGGCTACCCCCTCGGCCCCTCCATCCCTCCGCCCCTGCTGCTGCGCCGCCTGCGTCGGGAGACGGCAGGGAAAATATTGAAGATAAACTTTTATTGCGGTTAGATATTTTAATAATCACCTGTGCCAAAATAAACGGGTACCGTATAAATTTGAGAGGCCATCATCATTTGAGGTGATTTTTACACCGCGAGTTATTTCGTTAAAGGACTCATGACAAAAGCGAAGTTTAATATTAACAACCTCAGTATCACCCATAGAAATAGGATGTAAGCGCGCTACGCGCGCATGCTAGGTCTATACTATCACCTGTATAACGAAGATTGCTCAGAAGAGTAGTACAACGTGATACAGCAATCCCGTTTCTTCATATCAACCGTGCTAGGCAAAGAATTGCGTCTATTCATTGCTAAAATAATGTGATTACGTACAAAACGAATACGTCGTTCCATTCATGTTTCGTACTTCTAAAATCTGTATTTTTGTTTTATTTCCAGAAGGTAGCAACATGGGAAACCTCTTTAAAAGTAGCACGAAAACATTCAAACGCTCATGGACATTGTCGCTGTCTTGCATTTCATAAAAAATATATGCACAGAAATTATGAGCTGCTAAAAGGATGCTCTCACAGGCGGGCAGGTATTGTAGAGAGTCTAATTGTGTTTTGGGCAACACGGAGCCCCAAACAGAAAAAACCGGCCAAGTGCGAGTCGGTCTCGCACACGAAGGTTTCCGTACCATCGTACAAGATATAACACAAAAAATCACGTTAAACCCCCTTTAATTTTTATTATATTTTTATTTTACCTATTTGTTGTTATATCGGCAAAATAAATACACACTCTGTGAAAATTTCAGCTGCCTACCTATTACGGTTCATGAGATACAGCCCTGTGACAGACGGACGGACGGACGGACGGTCAGCGGAGGGTTAGTAATAGGGTTCCGTTTTTACCCTTTGGGTACGGAACCCTAAAAAGAGGTATTTTGCTAACCTATTTCGAGCACAATGTAATCCGTTCACGCGGCGCGCCGCAAGCCTTACGCAACGACGCAGAAACCCTCCACTCCTTATCGCCGTGAGCGGAACGCGAGCTGCGCATCTCCTCGCAGACGACAGCAATACATTAGCAGGAGACATAAAGTAATCGCGATAACAATAACATATGTAGACGCGACAAAACGACGACAAAGGGCGAAAGGGAATTCCATTTTTTTCCCTCCCTGCGAGAGCGAGTTGCCACGTGCGAAAAAATACGTTCGTCGTCGCGTCGCGTCGGTCGCGAGGTCGGCGGCAGTAAAATTGTACAGGGAATTACACGGATGTGATAATTTTATTCGCCGTAAAAAGTGCGCTGGAGTTCAGCAGTCGGGGATGGGACACATAAATTCACCGCCGGAACGCCGAGAACACACTACTTAAAGTTTTATTGCGGCACTGCCGTAAAGTCCCATTCGATCCGCCGCCGTTATCGAGAGACGACCGTATTTCCGCGTCTCGAAAACACGATTTCGTCTGGGCCCCCGGACAAGATAAATTCTAGAGTAGACAACTGAGATGTTTCCAAATTGGACCACAGCGGCAATTAGCAATCATGGGGGAACATGAAAACTTCTAATTAAATGTTTCTACCGGCAGTTAGAGGAAAACATGATGCCGTGATTGGGTGGAGGTTATCTGTTGTCATTACTTTTTTTAGGGTTCCATACCCAAAAGGTGAAAACGGAACCCTATTACTAAGACTCCGCTGTCCGTCCGTCCGTCCGTCCGTCCGTCCGTCCGTCCGTCTATCACAGTGCTGTACCTCATGAACAGTATAGGTAGGCAGCTGAAATTTCCACAGAGTGTGTATTTATTTTGCCGCTATAACAAAAAATAGGTAAAATAAAAAAAAAACAAAAATATAATATATATATGGCTCCCATACAAAAAACTAGATTTTGTTGTGTTAAATCTTTTACGATGGTACGGAACCCTTCGTGTGCGAGTCTGACTCGCACTTGGCCGGTTTTTAACTGCCACTGGGTTCCGCGTTTTCTTTAAGTAGTTGATCCAACCAGCATCAGGTAAATATAATAGTAGTACGAGTGAACGCTTGATAAAATAACATTTTCGGAAGTTGCAATGCAAAGGAAATTTGCGTTCTCTTTCAAATGTTTATTTCGCGTAAGATACACTTATTATCTGCGCAACAAAGTAAGATTAAAGAGGAGACAGATGCCGCGGAGGAGAGGCGCAGCGGCTCAGGATAACTGAGGCAATTTGAGAGTCGCCTGAGGCGGTCAGAGGCGTGGGCGCGGGGGGCGCAGCGGAGCGAGGCGGCGCGGCGTGTCGCACCCACGGCGGGCGGCTACTTACCGCACCGGATCCGGAAAATAACGCTCAGACGTATTCAAACGGAGGAAATTCATTACGGTTAAATAAACAGCGAGCGACTTGTTGGTACGAGTCTGGGGACCGGATTTTTTTTATTGAGCGGAGTAAATAAAGATTTAAATTAGCAGCCTCAGTTTGCTGCAATTATTTTGATTACTTCTCGACAAAGACAGTAAATAGGATTATATACTCTATGGTTTTATGGCCGTTGCGTCATTAGTTCTACATTCGAAGCTTTAAATACCCATGCGTTACCTCAGCGGAATGAGCTACACTCCAGGCTGAGACTTCCAACACTCCTGAAGCGTTAAGTCCGCTTACCCCGGAATCACACAAAATTGTACCAAACTTTGTTTAATCTCATATCGCTAATGCTCGAAAGTGGAGTTATCTATTAGCGGACTTACGCTTCTGTTCCAAAATATCTAAGTGGTCCCGGACCGATAATTTTCAGGACCAAAACTGATTACCAACTTGTGGTCGGTCAATGTTTTTTCATTAATTATTTTACAGCGATATTGCGTTATCTATTTATCTAATTCATTAAAACCTAATACCCGCAAGAAGAATACACATTTTGCCTCACTAATGACGAAATGTGTTACTATCTGACGCTACAGCCGATTAATCTTACTCCGTATAGTAGAGCTTCGCGCTATCAATCTCAATGAACACCTCAATTCGTTCTGGCATGACTATTCAAAAGCGGCGGCCTAAAATATTGACGGAATGATTCGCGCGGGAGAACAGCGATGAAGGAGAAAGGGAATATTTTTCATCAGCTTCTGACGCGCGTTCTGTATAAAGTCATCAATTTTAATTTTGGGCTGCGCCCGCCCGTGCCGCTAAACAAAGTTGTTTCCGATGCCCCCCGCCGCCACCGACGCTGGCTCCGGACCAGCCTGGCCGCGCCTCCAGTGGCTTATTTACTGTAAAAGGAACCGATTTGAGTAAATTTTGAGCGGCTCGTTAGCCTAGTGGCGCGGGGACTTAGCTACCAGAGGTCTGGGTTCAAATGCTTGCCCCGTGCACTACTTTATTTTTTCTCTTTCTGAGCTGGATAAGTGCATTTCGTCACAAAGGCGAGGACCCCTTGGTTCGGAAGCCATGTAAAACTGTAGGTTCCCTTCCCATACTAGGTGGTAGGGTTGAAGCCTGCCCGGGTTGGTACCATCGCTTTGGATGAAAAGATGGTCGAAGCGGCAATAAAAAATTGTCCGTGTTTTCCATTAAGTTATATGTAGCCGTGCTTATATGAAGGGAAGTCCTGGCATGGCATCTAATTCCTTCGGGAATGTGGTGTATTGGGCTAATATCATAACGGTAGTTGTGTGGTATTAACCATCCATGTCAGATTTCATTAAAAAACTATAATAATAAAAATCTGACTTCTTTCATTTTCTATAGCTGCCCTATTACAACATCTCAATTATTCTAAATCATCAGTATTTTATGCTCCGTGGCAGTCAAAACATTTTACCGAAGTAGTAAAAAGGAAAAAAACATGAAACATGCTCGTATTCTCCCCTGATTACTATAAATTATGTTTACATATTATAAGTCTCGCGCGTACGACAGAATGATGCGCACGCCTCCGCGGCCGGCCGATGATGCCGCGGAACGTGACACACAACCGATCGCGAAGTGCAGTCGATGTGATAAGATTGTTATAAATGAACTATTGACTTTCGTGTCTTGTAAAATAGATACGTTACCAGAACCGGACATCATTAACATATGCATTAGTGCATACGACGAGGATGAGATTGAATTCTCACGACGACTCCTTTGCCATCTACTCGGTAAGAGGACGATGCGGAAGGCGGACCGAAAAGAAAAGAAATCTATTCAGGATATCATCAAAATTATGAAAGAATACGATCTCGACGCGTTGCCGACTTTCGTAGCGTGCGATCTAAGTAAACTGCCGCCTTTGACCACATTGACGTTACTACGTTTTTGAAGGATTTGACAAATACTGAAAAGAGACATAATAACTTTGAATTTCTAATTTAAAAAAGTTCAAAATTCATAAAGATATCCATTTATTTCGTACTTTGATATTTTAATAACTTGCCAACTTTTGTCACTTGAACTATAGCAGGGTCACATCGCTAATCAAATACCTTTTCACAATTTAATCAATTTCCTTTTTTTCGAAATTGGAGACATCTAGAGACCTATGTATTTTTTCGAGTACTTAGCCAGTTTACGGACTACAAAATACAAAACTCTCTACAAGTATCGGTATATTGTGCACAACATTATACTTGTTTATATTTTGGTGCTGCCGGAACTCAGTACTTCGGTAGCCTTCTCAAAATCTTAAGATTTAAAATAAAAAAATGTTCATCTCTTTATTTGTCGCGCCAAGCTTTATAAAAAACGTGCCCTGAATCAGAATGAAAATATCGTCGACGCCGCCGTGTAGAAGCTTGAGACGCCTCGACTAGGCATGTCCTTAGAAATTCATATTATTTTAAAATATTTAAAATCTTGAAACAATCGGCTCTGTAGGTTTATAAAATAATATTGCACGATTTGTATTTTAATGCATATTTAACACTGTTTTAACCATCGAGCATGGAAGGACGGGGGTAGCAGTCGAAACGCAATTCGAACGGCAGCAGCGTAGCCACGAGTTTCGAAAACGTATAACTGTAGTTAGTTCGTTTATTTAGATTTTCACTGTTGTACGACATAATACTTGATGTTTACGGATATACAGTGTAAAAGCTTACTTCTTACGGACGTTTCGTCCACCACGTTGCGGACATCATCAGGATCGCGGTGCGACCTCGACCTCGCAACGTGATGGATTAAACGTCGGAAAGAAGTAAGCTTTTACACTGTATATGGTAAACATCAAGTATTATGTAGTTCGTTCACTTAAGGATTCGGTACGCGCGACATCGAATGCTCTAAATGCACTAAATAGCTGCCCGTGAAGTTTTTACGTGTTCGTACGTGTCATTGGAACTCGAGTCAATCAGTAGTTAGCGAGTTCGAAAGTGGACTGATTCGTCGGTGGTGCCGCCTTTGTATGTAAACGTGGCTACGCCGCCCTCATATAAACGAGCTTCGGTTGCCACTTCCGTTCTTGCAACGCCTTCTGCGCCTGTCAAAGTTCGGCACCCTTATTCCTGCCCATTTCGGAGCACCAGCTATAGAGAATCAGAGCTACTCACTACCCCTTGCGGTTGACATTAGGCTTTTGAGAAACGAACCGTTTCTAAAATTTATTTCTCCGCCGCACCGCCATAAGTTGGAACCTCGGATAGAACTGTCTGCCGGCGGTGCCTTTCCTCATACCTATAACAAGTGTATTTGAACAAGCTCGATAGCTCAGCGATAGTCCGCAAATCCGCTGGTATGGTGCCTCGCTCAGCGTGGTTTCGCTAGTCGAAATATATTTGGCTTTTCTAAGCACCTTTGGTCCTCAGCACAGCTACCCATACGGGTTTTATTATAAAAAAGCTATAAATTAAAAAAATAAAACTAGACGTTGCCTTCAGCGATGAGTCTGAAATCTAGCATACAAGCTTTCTTATATTTGGCTCATCAACGTATCTTCTTTATGTTACACCCAAGTTACTACTTTTATATTGTTAGGCCAACATATCTTACTCATCTATACATTTTTGGTTTGGTGGTAATAACTAGTCAAGTCAAATCTTGAACTTCCATTTATCCGGAGTTATTTGGTTTGTTGTCAATATTTTTTCCATTAATTGTACTTTCAAATCGCACACATTGATAGCGCCACCGACCTTCGACTAGTTGCAGGGCGCTTCGATCTGATAGTCCTCGCACTTTTCTTTATTTGCAGCCTCAGCAGCAGCAGCCTTCAGGCGACCACAGGCGGAGACCTTCCTCGAGCTGGGTCTTCAGGATAGCGCAGCACTTAAGCACTGATGACCTTGAGAGTTTCGGCGGAACAGAATATCGCGAGAGCGCGGTTCGACTTTGCGTATGCGTCGTTCGTTGATATTCAACTGTCAGTTTTTGGCGCGGATTTTTGGTAGGAAGAGTGTGGTGGGGGGATAGGTATAGGTTGGTTTGTTTTAGAGCATGTAATTGTTAAGTGCGGCGTAACCATTCCCCCGGCTTTGGAGGATTCCCTTTTAAGGGATCCTTCAATGAGATATAGCGTAAGTAAAGCGTTTATAAAAGTGAACATTAATGAAATTAAAAAAAAACTAAATCTATACATTAATTAAATAAATGGAATTATTGGGATGGTAGGGGACATAAACGTACAACAGGTCGCCTGTAGCTACCAGTTTTCGTTTTAACTTGAGCGACCCTCACAATGTTGTCTTTGCCAGGGAAGACGTCTTCAATGACACCGAGAGGCCAGTGTAATGGAGGAGCATTGTCCTCTTTAATGAGAACCATCATTCCCTTTTGTATCGGTTTACCTGGTGTATTCCATTTCTCGCGTGTTTGGAGGGTAGATAAGTACTCCAATCGCCACCGTTTCCAATACGATTGGAGAAGGTGATCAAGAAGAGCGTATCGGTTCATATTGTCCGGTTGGCAAGCAATACTTTTGGATGGAAGATATTGTAGCGGGGCACAGTTGAGGAAATGTGCGGGTGTGAGTGCCGTCGGCTCGGATGGATCTGAGCTGAGAGCGCACAGTGGTCTACTATTTAAGAGGGCCTCAATCTGTACCAAAACTGTAGTCAACTCTTCGTAAGTTAATATTTGGGTTCCTATAACTTTAAAAAGATGTTGCTTGACCGATTTTATATTACTTTCCCAAATTCCTGCCATATGGGGAGCGAGAGGAGGATTTATTTTAAATTCAATCCTGCGGTTTGTCAGCTCGCGTTCTACTTCATCAATATGTGATGAACTATTAAGTAGCGTGTACAATTCGACCAGGTGTCGCTTTGCTCCGATAAAGTTAGAACCTCCATCAGAATAAACGAAGGAGACCGGTCCTCTTCTGGATATGAAACGACGGAAGGCTGCGAGAAACATTTCAGTAGTCAAATCTGAGACCAGTTCCAAGTGAACAGCTTTTGTCACCAAACATATAAATAGACACAGATAAGCCTTCTGACTTTTAATACCGCGTCGGCGAGTCAAAGTAATGTGGAATGGTCCAGCATAATCGACACCCGTGTGACAAAAACTTTTCGCTTCATTGACCCTGCAGTTGGGTAGATTACCCATGAGCGGAAAAGTTGGCTTCGGGCGGTTCCGAAAACAAAGGTTACATTTTTGTACCAAATTGCGGACTAAATTACGTCCGCCGAGTATCCAGTACTTTTGGCGTAAAAGAGAAAGTAGCAAATGAGGACCAGTGTGAAAATTTCTTTCATGGTAATGTATGATGATTAATGCCACAATTCTATCTTTCGATGATAAGACGACAGGATGTTTTTGATCGAAGTCGAGAATTGAATTGCTTAGTCGACCTCCCACTCTTATGACGTCATCGTCCATGAAAGGGTTGAGTTTTACCAGCGAAGACGGCTTATTATTTTTTATCAATTTTACCTCTTCAGAAAAGTGTACAGTTTGAACGCATTTTAATAACACCAATTCAGCCAATTCTAAATCGTGAACTGTGATTTTACCTTTGGATACAAGGCGGCGTGAAAAGCGCAAAATATAAACAGTTGTGTTAAGTAGCCTTGACCATGACGATACCTTATTTGCCAGTACTTGAAGAGGGTGTACCTCAGGGATCGACAAGGGCAATGCGACTAGTTTCGCCTCAGGGATCTCTTGTGAAACCACTGGGCTAAAAGGTTTTACCGGCCACTGCGAGCGTGGCAAGTTGGCCCAGGATGGACCGCGGAACCAAGTCTCATAATCGAGCTTGTTAGGCGTAGTAGGTCGAGACACGATGTCACTGGGGTTTTGGTCCCCAGGCACGTGAAACCATTGCGAAGCGGGTATGACTTCTTGAATAGAAGCCGTTCTATTGGCAACAAAAGTTTGCCACTTGTGCGGTGATGAACAGATCCAGGAAAGAGCAACTTGACTATCACTGAACGCGAAAATCTCACTGATATTGCAGCGCGCATTGACAATATTAACTACTTGTTTGACAAGCTTTGAAAGTAGGTGCGCGGCACATAGCTCTAAGCGCGCGAGAGATACCTTCTTAAGGTGGCCCAACCCGCTCATCTCCCCATACAAAAGGGGAAAGAAGATCACGCCCATATTTCTTGTCAGAGATCCAAAATTTTGTTCAAAATAGCTCTATTTGATTGAACTAGATGTCTGATGACCATTGGCATTGTAAAATTATGTTTGGTTTCCAAGTTATAACGTCCGAAAGTTCGGATTTTTCGCGCGTTTTATACAATAACTTTGGAGGTGGATTACGCAATGATAAAGTAAGAACATCTTAATAAGATTAGTCACCAGACATAGCTTTTTTAATAAAGATTTATAATCTATTTGGTTTTTGTTAGATTTTTGACTACAGCAGTCGTGGTTTACTTTTAGCTATAAGTCGTTTTGAAATTAAAATTTTCGTAAATCTTACCAAATCATACACTATGCACATTGTCTTTTTTATGGACATGTTGCATCTTCCTCATCACGGAGCCTGTCTTATTCTTGGAAACAGAGAAGGTCCCAGAGCGCAACAGCACGATTTTGTACCGTGCCCGCAAATGAGTTGAGGCCGCCGGGTTGGGCCGCCTTAAGAGGTGCGATTTTTGATTTCGCGCATAATAATGCGGTAAGACCGTTTACATCGGGTTTAAGAGCAGTTCGTACGTATACATTAGCCCCGTAACACTTTTCGCTTGCGTCACAAAAACACAATAACCAAATAATTGAGCCATCTGTTATGCCTATGTGGCGCGGTATTTTTAAGTGCGAAAGAAAATCAATTTCGCTTTTAAATTGCACCCATAATTTATATATAGCGATGGGTGCGTCCTGATCCCAGCCCAACTCCAGCTTCCAACACTCCTGAACGAGTAGCTTCATAAAGGCTGTGACCGGCGCAATGAGTCCGAGTGGATCATATAATCGCGCAGCGGTTGAAAGAATATTGCGCTTCGTACATTTTTGATCTTGCGATTTTACCTTAAAAAGGAAATAATCCTCTTTTGGCTTCCATTGCATACCTATTATTTTAGTTTCAGCCTCTTCGTTGAAATCTATAACCTGCGAGATAGTCTCTGAGCGCGGAATGCAATCCATTAGTTGAGGTGAATTGGATACCCATTTCACGAGATTAAACCCTCCAGCTTTGAACATGGCAGCGAGCTGACGATACAACTCTTGGGCTTCTGCGACACTTCCTACACTTAGTACTAAGTCGTCCATGTACAACGCTCGAGAAGCCAGGGATGTTGCTAGCGGAAATCTCTTACCTTCTTCCTCAATCAATTGTTTGATCACTCGCATAGCCAAAAAGGGCGAACTTTTAATACCAAACGATACGCGAGAGAATTCGTAGGTATCTACAGGTTCGTTGGAATCGAAACGGAACAAAATGCGTTGAAATGGACGGTGTTCCGGATGAACCATAACTTGAAAATACATCTTTTCGATGTCTGCGGAAAGTGCGATTGGAAACAAACGCAAATTAATAAGTAAATCAAAAATACTAGTCTGAAGGTTGGGACCTGCATGCAAAATATCGTTCAGTGACTTACCTGAACTTGTTTTAGAACTCGCATCCAACACAATCCGTATTTTTGAAGTCACTTTATCGGGCCTATGGACAGCCTGGTGCGGAATAACATAATTGTTTTGAACATCTTGCGGATTTTTCACTTTATATAAATATCCTCTATCGATATAATCGCGAATGGCGGTAAAGTATCCATCTTTCAGCTCCGAGTTTGCGTTCAGTTTACGCTCGAGAGCGAGAAACCTTTTTAAGGCAATTACATTCGAGTTGCCTAAGGCAGACGGGTCATTATTGAATGGCAAGGCGACCATCAAGCGACCATCTTTATCTCTGATTGTATTATTCGTAAAGTCGCGTTCACACAGAGCGTCCTCGGGACTGATGTGCTGTTTATTTTCAACACTTTCAAGTTCCCAAAACCTTTGTACTTGAGTTTCTAGCGTCGGTTCCATCGAGATAAAAAATTAATTATCGGAACGTTGTACTTGCGAGCACATGGCTTTCCCCATAACGATATAACCAAGGGTTGTTTCAATAGCAACGGTGGTTGATGATTCATGCATTACCTTTTTAGACCCGAGAATATAGGGAAAGAGTTCTATTCCCAGCAAACCATCTATATCAGCTGGTATACAAAAGTTCTCATCAGCGAGGGATAAACCGTGTAAATGTTGTAAATGTTGGTAATTTACAATTGCGTTAGGTAATTGGTCAGTAATTTTATCAATAACCGACGCCTTTAAATCGTAAGTGCATTGCGAATCAAACTTTGAAGTAATTGTTAACCGAGCGTAACCTTTCACCGGTCGCACAGATAAACCAATTCCTCTTACTGAAGCGGGAGAGCGAGACATTTTTAAACCAATGCGCTTTAAACACGATTCTGTGATAAAATTGCACATTGATCCATTATCAATAAGTACTCGTATTTTTTCTTGTTGGCCGTAACTATTTGTTACTAACACAACAGCGGTTGATAATAACATAGTGGTAGACTGATTATAATTAGTCGCGGTAATCATACTTAGATCGTTTAATTGACTCGAGTGTGACTCGGCCCTAAAAGCGGATGCGTTTTCAGGTAACTGACCTGAAGTTAGCGGAGTTTCAGGCGCCTGCGCAGAAGCGAAGCCTGCGGAGGAACCTGTGGCGGTGATAGAGGGCGCTGTACGCGCATGCGCGGGAGTTCCACGTGAATATAGCGGCGGATTAATGGATCGCTCGTTCTGCGCGTGCGCACCGGTCGATTCCATTATTTTTGCGGGATAGCTTGTGCGAGATTGGTTAACATTGTTATCAATATGGAGGGCTGAGTGATGCCTCCGGTGCGGATTACCGGCTTTGTGGCATTTGAAGCAAGACAGTTTCGATTTGCAAACATTTGTGGCATGAAACCCCAAATAGTTTTTGCATACAGAGTGTTTCTCCACCAACTTGTTCTTATCTTGAACGGATAGTTTTTCGAACGCGTGACAGCGAAATAATGGATGCCTTTCTTCGCCACCACAAACGAAGCAACCTGAGTTTTTATGTTCATTCACTAAAAATGAGTGCGTGTTTTATTTAAATTGCTTTGCGGTAATGTTTGTGGAGGATCTAAAAAGTATTTTTGATTGTTCTTTCACAAATCTTTCAAGCAACTCGAACTTAGGTATTTCCTCCGTCCTGCTTGCTTGTTCAAAAGAGATAATAGTTTCTTTGTCTAACTTAGACAGTGCGAGATGAGTGAAAATGAAAGATCATCCAATTTTAGTTGCTTGAGAGCAGCAAATGCGGGGCATAACTTTTCAGAGAAAGCATCGAGTGCGGCGGGAGAAGCAGTGGAAAATGCTTTGAAATCGAGAATCTGTTTTAGGTACTGCGTAGCCAGGCTACGCTTATCGTTGAACTTTGACACAAGTGCATCCCAAATTAACTGATAATTCGTACCAATAGGAGGAATACCTGCGCAAACTGTAAGGGCTCGCCCTGACAGTTTTCCAATGAGAAATTGCACCTTTTCTGTATTAGACAGTTCCTTGTTTTCGTGAATTAAAGTTTTGAAATTCTCGTAGAAAACATTCCAGTTACTGTCGGTGCCATCGAATGACTTCAATTCCAAGGCAGGAAGCTTAAGTTTACGAATGCAGCTTGAAATCTTAGTTTCAGTGGCTTGGGGTCGCTCAAGTGACTTGAGTGTGTGTTCAACAGATTTGATATGGCAGTAAAGGTCGTTGTATGATTCCAATGAATTAAAATCAGGTTTACACTTAGGGTTAGCTGTCAACTTAGCGATGTTTATGTCCTCTACTACCTGACTAAACTCAGTGCGAGTTTTTTCTAACGAGTGAATAGAAACGAGAAATTTACTTTCATCGCCATGCGACTGAGATACCTTAAGACTAGCATTGTAAATTTTATCAACGATTGCAAATAGACTATTTCTTTTTGCTTCAAGAATAGTAACTTGAGCCAATGGTTCCATATTGAGGACGAAAGTGAAGTTCGTGCAAACGAAATTTTAAATTTGAATTTGAATAACGCGTCACTTCAACTCAAGTTGACGTTTGGTGACGTCGGTGACTATAACTAACGGTTACTCAATATGGCACGAAATGAGACCAAGATAATGTAGGTAGGTATTGCGATTATGCAATGAGATTTGATTTTAATATGATTAGATCTCACTATATCAATAAAGAAACATATGTATGTTTTAAGAATATGAACTAGGCGAAGTGATACTATGATTGATCAAGTATTTACTTTCAGCGATTGCATTTAAATGGACAAATGTTAAATTTTAATATGCTCGAGTAAAGAGGTACGAGGATTGCGGTAAAGCGGAATAGGATCAATTATCCAGGAAAGAAGGACCAAAGAATGATAGCGCCACCGACCTTCGACTAGTTGCAGGGCGCTTCGATCTGATAGTCCTCGCACTTTTCTTTATTTGCAGCCTCAGCAGCAGCAGCCTTCAGGCGACCACAGGCGGAGACCTTCCTCGAGCTGGGTCTTCAGGATAGCGCAGCACTTAAGCACTGATGACCTTGAGAGTTTCGGCGGAACAGAATATCGCGAGAGCGCGGTTCGACTTTGCGTATGCGTCGTTCGTTGATATTCAACTGTCAGTTTTTGGCGCGGATTTTTGGTAGGAAGAGTGTGGTGGGGGAATAGGTATAGGTTGGTTTGTTTTAGAGCATGTAATTGTTAAGTGCGGCGTAACCACACATTGTTGTAAAAGAAAAAACAAGAAAGCGCAAAAACTGATACGCGCAACCTAATAAATCCGTGGTCTAAGTTTATTTTTTTATAAGCGCGGTATATCGCATACGCGTGCCCGACGAAGCCCATGGCATTCGAACAACACGTTTGACGGACCCCAAGGTTGTACTTTGAGGGAAATACCTCGCCAGAGAGTTGATTCCATAGTTCATGGTGAGAGTATGAGGCGGTTAAAGATCCAATATTTCCTCTCCAAGCATGGAGAAAGGGCCACATAATTGTTGAATAGGTGTTAAAAGTTTAAAGGATAAGTTAGGATTTGTTATTTTCAAAAGTTTGTAATATAAATTCCTACTTGAAAAATTATATATTATTAAGAATGCCTTCAGTATTTATTGAGATATATTAATGCCTAAAATAAAATGCATGTAACTACCCAATTTTGTGCATATGTTTATTATGTATTACTTTCCTAAATATCACTAAAAACTGTCCACATATTATATTAATTATCTCTTAATATAGCTTAAATAAATGTAAACGTTCATCAGAATAAGAAGTAGATCTGAAACAAAATAGCACATTAAAATCTTTTGAATACACTCTATGTATATTTGACTTAATATTTTAAACAATATTTAATATTTCCAATACAACTATTATTATATTTTCATAAACACATGGTTTTAGGGCATGTAAGTAGGGATTGTATTCTTTAAAACACCTTTACTTGGTGATCTGTTGAAATACAGCCAAAAAATAATCACTAAACAAGATAAACGTCCGCGCAATTTTTATGGAAATATTTACGAATTCAGAACGAATACTTACATCAGGAGCTTCTTTGTATAGACATAAGTGAACATCGTAAGCTCTTTGGCACTGATGTTTATCCGGAGTGTCTGCAAGCATATATTGTCGTTTTAAACTCATATCTAGCTCAAAACCAAAATGTCAAAGGGGTGAAGATGATATTATTCGTAATCTTAGAATATATTAAATTAGAACTTTATTTTAGCCCCCACTTTCAAATCGATTTTATTTTCTTAGTAGAATATTTTCAAATTGTTACTCAAATCAAATGAACTGTAGGAAATGCATATATTGGAGTAATTGTTTAACTCTAAATCATATATAAGTTTCTACTTTATTATATAAAATTTAAAAAATATAATAAACAAAACAACTAATAAATACTTTTATAAAAGTAAAATTGTTTCAATAAATTTTACTAAATGTGATGTGTTTGACAACACGTAGACGTATACTTTTAACGTAGGTATCTCTTTCTGCACCCGAATCAAATTTATAACCAAGCCAACTACGAATCGTCACAGTGTTTAAATTATTTTCATAACATTGATGGATGAAGCTGAGAGCGGGTAGAATCATCATCTATACTAATAATAAATCTGTAAGGGGTGTTCATGGAGTAAGTTGCTTTGTTTTCTAAGATACTTCGTTTGTAGACTTTATGTAAGATACTAAGACTAAATTGTTAGATATCAGTTCTGTATGTATGTATGTATGTTCCTCCATAACTCTTAAACCGATCATCCGAATTCGATGAAACCTACTACACGTATATCTGATTACATGGGACACAGGATAGGCTATATATAATTCAGTTTCGCTTACGCTAAGATGTAGCTGTCATATAAACCGAAATGCCCGAGGCGGCGGCTTGGGGGGGTAATCGCTATCTGCCTTTGTTTCTCCGTGTACGTATTCCAAGCCACGTAACGATTTTTTTGATACCGTGTTCATTAATATAAGGCGCGATGGGGATCAATCAACGAGCAACGATTTTGCATATTTTTTTTTAATATTTAATACAAACTTTAAGAGAAAAACGAAAACTATGAACTTGAAAATTTTAGGTGTTAAAAAGGCATACCGAAAGTTCCACGATATTATATACAGTGATAACTTCGAACCACTCACCCGATTTAAATGGGTATTTTATCAATGTCTAGCAACTCTGGGCGCAGTGAGATTCCGAATGGGTTACCGTTTTTGATGTTGAAGGTGGCTGTGGTTCGTATCCCTCATAAAACTTTAGTTTACTTACATACTTACTAGGTGGTAGGGTTAATCCCCCCTATGTTGGTTTTTTATCAATTTCTATGTAGCAGTGCCAGTGCCGTAAGGATCTGGCGGCACATGCTCTTAAAATGCGCTCCCAAATGTTTACGAAGCTCTAAATGGGAATGTGAAATCATGCCATATCGGTTCAAACGATTTTGATTAAATTTGAGAGATGGAAACATAGTCCTGGACCACCATTGTGGTGGGTTACTTTTTATCCAGGAAATAATTCAGACCGAAATCAGTCCAACACGACATTTACCCTAGCGGAGCCGGGTACCACAGCTGGTATAATATATATTGTGTGAATGTGTACATATAATTTTAAGTCTTCGCATATACAATCGTCGCATTATGACTACATAAGTAAATAGCATAAGGTATATAAGCATAGGACATAGCAGCCAAGATCTTGCTCGTGGGTTCTGATGCTGAACCATACCGGCACCGTGGCTTACAATCCTTGCCAACCCTCAAGATAACACAGATCTTACGGCAATGCAGTTCAGAGACGCTCTAGCAATACGCTATGGCCACGAACCATCCAGTCTCCCAGAACATTGTGACGGCTGCGGTGAGGAAGGATTTCACTTAAACAATGCGCTCAATTGTAAAAAACCGGCCAAGTGCGAGTCGGACTCGCACACGAAGGGTTCCGTATCATCGTACAAGATTTAACACAAAAAAATCACTTTATTTTTTTTATTTTACTTATTTTACTTATTTTTTGTTATGGCGGCAAAATAAATACACACTCTGTGAAAATTTCAGCTGCCGTTTTACGGTTCATGAGTTACAGCCCTGTGACGGACGGACGGATAGACGGACGGACGAACGGACGGACGGACGGACGGACAGCGGAGGCTTAGTAATAGGATTCCGTTTTCACCCTTTGGGTATGGAACCCTAAAAAGGTGGACCAGTAAAACAAGGCCACGAACACCACAGAAATTACTGCAAAGAGGAGGTAGAATGATGTAGAAAGCGCTGCCTACCCTGCCCTTTGCAAGCGTTGACCATCTTGGCGACCTGCGCCGTCCACGGCTCGGGGATCATGCTGATCATCATGTCATAGTCCACCACGCCCTCCTCGTCGGCCTGTGAACTCGACAATACTCTCTCGAGTTAAGTTTAGAGGTGCTCCCCAGCCCGTACCGTACCTCCGGTCTGAGCACCGACGCGATCCAACAGTTTTTGGTTGCGTTGAAATTGATGCTTTGAACCGGAAAAACTGCTGTGTGCGATCGAGACGCGATAATGCCGTAACGTAAGCGAACGTAAGTCTTTTTTATTACGCGGCGGGCGGCGTTGCGGTACGGAGGTCGGTAGGGGCTGCGGGGAATGTGTGGATCTACCTGAGGGTGATTCGAAACGCTCGCTATTTCATCTGTAAGGCTAGAGTATCTCAAAAATTCATAAAAATGGAACGCCATATTTCCTTAACAATACCAAAATACATTTCCGGAACGTTCACATGATTTTTTTTATGGATCTGGAAATGGATGGCTAATATAACCACCTACTGTCATAATGTATATTTTATGTCTAAACAGATTTAGGTGTCATCCCAACATTTCCATTATGAGCCATCATTTTCATGTTTCATTGCCCTTTCGACCATCTTTCATCCCCTGTAGGGACCTACAGCTTTTCATGGATTCCGCACCATGGAGCAAGGTCGCATTTGTGGCGAAGTGAACTTATCCAATTCAGAAATAAAATTTAGTTGTGCTTGCACGAGGTGGGATTTGGCCCACGATACCTAATTAATAATAATAAGATACGCCTCGCCCCGGTAATGCAGCCCTTTCTTTCTCTTTCTCAATGCGAGCCATTCTATTATTTTTGTTATGTGACTGGACATGGATGGCTAACATCACAATTTTTGTCATGGTATTAGCCCATCACACCACATGGGAACTAGGTGCCATGCCAGGACCTTCCTTATATTGCACGGCTACATTGAAATGGACGGAAAACACGGACAATTTTCATTGCCGCTTCGGCCATCGTTCATCCAATGCTTTGGTACCAACCCGGGCGGGATTTACCCTACCACCTAGTAAGTAAGGAAGGGGACCTACAGTTTAACGTGGAATCCGAACCACGGCCAGCCTCTCTCAACGGTCGAATGGACCGTTCCAAGACCAGACCGGACCCACCGTTACTTAACTTCGGAGAGCGATCGCCAAGGTGTCGCGCCACTGGGCCATTGAGGGTGACACTGGTTGGGAATCATGTAAAATTTCTCCTACATAGCTGGTAGGTAGCGTTAAGCCCACCCGGGTTGAGACCACGATTGGAACATTCACCCGAAGTTTCCAATAACATTTTTCCGGGCTCCGTTAAACAAATCTGGATATCGACAACAAAGCCACCTACCGGGACCAAGTATACCTAATTAGCAGCCTTATAAATACAGCAAAAAACATCAAAATCGGTTAAGCCGGTAAGGAGAATAATTACGAACACACGCACACCGTATTTTTATACATCAAGATTTGTAAACATTTTTACATCACATAGAAATAATACTAGCAGTGTACATTCGCTACATTTTGACAATGTTGGTTTCAATAAGCAAACAAGCTAAATCATGCATTGTAAGACACACCAAATATCAAATAAAAAACATAAAAATACTCACGAAATTGCCCTCTTCAAACAAACAATACATGTAGCATTTCAATTTCTGGTCCTCTTTAAATATGCCTTTCTCGCAATTCGCAATATCCTCTGGGGGCAGGTAAAAGAAAGAATTGTTTTAATGTATGTAAATATGAAACGTAGCGAGCTCAATCCGTCCACGCGTGATTGCTCTCGACTATGAAAAGCACAAAGGTGGAGATATTCCGGGAGGTCACGACATTTTTGGTCACGATAAGGTAAATTGCTGAATCTGGGTTCACGTTTTAGAAACCAACCTCTGATGCTAAATATGTCGGTCTGCCTGCGCCAAATGGTGGCGTTATCTAGATTGGCTATGTAAAATAGATGTTGGTACGTACCTGCTGATGAATATACTGATTGTCTAGAAATATTGATACCTATTTATTATGCAACAATAAACAATCGTTTTTTTTAGTATAATACTTAAATATACCTAAAGTTATAACTGTAACCTAAAACGCCTATGACTACGAAATGCAACCAAAGATGTGTTCAGTTTTTGCTAAGCAAGTATGTACTGATCCTTTAATGCTCCGTTAATTGCAGCCAATTACCTTATCATACATATTATTTGTCACCATAATTACTATTTCAGGCGCCATATCTAAATAACGCAACCACTTGGCGCAGGCAGACTGACACATTTAACTTCAGAGGGTTGGTCTTTATCCTGTGAACCCAGTTTCAGCCATTAACGTTATCGTTGCCATTTTTGTCGCGACCTCCTAGTCTAAGAAGGAAAATGTTCTATTTTAGCGTTGTATTATATTGTGTATCTCACCCTCGGTGGTGCCGGTCTTCGCGACGCAAGTGTCGTGAACGAGTTGAACCACTTCCGCGATCTCCTCGGGGAATTCCTGGAACAGCCCGTAGGTGATACAACTGCTAACGTAATCCTTATCTAGGATACGAGGATGGTGGAACGTATTCATTCGAATAAGGGTATTTTGCAGTCATTGCCATTTGTATCCACTGTGTAAACTGATTATTGCGTTAAGGGCGTGATAACACCGAGGATAACACCTGATTGTATTCAGTTCCATAACGACGGAAGTGAAACCATATTTTATTATTTTTAAAAATAACTACTACTTCTTTTGAATTTTCAAAAAGATGAAAGATTACTTAATGGTCGACCTATATTTGAAACCTATAATGGTAAAATAAAAACTTTTTTAATAAAAAAATACATTTTCCAAATCGGTTCAGGGTTCTTAGAGTAATCAATGAACATATAAAAAAAAGATTCCGACGAATTGAGAACCTCCTCCTTTTTTTCGAAGTCGGTTAAAATATATGAATATTTATCTAATTTAATAACACAACGCACCAATGAATTACAGTTTTACATCTAAGTTCGACCACCCATCTAAATGTTCTTTTAAGATTATTGAAATTCGTTGTGGTTACTATTCAAAATTGTTAAATGTTGTTTTACTTACGTCCTTATCAAACTAAACGCAATCGCCTCTTATCACGCCATTAGATGGTTTAAGAAGAGATTTCTCAGCGTTATCGAGATCTTAGCTAGTTTTCTGAACACGGAAGCATAACATTTGCAAGCAAATAAAATGAATGTATTCTGTCTATGCAAAGTTGATAATATTTCAGAAAGTTATGTATTCTGTAAGTGAATGTGTAGTGAATTACTCAAAAGGTCTTACAGAAGTCTCATTCCCTTACGGAATACCTACCGACAGGCTGAACGGCGACGTTGAGGAATTAGTTTCTGCGGCAGGCTGTCTTCTTTGTACATTTTCTGAAGTACGGGCGACTCTTTAGAACTTAACTTACATGTAAAGCACGTGTGAAGAAGAAAACTTGAGAAATCAAGTTTAAAATATTAATAAAAATTGCTGTTTACTTCGAATATTATTTTTTATCCGCCAAAATTTTCTTATATTATTCTATATAATTTATTATTTTCAGTAGGTATTTTTTCAAAGCTGATAATATCATGTGCTGCTGAGATGCGATATTTTTTGAAGCTATTATAGTAAACCACGAACGCGGTAGTCGGTAATCTAACAAAAACTAAATTGATTATAAATCTTCCTGGAACTAGCTTGGATTGATGACAAACATTTTTTTTCGTCGAGTAATCGACGTTGGACGTTCGGAATTCGAACTTTCGGATCTAAGAACTTAAAAACCTAACACAATTTTACAAAGGCAATCGTCATCAAGCATCTAGCTCGCTTCAATATATCTGTTTGGAATATAATTTTGGAACTCGGAGAATAAATATGCACATGATATTCTGTACACATTTGTATGGGGAGTTGGGCGGGAAGGCAAACTTTAAAAAATGGTGATACTGATTTGAGAAACTTTGAGGCGCGTTAACTCCAAAAGTGAATCAGTTAACCAACATTAGTCTACGTACCTGAATCATAAAATATCTCCGAATAATTACCGATAACCGCATTTGCAGATAAGTGCTTATTAATCAAACTAAAAATATAAAACGATATTTTATCGGATACGGTCTTAAAAAAGGTCATATTCCATAAAATTAATTTTGCCTGTTTCTTCAGTCCAATTAAGAGAACAATTTGTATCATATTTTGCACATTAAATAAATCAACTGAGAGCTATGTTGTTAACCGTGATACACGCCTCTAAAATTTGTATGCAAATACAAAAAGACGTAAACCATGGCTATGAGTTAAGTTATAAAAAAAAACAAAAATGTACAGATGTAGCTGTCATTTATTTAAAAAAATATCAGAAAAATATTTCATAATTTGACTGAGGAAGCAGGCACGAGCCATTTCACATCACCTCATTACCCTCTTAAGAAGAAGATTTTTCCTGAAATACGTACCGGACGACTTGCCAACACTACCGGTGCTAGATACAACAGTATCTCTAGACGCAGCATGTTGTAGTAGCGGCGCGCGTGGCCGACTGCTTCTTGAGCCACGATACGCTTTTCCTATATAGCCTTATAGGCTAGAGGCGATCTCTACTCTGTCATTGTCACCTGTGATTAAGGCACCGTCTCAATAGGCGACTACAGCGGGTGGGTGGGGTCGGTAGGCGAATAATTACTAAGAGAACTGTGAAATTAAGAACTCTGCTGTTGAGTGATAAGAATAGTGACCACGATGCTTGATTATTAAAAATCTTTTCGCTTCGACATCTATTATGAAAAAGGTTTTTTTTTTTTTGCTACATTCCCAGTTTTTTATGTTAAGGGCCTGGTACTAGCCAAATCGCAAAGTTAGACGAGGCACCCCAAGTTAACTAACTAAGTCTGACGATTATAAGTGTCATTCTTACAATATATGATTCCTTGTCTAGGATTTGAATTATTTTCGTTAATGTATGTTTCCTTTTTCTATACAAAAAAAATGCGGAAACGGTGTCCATTTCCGAACTTTTTTGACTAAATGTAGAAATCTAAAAGCAAATGGAATTTTTTGTTTATGCATATATGCTGTTTTTGCTTATATCTAGAAATCGAATTACTTTCAGATTTCTAATGAGAAAAATCAACTTTTTTTTTTTTATTATTATTTAAATAAATGATGGAATAAAAAAATATTAACAATCCATTATCAGTCTGGAGTTCTATTTGGATTTGCTGAAGCGTTTCACTACATATTATTACATTTGTTATAAAGTGCATTTGTATGGCGCGAGTAGTTGGCTAGTCCTAACGCCTTAAGGTGGCCCAACCCGGCGGCCTCAACTCATTTACGGGCACGGTACAAAACCGTGCTGTTGCGCTCTGGGACCTTCTCTGTTTCTAAGAATAAGACAGGCTCCGTTATGAGGAAGATGCAACCTGTCCACAAAAAAGACAATGTGCATAGTGTATGATTTGGTAAGATTTACGAAAATTTTAATTTCAAAACGACTTATAGCTAAAAGTAAACCACGACCGCTATAGTCAAAAATCTAACAAAAACCAAATAGATTATAAATCTTGATTAAACAAGCTATGTCTGATGACTAATCTTTTCAAGATGTTCTTACTTTATCATTGCGTAATCCACCTCCAAAGTAATTGTATAAAACGCTCGAAAAATCCGAACTTTCGGACGTTATAACTTGGAAACTAAACACAATTTTACAATGCCAATGGTCATCAGACATCTAGTTCAATCAAATAAAGCTATATTGAGCAAAATTTTGGATCTCTGACAAGAAATATAGGCGTGATCTTCTTTCCCCTTTTGTATGGGGAAATGAGCGGGTTGGGCCACCTTAAGCGCGGCATATGGCGTACACTTATGGTGCCCGACGACGCCCATGGGTTATTGAACTTTCAGGGGAGCTGCAAAAACCATGCCGGCCGGCCACGTCGTATTTTGGAGGAAATACCAGTTTTTTTTAATGCAGTGATTCTCAAAACAGTACCTATAATATAACTAACTTATTTTAAAAAGTTAGTAATACGGACTGGTTTTAATTAATTACTTATTTTTATCATCGGAGTTGCATAAACCCATTCCTTCGTCCCGTTTCCACCATTGTTCAACGTAGAACAGGTAGGAAATGCACCCGCTCCTCTGATTAAAACCAAACGATTCTGTAAATACTAAATGTAAAGGGTCGGTGAACTGTGCAATATACGAGGTATTGATCCCTCGATTGATCCCAAAGTAAAACCTGAGATACAGAATCACGTGGCTGGCCGGAGTAGTTCACGAAGCCCCTGTGCGTCGTCTGGCGTATGCCAAATGTCGCGCTATAAATTAAAAAAAAATCTGGCCGGCCGCCATGGTGTTTGCAGCCCATGTGAACGTTCGAAAGCCCATTGGTGTCACCAGGCACCTCTTTCAGGGCATGGCGTATGCGTAAATCGCACGATACTTAAAACATATCGTAATACTTTTGATGCCTTTTCAGTGGCCAAGCTTGACCGGCACATTTTTTTTTTCTTGTGCCAAGATCGAATTCCTCTTATTATTGTTTAAACATTTATACAGGTAAATTTTGCGACAAGCTTTTCTATCAGACAAATTGCAAATATGATTAAATTTGATTGAATTGAAAGTTTATTTCATTCTTTTTAGAGCATTTAAATAAAAACTTGTTTAAAAAGTGACTTTTGATAATTTTCAATTTTTTTTTCAACTAATGTTCTTTTATATATATCACATTAACCAGCATTACGATCATGAAACGTTGGTACCATTTCATCTGTTCAAACACCTTTCCAAAATGATTATTTTCAACTTGGAACAGAAACCTACGAGAATGTTCTTCTCGACGGGACTGACTTATTCACGGACACGGCACAAAATCATTCTATTGCACTCTGAAACTGTCTCTGTTTTAAAGAAAAAGACAGTATGCGTGATGATGAGGATGTAACACACGGATGTAACACGTCCACAAAGCAAACAATGCGGATAGTATTTGATTTGGTCAGATTTGCAAAAAAAAATTTCAAAACGACTTATATAGCGAAAAATAAATCACGAACGCTGTAGTCAAAAATCAAACAACAACTAAACTGTTTTCGAATTTTCATAGAACAAGCTAGGCTGGATGACTAACATTTTTTTTTATCGTTGAGTCATCCACGTCTAAACTTATTGTTTAAAACGCGCGAAAAATTCAAACTCTCGGACCTAATAACTTAGAAACCAAACAAAATTTTACAATGCCAATATGTTCATCAAGGATCTAGTTCGATCAAATAAAGCTGTTTTGAGTATAATTTTGGATCTAGAACAGAAATATGCGCATGATCTCCATTCCACCACCTTAACGCGCCAAGTAAAGTCACCGACGACGATGCGGTCGGCCGTAGGCGGTGTTTCTATCGAGGCAGCAACAAGACGAGGGACGGGCAGAGGACATGCCTCTGAGGGCCGTCAGTCCAGATTGTTTTAATTACAGAGCTAATTAAACACCTGTTCTTCGGCACAACGAAACACCACACACAGTGCGGTAGCCACTTTAAATACGTGACACAAATAGTTTTCTATCACCTTCTCTAGTTAAACTATTAGCTCACGATAACTGGATAATTTGAATCAATTGAACTCAAATCGAAATGTGCCCTGCACAATACATGTGCACGGAGGGGTTAGAAGAAACTTCGTAAAATCACAGATCAAAAAAGGAATGAGTTGGAACATCTGGCCCGCCTAGTATGGGCCCGCTGTTATCAATTTTCTGAAACTGCCAACCCAAACTAAACGTGCATACAACTCGCAAATTAGGGACGTATTAGGGGTTTGTTTTGGTGGAAACTAACTTCGCGAACGCAATCCGGGAGAATATTCGCGTGCGCAAGTGTCCGTCGTGTGCCACTGGCTCAGAAGGACATATGGACAATATGTCCATATGGGGCGGCTCGGCGAGCCAAGTAACCCCCACTGACACTTCTCCTTCATTTTCTCTTCTGTGAGTTGAACGCTACATGCATCGCTTTACGCTACATTGGAGTTGTGCAAGGTCGCCTTCCTGTATCCACGCGTCAACAAGTGAGTGAATGCCATATTGAATTTTGATCTAATTTTATTGTCAGAGTTTAGGATAATACATTGTTTTTTTATTTATTTTTTATTTTGCTCTTAAGCTCGGAGGGGTGGGCAAAATTTTTCGATCACAGCATACCTCTTACGTTTTCTCTATATACATATGATGATGCGCTAAGGGGCTCTCATTATTCAGGTTCAAAAAATCTGATTTATACATATACTCCAAAATTAAAGAAATTACGTATCTATAAGCCAGTAACCCAATGACCGACCGCGCCTTATTCATCATGCCACCTCGCCAAAAAGCGTTTCAAATTCTACAATAAATCTTCAATAAAATCAGCGTCCAATTTGGTAAAAGCCCGTCTTACGCTTGATAATTAATATGAATGGCATTTGCATCCGGCTTTCCCTCCCCGCCCCGACAATATTTCCCAACTATTGTGAGGCAAAGACTCGAACAATTATTCATTGTTTTCGCGGCGAACAATAAAGAAATAGCTTGCCGCCTTTTTCAGGAGAACGCGGGGCGGCTTTTGTGCGTAACACAATGAAATTAACGTCATCATTTGCGCGGGGTGAAGATGGGGGGACAGCTATCTCGGGTCGACTGTTGACCTGATTTCGTTTTATGCATAGGCTTAGAATGTAAGCACAGCGATCAATGCTAGGTCTATGGTTTTATGTGACTGGACATAGATGGCTAATACGCACAGACCTAGCATGCGCGCGCAATTTCTATGCTAATACGAGATCCGCTGTCATTATTTAGCCCAACACACCTTAGGAATCTAAGCAACACACCGCATTCCAAGAATGTGGCATGGCGGTTTGGATAAATTTTTGTCACGTGTTTTCGATAAAATGATATGTTTAGGCACACATGATGAGTGAGCCAATTGTTTTGTCATATAACTATTGCTAGAAAGACTAACACCACCGAAGTGGTGGGTTTTCTAACATTTTTTTCCGTCACCGAATAAGTGCGCGGCAAGTTGAACATGCCAGAGGTCAAGAGTTCGAAGCCCCGTCCAGTTTATGCACCACTTTCAGGCTCTTTCAGAGTTGGATAGATGCATTTGGTTGTTTTCGCCATCGCAATCCATGAAAAACTGCAGGTCTCCTTCCCTTACTAGACGGTAGGGTTAGGCCGGAAAGGTTTGGTCCAATCCTATTAAATCAATAACATGGAACAATAAAAAGGCCAAAACGGCAATGATAAATTGTCTGTGTTTTCCATCAGTTAAATGTAGCCGTTCTTATAAACGGAAGGTACTGCCTGGTAAGGCACTCATTATTTCGTGAAAGCGGTGTGTTAGGGTAATATCTCTTATTTACTTAATCTGTGGGTAATATCACGGCGGTGTGTGTGGTATTAGCCATCCTTCTCAAGTTAATGCATGAAAAAAAGTTTTGTATACTTTATGTACGCATTTAAGAACCTTGTTTGGCGTGAATTAAAACATTTTTTTTATCGGCGCCACGGTGGCCCTCCCCCGTTGCGCCGCTATCCGATAAACTGTGTGTGTTACATCGACTCGCTCACAAGCGAAAAAAAAATACACTGATCTGTTTTCTCAAACGCGCTTAAAGAAGTAATACCTGATATATCTGGACCCCTAAACGACTACAATCTTACAAGAACGGTTTCTTGTAGGATTATAGTGAAACAGCCGGTGGCGAAATTGGTAGACGTAATACCCGCGAATGGGATGTTTTGCTGGTTCGGGTCTTAGTAGTTCTTTTTACTGGGCTCTTTCTTTAAATAATGTGTCCTTGCTTCACGGTCGATTATACTTACACCAATATCACATTCCTAGGATTGTAGTCGTTTAGTCACATAATGTTGTCAACCCATCGTATTGGCGCCGAGGTTGCTCGGAGGTGGCTGCGGTAGAAATTGTCTCGTCACGTCCGGCCCGCTACCGGCGCTGCGTCGCGGCGTCGGCGGCAGCGCTACAGCGACGACACGGTATCAACTATAATGAATATTAATGGAGGGAGGGCTAGACAATCCGCGCTAAAATCACGCATAGATTAGATGCGAGCGTGAGCCTTACCCAGTTATAGTTATGATATTAAGACAGTTATAAGCGTTTGACGAGGGTGTGGACGTAAGTAATAGGTAGGACAAATTGTTGGATGCCTATGATGGATGAACGTTTAGAAATACTCACATGTTTATGTATATTATATGGCATATTGCCACGAAATTCTTTCAGTATCAAGGACACAGTAGGTCTCATCAAGGACAAAAAGATTACCGTACAACTTGTGACTGCCATAATTGAAATGAAAACTATGAGGTGTCTCATTAGGTTTGGATTATTGTATAGTTGGTCCGCACGCGGCAACCAACCTTCCTTCCTTGTCATTCGTGTTAGTTTGTACTTACCTAGCTGCGCTTAACAACTTGATGACAGTTCCGTTTCGGGTGAAGAGGAATCAGGAATATTTCAGTCGTGAAAACCGCTTTGATAGCGGTTGTCAAAGCGATTTTCTCGACGGAAATGCTTGAATCATTGAAATACTGCACTCTGAAATATTGCCATCGAGTAAATAGCTTTGACTTGACAACCGCTATAAAAGCGATTTTTCTCGCCTGAAAGATTCCTGACTCTGAGCACGTCATTTCAAGAATATACGTATCCATCACGGTGCTGGAAAAGCTCTACAAATAAATTTTAACGACCACTTAGTACGACATCAAATGTGTCATTCTTAATTATAAATAATACCCAAGCGAGTGAACAAGATAGACGGACAATAAAATAGAGATCATATTTTCTTGTAATTGTACGAATGGCGGCGCAGTAGAGAAGAGGGGTAGGCGGAGACGACGAACAGCGGTGAAGCAATTTGAGCAGTGCTCGACACAGAGAGCCCCTGCCACAAGCGCCCTTGAGTCGCCTCTCCGCCGCTCCCCGCGCCTCGCCCCGCCCCGCCCGCACACCTCTCATTAAAACTTTCCTCTGCCCACAGAACATACAGCACTACACCCGCGTGAGCTGTTTGTTTTCCTGTATGCGGTTCCAACTGCTTCTAACGCGCGTTTTTTTATGCCACGAAATTAATCCTAGTGTCATTCATTCAAATATGCAGACAGATGCATTTTGGCTTGAAAGGCTTGGTTGGCTTGATCAGAATAGACCAATCAGAGGCCCTACCTATTACGAGTTACAAATCACTTATTGAAAGTTCGCTGACCTCTTCGTTTCCGCAGGTTACACTTAAGGTGGCCCAACCCGGCGGCCTCAACTCATTTGCGGGCACGGTACAAAACCGTGCTGTTGCGCTCTGGGACCTTCTCTGTTTCTAAGAATAAGACAGGCTCCGTTATGAGGAAGATGCAACATGTCCACAAAAAAGACGATGTGCATAGTGTATGATTTGGTAAGATTTACGAAAATTTTAATTTCAAAACGACTTATAGCTAAAAGTAAACCACGACCACTGTAGTCAAAAATCTAACAAAAACCAAATAGATCATAAATCTTCATTAAATAAGCTATGTCTGATGACTAATCTTTTTAAGATGTTCTTACTTTATCATTGCGTAATCCACCTCCAAAGTTATTGTATAAAACGCGCGAAAAATTCGAACTTTCGGGCCTTATAGCTTAGAAACCAAACACAATTTTACAATGCCAACAGTCATCAGACATCTAGTTCGATCAAATAAAGCTATTTTGAGCAAAATTTTGGATATCTGACAAGAAATATGGGCGTGATCTTTTTTCCCCTTTTGTATGAGGAGATGAGCGGGTTGGGCCACCTTAAAATAGAGCAGACATTTGAGGGATAAATCAACCCACCCATAGATATTTATATCTGTACATATAATATTTTCCACACATTTGTATTATTTCATATTTCTACACAAATTCACAAATCCATGGACTGGTGATTTACTCAATGGTGTAAACCTCCGGAAACGAAGAACTCAGCGGAATTATGATAAGTGATTTGTAACTCGTAATAGGGACTCTGGTAACACTTCACTTTACACAAAAAATATAAGTGTTAAAAAATCTACAGTTCTAAAGAAATAAAATAGCAAAAGTAGTTGGTACATTAAGTTGGTATATAATAATTAATATTGGTATATTACGTTAAGTACGACTGCCCAGATCTCATAGAAATATTTGCACGCAACCAGAAAGTTCATCTTCGAGGGCACAACATGAAACTGCAAGTCACAACCTCTGGACCGAATACTCGCAAAAACTACATATCCGACCGAGTAGTAGAGGCATGGAATAATCTAGCAATAAACTACTAGAGGATGTGATTAACGCTACGACCTCCGACCAATTTAAAAATAGAATGGATAACCATGTCAAACAAAATCTAATGTAAAGAAAAAAAAAAACACTTAGCAACTAAATGTATGAAATTAAACACTGGATTTAGACGCATCAGTCTGCTGCCTATCTAAAACTTATAAATAAATTAAAAAAATTAATATATTAATAAAACATTTTGAAAAGTTTACCGAAAACATAAATAAATACATCATATCATGCAATGAAAATTGTATATTTTCATAAAAAATATTAATAGCACGAAAAATATTAATTTTGTATACATGCAGCATTTTACCAGCTAGTTACAGTCGTTCCCATAATTCAAATTAGAGGTGTTTTATTAAACATTTCTAAAATTTAGTTTATTGTACCACTAGGAAAAAAAAGAGAAATTAAAAAATTATAACTATTTTATGTTTTAAGTTTGTGCGCGCTATGGAAATGAAGTGATATAATAATAAATTTAAGCTTAATAAGATTAACCGAGTGTCACCTTTGCGGCATACGCAGCTACAAATAAAAGTGCATAAAATGTAAGCTGCGTTTGCCGTTAATTGTTTTTTAGGGTTCCGTACCCAAAGAATGCCAACGGAACCTATTACTAAGCCTCCACTGTCCGTCCGTCCTTCTGTCACATGGTTGCATCTCATGATACGTAATAGGTAGGCAGCTGAAATTTTCACAGAGTATGTATTTATTTTGCCGCTATAACAACAAACAAGTAAAATTATAAAATTATAAAAATTAAAGGGGGAGCACATAAAAAACGTGATTTTTTGTGTTAAATATCGTAATATGGTACAGTACCCTTCGTGTGCGAGTCCGACTAGCACTTGGCCGATTTTTTCTATTTCATGATTTTCTGAGATTATTTACGTCTTAGATTATAACGTACGTCATAAAACGGTCACTCGTTTGCTTGAAAGCATCCATCGCTATGGCTAGAGATCCGTGTTTTTAATTTTTTATTGAGGATATTCGTCATTAGGAGTTCGCGGCGGCCGCTGTCTGAACCTCGGAACTTCACGTCCAGAGTTGCTTTGGCACCGGAAGGTAATTTAATGACTTCTACTTTGCCACTACTTCCACACTTTTAATTTGGGATTCCATACATGAAATGAGGAACGGTGCATCGCTCATGCATGCTAATGCATCTATCCGTATTTCGGTTTTATTTTCAAAAAATCTCTGGAATGGATTTAAACTTGAAATTAGCAATATAAATGAATAAATATACAAACAATGAAAATACATCATAATCTAAGATGTACCTGTGTGTCGTGATCAATCACTCGTTCGAGTCCTTTGATTGTGATAAGCAGGTCTATTCCTGGCATTCATTAATCAGGAAGCAGGAATCCTGAGTCTAAAAAAGGCGCTTTTATAGCGATTTTCAAAGCGAGTTATTCGACGGAAAACCTTGATTCATTAAAAAAAACTATGCTACAAAAGGGGTTTTCTAGACTCAGACTGATTTCTGAATGCCAGGAATAGACCTGCAGTACTAAGTACTCAAATAGAAAAGACCTTTTATACATTATGAAGTAAGTTAGGTGATGTACGAGTAAGTATTCCGACATGTTTGAAATTTTACTAGTAAGTAGTTCGAGCGTGCCGTCTCGTCGAACCGCGAGCCGCCACTTTTGCCTCGTCCGCTGCGAGCACGAGTGCGGGTGACCGATGTGCGAACGAGCGTGTACCCAGCACCAAAAAATCTCGACTGCATCGTCTCAAATCATGTAGCGTTCTACCCCTGAGCTAAACACACAAGATACGTCGTGCTAGGGAAATAAAAATTATTCGTTCAGTCTGATAAGTTGTATGTAATACCCCAATATTTCCCTCAACTAATTTAATTTAAAATTCTAATTATGTTTTTTTTTTATGTGACTGGACATGGATGGCTAATACCACACCTTCTGTCATGGTATTAGCCCAACACACCACATGGGAACTAGGTGCCATGCCAGGACCTTCCTTATATTGCAAGGCTACATTGAACTGGATAGAAAACACGGACAATTTTCATTGGCGCTTCGACCATCGTTCATCCAATGCGATGGTACCAACCCGGGCGGGATAAACCCTACCACCTAGTAAGTAAGGAAGGGGACCTACAGTTTAACGTGGAATCCGAACCACGGCCAGCCTCTCTCTACGGTCGAATGGTCACCCATCCAAGACCAGACCGGACCCAGCGTTGCTTAACTTCGGAGAGCGATCGCCGAAGTGTCGCGCCACTGGGCCACTGAGGCTGACACAAAATTTGTCAAAGGCTTTTATGTGAAAGGCTAAAAAAAATTACAGACTTTCCTTCCTTTTCAATATATGTGACAGCGTCAGCAATAAGAGGAAGTATTGAATTTAATCATTCCTCTGTACCTGTTACATCTAATTTTATTGCACAATCATTCAGTCCTAGTCATGTATTGTTTATATATCATCCATAGACAGTACATTGCACTCGGATTTGTCATATTTTATCATTTTATCATTAGCCAGTTTTCAGCAATCCCAGCGAAGAAGAACTGGCAAGAAACTCCGCTGGTTTTTTTTCAACATCCACTTAGTCTAAGTTTACCAAAGTATAAAGTATAAACAATTAATATCATATGCTGGGTCTAATTGCCCGCATGATCCGCGCAAAGCGGACTGCGATATGGTAATTATATCGACCCTTAGACATCCACGGTGCTTGTGTTTGGACGCCGAAGGACTAAACAGGTAATATGGGCCGTAGCATTTACTAGCCAAATTAGCGATGTAGTGGTAACACCTTGGGAGAGTATAATAATTGATAAATTCGTACGAAATTAGTTTTCTAGCTCAGACCTTTGAACTAGGCTGGTTCCCTTTATTGTTTAAATTGTAGGAATTTGCATGCTGAGTTTTGAATTGCCGGCCGGCAAGGAACCAGGGGCCCTTAGATTATCTCTCCCAATCAATTGTCTAATTGCTTACAATGTTTGTAACTAAAATTGATTATGCATACTAATTCAACGATCTAAGATCAAAATCAAACATAAACTCTAACCTTCAATAAGTATATGAGAATTATAAAATGTGTATAAATGAAGCGGAAAAATATGGACAAGAGCAGCTAAAGACAGAAGAGCATGGATCTCGATGGGGGAGGCCTATGCCCTGCAATGGGGAACTCAGTAAACTACTTCTTACAACTGAAATAACATAACATACATAGAAGGAACAAAACTGTAAACTGAGTAAATAAAAGGCTTTATTATTATTATTCACAGTATATATTTATTATCAAATTTTAGGTTTACATTATTTAATACAAAAATACAAAAATAAGCCTTAAAAAATATAAACCTAAAACTGGAAAACCTTACGGAGGTCCCACCTGGGACAACTCCTGTAAGACCGCTCCGAGCTTCAGAGACAGAAACCGCCAAACGATTCTCGTGTTCGAGAGTAGAACCGCTTTCTGCATCTGGAATCGGAGCCCAATATCGATGTCTAATTTTTCTAAATTTTTGGCCAAATTTTTTGGGACAACGCCGTTCGTAGACATAACAATTGGCACGATGGTGGTTTTCCGTGCACGCCACATGGCGGTAACCTCGTGGGCCAGGTCTAAATATTTCATAAGTTTCTCATTTTCGGCCCTGTCGAGGTTTTCGTCATGTGGTATTGTTATGTCTACGAGGAAGATCTGGTTGGACTTGGGATCGACCAATACAATATCGGGCTTATTGCTCTTAATTGTCTTATCGGTCTGTATTGGTCGGTCCCAATAGAGCTTAGTGCCATCCTTTTCCAATACGTCTTCCGGTTTGTACTTATAGTATGGCACTACTGAGTCTATGAGGCCGTGTTTAAAGGCAAGTTGCTGATGGACTATTTTGGCTACTTGATTGTGCTGCTCCAGGTACTCAACGCTCGCCAGGCGCGAGCAACCGGAAGTAATATGGCGGATGGTCTCACCTGGTTGGCCACAGGCTCGGCAGGTATCGACCGATCCATCCTTCATTATTATTATTATTATTATAAATGAAGTATTTACTGTCCAATTTATCCAGCCTTTATTTATTAATTAAGCTTGACTCAGACCAATTAAGTTTTCCCCAGACTAGTGACAGTGGATGAAATAAACTTTTCTCTCAATCAAGAGGTTGGTAGCTAACCTGACCAAAAGAAATCTTTGGTGTCAAATAATTTCTTTATTATAATTTTTATCACACCAGAGTAATCCGGAACTTCGATTTAATTTATCAGGAAGAATGTTCCAAAGAAACCTGATAAATGATCATCTAATTCTTACACATTAGTACCGGATAGTAAATTTAAACAATCACTTTTATTATTATTAATACTCATAAATCGTATAAGCTAAGTCATTTAACATTCAATAATTATGAATACGTTATCCAAAGTCAGCACAAACAAAATAGTTTTCGATATAGCCCTATTCGTATGAGCAATCAATTGTTTAAACACTTTGCAACACTAGAAAAACAAGTCCATACAACTATTACATTACTTTCTCAATTGTTCCCAATAAAATGTCAATACTTTAATTAAAGTATATTACTCTCTTAATAATGGTAAAAAGAAGTTCACCCAAAGAAATTTTGCCTATATAAAACTACTCCCATTTACAACAACCATATATTATTTCATTCATTTTTGAAACCCATACAAACTTAATCGGACAAAGGATGTAGTTAGACAGATTATGTCGGAGTACTTAACTTATTTCGGGTCTCCCGGGAACACACAAAAATTCAGTTACTATCTGTCTGAGTAGATTACTAAATCCTTTTTAATTCGAGAATCGAATTAAATCTCAAATATGAATGTTAATCTCCGATGCGCCTCTCACGAACGTCAAAACCGACTGCCTCGTTTTACTCTTTCCATCTCCTCAGGCCGGGGGTGCCAGTCCAGAGCAACCCCCTCTCTTCCCTTGCTTCAATCCGCTAAATATATGTACTTATTAATTTAACCCCAGTTTCGAGAACCGATAAATTTGTCTGGACATGTATGCACTACATTAATTGATTATCTTATATTTACCTACTTCATTAATTTAAATATTCATTTCTTATACAAATAGATAAGTCATATTATTAAAGAATTAAAAGACTTGGTGATTCAGGTCAGCACGCCATCTGTAGTGCAAGCTCTGTATACGTTAAGCAATTCTTTTAATTCACCATCCGCTCACTAGATGTAGTTATCGGTTTCGATATTTTGCGTTTTGTAATATTTTTACGTATTTGCACAGCTTCCAGATCATTCATGTAACTCCGTCCGATCAGCTAGTAAATTCGATCAGTATTTATTTCCATGTAATTAATAGTTTCTCCATCCCAGATAGCAAGGGCGGCTGCCGCAAGTTTGCTGATCTGTGATTTTAAGTTGTTTCGTAAAATTTGCAGGAGAATGTTTGTTTCAATATTATTTGAAACTTGTCAAGATAAGGATCGAGAAGGATGTTGTACATAGTTTGTTTTAACATTGCTGCAAAGGTATCATTTACATTTTCGTCAATAGATGGCGCTAGCTTACTTATATTTAACACGAGTGAATACACCACAAGTGTCGCATAAATGTTTCGAATTGATAAATGAAAAACATCAACGAATAGTAAGCTACTCGCTAATAGAAAGGCTGGCAGAACACATCCTGCAAGCAAACAATGCTTTTTGACATCATTGTAGTTCTGATCAGATCAGAACCTACAATAAAAAAAATGACTACAAAGTATATTATAGGTTTTTTGTTGTGATAAACATTACACAAGGTTGTTTTGTCAACATTGAAACTCCTTTGTTTTCATGAACATCATGCAATTTTGTCGGGTGTAAACTAGAAAGTTTTGTTTAAACTTAACGCAAGTGCACTCACTTGCCATGACAAATGTGTAGCAAACCTTCTTGTTTGTCGCTTCGATCTTGTGGCACGTCGAAAACAAGTTTACATTGCTATCTGGGATAATACTTTTGTAGTATTCTTCTCCCCTGTAGAATTCCGTAGTAATATAGCCGCATGTAGTAACTTGAAATTCGTATTTTCATATCCAGTTGATATTGTCTGAATATAATGATGACATATTATGATGATGGGTATTGTGATGGCTCTTCTAAGAATTCCCTTTTTTTAATAACAGTGACAACCGCTAGCTTATCGCCCGACGTGCAGCGTTCATTCAATACTGCCCCCAGAATCAGCTCAGATGATCTCAACACGCCTAACGTGCTCGAAAACAGCTGTGGTCTTTTGAGAAGCCAGCCCCCATGCCAGGCGCGAGTGATTCTGTCAGCCCTCAGATCCACCCTGAAACCACCAATTGTTTTGCAAAATGCCACACAATTGCAACATCGCCACTATCTGCCTCGCATAGTCATTTGCTCCAAGCTATTTCGTAAATACATATATCCATCTTACGACTACCAGCGTGCATTCCGCGAACCTAGCCTTCATGGCCGTTGAAGTGTTTTCAAGATAAAAACCCTTAGGATGTGATACAATAGAGAGCGCCTCCTGCACCGTTGGCCCGACTCGAACCGAGCCGCAAATCATAAAATAGAAAGGACTTGTCATCTACATCTGTTACTATAAAACCGCTGTCTTCAAGTTCTGACAATAACAAGTCAGGATAACCCTACGTATCACTAATAAACAAAAGCTAGAATAGTTATGGTTTATTTGTTTAGAGGGATGATTTTGATAAATGCTTTTCCGAAGCATATTCCATATAACTAGAAGTATATACTGAATGGAACTCGACACGAAATCAACTCTTTATCATATTATATGCACAAATTGGCCATTTATCGTTGTTATAATATATTTGCTACACTGCGGATCTGACGCATTGGCGTCCATGCGAGCGCTCTGTGGCATCACGAGCCGATGTGGGTAGGGGAAAAAATTCTACCTATTCCCATTCGTCCCCCGCTAAGAATTGGTGTATCTCAAACCCGAATTTGGAATTTTATCATTTTAACCTGCCACTGCAATCTGCAGGTATATTCCTGGAATTCCGTAATCAGGAATCAGGAATCCTAAGCCTAAAAACAGCTTTATAACGGTTTTCAAAGCGATTTTTTCGACAGAAAGCCTTGATTAAATTGAAATACCATGCTCTGGAATCTTTTCAGCCAGAAAATCTCTTCGAAAACAGCTATAAAAGCGGTCTTCTAGACTCAGGATTACTGATTACTAATTACGGAATTCCAGGAATAGGCCTGCTGAAATGCACGCGAGTAGATGTGCCAACTGTGTGCTGACTTTGTGTAGATTGTTGTGTGGATACGTTTGTATTTATGTGCAACATAACAAAGTTGCCCTTAATATATATTTTTTATGAATCCTGATATGGATGACAAATACCACTCAACTTTATGAGTATGGCTACACTGAAGTGGATGGAAAATTCATTAAAAAAACTGTCATTGAGACCTTCTTTTGATTAAGCGTTTACGGCCTTCGTCGAAAAGGGCGTAGACTGGCGAACGTTTAAAAAGAAAACGAAGCTCTGAATCACTTTTCGATTGCTGTCAATTTTAAAATTTTAATGAATTCACGGTACTTCATAAAATAAAAGATTTTATAAAACAAGGATACCTGCATCATAATTTTTTTTTTTATAAAACAAGGATCCAAAGGTGGGATCTCGATGAAGCTTGCAAATTACGCAACTTATCTAAATAAAATCATTGTCTGTCGATTTTGCGAACAACCTGTTGAAGCGTTTTCTTCTTAAAATTAATTAAGTAGATATTTATTTCTTGGATGGATGTATTGAAATTAGTGCTAGACGAGTGCGGCGCTCTTGTCTGGTTTGGTTTGGATATTAGGTATCCCACGAGGTCACTTGGTTAGAATTAAAGTATACTATATTTCGAGGCGGAGAAAATATAGATTAATATACCTAATTAAAACTTTGTTGCGTTACGGATATTTGAATTCACTTATCAAATATTACTGTATCGAGCTGGGGGGGTTAAGCCCCTAGCCCCCCCCCCCCCCAATCTTGTCATGGGTCCTAATTACGTTTTGAGACCTTCGCGATTGCTCCCAGCCATGTTTTATTTCATTTAAACTCTTATTTGCCCAGGATACAATTTCCTGGCTTTATTTAGCTCCTTTAGCACCCACATGTAACAATTTTAAGGCGCTCACGTTCCTGTTTAAAGCCACCACTTCATAAGTTGAAATTGACTTCAGCGGTTCCTGCGGGGCTCTCCTGTGAGCCCCAAATGTGTCGACACTCCGCACGAGACACGGCTCGTTGAAAGGCCGCCGTCGCCGACAGCGACTTGGCGAGACGGTCGAGCTTGCTTGCCTGCCATCCGCGCAGCCGCACCGATGCGCCCAGCTCCAAGCAGCGCTGAGCCGCTCCGCCTGGGCCGCTGAGCCGCTGGCGTTGACGACGTAGGCGCCCGCGCGCACGGCACCGTACGCGCGTGCAAATTTGGATTTTCTGAAAAACATCTTATTATTTTTCATTGTCCCTGGTAGTACTTGGCTTGGCTACCGCCTAAGGGTAATCTTTTATTCAACTCCTTTTCTTCTTTCACCTTATTTGGAATGGTGGCGTGAAGACGGATTGTGTTGACTGCCCCCCCCCCCCTTAGACTTTCTATATCTACGTGCCTGAGTTACATACTGTATTGTTCTATAAAACAATATATTCCAAGGCAAACTTCCAAAAACGATCTGGTGCATTTCAGCCTAGGTAATGAACCCCGGCGTGCTATCATTGTGCAAACACGACTATTACAGTCGAGCGCATCTGATAGAATTGCAATAAATCCTCTTACACACGGTCAGATGCGTCTCCCCCCTCGCCTCCAGCCCCTCCCCCTCCCCTCCACCCGCGACCTCGATCGCGCTACAGCTCAACTTAATGGGTTTTTCATGTTGCTTGAAAAAACCTGATGGTGCAGCGCTCGCTAGAAAAATGCATTTTGATAATATTTTACGGAATATTTAACTTTTAAGCTTTGTAAAAATCGAACTCGATACCCATAGAAGCCGATGCGATGACAAAACCGAATATTTATGTTGTTGAGTACACGTTTTGAAACACTAAAATAATTTGATTTATCTAGAATCCACTGCGGAGTAAGGACAAGCTGTACTAGTCCCTCCTCCCGAAATTAATTCCTCCAACTAGCACAATGTTTAAAATCATTGATTTAATGCTTCTTTGTCGATGCTGCATACATATGACATTTGTTAAAAAAATGCGATCTACTTGCTTTTTAGGAAAAAAAAAATATTTGCTGAAATAATGTTTAATTAAGGAGGAATAGCAAAATTCAATATGGGTGCCGATTGTCGCTATCGATACCCAAATATTCGTTGACTCAATAATGACCTCATTTCATCAAATTTTATTTCAGGCAAACACGAGTAGCGAGCCCATTGCTGGCATCTAGAGTCAGTTTCCTGATATTGTTTTCCTTCATCATCAGCGTTCATATTGCTTATACGCCCTTATCAAACTCAAAGCACTGAAAGTGGTACAAACCAAGACGAATCAAAGCAACGCTTCCCCAAAATTAAAAAAATTAAACCAATTAATGTGAACTAAATTGACATTCATTTAATATACAGTTCATTTATAAAATATTTGGGACACACATAGTATTTTCAACATATATTACTTTAAAACATTATGTACTTTTGTTTAGTAAATTAGGAATTGTCACATAGTTGGGTACTTTGAGTTCAAAGATTGTAGGTAAACATAATATATTATGTAAGTAAATATATTTATCTTAGGCGATTATACAAATTACATTTCTACAAATCCGTTTAGGCAAGCTTCTTTACAATTATAAATGGTGGGGGTATGCACGCAGATCAGACTAGCAGTGTGTTATGTAAGGAGAGAACCACAGATATTTTAAATTAAAATGAGATAAAAAAAAACGGCCAAGTGCGAGTCGGACTCGCACACGAAGGGTTCCGTGCCATTGTACAAGATTTAAAAAAACAGGTTGTTTGTATTTAATTGAATTTTTAAATTTTACCTATTTGTTGTTATAGCGGCAAAATAAATACACACAATGTAAAAATTTCAGCTGCCTACCTATTACGGTTCACGAGATACAGCCCTGTGACGGACGGACGGAAAGCGGAGGCTTAGTCATAGGGTTCCGTTGGCACACTTTGGGTACGGAACCCTAAAAAGTATTCATGGTTGTGACAAAATATATGGACTGCCCGTAATATATAACTCCAAGTAATATTATTGTTTCTTGCTAGTCCATAAATAACTGCCCATCAAACAAAAACAGCAATTGAATGCCCGCAAAGTACACCAAATTCAATTATCTATATATGTAGGATTAAACTAATTTTAACAGCAGTCAGGGATGACTGTCTTTGGATATCAAGCAGAAACTTAAAGACCAGCCATCCAATTTTAGACTATTCACAGAAGTTTCTTTAGTGCGAGATAAAATTAGGGTATAACATAGTAAAGACTAAATGCAGTATGTTTTGTAAATTATATTACAGACTATTTAGGTTTTGGTCCATACAAGGAAGAGGAATTGCAATTTCATTATTTTTAATTTGTAGTAAAAACCTGACTATCTTAATATTATCCAACTGCACTAATGCTTGCAATTGCATTAAAACCCCTCATTAAGATGATTTTTTATTGCTCTAATCTAGACAACTTACTATTCAAACTACCCACTCTTTGTCGATTTTCCTGGTTTTGATATAGTTTTAAGCATAAAATGTATTTATAATCAGATTTAAGTGATAACAAAATTTCTAAAAAATATAAACAACATATTAAAATGTAAATGTTCATGTAAACAATTCTAAAACAAAAAAAAAATACAAAGGCAACTTTAAAAATGCCTAAACTCACAACCTTTAAGAAGCAGCCATTGATTGGTTTTAAAATTAATTTGGAATGATTGAACACATAAACCAAATAATAATTAAATGCCATTAGTACGCAGACAAAATACTGACGACTAACATTTTAGACAAAAAAATTACTAGTTTGTACAATCCACACATGTCATGCTGCAAAGCTTAGTTCTAGCTTAATTATCTTCATACACGGTCAGTTATTTCGTAGGAAAATAATAGCAATACACTAATAAGCTTTTTAAATTTGATATAAGCAACTAAGCACACATAAACTCCCAAAATTTTTACATTAGCCGCCAAATCCATTTTGAAGAAATTATTCAAACCACTATACACACGCACATAGAATCCAGGAAATCTACTAAATAAAATGTATGAACGAACATGTAATTATTTATAATAAAACACACTAGGTATATCATAAGGTGTTTGTCCAAAACTAAGTATGTTTTAATATTCCCAGAAACCAACGACAAGGCAATGCTGAATGTAAGCAATGTAATTATGTTTTAATGTGTCATCTAATTTAGTAAGTACATCCTTGTTTTTTTTGTGATCGTTACTTTTGGCTCCGGTCGGTTTAATGCCATTTTGTAAATTCCTCCGACTAAAAACCTTATTTGGACTGTAGTGTCCGGACTTCATGAATCTCATTACGGCTTTTCAACGTTGCATGTCAACATGCTAAAGACAATGCTGTCATTGACCTGTTTTAGAACTATTTAATCCATTATATTCGCGTAATTTGTAACGGTTTAAGCCGCACACGCCAAGATAGCTGAGATCAGATGACTGGATTTCCAGGCATAATTTTTTCCGATTCACTTGATACTTATCGTTATATTTTTACCAATTAACATAACATCTTTATAAATGTATATTTGATAGGCTATAAGTTATTCTGATGTATGAGCTATATTATTGTAAAAAATAATCAAAGTCCATTCAGTAGTTTTTGCATGAAAGAATAATAAATATCCAGTCATCTTTACAAACTTGCCGATTTATAATAGTTATGGATACCAAAAATGGTTCTCACCCCTTTTAATGGAATGAAAACATCACGATATAAACATATTTACAAAGATCAGGCAGTCGTTGAACAGTTATTTTTAGTCAACAGTGTTGTGTGTAACTACATGTACCTACATTACAATTTTATTTCATACTTTGTTGAAATATTTTAATGCATGTATAGACAATATAAGTATGGTTTACAATATTTAGATTATATCAATATCTCATGCTCAAATTGATAAGTCAATGAAGGTATAATATCAAACATATATCTCCCATTAATAAGCATTTTTTCACTTTACAGATTTGGTTGTGATGAAAAAAAATACTATTTGTGTTTTATGTTATCTGATATGTTATATAAATGCAGCAATTATTTTTCTAGCACAATAGACGTTTGAATAAATGTGGCAAATCCTTCACAGCAATACCATGCCGATACGGCATGCACTCCACACACAAATTGGTCTTCACTTTTGTTCGTCCCGGGGAATCCTTACTAATATTATGAATGCGAAAGTAACTCTTTCTGTCTGTTATGTTTTCACGCATAAAACCGCTGAACCAATTTTAATGTAATTTAGTACAGAGATAGTCTGAACCTAGGGAAAAGATGTAGGCTACCTAGGCTGACGAAAATTGAACTCAAAGGGAACAAAAATGAGAAATTAAACTTTGTTTGGGTATCTCATATAACATAAAATGTTAGGTTCAGCCCAACAGCAGTCCGAAACGACATTGAACCGAGCGGAGCCCAGCTAGTAGAGCATATATTTCAGGTATTTCTATACAATATTATAAGTTATAATATTATATGTCTATACAAATTATTTATCTATTAGTAATCACCTAAAATCTCTCACAGCATTCACACTTTCAATCATTTGTTTCCAAAAATGGTTTGAACAAGGATATTGGAAAATTATTTGCCTTTTTGAGATTTTTTCAGAAATAAATGGAGGTGTGATGCTGCCAATAAACTTCACGATAAAGCAGTTTTGGCAGAAAATGGTCGTAATTCTGACATTTAAATTGAACCGGTATGCCTTTTTTGACAAGCTAATACATCTATTTCGGTTTAAATAACCAAATTGAATTGTAAACATAATAGAGAAATTCTCAATGTATACATATCTCTAATTTGGTTGAACCTTATAATTTACAGCTTTAGTGGAATCGAACAGTATTAAAGAACTGTGAGGAAAATGTTTTGTAAAAGATTTTCCTAAATTAAGGCTGGAGAGCACCATCTCTAATTAACTTTATTTTTATTGAGATATATCTATTGTTACCTAGTTAATAACAGGAAGAGGTGGCGAAATCGGCAGAAGCAATACCCGCGAATGGTATGTTTTGCTGGTTCGGGTCCAGCCTTGCAGTATATTCGTAAAGTAGTTTTTTTTACTGGGCTCTTTCTTTAAACGATGAGTCATTGCTTCACGGTCGATTATACATACATACAAATCACATTCGACATGTGAATAAGTGAAGTACCTGCTTAGTACGAAAAAGTATATTTACTTAATAATATTATTGTTAACCAGCTATTTCATGCACTCCAGCCGAAATTTGTAAAAATTTTTAACTCTATCATATTTCATATTTATTTACAATATATCGGGTATGACCATGAGTTATGTAGCTGCAGTTTGCTGCAAGAAATGGAAGTATAACTCATCAACTAGCCTCATTAACTAGACATTGAGTGAACTTAAACAAAAATCCTCTACATCTTCAAAAAGTTGCATTACCAATTTTTAAATGCACCCTGGCATTTTCGATTAATGAATCAGAATTTTCGCTTGCATTACCTATGATACATATATGTGTGACTTCTATATGCATAGTGTTTAAGCATGTGTCTACACAAGATACCTATCCACAGCATGTGACATACCTAACCTTAAATAGATTGAGCATCTCCTGTCACACATCAACTGAGTTTGAGTATCCTGTGCATGCTGGAGTACCTTGGCACGGATGGTCTCCTTCGTCACAAGCACGGCGGCGGGAGCGGCATATCGATCTGTCGGCACACGACGAGGAGGAAATTCTTTAGCAACAGTGGCTGATTGTCCATCGACTCATTGAGCGTAACGGTGGGAATAAAGGTGATATCGATGGAGTGGGTGTCTTCGCCGTGTTTCTTTAGCAGCTGGGACCCGTGGTCGTCCGACGCACATCTTAATATAGCTTCGGTGTCGAGCTTCATCTCGCTTCCACACTAAAATAAAAAATTACACAAATTGAAAATGAATTCAAGTGCTGACTTAATAAATGTGTCCTTGCTGCGCGGTCGATTATACGTACATACATGTCACATTCCTTAGGATAAGCGACGTACCGACTTAGTACGAAAAAGTATATTTACTGAATTTAAGTAAGCTCAGATTAATATCACAATTAGGCACTACAATGAGGTGGTGGCGTGATTTTGTATTATTACTTGAAAAAAAAACCGTCAAGTCCAAGTCTGACTTGCACACAAAGGGTTCCGTACCATCGAACAAGATTTAACATCAAAAATCACGTATTTTGTATGGGGGCCCCCTTTAATTTTTATTATTACTTAATTGTACCTATTTGTCGTTATAGCGGCAAAATAAATACACACTCAGTGAAGATTTCAGCTGCCTACCTATTACGGTTCATGAGATACAGCCCTTTGACAGACGGACGGACGGACGGACGGATGGACAGACGGATGGACAAACGAATGGACGGACGGACAGCTCCGTTCCTTTGGCACCCTTTGGGCTGCAGTGCTATTATTTACAGCAGTGAAAGAATTATTTCGATATTTTGACAAATGACAAAGCTGAATAGATTATTACTTATGTAATAATTTCCGACGTACTGTTAATTGAATAAGTATTAAGAAACCTATAAAATTTTCAATGCTTAACGGAATTGAAAATGACAATATTAACTGTGAAAAAATTATGCGCATAGTATGTAATACATATTTACATAAGTTTATTCATGTTCCTGTGTTCTTCCTAGTAGGCACTTGCAACAAAAAAATATTTGATATTAAACAATCTGCCTACTATAGAAAGCTGTCGCTATGCTACATCTAGCTACCTATAAATAAAATTGTTTGAACAGTGGACAGTATTTATAAAAAACATATGAACTCAAAATTCTGATATTTGTAATAGGCAAGGTGGTATGAGGAGCTGCAAGAAATAATGATTAAGACAATTATCACCTATATGAGCCGATTTAGTAACTATGTGACGGATAGTGATAGCCTGAGGCTGTTTACTATTTACATGGCAGATTGATAGGAGAATGGACAGTCACCCTGTGAAGAGCAGCGTCCGCGTCATTGTTGTCGAGGATCATGCAGGTGGCGAGACGCACGGCGAGCGTGGTGTTGTCGAGCGCGTCCGTAGCGCACGCGTGCACCCTGTTCGCGTAGCACTCCGCCTCGCCGTGCTGACACGAAAACACGTAGCGGCCGTTCTCTTCAGTGGTCTGCACAGTTTGTAAGCACATATGAACGCAGGAAGGCTAGCCCGAACCTATCGTGTGGCTGATAAGTTCATTAGAAGGTAATATAGTTGATGAAACAATATATATTTGTAAGAAGTAAAATGGTGTAAATTCCGCATGTACAAATGTAACAAACAGCATGACGTAAATTCCTTGTTTAAATTATTATAAAATTAAATTTTATAATAATTTAAATACATTTCTTGGGCTTGTATTTAATCATGCCTGCTATCCTATCCAAACAGTCTCTTTGAAACCACAAGGAGCGCCCCGAATAGTCACCTAAATTGATGTTTACGCCAAACCGATCGACAAATGTTTTCAAATGCATGGAGAAATTGAAGAGCATGAAACCAATTTGTGAGTTTGAGTTTGATTTGACAGCTTACTCATCGTCGCCGTCAATACTTCGACGTTGCTGTTTACACCAACCCCGCCTTTTTAATACAAAACGGAAGTCTGAGTTCGATTTTGATAGTTTGAAGAAGTAAAACCACAGAATAAGTAGTAAAAGCTTGTATGGGTATGAAGTTTTTACATAACTTCGAAGTTCCGTAAACGCCAATTAAGGTGAGAACTCGGACTGACCATACTGTTCACAAGCACTTTGCATCACTGAGTACTCATATGTATCATAATCACAAACCGTAGCCTTGCCATAAGGCACTAGTGTAATGTTGAGGAAGTCAGCCAGCTGGTCGGAGACGGGCTTCAGGTGGTGCACAAAGAAGTGACGCGAGTCGGGACACAGCGCTTCGTAGTACACCCTCACCCTCACACGGTCTACCTTGTGCTTGTTGTACTTAGAGTCCTCAAGTAGCTCGATACTGTCCTGAAATTTGATGTTAAACTTTTCATTGAACGCAGAAATAAAGACATTGCAAAAACAATCTTGGGCGTCAGAAAGAGTATTTTGTTCTTAAAATTGCATTTTTTTCAATGAAAGTCACCAAGTAGCGTAACAAAATATGCCTTAAGCGAAAGGTAGTCAATGCAAACATTAATTCCATGTTGTGAAAAGTTTATCTACACACAATAAAGTATGATTAGATATGTATGGATTTACATTTGTAGTGCCTAGAAAGGAAAAGGATTGATGGCAAATTGCAGTAGAATTATCTCATAGTTTAAGATGCTTCTAACCTATGCTTCTAACATCTTTGGAAATGAAAGATGATGTGTGGAACTCAACATTTAATGGCTTCACTGAACCTATAATTATTTATTATAATATAATTTAAATTAATTAATTTATATTCTTTATTAAATACATATTCTCACAGAGTTGTAGTGAAATAAAAATTGTAGTCCTCGAAACATATCAAGACAATCACAATCAAATATTTAGTAAATAAAAGATAAACGTCACATGTGGCAGAAAATAACAGGAGGTTAAGACAGAAATTAATAATGAATATGTAATATATTAATAAGTATGTTAGGTACTCATGGAAGTATAAGTTCAACAATTACTATGTACATGTTTAGTCGCTTTCTGCCATCTGGTAGTACTTCTCGTATGTATCCATCAATAATTGCCAATGCTTAGCTGCCCCTAGGCTTTCGGACATCTGTTGGTGCTTCTTGTATGTATCCATCAATAATTGCCAATCCTTAGCTGCCCCTAGTATTGAGAGAGGCTTGGTCCTATCATTGGGCAGTTGGGTGGCTCCAGTTTTAACAAACTTCTGTAATCCACTACTGGTTCCTAGTCCACCACCACTTCATAGTCCCAGCAAAGGATTGGCCGATAGCCCCTCTCGATTATTTTAAGGATTTTATCATGATAGTAGCAATATTGGCCCATCTCAAGTAAAATTTGGCATCCACATAGCAAGTGTTTTGGCTGTGCCTACGAACTCCTTGCACAAGGGCATAATCTATTTGATTTCTCCTATCGGACTCGGTCACTCGGTTCAGGGAGAGCAATTTGGGATGCATTAAGATAGAAATTTAACGGCTCGGGGGACTCGGGTTTGGTTAGGCTTTTTCTTCTGTGATGTAATTTAAAATAAATGAGCGAGTAAATACATTTCATATTGTTGTTAAAAAAACGATAATAATAAAAAACCGGCCAAGTGAGAGTCGGACTCGCACATGAAGGGTTCCGCACCGTAGTATAAGATTTTACACAAAAAATCAGGTTTTTTGTATGGGAGCGCCCTTTATTTTTTACTTGCTGCGATACCCAGCTCCGCTCGGGTCAATGTCGTGTTGGATTGATTTCGGTCTGAATTATTTCCTGGATAAAAAGTTACCCAAAAGGCTGGTCTAGGACTATGTATCCATCTACCAAATTTAATTAAAACTGTTTGAACCGATATGGCATTATTTAATGATAAACATAGACATATTTCCATTTAGAGCTTCGTAAACATTTGGGAGCGAATTTTAAAAGCATGTGCCGCCGGACCCTTACTGCACTGGCACTGTTATATAGAAATTGATACAAAACCAAAAAAGTTTCCTTGATGACCACCTTCCTTTCATGAGGAATACGAACCACAGCCACCATCAACATTGAAAACGGTAACCCATTCGGAACCTGACTGCGCTCAGAGTTACCATACGTTGATAAAATACGCCAATAAATCGGGGGAGTGGTTCGAAGTATTGCTCTACATGATATCGTGGAACTTTCTGTAGTCCTTTTTACCACCTACAATTTTCAAGTACATGGTTTTCATTTTTCTCTTAAGGTTTGTATTAAATATTTAAAAATTGCATACGCAATCCTTGCTCGTTGATCGCTCCTTATATTAATGAAAACCGCATCAAAAAGTCCGTTTCGTGGCTTGTAAGAAGTAAACGAAGAAATAAAGGCATATAGTGATTAAAATTTCAGCTGTCTATCTATTACGGTTCATGAAATACAGCCCTGTGACAGACGGACGGACGGACGGACGGACGGACGGACGGACGGACGGGCGGACAGCGGAGGCTTAGTAATAGGGTTCCGTTGCCACCCTCTGGGTACGGAACCCTAAAAAGGAAAGCGAAAAAAATTACTGGGAAACGTGAGATGAAAACGTAATTCACCTCTGTAATGGAGCGATCCAAATCTGTTGCCGGGAGAAGCTTGAAAATCTGCCAGGTGATTAAGACGAGCAGCACGAACACAAGCAATCGGAATTTGTTATATGAGTAGAAAGCCATGATTTTGTCTGTCACACTAGCTCATATGCACATATCTATCGGCTTTACTTTCTTCTTACAGCATTGCATACTTTTTTCACTTCCGTAAATTTCGATAATAGTGATACTTTTGATAGCAGAGTATGCTAGCTATCTAGCTAATCTAATATATCTCGCCACAAATTGATTTAGATCTCAAAAAATTAGGGATTTTGCCACAGGATTCTGCACTCGCTAGAGCTCCAAAGAGTTTATAAAAAATCTCCACCACCACAGACACATGAGGAAAGCCACAGAGTAGTACTCAATCTCACTTCGTGATGTCATGTGTTTCTCACGCGAGAACTTCTCGTGTTCGCACATATAAAATGTAATCTACCCGTCACTCGGCAATATTTGAAGATGTGTCTAATTATGTGCTATGCTAATGCTACTCCACGGCCCACAGACCTAGCATGCGCGCGCAGCGCGCTTACCCACGGCCACTCCACGTATGACACTAAACTTCATTATGTAATTTAGAAACCAATAAACCTAAACCGATGTTTGTATCATTAGTCCGGTGCTAATCTCGTACTCAGTTTTGACAGGTTTTCTCTGAATACATGAATCTCAGCTAGTATGCTGTAAAAGTTGCTAGCAGTCAGGCACATTTTTTTAAACATGTTTACCTGTGTACGGTGCAAAATTAGTTTTTGCATTTTTTCGGGAAGTGTTTCGAGGTGTATGTACTGTTTTAATAATAATAATAATGATTTATTTCGGACCATAATATCCATATTAGGCTGCACTACATCACCTGCAGTAAACAATAAACAATTGAAATCAAAATAAAATCAGTACGAATCGAATTAAAATAGATAAAATTGCAAATCAAATAAAATAAAAATCAAATTCTATAAAATTATTAAGATTACATTTAAATTGTATATTGCATAAAATTCAAGAAATTCCAAATCAAATACTTCATTTGATTAATAAATATAATTAGATTAAATGAATAGACAATTGATGTTATAGTCTCATTGCTATATACAATTCGTTCATAAATGCTCTCTATGATTTCATTTCTAGACTTACTGATTCGCTGCATAAACCCTGCTCGCCCCCATCGCATGAGGCCGTAGGAGTCATCCAGATGATGCTCGGCAAACATGCCGGACGCGCTACACCGCCAGGGCAGTCCCAACATACAACGAAACGCATTGTTGTACTGCACACGCAGTGAGTTATAAGCCCTCTGCGTGTAGCGAGACCACAGCTGGTTGGTGTAGAACGCCTGGCAGTAGGCTCAAAACAGAGTCAGTTTTACCTCTACAGAACAGTACGAAAAGCGTCTAGCCAACATGTTGCTCTTCATTGCCAACACTCTGCGTTGCCTTTCCAGGTCTTCGTCTTCCTTCAGTTTATCCGTCAGGATGTGCCCTAAGTACTTAAACCTGGAAACGATTCTCAAAGGAGAGCCGCGCACGTTTATATCGGGAACAAAGTCAGGTCCCTTTCCGTTTTATTGGGTATGTCATCAAGTAGAATATTTTGTTTGATGCAAAATAAACCTTAAAACTTAAAGCTGCTATTGGGCTCATTAGAGCAGTACACAGGAAAGAAGAATCAGTCTTGGGCATCAGAGACCGACCTTCAGGATGTCGGGAAGAGTGCAGGCTGAGAGTTAGCGAGCGGCTCGGGTACTCGCTTTCCATGCCAGAGCTTATGGGTTTGATACCCGCCCCATTTATTCACCACTTTCTTTCTCTTTTGAGTTGGATAAGAGCATTTCGTCATGAATGCCAGCAGATCAATGGTTCGGAATCCTTGTAAATCTGTAGGTCTCCTTCCCCTAGTAGGTGGAAGGGTTAAGCCTTTCCGGAATGGTATCTTCGCATTGGATGAGAACATGGTCAAAGCGACAATGAAAAATCTGCTGCATAAGTGATTTTTTACTTTATTAACCTTGAAATTCCCTATTCAATTCAGTAATGCGAACATGCTGGATTAATGCTGGACTCTACTGTACTGATATAAAATGCATGGGAATAAAATATAATATCAAGGAGTTCATTCTTTTATTAATCAATATATTTATTCTAAGAGCTCTAAAGCATTGAACTTTTCCACAGAATAAAAGCCGGCTTTCACTTGTCTTCCGCCGAAAAAGCGACCATTTAAATCCACCACAGCCTTAATGGCGCTCTCTATTCTTTTAAACTCCACGAAGATCCGGACCGACTCGTCCGCTGGGGCGCTCGGAATTTCGTATAAAATCACTTTCACTACATCTCCATACTTTGTGTTGCACTCATCCTTAACTTCGGGTTCCAGGTCTTCGTCCACATCGCCGGGGCCCACCATGTTCTGTAAAATTTGCATTAAATTTTTTTAGTCTTTTCCTAGGCCCGACTAATAATATTCACAAGGCATTGAAACATATTGATAATTGTCATTACAGGCAATGCGCAACTGGATTAAATGTACAATATTTGAAGATTGTGATAGTTTGATGTTCCAAGAACTTCTTTCAATGGATTCTTTCAAGGACAAATTATATGGTGCTCATCCGAGTAGGTTGTTATAATTTCTAGACCCAAATCGCCACCCACGAGCACGGAACGGCGTGACAGTAATATAGGGTACTCCATGTGTCCATTGCTAAAATCTACATCTCCACCATCTGCCTCGCCAATATCGGCATCGCCAACATATGCTTCGCCAATATCTTTGGTCAAAACCTCTAAATGACAGCTCATGGCTTAAGGGCCGATGGACTTGCTTTCGATCCCAGAGGTCTGGATTCAAATCCTCGCCCGATAAATTATTTCTTTACGAATGCGAGATATTCCATGGTTCGGAATCTATCGAAGAGGTAATGAAAAAATGTCCGTGTTTTCCATTCAGTTCAGTGTAGCCGTACTCATAAACGGAAGGTCCTGGCATGGCACCGAATTTATTTAGGGAATGCGGTGTTTTAGGCTAATATAATGATGATGGGTTTGGTATTAGCCATCCATGTCCAATCATATAACAAAAACATATTGGATAGAAAGAAAATCACCCTGAGCAGCACGACTTTGCTTGGAGACTTCATGATTTCTGTGATTGAAGGCTCCTGTTTAGCTGGTTGAGGTGAGTTCGACGAGCTGGCCGGTGAATCTAAAAAAGACAAAGGTTTTAACACCATCACATAAGAAATATGTAACCCGGTTTAAGTGAAATAAAGGCATTCGAGCCCCTAGTTGGACTTGGCATTTATGTCAAACAGACCGACTAGCGTTTTAAAATTTATGGAGAATTTAAGACCACGTGCAGTGGGCATTAAGAGAACTAACATTTGCGATTCTAAGTTTGATTTGACAGCTTACTCATCTTCAACAAATTTACTACTGGTGGGATGGGGTTTGACGCTTTTACGTAAGTTCGAAGTTCCCTGAATGCCAATTTAGGTGAAAAGTCCGATGAGGGGGGCTCAGAAAATCAAATGGGAATGCATTTAATATTATTTTTTATCTACTACCTACTCATATGTATTCTATTCGAGTAGCAGTTAAAAACAATATAATAGCTTGTTTTGGTTTATAACATAGAAATAGCTGGAAAGCAGACAATGCCTTGGTAGCTAAATCCATGATAAGATGTTATTGCTCTAAATATCTTGGTATCTTTGCTTCTTTGAAATATGGGAGTAATTTTATTCAACACTATTTTCCACATAACGATATAAGGATATAATTATAGAACGGCTGGTTTGGAAAACTTTTTATTGCCCTAATATAAGCGTGGTGAGGCCGCTAAGTAATACCTGGCCCAGGCGGTGCGGGAACGGCGAAGGGAGCGGCAGGCGGCGGCGGCATGGCGGCGCCACCGTCGCGCTCGTGAATGATGCGGCCGCCGCGCTTGGACGTCTTCTCAACCTGCAGCGCCACCGACATGCCCTGCTCCTTCTTGCCCAAGCCTTGACCCTCCTGAACACACAATGTAGTGATATGCTATGTGAAGGTTTATTAATGATAGAATCGGCCAAAAAGGCTGTGCAGACCCATACAAAGTTTTTTGTGCACAGAACGAAAATAGTATTGCATGCACTATGTGTGCAACTGTCAATGTCAGATTTTGATGTACCTATAGTGCTGTCTGTCTCTTCCAACCGTGTTGTTTCACAAACTGTTGAATGACTCAGTTTAGCTTAGAGAAATTGATTACATTCAACTTTTAGGAAACTGCTTCTACTAATGTCATTTGTTTAATGTTTGTTTGTTTTATCTTTTTCCGTAATTGTGGCCACTAATGGTCTGAACCGTTTGTGATGCTGACAGCTTTGAGCATCCAATTGTTATCGGGACGCGTTCACAGTATACACTGTAAAATTTCGAGTTTAAATCAAGATCAATAAAAGTTCAAATCGGACCATCGTGTAGGAAGGTACAGCCATACCAAGTTCCTTCAATAATGAGGTATGATGGCCTAATATCACCTCTACGGTGTGATGTTATCTATATGGGACACAAAGAAACATGTGCGACAGTACCTTAAAGCCATACTTGGCCATGATTTTGGCGGCGACCGAGCTGGCATTGTAGGGGCCGACGAAGCCGGCGGGCGCGCGGTCGGAGACGGGCGGCGCCGCGGGCTCCTGCAGCGAGGGCGGCGGCGCGATGGCAGCGCCCGCGCCGCGCCGCACTCGCTCCTCCGTCTCTTCCTCCTCCACCGGCTACGTTGGGTTAGGTTCATTGTTAGGTAAGGTGACATATAAAACGAATTGATATGGCTAGTTAGTTATAATACTAAGCTTAAGTTCCTAAAAATTATGTCCCATGAAAATAATATTTATTTATTCTTGGTTCTTAACATATCTTTCTTAGATTTCGTTCGCCCATTAAGAAATTAATAACGCATAAAATAATATTTCATTGAAAACGTTTATATTCTTACTTAAATATTGCTGTCACGTAGCCCCCACTAATATTTACACATGTTTACAAAAATCAGGTGCCAAAAATTGCTTTTCATTTCGTCACTTTTTTAACAGAAACAAACCTTATCAAAATGTATACAAATACTTACATTTAATGTATGCTTATATGGAATAAATAAAATAAAAAGTAGGGTCCATGCACCTACCTAATTGTAAACAAATTCGATTTTTTTTTTGTTCACCAAGATACAATTTACAATGAATTCTTAACTATTTTTAATATTTACATATTTGAGTGCTAAGGTGATCTATATTTAAGACATAAAATATGCTAAAAAAAACAACCAGTAAAATCGAAGTGAAATTTATTTTTCTCTAGTAAAATAAAATTGTATTGTAGATATTGCTTGCAAAACTGCCGGTTTATATTGTAGTAAAACAAGTAAATTAGATCACTAAATAAGGATTGGGATTTTATTGAAAATGTTAATATTTACTTATAAATTGCATAAAATATTTTTTGATCATTTTCAGATGAAGGGTGTTGACTGATCCTATTGGAAAATTAATAATTTTCTTCCCAATTATTAACACCTATAAATATTTTAAAAAAATTAGCAAAAAATTCTTGAAATAAACCAAACACCAAAAAGCAAGTGTGCTAATGTTTCAGGAAGATACATTTACTGCCTTCTCGCAATGTCGCAACTGTTACAAAAAGCTGGAGGAAACATACCAGCGGCATCATTTGTTTTTCGGGTGTAACATCATCATTGTCTCCAAATCGACTCTTGCGTTTCTTTTCTCGCCTTGTGTCCTGTTCGTTCCTGTCTTCCTCGCGTTCTCTTCTCTCGCGCCGCTCCTTCATTTCTAAAGTTATAGATAAAATTATTTTCAGGACTTCTTATGACTTGCGAAATATTGAGAGTCTGGGTTAATTATTGAAACAACCATAAAAGATCTTACATTTTATGAACCAACTTTACAAAAGGAGGACGTTCTATGTTTGAGTTTATTAACAACAGATTTAATACATAAACCTGTTAAAAAAAAACAAATCAAGCATCCATTTCAAAAGCGCTTCGTTCGTTCCAAACGGGTATTATGTAATCATTGAAATCTAACTTGAAAATAATATTTCTCAGTGAATCATAACAAAGAACTGGTCAAGGGTGAACATGTTCACGTGCTGAGGGTCCCGTCACTGTTGATTACTGACATGGGTCATGTTGGGACTATTACTGCGAGAGAGTGCCAAATGAAGAAAGTTTCCCTCGTCCTTAAAGTCTATTGACCTCCCTAAATATTCATTTACATCGCGGGTCTTTCTACGGAGAAAAAAAATCTCATCGCTGCATCCTCTGTCCTTTCCTCTTCCCCCTTTGCGTATTGGCTGATTTAAACTTCTCTCACTTTGCTCATCTTGAGGGAAACTGCAGCCACATGCTTAATCTAAATCGGGTACTCAGCATTACATTGGCCATCAATCTCTATTATGGGTACTGCACTGGCATGTTGCTGGGAAGAGATTTGCCATGATAATACTTGCATTCAATAAAGTGTAGTAAATTAGTAGACTTATTTCTTATGAGACTCACCCTTGATGACTTTTTCATAATCATTGGGCCATAGAGGGTCATATTCGCCTACAACATTCCAATCAAAGTCCCTCACATTGCCATTGCCTGAGACAATTGACTTGGGATTCAAAACTGGTGAGCTGGCAGCCACAATTTCATCTTCCTCTTTCTGTTTACTCTTCAAGTCTATAACCGGCGGCAGTACCTACATAAACAAACGTTTTTAAAGGCTTTTTCAATGAAATCCACGCACAACTTTTACTTTAAAACTTGGATGTCTACACTTTATAAAAAACAACGAAAAATCTTGGGGTGGTGCCTAGTTCCTCCAGGACTGTAGTGTCATGGGCATGTGCAAGCCATTCTGAGCTGTTCCATGGTGCAGAACCCATGCACAACTGTAGGTACCCGTTTTATCTATGCACTTCAATGTAGCCATACTCATAAATAGAAGGTGGTGGCATGGATACTAATTCCTACAGGAATGTGATGTTAGACTAAGACCATGATGGTGCGTTTCATATTAGCCATCCACGTCCAGTTACAAAAAGCTCACATAGGTACTTATAACTGTTTTATTTTAGAATGGGCAAAGGATTTTCTAGATCTGGATGTAACAACATAAACTAGAAAAACATGAGCAACAGTAATATTGATAATGGAGACACAAATATTGAAGACAAAAATACATGGCATCAAAAAATTTTATGTGTGGAAATATTTCCAGTCAAAATTCCTCGCTAGTGTGTCTGCCTTTGAAAGTCCATATTTATATTTATCAATCGAGCAACTGAGCAACAAAATGTCGATTACATACAATTAGTCATCAGACCAATAATTTACTTTTAGATTATTTTAGAGCAAAAAGCAACAACAAAAAGCATACCTTTTTACAAGTACCTGGAACAATAATTATTGTTCATCAAATCAAAACATGGTAAAATTAACAATGAAAAAATTGGAGTGGAAGAATATCTTTGTCCTTAAAGGACAATTTTTCATCCTATCCATCCAGCAAGCTTCTTCAATGGAGATGGAGTAATTGTCCAAAACAACAAACAAACCACAGTTCCCGCAAAACTAAGACGGTCACTGAGATGATACCTAGTTCACATACCTGAGCAGATCTTCGCATGGAGTCCCTTTTCGGCTGGGTGACAGCGGCTTTTTTAAGTAGCATCTGAGATTGCAAGAGCTTGATGCCGGATGACCAGGCGGCCACCTTCTCGTTAGTGCGGGCCTTCGAGTCCAAGTCATCGTACAGCGACATGGTACCTGGCCGAAAACTTAGGCGCAAAATCGCTTATACACGACGGGCAATCCAGTAGAACTTTACTTTGTATCATAGGTATTCGCTTAATATTCCACAATCCGTCTTTTTCTATGATAGGTATTTCACATAATTAATAATTTTAGTAAAAGTGCCGTGACACAGAAAAAATAGAGAATTTTATATGTTCTGTGAAATAGTGGTAACCATAGAATATTTATGTGAATGCATTTAATTCGCGGAGGGAATAAAGTTGTATGATATTTTTCCACACGGAAAGACAAGGGCATCTCTTATGTTATAAGGATTGCTTATGTCACAAGTTATACAACTAGTAAGTTATAATAGTAAGTTATACATACAACTTACTATTATTGTTATTATTCCTGTTTATTCCATTACGCTCAGAACAATAACGTGTGAAATAAAGACGGATGCTGGGCGATCCATATGATCACTTGAAAAGTAAAAACATACTCATGGCTAACCTAAACCACGAACATATCTTCACAAACTAATACCTACTTTAGGTATATCAAATAACAAAAAAATACCTTAGCCTAAAATTAATAAGCAATGGGCAACTTGAACTGTTGTAATAGCAACCACATCCCTGTAGCCGCGAAGACGCGCTTGGTACAATTTTGATATGGAATTATAGCACATTTTTTTCCTTTTCGGCCTCGAAGAACTTTCGCACCTTCAAAACAATCTATCGAACTTCACTTTTGCAGTATGTAGGCATGATTTAACGCGATCAAAATTATGAAAATCATTCGACAAAGACAGGAGAAATCCGATAGCCGAATGACGTTTAAGATAGCGACCGTTTAGTTCCGATTTTTGCCCCGCGCAAAAAGAGCTATATGGCACTATATCACTTTGTAAAATAATGTTGTCATGAACGCTATGCTAGGTCTATGTCATGAACAGTGTAACATGGAGGTGAGGAAATTATACCTCCATGCAGTGTAATAGTTCTAATCTAGAACCAAACACCACCAAATACACTCTGGAATTATGAGTTCGTACTCGCTACTTACCGAAATAACATTTACGAAGAATTACATCGATTTGGTCTTGGTACGTTCTCCTAGGGCCGCCCTGGCCAGACACTTTCGCTCACTTCTGCTCTGTAAATTTTATTTCGTCATTCTTTCATCACCCATTTCACTACTACTACTACTAAAATGGGTTCGCCATTTTGAAATGTATTAAAAACTGGCTTGATTTAAAAATTCTATACAATTATCGAACCTGCTAGCAACCATTCACGAGAATAGGCTGAGAAATGCGACCTGTAGAGGAAAACAGCCGGACACCGGACCGTGACCAGACCGTATGTCTACGAAAGCATTTTTGCCCAAGCTGAAACGGAGATTCAATCACGCTTTGCGCTCGTTCGGTCAATTATTCTTATTAGAGTGTGATGACACACCACGTGTACAATGACAGCGTTCACGTCATGCAAAAGTGAAATTACAATGTTTCACTTTCACCCGTATGTGTGAATTCCAATAGTACGACAAGTGAACATGATTACAAAAAGCACAAACGAATATCATATGAAGTTGTGGAAATGTCAACCGTCATTCAACAGCCTAATTTATGTTTATAGTAAAGGCGTGAAACATTTTTTTTTAAAACTTGAAATCATTTATCGCAGTCCTGATAACAGCAATCACCAAATCTGCCTTGCTCACTGCAAGAATATGTTGAATTGAGAGTTGACACTTTTTATTAAAAAAAAAACTGGACACTTACATGACATGTGTTATAAATTTAAAAGTCATAATTTATTTAATTAATCAGATAACTTCTTCATAACTAATTAAATCGTATGTAAACATTCATGTAACAATGGGTTCTATAGTAGGAGGTGACACGCGAAGAATAAGCTTTGACAACAGCAGTGGTATTGTGAGTGCAGCAATGATTGCTGAAACATGCCTTAGTGAAGATTGTCTATCGCTGAATCTTATTGCTAAAGTAGGTGTGCTTAATGCTATCTTTACATAGGCTATTTTGGGCTATTTTTACGATTGCTATAGAAATGGCCTTTTCCCCTTAGATGAAAAAGAAATTGCCTTTTTCATCTAAGCCTTTCCCCCCATTTTGCATCCAGCATAGCTGATTTATTTTATGAAAACTGCATTTTACTCTTAAATCGTTGCTATTAGATGCTAAGATTAAGGGATAGGAATTTTCATTTCAAACACATTTATTGCTTTCACTCCATAGGAACATGTATAGAAATACAATAAATGGTTTTGTTGGTTGTGTGGGCATAGTCGATTTTAAAAGAAAATTTCACATACTCAACACGATGTATTTCCAGCAAGAGGAAGAGAATAATGAAGAATTGGATCACTATGGAAGCAAGAAGGCGGCAAGGCAAGCAGCCGCATCAGCTGGAGAAGAATACTGGTTAAATAGAGTTGATAACCTGCAAAAAGCCCATCAAAATATTAACAAAATAATTGAAGATGAATATGAAATAGGTATCGAAAACACCAAAAAAATGCTTACTAAGCCAACGTATGATCATTTGAATATCAAACGAGCGTCTCGGTGTGAAGAGCTGCAAACTAAAGTAAGTATAAATATTCATGATGTAGACAAACTAGGTAGGTAACTTTGGGCGAATGTATAGGCAAAATATTGTCTCCATATATTTATACCAAATTAGGAAATAAAGGGACCACTATCTACCTTATTTATTATGTTTCACTGAACCTTTAAAATTAGAAAATATATTTCAACATCCTTTTAATTTTCAATGTCGTTGTCACATGTTTAAGGTTCAGGTTTTCGCAGAAGAAGTAATCACACAACCTTTTTCAAGTTGTTTAGTAATAACGAGCGCCAGCTAAGCATTGATTTAAAAAAATTGGAATTTATAACATAATGACAGCATATTATGATGTTGACTTGTTAATCAAGTACGTCAACCAAAGGTTAAAAGATTCCCTTCCTGTTAAACGCAAAAATGAATGGTTTTTAGATACGACCTCTTATTCAATTTTGTTAGGGTTTTGTTTACTCAGTAGTAGACATCCTCAACTATGTTTGAATCTATACTTAACACTATAATTGTTTCCAAAAGTCAAAGTATTTCGATTGTTCATCTTTTCATTTAACCGGATGTGTATCCTAAACTATTTGTTCGACTGTACCCTTCAGGGGTACAGTCGAACAAATAGTAGTGTAATAATGAAAGAGTAATTGTGCATGAGCTGATATCTTATGTCCCATTGTTAGGTAAATGTTGCAAGCTAGTACAATATGGTGTTATCCTTTCATGGAAAATAAATAAAACATGTTTTGCGTTGATGACTAGATACAAACATAGAATATCTTCTTAGTTTAATTAATAAAATAAGCCTATTTCAGGTGATAAAGTGTTACCGAGAAAATCCAGAACACTCCCTCGAATGTTCAAGCATCGTTCAGGCTTTCAATAGCTTTGTTTATGCATGTCGCAACGAAGATTGTATGGATACAACTATCTGAAACATTTCCCATTACCATACCCCATACCACAAAAAAAGTTTGTTATATTACCAACATTAACAATATATTTTTTTTATTCTCACGTTTTTGTTTTTATTATTTCATGAATTACATGAATACAATGACGCATGCATCTTAATTATGCTTTAACATTTATGATGCTGATGTGTGTGTTTAGCAACTAGTTCTTCCTTTGCCTTCTAGGAACGTACACTAATTGAATCTTTGCTCTATAACCATCGATGAACTCGGCCAAGCATCGTCAACAGTCATCGTAAACATGCTAGATGACTGAGGAAAATGAACCACGTTGGAGCTGGAGATTAGATTATAATAGTACCACGATACGAAATAAATTAGCAGGCCTCACACGTACACTTCAAAGCTACGACGCACCATGGAGTACGCTCCTAAGCTCACGCCGCGACGCGCCGCCGCCAGCGCAGGCGCCTGAAGAGACGGCTTAGAGCACGGTCCGATTGGTGCGACTAAATGCGACTTAAGAGTTGTCACACTTTTGATCGCGATCCGAATCCTGGTGCACGTACCAAACTGCAGGATTTTAACTTAACATTCCTCAAGTTAAAATCAAGATAAGATGCGGTTTTCATTATAGCCGTGGATAGTTTTTAGCTTCGAAAAAAGAAAAAAAATAAGAATGTGAAACAGTATAGTTGCCGCGTTTTGATGACATTGTTTAATGTTAGAGGAAATGCGCTTTAATATCATTTTATTTTTTATTTTCATGATTGTGTTGTGATGATGTGCCGTCATGATCCGTCCGTCCGTCCGTCCGTCCGACCGACCTTCTGTCACAGGGCTGTACCTCATGAACCGTAATAGGTAGGCAGCTGAAATTTTGACAGAATTTGAATTTATTTTGCCGCTATAACAACAAATACGTAAAATTCTATAATGTAAAAAAATAACGGGGTTCCACGTACAAAAAACGTGAATGTTTTGTGTTAAATCTTGTACGATGGTATGGAACCCTTCGTGTGTGAGTCCGACTCGCACTTGGCCGGTTTTATTTAATTGTGATTGCCTGGAATTTTCTCAGAAGCCGGTTACGGGTTCCGCGCTCCAAATCACCGCCCGGTGCGCGTTCCAAAGGGTTGGCTTGTAAAACGTTAAAAAAATCACAAAAACAAAATCTATAATATTTTGTTTTATACTTTATGTTGTTCAGTGATATTGAAATTTGTTTGAAGACAAACAAAAGATTTACTTTTCTTCTAAACCTAATTTTTTGTAACTGCATCATGAAGGACATCTTTCATCTAAAAACTCGTAAATCAAACTTGACAGGAATGACAGTTTGTACGTTTTTAAGGTAAGCTCGCTCATCTACAACATGCTTTGAGTTTTCTTCCCCATTCCGACGTGCGTTCGAAAATCTACAAGAGAGGCACCCTATTGACTTATTTGTTTGAGCTTACTTACTACATTTTAATTCGCTTATTTCACTCACATTTCGAAACGTGACACGACCGGTATTTTGCATCAGCGTAAAAATATGGTTAAAATTATCTGCGAGATTCCGTGCTTGTATTGCAAAAGTACCTTTACTTGCGGAAAAAAAATTAATAGCAATCGAATGAAAGGTATTAAAAAAAAAACAGAGAAAAAAGAAGATTCCGACGAATTGAGAACCTCCTCCTTTTTTTTGAAGTCGGTTATAAATGGATACGAAAGAAATGAAGAAGCATTTGTTTTTCCAAAAACAAAATAAGTAATATAAATTATTCAATTATATGTAAGTCTAACCAGCAAAGCAAGAATATTCGCTAATTTGAGAAAATATTGTTTGTTTCCTGTCCAAAAAAATGGAGAGGTCAAGATGTGCGACGACAGAGTTATTTACTACCGAAATATAGAGAATATTATTCGTTCGTCGTTCGTTTCAAAAATTCATAAATGAATGACATTTCTTTTGATTTTGATTGTTTTGGTGGTTTTGGTTTGGTTCGGCAAGCAGTTCCAAAAATTGCAATGGCAAGAGTTGATTACGTTTTCAGAAAATGCATTGAGCCAACATAATACCAGTGATTTTTTTGATATCTCCGTAGAGCCTCATTCAGAATCCAGACTGAAAATCATGGAGGCAAAGTTCAACGGTAGAGTTGACGGATCACTTGTAGAATCTGATGCGGTAACTTTTGGAGCCGGGCAGACCATACTTGAGACTATAAACGAACGTGTCGTCACAAAGGTAACCAGATTTTGGGAAGTCACTTCAAATTATTTGAATTCAATAAACTAAGTTCTTTCTGGTTAACAGCACAAATCGAACCGGCAAATACGTCATATTCTCTGTCCAAAGGGGCCTTTTTAGGTAATTTCATTGAAATTCTAGTGGAAGAACAGAAGGATTGTCACAAACAGACTGATCCTTGGATTTGATCAATACGGCCCCCATTCACAATGTCTTGGCGACCGTGTTAGCATACGTAAACCCGAACATGTTTGCGTAGTTCGCCACTCATTGATAATATTGACTCCTAACATCAGTCAATGTGTGTTCCACAATGACTTGGGAAGCACTACCAAAGCCTTCAGAAATCTGTACCCACAGCTTACAGCCCAGTCTTACCTACTTGTGTTCTTGAAAGCAGAAAAACATGTAGTAATTGTCGAACTTACAGTACATGCCTACGGACTGCAACTTTACAGTCAACAGGTACTGCAGTTTAGTAGACCAGATAGTGAGATATGGGTGCAAGACTGATTTCTTTGGTATTGAAGTCAGAGTACGAGAACTACTAGTGAAGTTGCTCCTCAGTTTCTTTAAGAATGCGAGGCCTGCCAAACTTGACGATGACTTATTTTAGCTTTAAATTTTTTCCACAGTGATTTGAGACTGCCCATCATAATAACAAAAAAGCTTTCCAACGATATACATCAGCGGGAACATGTCCTATAATTTTTTTGCCATTCTCCTTATGCCAATAAAGTTTTATTTTATGACTTCAGGTGCCCGACATCCGTGACTTCACAATCGTGAAGCCGATTAGCCGTGGGGCGTTTGGCAAGGTGTTCCTTGCCCACAAAAAGAACCTGCCCGACCAGATGTATGCCATCAAGGTTAGCTTCGTTTTCTGTTCATTACCATGTATCATTAGCATTTTACATTTCTGTAGGTAAATAATTAAATCTTAGTGCCGCTACAGTTTGTTTCCAACTTTTTAAACCTCGTGCTTCCAGTTACGGTGCAGAAAGAAATTTGACCATTTGCATGGCACTTATTATCTCTGTGCTTCAAGCAGTCACTGGCATCTGAATGAGCGCTAGTGCAATATGTGTATTTGTGCGTGACGGACAGGCCATCATTGACAAATTAATGACCATATTTCTGCTCCATGAATGTACACTTCACAAATTAATGTCCATCCATCAAGCCAAAATTATAAATATTTTATATTTATTTTTATTTATTGTACATTAGGCCAGGCCGGCTTCCAATAGACTGGCCGAAGTTGATTATTTTTTGCTTGTTTCTAAGCCCCTCTTTAAAATTCTTAATTCTATTGTGTGCAGGTGATGCGCAAGTCGGAGATGATACACAAGAACATGGTGGCGCAGGTGGTCACTGAGAGGAACGCTCTTGCATTATCACGCAGTCCCTTTTGTGTGCACCTCTTCTACTCTCTGCAGTCACTTTCCTCTGTCTACTTGGTTAGTACAGATTTGGAAACATATAAAATGGGTCCTTAAAATGGGTAATTAGAGCCTCATGCCTGCATACCAAACCTAATCCGGGGGCAGATTGCGCTGCGTATAGGGGAGGCGCTCCACTGGGGTTGTAGTTTTTGCTGGCATCTGATATTGTTTGTGCTTCGTTTAGCACCTTATATTTTTAGTACAGGTTTTTTTATTACCTTCCATTATTTTATCTGCAAGGACTCTTAGGAGGAACTCAAGCATAGCCTATAAGCTATGTTCCCCATACCAATCGGATGAAAATATTTTCGCCAATTGATTTGATTGATTGCATCTAACACAAGTCAATCAACATATGTGTCTGTACATGTTTGTATTTAAAAGCTAAATAGAGCAAAAAGGACCCTGGAGATTTTTTTGGAAAAACCCAAAACCTGCACATTTGTAGATTAGTTGATGTATGTTATATAGGTACCTACCAAACATTTTGTTCGTTGGTACAGTGGTTTTTAAATAATTTTCGAACCATGTTTTCATGGGAGCACAATTTTGCTTTGCTTACCAACCTGCTTTTTGAATAGGCATCTCACCAAAACCTATTGCTTTTTGGATTCCTTTTCACAACTGACCTTACCCTTACCATATGTAAAATAATGGTTCCTATATAAATTGAAACTACCTGCAGGTGATGGAGTATATGGTAGGAGGAGACCTTAAGTCGCTGCTCGGTGTCTATGGGTTCCTCGAGGAGCCGATGGCAATATTCTACATAGCCGAGATAACTCTAGCCCTGGAGTATCTTCACAAGCACAACATTGTCCATCGCGACCTGAAGCCTGATAACATGCTCATCTCCAAGACCGGACATGTTAAACTGACGGATTTTGGACTATCCAGGATAGAAATCCATAGAGGTATGTTATACATAATCACCCTGTTCTAGGGTCCCGTCGCAAAAAGCGATAAAAGGGACCCTTATGGTCTGGGATTTGGTGTCTTGTCGGTAACACGCATTTTGTTCCGAATTGTTCTCCTATTAATGTGGCATGTATGTGTTTAATCGACCGTGAAGAAAGGACACATTAATTTACGAAAGTGCCCAGTAAAAAAAAACTACTTTACGAATATACGCAGGTATTGCGTTGACCAATTCCGCCACCGGCTGTATACCCATAATTTGGCATTCTCCTATAAACCCTCCTCCCATAATCAATGCAGCCAGCCTCACAGTATATTCGTAAAGTAGTTCTTTTTACTGGGCGCGTTTGTTTATTAATGTTTACTTGCTTCACGGTCGATTATACACATTAATTTTACATTAATAGGAGAACAATTCGGAAGAAAATGCGAGTATACACATACATGTCACATTTCTTGGAATAAGCGACGTACCTGCTTAGTACGAAAAAGTATATTTACTTGTTCTCCTATTAATGGTTGTTTTAGAAATCTTAAAAATACCAATATTGGTACAATTATTTAGTTGGGCACCAACTAATGACTTTTGCTCAAAACATCATACTTTTTGAGAAAAAGCTAGAAATTGCAAAATAATCATCAGGTCAAGGCGAATTTCTTCCTTCTCCAGCAGCGACGGGACCGCCGGCACATGAACATGTTAATGCTTGAGTAGGTTTTTTTTATGTAATTTTTTATTTACTTTGACAAATTTATTCTATTATAATATTTCATATTCACTAATGTAGTTCTGCTAAACTTGTATGTACCATTTTACAGACCTTGAGATCGCGGACTTCGTGAACCGTACACCGAGCCTGAACATGCGGACCCCGGGCCAGCTGCTGTCCCTCACGAGCCACCTGTCCTTCGGCTCGGGCGGGCCTGATGTCAGCCGCGATTCGCCCAGCGGCGACTCCGGGCTCGTCTGTGAGAACCTCATACATGCACTTAAGGAGACCAGTATGAACACTCTCCTAAAGCAGTTGGTAGCGTGTTTTGTGTGTGATCGTGTTAGTGATTGGTACTAACCTACCATTGTAGTAAAGGATACATACATAAAATGCATACAGTTTTACGTGGTATTCGGTCCACAGCCAGCCTCAACATAGAAAATGGTAACCCACCCGGAACCTGGCCACGCCCAGAGATATAGCATCTCTGGACGTAGATACAATCGGTATATAAATCGGGTGAGTGGTTAGCAAGTTATGAATTAACCCTACTGGTCACCCCTCTCGTAACTTAGAGTGATTTACTCCGTCAATTTCCATGGAGCTTCATGCAAGAGAAGTCCATTTATTGTTCCGAACATGAAAGGCCCACTCCTTACCCCTCTGGTAATTTAGCTTGATGTTATGTAATTCGCTAATTAAGGTCGGCCCGTAAGCACCTGAAAATTTCGCCTCCCATACAAACGTAGTTTACTAATCATTTGAAAACCAATGTTCCAACTTACTTGATATTTGGTATCTAATATTAGGCTACAAATATCTGTGTCTGCATGCCTTTGTTTTTTCGGTAAATGTATTCTGGGTCAAACCATAGAGAAAACAAAATTCGTATGAAGATTTTCTTTTTGCTTTCATTTCATTCGGTTTGGATTTTTCAAAAAAACAAAAGCATGCAGACACAGATATGTGTTACCTGATATTAGATATTAAATATCAATTTAATTGGAATAGCGGTTTCAAAATTATTAGTAAACTACGTTAGTATGGGGAGCATAGCTTACGGGCCGGTCTTAACTTAAATTCGCGGGAATGGGTAGTAGAATCAGGATAGACATAGATAAAAACCTCATCTAAATCGATTTATTGCTTATCAAGTTATGAGCGTCATCCTACTGGTCACCCCTACGGTAATTGAGCATGTGCAGTAGCCCTAAATGTATTTGATAAAAACGAAAACTGCCTTATTATGTAGATATTTAGAAAAAAATACCATCCAGGAATCAAATTCGTTGATTTCAAGAAAAATAAGGCATCATGTATTATTGCACATTTATTCAGTTTTAAGCTATGCAGAGACATACTCGCTAGATCTACAGCTCAGAGAGCCACTATTTTTAACCACATCAGAACTCGTCCTACCTGAAAGTGTTTATTTATGTCATCAATGCACAATATTGTGTATGTTCCTTGCTTGCTGGCTCTGACATTTACTGGCTTATGGTGAAGGAAAACATCTAAGAAAACCCATTACTTTTTTAATAAAAACCATTACCCTAAAACCGAATATATTCGTTTCTCGGGCGCCAATAATAACACTCTTGATCATGTTTATTATTATGTGCATGATAAATTTTTGTTACGATCCTGTACATTTCCAGTCATGCGACCGGAAATTTATATATTTTTTTTGCATGAATTGCAACTATAAGTTCTTGCATGTTTTCTCTTAATTTGTCTGTTTTACGATAGTAATTAGCTTACGTAAAACTGTAAAAGTAGCTTACGATGAAACTGTACTTTTAATTTAAGGAAAATTTCTATATTATTGATGAAAACTGCATGGCACCTGGATACCTATACCTGCAAATAACTAGAAACCTAGGGGTGTGCCATGCGCAATGCGACCCAAACACCTTGTGTGTTAACTACTATTATCAACTAATATTCCAGCTTAGATTGATACCTACACGCCCGAAAACCTAATATTAAATTAACAAAACTTAAATTCTAAGGCAAAGGCAAAATTGTTTCACCAAACATATCGAAGACCCTTGCCTTCTATGTTTTATTTCACACTAAAATTATGTATTCAACATAAATTGTATGCTGTAAAAACCATGCACGAGGTAATGTGCTGCTAACCTAGGATAATTCACAATAACGCAAACCAAAAGTGTGTTAAATCCTCATTCCGTTTTTTTTTATGTCGCAGTTACAGAACATTATCTCTCTCGTTATTCAGGTAAGCTGGGTGGGCAGTCCTTATTCCGCAGTGAAATGCAGGCAGCTATGAAAGATTCTGGGTCATTCAACAGCTCCCGGATGTCCGGAATCATTCCCTTCATGAGTGCGGGTAGTATCAATGTGGATGACTCCGCTACAGTGAGTATCACACTTATTATAATAGGTTCCTAAAACAGGGTTTTTCTTTAGCGAGCTCAAGGAATAATGGAGTTTCGAACCTAACCGACCCATGCAAAGTTTCTGGTACACAATACGCAAGCAGACTTTGAGGCAGTACATAATCATTAATGAGACGACTCTGTTCTCAAACCATTCTAGAACACTGTAGGCGGTATCGGTTGCGTATTTATAGATAGTGTTAACATGTATAATATAGCAATGTAATTTATTTATTTTTTGACAATTTTGAGTGTAGTGTTAAAGAGTGTAGTAAAAAATGTTAAAGGTAGACATTGTTGTTGCCGCCAAATCTTTTTTGATTCTCCAAATTTAAAAAAAGATTTGGTTTTGTTGTACTTAGAAATTAAATGTTTTATACCATAAAGCTATAAAAAATAGTGCCGTTTAACAGTAAACAACTTCTTATTGATAATTACATTAAACTTAATAACAACAAAAAAAATTTTTAGACAGGCAGGTGTATGGTACACTATATCTCATTTATTGTTTACTATCAGCCCATCCCGGCTATGCACGGGCATAATATCATTTCAAAAAAAATTATGTTGACACAATGATACCCAAATAAACCCTTTTTACGTAGAGAAATATTTGATTGAAATATTTGAAATAAAAAAATAAAACTTAGATATTATTATTAGATGATTATTAGATATTAGAGAACTCCGATATTAGAGTCCCGCAATTTTTTAATCTGTAATATCTTCGAAAATCTTCATTTCAATCATATGCTGTAAAGAGCCATATAGATCTATATTAAATCAACAATGTATTTAAGGTATTTAATTGGATAAGGATTAATGCTGTATTGGTTAAAATCACTTCGAAAATTAGCCATTATTTGTCGAAAAAAGTAAATGACAAAAACATTTTATTGTGGGATATCCATAAGAGATAGACATATACCATCGCGGAGTTTGCTTTAGACCTTTTCAATGTGTACAATACTTAGTACATTATTTTGATAAAGCGGAAAAAAAATATTTTTTTACGACATCACATTGGAAACCTCAAAAATAACAGTATTTCTCCACTATTTAATGGATGTTTTTATACATATAAACCTTCTTCTTCTATCTATCTATCTAAAAAAAAAACCGCATCAAAATCAGTTGCGTAGTTTTAAAGATTTAAGCATACATAGGGATATAGGGACAGAGAAAGCGTCTTTGTTTTATACTATGTAGTGATAGTGATTGCTATAATTTTTTTCAATATTTTTTTTTTATCTCCGACATTCTTCTATTTTTGTAGGGATTTCTTTATATTCAAACTGAAACCACCATATGACTCGCTGAGCTAGTCAGCATTCCTGTCAATCGAAATATGTAGCTTAAAAGTGACTTCTCCATTTCTGTCGCTCTACAATCATTGGTGTCGGCTGCTCAGGGTTCGGAGTCGTACCACACGTGCGAGAGTTCCAAGTCGTCGGAGTTGAGCGCGGTGGAGGCGGAATCCTCTCTGGGTGACTCCAACTTGTCGTTGGAGTCGCAGGGGCAGCACGCGTCGCCGCTGTGCCGCGTGCGCCGCCAGGATAAGAACAGGTCTGCTGTCATCCTTCATTCTCCTGCCTTGACGGCACGTTCTGGATGATTTGCTTGGAGAGATCAGACCTCCTTGCCAAATTCAAATTCAATTGTTTTAACTGTAACTAATATGTTATTAATTTATTTTTTTAATACCTATGTAAAGAATATGCTTATTTAATATCAAAATGTTATTTTTATTTTTACTCCAAAAAATAACGAAATAATATGGTTTTGAAACGTTTATTTCATTAGAGTCCGCCATAAAGCTATACCTGTATCCAAAAACACCGAGATACAGGTACAGCATCAAAATAGCTAATAGCTCTTTTTAAACATCTAATTATAAATTTAGGATGTTCCCCCTTTCGAAGTTTTCGAGGCCTGAAGCGCAAGCGTCGGCTCGAGGCGGAGACGCCGGTGATGGTGACGTCGCTCAAGGCCGCCAAGGAGACGTGTAGCGGTCTCACGCAAGACATCCTGGCGCTGGAGCTCACTCAGAACACGCCTAAGCGGAAGGCGCCCAACGTCAGCCCGAAGGAGAAACGCCGGAGTAATCCTCTTAAAGGAGTCTTAAAGAAGAGGTGATTCATTTTCAAAGGTCTTCAATCCCTTGACTATATGAAGGTTCCTCCAATAGCTTTTATCGTCTTGTCCTGACTGTATCAAAAAAAAGCTGTCTGGCAGAAAAGGCCTATTACCAGGGGTCACTTCGTTACTGAATTTCAGGTCACGAATGGCTCTTAAGAGTGCACTTGAATACATTGTTATACAAATTTCATATAACGTATATTAGATATAAGATTATATTATATATTTATATATATCTAATATCTATCTAATATCTAATAAATAATATAAAGGGGAAAGTTTGTAATAATGGATGGATGGATGGATGGATGGATGGATGGATGGATGGATGTTTGTTACTCTTTCACGTAAAAACTACTGAATGGATTCTAATGAAACTTTACAATAATATAGCTTATACATCAGAATAACACATAGGCTACAATTTATGTGCCCATGGGCTTTAGAACTTTCACGGGGCTGCGAAAACGATGCCGGTAGCGCTACTTCACACCAGGGGGAGAGGAGCCGGGGGCGGTGGCGGGGAGCGGCGGCGGGGGGAGGGCAGACGTTGTGACTGTTTGGTGTCCGTTTGGCGAATTTTCAAGGCACTAGCGATTTGTAAAACTTAGTACATGTACATTTAACTACCCGGGAATTAGGATTGGCTAAATAGAATTCAGTTCCGCTTACGCTAAGATGGGGCTGTCATACAAACTGCAATGCTATGCACGGCCCGGCTTTGCGGCGGCAGCGCTTACTTTTTCTGAAGTACGGCTTGGTATTTCCTGCAACTTTAGGACTACTTGGCATCACGCTAAATCGCCGGAGGAGCGACCAACAGAATAAAATCCTTGAGAACCAATTACTCGATTTAGATGTGCATTGTATCTACGTCTAGCCTGATTCTACTAAAAACTTATAGATTACATAATATAACGCTTCATTACCAGAAGGGTAAGTAGTGAGTCTTAAAGTCTTATAACATGCGAACCACTTATCTGATTTATATGCGTATTTTATCAATGTATAGCATCTCTGGGAGCAGTCAGGTTCGAGATGGGTTACTGTTTTCGATGTTGAGGCTGGCTGTGGGTTGGAGTCCACGCAAAACTTACCTACGTTACACGTTACTTACTAGGTAAGCAATGTAGCAGTGAAAGTGCAGAAAGGTTCTCGTGGCAAATGTTTTTTTTTAAATAGCCACCAAACGTCAACGAAGCTCTAAATGGGAATTATTGGATGTTTCTCATTAAATCATGCTATTTCGGCTCGAACGATCTTGATTAAATTTGGTACATGGATACATTGTCCTGGACCAGTTTGACCCTATTTTGGACCAGTCATGTGGGCTACTTTTTATCCATGAGATAATTTAGCCGACACTAACCCGAGCGGAGCCGGGTACCGCAGCTAGTAATATATATATATAAGATTATATCTATTATAAGGTTCTATATATACTATATATAGAAAAAAGTATTTTGTATTTTGTTTTAATCATGATAAGGAACTAATAAATAACAAATGCATGATGAATTAACTATACCGATTATGATATATTTTATACTAAAATTTAGTACATTACATAAATGAACACTTAAGGTGGCCCAACCTGGCGGTCCTAACTCATTCGCGGGCACGGTACAAAACCGTGCTGTTTCGCTCTGGGACCTTCTCTGTTTCAAAGCATAAGACAGGCTCCGTGATGAGGAAGATGCAACATGTCCACAAAAAAGACGACGGGCATAGTGTATGGTTTGGTAAGATTTACGAAAATTTTAATTTCATAACGACTTATAGCTAAAAGTAAACCATGACCGCTGTAGTAAAAAATCTAACAAAAACCAAATAGATCATAAATCTTCATTAAATAAGCTATGTCTGATGACTAATCTTTTTAAGATGTTCTTACTTTATCATTGCGTAATCCACCTCCAAAGTTATTGTATAAAACGCGCGAAAAATTCGAACTTTCGGACCTTATAGCTTAGAAACCAAATACAATTTTACAATGCCAATGGTCATCAGACATCTAGTTCGATCAAATAAAGCTATTTTGAGCAAAATTTTGGATCTCTGACAAGAAATATGGGCGTGATCTTCTTTCCCCTTTTGTATGGGGAGATGAGCGGGTTGGGCCACCTTAATATCCATCCGAAAATATCAAAAATAAAAAATTCTTAAAAAAATATATAAGTAATTAAATGATAATTGCCTCTGGATAGTTGCCAAAGAACATCTAGCAGTCGTATTCAGAGTGAACCTGTTAATACTTAGTATGGGATTAGCACCGGACTAACCATACAAAAACCGGCTTAGGCCGACCTTAATACATGTACTAAAGTTAGTCCGCCCACTCTGAATTCTGCTGTAAGTACTTAGTCCTTGTCCGTGTGAATGTGAAGTGATACACATACATCGATACGGTTAACCAAATGAAATCGCATAATACATTATGACCATAGTTTTCAGTAATTTCCATTGAGTACTTCTACTCTGCATCCCTGAAAATAATATAATCAGATCTCATAGTCAAAACACTGATTGCATGATAAAATAAAAAATACTGTTTTGGAGAATCAATTAGCAATTAAATTAACATATGGTTATCATACTTTTTACAGGTGGGCTTCACAAGACGACTGTCACCACTTCAACGTTGGTGTGATATTTTCGACACCCGTTGGAGTTACCAAATCGCCAGAGAAAATGGCGAAATTCACTCGCTTCAATCTTCCCAAAGATGATCTTTCAATTTCCAATATCAAGGAGAAGTCTGCTACATTCAGCAAACATATCACCACCAGCCTGGAAAATTACCCCACCAGGAGGTTAAGCAAGGTTAGAATCCGATTTCCGGAACTAATTTATTGAATGCAAGCTATTTTAGAATAGTCAAGATCATAAATTTGTACGATTAAGGTGGGCCTTCCCACTCAACTCCCCATACAAACGTGGAAAGAAGATCATGCCCAAATCTCTTGTCAGAGATCCGAAATTTCGCTACAAAATAGCTTTATTTGATCGAACTAGATGTCTGATGACCATTGGCATTGTAAAATTGTGTTTGGTTTCTAAGTTATAAGGTCCGAAAGTTCAAATTTTTTGCGCAGTTTAAACAATAACTTTGGAGGTGGATTACTCAACGATAAAATAAAAACATCTTAAAGAGATTAGTCATCAGACATAGCTTGTTTCATGACGATTTATAATTAATTTGGTTTTTGTTAGATTTTTGACTACTGTGGTCATGGTTTACTTTTAGCTATAAGTCGTTTTGTAATAAAAAAAATCGTAAATCTTACCAAATCAAACACTTTGCGCATTGTCTGCTTTGTGGGCATGTTGGATCCTCCTCATCACAGAGCCTGTCTTTTTTTTTGAAACAGAGAAGGCTCAGAGCGCAATAGCACGGTTTTGTACCGTGCCCGCGAATAAGTTAGTCCTGCCGGGAAGGGCCACCTTAAGTTGATCTATAAAGCTACAATAATTCTTATTTTTCCAACTTTGCAGATAGGGTATCCTATACCTTGTTGAAGAAATAGTGAGTGTTTCATACAACCATGCCTTTTCATAAGGAATGTGATATGTCTGTATGTATAATCGACCGCGAAGCAAGGACACATTAATTAAAGAACTCAGTAAAAAGAACTTTCATCCTCCCGTAATCAATGCATCCAACTAATACAGTGTTTAAGATTATACCTACATACATTGATTTAACAGTTTACCTGCGCTGCAAACACTGACTGCAAAGATTAAACATTCAAATTCACACATATCACTCCTTGAAATAAGCGACATGTCTTATCATGTTGGCAGGGTGAGTCGAAGTCGCCTTCGGGCAGCGGGCCGGTGCCGACGACTCCGTACGCGCAGACTCCGTACCGCACCCCCAAGAGCGTACGCCGCGGCAACCCCGCCTCCGACCAGCGAATCCTCGGCACGCCGGACTACCTCGCGCCAGAACTGCTGCTCAAGTCAGTCGCTCCGTATTTCCAGATCTTAGCTCGTTTATTTTGATGATTTGTTGCAGTGTACGTGCGGCACTGATGACGAGTTTTATGAGTCATAGCTTAAAACTACAAGATTACGACAATATTTTTTTCTTAGTTTCACGTTTATGTACACCAACCTGGTACGGTAAGGGTTCTCCCTAACAGCTTGACGTATTAAGTGGACAAACTCGAATTCCTGAATGGATAAATGAATATTTCCTTTATTTTCAGAGAAGGGCACGGCCCGTCCGTGGACTGGTGGGCCCTGGGCGTGTGCCTCTACGAGTTCGTGACGGGTGTGCCGCCCTTCAACGACGACTCGCCGCAGGCTGTCTTCCGCAACATCCTCAACAGGAGTGAGTCACGCACAAGTTGTACATTAACTGTAATCATTGCTGGGTGTTATCTACCATTTTCTGAAATGTATGGATAAAACTCGGTGTCCGGTGTTATTTTATTGGGATATTGGTTAATAGGAAGAAAGTTGCTTGTTATGTCTTCCAAAACTGCCTCCTGATTTTATCGTAGGCAATGCAAGCTCACTCTATGTAGATATTATCACAAAAATGCATCTGTCACCTAAATAAGTTAGGCCTCTTAAAAAAATATTATCTGTTTATCTTTTGATGACTTTATTTAATTTAAGATCACCTTAAAATAAATGGTCCTTAGATTCCTATACGAACTATCACATCACCTTTGGTTTCAAGATAATTTTCGGCTAACTCTTGGGTATTCCATCATCACTTATGGTTAACTGATGGACTGAATTAATCTTCAGATATAGAATGGCCCGAAGAGGACGAGGCACTGTCGCCGGCGACGGTGGCCGCCATCGAGGCGTTGCTGACGATGGACCCGGCGACGCGTCCACGCGCGCCACACGTGCGCCAGATGGCGCTGTTCGCCACGGTCGACTGGGACAACCAGCTCAGCACGGAGCCGCCGTTCGTACCCACACTGGACGACCCACACGACACCGGATACTTCCAAGGTATGAGAGGTTTTTTATGCAACCTGACATGGATGGGTAATATTAACCCAATTCACCACATTCCTGAAGGTATTAGGTGCCATGCCAGGACCTTCCCTTCAGGAGCACGGCTACATTGAACTGGATGGAAAACCGGACAATTTTTCATTGCTGCTTCGACCATCTTTTCATCCAATGTGATGGTACCAACCCGGCCGGGCTTAAACCCTACCGCCTAGTAGAAGAAGGGGCCTACAGTTTTACATGGATTCCGAACCATGGAGCAGCTCGCATTCGCGACGAAATGCACTTATCCAACTCAGAAAGAGAAAGAAAGTGGTGCATGATCGAGCGAGGATTTGAACCCAGAGCTCTGGTGCGCTAGGCAAGTCCCCGCGCCACTAGGCTACGAGCGAGAGTTGCTACATATGTTGCAGATATAGGGAAGGCCATGTTTCCATCCCACCAATTATCCAAACAACGAAAAATCGAAGTGATTCTTAGTGTGAGAGCTAGCTTTGGTCAGGCAAATTCCCTCAAAAATATGTGTTACAGCATCGAGACCTCCCGATATTTCTACTAGTTCACTCAAAGTGGTCAAGGAAGGTGGTTTTGTAGACAAAAATGTAAAAATAATTGCTAAAAATACACTATCTGTTGGTGTACAGCCATTGTAAGATTACCGGTCAATTGCTACTGCCGTACTATGAGTAGTGCTCATGCATCCGGCAGCAATGTGAGTTGTATCTTTGATTTTCACAATTTATACAGATCACTATTCATCCTAATCCGTCTGCATAATAGCTTTAACATTATCTTATTTTTAAAACTAGTTGTTATTCTTTTTCAGCCCGAAACATCTTGCAGCATCTTAACGTGTCCAACTTTGACATGTGAGGCCACATGTCAAAGCAGATCTATCTTCCCCCAGGAAGTAATGTGATAAGTAGTTAGCTAATCTAGGAAAATTATTTATTTGTAATTATTTTTGTGTTAAGTTCGTTCAATATTTTTCTTCACCCTTCAATAATCCGAATCCAATTTTTAGCACCCAACCGTGTAGTCGCCTTAGCTGACCAGTAGCGGTCGATCGATCATCCAATTGTTATCATTCCTGCATCATATTCACTGCACTAGACCTGCATCTCGGAAACTGAAATGAATTCCGCCTGCAATTGTATTTGTCAGTTGTTTGCGTACTTAAACAAAAAAAATAATATAAAAATTGTAAACAAAATATGCCTTTGTGCGGGCACATTTTTTAACATGATTTTTCTTGCTGTCGATTTGAGTTTTAAATATGTAACGAAACCTAATATATTCTTATTTGTAATTTAAAACCAAAATCTTTTTCTATGCAAAATGATGCCATTTTAGTTTATGCTTCAAGAATAATTTCCCAAAGTTGCGGCACAGCATTGACTGCTATTATATCCTGCATTTTGTAGGGTTGTGTTAAGAAATGATAAAGTACGTAAAATGAACTGTGTTAGTAGCTTACCTCAGGATGATTTTTGGTTCCATGAATTGAATTTTAAAAACAATTGTATTTTTTTAAATAATATTTAAGGGCTTAAACTAATTGTCTTTATTTAATATGCAACAATAATGCGTTGGTGCTGTCCGATTCGCCTGTAAACAAAACATAATAAACTAGTTATTTTTCATTTGATTTTTTATTATTAAAAATAAAAAGGCCTTATTCCTAATAGTATTTAAAGTATTTTGAAATTTAAAAAAAACAGTTTCTAATGACATACATTCATGTCAACATACATAATTTATCCCATGCGCTTTCTAGGAATCTTATAACATAGTTTACGATTGTGATTTTTCAGATGTGTAGCAAAACCTTACTTTTATTCTACAGGAACATTTCGTTTTGAATATTTGCAGTAATGTTTTACATTTCCAATAAGATTAAACCCAGCTAGCAATTCTAAAACTCAAAGTATGTGGTATTCGTCATTTGAATAGCATCATACCGTAACAAATCTCAAATATCATTAAATGCACCGACTAGGGCAGAGGAGGTTACACCTAAGTATAGTACTACCTCTGTAGTTTTCGGAGAAATTCAGACTAATAACAGAATAATAACCATGTTTGTACAAGCTACAGTACCCGGCGGTAGATAATGTACAACAGACGTTGGATAGGGACTATATATATATAGTTTCGGCTTTGGAGTGAGATGACGCTTTACAAAGCCGAAACTAGCCGATTGTCTCTTTCCTATGTTCGATGTGAGTTATTTTCTGCCGGGTACTGTAATAAGAGACAGAAATTCCTGCAGCAAGACTACTATATGCGTCATTATGACCAAATGCTAATGATCGCAACATGGAAATATGTGAAAATTCCACATCTTTCACTTAACTGGTATAAATCGTTGAAGTTTACGTGCGAGTGGGACGTCGCATCCCTACTGTAATGGTAACTATTCTACTCCTGTGCCGAGTAGATCCTACTTGGAGTTCTTCTGTATCCATGGCAAGAAGTGTGTGAGGCGCGTGTAGACGCCGGGGTACTGTCCCTTGCCGCAGCCGATGCCCCACGAGACCACGCCCACCTGCGTCCAGCGCCCTCCTTCGGCCACCATGAGCGGGCCGCCGCTGTCGCCCTGAGGAATACACGACCAGATAATTACTGATTGATACTGTCAGTGCATATCAACATCACATATTGACATGCTTTTATACTGTGCTAAAGTTATGCACAATGCATTAAATTAAATTTGGCATCATCACGTTTTTATTCGTATAAATGATATGCTGAATGTTTTTTTAAAAGCAAAGGCTCCACTTTATACTATTAATAGCATAGCTGTATTTTAAAAAAAACCATTAAAATTTCACCACTTTTTGCGATAAATATAGAGGTAAAACTATCAACAAAAAATAAGCCCGACTAATCTGGGTTGCCAAACTTATACATGTAAATTTAACAGTTAAGCTGTGGACAGTGACAATATTCCGACATATTGGTAGCACACACTGGGATCCCATCTTGACATTACTCTATATTGGCATCTGATTACACTTACTTACACTCCTGTCATGTGTACGAATGTCGAAAATCGCAGTCTTACATCGCTCTCAACATTTCCCGATGGAGCGATCTGTGCTGCATTTCGGCGTTTCATGAAATATGGTCACATATCCAACCAAATAGAACGGAATTATTTGCTATTACAGTAGCAGGGATGCAGCAAGCACGACTAGGTGGCCATTTAATTTTTATGTATGTTTAAGTATGTACGGAAGTATAATTGCATGGTAGCCCTTAACAACGACTAGCCCTTAACAAGTCCTACAGTATTGCAGTACGTACGCTGCAGGAGTCGTGCGCGGCGCGGCCGGCGCAGAGCATGTGCTCGACGATGCCGCCCGGCGCCGCCGCGCCGTACTTGAGCCGACACTCCGTGTTGGACCAAATGGGGATGGACACCTTCTGCAGGACGGACGGCTGGTGACCATCTGCGAGTAACGAGTGGTAGAATATATTAAACTTTGTCTATTGATCGATTTGACTTTGTACAGCTCGTGGTCTAGGGACTAGAGGACTGGCCTTTCATGCGAGAGGTCTGGGTTTAAGTCCTCGCCCTGGTCATGCCGCACTTTCTCTTTCTCAGTCAGAGAAGTGCATTTCGTTACAAATGCGAGCAGTTCCATAATTCGGAACCCATGTAAAACTGTAGGTCCCCTTCCTCTACTAGGACGGTAGTTGTGTCGTATTAGCCATCCATATCAGGTTCCATAAAAAAAATTGTGAACTCACTCTATACTCAGTATTTAGTCACTCAAGTCTTATTCAGTCAGTATTTAGGTGTAGTCGGGCACCTTAATAGGACCTGGCATACGCCATATGAAGCAGTTGACATGCAAAAACGACTCAATAAATGACTAAATAGGCCATTGTCATTACTGTGCCTACTAGTGTATCGAGCTTCTCTGCGAACAGTTAGAAATGCACACAAAAATAATTTAAACCTACTAAAGGTTATAAACATTACTGTTAACGTGTGTTGCGCACTTACTTTCTCGTAAACTGCCCCACCCGATGACGGTGGCTACGAGACCGGAGTACGCTCTCGCTCCTCCCGGCAAGCAAATTGGTCTAATTGTTTTGGAGAATTTTACCGGTGCATCAATCGTCAGCAATGATATGTCATTGTACTAAAACAAAATAAGTTCATGTTAATATTTATTAGTTTTTTTATTCTTCTGAGACTAAAATTAACATTCCAACTACAATTAATTCGTACAAATATTCTTTTCCCCTTTAAAAAATACTCAACTAGGTGTGTAAGTAAAGTAAAAAAATATATTCACCAGTGTTCGCATATCAAAACCACGATGTCGGACCACTCGTTTTATTTTTCTTTCCACATGTTGCGTCTCTGAGTTTGAACGAATGTTATGGTCTCCCATCCTCGCAGTAAGTCGTGCCACGTCCCATGATGTCATACTGCATCAAAGAAAATAAATTAGTTAAGAATTGATAATTGGTAGCAGGGAAAACACAATCAAAAAAATATTACAATGCCTTTTGTTATTAATTATATTTTCTGGAATTGATGTTGGCCGGTCCCCTCCACTCGCCAACGTCTGCACAGGACCAAAACTTATCGAATTTGATCCCTGCGCATCCGCTGGTGCTCGAAGGGGGTAGGACAAAATCCATCCCGGGCAGTCTAATGTTTTGGAAATAATGTTATATAGCAATGACAATTCCGAGGACGTAAATTTGTAAGTTTTGGTTGATAAGTTTAGCTATAATTTTTGTTTTTTTTTACTTCAACTTTTACTTTTTCATGGAAATTATGTGTTTAAAATCGGATTTTTTAAAATATTATTTGTTCAAACATACATTTTTATTTTCTACAAGTTATAAAATAACACGTAAGGCAACAGCGATATTGTTACAATTCTAGATTTCCTTGAAGATTTAACGAGCGTTTTCAATCACGAAATTCCAAACTGCCATTAGAGATTGCATACATTAAACATGTAATAACTTATATGTCATGGAATTTATAAGTAAAAGTACTATTATAAAGAAAAAAGTACAAATAAAAACCGACCTTGCAACATTTGAATAGGATTTGTAATTGAAGTAATAGGGGCAACATTGCGATAGTAAAAAAAATATCGCTGTTGCCTTATGTGTTATTTAATAAATTGTAGAAAATAAAAATTTACTTATCTAGTAAATCTAAGTGCCTGTTTGAACAAATAATATTAAAAAAAAAAATTAAACATATAATTTCCAGGAAAAAGTAGGTAGTACATTAGGCAATAGAATTAAGCAAATATAAGATGGATATGACATTGCTATAGTGAATATATTTATGGGATATTCTTGGACAGTTCCACTACTATTTCTGATTTATGAATGAATACTATCTCATACTGCTATATTGTCCCACTAGATGCCCAAAATTCTCTGAGAGCGCAACACGAAATTCTCTGTTGTAATCATCTTTTTCGTAATTTACTGCTGTATAACAAACCAAGTGTACTTTATCTGTGGTATCACGTTGTGCTGCGTTGATTGGATTTCTAGAAAGCGGTCTCTATCTTTTGATAGCAACGACTGCAATTTTAAATAAACTCCTCTCTTTCTCTATAGAAAATAAATCTTTGCTTCTCTATAATGTGGAAACTAATCATATATGCAAGCAACATTTGGCGGATCTCAATGTTTAGTATTCAACTAAAGAAATGCCGCACACTAATCGTGAAAACTAAACATGCTAGCTAGCAATAGATGGCGCCTTTCTTATGGGTAACTAAACTTTGAACCCGGCGTACGGAAACCCCGCGATACTCACTGAGCCACGCAGTGTGCAGCCGAAAGAACGTGTTGATCATCAATGAGAGAACCGCCGCAGAATTGTCGTCCACCGTTGAACAATGCCACGATCCACGGCCATTCGTTTAGGTCCGCGTCCTTACCTCCCACGATTCGTTCCTGATCCTGCAAAGAAGTCGATTTTTTATTTATCATATCCATCTGCACGAATGTACTTATTGTGCATGTGACGTATGAGGAGAATCAAATACCTGATATCCGTTTTTTATTCCGCACGATCCACCAACAGCAGCGCCCCCACCGCCCCCCGCTGCCGGCGGCGGTCGCACCGCAGCTGGATGTGTCGGTACAGCCGGCGGCCAAGACTGAAAACCGAATTCATATCAACCTCGAAACACCTACGCTCAATGGAACATCACCAAAATATGTGTATAACTTATTTTGACATATATTGTTCGATACAGTGCCGAACTTTTTCCTTTTGTTAAGTAGAGGAAATTTCACTCTGTGAAAGCAAAATGAACATTTGCCGCCCCTAGGCATATGCGTCTGTCGGTCTATACGGCCTATTGGTAAATCCAAAGCTGGTTCTATAGATGGCACTCAAGAAGGTGTAAACAGACAGGGTGTATTCTTGTTACAAACTTTTTGTTGTCAGTTCCATGGAAGTAAAGAGGGGGCTTTTCCAAGCATAATATTGTAAACTACTTCAAACACAAGTTAATAGAGCCCGCTTAACTGACAGGCTTCGCGAGCATAAATCACCTGCTTGGTGGTGGCCTTGGTGGTCTGGTAGGTGGGTCTGGTTGTGCCTTTGGTGGGGTACGTGACGGCGTTGGGGGGACGCGTAGGGAGCGTTGGTCGGCTGGTCGTCGCACCTGCACCATTCACGATTACATCTTTCGTGATTCAGTAATTTATTGAAAAGAATTAAGTATATATTAATGAGCCAAAACAGTTAATATTAAAAAGTTATTTTAACCTATTGAACAGTACCGCTTGCTAAAAATTACACGCGTTACAGATCAGATGATTTTGAAACAGTTTTTACATTACAGCTGGCTACAAATTAGGCGTGTCCAGTTTCAAGAGGTACATACTTTTTAACAGATTTGACAGTAACTTTTCATTTAATATAAGACGTAAGTAACAATGGAAAATATATAAAAGCTAAAAACAGTTAAAAAAAGCAATTACAAGATAAAGTAACATTTAATGTTTATGGCTGTTTTCACTCAGTTAGAATAAGTTATTATTATCGGAATTAAAGTTAGATTCACTGATATTTTTTTTTTTAGTGTACTTCCGTCCTTCTATACTCGATGGGTCTGACCACCACCCGATAGCCCATACGTTTCACCCGACGAGGATGAGCTTACCGAAGGGCGGCGGGTGTGTGGGTGCGGTGTGGTCCGGCGGGTGTGTCGGCAGCGGCGGGATGGCGGGCGGCCACCCCGCCGGCACCTGCCGCTGGCTGGCGGCACCGACCGCGCCGGGTGGCCAGCTCGCCCCCGCACCCAGCGGCAGAGGACCGAACCTGAGGTGCACATTGACTTTAGGACTCTTGTCTTGAAGGCAGCCTGAGGTTTTTAATTTTTAAGAAATTATTTCTTTGTTCAGTGGCACAATTTTGTACGCCGACTGCGAATTAAACTAGCGAAATCGTCTCCCAGGCCCCAACGGTTACGTACCCCTTAATGTTTTCAGATATTAATCAAATTACTTCAGAAAGCTTGAATTGATATTGAATGTTGTTATTTTTATGTAATTTAATATATAATATTTAAAAAAATCTACAAAAACAGGAAAAAAGACCCATTTTTTTATTAAAAAAACGATTTTTTTTGTGACTGGACATAGATGGCAAATACCACACTTACTATAACGCTTTTCAGTAGGTCAAAAAAGCCCTAAGCCTGGTTTTCACCTACTGCTGATTAGCTTAATCGCCACATAATAAGGGCCTTTCTTAGCAGCTTGCAATCAATACAAGTAAAAGATAATCAGCACTTTAGCAATAAAGGCCCTTTAACTGTAAATAGAAATAACTCAGCACTTGGTGAAAACCAGGCTTAGGCATTGTAACGTCAATATCGACTGTGGCTTGTTTGCTAGCATTTAAAATATAAAACATAAGTAATAGCCGTAAGTTTTTGCTTTTTTTTTGTTATGCACCATATTTACATAATATACTTCTTCGTCCTACAACTTTTGCCATATATGTGAAACACGAATCGGGACTAACATATTTTCTAAGCCATATATTAACACTAATATTAAGATTTATATGTAACTCTGTTTGTTTTTCCTAAAATCTTTACATATAATGATAAAATCTTAAACTTCTGCACATTAAAAATTAAAAAAAATTAGGTGGGAGACGAAAGGAATAAGTAATAGAACGTAAAAACAAATTTTGAATATTTTGTCTGTCAGCACTGTCGGTGTTTTTGTTTATTTTTGGGCGTATCACACAAAAGCCACTCATTACATATAAAATCGAACTATTGAAACATTTGAAGCAATCGTCTGAGTAACATCAAGAGTATATTTCATCAAAATCGACCGACAGAATCGATAATTAGATCAGTTAGTAATCTCACCGCACCTAAATTATTTTGATAAAGTTTGCACCAATGTAAAGAGTAGGCATTGCCGCACATTTAACGATATTGACCCGAGCGGAGCCGGGTACCACAGCTAGTAAATGAATAAATCTCACCCAAGATGCGCGTACAGCGGCGACTGCAGTTGCGCGAGCGCGGCGCCCGCGGCGATTCCGCCGCGCTGCACGTCGGGCTGCTGCTGCGGCGGCGTCTGCACCGGCTCCGTGCAGCAAACGCCGAATACCTGCGCACGCGCGTTACGATGCGGTACACCAAAATACGGCTAACGCGCGAGTGGGTTCCGTCGTTTAGGAGCCTTATTTACATTCAGTATTCCATAGATTGAAGTGGAAGGGATATATTGCTACGAATGTTGAATAGCGATAATAAGAGTCCCACAGGTGACGTTGCAATTCTCATTCCAGAATAAACTAAATGGAAAGTAATTAATATCAATTGTATTTATAATTGATGACATGTATTTAAAATGACATTACTTAATTTATAGTTATAATGTAACGTTGTAAACTTTTAATAACCCTATTCAACACTCGTATGCCGTTAGCAATCTATCCCTTCCTTTAATCTATGACAAAACTGACATATAGGTACGTTGTGTTTGCAATTAAGATATGCCAAATGGGCCATGCCAATGGGACCAATTGTCCCACTCCTAAAACCCGGCAGAAGGGACCCCCCCCTCCCCCGTCATGGAGTTCTTTCGCGGTCGCTGTTTGAGAAATATTCGTACCTCCATGTTATCCCCACTAATGAAGCTGCAGGTGTCGTAGTGTCCCATCACCCAGCCGTCCCAGCCGGTGAGCTCGGCCACCTTGAAGTAGGGGTAGCAGTCGCGGAATGTTTTGCACACCCCTCGCTTGCCCAGCGTCGTCTCGCACTCCAGACCGAATGCCTCACCTTCCGACTGTTTCACACACACAACACATTTTGTCTAAGGCCAAAGATCCACCGCAAAAACGGATTTTTTTCCATCGCAAAAACCGTAGCAGATGCTTTGCCGGATAGAAACGGTAGCCACATATGGGAAGGTAGTTTCTAGTACCTGTTGGCTTCCTTGGACTCCGCAGACCCCCACTCACCGTTGGATTGAGGCATTTGAGAACGGATCATTTCTCTAATTAATTGCTCTGCCGCACCGCCTGTATTTGTATACACAATTTTCTTAAAAACAAATACAGTTTGGCCTAAAGAATACGGATACCTAAGGATTTTAAACATCACGTTTGTGTTCAGACACAATGACCTTGAAACAATTCGGCTTTCACGCGTGGGTGATTTACACGAGGCGACTTTATACGCGAGAAACAGTAATTTCGAGCCCACTTCACGTGCGTGCACCTTATGAAGAGGTACATTTTCGTATGATGTTCGCGCATGTTTAAAACCGATTGCGCATTACTTTTTACTGTTCTTTTATTATGAAATAACGGTATGGTGGTGATCAGAAAAGCCAAAACACCTCGCCTCGCGAAACCACGCTCTACGAGGCGCCGTGCCGGCGGATTTGCGGACTATGGCTGAGCTATCGAGCTTGTTCAAATTACACTTTAAGACTCCCAGGTTGTAGGTAAGAGGAAAGGCATCCGGCGGTAGAAAGTTCCATATCCTGGCGGTGTAGCAGAGAAATGAGTTTGAGAAACGGTTCGTTCTCAAAAGCCTAATGTCAACCACAAGGGGGTGCTCTGATTCTCTGCGGCGGGTGCTTCGGATATAGATAGGATTGGGAGGACTGTGTTTAAAATGTTACAAAGAAGTCAATCAATTTCTGAACCCCTTCAACTAGAGCTACGTAGCTGCGGGAATAGGTCCTAGTAAGTGGGGAAGCGACTTGAGCGTATTTGTGATTGAGTTTATTTCTATTCTCAGACAGACGCTTCCCGCACATTTCGGTAGTACAGGTAGCCGAAGTAAGATAGCCTTCGGAAAGATAATCCGCACTCCGGGGGGGTTTCCATGGAATGTTAGCTCGCCGGGTGAATGGCAGGTGAACAGGCAAGAGAGTGACTAAATCTGACGTTTAGTTGCATTTCGTGCCATGCTCACTGTCGTTAGACAGTTATCGTGGTGTTATTTGGCTAGCTGAATTGGGGGCCTATTCAGGTAAGAGTGAGTTCAAGATCGCGAGTGAGTTAACCTAAAAATATCTGGGAAATTTAAACAACGGAACTGTTATTTATACCTCCAACGTGTTTTAGGGACAAAGACCATTTTTATCAAACAAAAATTATGTTTAAGAAATGTGGAAAAATTAACTATTTAAAAAAGTGAGTTGATATTTAGCGACGAAAACGAACTCACTCTTACCTGAATAGGCCTCCAGGGGGTCCATTCAGAAAAGAGTGTGTTCGAGTCCGGGAGTGAGTTAACCTAAAAATAGCTGGGAAATATATTATTATTTAAATAACGGAACCGTTATTTATACTTCCGACGTATTTACGGGACGGACCAGATTTTTATCTAACTGTTATGATGTTCAAGAAGTGTGGAAACATTACTATTAAAAAAAGTGAGTTGATATTTAGTGACGAATTCGAACTCACTCTTTTTCTGAATGGACCCCCTGAAGTTTACTCCACCAAGGATCTTTTCATCAGAATCGAAGAATAAAAGAGGTGGAAACGACTCACTTGTCGCAGGCCCGCGTGAAGGAACTGGCGCGACTCCCGCGTGCCGTTGAGCACCGCCACGGCCCTCCTGCGCCGCCGCCAGCGCGAATGCGTCTCCTCCCCCGCCGGGTGGGCCGCCGGAACTGCACACATTGGTAATATTGTAGAGTCGGTTACTATACATAATAAGTGTGTGACAATCTCTTTATTAGATAGGTAGCAACATTAAAATACATATGTAATTTAAACCTAAAGATAAAAAACTTCATCTAAAATAGCCGAAACTCCAGCTGTACCTAAAATACTGGCGATGTTACCTTTTTGAATTTCGAGGCTTATTCGCCGGACAAAATGTGCCCCGGACCTGGGATCACCGGAACTTTCATTTAAAAGTTTGCCCGTTTATGTTTAACACAAAATTTGGTACAATTCTGTGTGATTCCGGGGTTATCTCATAACGCTATCGGTCGAAAGTGGAGTTATCTGTTAGCGGACTCAGGCTTCTGAAGCCGTGGTTTGATTATCTGCGGCAAATGCTCCGGATGAAGGTTAGATGGGGAAGCTGGCCGAGCGTCGTATGCCACACACTTAATCGCCTCTGAGCACGAATGTGCACCCGAAATGCGTTTATCAATTTGGTTTTCACCCATACAAAACCTCCAGTACGTCTGCGACTATGTTTTCGTCTGGCATATACGTTTATGTTAGGTTTGTAGTTTTAGAAAATTGGAGAGATGATATCATAGCGCTGAATGGCACGCCTCCTTCCTTTTTGATCTGAGTGTAAAGCAGACTGAGACCCCGTTTGTGAACATTATTAATTATTTAACGAAAGCCATGTGTGTACCTAAATGATTAAATAAAGTTTGCTCGCAAAAAACTAACTGCTAATTATTCATCTTCATCATCAGAAAATCATGAATAAATCAATTGAACCCGCCAAAGCGCACCGACAAAGGCGGCCAAAAACTCCTTCGGCCAGACCTTTCGCAGCGGCGAGTGCCTCGATTATTTGGTCCCTCGGATACGCCCAATAATTTGACACCGACCACGAATCCGAACCGGTTCGCTCGTCACGCGCGAGTTCAACGTCTCCACGCTGACGCCGACACGCCGCCGCCGCCCAGGCAGACCTGCCCCCGCATCGCTTAATACCATTAAGGTTGACGCGAAAGGACTTAAAGCTTTTCGTTTAAAGTAACGGCGATGATGTGAATGCAACGACCGTATTAATTTTGTAGTCCGCGTAGGCCACGCGACACTTACTCAGAACATAACGTCAGAGCTGCTAGTCCCAGTTGTCACCTAAATTGGCGTTTACGGAACTTCGAAGTTCAGTAAAAACGTCAAACTCCATACAAGTTTCTAGTAGATATTTTGTGGTTTTACTTCGTCAAGCAAGTTAAACTCGGACTTCCGATTTGTATGAAAACGCGGAGTCGGCGTAAACGGCAACGTCGACGTATCTACGGCAACGTTGAGTAAGCTGTCAAATCAAATTCGGACTCGAAAAGCGCGCGCTCTTCCATTTCTGCATTTATTTGAAAACGCCAGTCGAACGGTTAGCCGTAAATGCCAATTTAGGTGACAGCTGGGGATAAAATACGTGCGCTTTCATAGTTCGGAATCCATGTGAATATTTAATTCCCTACTTACTAAGTGGTAGTGTTAAACATCTAGTTCGACCAAATAAAGCTATTTTGAGCACCTAGGTGGGCCATCCCGCTCAACTCCCCATATAAACGGGGAAAGAAGATCACGCCCATATTTCTTGTCAGAGATGTTGCTCAAAATAGCTTTATTTGATCGAACTAGATATCTGATGACCGTTGGCATAGTTTAAATTGTGTTTGGTTTCTAAGTTATAAGGTAAGAAAGTTCGAATTTTTCGCGCGTTTTATACAATAACTTTGTAGGTGGATTACGTAATGATAAAGTAAAAACATCTCAAAAAGATTAGTCATCAAACATATGTTATTATCTCAAGATTTATAATCTATTTGGTTTTTGTTAGATTTTTTACTACAGCGGTCGTGGTTTACTTTTAGCTATAAGTCGTTTTGTAATTAAAATTTTCGTAAATCTTACCAAATCATACACTATGCACATTGTATTTTATGTGGACATGTTGCATCTGCCTCATCACGCCTGTCTTTTTCATTGAAACAGAAAAGGTCCCAGAGCGCAACAGCACGGTTTTGTACCGTGCCCGCGAATGAGTTAGTCCCGCCGCCGCGTTGGGCCATTACGACGCACTGTATACTAACCCGAATATGCATGGATCGTTAGTGTCCATGTTTCGGCAAACTCTTTTGCACTTACTTCCAATTTTGCATGTCGTGGCACGAGATATAAGCGAAATACAAAAATCCTCACTTACAGGTGGAGTTTCAAATGATAGGTGCACACCATTTATCACGCCCAAATATTTACAACCAAAGTAAGTACTAAGCAAGTCGCTCGAGTGTATTGACCTCGTGCGGCGAAACTCCGTGGGCGGGCGGCGGCAGCCAACTCGCGGTCTGCTCAATCGATTTAGTCGGAATGTCCTAAATCGAATAATGTGTCCGCGGGGCATGGATGGTGAATCACAATATCACGACCCGATCATATGAGTGACGTCGAGACGACATAAGCAGTTCTGTTGCGATTTATCTAGACACATGTGGTATTAAGTTGCAATGTATTATTTAATAATTTAAATATTTATTTTTTAAGCTGTCTGTACAGCTAGGTAACTGGCGAATGAAAAAAAAATCCAAAAATTTCCACGTTCGAAATTGGAATGTTTTTATCTTATCATACTATTGTCCGCAAATAAACACTGTCGGTTTTTGACACCCGCTATAGATTAATATAGCTTTTAGATCAAGCACGAACTATAGGGATGATTTGAGTCCTACAATTAATAAGAAAAAAAGTTCCCGGTTTCCGGACCCCGTTCTTTAAAAGATTCCATATTTACCATTTACATCTATGCCTTTTCTTTTCTTCGTACCGAGTAATATTGTTATCTTATCTCATACCTGGTACCTAGTTTGTGGAGTCTATTTACAGAACCCCGACCTTCGCGTGGCCGGAAAAGCCATACGCATTGAATAAATGTCATGATTCGGAGTGTGAAGATGTTACCATCGACGGAACGTCGCTGTCACGAGCAGATATAAGATTTCGCTCGCTTCCATACATAAGTGTAGGCACCAGCACGATTTTATGAAAATACATTCTAAAGGCAGACGTCATCGCTCGGTTTTTCGTTTGGTTGTTCGTCATTAGTTCTTCGCGCCGTTTAACGGCCATCACGTTGAAACTCACCACATATTTATCACACTTTTCATCACGGAAAAATGTGTTACGCTTTAAAAATTTTATTCTTAATACTCTCATTACACTCAACCCACCAACGTGCTACGTCTCACTCAAGCTATATAGGTAACCATTGATCTAAAAAAACAACAAGAAGCGCCATCAGAGTCAAACATCATACAAGTACACAATACAATACTCAGAACGGATCTAAAATGTTTTCTTTATATCGATGTAGGTAACACTTTAATTTTGCTTTCATTTATTTTCATGCATCGTTGATTTTACGCATCATTCATTTGAGATTCTATTCGCTGTATTCCCTACTCCGGTGTGAACCATGGTCAACTAAATGTCAGATATAATCAATCAGTTGAATGTCGTTGCAATTGCAAACCGGGTAAGTAGTTTTAGCATTGTTTTCACCAGGCGCTGACTTATTTTAATCGACACTTAAAGGGCCTTATCTTGTACTGGTATTGATTGCAAACTGATAAGAAAGACCCTTAATATGTGGCGATTAAGCTAATCAGCAGTAGGTGAAAAAGGCTCTTTTAAAGTAATAATCAGAAATAAACACAATAATAACGTAAACTCCAACATTCTTCATTACTATTTATTTGAACACAGTTTTGATATGATCAGTATTCAGCACCTGTGCCAGAGGAATGAATATCTGTTTGAATTGATGATAAATAAATAACAATTTCGATTTTATTGTATTTCCCTGATCGTAGAGGTAGCGGAAAAAACTAGCACCCTGACGAGGCGTTTCCCTCGGCTCACTTCGCAGCCTCGATGCGTCCCAAAATTCGACTTCAGCTCAGTTGTTGTCACTTGGACCTTAAGGTGGGCCATCCCGCTTAACTCCCCATACAAACGGGGAAAGAAGACCACGCCCATATTTCTTATCAGAGATCCCAAATGTTGCTCAAAATAGCTTTATTTGACCGAACTAGATGTCTGATGACCGTTGGCATTGTAAAATTGTGTTTGGTTTCTAAGTTATAAGGTCCGAAAGTTCGAATTTTTCGCGCGTTTTATGCAACAACTTTGAAGGTGGATTACGCAATGTTATAGTAAGAACATCTTAAAACGATTAGTCATCAGACATAGCTTATTTAATCAAGATCTATAATCTATTTGGTTATTGTTAGATTTTTGACTACAGCGGTCGTGGTTTACTTCTAGCTATAAGTAGTATTGTTTTTAAATTTTTTGTAAATCTTTACAAATCATACACTATGGACATTGTCTTTTTTGTGGACATGTTGAATCTTCCTCATCACGGAGCTTGTCTTTTTCTTTGAAACAGAGAAGGTCTCAGAGCGCCACAGCACGGTTTTGTACCGTGCCCGCGAATGAGTTGGTCCCGCCGGGTTGGGCCACCTTAAATTCTAATTATTTGCGGGGACTTGCACCTTATAACTATATAAATAATAACCCCCTGTTTAATTTAAAAGCCTTGCACTGCACACCTTAGGAATGCAGAAATTATCGCGACATTTACAAGTGTGTTGCGCGTCTTAACTTAGCCTCCGCCCGTGCATACGTACCTACATACTAGTACGCAACTGCACAGCTACCGGCCTTGAGAGGTAGACGCCCTGTTGTCTACGACAGGCTGTCAATAATGTAGGGTTCCGTACCATATGTCGCTGAGCGCATCGTATCATTTCCGCGGACGATGCGACGGTCGCGGCGCGGCTAGGCGCCCTTCTCCCAAGTCCGCTAATAGATAACTCCAGTTTCGAGCGTCAGCGCAGCGAGATAACCTCGGAAACACATAAAATTGTATTACATTTTGTGTTATCTCATAACGCTAACGCTCGAAAGTAGAGTTATCTAATCTAGGCTTCGTGGCGCCATTTTTAACTTCTTAACTTTTTTATATCCATGTTAAGAAGTTCTCGTGTATGGCACCAAAAAGGTACATTCAACCTTCGATAACCGTTTGCGAAAGAGTAAAATATTACCATTTTATTCACGTCGACAATCGAGTGCGACACGAGGCGCAAGCGCGAGAGGGGGGGGGGGGGCGGTTAACACGTCAACAACTGTCACGGCCGTACTCTTGAACTAGGCGGTGCTTTTTAGCCGACTGAGTCCGCCAGGTTTTTAACATAACACAGAGCACAGAAGCATGAGTCCGCTAAAAGATAACTCCACTTTCGAGCGTTAGCGTTATTAGATAAACCCGGAATCACACCAAATTGTATTACATTGTGTGTTATCTCATAACGCTAAAGTTTGAAAGTGGAGTTATTTATTAGCGGACTCAAGCTTCAGAACTGTATGAAAATGGTTATTATTACCACTTTTTAGCTTTAATCACTCGTACCTGTGCACCGTGTGGAAAACATTGTCAAAAACCCACTACTCCAGAAATAGCGCACCCGATAATGTGCATTGTTATATTTTAATCACAAAAAACGTTTACGTCATAATACCAGCATGTTTACTCATTGGACCACATAATTTCTGTAAAGTGGAACCGTTTCCAATTTTTCGCATTTTATTATTCCCAAAATTCCTGTGACCTCTTCATTTACGAAATGAGTTGAGTTAGTTTTAGCTATAGAAAAGAACCTCAGAAGTACATTGAACCAACGACGCATGATGAATGATCTTAAATCCCTTTTGAACAAAATTGTAGCGTTAAAGTCGAAAGCATTCGGTATAAACAGAATAAACATCGGAGCAGTTGAATGAAAAAGTTTTCTTATTGAATTGTGATTGTTATCTTTATGGTTGCTACGCCGAAATACGTAAGAGTTTCCATCGCCTGTTTCAAAGAAGGACGTTCTCTACCTACTAGCTGTTTGGAATAATCCAGATATCTGCGCAATGTCGGCACGTCATTCCCCATGTCACGACAATGTAAACCACTTTAAAATTCCCACGGTAACACAAAAAAACTGTCGCCTAATCCAGCGACGACATTTGCATATCTATTTGTAATATCGGTGGGATGCGCGCGCATTCCCGCCTCCGCCGCCAAACAAAGCTTTTTTCGCTTGAGGAAATAAATTTGTGCAAAAAAGACACACATGTGTTGCATGAGATATTCTAAAATTTAATAGATTCTAAATGATATCACTATTTCTAGAAGTACACATCAGCACGTTTATTCTATTAAGGGCCTGGTACTAGCCAAATCGCAAAGTTAGACGAGGCACCCCAAGTTAACTAACTAAGTCTGACAATTATAAGTGTCATTCTTACAATATATGATTCCTTGTCTAGGAATCGAATTATTTTCGTTAATGTATGTTTCCTTTTTCTATACAAAATACATTGCGGAAACGGTGTCCATTTCCGAACTTTTTTGACTAAATGTAGAAATCTAAAAGCAAATGGAATTTTTTGTTTATGCATATATGCTGTTTTTGCTTATATCTAGAAATCGAATTACTTTCAGATTTCTAATGAGAAAAATCAACTTTTTTATTTTTATTATTATTTAAATAAATGATGGAATAAAAAAATATTAACAATCCATTATCAGTCTGGAGTTCTATTTGGATTTGCTGAAGCGTTTCACTACATATTATTACATTTGTTAAAAAGTGCATTTGTATGGCGCGAGTAGTTGGCTAGTCCTAGCGCCTTAATATTAGCGGTTCGCATTTTATAAGCTGTAGTTGTTAGTTTTCTCTTGTACTTATTATTGATTTGCTTCTTGTTTGTGACAACACTTACATAATGTAAAATACAGGCTAAGCAGGCATAATACATAATATGTCCGTCCAGGTAAAGTTATTAAGAAAAAAATCTTCATAGTATAATTGCTTATTTGATTTGGAATTTCAATTTGATTGTGTGCGGTTCCATCCAGTTCAATGTAGCCGTGCAATATAAGGAGGTCCTGGTATGGCACCTAGTTCCTATGTGGTGTGTTAGGTTAATACCATGACAGAAGGTGTGGTATTAGCCATCCATGTCCAGTCACATAAAAAAAATACAATTTGTGAAAAATAGTGGAACACTTTTAAGTAAATACACCTTATCAATTTGTCGCACTATGTTTTATGTCACTGCCTGCTTCTATAGAACGTTCTAAAGAGTTCGATGACTCATAATCCAGGCCGATAAGTTGAACGGCCGTATCGCAGCGTGTGGATATCGTGGGAGCTCCCATTATCCTGAGACATCGCCCGTGATTGATGTACTAAGTTTTTTTTACCGAAGGAGTTAGGTAGAGCGCGTGGGCGACGGATTTGCATTGAATCGGCGGAGCCAGTGCGGTTACGAGGGGAGGCGGCTAGCGGGCTGCGGCGCGGGGCCCACTTGGCATCTATTGGGCTGCAGGTTGACGACCACACATCGACAAAAGTTCCTTTGTCCGAACTCGAGCGGCCCGAAGAGAAGTAATTCAGAGCGAAGTTTACCGTAATCCTTAATCGCTCCTCGTCGACTAATTTGGAACGCCGAGAGGCCGGGCCTTCTATGGTCTAGCTAACTATCCAAAGCGAAAACAACCGCTCGACAATAACTCAGCCAGATCCAGCCAGTTAGCCGACCATTTCTAATGCAAGAAAGTTTGGTGTGAGCGTGTACGAATGCTTAAAATCTGTTCGAATGCACTAGGATGCACCTGAGTAAAAGTGAATTCCGCGTATCGCACAAAACGTTTCCTTCGCAGGACACGTTCCGTCCGCGTCGCCTGTTGCGAATTTTAACTTTCTCCAGCCTAAAAACCTTCATTCACGAGCGATTTGTCACCGTGTCCGTATAATTCGTTTACTATTGTTTACACACGTGCAGGTGGCGCGTGCGTCGCGTCGCGTCGCGTCGGCCGCCGAGTTTGCGTGCGTTTCGGAAACGGAACTAATTTCGTTGCTCGCTGGTATTTGTCTAGTTCGACACCGTGGCATGGAACATTGCAGAATGAAAGCTGAAACGATTTTAATTTCATGTTATTGTTTTTGCATTAGATAAAATTAAAAAGCTACATATCTAATGGTTAGAAATGTAGCATAGAGTTTACAGATAATTTTGCGATAATTTAGAGCCCGAAACGTGGTATGGACACCAAAAACTTCGGGTCTTTATTTTTAACTTCAAATATGTACCTATACATCATCTCGTTTAGAAAACAGTACAGATAAAACATTCACGTACTAAAACTTAGTAAAAAACAATACCTAACGGACTTTATTGTCTATTGTAAAAATACTTTTTCGTAATAAGCAGGTAAGTCGCATATTCCAAGGAATGTTATATGTACGTAAGTATACAGCAGTCGACGAAATTGGAAGACGCAAAATTCGTAAAGTAGATATTTTGCTGGGCTGGGGGGTGTCTTTGCTACACGGTCGATTATACATAGGGCATATCACATTCTTTAAAGTCTATTCTTTAATAGCATATACAAACATTCATTAATTCAATAACTATACATTTAATTTATTTAATAATAAATTTAATAATATAATATATATCAAACAATTTGAAACTTTTTTCGTGACAAACAGTGCAATAGCCCAGCCCAATAGGTAATTTGAGTTAGTTTTAAACGATGTTTTCGGAAACAATGAATATATGCAGGTTACCAAGAGATGTATACGGTGTAGTGCATAAATCTCCCAAGAACACAAAAGCAGAATTAAAAAAAATATGTAACCTTAATAATTACATTTTGCGTATTATTACTTATTACCGACGTTTCGTCCACCACGTTACGAACATCGCATCGAGGACCTGTCATGAGTTGTCCAGTCGAAGTGAACTTTCCGAAACGTCTGTGTATTTTGTCGAAAATTGAAAATCCAAATAAACGTCTGGTAATTTTACAATATTTAAAAAGATGCTACATAATTGGCATAATAAAAAAAAATAAACTCGCTTTTCAGTGGGACAATGCAGCAAGCGTTCTGGGCAGTTTTTGGCAAAAGTGAAAATGCATATTAGAGGAGATATTTGATTTTAGTTTAATTTTATTTTAATTGTTTTATAAAAATGGTGTTGCTCAATTGTATTATAACACATGTTTTTAAAAATAAATTGCTTATAGTCTTTTACCTCAGATAGATGAACGATAAATACATAGAGTCTATACTATATTGTATTTTTTTGGATAAATCACCTGTTAACTCGTTCATGTTACTTTACTTATTTAGGCCGGAGTGCACAATCTCTTGGCAGTATTAGAATGGTTATTATGGATCTCTCTTCTTTCTTCTTCAGGCGAAAAATAAGGACGGATATATATTTTAATTTTAAATGATCACTAATCAGACATTGTACTTTAAAAAATTAAAATCTATATAAATCGATACTTTCCCACCCACCTTCGATGATAACGGCATCATCCGTCCAGACGGCATCGTGGATTTGGTTCTCGGCCCCATCTTCCACTGCTGCCCCCGCCGCGAGCAGCACGACAGCCACCACTAGTGCAGCCCTCATGGCCAATGTGCATCGACTCCTCCCGAGCGCATCAACGGGCCCCCCGGACTCCGGAGCGGGAACGGATCGGTGCCTCCGGAGTGGAAGTCCGGACTCCCGAGCAGGAACGGATCGGTGCCTCCGGAGTTGAAGGCGCGCTGCGGAGAGCGGAGTCGGCCGCGCGAGGATGTGACCGAAGGAGCGGCTCTTGCGAAATGCTCGAGCCGGCGACTCCCGAGCGGCTTTATAAAACCTCGCCGTTTCCGCGCGCTGTCAGGATTCATTTTTCTCTCCTTTTGTCCGGAGCTCGCAGGGCGATGCCTTGCAAAGTATGATGCGCGGCTGTGTGGTCTATAGGTTTCCTCGTGCGACGTGAGCGATACGTTGTTTTCGGGTCTATAATTGAACTTTTAAATATTTTCATATGAACAATTAGCTGCGGCAATCGGCAACAAAAAAAAACCAAACGTGGCCTTATATCAGCCCACAAACTATTTCTTAATAAACCGCATTGATACGTTGCCCCATCCAAGAAGTAAAATCCACAATCTAGCAAAGACACTCGCACTTATTATACTGTAATGAAAAAGTGTGTATTGACCGCTTGACCCAAATAACTGATTTATCATTTATTTTACCAAATTACTATTTTTTCAAACATTAAATCTAACCCATTATTTCATACAGGGAATTGCCCGTGTAAACAAAAGTTTAAGGGCAACGGAAATTGTGACATGGATATCAAAACGTGTCGCGAATACCGTTAACGGTATCATAAATAGGCTAAGGAAGAGATACTTGCGTATATCAGAAGAAGCACATTTATATTATTTTTAACCGACATCGAAAAAAAAGGAAGAGGTTCGTCGGAATCATTTTTTTTCGAATTCGGGTGCGTTCGGCTGAATTTCGGTCAGCGAGTGCGTTGCGAGCTCTAAGCAAGTCAGCGACTTCCAAAGGTGATTAGAAATTAAAAAAAATTATGTAATTAGTTAGGTATTAAAATAGTTTATCGTAAATTAATTTAAAGAAACCAATTATTTTTTGCTTTTTAGTTTCGAGGTATTTAATTTATTATGTAACTGGACATGAATGTCCAATACTACACCCGCTGTTATGATATAGGTAGGCCTAACACTGCATGGAAACTATGTACCATGCCTGGGCCTTCCTTATATTACACGGCTACATTGAACTGTATGGAAACGCATACAATTTTCATTACCGCTTCGACCATCGTTCATTCAATTCTATATATAGGACCTAATGAGTAAGGAATTCCAATAAGTAGTGGAATTCGAACTTCCAAGTCTGAATGACGAGAGTGTTCATACCACACTAACGCCATAAGTTTTCAATTTATATTGCAGGGTTGTTCAGCGTCGACTACAGTGACTTCAGCCGGTGATATTGTAAACAAAATAAACAACATTCAATAACCGCCTTCTTACTACATTTTGTTGGCATTGCACAAAAAAGGATGAATTAATAGAATGTTCAGTATGAAAATGTCGTCACGAAGTAACACAATGTGGCCAAATTGCAAAGAACAAGAACTTTTTTTATTTTGGAAATTATCGAAGAAAAACTACTTCGTTAGTCCTGAATGGAAGAATATAGGTTTGGCGCGTACTGTCCATCTTGAGAGCCACATATTATGATGATATTCATAACTACTCATAGCTTGATTCTTCCCGTCAATATATAGGCTACTTACCAACACGCTATATTGCGTAAGGAATTCATTTTGTTTTACGTTTACTTTTTTTTGCCCGCCTCACTGCACCTCTCCTACATCTCTAAGGTTGAATGGTAGAGAATGCCTTATGGCATTAATTTCCGCCTTTTTGTACCGTATGGCTGCAAATAAAGTATTTTTTCATTTCATTTCATTTCATTTCAGAAATGGAGTAGAATTAGTGTCGTGCAAGGACCGACCGTATTTCGTTAGACTTTATCGTGGGCGGACTGGCTGTCACCTACTAGTGCACAACTGGATACCATCAATTAACTGGAAAATAATAATTTCTAAAAGACAGTTTCTTAAAAAACTTTCATTTCTTTCAAATACTGGTCCGTACAGATGTCTGCGCTTGTTCTGTCATCGTTGTTTTGCTGAGCGCAACGAGTGTTCGAATTGAGTGGAAAATAACGGCACATGTTAAATACAAATTGGAGATTGATGTTCAGCCGTGTTTATGTAGCTCGCGAGCAATTAGACGGAACCGGACCATAATATGTTCGGTGAGCGGACGCCAACAGGCGGACGACATCGGACGCGTTTGAGAATGAGCGTAAAATGTTTATTTTCGGATTCTGCGTGAAATGAATGTGTCGGCTGTGACGTATCGTAACGGTAACTGCACTTGAATGAGTAAACATGCACCTTTTTAATTTTTGAGTGAACGTGAGGTGTTTAAGGGTTCATGCATTTAGGAATACGTAGTATAAACTTATCAGCTCTAAAACATAAAAAATGTTATATAATAAAATATGCATTATTTTAATTACATTTGCTAAAATTTTATAATGGTTATATACCACACAGTTTGTCTGTGCGTATTTTTTGTTATGACATAGTTCCGTAAGGATTATACCGTACAGATTATAGCAACTTTGCCGACAATATGTATTCCTTAAACTAAAGAAAGAGACAATAAATATTTATAATGTTTAATAAGGTATTTATATTTTATTGCAGTTTTATTTTAATATACTTGTTTTCAATATAGTATATTAAAAAAAACTGTTATATATATTTCAATATAGTCAATAACTTAACGTGGATAAAACAATTTAGTCAGCGGATTAAAAATGTCGAGTTCATCCACTTATTTTTTTTATGCAACCTGACATGGATGCATAAAAAAATTTGTATCTTATTACCTTACCTTACCTTCATCTTACAATCACCTTACCTTAATACTTATGTAACTTCGATATTAGGAACCTTATAATCAAATAACTTAAAGACTAATCTAATAAATATTCATCTTGACAAGTTTTAGAAAACATGCATAATTATCCGCCAAAATTTACCAATACATTAATTATCATAAAACAAACTACCCGTCGATAATATTTTAATGGGAAAAGTCGTCAAATATTCTGCACATACACCGAGATGACATTGCCCACCATATTACCGAGTTTAATGGAGTATTCGCGTTATTCTTAATTCGTTTTAAACTAGAGATGGGAAAAAATACTCACGAGCTGCAAATGCTACTGCGTGTGCGTACTTTATGTACCACGTATGTGAATTTTATATACATACTAGCTGCGGTACCCGGCTCCGCTCGGGTTAGCGTCGGCTAAATTATTTCATGGATAAAAAGTATCCGACATGGCTGATCCAAAATAGGGTCAAACTGGTCCAGAACAATGTATCCATCTACCAAATTTAATCAAGATCGTTCGAGATGAAATAGCATGATTTAATGAGAAACATCCAATAATTACCATTTAGAGCTTCGTTGACATTTGGTGGCTATTTAAAAAAAAGCATTTGCCGCCAGAACTTTTCTGCACTTGCACTGCAACATTGTTTACCTAGTAAGTAAGTAACGTGTAATGTAGGTAAGTTAATAGCCCGCTCCGCCCCCGGCCCCGCTCCCGCCGATGTGAAGTAGCGCTACCGGCATCGTTTTCGCAGCCCCGTGAAAGTTCTGAAGCCCATGGGCACAATATGTTTATAAATTGTAGCCTATGTGTTATTCTGATGTATAAGCTATATTATTGTAAAGTTTCATTCAAATCTATTCAGTAGTTTTTACGTGAAAGAGTAACAAACATCCATCCATCCATCCATCCATTATTACAAACATTCCCCTTTATAATATTTATAGATTTTTTGCACTTGAATCAAATTTAGTAAAAAAATACTATTCCGGGCGAAGTCGGACCCACCCATAAGGCAAAGTTGTGATGTTCTATAGTAGAAGTATAGGTATATTTCTTATTATATTTTTTCTAAAATACTGTTAGAAAAATTCTAAATAATCCTTCGCTCAGCAGTGCGGGATAAAGAAAAACCAATCGAAACAATAAGTAGGTTAACAATATAACTCATTCTCCGTTAAAATGTTGCGAACCTATCGGTTTATTTTTAATCGCATTCTTTTGCACAAAAGCTTATCTTTACTTTAGAATTGTATTTTCTTATTAAATATAGGTAATTACAATTAATGCCTAAATCCAGTTTCACTCATTTACTGTCCGTTACGTTTATTGTCCAAAGAAAGAAAAAATATCGACTGGACTTAATCAATTTATAGTATAACGGGTATAGTAATCGTATTTAGCTCAGATATGTTGTATTTCGAAAAAACTTGTTGTGTTTGTCGAACTTGTCCATGGCATGCGAGATGGCATGTCCTGCAACAATGCGTTTAAATAATCAGAGCCCGTAGTCCCAGTTGTCACCTAAATTGCGTTTACGCCGAACCGATCGACTGGCGTCTTCAAATGTATGGAGTAATTAAGGAGCGCGCGCAGTGCGAGTCCAAGTTTGATTTGACAGCTTACTCGCCGTCGGCGTAAATACGTCGACGTTGCCGTTTACGCCGACTCCGCGTTTTCATACAAATCGGAAGTCCGAGATTCACTTTGACAGCTTGAAGAAGTAAAACCACAGAATAAGTAGTAAACATTTGTTTGGGGTTTGACGCTTTTACGTAACTTCGAAATTCTGTAAACGCCAATTTAGATGAGAACTCAGACTGAACACTCAGCTCTTCGATGTCAAGATTTATTGGTTTACAACACAGAACGTGAAAAAGCGTCGATTAGCCCAAAACATTTATGATTTATTCGTAAAGACTGTATAGTTGTAAAATAATATGTAATATGTAAGAGTGAAGATCGCAAGGCTCTAAAAATTTAAAATTTTGAGAAATTATCTTTGTCCATTGGCCAAGGCACAATTTTGCACGCCGACTGCGTATTAAACAGTTCACAGTTGCATTTGGCGGCTAATACTCGTAATTTCGTAATACAGCATATCATAACCAGCATGATATACTGAGCAGTTCGTAACCTAGTGGCGCCTATGGGTGCAAATCCTCGCCCCGTTACTGTACCACTTTCTAGCTCTTTCTGAATTGGATAAGTGCATTTCGTCACGAATGCGAGCTGCTCCATGTTTTGGAATCCATGTAAAACTCTAGGTCCTCTTCCCCTTGTAGGGTTTAAACCGCTCGGTTACTCATCCAGGCTTCGACCGCACCCATTGTTGCTTAACCCCGACGATCGAACACCGAAGCATCGCGCCATTGATTGTGATTGATATGTGAATTGATGCCAACATTGATGATAATATTCACAACTCAGCTTTTCGAGCATGGCGCCAGCGGCAAAGAAGTTACAATACCGCATATTTAAATCGACCGGACACCAGACCAGTTCAACAACAAGAAGATCAAATATATGGAACAAATACTTAGTACCTGAGCGACATTGGGAACTTTACGATTTTCTTAATTTAAAGTAAAAGGGTTGTAGAGGGCCCAAGTGGCCTGTAAATTGTTGATAATGGCGGCCATCTAATGCACGGAATGAATACGTAAGATTTTTACCTCTATGAATATCTCTTATCTCTCTACCTCTTATCTCTCAGATATTTCAAAAATATTAATGAACGGTAATATTTTAATTTTTTTTATTGTTGTGTTTAAAGTTCGCTCCTTGTTTCCTAAGCGTCCTAAGCGGCTAAGCCCTTTTTTTGAAATTCCAAAAAAAAAAATACTTTCGGTAATCAGACCTCGCTTCGCTCGATCGATGATTGACGGCAGTAATAAGGACAAATCCTGCAACATGTTGTAACGGTAAAAATCTGCGTGTAGTAACGGTGATCGTATTTTTACAATGTGTTTATAATCCAACAGACGTTCGATAAGGCTTAAAACAAATTAGTGGAGGATTTCTCGTGAATTGATTGCTCGTATGTGGTTTTAGATAATATATTGATATATGTTGCACGTTGTATTATTGTTCATTTATAACGGTAAATTTCGCGACAAGCTTTTATATCATGTCAATTATATAATGTAATAAGTTTATGGGTTTGATTCAATTTAAAGTTAATTTCCTTCCTTTAGAGCATAAAACTAGCAGCTTTCTAAAAAAATATTTTTTACTACTTATTTTAGGTTAATTTTTGTTTTAGTTATACATATTTACTTGTGCATTGTCACGAGAATTAAACGTGTGTGCCAAATTTAAACCCAATAGCTTTAGTGGAAGTTGGTAAATTTTAACTAGCAAGATTAAATTAAAAGAGCTGTAATACATATAATTCTATCCGTCTATTATAGATCTATTAAGATCTATTTATTATATTCCTACAGTACGATCCCGTGTTCTTGCTTCGTACTTCGTTCTTTTAAATTTGGTTATTTTGTCAAGTGAACACTTAAATACTATGTCATGATTCTGCGATACAATGGAGACCATGTAGAGTATTGATACGTGGTTTTCCTTAAGAGAGTGCAACGCCCTTAATCTTTTTTATCGTGACACGGGGCGTGACATGTCCTCACGAAAAGACACGACACGTCTGCGGCAGAGCCGGGTTGCTCCGCTTAAGGTGGCCCACCCCGTTCAACTCCCCATACAAACGGGGAAAGAAGATCACGCCCATATTTCTTGTCAGAGATCCCAAATTTTGCTTAAAATAGTTTTATTTGATCGAACTAGATTTCTGATGACCGTTGGCATTGTAAAATTGTCTTTAGTTTCTAAGTTATAAGGTCCGAAAGTTCGAATTTTTTGCGCGTTTTATACAATATCTTTTGAGGTGGATTACGCAATGATAAAGTAAGAACATCTTAAAAAGATTAGTCATCAGACATAGCTTATTTAATGAAGATTTATAATCTATTTGGTTTTTGTTAGATTTTCGACTACAGCGGTCGTGGTTTACTTTTAGCTATAAGTCGTTTTGTAATTAAAATTTTCGTAAATCTTACCAAATCATACGATGCACATTGTCTTTTTTGTGGACATGTTGCATCTTCCTCATCACGGAGCCTGTCATTTTCTTTGAAACAGAGGAGGTCCCAGAGCGCAACAGCACGGTTTTGTACCGTGCCCGCGAATGTGTTAGTCCCGCCGGGTTGGGCCGCCTTAACCGGAACCGCCACCGCGTCACCGTCTCCGCCTCTTGCGGCGAAGAGATTGGTTAAAAAAGAGGGTTAAAAAGCTTTTCCCCAAAAAAATTACATGATTGTCACTTGAGTCGTACATAATGTAGGTGCAATGTGTATCGTTCTAATACCTAATACCTAACATCTACTATCGATATATCATCCCAATACACCTCATCATTCAGTTCAACTGCATTGAACTGAATGAAAAATACGGCAATTTTCCTTGTTTTTTATTCATTGCCGCTCCGAACTTTGTTTTCTGACGGTTTCTATTTAGAAAAATAAGTGTTCTTATAGTTTCATGTTGCGAGTCGACTTTATGTAAAAGCCGGCCAAGGGCGAGTTGGACTTGCACACGAAGGATTCCGTATCATCGTAAATGATGTAATACAAACAATCGTTTTGCATTTTTTAATTTTACCTATTTGTTGTTATAGCGGCAAAATAAATACACACTCTACGAAAATTTCAGCTATCTATTACGGTTACTAAAATACAGCCATGTGACAGACGGACGGACTGACGGACAGCCGAGTCTTAGTAATAGGGTTACGTTGACACCTTTTGGGTACGGAACCCTAAAAAGCGCGTAATATTTTCTCAAATAAGCCAATACATGAATGCTAAAATTACAGTAAATTTACATTAATTTTCTTGCGTTTTTTGGGAAGAAACGTGCGTTCAATTTCACTTTTTTTTTCAGTAACCTTCATGCATTCTTCCGATCGTGCTTTCTTATATTAATAATATTTCTTAAAAAAATATCTCAAATTAATAAGTTGTGCTTTTAACCAACCTCTACAGGTTGATACATTTACAATTTAGGAGGCATTCATTTATAAATGGTTGAGGCTACGGATAATTATGGAACTTCAGGTGGACGGAGAATTAAATCCGTGACAAAGCGCCATTAGCTGTGACTTGTTATCACGTTTATTAAAGTGAGTGCAGAAGATTTCAACGCACCAGAGGAAGCCACCAAGATGAGACACTGCCATCTAGTAAGACGATTGAGAACTTTAGTTGAGACCTATATACACACGTGTTATAAACATATGATACGACTTTGATACAAGATACGTAATTCAATTACTAGATGGCGTAACCAGGCGTTAAAAAAATGAATATGCCACTATATAGCATTAGGGCTTTCCCACACCGCTACAGAAATGCGAAATTACAGAATGCCGAAACTGAATTACGCGGAAACGCGGAACTTCGATATATTCTAACATCTATAAATAAGTGCATTCTTGCAATAATCTAGGCTTCACTTGGCGTTCCTCGGCGGTATGGTGAGTCATTATAATTAATAACACAAGAGGATACGAATATGGACTAGTAGCAGTGGCGAACTATACATGTTTTACATAGTTCCCTCTTGCTTATATCGCTTTAGTAGAAGCAGCATGAATGAAGAGGGCCACTGGTCAAGCGGCGGCATTCGAAATACGCCGCGCGTTGTCTGTAACAGCGCAGTCGACAATAGCAACCACTGCAGTGCCTTTATTTAATGATTAATCGAGATATCCGATTTAAATTTAAAAAAATATCTAAAATGGGGAGTTTTACCAATTACCTATGTGGTTGTACGTTACATTTGATAATTTTGATTTTTTGCGGGTGCCATGGTAAAACGGATCTCAGTGAGTAATATTGTTCCAATTTCGTGCCGCTTTTTTAATCCATATCGCATAATAATAATGGGAAGATCTAAATACAACCGATTCCTGTATGAGTCATATGATTGTGTTAAAATTTATATTTTTTAATATATTTACATTTTATTGTGCTGTAAGGTTAACCTAATTTGGTTAATTTAAAGTTAACTTACACTCAAAAGAAAATAGAGAAAAAATCTCAATCTGTTTTGGCAAACATTTTGGGGATTTTTTATGCATATGAATGGGAACATGGTGATTATTTTTTCTGTAGAATAACCCTCAATGTGAATGTTATACCTACTTATTCTTTAAGTAGTCTATCTAATTAACATAGGTCACAAGCGATACGTTTGTTTTTGTTGATTCTGTATCGATTAGCTGGATTTGAAGTATGTAAAGAAATAAAATGATTACGCAAATCATTTACGGCTACCGAGATGTATTTGGTAGTGTTTCGGGATTTTATAAAAGAATCCCAAAAAAGTACTCACTGTACCAACATTCTGAATTTATACATGTCACAGGAATGGTTTTTGAATTTGTAGATGAAATTTCTAACGTTATTCGAAATAATATACAAATATATAGATTATGTAGCCTCTTATGTAGCCTCATTATCGCAGATTTAAGCTACACTTTAGCTCGTACCAACCCGAACCTTTTAATTGAATAGTATTGTTCTTAATCGAGCTACTTGCTTAGTTTATATAATTAGTAAATATTACTCCTAAAACGTAGTACTTCAAATATAAACTCACTCTAAAACGGGTTCCTATTACTACTACATATGTAACTTTGGGCAGATACGTGTAATGCCAAAGTATTCGGTGACCTTGTTATGTTTGGATAGTTATGTTTACCTCCTAGATATTATGTGGACTTTTCTGTAGGACTTTTTAACACCTAGTTTCGAGTTTTTATAGTTGTCATATTTCTCTTAAATTTGTTTACTAAATTTACAAATTGCATACACAAACCTTCCTGGTTGATCGCTTCTTATAAGAGCGAACGCGCAATAGATTTTTGGATCCGGTTGGGCGCAGCTTAGAAGTAAGCGGAGGAACGTATCTTGAGGCACTTCGGTTTGTATGACAGCAAATTTTAGAGTAAGCGCAACTAATTGCTGTTCCGAATTAAAATTCGGATTATCGGTTTAAGAGTTATGGAGGAACAGACATACATATATACAGAAAAAAATCTTAAAAATCGCCAGTTTAGTTTGATACTAAATCATACAGAAAGTCTACAAACGTAGCATCTTATAAAACAAAGCAACTTACTCAACGAACACAGATCCGTTACAGATTTATTACTATTATTCACAGTATTTTCTTTATTTTTATATTTACATGTTTTATGTATCCGTATAAAATAATATAAAAACGGTGTCTTATCTACCGGCGGCGAGAGGACATCCTCCAAGCGCGCCGGCGGGCGCAGGCCGTGGTGGCAGCGCTATCCGGGACGGGCCAGGCCAGGCTTCGAACGATCGGTGGTGGTATTAACACGCAAGCCACCACCACCCCCATCTCGGAGAGCCCCGCATCCGCCGAACTGCTGGGCGCCGGCACACAGAATTTCATGCGAGCGTCGTCTGGTGAAGCGCCTCGGTCCTCCGGCGGCGGAGGTCAGGTGCAGGCAGCAGCCCGCCGACCGTGTCGGCTGGTACTGTAGGAGCGCAGCGACTTCTCCGAACTCTTTGGCTGGTCCCCTTTGCAGGGAACCAAGCTGGTGGGTGGCGCTGTGATGATGAGAGATGAGGAGCCACAAGCTCCAGTAAGACTTGTCACATAGGATTTTTGTCGAAGACCTTTAGCAATAATGAAAATTACTAGACAATTAAATAATTCTCATTTCGCGCAAATTTTCGACATCCGTCACATGTAAAAGCTGACCATAGACTGTTATTGTTTTTTACAGTATATATTTATTGCATAAATCTTAGGTTTATATGATTATTCAAAAATACAAAAACGAAGCCTTAAAATATTTAAACCTAAAACTGGATTCAACCTTAAGGAGGTCCCCACCTGTGATAAATCCTATAAGGCCGCTCCAAGCTACAGAGACAGAAATCGCCGAACGATTCTCTTGTTCGAAAGTATACTCGCTTTCTGCATCTGAAATCGCATCAATATCTAATTGTTTTAAATGTTTGGCCAAATTCTTTGGAACAACGCCGTTCGTAGACATAACAATAGTGGTTTTCCGTGCACGCCACATGACGGTAACCTCGTGGGCTAGGTCAATTAATGAGGTTTGAAAGGTTGAGGATTCCTCTACCTCCTAATTTCCGAGGTATGTACAATTTCATGGCCAACGACCGTAGGTGGTGCGGAAAGTGGTCATAGTATTGCGAACTTTGCGATCCAAGGCCTCCAGCTCAGTCTTAGATCAACGCACTATGCTGTATCCAATCACGGGTACTGCCTAACCATTGAAAGCACGGAGTTGGTTCGCACCGCTCAAAAGGCTGTTTAATGTTGTTTTTTGCCAGACCAAAACATTTCTTTCACAGTTGTTTTCTAGTGAGATATAGTGATCGGTTAAGACATAGATATTTAAGTTGGGTTGGAAGTTTTTGAAAATTGGACACTGCTGGTTTCATAGTAGGTGCGCTAGATACAATATATCCTTTCTTTTTATCTATGGTCGCGACGTAGGTAAGAACGCTCTATAGTTGAGATAAACGAATTAACCGGTTCGAAATTCTTATTTAGGAATAGCGACAGTGCGTGTGTATATTCCATTATAAGCTACTATAAATAATAGGTTGAACTGATCAACCTGTTCTACACTAAAATTAAGAACGGACAAATAAAACATGTTTTTCTCAGCCAAATATTTCCGAAGCTGCGAGCGTGACTCCCCTGAGCTGAATGAATGCTTGGTGGCCGCGGTGCAGGAGGGGGTCGTTGCCATGGCAGCGGGCATTCCCGAGGTGGGCCTGCCACCTATAGACCCTCACGTACAGAAAGAGATCAAGGTGGCCTATGATGCCAACCAGGTACGTTCTATCCACAAGTCAAAAGATAACCGAAACTGTAAGTGGTACTTTGCCACGCCGGGATATGAGTATTCGGCACTTCTCCCGGTCCAAAGATGATCTGGTGGAATAAAGACAATCCGAGCACCCCCGCTTCTTACGAAATTCTTACGAATTTAATGAATAGCCTGGTTTTTACCAAGTGATGATTTATTGTGACACTTAAAGGGCCTTCATTACTAAAGTGCTGATAATCTTGTACTAGTATTAATTGCAAGCTGCTAAGAAAACCCCTTAATATGGGGCTATAAAGCTAATCAGCAGTAGGTGAAAAAGGCTCTCATGCTCAGAATTCCGATTTCGTGTTTCAGTAAAAAAAATTACAAATCTTTGTTAATATTTACCAACTCCCCGGCAAACACTAGACCGGGATTTTTATTTATGACTTCGTGTTGTAAAAACACTACTGTGCCATTATGCCGGTAGTCGACGCCCTTGACATCTTCCTGTCTGAACGTAGACCGTTTGCATGAATTAGATAACTTGAACTTGGAATAATACAGCGAATCAAGATGTTGATGGCTCGCTTTGAACATTTCCTTTCAAGACGGCTTTGAGACTTTGTAACATTTTTTGGCTAGTTGGCTATAGCTAATTAAGAGATAAATTCTTAAGATAATACGATATGAAATAATAAGATATGAGTGTTAATTTAATATAATACGTCATGCTGTTTTCAGATTCATGCCAAAATGCAAATGAAGAATATTGTTAGCAGGGGCCTAAAGAGCATTAAAATACTGGGTGCGAGGTATGTAAGAACTTTGTCTGAACTATTATTTTTAGTATGGCTAAATGAGTTAACATAGATTTTCTCAAAACAAATATTGTGTGCATCATCTTATCATCTGAAATCATTAGTCAGAATTTTCGCCTTAGATAACTAAGAATGCTTCCAGGGCACGGATTGATGACGACCGATTCCTGTTGGAGATTGACGTAAAGCAGCCGATGGTGGAAGTACACGGGGACTATCGCGCCGAAGGACGCTACAACTCCTGGCACGTCAACACCAGGGGACAATTCAACGCATCCATGCGTGAGCCATCGATAGAATTATATATTTTTCTAGTTTTCTATTTACATGTTCTGAATGTTCTGAATTTACCATCTTCCCTACACCAAAATTAATATCCATATAATAATATTTAGATTTTTCCTGGAGTAAAATTAACCTTAAACATACTGGAAACAAAATAAATATACATATTCTTGTCATGAATTACTGACAGATTTATTAGCAATTATTTTCCAATTGAAATAAAATAGTCCGTAGTTGTTTGTCGAAGATCGATGCAGAATACTTGTACATATTATATTATTTGTTCAATGAATGTAGCTGTGCATTATAATAGGTCGGGGAAAAAGTCTTTTCGCATTATAGTATGTATGAACTTGTAATAAAATCTCTCTATTTGTATCTGGCTGGTTTTGGTATCATTGAAAGTTTGAATTTTAAAGAACATAATTCCAAATTCAAATTAGGAAAATGTGTGATTCTCATTTGTTTTTCGTACTGTCAAAATGAGTGAATCTAATGAAGAAATTCGATACATTTTAAAATTTTACTACAAAAAAGGTAAAAATGCAACGCAAGCCGCGAAAAAAATTTGCGATGTTTATGGACCTAGTGCAGTGTCTGTGAGAGTAGCACAAATTTGGTTTAAGCGTTTTCAATCCGGAAATTTTGATGTCAAAGATGCACGTCGCTCTGGTCGCCCTATTACGGATAAAATGGATGCCATTTTTGAAAAAGTGGAGCAAGATCGGCATATCAGTAGTTACGACGTAGCTGAAGAACTAGGAATTGACCACAAAACAGTTTTGGCGCATTTGAAAAGAACTGGGTACACAAAAAAACTCGATATTTGGGTACCTCACGAGCTCACTGAAAGAAACCTAATGAACCGGCTAGACCTCACACATCTTTAGCCACTCAGCAAAAACTAAGAGAGTTTGGCTGGGAGGTGTTAATGCATCCGCCGTATAGTCCTGACCTTGCACCTTCAGATTTCCACCTGTTTAGGTCTCTTCAGAATTCTTTAGGCAGTGTCAGGTTAACATCACGAGAGGACTGCCAAAACCACTTGTCGCGGTATATTGATCAGAAGTCCCAATATTTCTATAGCAATGGGATCATGTCCCTACCTACAAGATGGCAAAAAGTTATCGAACAAAATGGTACCTACATACTTTAGTTAAATGTAAATAAACCATATTAAAAAATGTTTTGAATTTTCTTAAAAAATGCGAAGAAACTTTTTCCCCAACCTAATATGAAAGGTGTATGTGGTGTGTTTGGCTAATCCATGACAGTAGGTGTGGTATTAGAAAAATATATGGTATAAGCCATCCATGTCCATTCACAACAATAATTGGTCCTTACACGTTGCCAGCCTTGGTAGTATAGTGGCGCGAGGCCTCTATGTTCAATCATCAACAAGTCGTGGGCGCAACTGGATTGAAATTTAGCAATCGATCGACTCGATTGTAAAATCAAGTCGGGAATCGCCATGCAGGTTCTGGGACCATTCGAGTTTTTTCAAATGTGATCAGTTGCATCAGTAGATCAAATGCAGGCACTTTTTTTTTCATTTTAGAATGTTTTTCTGAATAAGGTTAGGTTATCACAAAGGAGGAATAATAAATACCGTTTCCATTAATTAATATGGTGCAACAAATTGTAATACCCTCATATGCTAATAGCAGCCAGTAATATTTAAATGAATGGATTGGATTTAATTATATGTAATTTACGAATGTAATAAATTAATCATTAATGCATGCTTGTTGGTCCTTTTATGCGAACTACAATTACTACACTTACAGCGATCGTAAGTTGCTGCTAGCTAAAACGGACCGAAAGAAGAGTTGAAACCGAACAATTCTTGTTCTATTACATTAATCTTATTTTACTGTGTTTCTTGCCCTTGTGGTCGATGATTTTCCTTTTTCGGTTTTATCAACTGTCCGTTGCTTCTCAAAACGAGGGTATGGTATATTTTATATATTCATTATTTTGTATGTAACCAAAACCGTCAAAAATAATCAATATTCTGCGCTTTGGTTTATTTCGATTTGTAATATTCAGGGCGGCTCAAGTACACGTGGAAGCTGGAGGGCACGCCGGAGGAGCGAGGCAACGTTACCTTCTGCCGCATCACTGACTTCCAGATGCGGCCTGACGTCGGAGACATGCGGGTCTACGCCTCCAATGTCTTCCCTGATAACCCGCAACTCAGTAAGAATTTTACATTCACTACATTTGCTATTTTATATTGCATACGTTAATTGTCTATTGATCCAAAGATCAATCCTAAAGAAAAGATACTACCAAATGCGTTCACAGCTTCGGTGTGATATCCAATGTTATGTTTGTTTTTAGCTGTACTCAATGAAGAAAATGTGAAAATTCTTAAAACTAACCGTAAATAAAATTACATTCACTGTATGTTGTAATATGTTTTTGGATCCGTAATATCTCTTTGAATTGTACCGTCACTTCCGACCAAGCACAATCGTTTCATAATTTACTTATGAGCAAATCGTTTTCATAATGATCTCTCATCGTAGATGATTAATTAAAAGTTTTGAAGAAAACTCCAACAAAAAAATCTAAATTACAGTTGGTGCCAAATTAAAATGTGCTCGGCACCGGTAGTGAAATGAATAAAAAAATCAATCACTGATATTGTAAAATAAGAATTTTTCCTTAAGCACGCTTAAAAATCGTTTTTTCACGCAATGGTGCTTGGATTTTAATTGCATTCCTCTAGATTTAAGAAAGTTTGTGTTGTTGCAAACAATATCTTCTTTAGAGCCCTAAAAATATATGTTATGTCTGACTTTTGCTTCTAGCCCAGCTCGCAAACGATATATCAAACCAGAACTGGCGAGTAATCTACCAGGAGCTGCTGCCGTATGCTCAAGCAAACTGGGGCAAGATCGGAACCAACATTGCTAACAAACTATTTTTGAAGGTCCCTTACGGCGAACTGTTCCCCAGCAGCTCCTAACGTGTTTTTTTAATTAAATGCCTTCATGACTGCCCATGCCTTCATGTGTTTTTGAAAGAGTTTTGGTAACTTCCTTATTACAGTTTCAATTAAAATTACAGAATACTTAAAGCAGGGTGGCTAGCAATTGTTATCTGGGTATTTTTTAATGTATCTGGTATTTTTTTAAATACCGGTATGAGTGGCTATGCTGAGGACCAAAGGTGCTCAGAAAAGCCAAATACACCTTGCCTCGCGAAACCATGCTCAGCGAGGCATCATACCAGTGGATTTGCGGTCAATTTCTGAGCTATCGAGCGTGTTCAAATTGCGCTTAAAGACTCCTAGGTTATAGGTATCACGAAAGGCAGGATGCAAGTTCCACAGAGCAATGTCCATGGTAGTACCTACCTGTAGAAAAGACTGAGCGACCCCACATACCGTCTGTGGCTCAGGGGTTCCCAGCCGGTGTTGAGTTCTTGTGTGTCACAAACAAGACGGACCGCTCGACGCTGAATTCAGTTGGACTCAATCAAGACGCCAACAGGTACTGATTACCTTCCCATGTGTGTCTACAGATTCTATCACCGGACTAATATGTGATTTGTACAGAATTAGTAGTTGTACCGGTGAAAAGAACCTGTTATGAAACAAATTATAAAACTATGAAAACACTATTCTAGGAAGTTCACTTAATACATACCCTAAAGACGTATGCTATAAAACCAAGAGTAATTTCACAGTGACATGGAAATTCAGGTGACTGACAAAAGGAAACCGGATTTTAAGTAACCTTTCACCACTTTTAGAAATAAATTATAATTTTTTAAAATAATTGAAATGATTAAAATTATTTTAAAACTGGGCCAGATTAGTTAACACATCATTACATAGATGTAAACTAGCTTTAGCCTTGTAAATGTCACACAGCCGCAAAACAAAGCAGACACAAAAAGTGGCAAAAACAACGGCCTGATCCTCATAGAAATTTAGTTTGGAAATCATTTAATGAACCAGTTGATTCTTGTTGCCGGAGTAATGGGAGCAGACAATGTAGATGACACTAAGATTTTGCTCTTCTTCCTCCCCACACAAAATAAATGGGGAGGACGAATTTTAATATGCCAAAGAATACGTGGTTAAGGTCGGCCCGTAAGCATCAGAAAATGTCGCCCCCATACAAACATAGTTTACTAATAATTTGAAATCCACTGTTCAAACCACGGAGGATAATCCTCCGTGGTTCCAACTTACTTGATATTTGGTATCTAATATTAGGCTATTTTTTTTTTTAAATTGATATTTAATATCTAATATCAGGTCACAAATATCTGTGTCTGCACGCTTTTGTTTTTTTTTTAAATCCAAGCCTAACGAAATGAAAGCAAAAAGAAAATCTTCATACGAATTTAGTTTTCTCTGTAGTTTAACCCAGAATACATTTACCGAAAAAACAAAGACTTGCAGACACAGATATTTGTAGCCTAATATTAGATACCAAATATCAAGTAAGTTGGAACGGTGGATTTGAAATTATTAGTAAACTATGTTTGTATGGGAGGCGACATTTTCTGATGCTTACGGGCCGACCTTAACCACGTAAAAAAAAACGCCGCGTTTCTATGGGGAGCAAAGCTTACGGGCCGTTCTAAACTCTTGAACATACGTCCGTTCATACCCTATTTCATAAATGTACAAAAGCGTGCAGACACATAATATAAAAACGCACTCTCAAATATTTTTTTTGTCGAAATATACTCTAGGTCACACTTATATTTTATTTTGGCTGTCGTTTCACACACTTTTTATTTTTCAAAAAAGAAAATCTTGCATACCTACTTAGATACTGTAATTATTAAAACCAATAATCCGACAATACTGATGGTATAAAAAGTCGAGGAAATACAAGGGGGCTATTCAAAAAGCGAACACGAGAAGTTCTCGCATGAGAACCTGTCAAGCCTTATGTATAAACATTATACCTTCTTTTATTTTATCTATGTAATTCATTCTTTATTCTTAATCATTATTCATTGTTTTTTCTATGGAGCTCGCAAGCGACTTATCGGCGGACGTGAGAATCAAGAGTACGTACTCTTGGTGGTTTTCAAATGATTTCCAAACATTTTTTGTATTATTCAGTCAATACTGATAGTATAAAAGTCGAGGAAATACACGGGGGCTTTTCAAAAGGCGAACATGAGAAGTCCTCGCATGAGAAACTGTCAAGCTCTATGTACAAATATTATGCCTACTTTTTTCTATGTAGAAGATGACAGCTCGCAAGCGAAACATTGACGGAAGTGAGATTCAAGAGTACATTCACTGGGTGGTTTTCAAATTATTTCCAAATAATGTTTATATTGGGATCGAGTTTGTCTATATATTTTATATAATAGATAACCTCTTTATATAATAGATATAGCTATACTCTATACTATTATATAAAGAGGAAAGGTTTGATTGTTTGTGTATTTGAACCGAATAGGCTCCGAAACTACTGAACGGATTTGAAAAATTATTTCACCGTTGGAAAGCTACAGTCTATCCGAAAGACATAAGCTATGTTTTATCTTAAAAAAATTAGGGGTCCTTACCAAAACTCCGATAACGTAACCCAAGGTGCAAAAAAAATACCAAGAATGTTCCTTACATCGTGTGCGCTGCGAAAACTATTCACGATAGAACAAAATGATATAATAAAATTTTATAGAACACATTATTATCTACAAAAAATGTTGCGACAGCATACATCTAACTATTATAGGTATGTCACAATAAGTGTGCATTTATTTTAAAATAAAAATTTAAATACCGCCGCTAGAAAAGGCTCTTTATTTGTACCTAGATATTAATCCTTATCAAAATAAATAAATAATATATTTAAGACTGTTTTAATACCTTTATATTACTTTTTGAATTATTCGATTCGGACATTTCATTCGAAAGAAAAAACTCCGCTCGGCCAACTATGCGTTTTAGAGTTTGTAGGCGTCACTCAGAGGTACGGGAGGGGAGTCAGTCGGCTCCCTTCGCCGTGTGCGGAATTTAAGAAATTGTCGCTTGATAATATTTTGTCGCTTGATGATAATTAGTTTAGTAGATAACTAAACGCAATCAAAAAGTTATTTTCAGAACTAAACCCATTAATATATGTTGTACATTTAGTTACCCTAATAAATAAGTAACTTAAATAGTTTTTATGATTTTCGATTAAATCCTTATGTTTAGGGAGATATAGTAGAATTGTCTACAAACGAACGTGGCGCCATCTATTTGACGCAAGAACAAGGTGGTACGTGGTATTCCATTGTCAAAGGTTATAAAATGACTAGATGGTGAGCATAGACAAATGATTATGGTGGTGTGCATAGCAAATATGTCGTAAAAGATGAATAAAATTTAAAATAAAATATTAAAACAGTTCTGGAATGAATCCTCGAATTCGGAAAAGATCTTCCATGCTTTTCTTTCTGTAATTTGAGATTTAAATGTGCATTTCTAATGAGAATGGGTTGCTTTACGTTTCGGAACCCTCATAAGCTGCAGGTATTAGGAACTATTCAACCTGCCTGGTTATTGATCTCGGCCCATTGTAGCCGCACTTCAATAAAGAGAGGGCCCCGGCATGGCACATTGTTTCTGCGGGAATTCGGTGCAATGGGTGTGATATTAGCAATCAATCTTTCCTCAGCTAAGGTTTCAAATTCTGCTCTTGCATTGTTAAAGCAGCAACCTGTCTGATTACCCCGAATATCGGTCAATGACATAATATTATGCGGATGGGTCAACAAGAGTCGACTTGAGAGCTTGCGGTGGCGTAACATCCAGGCATTACTTGAACTAGAAACCAGCTGCCAGACACGAGCCACCGGTCGACCGCAACTAAAGTTGACCCACAGCCGTGGTATAATGTTTTATTTTCCTCTCGCTTACATCGCTGTGGTTGGAGCGAGACGGCTGAATAATGTTTGGGCACGAAGTGTGGAAGCTGGGTAATATTTGAAAGAACCGCGCGTTCTCTGTCGCAGCTCAGTCGTAAAATACCGACCACTGCACTGCCTTATCTTGGTAAAAATTAAATTAATTTTTTTTAAATGATGCAGCGTTGCGTGTCGTTTCATTTGTTTATTTTGGTTTTTTTCATCGAGTGTCAAGGCAAAACAGATCTCTGTAAGTAAATTTTTTTTTAATACTTCTAACTTTCTTCCATTTTAAGAAGGCCCTTTTTACTAACTTATTCCCGGACACGACACAAAATCGTGCTATTACGCTCTGGTACCTTCTCCTTCTCTCAAAGAAAAAGACGGTCTCCAGGAGGAGGCAACATGTTCACAAAGCACAGTGTTAGATTTTGTGATATTTACAACAAAATTAATTACAAAGTAACTATAGCAATCAATACTACAGCTAAAATTAAATTACCAAAGCTGTAGCAAAAAATCGAAAAAATGGATAATAAATCTTCATGGAAAAACCTAGCCTACTCATTTTGTTTTAGATATTTTTGTTTGATACATTTATATTAGCGTGAAATTGTTTGTTGATATTTTTAAATGTAATTATAACCGCCTATGATTTAAAAAAATGTTGAAGTAAAAAACGTTTATAATAGTGCTTAGTAGTTTTTTTAATAATCCAGACCACAAAGGAATGTCTTTGTTTCCATTGTTTTTTCTAGAGATTCCTGCTTTTTTATATTTTTATTTTTTTTTCATTCTATATACAATGGATAAATTTTGATTTTATGAATAGGTAAAACATAACTTTTTTATAATAGCTAAAACAGAACTTAAGGTGGCCCATCCCGGCGGGACAAACTCATTCGCGGGCACGGTACAAAACCGTGCTGTTGCGCTCTGGGACCTTCTCTGTTTCAAAGAAAAAGACAGGCTCCGTGATGAGGAAGATGCAACATGTCCACAAAAAAGACAATGTGCATAGTGTATGATTTAGTGAGATTTACGAAAATGTTAATTACTAAACGACTTATAGCTAAAAGTAAACCACGACCGCTAACCGTAAAAAAACTATCAAAAACCAAATATATTATAAATCTTGATTAAATACGCTATGTCTGATGACTATTTTTTTTAAGATGTTCTTACTTTATCATTGCGTAATCCACCTCCAAAGTAATTATATAAACGCGCGAAATATTCGAACTTTCGGACCTTATAAAATAGAAACAAAAACAATTTTACAATACCAATGGTCATCAAACATCTAGTTCGATCAAATTTTGAGCAAAATTTGGGATCTCTGACAAGAAATATGAGCGTGATCTTGATAAAAGTAATAGTTTAAAGAGTTCGTTCGGAATCTTATATATTTTAGGTCATACCCATTGCTATCAGATTTTGAAAATAATATTCAGGTGTGTATATTCTTAAAAACTCACAGTCGTATTCAGAGAGAACCTGTCAAAACTTAGTAGGAGATTAGCGTTACGACTATTTATCTCAGCCTTAGTTTCTGTTATAACTATTTATCTCAACCTGAATACGGCTGTAAGTAAGTATCTTTTGGCCCACTTTCGAAATTTCATCCATATATTTCACCATTCTATTTTTAGTCCTTGCAGGTTGAGGTCGATGTGTTTGAAATGCACTCTGACCCAGGTGCGACAATATAACATCTGTTACTTTACACAATGAATTCAATGGACCATGCCAACGAGTAAAAAGGTGCTCCCGCGACAGAAACACTTGATGGTGGTACCATTAGGATAGGTCAAATTTATAAAATTCTTTCTCAAAAAAATCCAAAATCGTTAATCGGTCCCAATTCAAACTTTGAATCCATCTCACATTTTACATTAGTTACGTCAATACACATTACTTTAGAGTCAATATTGCTCGATTACTTATTTACAAATTTATGACAAATTTTCCTGATTGCCATTTTATTTGAAAACAGCACAGATATTCATCACAGGTCTGTGTATTCAATGACCTTGAAAGCATTAGCAAACGGTGCTCATTGCATGTATTGTTCACGTCGTATTTTCACTTCATTCAGATTCCATTTGGGTTTATTCCCATCAGTCCTAATTTAAATATAATTGCAGTTAACAATGCCATGTTTGGTTAAGAATTGATCTTGAAATATTCATGAGTTCTATTGAATTGTATAACAAAAACATTTTTTTTATAATATCAGTTTAAAATGGACAAACCTTTTTTTTCTCAGCCAAGTACTTCCGAAGCTGCGAGCGTGACTCCCCTGAGCTGAATGAATGCTTGGTGGCCGCGGTGCAGGAGGGGGTCGTTGCCATGGCAGCAGGCATACCCGAGGTGGGCTTGCCGCCTATAGACCCTCACGTACAGAAAGAGATCAAGGTGGAATACAAAGCCAATCAAGTACGTTCCGTGCCCTAATTCAGAAGATACCAAGGCACCAAGTAGGTTTTACGATCGATTGATAGAGAATGAAGACCAGCAGCAGTTGAGTAGTAAAGTCAAAAACATAATTTGGATTAAAGCAAACAAAACAAAGCAGTTGTTTGCGGCTCCCTATGCTCACCGATTAAATTTATCTGTTTAGTAAATAGGCATTTTTTATTTTTACGAGTGTCATCGTGTGACGAGTGTCATACGCCTCGCAGAACCTAGGTCAAGATTTACATGCTTTATCTTGTTGTAAGAACATTACTGCGCAAGTGTGCTAGTAGTGGATGCCCTTGGCACTGTCCTGCCTCAACCTGTTGAGCAGCATTTGTATCAACTAAGTAATAATAAAAATGGCTAGGAAAATCCATCAAAACAAGATATGGGCTTTGTTACAATACTTGCTTTTCTGTGACCATTCGTACTAGTGAAATACCTGCATTATCTTTATACTATGTCAACTATAATTCCAAGCAAGGACAAATTAATAAAAACAATATGTGAATATAACTTCTTTATGAATGTACTCAAGGCTGGATTTGAACAAGCAAGCGTCTTTCTACAGCTTTCTTTATTTAATTAAGGTATCCTTGCTTTACCGTCAACTCTATATATTTTTCCCATTCATTGAAAAAACTTCCGTTTTTAAGTCCAGCCTTACTGTATAAAGTAGCTGTTTTTACAGCTTTCTTTCTTTAATTAATGTGTGCTTGCTTCACTGTCGATTCTAAATACATTTTACATTCGCTGGAAAAAAGGGACGTACTCGTAATGAAAACATTGTATTTTGCTTTATTTAATTTTGTATAACTAAATATTATTTTTTGAAACTAGTGTTAATAAAGTTTTCATTTTTCAGATTCATGCAGAAATGCAAATGACGAATATTGTTACCACTGGCCTAAAAGCCATTACAATACTAGCTACGAGGTATATCTTTACGATCTCTGTTTTTTTGCTGTGTAATTGGTTAATGAAGTAGTGTTTTTTTTATTAATCAATAATAAGATAACTGGTTATGGTGCTGTCTTTACAACAAACACAAAAACAACAATCGTTGGTTTTAATATAATGTCTGGCTACAGAACCAATACGGTAAAAATAACTAAATAAATAAATAAATAAGTAAATAAATAAGTAAGTAAATAAGAACAACAGCTAATCTGGTTGTATGTAGCTGAACGCCCCCTCTTGTGTCCCGCGCCGCCGTCTCTATGCGGATCGGGTGGTGCGAGCCGCGCCCCTGGAGCTGCAATGGGGTGCAGGGAGTGCAGGATCGGGAATCGGGAGCCGATCCTGAAACACAACATATAGATCGTACAAAGCAGTAATATTTCGGCATTCGCCGTTATCAAACTGAATTTTATTTAGTAATTTTTACCGTATTGGTTCTGTAGGCAGACATTACAATAATAAGATAAGACACATATATTTCATAATTTGCAACAACTATTCTAATAATGTTTCCAGGGCACGAATCGACGATGACCGATTCTTGTTGGAGATTGACGTAAAGCAGCCGATGGTGGAAGTACACGGGGACTATCGCGCCGAAGGACGCTTTAACTCCTGGCACGTCAACACCAGGGGACAATTCAACTCAACCATGCGTGAGCACTCCTTTGCAGAGCTATATGTAGAAAATGTTGCTGATAACTCCTTACTGCTGGGGATTGATGACTTAAGGATACAGAGGCATTACGGTTTAAACTGTTCTTAAACCAACCAATGTATTAATCGTAAAAAATCGCGAACTTATAATGACTTTAAGAAAACCAGGGGCAGCACTTGGTAGCTGGGAGAGCTCTACCAGTATATAAACAACATGAAGACGTTGTCAGCAGATTGTTTAAAGGTTGGCTTCTGTACGCCATATATGTCGAGCTTGACCTTCTATCTAAAATGTCTTTCTTTGAAAAGAAAATATTCTAGAACTAAAACGATTGAACCATTAATGGACCGTTTTTATGCAAGCAGTGTTAGGCCTGTGCACGTCGTTAATGTTGCGTGTTGTTTGCGCAGCGGTATTTCCACGTAGGAACGATTCGAAAATTTTACAAATGTTCAGTTTATCCTAGGCGCCAAAAACTACCACGATTTCACAAAAATATAACACTATCTAAAAACAAATGAATGAATTTGAAATTAAAATGATACGGCTTTCGATGAACGTTTATTTGAATTTCGAATTGCGCGCCAATCCACAGATAATTCAATCTGAAAATGCTATTTATAAAATCTCCAATTTTAAAGGTATTGTAAAGACCTATTTACATATATTACATCAGAATTCTGATTACTTTTCTCTATTTTATTTTTTTCCAGTCACAAGCGGCCTGTAGGCTACTCGTACCTCAAGTTGAACTGTTCTAAGATAATCGGGACAGACTTAGATGCCCATTTTTTCCCGTTGTACTGTACTGTTGCTAATCTGAACAGGCTTGTTTAACATACATTATAGCATAACCGTTTGTTAGTTATACATCCCCACATACATGCTATCCTTTAGGTTGTGGTGTGACATGAATCGATACCTGCAGGGCGACTCAAGTACACGTGGAAGCTGGAGGGTACACCGGAGGAGCGAGGCAACGTTACCTTCTGCCGCATCACTGACTTCCAGATGCGGCCTGACGTCGGACAGATGCAGTTCTATACCTCCAATATCTTCCCCGATAATCCATCACTGAGTAAGAATTTCACTATATTTGTTAATTAATATTGCATCCGTTGATTGTGCATTGATCCAAAGATCCTGCCAAATGCTTAGCAGCTTTGGTGTGATATTCAATGTTGTGTTAATTTTTAGCCTTAAGTACTTCTCAAAACTTGCAGTAAATGAAAGGTTCTTTTTTTTTAAATGAGCAAAATACGTTTGTTACGTTTGCATCGATAAAATTATTTTTTTGAAAAAAAAATCAAATACCATAGAAATATCATTTTTATTTTTGGGATGTCTTGTTTTATTTGTTGGGGTTTTCAATATTTGTTTTGAACTCACCAAAATAACGAACACTTGACCTGTTGCAAACCACGCCATTTATATTTCCACGCCAAAAGGTTTCCATTTTAATATTTTTGCCTTACTTAAACTCCTTTACTTAAACCTCCCTTTACACCGTGTCGGTATTAATGCATCGGTAAAAATCTAATGCGTAACTTTTCCTTACAGCCGAGTTCGTTAACGATATTACAAATCAGAACTGGCGAGTCATCTACCAGGAGCTGCTGCCGTACGCTCAAGACAACTGGGGCAAGATCGGAATCAAAATAGCTAACAAACTATTTCTCAAGGTCCCTTATGAAGAACTCTTCCCCGGCAGCTTCTAACGTTTTGTTCTAATTTTTTGGACGACTTTACCATTTTACCTGTCGTGTTTTCGAACTAGTGTTGGCGTGTTACGAGGGCCATGCCAAAATAACTAATGTTTCTATATGCTTCATGCGCGGGACTATTTAGTTTGAGTTGGCTCATTTTCAAAGCTGGTGCTTATCATACCATCGCTTTCGTAACGGGATCATAGTCATATAGACATGTTTCTCGCCACCATATAATGTATATCAAAAATGATTTTTATCAGTGATGAATTTGTGCAGATGGCTTTCTTCGGATTCGACAACCAGTTCTCCCTTGAGCTCTACGTATGTATTTCATCGGTTTTCACGAAAGTTTTTGTCGACTGCTCGAACGTTTTCTTGAGTGACCGCTTTTGGCGGCCAAACTATCTACAGCAAACGAATTATAAACGGTTTCTGTGAACAAACAGATTCGCCAAGAGTATTTAGGCGAAAACAAATACAGCTTCTCTAAGAAAATTCCAGATTTTGGAAATTATAATTCGAACTAGTCTTTGCCCGCGGCTACGCTCGCGCTGGAATCCGTTGAATGATTTCGAAAATTTATATTGTTGTGCTTTTTATCCCCCATTCATCCCTATTCGATTTTAAATAACATTTAGCCATCTCAGATTTAAAATTGTACCCCATTTTCGTAAATAAACATCTTAGAATTCTCAACAACTGCACCCATACCGATTTAAGGCTTATTTACAACATTTTATTGCAACAAATATTTGAATTGCGTTTAAGCCTGACCGGCCGGCATGGTTTTCGCAGCCCCCCTGGAAGTTGGAATGCCCATGGGCGTCGTCGGGCACCTCAATGGATCCTTCAAAGATGGTGTGAAGAAGCACCTGGCCGCCCGGCATGGTTTTCACAGCCACCCTGAAGTTCGAATGGTAGCAGGTATCGTGGTTGGGCGTTTAGTTAGAGTGGTCGCATGATAGGTCTACGACTGGTGTTTCGCAAGATATAACCGAAACCAATTCGGACATGACAGGTGGGGCGTTTACTTTGAGGTTCTACTACCAGTGTTTCCTAAGATGTAACCAGGACCAATTTGAACTTGACAGAAAGGTAGATCAGGTCGGGGCGTTTCGTTTGAGCTGTTGCATGATCAGTCTACGAAAAATCTTTCCTAAGATATAACTGAAAGTGTGGATGCCCATGGGCGTCGTTGAACACCTCAACAGTTCTTGGCGTATGCCAAATACCGCGCTTAACATAAAAATAAAAAATAAATTTCACGTATCTCAAACCATTTAGGCAGCGTACGCCGATGAAGCAGCTAACCAACGGGTTTTTCCGACTTCATTTATAAATGTAGCAATTTATAAATAAAAACGTTTGAATATTAAATTAAATATATATTTTGTACAAAATATGAATTGTCTGGAACGTCAAAATAATATTTTACTATCGAGAAAGAGCGATTAAAAATTTTAAAATATTTGTTTGTGATTAAATAACGAATAAATGCTCAACCTGTACCCACCTGAACAAACAATAAATAACTTCCTAGTAATAAATCCTTGTTTATTTTGATTTGGTTATTTAATATATATCAATTCTTCGTTACCGTCTTTCCGTACAGTTATTCTAATGTTTTCTAAATAATGACATATTTAGGAAACAAGCGTCGCGTCCACTTCTGTCGTCATCTTGAAGGCTAGTTGTGCCCCTTTTCTTTTTTTTGAGCGTTTAAAAATGAGTAGGAGCGGATTGAAACGTTCAAAGCTTAACATTTCAAATAAACCAAATATTAATCCCCGGTCGCACGAAGAAACGGCTGAGTTAATCAATGTTCAAACACGTCACTTTTATTGAACCGGATAGAGTTCCTTCCATACTGTCCACACAAAGTGACGTGTTTAATCATACGTTGACGTTGATTTTGATTTTGTGTACTTTCGTGCACTCGGCCCAAAGTCAGATGCACGTAAATATTTTCGTTTGAGCTCCGTCGTATAGTTGAAGGCGGGAAGTGATTACAGAATAATATAAAAAAATGCATTGTGTTTGCTGAGTCCTAAATGTGAGGATACACACCTACCTGTGCACCCAAAAACGAGACCTTTTCAAATCCGAGACGGTCTCGGATTTGACTACATAAAAATTGAAATAACGGCCGAAATATAAGACTTTTGATTGGTCAGATCTCATACACTTCATTGACCAATGAAAAGCCATCAAATTATAGTCTCGAATTCGTTAAATTTCGAAGTTTGTAAGAGTGTGATTTTTGAGACTCAAAATGCGTAGTTCCAGTGTGTGACCACCAGACGGCGCTGCAGTCGGAATTGTGTATGCTCAAGAACCCAAATGTGAGACCGCCTCGTTTTTATTTGTGTGATAATAGTGTGAGTGTATCGATCAAAACGAGACCGTCTCGTTTTCGCCTTATGAACAAACACACAGGTGTGTGAGAAAGACATTATTGCTTGATTATATACAAGTAAATATCGAAGCAGACATCATTTAAAATGCAAACATGAACCAGAACTAGTGAATATCCAAAAATCTGCACATATGTATTATTATATCTCTATGGCACATATTAAAGCACAGTCCGATTCAATCACAAAAAGTAAAGTTATCAAAATAACTAATATTGTACTCGATATTTAAATTCGTGTTTTTATTTTGATTTTAATTAAATATATGTAATAGTGCAAATAGTGGGTGTTGAATGAAGTTGGGTCACTGAATTAATTCTCGTGCAGGTCGTTAGAGTAGACTGAGGGATTCTTCATTCGTGGTTCGGATTCCACGTGAAACAGTAGGTCCCCTTCCTTACTAAACCTGGTGGTAGGGTTAATCCCGCCCGGGTTGGTACCACCGCATTGAATGAACGATTGGTCGAAGCGGCAATGAAAATTGTCCGTGTTTTTCATCCAGTTTAATGTAGCCGCGCAATATAAGGAAGGTCCTGGCATGTCACCTGGTTTTAATGTGGTGTTATGGGCTGATATCACGACGGTGGTTGTGGTATTAGCCATCATGTTGGGATTACAAAAAAACTATTTCATTTATTTCCACTTCAGCTCCAGTTGCGCTCTGTTTTAATGTCGGTGGTTATTTGACATATTCATTGGTGAAACTGAGTATTTGCGTAGGTATATGTATATTCTGATAATTTGAAATATCGAGCTTAAAATATTGGTAATTTTTTAAAGCTCTGACATAATTAATAAGCACATGTAAATGATAAAACTTACAGTTATTAAATGGAATATGTTTCTTGCAAAAAGATTCCGGACACTAACTTGTAACGTCGCTTTGATATTTTATTTATGGGAAAGGGCTGTGCTTATAATAGATAAGTGCGCCAAACTTAGCTTCTAACTGGGATGGTAGAGTGGATTATAATAAGCAATTTTGGTAAAGGAACATAGGTAAGGAATCGAAGTTTTCTATCCAAAGTATTTTTTTTAAATATTAAATCATGTACTTATTATTCACGTATTCCGACGTGAACAGGTAATTTTGACCTTGAAAAGTTCCTTCGCCAATATCTGCATCGCCACCATCTGCCTCGCTGGCGGTGGAGACATGGCGATGCGTACGTTGGTGAGACGTTGGAGAAGGATATATGGGTACCTCATTGGCGATTAATTTGCGGCCCACACTCAGCTCCATAGCTAGCGGCGGATTTGTGCCGGCGGAGGAGATATTGGCGATGCATACGTTGACGATGCATTCCCTGGCGTTGAAGCTAGGCGACGGAGACATTGGCGATGGAGATGAAGGAGGGGTATAACTCAGCTTACAATGGCTTCACCAAACATATCCGGGCCCATTGGCAGTAGAGAAAGGTTTCAATAGAGGTCGGGACAAGGGGTGGCCACCGTCTCCTACGCGCTAACGTTTCGGCTCGCTTCAAGCCTCATCAAGCATCGAATTATATGATACCGTCAAGGCAAGTTTTCAGGTTGCACCAGACAACAAACACAAATGAGTGAAATATACTAATATGAGACTAAGGCCTCAGGTTTGGTTAACTGGCAATATAAAAAGCTCACTGCTTACATTAGCCTAAAGCGAAACGTTTTACACAGATCATCTGATTGAAAATTTTAAATGTGAGGCCGCCTCATATTTGGGCATTTCACAATCCCAAAAACGAGACTTTTGACACACAATATTGATACAAACCAAAAGCGAGCCGTTTTATACACACCACCTGCTATACAGCACGAATTGGAGCCCTCGTCTCGGATTCGTGCAGGCCTCGGATATGGGTGTGTTAGCACATTTAAAAAACCTTGAATATCTCTGAAACTATATATGATATCGAAACGGGTGTTTGAGAGTATAATATGTGAGGAGACGAAGGCCGTCCTTATCTATGTGATATGTCTGTATTTTGATAAATAGCTGAGGGCCTCGGATTGGTGCATTTAAACAAGTCAAGAAACTTGGTCTCACATTTAGGACTCAGCAAACAAGGGTGTATTTGCCGTTAATGTAGTTTCACGATCGATATTATAATAATTTGTTTACTTTAAAAACATTGGACATAGATGCGTTCTTTTTTATTTCGAGCGTCTCAAAATTTGTATTCTAGACCGCGCGGCGCAAAGTGGTCCTGATTTAAAAAAAAGTGACAGGCCCCCATACATAGACCTAGCATGCGCGCGCCCCCATATGAGTATTGACGTATTTTTTTATAGTTGGAAGTAGACAACATACATTTGAGATTTTGTATAGGACTTGTTATCATACGTCAAGAAACGACGAAGAAAAAAATATTTCGTTTTTTCTTGTATGCATGATTCACATTTATATTTTTTTTCTACTAAGCCCTGCTAGAATCCGTTTTGAAACTTTTAAAATAATTGCAGCATATTTAATTACACTTTCAGAAAAAAAAAAAAACGCGGCGAAGCCACGAGTTAGTGGTAAACGTTAACTGTAGTTAGTTCACTTACGAATTCGTGACGCACTACATCGAATGTTGGTCGCACATATTGTATTGTATTGTATTGTTTATTCATCATCCATAGACAGTACACTGCACTCGGATTTGTCATATTATCCTGTGAAGTTTTTATGAGTTCTAACGTATCATTGGAAGTAAAGAAAGACAGTATTAAGCGAATTCGTAACAGAACTCACTCGCAGGCGCTACCGCAAAATAAAAACAAAATAATACCTAGTACTCTTGTGTTTTTGTAAATGTATTTTAAATATGTGTTAAAATTACCTTTGAAATCATTGGTTAAAATATAAATAAATAATTTTAAAAAAAAACTTAAAGGTTGGTCATAACGAAAGCTATATCGTATAAACAGCGAGCATGGAAGAACCGTAGCAGAAACCGAAACCGCCGCGGCTTAGCCACTTTTACATACAGAAAGGTAGCGCCGGAGAGTGAGTTCAGTCACGAATTCGCTTAATACTGACTTTCTTTAAAAACTAAACGGGCACCCCCTACAAGAAACGTGTTATTTTTTAAGTTTTGTATTATCGTACGGTACCCTTCGTGTGCGGTTTCTCGCACTTGACCGGTTTTTTCTCAAGTCTTTGGTTTTATTAATAATAATCACCTGTTCCACCATTTCTTTCTGAAAAAAATTAGCAACAGTAAAACCCAAACTGAATTAGACGTGGGCCTACAGTCCAGTTTTAACGTTCCTGCAATCGCGTATTCTGTGCGTCGCAAGTTGCAAAATTTCCATGCTCGCACTGCGGTGCTAGTCACTCTTTGCCTTTCCAATAGATGTATGAAACAAAACAAAATTACTGTCACTGTCAGTGTCAGACAATACATTCAAAAATCAACCCGCAAATGCGGGCGGATTTTGAGTGGAATTTGGGCTCTGCGAGTTTTCGACGTTCGGCCTGCCGTCGTAGGAACCAGGAAGTTGTAGGAATCAGATAATTTACGATATCTTGGTTGCCGTTAAAATAATCAACCAGTTAGCTAAGTTCCGAAAGCCTTAACGTGATTGTGTATAATTTTGAATGATGATCCATCGAGACGTGATGCAGCGTGTTGTTCAGTACATAGTTGCGGGCGCCTTACGTTACTGGCTCATCCACTCCCCGTACTGGGCGCTCGTGGCGGGCCGGGTCGAGGTGGCGACCCCTCTCAACTCGTGGCGCCGGCTGGTGGAGGGCGCCACGCTGTACGAACGGGGCGTCGACCCCTACGCCGGCGACACTTTCCACGAATCCCCGTTGCTGCTAGTTATGTTCCATGCGCTTGTGACGCGTGCGCCGCTTCTCGCGCCGGTCGTCTTCACGGCGCTCGACCTGCTCACCGCCTTTCTGCTGCACCAGACCGCCGTAAGCTTCGCGGCGATATTAAAACGAAACCAGCTCGATAACAAGAACAAATTCGCTAAAGAATCGCTGTCCATGCTTTTATCAGACGAGGAACTCCAACGTGCTCCAAAATACGTTGTGGCTGTGTATTTGTTCAACCCTTACTCTATCCTTAACTGTGTGGGGATGACCTCGACGGTTGTGAATAATGTGGCAGTGGCGGGAGCACTTTGTGCAGCGGTGCGCGGACGGAGAGTGGCGTGTGCAATAACATTGGCCCTGGCGGCGCACCAGGCGCTTTACCCAGCCCTGCTGGTGGTGCCAGCGGCGCTGCTCATTGCCGAGGCGAGCCCGGGCTGCGCCAAGTGCTCGTATCTGCGGACTCTGTTCGCCTTTGTGCTGAGCTGGGCGTTCCTCATTTACATCTCGGCTTACATCATGGGGGGGTCTTACAGCTACGTCCACAACACCTATGGCTTTATGTGTGTATAATTTTTAATAAGCTTTTCTTTCCATACTTAAGTGTCTTCATAAAACAAGAGATGAAAACTAGATGATAAAAATATTGCTGTTTCCGAGTCAAGCCTTTGCGTTACGGCGAGCTAGTTGGATGGGCTGAAACAATGCCCTCCACTTAATTTTTTTTCTTTGCAGATTGCACGACACGTTCTAAGACGGAACTAATTTTGTACACCTTACTGGATTTATAGGATGAAATATTGATCTTCTAATCTAAGAGCTTGTAAAAAATGTTTGGACACCCAATATCACACCTACTGTTATGATAACACACCGCATCCCTGAGGGAACGATTTAGACGCCATGCTCAGACCTTCTCTTCATTTTAACAAGGCTATTGAACTGAAAATTATCCATGAAATATTAAATGTTTTAACCACTTCCACTATTATTCAGTGTTATTTTACCAACCCTGGCAATTTTTTAAACTTTGGTTCACCTTCTTTATTTCAGCCTGACTGTGCCAGACCTGAAGCCCAACATCGGCCTGTTCTGGTACTTCTTCACGGAAATGTTTGAACACTTCCGCCTGCTGTTCATCTGCGCCTTCCAGATAAATGCGCTCGCGCTGTATGTAGCGCCGCTCACGCTGCGCTTCCACCACGAGCCCATGTTGCTCGCCACCACACTGCTGGCGCTCGGCGCCATCTTTCGACCGTACCCGTGCATTGGTGACATAGGCCTGTACCTCGCACTCTTCCCCATGTGGCGACATCTTTTTTCTTGTGAGTACCCATTGTTGCCAACACCAACCAAAAAATATTATATTTTCTATATACGTATCGACATTATAATGAAGTTTCCACTGTTTTCTGCACCGACTCCAAATTTGAACAATTCTAGAACCTATCTGTAGGTCTGGAGACACCCAGGTTTCCTCATCTCCTTCACTAATTTATAAGTAACGCTATATTTAATATATTTTTTAATACATTTTTTTTATGCAATTTAAATTGTGATCATCTTACTACTAACTTTAAATCTATGTTAATTAAGTTAATTAATCTTTTGTCAGGCTTTGCTAACTCAGGATTGGCTGGTGTAACATAAAATATGTTTAGCACCGTACTTACTAAACTAAATCAATAATTTTATAAAAAAATCCGTACATTTCTTGCCTTCTTTGTTATGAATAAAATATCAAAATATTGCTTAAAAATCTACCCAAAGTATTTTATTGCTTAACAAGCATGAATAAAACCAATGAAGTACAATAAGGTTTATAGATCTTGGTAACCTTTAAGGGAACCTAAAATAACATGAATGACTGCATGTCTATACAGAAGAAATACTTGAACAAACATGTATGATGAACATCATGACATTTCGTTTACAGATATGCAGCAGAAGTTCATTGTGGGATGCACACTTGTGATCGCGTCGGCGCTCGGACCAACTGTGTGGCACCTGTGGATCTACTCGCGCTCTGCCAACGCCAACTTCTTCTTTGGGGTTACCCTGTCCTTCGCCACCGCTCAGATCTTCCTCATTACCGACTTGCTGTTCGCCTACATCAAGAGAGAGTTCACTCTCAAGAACGGGTCGTCACGGCTCGTCGATGGCAAGCCGGCGAAATTGGTGCTGCAGTAGTCAGACTATTTGAACAAAATGGTTGCAATAAACTTATGTTATAGGGTGCAATCGATTATTCTGCTCTCATTGCAGTAGGCACTCTAACTTAAACACATTCCTGCCTATGCTGTTGGTCTCGTTCGACTTTGCCACTAGTCTTCTTTGAACCTGACCACGGTGAACCGACAACAATGGCGGATTATGTGCCATATTCTGCTATATTTCATTTTGATCACTGTATAGCAGCAAAGCAGAAAGTTGATATTGACAGAGATTTTGTTGTGATTACATGCGCCTTATTCCGGTTACAAGAGCATATGTAATAATTTGCTATTGTGAAATTGAGACTTGTTAATAGTGGATTAGTTAGCATGGAAATTTGTGTTAGGTGCTATAGAAAGAAATGGCATATTGATAATAAGGTACGGCAGAAGGTGTGGAACTCAGCATTCAGTGGCTTCACAGAACATATTCGGGACCATTGATAGTAGAGCAGCGTTTCGATTGAGGTCGGGACTAGCAGTGGACGCACCTTTCCTTATTGCTAGCGTGAGCGTTTTGGCTCGCATCAAGCGTCGTCAGCTAGCCTGTGGGCTAGGACGCGGAGAATACCCAATCCCGCTCTTGACCTCCGGCTCTCTACATATCCAATAACGTCATTGCAGCTCTCTCAAAATTTTAGTTTAGCTTTGATCTTGGCTGGCCTCGATTAAAAAATATAAATAAATAAATAAATTATTAAAGAAATTGTAGAGCGGCTTTGCTGGTAGTCCCCTCGCTCTGACTTCAATAGCAAACAGTTCCGTCTTGAACCCATTTCTTACTATCCAGTCTACTAAATTGCAATACTAGTTTACTTTATAGTTGTGGTCCCTGGTTATGTTAGTTTCCCATGGAACTTCGTAAATTTAACAAGTACTACATATTTTGTCACTTTCGAGTATACAAGTATATCCAGTCAGCATGCAGATTTCTGAACGCACCTGGTAGTGATTCTCATGTGTATCCATAAAAAATTACCAAACCTCAGCTGCCCCTAGTTTTGAGAAAGGTTTGGTCCTACAGTTCCATATGACATCCGAACCATGAAGAAACCCTCATCTTTGGGCTTTGTATATTTTATTTACATGTTGAAACGGGTTACATTCAATAGCTGATATTGCTATTTATCTGTTGTAAGAAAATTTAGTACTTTTACAGCCATAATATATAATGAATTTATATGTTGTTAAAATGATTTAATTAACACATTTGCGTGCTTTACCACCCTTGTGTGGCACAATATACGGCCATAGCCGGTGAAACGGTTTCTTTATGTATTTGCTTGTATGGTGACACAACGGAATAGTAGAACTTGTGTAATGTGACAGAAGTAGTGGTCTACATGATGCTACAATAAAAAACCATTGGCGTTTGCCGTAGTGTCAATTAGGAGGGTTTAAGGAATTACGGTTATAGCTGATGTGTCCCATCAACATTTTTGGGAACATGTATGTGGCTATAGCCGATGCGCGAACAAGTGTTTTTTCTGGCTCCTGAGACCCGAAGCAGAATACTGTATCCAGGTTGACAAATCTTGATCTCTTCCCTAATGTTGTTTTTGGGCACACAGAATGAGTGGTGAGCCAATTTCAGTGTCATCGAGTTATTTTTAGAAAAGTATCAAATATGTGTCAATATTTTATTCAGGTATTATTACCAAGTTTTAATTTTAATTGTTTATGGTCAGAATACTGCTTTATTTTTATTTGTAATATTATAAATGGCAATTAGGATACTTACCATGTTTATGCCAAAGAGTTGAATGAGCACTGTATTTCTATCTCATTCACTGTCACAGAGACCGCTGATTTTGCGCTTATCCTACTCATACCCATCTTGTCCTTATTTTGTAGCTCTGTGGGAACACATGGATTTCTCTAATTTTTTAATAATATGTAGCACAATTAATTTTGATACAATTTTATGAACAAACCAAATTTGCATTGTTATTTTGTATGTTTATATGGTATCCACAAACTTTGAAGATGATTTAGGCCCGGTCACTTAAACACCACCTGTCGTTATAATTAGTCAGTTAAGTCCCTTACTGTTGCTAATAAATGCTGCGCAACCTGCAAATAAAACCTGCACTATGTTCGCAGTGTTTATAATACCTTTCCCAACAATCCAGTTTTGATTTCTAAGTTGTATAAAATTTGGTTCAACATGACAGTGGTGTCTCCGACACCCATTTAAATATGCAGCAGCAAATATGACTGATTTTTTTATGTGCTGGACTTGGATGACTAATACCATATCACTGACATGACATTTACCCATCACACTGTATTTCCGAAGGAATTAGATGCCATGCCAGAACTATGAGCTCGGGTACATTGAATTGTAATAACAATGTCGATGGAATCGCAGTTAAATCGACAAATACTATGCACAGCAACAGTGTAAACTTAACAACAATTTAAATTTCTATCAATTTAAATGTATGTGTATTCTTATGAAAAATAATTTTGAATGGTGGTAAAATTCTTAAATCACTTATGATCGTGTATGATGAAAATATACAGACCATTTTTTTGCTGAATTTTACCTCAATATCCATGCAAAACATCTTTTACTCCCCTGATGATTTTACAACAAATTCACAAAGTTGATCCTTCTAAACCATTTGGGATGTGTTTTGCGTCTGAATTTAATGAACAAGCTATAAAAAGCAGGCTGTCACATGAATCATTTTCTTACGCATTTTATTAGGATTTCGTGTTATCACTGCTAGGTACAGTGCTGCTAACGGGACGCTATCTTATCAGGTCCGGCTGCATGGAACAACACACATGTGCACACCTTCGTGTGGAGGTGTTACGAATTTATGTTATTATTGTGAAGTGATGGTTTTATTCGGACATCCAAAATGAACTCGGACTTGTTGCAACTGTGGTGCTCGGTTATAAAGAGGTTTTGTATTAAATTCTGGTTTCTGTGCTCCGTTGTGTTAATTTTACAAGGTAAGTAGCACCTGATTTCAATCACTTTAAACTTAAAAAATCTCATCAAAATAAAATTTAAATAGCATGTTGTGTGGTTGATCAGAGAAATATTCAAATCAAATTTAGAAAAAATTACACTTTTAATTCTTATAGAAACAGATTTTTTAGGGTTCCGTACCCAAAGGGTGCTAACAGAACCCACTATTACTGAGCCTCTGCTGTCCGTCCATCCATCCATCCGTCCGTCTGTCCGTCCGTCCATCTGGCCATCCGTCCGTCCGTCCGTACGTCCGTCTGTCACAGGGCTATATGTCATTAACCGTTATAGGTAGGCAGCTGAAATTTTCACAGAGTGTGTACATATTCTCCCCATACATTTTGTGAGGTGTTTACAAAAATGTATAGATAGGATGATTTTTTTTAAGTCGCACAAAAAAAGTCATCCACCCTTTTTGCTCCAAAGATCCCAAGGAATAAGTAGTTAGCTTTTGGACCATACCTCCGTTCACACCCTGTTTATGGTTTTCAAAAACTAATTCCATTCTGAATGGATGGTTCCAGGATAGGAAGTAGGGAATTGTGAAGAAAGGTCCTCAGCCACCTTTGTAGAGCTAGCCGGGCCCCGGTATTGAGCATGTGCTTGGTCCGCCAGCGTCCGATTGCGCGGTGCCGTCGTCGGTTCCGTCGCACCTGCTGGCCTGCTACCGCGGCGGCGGCGCGCAGCCGGCGGCGCCGCGGCGCCTCGACGTGTTCCTGCAGACGCTGCGCCAACTCGAGACGCACCCCTCCCAGCTGGACCTGCGCCTCTTCACTATCGCTGCGCTGAGGAGGTGAGAATTTGTGGAATAACGCTCGATGGACGACTGCAATGGACGCACGATTAACAATGGTGTAGAAAACTGCTTATTTATCATGACAGGTGGCGTCCAAGCGAGTGCACCTAAATGATCTTTCAAAGCTGTCAGATACCATACAAAATCAAACAGAAAATATTTGAAAATTGTATTTACTCAATCTGAGTAATTGAAGAAACTAAATTTTTTTCCATGTTATTCCGAAAATAAATTCTTCTTAATTATGCTAATCAAAAGAAGTCTTCAGAAACAAAAAATCACAAAAACATTACCTATAGTATTTCGTTTCATACTTTGTGCTGGTCAATGGTTGTGCGCCTGCTCGCCAGGCTATTGAAGGCTCAAAGTAGTCATGCTAAGCCCCGGTTGCACGATGAAATGGATGAGTTAATAAATTTTCAAACACGTCATTTTTAGTGATCCGCATAGAGTTCCTTCCATACTGTCCACACAAAGTGACGTGTTTGATCATACTTTGACGTTGATTTAGATTTTTTGTCCTTTCGTGCACTCGGCCCTAAGTTGCCATGTTGATTTATTATGACGAAAAACTACAAAACCGACAGTGAACCTTTGTCGCACAGCCTCCGTCTAGACGGCGTCGAGCAGTCGGCGAGCCCGGTGGAGACGGAGGTGCTGACGCCGTACCGCGCGACCGGCTTCCAGTTCCAGCGGTTCAAGCTGCTGATGGAGCTGCTGCTGCCGGCGCGCGCGTTGCCCGCCGTGCACGAGGCTCTCGCGCCCGAGCAGCGCTGCCTGCTGCACGCCACGCTGAGCGGCGGCGTGCGGCGCTGGGAGCGCGGCGACGAGAGTGCCGTGTGCCCGCTGAGCGCGCAGCAGAGGGCGGTGGCGATGCAGGCGGACGGCGGCACTGGAAGGTAAGTTACGACTCCACGCCCCTATAAACAATAACGAGTACATATACTTTTTATTGAACCTAATAAATTTACTCGAAAACGTGAAATATTGCGGAGTATTTAACAATTCCTGATTTTTGGTAAATCAACTTTTAATAAAACGTTTACGTATTCTGTGTAGAGCCTACAGCCGATGCCCCATCGAGGATGGTGTTGTCCTAACCGACTGGGGTACCATCGCACCTGGCACAGTGATCGCCGCCATCGCAGCTGCCATGGAAGATCAGACTGTGGCAGTTGCAGATATTCTAGCAACGGATGCTTTTAAAAAGGCGAGAGAGGACTTTCCTGAAAGCAATGTGGAGACCATGGATGAATTCATAGCTATGCCACGAATAGCAAGCGCAGAGATAAACAACATTTGGGTTGCAACTTTGGCAGGTGGGTACGAAAAAAAATGCTGTTTCCGCCCGGGATCGAACCGGGGGCCTTGTGCGTGTGAAGCACACGTGATAACCACTACACTACGGAAACGATATTTCGAGTTTACGAAATATGCATTATAAGTAAGCGTGCAAGAGATGATCAATACAATATTTTATTTTGCAGGAGACCTAGCTGAAGTTGCAGTTAATCAAGGGCCAAGAACTGGAGGCGTCACTCAAAACATAAACATAGGCAGCAACAATAGATGGAACGATACTCTGCTTCCAAGGGATTACTACATATTTCCACAAAACGAGACCAATATACAATGGCACATGACAGATGCAGAAATAATTGCAGGAATCGACGGTAGGTACCTATATTCTGCAATATTATTGCATTTTATTGTTTTATCTTTTTTATTCTATTTTAATTGTGGGCTGCCATCTTTTGGTCAATAGGGCTAAAATAAACGCCCTCTAGTGTCTAGTAGATAAAATAGTTGCATGGCATCGTACAGTCGTTGATTAAATTATTTGGCACTATTTCTCACAGATGGCGCTCAAATTACAGTTAGTAATTTTAGTTTTAATGGTATGGCAAAATGGTTTAGCAAATTACAGTTTGAAGAGAGACTTGCTAGGTGGCAGCAGAAGTGTTTAATGCTAGTATTTTTTTATTTCAGGTCTCATCATAGCAAAAGAGGTCCGCAAGTGGACTTCGCAAATGGGCAGTTTGAGATTGTCTCAAATTCTAGATATGTACTACTCGCATAGTGGTGTGTCCTTCGATTCTGACATCAAAGCTTGCAACCGGCAGGCTAACTTCTACAAAATATTTGACCGTTCCGAACTACTCACGGAGATATCCAACTTCGCTCAAGTTTTGTCCCTGAGCCAAGGTACCGTGTACGTGCCTCCGGAGGAAGTAGACCGAATATGCCAGGCTGTAGTTACAGCCTTTGTTAACTATTTGAGTGAGTGCTCTCATATGTTAGCCATTTTTTTTGTAAGATCCATCAATATCGAGTAGATATAAAATATTTGCATCTTTTTCAGACGACGTACTGAACCGTAATCACCAGCACTGTAACGTCGACGCAAACGTACCAAATATGGATCTCGTGCTGGTTACCGACGGAGCCTGGACCAAGTACCAGACGGAGCAGTTTGTCTCGTGAGTGACCACTTACTCTTACTATATACATATAGGTATAACACCATATTTCCACAATCGGATTGGGAATTATGAATTTATTTGCTTGCTTGGCGATTTATTGGAACATTATAAAGGTCTAGACGAGAGAGTTGCAGGTAATAAAGACAGCGATATAAAATGGGAAGATATGGCATTGTCAAATATTGGATCCATCAAATCGTATTACTGCTAAGAATATCGCTGGGTAAAGAGACATTGTAAGGTCATGATAGACATCATGAAGAAGAATTTCGATTAATTCTTGATAAATGTGGGAAATGGGCTACGGACGAGAGATATGATGTCCTTGATCTTTACTTCACAAACACATATAACTACACTATTCCGAACGTGTTGCTGTCCGCAGACAGGTTGCAAATGTCATGCGCTTGACAGGAGCTTAGTAAGATGGCGGAATGTGCAGGGCGGTGGCGGGTGCGGCCGGGGTGTCGCCGCGACGCAGCTCGCTCGGTCTGCTGCACGGCGGTTCGGCTCAGTGGATCGCTCCCCCCACCGCTAACCTCAGCGCCCTCTTCACTTCCATCCGAGACTTCACAGACGAATGTGAGTACCTACTTACCTTTGCTGCAATTGTTGGGGTTGACTGCTGGAAGCCCAGTCAAGAATATGTCACTAGGCTATTCCGACCCATACAAAGTAAGCCATCGTAGTTATGGTGAAAACATTGTCTGAATTTCAGGTTTATTGGTTTTGTTACCAAATTTAAAATAAGATTATATTTAATAGCTCCATGTAACGGTGTAAAACTTCTAATCGCTAAAATGTTTTTGCTCAATGTGCAATACTTTTTGCGTTCGGTTCGTTTTGGGTCGGAACACCCCTTGTGAGCCTGAACCTTAAATTTTCTAAAAAGTACTACTTACCCCCACACTACTTACCACCAAGTAACTACCACCTGCATTCCTATTCATAAAAGTTTCTGTAAATTGCAGGGCCGAATCGTCTCAACTTCCCGACCGTTCTGACGACCCTCATGGGGCACCTCAGCAACAAGACGAGCGAGGAAGGAGCTGCGGGCGCCAGCGTCGCAACCCCCACCGTGGTCCTGGTGGCCAGCACCCACGACCGCCTCTCCTCCGCCGACCTGGAGCGCTCCCGCGAGCTCATGGCGAGCCTCCGCCGGGACCACTTCGACGTGCACTTCGCGTACCTCGCGCAGGACCTCTCCGCCTTCTACGAGCTCAACGTGGACCTGACGGAGGACGACATAGCGGATATATACCTGCAAGTGGGCTCCTCGGCCGTGGAGGAGGCCGCGCGGAAGGTGGTGGATGAGGTGGCGATGGTGAATGTCCCGAAGAGAGTGATCGGAGCGCACTGCGACGTTAACGGAACCAGCTACCGGCTGATGCCTTTTGAGGACCATGTGGCGGTGAACCAGAAGATTACCTACAGAGTCCACCCATACTACCTGCGAGATCAGCCGCTCATTACTGTGGAGGTGGGTATTTTTTGTTTACCTAAATGGCTTCGAACTCGCCATACCATTACATTATATCATAAAATGTATAGTAGCTATCACGTGTATAAATCTACTACTATAAACTCACCTATTTCTATAAACTTAGCCCAGCTACTTCAGCGTCGTCGCACAATCAGCAAATATATGTATTTTACGCAATTGTCGTCGCGACGTTTTCAGATTCACTTTTGGTTGCAACCGGTGGTTGCAACAATAAGTTATAGATGTACATATTAGACGTTTGTACTACGTTCACCCTTCATAAAATTTCCCTGAAAAATCCAAAACTTTCTACATCATCTCCAGTTAGATCCAATGGCTAGGCCTCATCCTACGGTTATGCACTTAGGAGATTTGAACTCTGAAACAACATCCTAGGTTTAAATTACTTTGATGACACTTTGGGAAACTAAAGATGCATTTTATTAGAAACCAAATATAAATAGAAGAAACGGCTCAGCCTTGGCTATACTGCCAATCCATAAAATATTTTGTAGTTAGAACAAATATTTTTTATATTCGATATCGTCAGCATAAAATAAGAAATTGACTGTTTTTGAAGCAATCAATAACATAATTAATTAATAAAGTGAACAAAACAGTAGGTATAATAATTTATCTTTGAGAAACTCCAATATGACTGTGACAAATGTAGACTAAAAACCGTTTACCACGACAGGAATATGCGAACCATCTGATGTAATCCATTTTTTCAAAAGCCTTTTTAAAATCTGTGGAAACTGCATCATATAGTTCAACATGATTTAGCGCTTGCAGCGCAAATAATAAATCGTTTTTGACTAAGAGGAGGTCACTATTCGTGGATCGTTTTCTTGTCTTCGTTTTCTCTTGGATTTTTGTGATAGCTTCCGTAGGTCCCTCCTCTCTCGATACACCTATTTGTGTGTGTGTGAGCGTATAGTTCCGCACCGGGAGCGGAGGCGCTGTGCGCGCGTGCGCGGCGCGCGCAGGAGGCGAGGGCGAGCTCAGCTGCCGGCAGCTCGGTGCGCACGAGACCGCCGCCTTCAACCTGACGCGCGCTTGCGAGCGCAGCGCCCTCTGCGCGCCCGCCTACTTCAGCGTCGCAGGAATATCCTCTCTAAATACTTGCGCGAGTAAGTGCCTCCCCATATTTATTTAGTTTATTTATTTATAAAACTAAAATCTTATTTTATAAGAATATAATTTGTAAGTGGTATAAATTATAAATGAAGGCTAGCAGTGAACATCCCGTGTTTTTTTTTTTACTTGATTGGACACGGATGGATAATACCACACCTCCTGTCAGGATATTAGCCCAACGCACCTCATGGGAACTAATTGCCATGCCAGGACCTTCCTTTTATTGCTACATTGAACTAGACGGAAAACCATGACAACGTGTTGGTAAATTTAATTAATTAATTTAATTATTAATGTTAAAGCATTTTTATTAGTACGTAAGAAAGGGTCCCCTTAATTTGGGACCTGAAAGACGAATCCCGTAGGCTCTTTATGGCGGCAGGGTGGGTTCACCTTGATAAAGCAATCACAAATCATATACATTTTCTAATATTTCCAATTCAGTGTCTTAGATCTAGTTATCTATGCTTACTTACTGTTTGTTTTAGTATTTTCACAAACTAAGTATCTTTCTCTTATTTTTTCATATTCCAAAGTTCCTAAAATAGATGTTACCTAAGTACGTACTTTTTGATCATGATTTTTTATTGTATTGTTTTGTCAACGACCAGTAAGTGCATTAAGAGTAGGTAAAAGCGTATGTGTGGTGCCACCGCACCTCCGAATGACACAGTGAAGATGTTCGATAGGATCTTTTACGTAAAAACCTTTCTAAAACAAAGCTTTTGGAAAGTAAAAAAATATTCTTGAATTCTAGTGAAATTATTTCACGACCGTTGACATTGCCTATTACGTTTCTCACAAAAATGTTATGCTTTCTAATTTTTAAAACCGTAAGCACAGCACTCCATGCTCATTCTACGGTAAAACCAATGCTTTGTGAAAAAATATATATGTATTATATCTTTTTCAGCGCTAAGTCAGGAAGTGAGTAAAATTATTTTCCGTTTTGCGTCTAAAAAAATCCGTTTTAAAAAGCTAAGGATACATTTCCTACTGCTGCACGGGTAAAATTATGGTGAAACATCAAAATGACAAGCTCCACTTTATATTGAGCAGGCCCCGGGGGGATTCGAACCCCCGATCTCCTGTTTACTAGACAGGCGCTTTAACCAACTAAGCCACGGCGCCGACGTGTCAGCTGGCGAAAATAGCATATGCGTTTCTCACGTCAGTTTCACCCGCAGATAACGATTGCCGTTCGCCAAGCGATGTTGGTTTCTACGTGGAGCACACTGGATTGCGATGCCTGTCGCGACAGAACGCTGCGGCAAGGCCGACCAAGGATAACTGGTTTATTCTCATCTACTGCCTCGTACATTTTATGTTCATTCCAATGAATTTTGTAAACTTACTTTCTTGACTAGCCTAAGTACTAAGTATTTAATGTATAAGAATAGAAAGTACACACAAACAATGTATACAAACATAATAGTAGGTAACTATAATAAAAACATTTTAAAGTAAAAAATGAGCTATCTTCTGAAACCCACCTCGATGAGGTAGACTCCTCCTCCATGGGTGATTTCGAGATTACGCTTAGAATTTCCGACTGAAATAATGTGTGATACATGCACTAGTTGCGGTGCTAACCTTTCGGACAGCGGAATGCCCATAGAAGAATGGGCTACCTACCTAGTGTACCCCATTTTACTTTGGGCCCAAAATTATTTCGCATATTTTATTTTTCAATAAATGGAACGTTTCATACAGGTTGAAAAGTTCGAGGAAAGTAACCTAAATTTTACTCAAAGGAAACATGTAAGTATGGTTCTAAATGTTTAAATGCCTTGCTATTTAAAATTTTACAAAAAATGTGCTTGACTAGTCAAAAAAGTGCATAGAATATGCAATAGCATAACTAAGGGCCGAGTGCACGAACGGACAAAAAATCAAAATCAACGTCAAAGTATGATCAAACACGTCACTTTGTGTGGACAGTATGGAAGGAACTCTATGCGGATCACTAAGAGTGACGTGTTCGGCCGTCTCTTCGTGCAACCGGGGCTTAGAGTGTGGCATTGAACATGTTGGCCTATACGAGGAGTGGCAATTATAAATTCCGGGAATGTTTCAATAAATTACAAACAAAATGTTACTATCGACTTTCACAATAATCTCCCTCTAACTATACATAACTACTCCAACGTTGCACCCATGATTGGGAGCACCCTTGGAACAGTCTACGTTCAGCACTGAGGTCATTAAAATCTTGTAAGCCGTCATTGAGATGACTTGAGATGCAACTTAATCTTGGGGAATAAGAAAAAGTCGCAGGGGGCAATATTGGGGCTATATGTGCGGCAATATCGGAATGCCTTTTTTCGCCAAAAACTTTTTCGCAATGAACTTTTTTGTAATGAGAGTCACTAATTTTGACAACGCCACCAATAAAGTTGCTTTAAAAAACACATATAATAAACAATTTCGAAGAAACGAAAGAAAGGGTTCCTTTATTCTGGGAGTTCATGACATTTTTGGAACCTTAACGTAAATGGCTGAATCTGGGCTCACAGGCTAGGGACCAACCCCAAATATGTCGGTCTGCGACTTCCTATGCTACACTTCTGTCCAGCCTTATTTATGTTTATGAACCACGCAGTGTTGCTAGTTCCCGACTTAGGTATATCCAAACTGCGTGCACATTATTTACAAATATAAAATAATAATAATATAAGCCTTTATTCAGACACAGATTTTTTACAATACATGTATATCTTATAGTTACGACTCTGGTGAGTCTGTGACATCAACAACCCGGTCTGTTTGCCCAACTTTGGCAAAGGCCTCCTCCATTTCTTTCCACTCTACTCTGTTTAACGCCTTCCTAGTCCATGTTTTCCCTGCCGTGATCTTTATTTCGTCTTCCCACCTTCGGAATTGTCTGCCTCGATTTATTTTCCCATTTCTTGGGTACCAAAATATAATTTTTTGTTCCATTTTTCAGTACTCTTATTATATGGCCTGTCCATTTCCACTTCAGTTTTCTTATTTTTATTGTGACGTCTTCAATTTTCGTGCTTTTTCTGATAGTTTTGTTACTTATTCTGTCAGACTTCCTTATGCTCAGCATGCTTCTTTCCATTGCTGTCTGACAGGTTTTCAGTTTCCTATTTTGCGCTTTAGTGAGTGCCCATGTTTGGCAGCCATATGTTAGGATAGGGAGTATGCAGGTGTTATATAGCTTTGTTTTGATGGTAATATTGGTTTCTGTGTTCTTCATTACTTCTTTAAGTAAAATACAGCCATTTAAAAAACGACAAATTTTCGTTTTTTAGTTTTCTGAACAGTCTAACAACCAACTAAACTGACCAATTGAAAAAAAAAACTAATGAAAACTAACTGATAAACTAACGCCCTCAGTGCTTTGCAAAGGGCCTACCTACGCACTTTTCATTATAGATAGATGCAAGGATAAGAGAAGGAAATCATAATTTATTATTTTAATATACAATTTAAACATAAAAGAATAAATAAAAAGAGAAAAAAGGTTTTCTAGTTTTTTTTCTAAGTAAAAGTTGTTATATTTCAAATACCTACTAAACATACAATATTATAATGGCGTCTTTCACCATTATTATTTGGGAAATTCGAATTACGCTTTTCCTTGATGAACTTTCTACATGCTTGCTCTTTACGCTAGAAAGGCGTTCTTCTCACTCCTGTACTTATTTTGTGCCTCCGGTCTCCGGTTGTGCAACTAATCATTTATCATGTCAAAAAAGAAAAAGGAATTTGTGTACCCCTGGTGGGACTCGAACCCACAATCCCCGGCTTAGGAGGCCGATGCCTTATCCATTAGGCCACAGGGGCTGCGCGTTATTATCTGAAATATTGGTAGATTCTCCTTCGAAGCGCTAACGTGTATTCACCGTCCGTTTCTGTTTCCTTCACATTATTTTATCCTTGCTCGAGAGAGGGCGCCACGAATTCTCATTTCCTCGTTTCCGAGCACGAGAAATCTAGCGTGGTTTGAAGATTGTATAACGCTGGTTTGAAGTATGTTGATATTTTATATGTGGTTTTCCTTCATGTTTAATGAAAATTATGGATGATATACCTACTTCGTAAAGGTCAAGTGTAACGCATATGAAAAAACACATCAAGTTTTCGTACATATCACCGGTTTGGTTTGTTTCTACATATATCACATACAGGCAGTTTGGGATTGGGATAGAGGGTTTATCTTGCCTTTAGGAGCCGTCGTTCCATTTTTATTATACATAATTTGATTTTCTGTGTTCTGAATCCGCGCGGGCCAATGATATTTTCTCTAAAAAGTAGCCCACAAGTAATATATAAGTCAATGCCCACGTCACATGATAAGCAAACATTCAAGACTGATATGCATTACAAACCACCAACGTTTTCCCATTTATCTCGGTAAAAGAATAGTTACTTGCGGTCTACATATATAGGCTGGTACCTACCAACCTCTAATCAAATCATATGTAGTTTTCTAATATATCTTTGGGCTAGGATGATGAATCAACCGCGGGTGGCAGCGCGGCAATGCCATGCATCTGTGCGGACTAAGCTAAATGCATACTCTATTATGAATTCGCTATAAACCGCAACGACTCCGTGGCGCAACGGTAGCGCGTCTGACTCCAGATCAGAAGGTTGCGTGTTCAAATCACGTCGGGGTCAAACTTTTTTTTATAGTTATATTACCTAGTTTTTTACTCCGGTGACTTTAGTTAAATATATACCTATTAAACATTAATATATAAACATATCCGGCGTTAAATATAAATTACTCTGATGGCCGACATTACTTATATTATTATATTATATTTTATATTATATTTGAATATTATTTCAATTATTTCAATAACATAAGAGAAGGACTAACAATTTTACATCACCGACGAAGTGGTTTCTTTGTAAACATCAAGGAGAAAAATTTGACAATCACAGATCCAAGAATAGCGCATAAATCTCCCAGGCTTTCGCATATTGAAAGCAATGCAAAATTTTAATGGGTGCTAAAAAGATAATAACTAACTTGCTTGTAATCAAAAAAAAATTCGATCCTGCCAGGATTCGAACCTGGAATCTTCTGATCCGTAGTCAGACGCGTTATCCGTTGCGCCACAGGACCTGTTGTGAGCGTTTGCGAAGTTATAATTCAGCTGCAAGGTGAACTAAGTTATTATTCTTCGCGAGCATTATTTGTTCTATGCTGCAAGTGCGAGTCGGACTCCCACACAAAGGGTTCCGTTCTATCTACTTGCTGCAATCAAGCAATAAACGCCCAAAAATTCAGTTTTTTGTATAGGATTTAATTTTTATTATTTTTAATCATATAAAAAATGGTTACATTGTGGAAGTCAGGTCGCGTCGTGGTTTTAGTTTCTGTCCTCGTATTGTTGTTTATAAGTCTCTATCACATAATTTCTTTGAACGAATAGTATTTCTTCGTCTATGTCGGTATTCTCGTATAGTTTCACTCAGATTACTAAATCCATACTAAATCCCATTGTAGCACGAAGTATGTAGCATGCCGGAAAAGAGGTTTTTCTGAAGAACGACAGCAACGAAAGAAGCAGCAACGTAACCTACGTCCGTTTTCACCACCTCCAACTACAAAAATCCTTAATTTATAACAGTTAAACCATATAATTATGCAATGTAACTGAAAGTTAACTATCGGATTTCAGGTAGCTAGAGGTGGTTAAATCGGTGGTTTGGCAATCAATACCAGTACAAGATAATCAGCACTTTAGTAATAAATCATTAAAAAGTTTAAAAAAAATAAGTTTCGCGAGCACGACATAGGTGACTACTTATTTTTTTAAGTATAGACGAAATACCTATGCAGGCGTCGTCTTGTCTCCGCGGTATGGGGGCGGCTCTTTACCATCTCCAAATGACGGGAACATTTACGTGCTATGATCTAATATGAATATTGTTTATCCGAACTGAGTATATTTGTGCAGGCTATACGACTTTTGATTGACCCGTTTGATGGGGAGCGGCCAAATAATGGTGGAAAAAAGGTGAAAAAAGCAGCGGTTGCGGAAGTGAGAGGAGCAAAGGGGTCAAAAATGGTGATCCGCGAAAACCCACAAATCATATACAAGGATATATAGAGAATCTTGGGCATTAGTTAGGTTAGTGTTCTACCATTCTGGGAAATTTTGTTTTCTTTGGATATATTTTATTAGAGTGCTCTCCGAAACGGAAAAAGCAGGTTCGTGTGGATTGGGGCAGATAAATGAGACACTGGCATTTTTTCTGCAATAACTAGCCACACGGCGCGACGGGAGCGAAGCGGGGCGGGCGCGGCGTCCCTAGTTTCTTGTCGGCCTTGGTCACACGTGGTCACAGGGGCAGGGGTCACGACCCTATCAGCGCTTGCAAATGGCTCAACAGTGGCGGGTTGCGGCGAGTGAATTCGCGAGCTGCGATTTGAAGAACATTGAAGGACCTTCGATGCTTACTGACTCAAAGTCAGCTCTCCCAGAATGTTTGAAATTCGAAACTTTTTGTTTAAAAACCCCGTTTTAAATTTAGCGGTTTTCAAAGGGACGCGAGTATATACATGTAATTTTATTTATATTAATTAAGGTTTTTTTTTCTTTTGTATAAATGTTATAGTTTTAATCAGCTTATTGTGCATAGTTTGCAAATTTTGTCACATGATTTTTCTAGATGCAATAATAAACGTTTCTTATTCTTATTCTTATTCTGATTCTTTATACCACATAGTTTAAAATAAATAAAGTAGGCAAAATATACAACGACTGGTACCACACAAGTAGTCAAATATGATATAGGGTAAGAAAATATATTATTTCGGACTGAGCAATTACGTTGCTTTTTTCAGCTTAGGGGTCATCCATTTAATACGTCACGCAGCTGTGGGAAAGGGGGGTCGCACAAAATGTGACTACGCGTGACAATGACAGAGAGGACAGACAATGACGTAACTAGGTCAGTGACATAGTTACGTCACACACAAAACAATTTATGGGGAGGATGATTTTTTTAAAAATTTTCAGAATTTGCTAGTGTTTATTTTTGCCTTTATTTATGGTTTCATTTATTGATCAAAATTAAGGTGGCTCTTCCCGACGGGATTAACTCATTTGCGGGCACGGTAAAAAATCGCTCTAGGATCTTCTCTGTTACAAAGAAAAAGAAAGGCTCCGTGATGAGGAGGAAGTAACAAATCCACAAAGCAGACAATGCGCATAGTGTTTGATTTACGCAAATTTTATTTACAAAACGACTTATACCTAAAAGTAAATCACGACCGCTTAAGTAAAAAATTTAACGAAAACCAATTGTCGAAGACTAATAAATTTAAGATGTTTTAATTTTATCGTTGATTAATCTACCTCCAAAGTTATTGTATAAAACGCACGAAAAATCCAACTTTCGGTCCTTATAACTTAGAAACAAAACACTATTTTACAATGCGAATGATCATCAGACATCTAGTTGGATCAAATAAAAATGTTTTGAGTATAATTTCTGACGAGAAATATGCGCATGATCTTCTTTCCACGTTTGTATGGGGAGTTGAGGGGGGAAGGCCCACCGTGACTACACCATCTGTAGAATATTTTTTTGTTTTAAATTATTCTACAGAGGGTGTCAATCAGTTCATGGCGGACCAGATGAGAACCTCGATACCAAAATGAAATCAGGCATTGCATAGAAAAACAGTACGGATGACATCTAAATGAGCAAGGGAATGAGATGTAACCCAGGAAAAACGGCGGGAGAAACACTTGCAGAAATGTGGAGAGAATTATATATCGTTGATCATCCAGTGTAAGCAAAATATATAGACTTCATGCTCATAAATCCCAATATCTTTGGCAAATAGACAAGTATTGTTCTCAGGAATTCTTTTTCTACATCTACGATATCTTACCTAGTCCAATTCTTATCTATACTAATAATAAATCTGTAAGGGAACACCCCCAAGAGTAAGTTGCTTTGTTTTCTAAGATACTTCGTTTGTAAACTTTATGTATGATACTAAAACGAAATTGACGATTTTTAGAAATCAGTTCTCTATGTATGTATGTATCTATGTTCCTACATAACTCTTAAACCGATTATCCGAATTAGATGAAACTTAGTACACGTACATTTAACTGACCGGGAATTAGGATAGGCTAAATAGAATTCAGTTCCGCTTACGCTAAGTTGTGGCTGTCATACAAACTGCAATGCTCTGCACGGCTCGGCGGGAGGGCGCCGGCTGGAGGGGGGGGGGGAGCCAGCGGCGCTTACTTTTACTAATTGTACCGAAGTACGGCTTGGTATTTCCCGCAACTTTAGAACTACTTGGCATCACGCTAAATCGCCAGAAGTGCGACCAATGGAATAAAATACTTATTACTTGAGAACCAATTACTCGATTTAGATGCGGATTGTATCTACGTCTAGCCTGATTCTACTCAAAACTTATATGCTACATAAAATAACGCTTCATTACCAGAGGGGTGAGTAGTGAGTGTTAAATTCTTATAACTTGCGAACCACTTTCCCTATTTATATGCGTATGTTATCAACGTATAGCATCTCTGGGAGCAGTCAGGTTCCGGATGGGTTACCGTTTTCGATGTTTAGGCTGGCTGTGGGTTGGAGTCCACGCAAAACTTACCTACGTTACACGTTACTTACTTACTAGGTAAGCAATGTAGCAATGCAAGTGCAGAAAGGTTCTTGCTTTTTTTTTAAATAGCCACCAAATGTCAACGAAGCTCTAAATGGGAATTATTTGATGTTTCTCATTAAATCATGCTATTTCGGCTCAAACGATCTTGATTAAATTTGGTAGATGGATACATTGTCCTGGACCAGTTTGACCCTATTTGGGACCAGCCATATGGGCTACGTTTTATCCATGAAATTATTTAGCCGACATTAACCCGAGCGGAGCCGGGTACCGCAGCTAGTTATTTTAATATTTGTTTCAACAAAATAGTCGTCAATTCTGTCCACAGTGAGGATTCTGTCTTTGCAATAAATTTTCTAGCGAGTCTGCCGGTTTGCCTCGTGTTTGCAAATCCGTTAAACTTTCAAATGTTTCGAATGTTTGCACATATCTTTGCTCAGGTGTCTGGCGCGGGCTTCAAAACATATTCAACATCATTCAGTTTAAAAAAAAAAAAAAAAAAAAAAAGCCTTACAAAATTAGGAAGATCCTGGCTTGGCACCTCCCCTGTGTGTTGGGGCAAATATCATGACAATAGGGGTTGTATTAATCATCCATGTCCAGTTACATAAAAATCCGCTTTTATCACAATCTAGCGCACATTTTTTCTGTCAGGGAAAGATGTTAGGTTTATCTCATCATTGTAAAATCAGAATTATTTTACGTATACAGGTGTTGCAACGGCGGCGCCAGCGTTATCCTCATGTGACTTTTTTCCCTCCAAAGTGTCTGGTTACCTATTAGATATAAATTTTTGTTTATGTTTTCGTCTAGTGTAGTTTGCCGCGATGTTGTAACCGTCACGTCATGGTCTTACCATGGATCGACGCATTTTCAAGGACAATCAGAGTGTCGCTTCTTATTGAAGCATTCTATCTCTCGCAGGTTAAATCCTACATATGTTTGTTTTTGTCTCTTTTTTAGAGTAGCTTTTGCGTTTTATTGTGTTTCAAATAACAACGGTGGAAAAAGTTTTTCATTTCAAACAGTCACTTTATCTGGACTGTCCTATTTATAAACAGTTTCGGTATCACTGGATTTCTATTTGAGTTATGTCCAAATTTTATTCCTCTTGATAGCCGCTTGGCAATCTTCTTCAAAGTAATCAAACGCTGTATTTACGACCAAAATCTGAATACACTAACACATCTACAAACATTAATCCATTAAAGTAGCTGTGTGCTTTGAGGGAACGCAATTTATTACACAGGAAAAAACATCAACACACTAGCAAATGATGTTCACATAATGTTCATATGTTTACATAAATACATGTGTAGCAAGCATATTCTAGTTATATACGTTTAGAATTCAATACACATATTGAAGCAAGTCACCATGAAAATTTATTTTATGGATCCACAATGACTTCCTGCGTTTAGCGATGACTCAAAATGGTTCACTGATGGGCTCACCATCGAAAACCTTCCTATGCGTTAGGTCGGAACTAAAAAAAACGATTTAATTGGTTTTAAATATAGTCCAATAAAGAAATCAGCAAATACGTTAGTAGCAAATCTACATAAATCTTCTAGATACTATGCACCCATAGGCTACGATTGTTTTGTTTGGTAGAATCTTCTATACGTTTCGGACCAAACATTTGGTCCATTCGTAAGCTCACTCGCGACAAACGTCAGCTGGTCGTATAAGCTCTCATCTGCCTGGAATCGCTTCTTGGCATAGATTAAAACTCAAGAAGTGCATGTCAATCCAGCATATGCAGTAAGTGTAGTATGTCGTGATAGTGACATTCGGAATGCAGCCGTCCCGGAAGTTCCAACTACCCGCACGCAGCAATACGAACGGAGTGATGAGAGGCGGCGACTATAACAGTGACCAGCTGACGTATATCGCGAGTTCACTCTCTTGAGAATGGACCGATCGCTCGGTCCGAAACGTAGAGAAGTGGTAAGCCGTTTAAAAATATTTAATTATATTGTATGATTATTCGTAGCCCATAGGTAGTTGATGTTTGGGGGAGGTCACATTGTCGAAACATCGCCACCGCGCGTGAACGTGCTCTAGAAATGCGTTCGTCAAGTCAGTTCCCACCCAGAAAAACCCTCTATTACGCCTACGACTATGTTTGCATGTGGCATGTAGGGGGGGTAGTTTTTGAAAATTGGAGGTCTCATATTAGGCGCTTAGTGCGCTATGTGCCACATCTCCTTAATTTTTTAGGGTTCTGTACCCAAAGGGTGTCAACAGAACCCTATTACTAAGCCTCCTGTCCGTCCGTCCGTCCGTCTGTCACATGGCTGTATCTTAGTAACCGTAACAGATAAACAGCTGAAATGTTCACAGAGTTTGTATTTATTTTGCCGCTATAACAACTAATTAAAAATAACAGATTAAAACATTATTAAATTTAAATATTAAATATATAAATAAACATACAAGAATTGTGATTTTTTTGTATTCAATCTTTTACGATGGTACGGAACCCTCCGTGTGCGAGTCCGACTCGCACTTCGCCGGTTTTTTATGACCTCGACAATGATGAGGTCGCGCGGGTACTTCTTCCTGCCGTCAGGCGTTAGTGTCAGGTCCCGTATGTGCGGGAATTGCAACGCGTCGACACGCTTGAACATAGACATCGCCAGGTGGCTGATGAACTCGTCCATTGGCTTGATCTTTGCCTTGAGATCCCTCGCTATCGTTGCGTTCCGCACGTAGCGAGGCGTCGTCCAGCCCCCCAACTCGTGGCCTCGCACCCTGACATCGTCGGCGCGGGGGGCGGGAATAATCAGGAATCAGAAATCCTGAGTCCAGAAACCCGCTTTTATAGCGATTTTCATGACGAAACGATTCCGGAGAGGATTGAAATTGTATTTCAATTTAATCAAGATTTCCCGTCGATAAAATCGCTTTGAAAACCGCTACTAAAGCTGTTTTCTGGATTCAGTTCTCCCGATTCCTGAACACGGAATGTCAGGAATAGGCCTGCAGAGCTCGTTGTTCAGTTACATCTCTATGGTTCGTCGACTCCATATTGCATCCCGTGGGAAAAAAATAACCAAAATATTTTAATTCTATGCACGTTAACATTCTTGAAGGGCGGAGCGATGAAACGTTCCTAATGATTCGATGACCAGACTTATAATAAAAAGGATGACTTAACCCTGAAAATGCGAGCACAGTAAACATCTTTTTGCTTACAAGGATAATTCACAAAAACATTGTTTTAAAAACCAACCGGTTTTACCTCGGTGATTAGTTAACCGGTGTATATTAAATTTTTTGTGCAACAATTTGGTGTAACATTCTTAATGCTAGCTCTTAGAGGTCACCTTGATTTCTGTTTTTCTTTTGTTTCCAAAGCATTAGAACAGCATCGTCATCATTAATAAAAGTTTGTATAAACTGAGGTTATTACCCGCAGTACCTATAAGTTGGAGACTGCACAGATAATTTGCGGGTAAATCTAAATACCCTTTTCTCGTATTCTTTAAACATTTTGCATGCACGAAATAATGCCAAGGTTAGTAATGGTTTAAGCGTTTATGTTACGACTATTTAAATAAGGTCCGGTGTAACTATATTTCGAGGAATGTATTCATTCTGCCGTTGATTCCTGAGCCGGTAGTCTAAGTTGTCACCTAAATTGGCGTTACGGCAAACCGATCGACTGGCGTTTTCAAATGTATGGAGAAATTGAAGAGCGCGGCGAACTAACATTTGCGAGTCCGAGCTTGATTTGACAGCTTACTCAACGTTGCCGTAAATACGTCGACGTTGCCGTTTACGTCCACTCCGCGTTTTCATACAAATCGGAAGTCCGCGTTTGACTTTGACACCTTGAAGAAGTAAAACCACAGAATATCTAGTAAAAACTTGTATGGAGTTTAGAGAAAACGCCAGTCGATGGGTTTGCCGTAAATGCCAATTTAAGTGAGAACTCAGACTGACCACTCTGGTGTAAATAAGGGAAAAATAAGCAGTATCTACTTACCTGAGAATGTTTAATTCTAATAGACCTAATAGAGCCACATAACAACATATCACATAATTACCTAAGTAATCGTGTATCGGAAGCATGACAAGTTTATCTACCTCCGCAGCGATATTTTGGAGTTAGGGCGCTATGCCTTTCCCCTGGGTCCGTGTAGACATGGGATTGTCTTCCATCAAGAAATTCCATTACAAAATCATAACTTATAGACCAGTGAAGTTTCCTTTCGGATTCTTCTTGACTGAGTTGATCGAATCCGCAGATGAATCACCTTGTTTTCTACTCTTATGGTGCATGCCATAAGGATGAAGTCCACCTTCCTTTTATGCTGGATGTCTGTAAATGGCTGAAAATTATATTCAGGTTCGGTAGTAGTCATCCATGTCCAGTTACATAAAAAAAAGTATATTAATTAGTAGGTATTTACATTTACCAACATCTATTTTGTATCATCTAATCTAGATAACGCAACCACTTGGCGCAGGCAGACCGACACATTTAGCATCATTGGGTTAGTCTCTAAACCCAGATTCAATCATTTACCTTATTGTGACCAAAAATGACGTGACCTCCCGGAATATTAGAACAATGTGGCCAACTTAAACATATATTGTCACTCCATACATTTTATAATATTATGAATTTCAAACTATTCTAATACAATAATTTTTTTTCTGGTCCTTCTTAGTACTCCTACTTTCAGTTTTTTTTTCTGCCATTCCTTCTTTGCGAAATCAATGACAATCGAGAGGTTTTTGCCGTAGCGCATTTCCGAAATACTCAATATTTACACTTCTAAATTAGTAAATGTGTAACACAGAACTAAACAATAAAAAAATACCCCTCATTATAAATATTTGTATGGCTACGACACTACTGGAGCCAAATCTTATAAAACCATCTCCAGCGAAACGTGGTAAAATTCAAATTACAGTAAGCCATTTCTCTGTAGTTTTACCCAGGATAAATGATAAAAAAAATTAGATGTAAATAAGATCCCAAAAATAAACTGTACTGAATCAGCGGTTTTCAAAGACTTCCAAACTTCGTTTGAATGGCGTCTGTAATGAAGCAGTGCTGGCGATGCGGTGACGGCGCGTCGGAGGCAGCAACGCTGGCAGCCTGGAGGGGGCGGGCGGAGAAGGCTGCGAGGTGTCGGCGGCGCCAGCGGGGTGGAGCTCCCTGCGCCGCTGGCGCCGCGGTCGTTGCGCGTTGATCGCGCCGCCGCCACTGCCGCGCCGATCCGATCACGCCACCTCCGGTCTCCGCGCTAATGGCTTTTCCATTTAATCACCAATGCTGCATGTGTGGAAATTATTACCCGCGAGTAATCAAATCATTTACAAGCAAAAGCCGCCCGCGCGGCGCCACGGTGCCCGCCCGCTGCAATCCAGCACGTCTGCACTGCAGCAGAGGAACTGCGGTTACCGACCGAGAACGACACCGCGATACGATCTCGCATGGCGCCACCCGTGTTGCAATATGATACATAAAAAATATAGGAAATTCAATAATAACTCCGTTAATTTAGACTTTCAACCGGAAGTAGCCGGTTAAAAGGGGAGCCTGACCCCCATCCACCGGCAGACCCAGGGCTGGGGGGCAGGGGGATTATGCCCCCCCCAAAAGCTGTGGACCGTGGTACACTCCCCGAAGACCTCCCCCCGAATATAAATCCTGGATCCGGCGAACTTCATGGTCCCAAAACCCTGGGGGGCTTAAGCCTAACTCCTGGCAAATACAATAAATAATGAAGTTCATTATTAATTTAGTATTGAGGACAATCAAACAGACACTTACTTGATCATAAAAACAGGATGACAGCCAATACTAACCATGATACTTTTTTAGATTACCGCGTTCGTTGAACATTTTTGAAAACTTACGGCTTTTCACGCGGCGGAGGATACTTCTCCGACGTTTCGAGCTGATCGTTCAGCCCGTTGTCAAGGAGGCAGCCGCTACGCCCGATCGCTTCAGCCGATTGACAGCTAAGCTTGACAGTCTTGACAACGGGCTGAACGATCAGCTCGAAACTTCGGAGAATGTTTCCTCCCGCCGCGTGAAAAGCCGTAAATTTGCAAACAAATACATGAGTCGCAAATGAAAACGAATGAACGAGCACGCAGGGTTTAGAAAAAGAGGCGAAGGCCCACGCTGATACTTTACTCATGCCAGTGTCACTTGGATGAAGTCCATGGATAGTTACAGAACCGACTGCGACTGCGTGCGATACCGATGCAGTCATTTGGATAGCTGCGTAGAGCCTTCCCGAAGGTTTGTAGTATTTCCACAGGTTGCGACGATGATGCTAGGTCAAGTGAAACAAAAAGATACGAATGCGACGACAGTTAGCCGGTATGCGGTAACAGTTGCGTGTCGTTCGCAACCGATTCATTAACGCAGTTCTACCGTGGTGTGGTTCTAATGCGGGTACGGCGACGCGCGACGGAGAAATCGCTACTTATCCCTGCTATTTTTACTCTAGTGTTCGACTCGAGTAATGCGGTTCAGACTGGCTTCAAGACAAGTTATCATGATAAAAATCATTAGGAAACTGAGGACCGAACGGAGGGAAAGGGTTTTTTTATGGTGGAATGAAAATAAAATAACTGAATGAACCCCGTTATGTGTGTGGTTACATACAATATCTGCATTTGCTATTCGTGCCTGTGACTGTCCAGGAGCTTAAGTCCGCTAATAGATTACTCCACTTCCTAGCGTAAGCGTTATGAGATAACCCCGGAATCACACAGAATTGTAACAAACCAATACAACTGCATCACGCTCACATAAAGCTAACGCTCGAAATTGGAGTTATCTATTAGCGGACTTAGGATTCAGGTGTAAGTATTGAAGGTCAATAAGACGGTCGTTACCCAATTCCCCATATACGGGCTATAACTGTTTACAAGCTCTAAATGGCCGGAATGGTGGCAAACCTACTTTCACCAGAGTCCTAAGGCATGAGCGATGAGCGGAGTCCAATTGTATTCGTTTTACGTGACTAAATTCACACACCAAAGTATGATATTATGACGTTCAGATGTCCAGACTCCGACGATCGGCGCCAACTTCGACCTAACCGAGCACTCCGGTTTTATCGTGGTCCGACGGTGATAGCCGTTTGGCGGCGGCTGCGGGGAGAGTTCTGTACCCGAAGTCTCAGTTGTCACCTAAATTGGCGTTTACGACAAACCGATCGACTGGCGCTTTCAAATGTATGGAGAACTTGAAGAGCGCGGGCATTGGGCGTTAATCGAATTAACATTTGCGAGTCCGAGTATGATTTGACAGCTTACTCAACGTTGCCGTAAATACGTCGACGTTGCCGTTTACGTCGACTCCGCGTTTTCATACAAATCGGAAGTCCGAGTTTGACTTTGACAGCTTGAAGAAGTAAAACCAAAGAATATCTAGTAAAAACTTGTATGGAGTTTGACGTTTTTACGGAAAACGCCAGTCGATCGGTTTGCCGTAAATGGTAATTTAGGTGACAACTCAGACTGACCACTCTGAGCGCGCAAGCCCACGACAGAAGCGCGCTGTTTCGTCGTGCTCACTGTCCCCCGGTCCCCAGGTTGCCTTCGCCGCACTGATCACGGAGCCCCGCTGCCAGAGACCGCTTCATTTAAGGACGTACGTAGTTTTGGACGTTATTGTCATGTTGTGGTTGTTGTCGGCGAGTAGCTTCCGACGCTTGAACGCACTTGACACGAGGCCGTTGTGCTCAGTAACCCGACTTTTGGCTCATTCCGGCCAGCCGAGCTCTTCCACAAAGCGTAGCAGCCCTTTAGGGTCTTTCCACACTTGCGGGTCGCTCCTTTCGGAGCTAAAGATCCCCATACAAAATGTCTGCAGTTGTCTGCATTCCATGACTATATGTGCCGGTGTCTCCTCCGCCTCCAAGCAGGCCCTGCAGAGGGGACTGTCCGTGACTCCGATGGTGTGAAGGTGTTTGTTGAGCTGGCAGTGGCCCGTGAGTAGGCTTACCACCGTTCTCAACTGTGGTCTATGCAGCTGTAGAAGTTTCCTAGTTAGGTGTGGATCCGGTGCTGGCACTGCTTCCCTTGATTGTCTACAGTCCGCTGTAGATGACCACCTTGCAGTGTGAGCCCGTGTCATTCGTTTCCTCAGCCAGGTCTTGACTTCACTGAAGGGGGTTGGCAAGAGTGGCTCCGGTCCGACGGGCTTGGAACTCGAACCTGCCTTGGCGAGATCGTCGGCCGCGTCGTTACCATGGCTCCCGCTATGTCCCTTTATCCTCTGGAGTGTGATCCTGTTGCCGATTGAGATGTCCTGTAAAGCCTCATGACATTGTTTAATTAGTCCAGAAGTGAATGTTTGATTGGCAAGAGCCTTCAAAACAGAAGCACTGTCGGTTAGTATTCTGATTGTATAGTCTACCATTTCACGCTGTTTTATTGCCGCGGCTGCCTCGATCAGACCTACACACTCCGCCTGAAAGATGGAGTTTCCAGAGCCCAGCATAACTGTTCTTTTGATATTCAGGTCTGCTGAGAAACAGCCAGCACCCGTACCATACTCGGTTTTAGAGCCATCCGTGTATACCCTAACTTCTCTTAATCCCGAGTAGTCCTTCGGACCCTCGAAGAGTTCAATAGTGTACAGTCTGTCAAAGTTATATGTCTTGGGTATCCTATCGCATCTTACCCCTAGCAAAGGGTTCTCCTCCAGAGCTATACTGAGAATTGTTGTGTGCTGTGCCCTAGTCTCTCCTGTCCAGGAACCTGTCGTTCTAAGCCTGAAAGCTGCGGCTGCCGCCTCTCGTTGTATTATTAAATCAAGAGGCGACAGTCCCAGCAAAACTTCTAGTGCTGCTGATGGGGTGGTCCGCATGCAACCAGTGATGGCTGTGCTAGCTATATGCTGAAAGCTTAGCAGCTTGTTTGCAGCAGTCTTAAGTTTGGTTCTGGTCCACCTACCACCGCCCCATATGTAATCATAGGTCTGATGACAGTGGTATAAAGCCAGAGCGTAAGTCCTGGTCTTTAAATATATGCGTGGAAAGATATGCGTGCTTTATTTAGTCTATGTTCTAGGTGACGACTCCAGTTCAACTTGTTGTCAAGTATGACCCCCAGGTATTTCACCTCGGTTGATAGTGTTACGTCTGTCCCAAAGAGTCTAAGTGGCTGCATTTGTCCTATGTCTCTCTTCCTGGTGAAAACTACAAGCTCCGTTTTAGTTGGATTGACACTCAGAGCGTATAGTCTTTGCACCATGCTTCTACAATTTTGAGCGCACCTTGCATTATATCGCGCATTACATTTGCAAATTTTCCTGCCACTATTATGACAATGTCATCTGCATACCCTATCGTGAGGTATCCTGCTGCATTGAGTATTGTAATTAGGTCATCTGCCACCAGGTTCCACAGTAGGGGCGACAGTACGCCTCCCTGTGGACATCCTTTGGCTACTATGCCCTTGATTGGGCTCTGACTGTCAAAGATAAGTGCTCTTTTCCTAAGCATATTGTCAATCCACCCACTAAGAGTGTTGTTGACGCCATGTTTACACAAGGCTTGACTTATGCTATGAAACGTCGTTTTGTCAAATGCACCCATAGTCATGCATTTCGTTTCCATGCCTGCCTCTATTTTACTTATTACTGAGTGTAGGCAGTCTCAGTGGATTTCCCTGACGTATATGCATGCTGGTGTTTATGTATGGGATGTCGGGGCAGGATTTTGTCCCTAATCTCCCTGTCTATTAGCCTTTCAAGAGTATTTAGTAAGAAAGAAGTTAGGCTTATGGGTCTGTGAGCTTTTGCTGCAGAGTAGTCCTCCCTACCTGGCTTTGGGATGAAAACCACCCTTTCCTCCCTCCACGCTTTCGGGACATATCTGTGTGCTAGACATGCTCTCAGTATGTCCACGAGAAAAGGCGTGATAAGGTTACTACACCATTGTAGTAGGCCCGGGAATATCCCATCGCACCTTGTCATTATGCTATTATAGATATAACTCTGTTGTTTCCTTGAAGATGGGCTCGCGACATTACGCGGACACTCTATAAATAAAAAGGCTATGGGCGATCATAACCGAACGCGGAAAGTTTTATTATACTAAGGGCCGATTTTTCAATACTCAGGTAGTACTTATCAGGCTGATTCACGTTTGTCAAAAGACAGATAGTCATTGCCGGAGAATTTTATCTTCTATCACAATTATCTAACTATAATTTTACTAATAAAAATTTGTACTTACTATATCGGAGAGATAAGCAGAAGTTTAAATAATTCCGTCGAATTCCGCTCGGCTATCTGGCTATCAGACTATTGAAAAATCTACCCTAACTTTAATAACAGTTTAAATTTATTCTGCAATTTTGTGGAGAATTATAAAGAACTAGTTAATTGCTAACATATACTCATAGTCACAAAGACATTGAAATGACGACCAATGTCCAAAAGCAAAAAAGATGTGTGTTCCGTAAAGTTCCTAAACTCTCTAGAGTTATCAGGTGTGCTTTCGGATTAGCTTACCGGTTAAGCTTTCGGAGTTAACAGGGCATATGGAAAGCACGTATAGCGCTAAACCCAAGGACATATATACAATGACAACCTTGCATACAGTAGCATCATCATATCACTGCATAACATAATAAAAACATAATGAAGCACAGGAGAGATAACTCTGGTAGAAGATATAATATGATTTGATATTACTATTTCATTATCAAAGGAGAACCGGCCAGAGGAATGTTTGCGTTAAAATGCACACAGACGTTTTACCAAGATCGTTAATCTAATAAAACTTGATTGGAGAACTGGTTGCTTGATTATCCTCTTTTTTTTTGAAAGTGGACATGGATGGCTAGCACCACACCTACTGGATATTTTGTTTCTATTTAATGATCACGACATTACCGTTTTCCTAAATAAAATTTGAGGTTAACCAGGTACATCGACATTCAAGCATTGCAACCAGAGAGAAAACGGTTTACACATTCTTTTGAAGCAGGATTCGATTTGGACTATCATGTCTATTACTCTAACCACTAAGCTAAAACAGAAATTACTACAAAACCTTTTTTTTATGTAACTTGACATGGATGGCTAATACCAGACTGAACGTCAGATATTAGGCTAACACACCACATGGGAACTAGGTGTCCTGCCAGGACCTTCCTTATATTGCTCGGCTACATTGAACTGGATGGAAAGCACGGACAAATTACAATCTTTATATTAAATAGGTTGGAACTAATGTTAATAAAATACATATTTAATTTAGACTTAAAGATAAAATAAGATAAAACGGACAAATTTCATTGTCGCTTCGACCATCTTTCATTCAATGCGATGGTACCAATCCGGGCGGGAATTACCCTACCACCTAGTAGAATCTGAGAATGTTTCAATCAATTATTTTCAATATTTCTTTGAAAATCCCTTTACAACTACAATGGCGACGCTTTTAACGAACCATTAACATCTCACGTTCATTATTTTTTAAGGTTCTGTACCCAAAGGGTGAAAACGGAACCCTATTACTAAGCCTCCGCTGTCCGTCCGTCCGTCAGTCCGTGCGTCCGTCCGTCCGTCCGTCTTTCACAGGGCTGTATCTCGTGAACCGTAACAGGTAGGCAGCTGAAATTTTCACAGACTCTGTATTAATTTTGCCGCTATAACAACAAATAGGTAAAATTAATGGGGGCCCCATACAAAAAACTGTTTTTTTTTTGTGTTAAATCTTGTACGATGATACGGAACCATTCGTGTGCGAGTTTTTTACATTCTTGGTCATAATAATATTCGCCCCACATCTGGGAACTAGATGCTATGCGAGGTCTCCTACGGCTACATCGAACTGGATGGCAAACATGAAATGGTTTTGACAGTGATGGAAATGGTTTTGACATCCTTCATTCAATGCAATGGAACCAACGGGCGGGGTTAGCTCTGCCATCCCGTAAGTAAGGAAAGGGACCTAAGAAGGAAAGAAAGAAAGAAAGAAAGAAAGAAAAATCGTTTATTTGTCTCTTTTTTGCATTAAACTTAAGTACATAGTAACGATAAAAAGTAAATAACAGTAGACAAAATGGACCCATCGCAGCATATGCTATAGATAATGTGTCTATAGCGCTGATATTATGGTGGGCCCAGGTGGTGATATGAGTAAACCTACAGTAAGGTAAGACCTACAGTTTTATTTTCGTGAAATCGGAATTAAGGCCAGACTCAACGGCTGAAAACGATAACCCAACCCGTCAACCACGCTCAAGGCTGCGTTACCCGGGCGTGGTTGAGCTGCCGAGGCTGGCAAATATATTTTTAATTTTGACTATTATGTAAGAACATAGAAGCTTATACATTTAAGAAGGTTTTGGGAAGGCTAAAGAAAAAATATAATTAAAAAAGGTAAGTATTATAAACCATAAAGGCAATAATAATCGAAATACATCTATCGTTTGTACAAATGTCTCATTGCAGAATTACTTAATCAGCATGTGATGCACAGATCAAATTTCCCAATAAGAATATTTACTGTTTATGTAAATGAAAACTCAATCGTCACGATGAACAGGGAAATTATTGGCCATCAAGACAATGTAGCTCGCAAATTGTGTAATCTGGCTGGGCAAAGATCGTCGGAGCTCGCGTGTCTGTTTTGAAGGCCATAAGAAGTCAGAATGTCGATAAATCGCCCGCCTTGTGGTCAGACGGCATCACTCGTGTTGCCTGTCGCCAATGGATTTCGCACATAAGACTTGACGGAGGATAGAGGCCAGTTCAAAAAAGAAGAACATGATAGTTGCATAAAAATCAAATAAAAATACATGAATGTAGTACCTATGGTAGTACGAAGGCAGAATGTAGTCACCGACGACATAAAGTTTTTTCTGTAACTTGGTAGGTATGCCAACTTTGGAAAAAAGTGAAAGATTGACTAAGATATTTCGGAATTTTAAATATGCCTATTATTTCACTATAAACTCTTATACATACATATATCACGCTCTTTAGAGCTAAAATTTGTATGTATCCAACCCAAAAAAAATCATCTATATACCTAGAAATATTAGCCTTTCCTATGGCGTCATAACAACCTCAACCACCTTGAATGAATATTTCTTGTTATTTGTTGCTTGTCAATCTGTCTGACGTAGGTATTAGCCATGAAACCATTCTCCATTAGGGGCGTCATGCCTCCGCACTGCAAGGCGCTCCAAGGTTTGTTATATTATGATTGCTTGAACGTTTGAACCATTTAAAATTCACCATACGTAACGTACACATCAGTATTGAGACTATTACTCACCCCACTCATGCTCCATCATGGTCAAGGCAATGCACTTTCAGTGTTGCATAATATTAGAGAAATAAGAATACGCGTAGTTATTCACAGCAGCGTGACGAGCCAGCAATATCGGTCGAAGCGGCGCGCTGGCGGGGCAGCGCGGAGGCGCGGTGCGCGTGCGCGGCGCCTGGCACGTCGACCGGCGCGATGACGTCAGAGCGGGGGCTCGCCTGCCTCGACCAATCACACGCATCCACGGGGAGGCACGGCCGCCACACCACAAATGTTTATCACGTGAAAAGGAAAATCCAAACAGCTTATATACACACTTGTATGTATGTACATGCATGCGCCAACGCCGGTTACTAAAATTATCTCAAATGTTGCTACAGCTATGAAAATTATTATGTGACGATGACGCAATAAGCAACCCAGAAAGAAAATAAGCAATAAGGTTAAATGAGTTAGGTTACCAAACGTGTGATTGTAGGTACTCAACAATGAAAACGATGCTTGAAAAGATTTAACAATGTTCACGCGATTTTCAATATAATCGATAAATCTAATACACATAAGTAGGTGCCTAATCAACGACTTACAAAAAAATCTTGTCATGAGAGCCATTTAATTTAATTAAATAAGTAAGTACCTACTCGAAAAATTCAAGGGTGTGGACCTCGGTGTGGACTAAACAAAGACATATTTTGTTTTGTATAATACGTTTGATGCCAATACATTTGGAATAGTTGAAATACTATAGTAAGTAGGGTATTATTAGCATACAGTCAATAAAAACTATGCTGTTGATCGATATTTAAGCAACTCATACTCACTGACCATCAATTATTGCCTTATATTGCATAGGATTTCATCAGATTCCAAGATTCACCTTCCTAGTTACACAACAAGTTGAGCCGTGTGCCAAAATTGTAAACAAAACTAGCTGATGTAATGATAAGATTACATGGTAAGGATAATTATTGTGACACACCCCCTTTCGGTTAGCATATTCACTATGACAATCCGATTCACCAGTGACAAACCAAAGATCACAATCTTACGTCCATCCGGCTTTAGCAACCTTTGATATCAACGTATCTTATCGTTGAGAAACAAGCCATCATTCGCCAGCATGTGCTTGATAATATTTGGGCACAAACATACCTAGGTATGAACTAAGATGACAAACTTCAGCTGCACCTACTAAGTATGCGTTCCGGCCACACACACGCCTGCAGTCGCCAGACATCACGTTATTTTAATTGTAGTCAGCGAGTGTGCGGAATATTCCACTGACACTTGGGCACTATTCAGTTTGACCTCATTGGTTGGTAACAGCGAATTGCTGCCAAGCCGAGCCCGTGCGCCGCCGTTCGTGGTTATTTGAAGTCCGTTTGACACATTTAGAAGCAAATGTGTTAAGACCAATGACCGTTGAAACAAACTAATTTATTAATTGATCTATGTGTTCCTATGGAGGCTTCTCTTAAAATCTTTAAAGCATTAATAGAACTAGGTACCTGTAAATTCCGGGAAATTGCAAATAAGCCGCGAGACGGGAGCGGTTATCGCAATTGGAACACGTTTTTATTCCATCATTCTGGTCTTTTTTGCAGATGGCCTTACCCAAACGGCGACAAGCCTTTAGGTAGTACTCCTTGTTCATAGCGCAAGCCGGTGGTAAGAATTTGTCGTGTGCAACCCGCTGATGATGCAATCCAAATGATGTATTTACATTCGAAATTAAATTGAATATGCCGTTTTTTTTTTATCGGCCCACGTTTATATTAGGATAGGCTCTCCTGCTTCCTGAGACCGTCTTTCCAGGATCTTCCCGTAGTTCCTGATCAGGCCTGCCATCCGAATCGCTTCACAGCCCGCCGTCTTTGGCGGGACGCTACAAGACAGCCACTCCAAAACTGAAGAGCCGGTAGACTTACGCCCGGTTCCACCACCTCCAGCTACAAAAATCCCAAAGTTATCTTTCAGTTACATCATACAAATATTGCATGTAGCCGAAAGTTAACTATCGGATTTCAGGTAACTGGAGGTGGTGAAAACAGGGGTTAGTTCGGTATTATAACTTTTAGTTACAGACGTTTTCGAGACTTCACTGAATGTGGTGCCAGACTAGCTGCTTTCGAGTCTCGACCGCACACACCTTAGCACGGAGTGAGTACAGTCAAGTTTCACGTAAATGTATGCACGCCAGCTCAGGTTGAATGTGCTAGACATGCCTAGGCTAATTCTCTTTCTTTTGTGCAACCAGCTTGAGGATGCATTGATAGGTCATGTGATTACGATTCACTTTGATTTTTATATTAGCTTATTTATATAACAATCTTTTAATCGCTGCGCCAGGGAATATTTTATTGATAGTTTTATAGTTTTAAGATTGTAATTCTAAATTAGTTTTTTGCAACGGCAACTTACTTCTGTGCAAGTTATTTCAGGTTTTTCGATACATACCGGAAATAAAAAAGAAAAATGTCATTGAATTTGTGCCTGAGGTTTTGCACGTTCGTCGCAAAGCCTATCCTGGCAACCTAGCCATGCATGAGTAAAAAATTGCCATACATACCCACACACCAATTCACCAGGCCTGGGAGCGGTGGTTTGAACGCCAAGTTATAGGTTTCCTAGAGTAGCAATACAATACCAGCAATACTTTAGTTTCACAAGTTTTTTATAGTGATTCTTCTCGTCCACGTCGTAACAGCCGACAAAGCGATTCTTCGTTTGTAATTCAGATTCTACTTAGAACTTAGGTACTTACTAGGTGGTACGATTAATCCCGCCCCGCATGCCAGGACCTTCCTTATATTGCTCGGCTACATTGAACTGGATAGAAAACACGGACAATTTGCATTGCCGCTTCGACCATCGTTCATTCAATGGGATGATACCAACCCGGGCGGGATTAACCCTAACACCTAGTAAATTAGAAAGGGGACCTAAAGTTATACGTGGAATCCGAACCACGGCCTGCCTCAACGGTTGAAAACGGTCACCCATCCAGAGCTCAACCGCGCTTAGAGGTGCTTACCCAGCTTATCGAATCGCAATGCGTCGCACCACTGGGCTACCGAGGCTGACAGCTGCTTTGGGCCATCTAAGATGTCCAGTATTTTGTATGTAGATAATCTGTGGTAGATACTATTAAAATATTTAAATGTCCCAGGTGAATGGGTTTTCTCAAGTAAAGTTGTAATATTGTCAAGTTAATCTTAAATGCACTACAGTTTAATTTCCGGCGTGAAAATTTTTACTTGCGCAGCACCGACTTTAAGCAATAGACAAGACAAGACATTGGGAAGGTTGTTTAAAGCCACAATTATTAAATTTTTGTTTTAATAAAAAAATAAGATTTTATGTTATTTATTTGTATTCTTTATGACGACGCGATAAATGTAATTTTATATCGTATTTATTTTCATGATCATCGAATAAATGACTTTTTGAAATGATTTTTTATTTTTATTTTGAAGCAATCAAAACTTTTCTTAATGCAAACGAAAGTGTTACTGGCATTCGATTTTTAATTGCCCGTATATATTTCAACATTTTCATAAGTTCTTGCATTATACCTTATGAGTAATTGAAATAGTTATTATCACCTTAATCGAATCGTCTTAAATCAAATATGTATACTATCGAAAATTAACTGAGCACAGCAATCTGTACCGATATTAAACCCAATTGACATCATCCTTGTTTCCCTAACAAGGGAGTCTCTGGTGATCATTTGTGGTCTCGTTCCTTTCGGAAAACCCGTGCATGTGTCAGCAAAATCGTCGGACGTCACAGGCGTCGAATCAACCACAAACTAAAAATAATTAGGACATTTTCGGATCTGTAGAGCACATAGTATGTGGTACGCAGGGACAAGCGAAGCCGCATCTAGTAGTTTTAGGTTGTATGAATGTTGTGCGAGTAGTGCTGCCTAGTCCTGAACCAAAAATACACTCCTCAGAACTTGTGGCTGCATTCGCAGCAGGTTGGCTGCTGCAGGCTATTGTATTTCAAACCTGTTGATACTCCCGCCAGTTTCTTCGGTAATAAGAAACAATGAAGGAGACTTATCGTTTCAATTCGATGAAGCAGTCGAATTTTCTAGATTCAGCACCTCGATTGTTTTAATCGAAGAGTCGCGTTACTCAAAACAATCAGTTGTTGTGAACATCAACACGCCTGCTAAGTATACTAAGCACATTGCCTTGGAGCATTCCTCTTCTTTTTTTATAGAACTGCACACGGACAGCTATATCACACTGTGGCATAACATTAGCCTGTTGTGCAACATATCCATAAGGAGCTATAGGTAACATGAGATGCTGCTCCCTTTATTTGTGCACGGCTACATTTACCTGGAAATGAAAATCCGGATTTTTTTCTACCATGACTATCTTTAATTCAAGGAGACATGTTTAAACCCTACCTCTAACGTGGAGAGTAAATGAAAATTTGCTGAAATCGAAAAGTGCAATAAAATGATGCAATGATGAGAATTTCACACTTGTGTGTTTCGCACCCGTGATCTTCGATCCAAGAGACCACAGGCGTTTCCCGGTTAATTTGTATTAAATCAACATTATTTAATAACGGTACATACACCGGATTCTCTTTTGAAAGCTCACACCACTGCAAGGGGTTATTCTAGAAACAAAAATAGGCAGCTAACCATTAAAAAAACTTAAGTCACGTGACTTCGACTTATTGTTTTGGATCAGGTATTTTGATTTTCAATTGGTTTTTTTTCATGCTGCTTATTTTTGTTTTCAGAATCACCCCTTGCAATGGTGTGCTCATCGAAAAGAGCACCATGTATTGCCGTAAAAGGAATAAACAAGTATGGATCTTGCAGTTGATTAACTAATTACCCGATTGTCAATTTTCGATACTCCATTCATGGCAATATTAATAAGATTTATCAAGGTTGCATTAACTGCTCTGTGGTTACATAACATGGGTATCTACGAAACGACAAAGATAAAGAATAATGAACTCTAAACTTTTTAACATCATCAATCATATTGAGTTATAAAAAATATTGCAGACACAAAAAAGTTAAGTGAATTGACACAAAAAATAGTCCTATTAGGTGTATACATCTATTGCATTTATGTACTTTTATCATATTTCGGCGCCAAGTAGTCGGCCAAGCCAAATGGTTTCATACGTTGCTGAAATAGCTGAGGTGCACAGCTCCGCTTGGGTCAATTTAATTTCGGCCATTTACGCGAACGGAGCCCGATTAAATATTGGAAACCTTCGCGGGGGTGCGTACAACTCGCCAGCTTCATAACAGTTTAGGAACGCATTTTGGACAAAACATTTCGCAAGCAAAAATCAACCCTCCTTAGTCAAGAAATGTTTCCTCAAAGTGTTCAAATCTCTAGATCCTCGGATTTAGGCTGTGCGTTAGTCAGTAACGGTTAAGTATAGATAAGATCGTTTTATATTAAACTTATTTGAACTTGGCTACAATGCAGTTTGTGTGGCTTATAGCCGACAATCTATGCCGACGTATTCATATTTAAGCTCATCGACTTGAAATTAAGTTTCCGCTGAAGCTCTAATTTACGTAGGTATTATGCTTAAATTTCACAATAAAATTGTGGTTAAAATCTTTTGTTGATTCATTTCAGAGATAATTAATATGTGTAGTCAAGATTGTAAGCATAATGCGCCGAACACATGACATGACCAGACGAGTTCGTCATCGGTTTACCATTTCAAGGCAGCCTAAAGTCCAATGCATTTGAAAGTAGGTATGTAGAAACGAATTGGAGCGCTCTGATTGGTCGCCGCCGGAGGCCTGGCCGAGGTTATTGGGAAACGTCTGTACTCGGAAACTGATGTCATGTTTGTCTATGAACGGAAAAACAACTGCTCAAGGCGTCGTGCTGACTTTGAATTGTCCGAAATGATTGAGCCAATAACCATATGCGATAAAAGAATAGCGTAAGACAAGAAATTTGACTAATTGGTGGTTAACCCAGAGATCGTTGCAGTACGTCAACAATTAAAACAATTGAACGAGTGATCAACGGAAGGATTAAGTTGCAACATATTGAATCCAATCAATGTTTGGTGCGGCATGATGAAAACAGAAATACTTTCTGGAACGAATTTTTGAAGAAGTAATAATGATCCTTTATTACATTGGAATTTAACGTTGTCGGTATTTTTTTACCGACTTCATTTTCGGTTATATATTTTTTTTATGCGACCTGACATGGATGGCTAATACCACACAACTACCATTATATTAGCCCAATACACCACATTCCCGAAGGAATTAGGTGCCATGCCAGGACCTTCCCTTTATGAGCACGGCTACATTGAACTGGATGGAAAACACGGACAATTTTTCATTGCCGCTTCGACCATCTTTTCATCCAATGCGATGGTACCAACCCGGGCGGGCTTAAACCCTACCACCTAGTAGGGGAAGGGGACCTACAGTTTTACATGGATTCCGAACCATGGAGCAGCTCGCATTCGTGACGAAATGCACTTATCGAACTCTGAAAGAGAAAGACAGTGGTGCAAGTTGGTATTGAACCCGGGCCTCTGGTACGCTAGGCCAGTCCCCGCGCCACTACGCTACGAGCCTAGTGGCGCATGATTCACTTGAATGTACATTATCATTAAAACTTATTTATATTATATTATTTAAATACTTCATTGCATAATTATGATTTTATTATTAGTAATTTGTTTTTTTCAGTTTTTTTATACATATTTTTTCTTTCTCTGTGCGTCAGTTTCTGAGACACCGGCAAGCGCTTACCTCAATTGTTGATGATCAGCGAGTGAGCGTCCAAATAGCGAAACTTTGAATTTAATTATTATCATGAATTAGTTAAGACATAAACGCAAAACATACGTATAGCGTATGTTTTGAGCTATCTTTATGAGACAGATTTGGGGGTTTTGTTTTAATAAAAAAAAAAAAACACCCAGATTAATTAATGCATTCATACATACAGTTACAGTTAATGTCAGACACTCCGTTGGACACCGAAAGTATATGTTGGTCCCTCCTTCCCCTAATTACTACACTATAACCCCAACTCGCCGAAAAGGCATTAAGGTGGCCCATCCCGCTCATCTCCCCATACAAAAGGGGAAAGAAGATCACGCCCATATTTCTTGTCATAGATCCAAAATTTTGCTCAAAATAGCTTTATTTGATCGAACTAGATGTCTGATGACCATTGGCATTGTAAAATTGTGTTTGGTTTCCAAGTTATAAGGTCCGAAAGTTCGAATTTTTCGCGCGTTTTATACTATAACTTTGGCGGTGGATTACGCAATGAAAAAGAAAGAACATCGTAAAAAGATTAGTCATCAGACATAGATTATTTAATCAAGATTTTTGATCTATTTGGTTTTTGTTAGATTTTTGACTACAGCGGTCGTGGTTTACTTTTAGCTATAAGTCGTTTTGAAATTAAAATTTTCGTAAATCTTACCAAACCATACACTATGCACATTGTCTTATTTGTGGACCTGTTGCATCTTCCTCATCACGGAGCCTGTCTTATTCTTTGAACCAGAGAAGGTCCCAGAGCGCAACAGCACGGTTTTGTACCGTGCCCGCGAATGAGTTAGGGCCGCCGGGTTGGGCCACCTTAAGTTGGAGAATCGCATTAAATAAAAAATAGCCTGAGCGGCAATAAAGCATTGTTTTCGTTCCAGTACAATGAAGCAGTGCTCATATAAAGGAAGGTCCTGGAATGGCATTCAGCTCCTTCGGGAATGCGGTTTGTTGGTCTAATATCCCCACAATTGGTGTGATCCTAGGATCCAAATCCGATTCCATAAAAAAATCTTCGACGGTTCACACGGGGGAACTTGTGGTCTAACATATCCTTACGCAACCTCCCCTAACCTTTAGGTACAAATACCCAAAATACCAGTTACTCACGCTCAATTTTTTTTTCCTGTAAACTCAATTTGTTTGTCCAAGCAAACTCTAACAGCAGTATTCAGAGTGGACGGACTAACTTTAGTACTGTAGGACGGACTAAAACGGTTTTTGTATGGTTAGTCCGGCGCTAATCTCGTACTAAGTTTTGACAGCTTCTGTAAGAGTTTCCGCAAGCCTGCTGGCCGTGCCGACTGCAGCGAATGAATCAGTTCCGGGTACGTACCGATCAGCCGTTATCGCGGAGTGCCTAGAATCGACAATGCGCCGATTCCGTGGGCTCGCCTGCCCACACCTACTGACATTATCATACATACTATCCCACGGTGCGTGGCTGGCGTGACGTTCCAAGTGTTCCGATGTTCTTATCGATTTGTGGTTATCATTTCGATAAAATGGTGTAATGCGTCTTATATCTAAGTATTGCCCGACATTCGAATGGAATGCTGATAAAGCAAAAATAGACGTATTATTTATGTCAGTATTTTATAGATATATGAGTACAAGTTAAGTGGTACCAAATTTGTCCCATATTACGTTGTATGTTATTTGATGCAAGAATCTTTGTTGACGAAGAACCGGTTGAAAATTAACCAATTTTTCACACCTTCAATCTGTGTATTCGTTTATCTCCGTTCACACACTCTTGGACTAGTAATTTTTTAAGAGAAGTTTTGATTGACACCAATGAAAAAAAAAACTGACAAGCAACTTCTCCGAGAGTCCAGACACTAATATATTTTTATAAAACTTACGTGGGACATAACTATAACATTTGTCACAATTAAGTTGTTTTCCGAGCAGAACGTTCTTTAAAACTAAATATTATAAATGTATTTTTAATGCTACCGCGTACAGAGACAGAATTCAGCGTATGGCTTCAGAGTAACGTCAACAATAAAGTATGAAAATAATCTTGCATGAGATTCTGACCCGCACCTAGAACCAAAGAGCCCTCGTAGCACTTACATATGAAATTGTATAAACTAATTTATTTTTGTTAGTAGCTACGTAGATAGCTAGAATACCACCCCATTGATAATTTGATGAGTTCACCCACGGTGTACTAATAATGTTGATTTGCATGACATATGAACGGGAAACAAAATTCGCGAACGTGACTAGAACCACGCACACGAAGAGAAAATGTTCGTGGGCGTCAGACGCGACGCACACGGGTATGCTGAGCAACCAGCGTTGCATAGAACTCGAGGACCATAGACGGTTCTCGACAATAGGTATTGATGCCAATATTGACTAATTTGCAGCAGACGGTGAAGGCCGTCTGCGATCAATGTATTGAAAACCAACAATTCCTTATTTTTTATCGAATGTTGCTCAACTGAGTTGATGAATGTGAATGAATGCATATCGTTTAATGTAAGTAATTACTCGAATGGAAAAATTGTTTTTTTGTGCATAGAAAAAAATGTACACGTCGGTTTTACATGGTTATACATTTCATGAAGAGGGTTAAACCTAAAAACTTCGGATTTTATGTTAAACGCGGCATATGGCGTACGCCAGATCCTCACAAAAGAGGCGCTAATCGACGCCCATGGGTTTTCCAACTTTGACGGGGCCTGCTAAAACCATGCCGGCCGGCCAGGTGCTTTTCCTCGGCAGTGAGTGCATTCCACAGTTTTCCGACCCTTTAAATAAACGATATACAAGACCTTTATGTTGGTTCAAATGCGAGGAATGTATACAGTTCCGTAATTGGCATCCGTATGCCAAGCGACCCGTCATTGGTTTTCTTCGAAAACATCACTAGGCGCCATTGCAACAGACGCAGATCACATTTCTGTGACACCAGAGGAGAGTTCGGCGACTTTATTTACACGCAGTAAATTTCAATCGCTTAATTTAAGTAAATTCGCAGAAGATCTAAAGATTTGGTCAACGAGAATAAGAGAGATCGTTCTCTTACATCCATCGATGTAGGGTCGTTATTTTCCGCAGCCATCCGAAAGTGGACGCGGAGTTTGTTCACCTCTTGAGTTGTTCATGTTACTGAGTCGTCTATCGCCTACCTTCCAACCATTCGAAGTATTTACGCAGTCTTGACGACTGGCGAATGCGAGTGGTATATTAAGGAACAGATATTTGTAGTCCAAAACAAATGTGTTGAGAAGGGCATGCCATGTTTGAGCTTAATATAATCAATGGTTGGAATGGGTAATCGTATTCGAATAATCGAGTTTCTGGGAGAATTTAATAACCTAAACCAAAGGCCATTTAGGATCGTTGATTATGAAAGTGATCAATTGTAAACTCCTCGATCCAATGATATCTACTTTAAAGACATGTTAACGTTTGAGAAGATTTTAATATTCTTAGGAGTCACTAATACTGTGTAGATAGCGCACCAAGAATCGAGCGAACTTTTTAAGCGGGTTAAATGTCTATTGATTCCAGCAGGAAGACTGGCTCTGAGACGTGGGAGAAATCACGTAGCCAACGTCCAATCAGCATTGCTGGAATGAGTTGGTCGGGTTTAAAACATGAACAACAGGCCTATGTGGTATTCGTTGCTAACAAAACTATTACTTGAAGCGCACAGAATATTCCTTGAACCACAAATATGGTGATTCATCCTTTGGTGAGGTGGGTCCATCCAACGTTACCGGACGCAAATAAAAAATGTTTGTGCGTAAAAACGTCTTGCTCAGCATCTGTACATAGAGATACGATATTTTTTTTTTTAATAATTTAAATTTAATTTATATATTACAAAAACAAGTACCTACCAATCACTCGCATGTCTGTAAACAGTGGCAAAAGCTTTTGTAAACTTAGACTAAGTGGACGTTAAAAAAATTACTCGCGAAGTTTCATGCCAGTTCTTCTTCACTGTGATTGTTGAACTAGCTAATGATAAAAAAAAAGATTCCGACGAATTGAGAACCTCCTCCTTTCTTTTGAAGTCGGTTAAAAATATCACAAATACTAGTGCACTGTACTACCTATAGATGATGAATTAACAATAAACAGACGAGATACTTATTGAGAACAGTAAGGACGCGAAAAGAACAACAAGCATAGGCAGCGTTACACAAAATCCGAAGCACCACTGCTTCTACCTCTCCCCGTCAGCGCATCCGAGCGTCACGGAAGGTAAACGATATATTAATTTACGCCACCAATATATTCGTTAGGAACATATTGGAACATTTGGAAATTACTTGTACCCATTTCTAATTTAGAGGTCTCGGCAAAAATCGGGAAGAGTTTTACTTTTATCAAAACCATCATAGCTAAGATATATCTACCTACGCAAATAATATCCGAGTCAGCCGCAAACATGAAAGAGGTTAGCAAGCAGACGTGCGCCAAGTGTTGTTTGCTTTTACAACGTTAGTGTTCAGAATGTCTGGGTCTTTGATTTTAGATTCGTTTCTCGCCTGGCCTAGACCTCAATATTGCTCAGCGAACAACTACTAATATGTGCACGGATAAAAATGCATATTACAATGCCAACTCACGTTACAATTTGTTGAGGCCGGATTTGGAACAGTGTTTAAGCTAATCATGAAACCAGTTCAAGTCCGATCGCTGAATCAGCGACGGATACAAATCTTAAGTTCAAAAACGATATCAAAATTATTTTAATTTAACACGGCATAAATGTCAGTCAGTTCGCTTTTGGTACTGAAGCTACAACATCGTCTTCTCTGCCTAGCCCTCCCGGTAATGGCGTGATGTCACGTATGTAAGAATTTAAGAGGATGCACAAACATATTAACTTCACCAAGTAAGGTGAACGGGCTCCAAACACAGCAAATTCTTGCTAACAAGCGCTAAACAATTTCGACTGGAATACGCGACGCCAACAAGCTCTAATGAAAGCTATAGACGTCTTACTCAGCCTTCGTTTCGCAATAGAACCATACTAATAAAGTATTAAAATAGTATTGAGACTCGTCCATGCCATAATATTAATACCCGTACCATAGCCCGTACTAAGAATAGAACCAGTAACTCCCGAGTAAAGTGTAAAGCCCAGGTAGAGCGTAGTGCGCTGTGACGGTGAGTCATCCCTGTCTTTCAACTTTTTTCTCACTTTACGAAATCGAATCTCTCGAGCTGAGCAGCAACAAGTGTGACGACACTGAAAACCTTCGCCTTGTAAACTTCCAAATATAAGAAAAACAAACTTAATGCTTGAGGTTAAACATTTGAATTCGATAATTTAGGTAGGTACTTATTATCCAACCATTCCGATATTGATTTTATTATACTTATTTGGATGCAACCAATGAAGGAGACGGTACTGGTTACAGTTTTGTTGATTTTAGTTACGGACCATTCATTCACGATAGGTCATGTGTTTGATAAAAATGACTCAGCTCTAATAGATGATTTTAGGATATGCTGCACAAACATCAAGAAAAGCAAGTAACTACTCATTACAAGAAGAAAAGATCCATACAATTTGGTCACGTGCCTTCAAAAAGCTGTACATCTGAAATATTTGTAATCAGGATTGTGTTCTTTTAATACTAAGCAATAATCCTGAATGCTGCGCAGCCTATCCAGAAATTATATGAAAGTCAAGCTTCTCTCAGGCTGAGATAAATAGTCGCAACAGAAACTAAGACTAACGAAAAGTAGTACTTTGTGACGTCAATTTGCATTACTTTGAGATTTCGTCCATACAAAATGTGCCAAAGTGACGTCACAAAGTACTACTTTTCGTTAGTCTTAGTTTTTATTACGACTATTTATCTCGTCCTAAGTCTCGAGAACTATTCTAAAATGTTATCTCGAGAATCCTAGACCACCCGAAGATGTTTTTGAAGTTGTAAAGACGATACGAATATACGATATACGAAGGATTCACTCGATTCTTAGGCAACTATTCAAGCAACACGAAGATCGACCATCACTGTGGCAAGCAAGTATAGATGATGCAATTCGTCTAAATTGAGTAGCCGCCACGCCGGCCGGTCACCGCACGGCGAAGCGGGCACACTGGATTAGTGCTAAATGTTAATAAGCGTGACTGCAACCAGTTTGAGTGGAATATTCCCAGACCCTACTTGGATATTCATTGATGCACAATTTACTCTCATTCGTGCGACGATCGCGTTTCAATCGGCGCATGTTAAGGAGATGAGAAGACGCTCGCCAAAACTTCAACGAGCGCCGGTGGGAGCTGTTTAATCAAAAGTTTGAATACGGCAATATAGCCTATATGAAAAGAGGTATGTGAACGCAGTCGTACTGTTCTGACCTGATTCTGAAAACTATAAAAAACTTGATGCTAAAATTCCTGTTTTAGTTCGCTTAGATCAGTGTACACGCAGTGAAATCATGTCATTTACACAACGATTACAGTTGTCCAAAATAAACAGTGTTTGGCCGTAGCAAAACGGACGGGAAGAAATAAAAAAAATGCGATGCGAATTTGATTACTGCATATAAGATTTCATTTCAAGAACTTACAACATATTATAATTGTTGCCAAAGTAAAAGATTTCGGCTGTTGTTTCCTTTCACACGGATGTGACATATTCTTTGGTCGACTAGCAATCGGTATAGATTAGGAGATCGCGACAAAAATGGTAACGATAACGTAAATGGCTGAAACTGGGTTCACAAGATAAAGATCAACCCTCTGAAGCTAAATGTGTCGGTCTGCCTGCTCCAAGTGGTTGCGTTACCTAGATAAAGCGCCTGAAAAAGTAGTTTACGTTACAAAAAAATCCAATGAGAAGATAAATGGCTGCAAATAACGCAGCATGAAAGTATCAGTATATACTTGCTTTGTAATACCAAAACTGAACAAATCGTTGTTTGCATTTCGTAGTTGTAAACGATTTAGGTTACAGATATAATTTTAGGCATATTTAAGCCTTCAATTAAAAAACCGACTTAATATTGTATAATGAATAGTTTTGAATATGTACAGACAATCGATGTATTAATCAGCAGGTACATACCAACTTCTGTTTTATATAGCCAATCTAGCTAACGCAACCACTTGGTGCAGGCAGACCGACATATTTAGCATCAGAAGGTTGGTCTCTAACCCGTAAACCCAGATTCAGCCATTTACCTTATCGTGACCAAAAATGTCGTGACCTCCTGGAATAGTACAAAACACTGAAACTACATAAGTTAACCGCACTCGATGCATTACTACAACTTGATTGCATAATAGATTTTAATAAGAGTAGTTAATTAATGAATTCGATTAATTTTTAGAGCGTATATTTTATAACGATGACGGAACTGATAAAATTCCAACAAGATCAGATTGCATCATATGAATTTGTTAAGGATATAAATAATACGCACGCATAGTCCAATAAACCTATTTTATTTCTTTGTATAAGTAAATTAAGCAGCAATAAATATTAAAATCAAAGACTCGTGATAAATATTTCCACAATCATCATATTACAATCTATTAATATAGATGTAAGCGAGTCAGTGACTCGAACTCGAACATAGAAACTGTTTTCTCATGACGAATTAAAAATAAAGACGTTTTTTTTAAATATGTACTAAGCCATGCTCACATGGTCGCATTAGAGTTCATTATAATAAAAACATCATCACATTGCACATCAGAGAGACAGAAAGGTTTCAAAGACAATCAAAAAATATTTTTCTATTAGAGAAAAACATGTAATAAATACATTAAAATATTATGTAAAACATATTGTTTATGCAGGGTGAGCAAGCTTCGACCAAGATATTTCAGGAGGTGATAAATATAAGCAAATTTTAATAAAGAAAAAGCAGTGCGCTCATACAATGTGGTCAAAAGAAACATATTTTTTCCTGACTTCAATAATACGATGGCACCTCCTTATGTGGTCGATTCCGACTCACCTGTAGCATGTTTAAATTTTATTTAACTTAATTGTATTACCATGCATTCGATTTCAACGAAATGTTTAATAAGTATTGAGGTTAAAAAAGTTACGAGTATTTCCAAGTTCTCAATATCATTGTTAAAACCAAGGATTAGGTTCATTAAAAGTTTTGGAGGTGTTTGATAAAATAAGTGATTATTTTAAAATATTAAAATGTACTATCGCGAAAAGATGGTTACATAAAAATCTCATTATATTGACGGCTGTTAAAATTTAAAAAGGCAGACCCGAAAACAATTTCTAACCAAGCCACTGGACGAATGCAAGTATTGTCTTCAGTTCTGCATGCCTTTTCTTAGAATTTCGTGGTTAGGAATCAGAAATCTTTCAGTCGATAAAACCGCTTTTAGCGGTGTTTAGGTTTTCAAAGCGATTTTCTGCATGGTCAGATTCTGGAGCACGGTATTTCAATGAATTAAGGTGGCCCAACCCGGCGGGCCTAACTCATTCGCGGGCACGGTACAAAACCGTGCTGTTGCGCTCTGGGACCTTCTCTCTCTATGATTTGGTAAGATTTACGAAAATTTTAATTTCAAAACGACTTATAGCTTAAAGTAAACCACGACCGCTGTAGTAAAAAAGCGAACAAAAACCAAATAGACTATAAATCTTGATTAAATAAGCTATGTCTGATGACTAATCTTTTTAAGATGTTCTTACTTTATCATTGCGTAATCCACCTCCAAAGTTATTGTATAAAACGCGCGAAAAATGCGAACTTTCGGACCTTATAACTTAGAAACCAAACACAATTTTACAATGCCAATGGTCATCAGACATCTAGTTCGATCAAATAAAGCTATTTTGAGCAAAATTTTGGATCTATGACAAGAAATATGGGCGTGATCTTCTTTCCCCTTTTGTATGGGGAGATGAGCGGGATGGGCCACCTTAAGGCTTTTCGTCGAGAAAATCGCTTTGATAACCGCTATAAAAACGGTTGTCTCGACTAATATCCTGATGCCTGAGCAATGAATTTCAAGAATATGCCTACAGGAAGCATCGGTGATACTGGCCCATGAAGTCTGATGCAAGCTGATTCCTAGGTAAGTCGCTGGACGAATGTAAATAGGTCCCAATAGAACGGCTCGCGGAGGCTACTTGCCCATGCGCTGGATCGACCACTCCTGCTGGCAGAGCGGACAGCGGTTGTTCTGCTTGACCCAGAGCGACATGCAGCAGAAGTGGAAGCTGTGATTGCACTCGCCCCACACGACCACGCAGTCCTGCTTGCCGTACGAGTCCTTCTTGCTCTCCGCCTGGCAGCGCAGGCAAGCATCTGAAACAACACGACCGGCATTCAAGTTGGTCTCAGTTGCTCCAATTTGGGCAACCACCATGGATCAAGAGCGTTAAAAAGGAATGGACTAGAGACACGCTCGGTGACCGCGTCGCTGATTGTTTGCCTACAGAGGCAATCGTCATACAACGATTCAATAGCAATTTCGCCGACTACGCGCGCGAATTTCTGTAGTGTAAAACTTTTTAAGAAAAAATATAACTGAAGAGCGAAAAATTAAATAACATCATTTCTTAATAATTAATTCAGCTCCTTAACTAATGTAACGTAGTCATTTTGAGTCTGCTCCAAGAAAATAATCAACGAACATCATTAAATTACTTTAAACAAATAATCAAAATAATATAATTTTTTCGCTCTTCAGTTTCTTATTTCGGCAGTTTACTATTTGTTAAGCAGTTTTGATTTTTCGTAGCATTATTTTTAATTACTACTACAGTACAAAGTAATGCGAGGTAAAATCGGTTAATTTGTGGAAAATCAATGGGTGAACAATTAATCACCCCTATTTTCCTACCCAACCACTTCGGACCAACTTCGAGTTACCTTATTCAATAAAAAGAAGCATTTAAATCGGACTACTCTGCCAAAGTTGTTCTTATAACTAAGGATTATGGGGACACCTTTTGTGATAGCGAAGTACGAACATTATGGCAAAGATAATACTAATAATTAGTGTCCGCGCGGGTTCTACCTGGTCGACCCACGATGGGTCCATCCAACTTGCCTGAACGTGTCTGCAGCATCAAAAGCAATAAATACGAAACAGAAAAGAAGTCGCAAGTTCAAAGCAATCCGCCAGATCAACGGCGTTGACTATAGATTCAATCTTGTACATATATGCACACAATGACATTATAAGTAGTGATGCAGTGTTCACGTTATTAGGATAACTATTCGCAGAAAGGTAGGTGATGCAGCACACGTATCTTAATAATCTACTTTTATATTGAGTAAGTAATAACAGTGTCACGAGGTTCAAGACGGTAAATAGAAGCGTGTGTTTACACACACAACGTACGATAGCACGTGCTCCTCAAGGTCGACTCTGGCAACACTTTTCTTGAATTCGCGCAATTAATCCATGTCATTAATAAAAAGTTAAAGTATCCAGAGTATCTGCTGGCGTTTTTCAATTGAACGATAAATGAGATTGACAGAACAACATAAAGAAGTATTGCTTCTGCGACGCTAAATTGGCGGAATTCGAGTGTCCACATGCAATCTAACATCATCAAAGTCTAGGGATGTGGTACATGTTTGTGAGTTGTAAATTTAGTCGGTTCCTTTTTATAAAACGGATAAATGACGGTTGGGTCTCCATCTTACTTCCAAATAAAACTGAGTTGTCAGAAAAAATAATAATGAAAGAATAAGTTTGAATACTTAAAAAAATGTTTGAACTGTCTATATATATCTATAATATGGGCACATATAGCAAAGTGTGGACCAATGACAGGAGGACAGGTGGATCAATGCCTGATCACGATACTCTCCTCCAGTTAGGCATAGACGGGCACCTATGAAAACGAGCTCCGTTCTCCCGACAAGTCGAATGCCCATCCTAACCTTAGTCCATCCTATGGGATGTCTTTGAGGCGTGTTCGCCGACAAAGTAGGTGTTCGTCAAACCATATATTAGAAATGAAATAATATAATTTTAGTTCGTTTAAAATATAAAATTTCCATGAAAACTTAAGAAATCTTTATATTTTTTAATTTATTTTGTTCGATTTTTTGTTCCTATGCTTACTTTACTGATTAATTCACAGAGGATGCAGCACGTATTTCAAATCAATTACCTACTAATTTCTACTAGTCAGGCCAAAACATATTCTGGGAACAAAAAATCTTCGGATCCAATATCTAATACCCAGACTATAAAAAGCTAATATTCTAATCCTTGTGCTTTTCAAGATGGCGGCAACGGCGGCGGCGGTACAGGAGGCCGAGGCGGAAACGTAAACGGCGGAGGCGGCAGGCTGTACAAACGCGACAACCACGACGCCACACCACCGCGTGACGCCTCAGCCGCCGCCGCCGCCGCCGCCGCCGCCGCCGCCTCCGCCTCCGCCGCGGCACCGCCACAGCAACCGCCACCGCACCGCTTGTATCCGGTTAGCGAATTCGCAAACTGGAGCGTCAACATCGTGAAAGCATTAACATATACAGTGCTAGATTAGCATCCATTACTAGTGAGTGAACACTAAAAGCTAGGAAAAATATAATGCATACACAAAGTGTTAGGTCTACCGACATACAAGAGCATTTAGGATTAATTTAAAAACAAGGATAAAAGTTTAATTAACATAATATTCATTAGAGTTCGGAACCAATTTGAATATTTTAATTGCGGAGGGTATTCCCCGCTATATTTGTGTATTTCATTTAACTAACTATTGGCATTATGTCATCGAAGATTCTGATCGATGGATGCTAATGGATCAAAAAACCGTTTACAAAATGGAAGAGAACTATTCTAACTAAACGCTCACATGGTTACAGCAAGATGCGAGTGAGTCACATCACAGGTCACATGCTATGATCATTTGCATGCATTATTCAGAACCATCGTCTTCTCATACGCTTATTCGCATATTTCGTTTGAATAATGGAATAACATTTGTAAACTAGTCTTTAAAGTATAGCTCGATACCTGTGACATTACGCACTGAGCAGTGTTGCACGCATGTCTGCCCGAGAGATGCCAGATTGGAAAAAATATATAGAAATTTTCATTATTATAAGATTAAACTTATTCGACATACTACTGCTGGATCGGTTATGAGTATATTGGATTGAATCTACCATAATAATAAATGTTTTTTGAAAACCTGTGAAGGAATATACAGGATGTTGGAACGGCCACTACAGATATTTTGGGAGCGTAATCCTTTTGCTTTTCCGAGACAAAAAGTAAATATTTTTTTCTCTAATATGTCTAGTTACGAAGATAATATTTTTTTAAATTTAGGTTTTCGTCGTTGTAACCGTGCATTAGGCAGGTCTTGGCATGGAGCCGGGATCCCACGTGGCGTATCAGGCTTATGTCATGACAGTAGTTGTGATATTAGCCATCCATGTCTAAGTACATACAACGTTCCGACGTTCTTACGGATTCTTTTTAACCGACTTCAAAAAAAGGAGGAGGTTATCAATTCGTGTGCATGTTTTTTTTACACTAAATTATTTTTAAATTAGTTTGTATGGAAAGTCTAACTTTCTATTTGGAGGATATACAGAAAAAAGTTACTAAACTTTTTGGTCTATTTCAATCTCATTGATCATTTCCCAAATTTTCTGTATAGGCCTTTACAACATACTGTATATTTTATTGGTGGACACAAAAAGCTAGATCTGGCAACAACACCACTTTTTCAACATGAAGTGCATGTACTTCATATAAACAATTAAACATTTTAATAACCATAAAAGTTCGGTGTCACATTGAAAATATAGGTACCAAAGCTAAGTATAGGCTTGCTTAGGTTACTTTTTAGGGTTCCGTACCCAAAGCGTGCCAACGGAACCCTATTACTATGCCTCCCCTTGCCCTTTCGTCCGTCCCTCCGTCTGTCACAGGATTGTATCTCATAAACCGTAATTATTTTGCCGCTATAACAACAAATAGGTAAAATTCAAAAATAACAAAATTAACCCCCAATTACCCCATGCAAAAAACTTTATTTTTTGTGTTAAATCGTGCACGATGGTACGGAACTCTTCGTGTGCGAGTCGAACTAGCACTTGGACGGTTTTTAAAAAAAATCACAATAGATATCTCTTATCGTATCAGTAATCGCAAATTAATTATAATAGCGCCGCTGTCATATTTTGACTGGTCATTGCACGTCGTACCAGAGGGCTGGTGTAATGCGGTCTGTTCCCAGGGCAGGCGTAAAAACGCTCAATGCCTCATGTTGCGTCGAACGATAGTCAATAGGAATTACTTCCTTAAAAATCCTAATCGCTCTTACATATAGTAACGGATTGGGCGAGCAAAGCGGTCGCTCAGTTCACAAACCGTCTCAGGTCATTGTCCGTTTTTCAGCTTGAGCTTGGAAAAGACTATAGGTACCGCGAGTCAACGTTAGCAATCACGATGAGAAATATGTGGAGTGTCCCAGCGACCAATATTAAAAGGAGAATGCCCAAATCCAGGGTTCTCTTGATTCGTGTCTTTTGTTGACACATATGCGATAATTTATATTTATTATTTAAACATAATTTATACTATCTGAGCCCCCATGTTTTACGGCCGGTTACTCGTTAAATAATTAAAAATAATCAATGATTAAAGTGACACTACGAATAAGACAAGGACAGAACATCGCATTGTACTTCCGTTGTCAAAAGACGTGTTCGGGTAGCCTACTCCATGCCATTCCGTCCGGTAAGGGAGAAAAAAAGGGTTGAATACGTATGTAAAATTATGTCTAGGACCAATGTAAAGGATTGTTGTCTGTCCATTTATTGCGTTTGGACTGGAGCTCTGCGCTGCTCTGCTCTACGCTGACCGAGCTCTCTGGAGTCTCTAAAACATTAATAATCTCAAAACCGCATTTTGTCAATAACTTTCATATTTATTTGATAAAAAACAGTAGTTACAGAAGTGAATGATGGCAATGAACTTAGTCTTCAAAATTCATAATACGAAAAGTTATATTATTTTCTAAATTATAACATTGGTTTGGTAGACTGACATTTAAATTTTAAGAGGCCCAAAATGTATGGGGCAATGGGTATTCTCCTTTACGAAACGAAACGTTGGCGTCTAAAAGTAACGCCACATTCTATAGGCATGAAAATTAACAACTTTTGTTTGTAAAACAACAAACCAAAAACTTCCAAAATTTTTTTTGAAGAAGGTGTTTCATGCTTAGTATACGTGGTTTTGTTTATGTAAAAAACGGCATATGGTATACGCCAGGCCCTCACATAAGAGGTACCTACCCAACGCCCGATCCCAACCGATGCTTTCGAACTTACACGAGGGCTTCGAAAACCGCGTCAGCCGGCCAGGTGCTTCTTCAAACCATGTTTTAAGGACCCCAGCTTATACTTTGGGGGAAATACCTCGGCAGGCCGTGCATTCCACAGTTTACCAACCCTATAAATAAAGGATCTAGAAGATCGGTTGGTGCATGGGTTCGTTCATTCGCGTTGAGCGATGGCAGAAAGGATCGCTCGTATTGTTAGTAAACCGTCCTTGTTTTACACAAACGCGGCATCTGCCACAGCTCCGCCATGCTGCGCTGCTATCGGCGCGAGGACTGCAGGGCACATTGCAGTCATTACTGTTCATTGTTACGGTTCGTATAGTTTTATTGGGTGATAAAACGACAATCATGCACATCGACTCGTGCCTTCCTCTACACGTTTGCCGAGCTATTCCTTTCCATATCGCACGAATGGTCGAGTCATCTAATTGTTTTTTGCTTCTGTCTGCATACGCTTTTAGCCCAAAGCGTTACCTATCAATTTCAGAAATGATAGCTTAACACTTTGGACCTTATTATGAGAAAGACTGTTGTAAAAGTAATTTGGGAGAATGGATAACAGTATATCAATGATGAAGTATAACTTCCACAAATGGGCCATTTGTTAGCACGTCCTCAACAGCGGAAGCAACCATAGAATGCGTTTCGACCAATAATCCACACTAGCAGCGGAAACATATTAAATACTCGATTCGGAAATCGTTTGCGATTAGAGCTGCTATCGAAAAAATAAAATATCATCCCGGAATGAAAGGGGCTTCAAAATGATACAATTCTGGTTTCGATAGGATTATAATTAACTGTATATGTTTCAGAGACATCTTTTTGGTTATTTCACATAATAATTAATACTATTTCGTCTGTTGTAGATATCGTTTCATTAAATAAGATAGGCTATGTAAAAGTCATTTTCAATGCACCGGAAGGTCATGGGTGCCAAGAGTCCTGTGGATTTTCACTCCTACATAATTCCTTTACGATCCGAACCTGCATTAAAACTTATAATTATTACATTTTATTATTTTGTGAACAATAGATTACGGTATTATTTGTTCTCATCGACGAAGTTGTAATGATGGCTCAATGCGGTTCCGATTTAGGAGTGGAAAGATGACCGAAATACGGAACAAGGAAATAAAGTGTATCGTTTGGGCCAGGGAGTCCAATGATGTAAATACTGCACTCATCGATATAGTCAAAAAAAGTCGGTTCGCAAATGCCCTGTCGATGGCTTTCCTCAGCACACGGATTCCGGCGCGTGTTTTACATTGGTTTCGCCTATCTGAGGCGCGTGCGGAGTACACAAACCACCCAAGCGCGGAAATGTGATGCGAGACAGCTTCGTGTGCGGGCGCTGTCGAGTCCTGTGGTGGGGCAGCTTCGAATGGCACGTCGAAAGAAAAGGTATCAATGTCGCAGCCAGTAAGTGGCGACGCGTGAGGTGTTTTGTTTACGTTTCGGTGTCTGGAAGTGCTAATTAGTTCTAGCCAAAGGCACTGAACGCCGGGTTGTTTTCTTCCGGCCACTGCGGTGGGTACGGCATTTAGCCGCAGGCACGTCGATGGTGGACCTTGAATGTATGCGACCAGTTGCTCGTGTAGCAGTCTAGTTATGTGCGTAGTTAGTTCAGCCAAATCGTGCTTCCATCGCTAATTTTACTGCTGCTGGTAATCCCAATTTAAAAGAAACAGGTACTGAAGATTATATCCTAGGAAACTTGTAATCGTTCTAATCGTGTAATCGAACTTCTTGAAAACGAAAAAAGATATAGAAAAAAATGGTCCTGGTGAATTTAAAGGGATTAAAAATGTGACCATTCTGATTTCTATAGATAAATAATTAAGGGTAGATGTTTACCTACACCTTCCGGCGACCCTTTTTTGGTGTTTTCTCATATTTCCTTCAGAATTAGGTCATTTGTGTTACTGTTGTGCGTGTGCGCCACTGGTGTAGATAACGTTGAATTTAATAAGATAAGTATTTTTTCAGAGGGTGAGCAACCCTTTTGAAAAAGTACCCTTTAAGGTTAAAAAAATTTTGAATTCGAATAATGTTTATCAGTATTCGCTTTCTGATCGTTGACTCTTAACAATGTAACGCATTTAATAAAAATAAATATGTTTCCACGTTGCATAATGCTTCATTGAAATTCTCCTTTCTTAACTCCTCTGATTTCTAAGTGATGACATTTTCATTGCCGAAAGGTCTTGGGTCCATAAGTTCAATCTTTTTTTTCTCCTTCTGTATACAGGTCATTATTAGTATTATCTTGGTATAACTATACCCCAGCGTACACAATTTGTATTCCATTTCATATAAGTGCATAGTGCACTGTTACAATTGTTAATGCTGCAACAATGTTATTATCACTAGCTTGCACGTAGAATAGCATAAGCGAATCCTTCCACAATCGATTAAAACCCAGTATTTAAAAAAATCTAGGCACAAAGCACCAGAATTACTAGACGTTTTGTAAGTCAGGAGCAACCAGCAACCTATTACGATTGTTTTTTTTCCGTGGCATAAGGCAATATGGAAATACTTAAGGTGTCATACGTCTATTTGACTATTCGTAATATAATATCGCACATTTTAGTGTACAAATATTGCACCATTATAAGAGTATATAGTGACAGTTGACGCTTAGCAATTATTAAGTAAGTATTCTTTATTCTTTTTCTGTTTATTTTAGCCGGTTTCGACGAAATAGCAAAGACATTTTTACCAAGACCCATGGATTTAGAAGCCAGCAAATCTACGAATACAGAACAGACGCTGAAAATAATTTGAAGCGAGAGCCTGCCACTGAGGCTTTCAACAATAAAACGTACGTAATAATAGTTTTTAAAAGAAAATGGCACTTTATGGAAAATATATTTATTTCAAACATATATTTAAAAAATAATACTTTAATTAATTCGTATTTGTAAAGAAATAATGTTAAGCAAAGATTGCTTGCGTTGAACAAAACCGTTCAATTACATATGTAGTTAAATGCGTAAAAGAAACAAAATTGAAATATTTGAAACTTCATTTTAAACGAGGTTATTATAGATGCAGAAATATGAACAAACAGAAAAAGTGAATAATTGTATTTATATATAAGCATGTTTTATAACGCACGATAGCGAGAATCACGCATCTGGATTTTTGGTTTTATGTTAACGTCAACAGATTGATCTCATACAATGTAATTAACACGTCGATCGAGATTAACAAAAGTCTTCGAAAAATTATTCTTGTGCCCACAGATGATTTTATAGTCAAAGGTATGGCGTAATGTTTACCCGTATCTTGTAGAGTTCTCATTCATATCCATTTCATATGTTTGTCTTATTTTTGTTTTGTTTTACTAATATAACACAAACTTCCCGCACATACTCACAAATGATACGTGGAAGATGGTAAAAGTAGAATCGACGCTCAGGTGTTTAAATATCTGCTATTCACTAACGAAATCTTCCATTGAAAAGTTGATGGAACTAATAAGGTTGAGGCCGCTATCTTGAAGAATACGGACAAAGATAGATAATATACATTAGGTTCAACGTTTTAAGTAAATATTTATTTCTTTAGCTAAATATTGATGATTTGTTTAATAATGGTATGAATGGTATAGGTTTTAGTTTGTTTATTGTTTGAGGTCGTTTTGAAGAAAACGCAAAAGACGATACATTAAAGATGTCCACAAAGTGATCTTGGACTGTTGCTGATATTTAGACGTTACAAAAAAATAGTAAACATAAAAATAATGAGGTCATAGTAGAAAAATAGTTTGAAATTATTTCAATTTCAATTTGTTAGAAATAGGGTCATAGAAGGCACAGATAAAGCTGATATAAGGCAGTATTTATTTAATTTTAATTTTTTTTTTCAAGAAGTGTACTGGCCAGTACAAGGTATTCTTTTTAAGGCATGCCGTTTAGATATTAACCGATAATTTCGAATATAGAACCGTACAGTGTAAGAATGTGTTTTTTTATCATAACTTAAACCATTGAAATATTTAAGATTGTTTAGCTCCAACGTCATTCCAAAGAAAGCATTTATCTAAAGACAATATTAGTCCAATATGTTTCTACAACTTTTGACGAGTACTAATACGACTTCTATAATTCGAAGAGCTGACTTCAGTGTTTAAGGTGGGCCTTCCCGATTCAAACGGGGAAAGATCATAATCAAAATAGCTTTATTTGATGGAACTAGATGTCTCATGACCGTTGTAAAATTGTGTTTGGTTTCTAAGTTATAAGGTCCGAAAGTTCGTATTTTTCACGCGTTTTATACAATAACATCTTAAAAATATTAGTCACCAGACATAGCTTGTTTTATGAAGATTTATAATCAATTTTGTTATTGTTAGATTTTTGACTACAGCTGTCGTGGTTTACTTTTAGCTATAAGTCGGTTTGTAATTAAGATTTTCGTAAATCTTGCCAAATCAAACACTATGTACATTGTCTGCTTTGTGAACATGTTGCATCCTCCTCATCACGGAGCCTGTCTTTTTATTTGAAACAGAGAAGTTCCCAGAGCACAATAGCACGGTTTTGTACCGTGCTCGCGAATGAGTTAGTGCCGCCGGGAAGGGCCACCTTAATGATAAAGCCCATGTCTCAACGTAAAACACTGGTTCCTTAGTGACAAATCTCATGAAGGACGTCCACCAACCGCCTTTGCCGAAATTGACTTTAACAAATTTACATATTTAACATATTATCGAATCCGTCATGTGACAATTTCCTGAGAATGAAGCATCATTAGGAATTTCAGGATAACAATTCAAAAGATCCTGAATAAAGCGCTCGGTGCGAGAAAGATTTGCGACGATCGTCAGATAGTGTAGAAAAAATCTTCATTGATTCAACCGAGGAGAGTCAAAACTGGTCTACGAAAATCATCACTGGTGAGGAATCTTGAATCAATAGCAACAATCTGTGCCTTCATGGACTACCCTCCGTATTTATAGTCCTGACTTTTTTACTTTTCCCAAAATTCAGTAAAATCTTCGTGGCAAAACGCTCCAGTCTAATCAAAGCTTCCCAAACTGCGATTCATGATTCGGGAACTTTGGAGTGGAAAAAATGTTTCAAAAATTGGTTACAGCGTATGGAAAAGTGGATAAAATATCGTGGGCAAAACAATAAAACGCATACAAGATGTTTGCATTTTCTCAAGCGACTAAACTTAAAAGGCACGCCACGTTTTTGTAGCCAGTCCAAGTGTAATGACCTCAGAAAGGTTGGAGCCACTGATATCATTTTAAACATCGCTGAGTTTAGACATTACATTGAGATCCAACTCGAAATCAGCTCAATAATATTAAAAGCAAAAGATATCAACAATTAATTGGGTATGTTGTTTTCCGTCGCTTCGCGTCGGTGCAGAACGGAAGGATGGAGACGTGATGGACACCACTGACGTCACTGACGATCACGATCAATCACGCTCCACGTCCGCCGGCCTCGTCCATCATCTCAACACTTTCGGTAAACAGTGACGTGGGCGTGGCTTCCACGCGACAACTATCGGCGAACGTCACGCACAAGACTCCTCATTATGCTGAACTGGCTGCAGAACCCGGATCCGCTCGGGGTAATTTATTTCATAAATATTCTAGTAGTCAAAATACACTAAGTTATAAACTCATTGAATGATCCGCGGATTCAATTAACTTAGTGAAGAAGAACCGCAAAGAAACTTCACTGGTTTATAGATAAAAAATATGTTTTGCACAATTTGAAACTGGCAAAGGACAAAAAATTGTATAACTATGCCGAAGTTAATTTTGGTTTACTAAAGCCCTTAGAATCTAAATGATGAAAAATAATGAATGAAATACCGGGCAAACTAATGGCAGTCTCAGTAAGAATTTCAATTTTATTAGGGTTCCGTACCCAAAGGGTGAAAACGGAACCCTATTACTAAGCCTCCGCTGTCCGTCCGTCCGTCCGTCTGTCCGTCTGTCACAGGGCTGTATCTCAGTAACCGTAACAGGTTTCTTTTTCACAGAGAATTTTCACAGAGTGTGTATTTATTTTGCCGCTATAACAACAAATAGGTAAGATTATAAAATAATTAAAATTAAAGGGGGCTCCCATACAAAAAACGTGATTATTATTTTTTTCTACGATGGTACGGAACCCTTCGTGTGCGAGTCCGACCCGCACTTGGCCGGTTTTTTATATTAATTTAATGTATTATATAATTTTTTTCTGCTTAGTACGTATGGAGGTAGTGATGGCATTTACACATGAAACAAAATATCTGTTTAATGGCCCCCTGGGCTATGTTGGCAGGTATGTATGATAAAGCTAAATATGGAGTTCATTTGCTTTGCTGGTTTTATTTTGCCAACAGTAAAAATGTTCCCCATTTTTGTAATGGATTTTAGCCATTAAAAAAAATCTATTAAACAAACACCAAATATGGATAACTCAACCACTAGACTAGTAGAAAACGGCGAGCGATTATAAATGAAAGTTCTTGCTTGGGATTTTTTTTGTATGTTAGGTAGCGCGAGATATGTAAAAACCGTGCCGACAAGCCAAGATCTTCTTCACACCATGTTTGAAGAAATGCAGGTTGAACTTTGGGGAAAATACCTGGTCACCGAACAAGTACTCATATTAATGTTCATGCTTTCTATATGCTTGCCTATAGCTGAAACGAGGACATTGATCTTTCTTGAGATAAGCCTGTCATTTTACTTCAACTGCTAAACTGGTTTATTCTTAGAATAACGTATGAGTGTTTACTCTGTAGCGGAAGTGTGTACGCTCAGTCACTCAGTCTGTGTCCGCCTCACAACAGACTCGCTGTTTCAGATAACAGTTGAAAGCATGAAACCAAAATTAGTCATGGAAACGACGACCATGGCTTTACCAACGCGGTATCTGTTGACTGCAGTCACGTACACACCATAACAGCACCGTCGGTTTAGCAAATAGGCGTTCCACCAAACGCAAGTGTGCGTTGGTAAATAGTTGTAGAAATCTCGTTAAAGTAAAAGTTTCTCGGATGCAAACACCGTTGGTGCTGTTCGAACATCCGGATCATATTATACGGTAGGTACTCGCGGGCACAAGCAATTGCGATGTGATCATGTATATCAATACGAACTGGTTGGTAGTCCTTCCTCTTCGCCTAGACAAGAGCACTGGCGGTAAATAAACATATAGAATACCAATGTAATGAATAGAATATCAGAACAAAAAGTATACTAGTCGACCTCACGTTAAAGTGACACCTAAGCGATGAACGCGGTTATTGTGCAGTTACCTACATACTTATTGGATAAGCGGTCGTTTGAAGTTTTGTGTCTAGCAAAACCACAGAAATCTGAATTATTCCGATTTCTGTGAGCAAAACAGTGGTGCCCGGGCGGCCTAGAAGGACGTAACATGTCCGGTCAATGAAATGCTTCGTGAATGCCAGATATGTAGCACCTGTAATCGTAGAGTCTCTATGGAAATAGTCTACGACAGACGCCTATACTTGGCGTAGAAGCAGTATGCTGTGATTGTACCGTATGGAATTGTATCAGGTCCGTCAACCCCCCTCTGGTGCATCGGGGTGATGGTGTGAAACACCTTGAATATACTACAGTTGCAAGAAAAGGTAGAATTAAAAGGTATACAGTGAGTAATAAAGTTGTGCTACTTTTGTATCACGCTTCTAATGGTAACGTTCATTATAATTTAAAATTGAATTTCAGGAAAGAGATTGAAATATAGAAATAGAAGCATGATAGATAAGCTTTCGACACCGCGTTTATTTCTCGGCTCCGAACCAATATTGTCTTGGATGAGGTAAATACAGAAGGAATGCTAATAGCGCGGTTATTTACAATGCTTTGAACAAATTTGATTTGTCTGTGGGGTGTATTGGAGTAATAATTATCTTTGAGCAAATATGTAAGGCAATAACAGGATCCAAATGGGCGGTGGCGTCATTGTTGGTGAAATATGTTGAAGTGATATTCGCAAAGCATATATATAACAATTTCACTAGTGATGTTAAAATTACCCGCATTATTTTCAATCGTCTCTACGTCTGCCTAACTATATCTTACGTATCTTACAAAACTAACTATACCTTACCGAACTAGTTTTAGTGAAAGTCCAGCGAAATCACAATATATTGTAACAAATTGACAGGATTGACAGTAATTCGTATAATTATTACATAAATTATATCACTAGTGAAATTATAATATCACGGATTTGAAGATATCGCTGCGCAATTTCGGGACTATTTTAATAGAATCGTGTGTGAATAACATTTGTTTTTAAAATTTTATTCCACAACCTATGCTATGCTATGGAACGATTCATTTTCATGGAACAAGGTAAAACCAAAGTGACAAGCGAGCTTATCGACATGGTGTCAACCTAAAACCCATTGCATCTTCAAGAAATCAAAACCTATTCATTCAAACTGATCATTTAGTACTCAGAGTGTCAATGCAAGTGTAGCCGTGTCTCTCATTCTCTGATCTCAGAGGCTCTGAGGTGCTATCGTGGCGGTTTTGCCGTAAATGATATATGTATTTCCAAGAATGTCTATTACATTGGGTAAAAAGTATTCATTAAAATATATCTGTCAACAATCATGTCAGTCCCGGAGGCGTGTCTAGCCAAAAAGTTCTTAGCGAAGCGCTTTTGTTTCTTTACTATGGGGTCGATGGTTGCCGCTGTTAATTTATCTGGCAGCATATGTTTGCTGTACAGTAACACTTGAATTAACTATCCTTTTTAAATACACAAATATTATTCAACGATGTTTGATCATACATTAAAATTGCTCAAACAAAATATTCAGCTGTGATTACCAACGATTTCCATAGTAACTATTATTCCGGGAGGTCACGACATTTTCGGTTACGATGAGGTTAATGGCTGAATCTATTTTCACATGTTAGATACCAACCCTCTGATCCTAAATATGTCGGTCTGCCTGCGCCAAGTGGTTGCGTTATCTAGATTGGCTATATAAAATAAATGTTGGTATATACCTGCTGATGAATATACTGATGGTCTAGAAATATTGATACCTATTATTTATACAACAATAACCAGTCGATTTTTTTATTAAATACTTAAATATACCTAAAATTATAACTGTAACCTAAATCGCCTATAACTACGAAAAACAACCAGTGATTTGTTCAGTTTTTTTTTTGCTAAGCTAGTATGTCCTGATACTTTCATGCTTCGTTATTTGCAGCCATTTACCTTCAATGTACAATTCTTAAATGTACAATTAATAAATTTAGCTTTACGGTAAAAATATAAACCAAGTATTCTAAATGAATGTTACATTGAAAACTATTACGGACTAGCAGAGAGGTGGACATACATTGAAGCGACCATATTAGGGTTCCTATTTTACACACGGAACCCTAAAATGACAATCCGGAAAAGCTGATTGACTCTGACGAATGAACAGTCACTGCAGCGACTATACTAGTTATTACTCAGCACTAAAACCTCATTCCAAGACCGCAGTTCATCCGTGCTAGCCATCCAGTGAGAAAGTACGGGGATGGCGACTGATGATACATGATGATGATGATGACAATACACTGATGGTAGCACAGGCTATTTAGTTCGCTCACGCATTCGAGACGCGCACCCCCAAATGTTCGCTGCACTAAATGGCGTCCTTTGCGTGTCGTAATAGATTAGAGAGAAAGGTATAGATAGCTAACGTCATACAGCATACAAAACTCGCCGAAACTGCTATTTTCACTGGTATTTTGACATTTCTAACCAGCGCCATCTCCCGTCACTGCCATAAATAGTTACATCGTCATTAAACTAAGCTTGGTTCCAAATTTTGCCTAGGCAGACGTGAATAAAAAGTTACGTTTGAAATATAAATTAAGTAATAGCTTTGTAAATAAAAAATATCACTGATATTCATTGGTTTATTTGCAACGGTGAATTACATCTCTAGATGTTTATTATCCCTATTCAACACTGGTATGACGTTAACAATATATCCCTGAAATCAAAGGAATGCTAAGATTTGAAAATTGGCGGCGACTGACATTAAATTAGCGCATTCTTCATCCAGGCCGTAACGTATCCCTACCCCTAAAAGTTATCAGATTGTGATGATTTTTTTATCACTTGAGAAAGCTGTATTCTATGTCCAAATATTTTAATTTTTCAGTAAATATCTGCAATTTTCATTAAAAAAAAACATAAAAAAATATTTTTTCCCGTTGTTCAATAGCCAATATTTTTCAATCTAAAAGGTATTTTTTTAAATATAAAAAATACAGACGAGATTTCGACAATACATTTTTGAAATCAATATTTCAAAAACCTAGTAAAACATTAAGTGCATGTAAACAGTTATCGCTCGTAGTGCAGGGAATCGATAGGGTAACGCCTCTCTTAATCTACGTGTCGTTGAAACTCGAGAACACCACGGATAAGCGAATTCGTAAGCGAACTGACCGGCCTAAACGGTTTCGATCGCCACTGCCGTCCTTCCTAACTCCCTAGCGCGAGCGATCCTCCGCGCAAAAAGCGCATCGGAGACGTCGGTCGTGGTCGCGCGTCGCGCCCGCGCGCCCGTCCCACTCGCAAAAGCGTCCCTGGCAGTTACGGAACGAGCCCCACGTTCCTAATATAGCCAGCCGGGCGCTATTAATAGATGCTGCACCGGCCTCTCCGCGCGGAGCTCGCTCGCCCGCGGGAAGGAGTTCCGTCTCCTGGGCCCCTACCGAGCGCGCGCCGCGGCGCGCGTCTAGGACGTCCAGCAGGGTTGCCACAACCCCGGCCGAGACAGGGCGATTGAAAATGGTGTTTATCTTCTGAATGGGTAACCGTTGGACTACTGAGGCTGGCCGTAGTTCGAATTCAACGTAAAACAACTGACTTACTAGGTAATAGAGTGAATCCCGCCCGGATTGGCACCATGCACTTTTGATTAAATCAATGATGGTTGAAGCTGCATTGTTTTTTTTTCAAAACAGTTTATTATCCTAACATGTAGCAATGCAACATGAAGGGTTGTGCCATGGCACCTACTTCCTATGTGATGTGTTGGGCAATATCATGACAGCAGGTGTGTTAATAGCCATCCGTGTCCAGATTAATTAAAAAATCATGGCCTCTCGTTGGAACCCTTATACTAAGCAGATTTCCTTCGCTTAGACATTATATATCAAGAAGTCGCCCCATCCATTTTCCAATTAATTTTTCATTCTGCGTCAGCTTAGCAATGTTTTGGGTTATTTTAGAATCGAATTAAACTACTTTAAGGTGGGCCATCCCGCTCACCTCCCCATACAAACGGGGAAAGAAGATCACGCCCATATTTCTTGTCAGAGATCCAAAATTTTGCTCAAAATAGCTTTATTTAATCGAACTAGATATCTGATTACCGTTGGCATTGTAAAATTGTGTTTGGTTTCTAAATTATAAGGTCTGAAAGTTCGAATTTTTCGCGTGTTTTAAACAATAACTCTGAAGGTGGATTACTCAACGATAAAATCTATACATCTTAAAAAGATTAGTTATCAGACATAGCTTGTTTCATGAAAATGTATAATCAATTTAGTTTTTGGTAGATTTTATACTACAGCGGTCGTGGTTTACTTTTAGCTAGAAGTCGTTTTGTAATTAAAATTTTCGTAAATCTTACTAAATCAAACACTATGCGCATTGTCTGCTTTGTGGACATGTTGCATCCTCCTCATCACGGAGCCTGTCTTTTTCTTTGAAACATAGAGAAAGTCCCAGAGCGCAATAACACGGATTTGTACCGTGCCCGCGAATGAGTTAGTCCCACCGGGAAAGGACACCTTTAAGGCGGATATATCGCTTTTTAACCCCGAATGAATAAAATCTTGCTAATGTAACGAAAATGATAAAAAAATATAATACATTCAGTATGAAGATCACATGACAGTTATAGCCATATAGCAACGTGCCAAGCATACCTTTACGTATTGACAGTGAGCGGAGCCGCCACTAGATTAGCCGGTTACAGGAGAACTATTTTATCCTCCGACTAATCCGAACGCGTTTTTAGCGCAATCTTATCTAAAAATAACCGTAGGACGTCGCGTACGTGTCGTTGCGTCGACAGAGGCGATCGACTGCAGTCTGCAATTCTATACCCGTTTCTATTATAATGTCTACCCTTTTGAATGCAATACCCGAAGACACACAGAGTTTCTAATGGTTTTGCTTTGGTTAGTTTATTAAAGGCTCTGCTGGTTTTGAAATTAATAATATTAAAAACTGCCATGAATGCTTCGAGACAATTCATTTCTATTCATACACTTTAAGGAAGACAACATCACCGCATTCTCTCGTAATGTAGAGCTAACACACGGCTCCACCTTCGCGGCAATAGGATAAGGCATACTGCAGTAGATCTAGAGACGGTGTGCGTCGTTACGGTGGCACGGACGTGAATTCCATTGCGAGACGGTCACTAGGGCGAAAGACTTCCAGGAAGTGCGTGGTTGCTAAAAATATTACTAACCCCGAACTGCAAACGAGTAAAGAAGTCAGATTGATGTTAAAACTGGTAAATATCCTGGATAAAAACAAATATCCTCAAAAAAAAACGCAACAAATAAGTGATAAAGAATTTAGAGTCCCTCCAACACCGAAGGGATGTACATTTGGGGATGTAGAGTCACTCTCTGTGTTCTATCGCCTCTGCAATGGAGAATCCACTTCGGAGTTTGATGGCGCCATCCCTCCGTCCTCTTTCTACCATCGCTCAACGCGAAAGGCAGGCAATGCACCCACTCACTATCGACAGTCCCAAAATAGGAACGTTCTCTTTTTCTTTACTTTATCTTTCGATTCGGTAAACTATGCAATGCCGAGATATTTCCCCCAAAGTACAACCTGGGATCCTTCAAACTTAGTGTCAAGAAGCAAGCCTAGGCCAAGGGCCTAAATGGTAAAATGATTATGATAAATCCGATTGCAGAGTACATGAATGATAAATAAATAATACAGAACAAATATCATAGGCAGATTTTTCCATACATTATAATCTAGTCACGATCCGAACAAGATCTAGTCTTAAAATAAAATGAAGAAAAGCGACGCATACTAGCTGCGTAGAGTCTGGTTATGGATGGCAAGACTATTTTTGTTTGGGGATTATAGGCTATCGTCAGCATTATACATTGTAAGTGTAGACTAAAAATATAATATTCTAGATAAAATATAGGTTACTTCGGAATGTAGCTTCTTCCCATTGTCAGATTAAAGACTCCAGGAAATGAGAAACGTTGCGATGGCAGAAGCATTGAAAATATTCTCAAATAAATCAATGCAATAACAAAATTCGTTAACAATAAAGAACATGGTTAACCGAGCAAAGCGAGGACAGGTATTGGATAAAAATGTTGTGGTTTCTCTTGGTTGACTTCCTCAGTCTTTGCGAGGCCGATATTATAATAATACAGCAAAAATCAATAATATTATTCTTGTTATCTCTCAACATAAAATGTTGCAGGTGACTAAATTAATGGTACCTATTTATCTCTTTGGTGATACACCTATATAAACCCACAGCATCCAAATATGACGCTCCTCATACAAACTTTGTTTATTTTTTTTATAATATTGTATGTTATGTATACGTATGTGTGATACTACACCCAGCGTCAAGATATTAGCCCTAAACACCTCTTCTGTACTAGGTGCCATGCCGGGCCCTTCCTTATATTGTACGGCTACTTTGAACTGGATAAAATACATACAATTATCATTTCAATGTCACAGTAAGCGTGGTATTATCTCGGATGAATAATTTTATTGTTTTCTCGAAAACTATGAAAGAGCTCGGATAAAATTTGTATTTGGATAATGATTTATTTTCTAAGTTTAAATAGATTGGTGTCTTGAGATACGTCGTTTTCAAACAAAATTTATATTGTTTCCAAAGCAGTCTCACGGACCCCTGTCAGGCATTGATATTAGCTTTAATTATACAAATAGCTTTAATAGATACAAAATATCAAGCAGGCAGGCATAGTACATTAGTTTTAAAACGCTTTCCCAATTGCGTTTGCATTTGAACTTTGCTTGCAAGCTCATATAAATCTGTAATGTTAAATATGTGGTGTTGAAAAGAGCGAGGTCTCGAATTGCAAAAATACTTGTTATCATGTTTTAACACCTCTACAATCGCAGAATTCAAAGTTTAGGTGTGCCAAAGGTGTGTTTGTGTACGCCGGTTTCGCATGTGTTAGGAGGACATATATTTGAGTGTGTGAAGCGTGTTGTAGATTTTAGTGTCGGTGTTTGTTGACTTATTACGGTGCGTCAGAGGCTACGAACCATTATGCAGAGCGCGGCACACACCACCAAATCACTTTGGCAAATATTCGAATAGCTTGACTGTACTCGCTAAATTATCAAACTTAAGATAAACAGAATTTTCCGTGATCTCATTATTTGGTATCTCTTAAAAATGTCTCCGTCATAATTATAATCTTTTGCAAAGTTCCTACCATATTAAGAGATTTAAGGCTCCAAATGACTCCAGCGTAAAAACGGTTATTAAAACAAACGATAATGGCGACCTACGTACGCATTGTAACTGTTAAATCGAGTTCGCAGTTTAATGTTTTCAGTTTTTTATTTATGCATAGAGTAAATTTTTTAAAGCGAATTAATATATATTTCACGCTTATTCACTGGACAAATATGTGATCTTGTACCATAAAAAAGAAAATTGTCTAAAGCGATTAATAAATAGTTTTCAAGCGCCGGCTTGAAAACCCGGTAAATAGGAGCATACAAATGTTTTTTTAAGAATACAAGAAACGCACTAAATTCATTTTTCGGTCACACACTACAGAATAGTCCTAACTTTGATAGTTAGTTTTTTCTTCGGGTGTTTATTCTTAACTGACGCTGAGATAACAATAAAAAAAAACCCAAAATATTGCGAGGTTAGCGTCAGGTACAGCCTTAACAACTAAACCTTTTAATGAATGGAACCCATTGAAAATGATATCCTTATGAAATATTTAGACCTGGCACATGAGGTTGCCACCATGTGGTGTGCTCGAAAGACCACCATCATGCCAATGGTTGTGTCTACAAACGGCGTTGTACAAAAAAAATACCAAACCTCCATAAAAATTGGATTCGTAGAAACGGAGCAGCAAATGGTTCTACTCTCGAGCGCGAGAATTGTTCGGAGGTTTCTATCTATATAACTCGAAGCGGCCTTAAAGATTTGTCCAAAGCGGGACCTGCTGAAGATTAAGTACAATTTCAGATTTAATTTATGAAATGTTGACAAACCCTGGCGCTGCAACTCGGGAGTCATTGATTTGCGAGACGCATTTTTCTCTCGGTACTTTTCCACTACGGTCGCGTTGCAGCTGTTACATATGTACATAGGTGGTTACACAGGAATCGCGAATCCAACTCCACTACAACCATGCGACTTGTACTCGGGCTCGTTTGATGCGAACTAACGGGCGCACTGGTCGGTGTTCACGCGACCCGCCAGGTATTGCCTAATCGTGCAGCATCGCCTTTGAGGATTGATTTCATCCCAGGAATTAGGTGCCATGCCAGGACTTTTGGAAAACATGGATAATGTTTCATTGCCGCTTCGACCTAATTGTCCGGTACCAACCGGACGGTCATATGTGGTCTAAAACCCTCGTGGACGTATGCACAATAGCTCATCGTAATCAGATGAATGGTTTAGGATCGCACACAGGACAAAACATTACTCCATACAAACTTTGTCACTCCCGAACTTTAGGGGAGGAATAAAAAAAATCCCTCCTCAGTGCACTCCCAGGGCACTCTAGGAATATTTCCTCGAAACTTAAAATCTCTATGTCCAGAGGTTAGCGGTGCGTTGCTTGTGTGTCAGTCAGTCAGTCACGGCACTGTTTTATAATATTTATGGAAGATTAACTCTAACCTCAAACGTTATATCGGGTGGTGTAACCGGTTTCGAGGAATTCTGCTCTTCAGTCGGCGGCTTGTTGATTTGTAGTGATTAGTTTGAAAGCAAAGATATTTGGGCGAGACGTGATTAGATGTATGCGACTTCCAATTCGTTTGTGGCATATCTACCACTGAGCATCCACGATCACTCTTAGTACTTACATCATATTGAATCTTCTGGACTATAGCAACGTTTGGTTTTTAAAATGTGCTGTACAAGTAGGGTTCATGGGACCGGTATGATATTGTAAATCAATAACCTTTGATTCAATTATTTAAGAACCCTGCCCTTTGCACAGGGTCTTATTCAAGTTCGAATATACCAGACAGATCTGTCCTTCCTATATCCTAGCCGGCCAAATACGCCGTTGCAAAAAGGGCACTCACATCTACGTCACGATACGTCGAACATGTTGTGATGTATGGGTTTAGCGGTTAAAAGTAATTAATATTTAAATGTTGTGTGTAATTAATATAACTTCATAATAAATAAAAGAATTTCTTGAGGCGGAGGTCCTGGCATGTAAACTAGTTCTCATGTGATGTTTTAAGCTGATACCATTACCGTATTCCATGTCCAGATACAAATTCTAATATGTAAATGCCCGAGCAAATACGAATTTCAGCTAAGATAAAGTAATCCTGATAGTTCACAAGTTGTGCACAGTGTACGAGAACCTGTGGGTTGGGTTTTAAAGCCGATGGTGATAGTAGAGATACGTTGTCGATGAAGGAATCGGTGGACAAGAAATTGGCAATGTGCACCGTCACTATCCGAACGTAGCACCGCACCCGTCGGTTGCAGTTTCACTGTCAGTTATAAACAAGAATGCATTTGCAGCAGATGGTGATAGTACGAGATGTGTCGTCGATGAAGAAATCGATTGACATGAAATTGGCAATGTGCACCGTCACTATCCGAACCTAGCACCCCACCCGTCTGTTGCAGTGTCACTGTCAGTTATAAGCAAGGATGCATTTGTAGCAGATGGTGATAGTACGAGATGTGTCGTCGATGAAGAAATCGATTGACATGAAATTGGCAATGTGCACCGTCACTATCCGAACGTAGCACCGCACCCGTCGGTTGCAGTTTCACTGTCAGTTATAAACAAGAATGCATTTGCAGCAGATGGTGATAGTACGAGATGTGTCGTCGATGAAGAAATCGATTGACATGAAATTGGCAATGTGCACCGTCACTATCCGAACGTAGCACCCCACCCGTCTGTTGCAGTGTCACTGTCAGTTATAAGCAAGGATGCATTTGTAGCAGATGGTGATAGTACGAGATGTGTCGTCGATGAAGAAATCGATTGACATGAAATTGGCAATGTGCACCGTCACTATCCGAACCTAGCACCCCACCCGTCTGTTGCAGTGTCACTGTCAGTTATAAGCAAGGATGCATTTGTAGCAGATGGTATAGTACGAGATGCGTCGTCGATAAAGGAATCCGTGAAGACAAAACTGAAAATGTGGCACCGTCATTATCCGAACGTGACATCCCACACAACGAACGCAGTGTGACAACAAGGATAGATTTGTTCGTTGAAACCTTTTTTTAGATCCTGTAAATGCCTGAAAAAGCAAAGCATAAAAAAAGATATTTATGAAATTCAGATTAACAATCGATCAAAACTAGCCGAGCTGTCTACCAAGCGGATATCACGGGGTGTTGGCAAATACTAAATTAGAAAATATTTTAATCCGAATCACGTGTGAATTTATCACCCATTCTAGGGAAGTACACCAAAGTGGCCATAACACTAGCCAACGAATAATATTTCAAGAAAAACAGAAGTATGTGGATTGAATGCATAATTCTCCCATTAGGGACATCAGATTTCAATAATTAAGCTATTAACACTTAATTGAGCATGCCAAGTTAGGTAATTACGTGCATATATGAATACAACATATTCGTTCTTGAGATTATCAACACTGTAATTACATTTTATGTTATACTATGACTTTTGCCGACTTTAATCAATGTAGGAATTACGCGTAGAAATTAGTACAGCCGTGAGTAAGATGTTTGAAAATAAGATTGCCCATATTTTGACAAATACGCATATTTTTATAATAAAGAATCGAAAAAACTATGTATTTAATTGCGTATCTAACCACGATTTCTTCAACATTGAAGTTGAATGTTTAGCCTAAATGTTTAACTGGCTTTGGGAATCAAACTAACTCTCATATGAAAACATCGCTACACGAAGTTGAAACGTATGAATATACGTTATGCGAGAGAAGGTAAATAATGCCACCGTCGCTATAGTTAGTGGGCAGAGATGATAGAGCGCCATATGGAACAATTCATCATTCATCTCTTCATACATGCTCTTCGATTACGGGTGGTCTAGAGATGGGTGATCATAATGTAATATCATTATACTTGTATAATGTAATAATGCCATAATATTTTGTTTAATTAACTAATATCCTTTTAGCAAAAAAAATACAAAAGCAGAAACCAAAGTACTAGGACAAAACGTGTCAAACGGAGAAGACGGTAAATAAATATGTAATGTTTATGGTCAAGCCACAATGAAAATTGTTCATTATTACACATAACATAAAAACAATGTAAAACATCATAAAATCGATATCGAAATCGTCATAAACTCAAGATAGCCTCAAAGTCAGATTTATTTTTATGTAGCTAAAAATTGATGGCTCCTCATACCACACTGTCATGATATTAGATCAACACACTACATGGGAATTAGGTGCCATGCCAAAACCTTCCTTATACTGCACGACTTACAATAGCTTAAATGTTTCATATTTACTACAATTAAGGAACATCGTTTATATGGGCAATTTGTTAAAGATCCACGGCAAAAGTCATGTCACCTTTTGTGGATGCTAATTCTTTGTCGAAAATAATGTCATCCAATTATGTTTGGTTACCGGAAAACAACGAAATCCTATATTTTCGTGGCGTTGGCCAGGCGACTCCGGAACGTTCTTTTGGTTTTGGAAATCATGCGCAGATTGTCTGAAACAAACATTTTCGTAATAAAATAAATACAAATGAACGACTAAGTATATTTTAATGAATGTGTCAAAACCGTCTGCCCGATAATAAAATAAATAGTTCGATTAGCCTCCTCAAGAAATGTACTGCAGATATTATGGTTGGTTAACAAAATATTTTTTAAGTTTAAGTCTGATATCAGCAACGAGCAAAAAACCTGTCAGGTGTAAGATCTATGAGATCGGTTTTTCCAAATTTACCTATGTCGATAGAGCTATTTGCCAATGATTGCTGTTATTTCTTACCCGTTTTTACAAACTTTGAGATAACCATTATTTAAAAAATTTTAAAAAATAATTCGTCATCAATGAATGAAAATATAATTTAATTTTCGTTATCAATGTATACAAATGTATAGGCAATCCAACCGACTTAAATCCATGCATTTTATGTAAGAAAACATCCATAGAAAAGTAAGGATCTAATATTAAAATAATATCCAACAGTAGATATCGAAGTAAAAATTTGGTTGCAATTATTATTTCAGGTATACAAGCGCACATTATAGCGTAAAGCAAATTGATACCATACACTGAGAAAAAAATATTGTTGGCCCAACAAAGAAACTTTAACCCTGGAGTGCCGTCATAGTGAATTGGTTGCAACGACAACCTTTATTTTGTCGACCATATAATAGGTTGGGGAAAAAGTTTCTTCGCATTTTTTAAGAAAATTCAAAACATTTTTTAATATGGTTTATTTACATTTAACTAAAGTATGTAGGTACCATTTTGTTCGATAACTTTTTGCCATCTTGTAGGTAGGGACATGATCCCATTGCTATAGAAATATTGGGACTTCTGATCAATATACCGCGACAAGTGGTTTTGGCAGTCCTCTCGTGATGTTAACCTGACACTGCCTAAAGAATTCTGAAGAGACCTAAACAGGTGGAAATCTGAAGGTGCAAGGTCAAGACTATACGGCGGATGCATTAACACCTCCCAGCCAAACTCTCTTAGTTTTTGCTGAGTGGCTAAAGATGTGTGAGGTCTAGCGTTATCATGATGAAAAACCACACCCCTTCTGTTGATTAATTCCGGCCGCTTTCTCTCAACTTCTTGCTTTAATCTCATCAGTTGTTCGCAGTAGAGTTCAGAATCGATGGTCCTGCCTGGTGGTAACAGCTCATAATGAATAATGCCCTTCCAATCCCACCACACACACAGCATCACCTTGTTGCGAGTTAACCCGGGTTTCGCCACAGTCTGTGAAGCTTGACCGGCCTTTGACCACGACCTTTTTCGCACGTTCTTGTCGTACGTGATCCACTTTTCATCACCAGTTATCAGCTTCTTCAAAAATGGTTCGGTTTCATTACGTCGTAATAAAGAATCACAAATGAGTACACGGTTCATTAGGTTTCTTTCAGTGAGCTCGTGAGGTACCCAAATATCGAGCTTTTTTGTGTACCCAGTTTTTTTCAAATGCGCCAAAACTGTTTTGTGGTCAATTCCTAGTTCTTCAGCTACGTCGTAACTACTGATATGCCGATCTTGCTCCACTTTTTCAAAAATGGCATCCATTTTATCCGTAATAGGGCGACCAGAGCGACGTGCATCTTTGACATCAAAATTTCCGGATTGAAAACGCTTAAACCAAATTTGTGCTACTCTCACAGACACTGCACTAGGTCCATAAACATCGCAAATTTTTTTCGCGGCTTGCGTTGCATTTTTACCTTTTTTGTAGTAAAATTTTAAAATGTATCGAATTTCTTCATTAGATTCACTCATTTTGACAGTACGAAAAACAAATGAGAATCACACATTTTCCTAATTTGAATTTGGAATTATGTTCTTTAAAATTTAAACTTTCAATGATACCAAAACCAGCCAGATACAAATAGTATAGCCAAAGAGATTTTATTACAAGTTCATACATACTATAATGCGAAAAGACTTTTTCCCCGACCTATTATACAATCTAACAAAGTAATTCTAGCAAAACATACTAGACATTGTTGCGCTCGCAACTTCCACTTTGTTACACTAACAAACAGTGACCAAAGTTGTTACAGTAACAAATACGACTTTGTTTCAATGACAAAAAGCAATTGACAAAATAAAAGCTGTCCTGAGAAATAAGCTCGATTCGTTATAGTAACAACTTATTTTGATGCTTCAACAATTTTTTTCTGACAACGTGATTTTTGTCACTTTGTCAGCCTACTTTTTTCTCAGTGTACCAGCAAAGGAGAAATATCTAATTAGAATATAAGGGTCATGGTCAAACGTTGAAACAAGTTTGGGTAAACATAAGCAACTACGTTGAATTCAGTCATCATCCGCTGTCGAAATGTTAAAATAAATATTTTAAAATAACTAGCTTTATAAGTGGCGCGAGGACTTGCCTAGCATACCAGAGGTCTGGGTTCAAGTCCTCACCCCGTTCATGCCCCACTTTCTTTATCTTTCTGAGTTGGAAATGTGCATTTCGTCACGAATGCGAGCTGCTACATGGTTCGGAATCCATGTAAAACTTTAGGTCCCCTTCCCCTTCTAGGTTGCTGCTTCCTGCCCACGTTGGTACCATCGCGTTGGATGAAAAGAAAAATGAAAAAGGCAATGAAAAATTGTCCGTGTTTTCCATCCAGTTCAATGTAGCCGTGCTCATAAAGGGAAGGTGATGTATTGGGCTAATATCATAACGGTAGTTTTGTGGTAATAACCATCCATGTCAGGTTGCATAAATAAACCGCCCAAGTGCAAGTCGGAGGACTCGCACACGAAGGGTTCCGTACCATCAACACCAAAAAATCACGTTTTTTGGTGTTGATGGCCCTTTATTTTTTATTTTTTTTGATTTTACCTATTTGTTGTTATAGCGGCAAAAAAATACACACTCTGTGAAAAATTCAGCTGCCTGCCTATTACGGTTCATGAGATACAGCCCTGTGACAGACGGACGGACGGACAGCGGAGGCTTAGTAATAGGGTTCCGTTTTCAACCTTTGGGTACGGAACCTAAAAAGTATCTACGGCAGTATCTATTGCAATTAGTTCTCTCTCCTTAGACCGTTCTAACAAAAAGTCAAAAAGTTTGACATTAGCATGCCTTGCATATGCATGCAATCATCTTTTCGATGATTGTATAGATCAAATTTTTTTTTTCTTTTGTAGTTGTATGTAAAAATTTGGACAAATTATGGACTTTGGGTTGGCTAATAAACAATATTATTATCATTAACTCTTAAGGAACTGTAAATTTGGACGAAAAAAATCATAACTTATAAACCAGTGAAGTTTCTTTGCTGGTTCTTCTTCAATGAGTTGATCGAATCCGCGGATCAATCAAATTGTGACATGAATGTCTAGTTTGACTATCAGAAGTTGAATGAATAAATTAAATGAAATGAAAGTGATTTCCAATCGCATGCTCGTCATACCTAATAGACGACAATCTTGGCACAGCGTTTTCGAAAACTGTAGAATCCCTGCGTGCAAAATGGAAAACGTTTGGGAATTTGATATCGCAGCGTAATATGTCATCTCGTTAGCTCAATAGTTTATTCCATTTCCCTAAACGTCCGGCGTATCTCATGTAAATCTGCACAAAAGTATTATAAATGCGTAAATAATTCTGGCCGTCTGTCTGTTGCGTTTTTACGCCTAAACCGCTGTACCAATTCTAATTAATCTCGGTATAGAGATAGTCTGAAACTTGGAGAAAGACACGGGCTACCTTTTGTGGAGTTAGTGGAGTGGAGAGAATTAAACTCAAAGGCGAGATGAAAATTTGTAAGTCATATTTATCAAGGAAATAAATCAGTCCGACATCAGTTCAAGACGACATTGACCCGAGCGGATCTCAGCCAAATTTATTATAAAATCTCATATTTCGCTCCAATCCCATCCACCAGGGACCAAACCTAGAAACCGCTAGAAACCCCCAACGGCTAGAAACTACAACATCTGTAACGGCTGGGAGACCAAAACCATTTTGATTAGTCGTAATAATCGCTCTATAATATTCTTGTTACGTTTTTTAAGGTGCCCTGAAAACTAGTGGCACTAAATAGTAATTTCTTTTAGCAGAATAGTAATTACTTTCTTTTTTTTTACTTCAACTCACGCTCAGAAAACCAAAATTAATATAAAAGGCTCTGTTCTGGACAGTATGATTTATCATAAAATTCCTACACGCACCTTAAACTTGGTGTGTTACGAAGGGAGGCATTTATTCGAGATCAACACCATTCAGCCGCTGAGAACCCTTAGAACTAAGGTAACCTTTTTATTCGAGAACGAGAAATGGAACCGTCATGAGATTTATTTTCATCTGTCATGTAAATACCGCAGTTCTAAATTGGCAGAGGTGTTTGACGGCGCGAGTATTAAATTATACGAACACCTGTACCATTGTTTTTCAGGCCGGGACGATGCAAGGGCGGCGGCGGCGGTGGCGCCGCGGCGACGCATGGAGGCTGTCCGGTACATAGTGGCGACTAAAGGCTACTCCTACAACACCTTGACCTTGATTGCGCAACCAGACACGCTAAGGACGGCCGTTGCCTTACGCACACTTGTATGAGAACGTAGAACGAATGCCATTATGAACAGAATACATGCACCGTCCCTTATCGGCAGGAGAGTTGAAAGTCACGATCTATTGATCCAGGCCCGGTTTGTATTAAAAGCATCCTCATTCCCCAAAAATTTTGGACCAATTTTTGCGATTAAAACGAGATAGCCAGAGCCCGACGTCGCTTAGTTAGAGCAGCTCTAAATAACTCTTTCTAAATGTGACCAACCCGCTTAACGCGTGAAACCGGTTTTTTTATTGTTTCGAGAAAGAAATTGGGAAAAGTTAAACATGTTCTTCGCTGAATGGGTAGATAATGTTAAGATGTTTGAAATGGTATTAAAATAAATATGGACCTCATAGGTAAAATTCTATTTCCATCACTTGGTGATTGTGAGGTTGACGGTTTGAATGAAGCAATCGAGAGATGGAAAGGTGTGTGTCCAGGAGTGGAATTGCCAGCGAGGGTAAAAACTCAATTCGGATGGGATAACCCGATTACCAAAATTTGTCACAAAACATTTTTAGAAGAAAGTTCAGAAATTGACCGGGCTCGCATACTCGGTTCTTCAGAAACGGAATCTGGAGCATGGCTCAAATCGTTTCCGTCTCCAAATTTAGGAACTCTCCTAGACAAAACCAGTCTGAGAATAACGATAGGCCTACGTATAGGCGTCAAACTATGTCAACCACACGTCTGCGTTTGCGGCACTAGTGTCGATGCTTTCGGACACCACGGACTATCGTGTCAAAGGAGCTCTGGTCGAATACCCCGTCACTGTGGTATTAATAATATTATTAAAAGATCCTTGGCCACAGTGAATATTCCGAGCCTCCTGGAGCCACCAGGAATTAGCCGCTCCGACGGAAAAAGACCAGATGGGCTAACTCTAGTACCGTGGTGTCGAGGCAAAGCACTGGTTTGGGACGCCACGTGTGTTGACACGTTGGCTCCTAGCCACGTTTTAGCATCCTCCAAGTCAGCCGGGGCCGCCGCTAATACTGCCGCAGCAAATAAAATTAAGAAATATGCGTCTGTGCGTGACCACTTTGATTTCCTTGCGTTCGCTGTGGAAACGCTTGGCGCATGGTCATCGGATGCGAAAAGTTTTTCAGACTGCATTGGAAAACTGCTTATTGAGAAATCCGGTGACCATCGCGCTAAGACATTTTTCATACGGCGAATTAGCATGGAAATTCAGAGGGGAAACGCACAGAGCATTTTAGGTACTATGGGCAGCTCGGCGGGCATGGAGGAAATTTTCTATTTAGTTTAGGATAGTATTAGTTGTTAATTTATTTTAGTAAGTTGTTAGTTTAATTTTGTTTAGGGATTATGTTGTTTTTGTTCAAACCTTAATTTAGTTTAATTATGTAATACATTATACGTTTGTCCAATAAACATTTACACAGTTAATATTAGTTAATATCAATATAAGCCGCAAACTTGAAAAATAATATATTTGAGACCTGACTTAAAAAAAAAACCATGCATAAAATATTAATTTCTGTAACATTTTTCTTTCTGTTTTGGTAGAACGTTAGCTGGAATTATGCATGTTTTTTTTCGTGTTCTCATTCCATAGAGATCAGGAACTTAACGCAATCAAACCATTCGCATTGGCTAGTATAACCATCTTAAATAACTGAACATGGGTGCCTAATACCATCAACGTCATGGTATTAGCCCAATTCATCGCATTGTCGAAGGAACTAGGTGCCATGCCAGGACGTTCCCTCTATGAGCACGGCTATCTTGAACTGGATGAAAAACACGACAATTTTTCATGGTCGCTTTGACAACTTCAAATTCTTCTTTAATTAAATGCGATTCCACCAACCCGGGCGGACTTAAGCTATCACCTAAAAGGGGAACCTACTGTTTCAACATGGATTCCGTACCGTGGAACAGCTCGCATTCGTAACGAAATTCACTTATCCAACTGATTAACGTGGTGCATGAACGGGGCCGGGATTCGAACCCATGAACTCTGGCATGGAAGGGAAAGCCCCGCGCTCCTGAGCTACACGTCGTTGTTAGTTTGCCATACGCTACGAAAGTGCATATTTAGTAGGCGACAGAGCGTGCGAGCGCGCAAGGTCGTGCGCTTTGCATCGAACTTCCTGGATGAAATCGAAGCAAAATACCAGTTGCACGAGCGTTTGGTCCTGCTAATATACGTGATATATCGCATATTATAGCCACAATATTGAATTATTTCAACAACAATTTTGCGAATGAGATTGCGATTGTAAAATAAAATGAATAGGTGGATAATAAACAATAGGAAGATGCAATTTCTTTAAACGAAAATTTGCGTTTCAGTAATGCCGGAATAGATGCAATGAATGGAGAGCTGATCTCTAGGTCACCATATTGTTCTCATTAAAAAAGTATTTATAACTTTCTTATGTAACGATGTAAATTGAAATTATCGAATGTAACACTACATTGATTCTGGCAAGCATTGTGATTTAAAAAAGAAATTGCTCGGAATAGAGTTGGAAGGGTGGGTTCATTTGGACTTTGAATAGTTCAATTTCATCTTTATTCCGTCCACATAAATGTTTCCACGCCTTAAATCCGCTTCATATTAATATTGGTTTACATGACAGATATCCTTATCCAAAGTGCAGTGATAAAAACAAATTCTCATTTTAACAGCGACTTATCTTCTCATTAAGCTATTGAGAACTTTATCGATCGATGGCAAAATAAACAGTTTTACTTTTTGATGAAAAAACCAATTATTTCCTTATTTAGTTCAATCGTATTTGTGAATTTGAACAAAGTTAGTTATGAAACGTTAAAACTCAAGTGTATCGATATGTATACAGTTCAAAAGTATGGTAACAGGCGAACGGCAAACGTCCAATTCGTGGAACTCCACGGTTACGTTTTCGAATGATCAGATCCTTCGGACACGTCGTGTCATCGTGTTTATGACTATTCCATGACAGGTTTCAGCTATGCTCCCATTGGGAAACCCGCAAGAACTCCTAGAAATTATCTTCTTGAGGTCTATTTAGCTGGGCCCAGCGCTGTCATTGTCGTGGTAAGATTCTTACGATCGACGTCAGAGACCCGAGCGCTCTCTGGTCGACGAAGGCCTCGAGTTAGCTCCTTCCTCAATGTGTAACGGAATATTACTTATGACACTCAATATTATTGTGATAATGCAGAAACAAATGTGCTAACATGCGGCGGAATAAAAATATCAGGTCTTTATTTAACACAGAAACCATAAAACGTTTTATAGACCAACATCAATAGGCACGAATACATAATCTCGAGCGGTCTCATTCGGCCTTACGGCTGAAGGTAACGATGCATACAGAGCAATACTAGGAGAAGAATGAAAAAAAATCAATGAGTTGGGAATGTACGTTGACACTGCATTCAAAGGAATTCTACCTTCCATCTTGCCTTCCATTATGCATTTATTCAGTCCACTACCGTTATCGCGCAAAATAGTGAAGCAAACAATTGCAAAAGTTGATCAAAACAAAATCTTTCACAATTATGTTATTTTGTGTAGTATCAATGTAGATTTATTAATCGTCTTGCTACTACGAATGATACGATACAATAGATAAAAAATCGGTAAGTCTGGAAAAAGCAGATGGTACAAAGTTCAACTTCAGGCGCTTTGCTGGGCACCGGTTGAGAAGCTTGAGACTATGTTGGCCCAGTATAAGGTTACAATGCATTTTAAGAGGAACTAAACCTTCCTGTCGAGTTCGATACTTAATTGGAATAGATAGTAAAAACTGAATTCGTTAACATTTCGTCATTGGTTAGACTGACGTGCATTGGTATTGTCTTAATTATCTTTATCACCTCATACCCATACCACATCAGTTTAAACCATAATCACATGAGTGAAGCCAGGTGCACCAGCTAGCAGGCAATAAAATATGAGTACATGGCATCAGCAGAATCGATGTTGGATACAGTCCAGTTTGCGAACGCACCGCAACGAAGCAGCCTTGATTGACCTATTACGCGAAATCCGGAAATAGCCGAGTGGAATATTTTTGGAAATATTAGTGTTTTATCTTATCAGAGATAAGATAAGTGCTAGATGGCGGCAGGCATGATGATAAAAGTGACTAAAGAGATCTGCACAGTCTGCACTGCGCAGTACCTGACTTATGAGGTTGCAAATAGTACAGCCGTGCAGCTGCAGAAAACGTTTCAGATTAATTGTAACAACAATGTTTGGATAACGTCAATCAAGGTCGGGAAGAAAATAGCCATCCACTCTAAGCAATTAAATCATTCAGAAAAAAAATACTATTTCTGTGATGCTTCGTCGTCAGCACCATATTTGAACTCTATTATTGAGCTGAATGAGTTCGCTTTAAGCCTCCTTGGCAACGTGGAAACATTCGTGACGCGTGCCGAAAGTGACAATTTATTTATTTAGGTGAAGAACTTGAAAATAAGAACTGATTTATTTTAATTTAATGTAAAGTCAAGGTTTCTTTGTAAGTATGTACTCATCAGTTAGAAGCATGTAAATTGAGACTATAATAAGTGTTTGTGTACCAGCAGATTTGCGGAAATTAGTTTGAAAAACGGTTCGTACTCAAAAGCCTAATGTCAACCACAAGGGGGATTCTCTATGGCGGGTGCACCGGATATAGGTCGGATGCGGGGAGAAATAAGGGATGCAAGTTCCGCAGAGCAACGTCCAAATGTAAATTATTTTTTTGTTAATGGTTCCGACATTACCTTTAAGCTATTAATTTGTGGTTAAGCAGCAACATCGAGGCCATTCTCATTCAAATAATATTTAAATGCATAGATAACATCACGCCTTTCCCTCGGAGGGGTAATTTAAATAAATCTAATAAAAAAGATTGCTCATACTCATTGGATTCAGTAACCATAAAATGTGGATGTAGATGGTCGCTGAAAATGTCAGCCGGGTTTAAAAAAAAATATAGGACACCTCTGAAAATGTTCAACTTAAAATGGTCATAAAATGGAAACGCCCCACTCGCGACTTGCATGTTGGAGATACTCTTAATAAGCTTATTTCATCTATGCATGACATACCCCTGTTTTCACCACCGCCAGTTACCCGAAATCCGATAAGTAACTTTCGGTTACATGACATATTTGTACGGTGTAACCGAAAAGTAACTTTGGGATTTTTGTAGCTGGAGGTGGTGGCAACGGGCGATAATCGGGTAGTAATGCTCATAGATCTAATGTACTTGGGATTACGTACTTTAAGGATCTGATGATAGACTCAGAAAGTCGACCGACCATCCATGCCCTTTAATTGAGAATGATGTAGGTGGTGTCTAAATACACGGAAAATTAATACAGACAGGCTGTTAACGGAGGTATGATCTAAACGTTAACCAGGTATTGCTATGCATATTAGGAGCAAAAAAGTTAGATAACAAAAATCGTCCTCGCCAGACAAATATGTTTAAAAATATACATTCTTGCAGTATATTATTCATAAAGTAGTTTATTAATGTGTCCCTGCTTCATCGTCGATGCTACACACATTCGTCCACACAAGAAAACGACGTACTTGTTTAGTACGAAACAGTATATTTAATTAACGTTTGGACTATAAATATCATTCATGAGCATATTTCGTAGTATAGTACATAAAATGCGGTTAATCTGTACCACCAAGTGGTATATTTTGGGAGTACTCAAGATGAGCTTTGCCATCATGAATCTTCCTAACTGCCTTGTTACTCGGCAGTTATCTATTTCGATGTCTACTGAACCGATTAAGTTGCGGTCAATTGTTCTCATATGTTCAGCGGTTCTAACTGGTTTGATATGTATACACCATACAGGGCACAATATGTTGACGTAGGTCTAAAGACGTACGTACGTATGCAGAAAAAATGTTTATTGAAACGATTAGGAATACATTAGCTATAATGTTTAGAGCACATGTGTGCCCTCGACATCAACGTCAAAACGCACAATTTTACTTCAATCGTAAACTTCATAATTATTAGTCGCAAAAAATCCAACTTTTATTTGACTTTGCTACTCAAAATTTCCATTCAAAAGTTATGGGATTGTCCCTAGCTACTTATACAAAGATGTTATGACCGCATTGGACAAGAGATGGAGATGGTCGAAGCGGCAATGGCCTGATGAGATTAAATTTCACATACATGTGAAGCAACACGCCGCTACTCCATTTTTTTGATAATTTGTATGAAAATGTTTAAGGGATACGCCTTTGGATATAAGTTATCAAAAAAATCAAAACGTACAGACGTAGATCTCAGTTGGTTTATTTAATGTGAAATATTTCAGAAAAATATTTCATTTGATGGAGAAAACAGGCACGAGCTATTGTTTGGAACTTGATCACCTCATTATCCTCTTAAGGGCATGATAAGAGCCAATTGCGTTCAGTTCGATAAAGACGTAAGTAGAACAACATTTAATTATGTTTAAAAATAACGAATTTCGATAATCAAAAATGTAAATATTAATGGTCGATCTATAATTTAAAGATAAAACTATAAGTATCTAGTGCTTCGTGTTTTCACATTAGACAAATATGAAGAGATTTTATTAAAAAATAAATTAAAATAAGTAGTAGTTATTTTTTTTAAATAATAATACATGCTTTCACTTGAGCCGTTATGGACCTGAATGACTTCAGGTTTTATCACGCCTAAGCCTCGATTGCACGACGGCTGCGTTAATCAATGTTCAAACACGTCACTTTTAATAAACCGCATAGATTTCCTTCCATACTGTACACACAGTGACGTGTTGAATCATACTTTGACGTTGATTTTGATTTTTTGCCGTGTCGTGCACTCGGCCCTAAGACAGCAGCAGCGGGAGCACAAATAATTTTATCTGGCCGACAAACTTACGTACATAGTCTTTATCTTGTGTGCGGGACACTTGTCGCCAACTGATAGCATAAACAATGTTATGTCGAGTGATGTTGTCAAAATAAACCCACACCATAGACAAATCTCGACAAAGAATAATTTTTGTCCATTTGTGGAAGCACAAATAAATTTAATCTTACTAATTTGACGTTTGTTGAGGATAATTTGGTCACCACCACCGGGAGGGTGTGTTAAATCCTAGAAGGAGGTGTTTGTTCGTGTTACGAATATGTGCGCATGTAGTGGCGATGGCACAGGCGTTTCTTCAAAGACATGGGAAAAGCGGTAATAAGAGCGAAAGATGGATGGGTTTGTTTGGGCAAAGACGTTTCCATTCCATCCTTTGCTTTCCGTTATAGGAAGTAATCAGGCGGAATGGCTTAGAGCCATTTACAGCTGAATGGGAAAACGAAAAAAGTGCAGACATTAACGTCACATTGACATTAGATAAACTACAATCCTTCTAATCTCACAAGGCAAATGCGCTAAACCAAGCAATTTTAATCTAAATTCATTAAAAACGTACTTAATTGTGCATCTATACGTACTTCAATTGGAAATAACTTAGGTGTAGGCGATTTGTAGGAAATGGCATTTTGTTCGCCGCTATTCTGTAAAACGCTATTTCTTGCTCCTTGCACTGAATATTATGGAGCAGTCTGCGCGAACACAGCCAGGGTCGGGAGGTTTAGAGTGACAGTTCTTGTGGACAAAACGGTGGGTGTTGCCACTCTCTATCGATTGAAAACTCGATCTCGATAAATTAATCGAGCTCCCCATTTGTGATATCACAGTTGATAAAAATCCTCGACAAAATTTCTTATCCCTCTAGCTCGACAAGTGTCCACTTTCATTTGTGCTCCCGCTGCAGATATAAACCCACAAAACGATATCGTTATGTCAGCGCCGCGCCGCTACGCCGCGCTGCCACTATTATGATTGACGTCGACCTATCGCCACTCCAATTAGTGATTGATGAATCGCGATCGAATCCAAGGCCATATAAATAATAGATGTTATTCTCTATCGTCTTTCAGTGAAGCTCCGTGAAATCGATAAGGAGACGGAATTATTGTTATTCGAATTTAATGTGAATATTTTGAAAAAGTTCTAGAAATATTCTAACTCAACGGAGTATTCGTAAACCCTGTAATAAATGTAACAACGGAGTTACGCGTCTCGCAGCTTTTGCGAGATTTATATCAAGTTAGGCCAGAACGTTCAAAAACCTGAAATCTTACTAAGTGAATATATGTACTGTTACATTAACAAAAAAAGAATTAACTAAGAAACCGCGTGCTAACATTTAGGATTTGATTGATATGTTTATGTATTCATTTTTTTATTTGAATGTGTTGGTTACCTACTCAAAAAATAATACGATAAACAATATAATTAATCGAGCAAAATAAACGAATGAACTAGTAAACATATAATAAAAAGATTTATATGTTGTGTCATATTTCAGAAGCAACATGAAAATGTATTTTTTTGCCTACTCTGACGACCCGTCACAGCATCGCACAGGTGCAAATTACCCGCAGGCACAGATTGAGGTAGCGTGAGACCAGCATTTAGGATAATAACCGTACAATAAGTGTGGTAAAGTTGGCTTATAGCCTAGTGGCCTTTCATGCCAGAGACCGTGGGTTCGATACTTTCAAGCGATTATTTTAGAATCAAATTTGAAATACTTATTTTCCCTACGAATGCCGGAACCGTGTAGTGTAGGATCCCAAAAAAAATGTACTGATTCCGTACCAGTTGCTGGCTAAGAGATAGATACGTTCGAAGCGGTAATTAAAGTATTATTTTTGTCCGTTTTCCGGAGGTTTTCCGGCACACGGGCTCCACACACCGCAAATGTGAGTAAACATCCTGTCTAGTTTTGGCTCCCATCCGCCCCCCCCCCCCCTCCCCTTCCCGGTTTTCAATGCGTTACAGCCATAGTCAAGGCCCTACCATGACGTAAATAGTAGTTTCTTCGTAAATGGGTTAACACGATGTCAGCCAACCGTTAGAATCGTTCTTTTAGAGAAGGGGTCAGTGATCACCTCTCACGTGTGGGGATAGTAAAGGCTGCGGTAGGAAATAATGCATGACACGCATTGCTGACCGACTGCAGTGACGCACTATGGGAAAAGAAACAGAACCGAGTTGAGAGCGACAGATCGTGTCACGGTCGGGAGGGTGTGTCTCGGAGTCAACTGAAGGTGAAAACAAAGCAACAGTGATGCGCGCAACGGTCGAGCGCAATCGGCAGCAATGAGACCCAATTAATGAATCGGTGGCGGCCGGAAAATAATGACATCATACAAAAGAAACTACGCAAGCAGACTGTCTAGATATTTAGCTCGTTTTGGTAGCAGCTTCCGAAGCAATCGGAGCATTTTACGTTTGCATGCCGACGATTTTTTAAAAGAAAAACACATATTCATCAAACAGGTGCGTCAACATATTAAAAACAATCAAAACATTTCTTCGTACACTCCTCCGGTCACCTATCTACCCGCGAAGTGTTGCTTTCATTCGATTTGTATCAATCCGGATACACTACTGTTTTATACTCCTTAAGAGGATAATGAGGTGATCGAGTTCCATGCTTGACGAGGTACGAGGTTCGTGCTTGTTTCCTCAGTGAAATCAGGAAATATTGTTCCGAAATTTTGCACATTTAATAAATCAACTGAGAGCTACATCTCGTCTACTTACAAAAACATTAATGCCCTGCGCTGAATATTCGATTATATTCATATGTGCATATGAGATTAGATAAACTTTCATACTTGGGTTTTTTTATTCAAATCCGATCCGCGCGTAGTGAGGTAATCATAAAACATGGTCAGTGCCGAAAATAATTTTAATGGAATATTACGATGGTGAATGAATGATGATGGTGTAAGTAACGGCTGCACTCACTTCGAATGGTAAAGCTGGTCAAGGCATAAGCAGGTCTGTGCCTGTTCTGTAGAAACGATTGAATCCTCCCCCATTAAAGTGAGCCCTAATTCATTCCTGCACATCACGAATTGGTCTAGCCATTACAGTACGATGGACCAAAATAATTAGCACGACAAACACAATGATCACTACAAAAAATGCAACCATTAAAATGTCAACGGGTCACGTGCGTGCGCGAATCAGCGAGATCGCGCCGGTGACGTCAATGCGCCACCGCGACGATGTCAGCGCCTCCGCCGACGACGTCGGGCAGGGGCCACGGACTTTCAATTGACTTTTCAGCCGCAGTAGCTTTGAGCTCAAACGCGCAGTTGGACACGAAAACTCCAGCCCCGCAACCCGCCGACGCAGGCTCGTCAACATGACTCCGACCGTCGGAGACGCTCTGAATTCATTTGTGACGTAAACAACGGTCCGTTATAGCACTACAGATTTAGATACTATAGATGTACATTCGTAAGCACATATCAGTACATCAGTACATATATATAAGTTTGCACAATGTCTCGAAGCATCGCGTAAGCAACCAAATGAGGGTAAAACAGTCAGAATTTCCTTTTCTTTTATAGCAAAACGGTTTATTCTTATTTTGGGAAATCGCCTGTCAGTGTATTTATGTCAGTGTACGTAAGGGTCTTTAAGTGACGTTAGGGTTCTCTTTTTCTAATGGTGCTCAGTCACCTAATTATTAGGGCAGAGAGGCTCCGAAACGTCGAGCAGTACGTCCTGCTCCTTATACGCGCCGTAAGCCGCGTATTATAGTGATTACGTAACTTAGAAGTTCCGTAGACGCTGATGACAACTCGAACTGGCCATACAGACCTGTGCTATGTAGGTATCCGATCGCTAAATCGAGATCGTTAAAAGGTATTCAGCGGGCGTGTTGGATGGCGCTGGCGGCGCCAGGTAACATTCCTCGACGGCGCACGGCGGCGGTGGCGGCGGCGGAAGCGGTTTATGCAAAACAATAACCGTGCAAAAAATAACCCGTTGCGTTGATATCTTCGTTTCACTATCACACGATAAAAATCATTGCAAACACGTGCTTGCCTATTACTATTGTGAAGAATATTATAAGTCATCAAAAAGAAACGAAGTAAAGTAATAAAGAAATAAAAAAAAGGTAGCGAGTCTCGCTCCGACACGCAACGCCTTGATGATAATTTTTGTTAAGATTAACGATTCGGATAACTGTACTCAGAAGAATAAAAAAGAGGGTCGTAAATTTGTGCTTACTCGTGAAGATAAATATGTACGGTGAAAGACATTAAATCAGTATACATTCGTTTGTTGGAAACGCTTAGTAAAATTTAAGGAGCAAATAATAGTCATTGACGTATGCAGGAGGAATTGAATACGTCAAGATTATGCACGTCAAAAACTACTACTATGAAACGATCTTGTTCCATTTTTTAAGCACGAAATTCGGCTCATGCCAGGCTAAACTAAGCGTAAACTTTTTTCGGGGCTGCGAAAGTCATGCTAACCGGCCAGGTGTTTCTTCACACCATGGCTGAAGGACTCTATGTAAAACACACTGTAGCAGGGTGTGCATTCCACAGTTTACCAACGCTATGAATATAGGATCCACAGGGTCGGTTGGCTCTTATAATAGTTAATGAGTACTGGTCGTGTCCGCGTTGAGCGATGAAAGAATAGGGACGGGGGTATAGCGTTATGTAGCTCATAAGACCATTATCGGTGTTGCAGACGATAGTACATAGAAAGAGTACCCCACATTCTGATTTGGAGGGTCTGCAAATTCTGAGATAGCTCAGGGTCGTCAACGAGACACACCGTATGGCGGTGCATCGAGTACAAGGAGCCAAGCGAGCTGATATGTCCCAAAGATGCAAAACATTTTATGGTGTGTACACACCAGAACTTAACTGCGCCTTGAAGATCAACGTCTTTTGGTCTGGTGTGAAATACTGACAGTGGAACCCAAGAAGGTAGGGGCTGCAGTGAACGGTGTCTGCGTCGCACTAAATACTATCCTCTAATTCAGCCCGGCTTGCGGTCAGGTGGCAGGTGTATCTGGCTAGCGCTGTGCCGTCATGTATATGCGTAGCAAAAAATGTCGCAAGGATCGAGCAGTTATTTTATTTGAGGCAGAAAAAAGGGGGCAGACCGGAGCCCTGTGATATGCTGGCATCACTGACATAGCTTAGGAGCAACAACATTACAACTACGCACAAAGTCAGTCACACAAGTCAGGTGGAAAGACGTAGGAGGGCAGTTCGGAAAGCAGTACCGCGTGGCCACGTGACTTACGAAATCCTGGCCTGGCAGGAAAAATATGCTTATTTCGGTCTACAGAGTCTCCACACGAAAAAAATGTAGCCGATGCTAGCTCAGCCTGCATAGGTAGATAAAACAATTTTATGAATTTCAGTCAAGGTTTGTTGAATCGCTTTGCAGTTAGTTTTCACCATTCATAATTTTTAACCGACCCCAATTGAGATTATTTATGTATGTATATGTTTCGAGCTATATAGATTTCGAAAATGTCTTTGAATCTTAAGCCGTAAGATAAAAAAATCGCTAATAATATTTTAGTAAACGCAAGTTTCCCCAAAATTGCTATTTTTGCCAAAAACCCCTAACTAATATCTCACAGGCCGCTATCGACACCTTAAGGGAGGGAGGTTAAGGAGCTTATCACGAACTTTATGATCTTGACAAGAGCAATGTAATCCAAAGGGTCACATCAATCTGAAGTGTTTTATGATGCGGAGTAAATAGCGAATAGGTCAATCCATAATGGAGCTATATCAAAACGTAACAATAAACTTTCCATTACAATCAAGGAAAATTACACTTTTAGCCATATTTTATCGCCGGCTACTCTTAACCACGATTATTTAGGCACGGAAGTAGGTATATGTACAGTCGACCAAAGACTAAAGGATACATATTCTGTTGAAGGAAAATATGAATAGTCAAAATATTTTACTTATGGCAACAATTAGAGGGCTGACTATACATTTTAACATAATTGACAATGTCTATCATTTACAGTCTAAATCAAACCCTAACAAAATTTTTAGAGAGTTTGCATTTAACTACTATTCATAATAGGTCGGGGAAAAAGTCTTTTCCCATTATAGTATGTATGAACTTGTAATAAAATCTCTTTGGCTATACTATTTGTATCTGGCTGGTTTTGGTATCATTGAAAGTTTAAATTTTAAAGAACATAATTCCAAATTCAAATTAGGAAAATGTGTGATTCTCATTTGTTTTTCGTACTGTCAAAATGAGTGAATCTAATGAAGAAATTCGATACATTTTAAAATTTTACTACAAAAAAGGTAAAAATGCAACGCAAGCCGCGAAAAAAATTTGCGATGTTTATGGACCTAATGCAGTGTCTGTGAGAGTAACACAAATTTGGTTTAAGCGTTTTCAATCCGGAAATTTTGATGTCAAAGATGCACGTCGCTCTGGTCGCCCTATTACGGATAAAATGGATGCCATTTTTGAAAAAGTGGAGCAAGATCGGCATATCAGTAGTTACGACGTATCTGAAGAACTAGGAATTGACCACAAAACAGTTTTGGCGCATTTGAAAAAAACTGGGTACACAAAAAAGCTCGATATTTGGGTACCTCACGAGCTCACTGAAAGAAACCTAATGAACCGTGTACTCATTTGTGATTCTTTATTACGACGTAATGAAACCGAACCATTTTTGAAGAAGCTGATAACTGGTGATGAAAAGTGGATCACGTACGACAAGAACGTGCGAAAAAGATCGTGGTCAAAGGCCGGTCAAGCTTCACAGACTGTGGCGAAACCCGGGTTAACTCGCAACAAGGTGATGCTGTGTGTGTGGTGGGATTGGAAGGGCATTATTCATTATGAGCTGTTACCACCAGGCAGGACCATCGATTCTGAACTCTACTGCGAACAACTGATGAGATTAAAGCAAGAAGTTGAGAGAAAGCGGCCGGAATTAATCAACAGAAGGGGTGTGGTTTTTCATCATGATAACGCTAGACCTCACACATCTTTAGCCACTCAGCAAAAACTAAGAGAGTTTGGCTGGGAGGTGTTAATGCATCCGCCGTATAGTCCTGACCTTGCACCTTCAGATTTCCACCTGTTTAGGTCTCTTCAGAATTATTTAGGCAGTGTCAGGTTAACATCACGAGAGGACTGCCAAAACCACTTGTCGCGGTATATTGATCAGAAGTCCCAATATTTCTATAGCAATGGGATCATGTCCCTACCTACAAGATGGCAAAAAGTTATCGAACAAAATGGTACCTACATACTTTAGTTAAATGTAAATAAACCATATAAAAAAATGTTTTGAATTTTCTTAAAAAATGCGAAGAAACTTTTTCTCCAACCTAATATTTACTTTTAACCGGAAGTATATAGTCTTTGGTAGATTGTACACACAATAGCATTTCCCCTTAAATCTATAGGTAACAGAGCAAATGTATTCATAGAGATAACCTTGACACTAAAAGTGAGTTTGCAAAGGGAATAAAGTTCAAGGTGCCCAGATGCCCTCCCTGCCGAGGTAATTCCCCCAACGTACACCTCGGCTCCTTCAAGCTTAGTGTGCAAAATCACCTGGCAGACGATTGTCAGGGGTTGCCGTACGCCAAGTGCGAGTCGCACTCGCACACGAAGGGTTCCTTAACATCTTACAAGATTTAACACAAATAAATATTTTTTTTATAGTTTTTTTTAGAGCGGCAAAATAAATATACATTCTGTGAAAATTTCAGCTGCCTACGGACGGACGAAGGCTTAGTAATAGGGTTCCTTTGGCACCCTTTGGTTACAGAACCCTAAAAAAACAACTTTTTTTATTCATTACAATTCTAAAGAACTAACAGGCTATCTACAGCAAACAAAAAATCAGCAAAATTGAACTAAAAGAAGAGAGAAGCTTGTGATTTGAGGGTGTCGGCCTCCTAATGGGTACTACATTGTAGAGTTATTTTTATCTACTACTTATATTTGGATCTTCGGTGTTCAATGTTCAAATATATCTGTGCTAATATGTTAAGCATCAGAAAATGCTGATTTGCTTTTACTTTCATAACCGTCCTTTCCTTTTCCTTCCAGTTTCATAAGTGTTTCGTAAATGTTCCCAAACTATTTTTTATTTTATTTTTTATATATGAAATTCATTTTGTACGTTTTTTTTATTCTAACATTGTAAATAAAGTTACTTGATTTGATTTATATGTATGATTTTATACTAATACACCCCCTAAAACGATGCAGCTATTAATTAAATCAGCCTGAATATGGTTACAAGATTACAACAAAGTCGTTGCCTGAGTGAGAACGGTAACGGACGGCGTTTATTCCATAATATATGCGTAAATGACCTAATAGGGGTTCCAGACTACTGACACGTTTAAGGGCTGAGAACACCAACGTCGTACCAAATATGTTGTAGCGAGCAATTGGTGAATTATATAATCCGTTGCGCCGTGCCACCGCCACCACTGACGTCAAAGGTTTGAATATTTCATGACAATTGTTCTCCTATTTAAAACAGTTGAACTCAACTCAGAACGTGAATAATTCGGTCATAACTCACACTATACATACAGGGCAGACTAAATAATTGCACTTCTATTCGGAATAAATTTCAAAAATACTCTGATTCAATGCACAGTAACTCTACAATCTACAATGATATAAATCCATAACTCGATGAAAGAACGTTAAAAATATTGTACAGGATTAAGTACATTGTGTTGCTTTGTTAAGTAAATAAAAAACTTGTTTCGCTCGTTATTTTAATACAAGCGAGGGTAAAAAAGCGCATGCGTTGAATTCTTTTGGTCGCACGGTCGCGGCCGCGAAGAGTTGCAAGTTGAAGGCGGCGAGGCGCGCGGGTGCGTTGGCACCGAGCGGGCGCGACATTGAGAGGAGGAAATCACCGGAAAATTGCACAAAATCTGCTTTGATTGCGCATCGCGGCGGGGGCGACGCGACCTACTGCTACCTCCGCCGACTCACGCACAGGTGGGTGTGTCGGTGTGCGGCGGGGCGGCGCGGCGCCACGCACACAGCCGCTCCGCACGCACACAGCCGCAGCCTTCGTGACGTAGCGGCTGCAGGCGCGGAGGCGGCGCGCGGGGCGGCCGGCGGCTAGTGATGCGCCAGTATCGATAGAATATCCAGCACGAGAATCGGAATGATGACGCGGGATTATTGCGAAATTGCAGCGAAGGCCCTGTGATAAGGCACCTAGTTCTTTGAAAAACTAGGTGTGAAACGTTATCAAATTACTTAACTGTTAGTTCCATCTAACCACTTACAACGGAAGCTAAATATATTCGTTACATCACGTCGATCAAGTTTATTTACCAATATGCGCGATTTTAGCAGCCGTATTCAAGTGGTCATCGAATAGCCCAGAGCTGATTATGATTACGCAGCGTCGCAGCAATTAAATTAGTATTAGTAGTAAAAGTAGGTTCCTTAATGTCTGCATAATTTTTATATTTATTTAATAATGTATTTAGTATAAGCACAGTAGGAGTTTTTACCAAAACATTTATATTAAATGTATGCCTCATAGTAAGTCTGATAGCAATATCAAGAGTACTGGTGGATTACTACCTATTATTGTACATAAACGATTATAATATTAAATTTTTATATTTAGAATTCTTTATATGCTTATTAAATTCAATTAGTGTCAATACTGAAATTTGAGACTAGGCCGAGACGGGAAAAAATCCCACACAAGAGATAGAAAATGTCAAAGGCAATCTAATGGTGCAAAGAAGGCTCGTGGCTATTGTAAAAAAAATAGATACATTTGTTGCTTCTGACGAGCCAAGCAGATCCAAGTTCGGCCGCACAAAACGAATACGTAAAAAGTTTACAATTATATTACAGTAAAACATTTTAAAAAATGTCAGCAATAAATACCTATAAAATAAACTATTAAGGCCTGATTTAATCCAAAATGTTTAATGATACAATAACTTTACATCGACGCGGTGGTAAATAAACAAATTGCATTCTTTCATTCGGTGTTAACACGTGTTGATTCCGAAAGATCGATAGTTTATGGACTATCGATACAATCACAACCCTCGACAAAGTAGCCGGTCGTATATAACAGTGCGCTGCCATCTGCACATTTCCACAGATAACTCGACGTCTGAACAGCCCAGCGCGCCAACATAATCGCTCGCATAGTTTATTCGCGCTCATATTTGTACACATTTGAATGTTCGTACGCTCGCCTCATTTCGCGGCAACTTCAAATGCTATGTTTTGAATGGCCCTAGTCGATTAATGAACCGGTCAACGATTTAATCACTTCGGAAGTGTAGAAATCGTGCCGCAAACGTGTCGGAACATTGTTATCGTCGAGCGTCCCGTACGAAGTGATCGTTCGCGCCAGGAATGTGCAGAGTGCGGCGGTAGCGCTCGCGAACCTGGATATCGGGAGTAAAAACCTTCGTCAGAATAGCACCATACAGTGTGATCAAGTCTACGGCAGCTACCCCTTCGACGTTCCTTGACGTGCCGTGACGGGCGACAGAACTGAAGAGAGGCTTCAGCGGTTATATTCAGCCGGCGACAAACACCAGCCGTCAAGATGAGCTTCAATAAGAACAACCCCAATGCGGTGGGGAAAATAATGGGGTACCTCAAGCAGCTCTCCACCGATATGGTAAGTGGTGTTTTCGCTAAGTTAACTCCCTCTCAACCCTATTAAAAGTTTAGAGAATTTTGCACAAAGGTTGGCTGAATAGGGCCGATCTCAACTCACGAGAGTAAAGTACGCAAGGATTGTCACGTGAAAGCGAGCGCAAGGCGCGGCCTCCGCTGCCGCCGCCGCTGTTGGGCCGGCCGAAGACGCGAGTGAGGCTTCGAGAAGCTTCTGCGTCGGGAAGCTCCGACGCGGTGGCGGGGCGGCAGCGCAGCGCGGCGGGCCACCGCGCGTCCTTCGTGTCCCCCCAAGGGCATCCCGCTCGCTCTGAGGCTTGTCGATTCTCAGCATACTATTGAAATAAACTCGGCACATAAATCCATGATGTCCGCCGAAATATATTAACACCGATATAATTGATTAACATACCATCCAACGGAGGAATGTGACAGAATTGCTCAGTGCTAAGCACTTTTCCGGACGGCGGCGTTTTTGTCTGAACAAGAGTAATTAATTGAAACTTTTTAACAAGTTCGCAGAAGCAATTAATTAAGACAATGTCCTACTCGCTCGACGCCTGCGCCGCGGGCGACGAAACCTCTAGTTTTCTCTTTACATTCCGATCATTTCACTTTACGACCGAAGCATTGATTCCTTTTCTAACAGAAATGATGGCTTTTTCGATAATGACACTACAATCTAAATTAATTACAAGTTGAAATTAATTTGTTACAAAAAGTGCATTCACGAAATAGAATAATGAGCGGTCGAGACGAATCGATCCACAACGATGCAATGTATTTTAATCTCTGATCGTAAACTGCGAGTTTATTGGAACTGCATAAACAATCGCATAAAAATACCGGTTGCAAACATATAATGCGCGGTCCCTGACCACTCCCGGCGCGGGACCGCGGTGGAAAATAACGAAACGACATCCGGCCACGATAAAAAATAATAACATACGGATAAAACAATAAAAATACCATGCGGCGAGGTATACGGAAACTGACGTAATTCTACAGCATTTCCGATGCTTGAAGCCGAACCGTTAAAACCAAAACTTCCTCATTCAACCTGCGACCTGTTTGAATATGTTCCTAAGCGTCAACAAGCATTTTGCAATTTAAATTCCGCACAGACCCTAGTGAATTTTGATTGACCTGTATTTCACGGGATTCATTTAAAAGATGATGCTACTGGACAATACTAGTATCCATTAAAATAGCTGGTACCTACCAAAATATTGGTTCAAAGACTATCATTCTGGACAATAATAGTATCCCTCAAAAAACAAGGTACCAAAATAAAGCTGCCACGATAACGGAGGCTGGCTATGCTCAGACAATAATATGTCACTCCGCCGAATTAGAGTTAAATTGACAAGTGGCGCCACACGCCAGTTAGCGAGCGATGGACAAGCGCACGCTTACCAATCAATCAAGCCGCAGACCGGCGGAGCGCGATTGGCTTCGTTTGTCAACATCAGCTCGACACGATGTCGCTTCTCGCCCACAGGTGGCGCTACCCACACGACAGCTCTGTCTACCTTTGACTCCATACTCTACTATGTAGAGCGAGCAGTCCACATCGTTACAATTCATTCAAACAAAAGCTTGCATATATTCATAAAGATAGTTGTTTGAGTACCTTGTAATGTATGGTCGTCGTATGATGAGTACTGGGAGGGTTGCATTTCTATGGTTGGTATGAGGACAGCTGAATAAAAGATATTTTACGCATGTGTATAATGTTTATTGGCGACAAACTTCAAGAAAGTCTTAAATCTCTTTTATATCATTGACACCCACTCTAATTAAAACATTTGGGACCAGACAAAACTTTAGTTAATATGGGTAGGTACTAAGAATAAATTCGTAGTTCGGAATGAAAATAAAATTTACCGAATAGCACAAACAAATCAAAAGCTGCAAAGGCGTTTATCTTAACTCGGATAGCATTGAAAATTGGTATTTTTTATTAAATCCTTTAAAACATTACAAACATGTATACGTGTAAATGTGTAGGTCGGATATCGCAATCGTTAAGTGACAAAAACAAAGCAAACACGAACGCGTAGACCAAACACAGGAAAGTAAAGGAGTCAGCCTTGGCGTGAGGTCGTAAGAGAGCGGGGGCGGTCCACTGAACAACAGCCGTATCGGTGCGGACGGAGTTAGGGTGGCGAGACGGGCGGCCCGCCCTACATCGCAAGTTCAAGGGCGGCGCCCGCCCCGACCCTATTGCCCCATTCATGCAGCGCTGTTTGACAAACAGTGCCCCTGTAATTACTACTTGCAGTCTAATTTTGAAGTTGCCTTCACTGAGTCAATATGGCATTCACAGCGTAGAAAGTCAGTACACGAGAGTACTTAGAAAACGGACAGAAGACAATGACCAGAACAGGAAAGTAGGATATATTTAGAGGCTGTATGTGTGTCCATACCGTATGACGATATATCAAGCGTTGTGATAATGTGTATGCATGTATTACATAATGATTTCTATAAAATAATAAGGATGACGGGGAAAATGTGCTGGAAATTCAAGGAGAGAGCGGAACGGTCCTCCTGAACCGTCTTGAAATTCCTGTAATATTGTATTCTCACCGCCTCTGACGTTGTTGGAGCGGTAAGATAAGCCCCAAGTTGTATTCCCGCGAGATGCATCCGGTTTGCTCCAGTATAGTATATTAGACCTTGGATATAATCGATAGACGTCTCATAAGTACGCAATTAAAAGGTAATATCAAAACAAGTAGCAAATTGGGTATTTTATTGTATGTATTTGTTGTATTTAAAGCATACGACATCTATTTTATCAATCCCAAAATATTGGTCTGCACAAAATTGCTTCGGATTATTTTCAAAATTTGAAGTATGTATATCTCGTTGCATAACCTCAAATTATTGTTTTGGCTATTTAAAGTAAATATTACGAAACGATTACGTGGTATTTTTTTTACCTGACTATATTATATATCATATAGTCCTATATTTGGGAGGTACGCGTACGCACAGTTAAGATGACTCTGACATGCGACTCATGTGAGAAATTTAAATGCCGAAGCGCCGAGAAAAAAAAGTCCTGCCATTAACGAACAAACGTCATTTTCGTTTTCGTCTATAGATTTTTTTTATTTTCCTCATTCGTTCACGGTTTAAACTATTTATTAAAAAGTCTTTATGTTGACTAAAAAACAAATACTACGCTGGAATAGAAAATATCAAACTTTCAATGACGAAAATCACGTACAAAACCAGCTCGAAAATATTGTACAGTATCAGCCCAAAATTGAAATTCAATACCAGCTCGAAAATTATGTAAAAGACGAACTTGAAAATTATGTGCAGCACCAGCTTAAAAAAAAAGTAAAACAACAGCTCGAAAACGATGTCCTACGCCAGCTCCAAAATCACTCGGTATGTAGGTACAGTTTTTAAGTGTTATAATAATTGTTATTACATATACATCTTTAGTAGCCAAATGAAAATATCCTGGGGTCCTTCAAACTTGGTGTGAAGAAGCACCTGGCCGGCCGGCATGGTCGGAAAGCCCATGGGCGTCGTCGGGCGCCTTTTTTGTGAGGTCCTGGCGTACGCCATATGCCGCGCTTAACATAAAAAAGCAAATGAATCTGACATAAAAAGTCAAATCAGAAAATATAAATGTATTTTTTTGCATTTCTCCATAGATCCGATGTATAATTGCAATTAGGGTTACCTAAGTCTTGATTCTCAATAAAAAAAACGGCAATAAAAATAAACGGCGTTGGAAATCATACGTCAGTTAAAGCAAAAATGTGTTCGGATATAGGGGGATCATTTCTAGATCAACACTAAAGCAACTGTTTTTGTTTTGCTGAATCGCAGATTATGCATGCGTTTAGGCTGTGAGAGTCGGTGACGGTGGCATAAGATAGGGATCGCTCATTTCCCTATATTCCATCGCTTCAAGTCCAAGTGTCGGGTAGGGGTTATCAATTCCCCGGCGCTGGCCGCGTGACGGACGTCTTGGTCAACACGGAGACTATTTCAAGAAGTTCCGTGAAGATGAAGCGAAGGTCCCCCGCAATGTCCGTCGGTTTGTCATTTTTCTCCAAGTCAAATATTGTAGCAAAAATTGACGAATTTGGTGCTTTTAATATCAGTAACGGTGCTAAAGTTAAGAACCTTTTATGGTTTATGACTGACTGGTAAACGGGATATGGCAAAGGATTCTAAAGCAATCGAGCTGATTTAATCCTCAAACAATATGGATTTGGCAATAGCGATGCCCTGTAAAATGAAACACCTCTAGAAAACTTAGACAATGAGTTTCTCTGACGAGCAAAGTCAAACGATCCGGACATATGTACATGCCTTGGCGTTGTCAAAAGTTTTAATTTTATTATCTAAATCACTAGCGGAAAATACGGGGATGAGCACTAAGTTCCTTATTTACAATAACAACAATAAAACGGTACGGAACCCTGCTAGTTTTTATAAACGCTTTGCCCTCTAAAGAGCTCATTACGACACAGAAAGTATCATCCTCTCTCGCTCTATTAATATGATAATGAGAGCATGTGAGTATCGATAAATAGGATGAAAACAACACATATCCATCACAACGAGGCGATTTCTTAAACGAATCGACTTCTCCTATACTTAAACATATTTGAAGGGTAGACATAAGTGTAATTGACGCGTTTGAGATATTCTACAAGCGAAAAACAGTGCGAGGTAAGCGGTAACACGGCCCGGTGAGGCTAGGGGTGGTGGATACTTCGGAAGCACCATTATCCCCACGCTGATTGCGCTCGGGTGCAGCCCGTCACCGCCGCGCATACAACCATCGCCAGTACCACCCTCAGTTGGCAGCCGGGACAACTGGCAGGGAGTCGCGCAAGGCAAAACAACTTTTGTGCAAAGTTCTCCGATTTCGAGTGACTATATTTAGGTCAATAAGTGTATTTGCTAAACTTAATCAAGTGACACCGCGATGAGGCAAACTATCTGCCTCCTTCGTGGTTTATTTACAAATTTCCCTACCCTGGACTTGCAGGCATATGAGAACGAAACGTATATTTCTCTGCAGTACCGTCAGGAATATGGAACTGTCTGCCGGCGGGTGTCTTTCCTCAAACCTATAACCTGAGAGTCTTCAAGCGTTATTTAACAAGCTCGATAGCTCAGCGATAGTCCGCAAATCCGCTGATATGGGACCTCGCTGAGCTTGGTGAGGTAGAATTGGCTTTTCTGAGCACCTTGGGTCTCCCAGCACAGCCACCGATATCGGTTTTTCATGAAAAAGAGCCTAATGAATGTGTACAAGCCGAGCAAATCAATGAACACGCTGTGTGATTGCAGGGTGGAGAGCAGCAACGACGCGGGCAGAGCCGAGCGGACGAGGAGCGGCTGTACCGTTCGCGGGGCCCGCGCTACGCGAGGGTGCCCTCCAAGGCGACCCTGTCCGCCTCGACGACGTGCACTTCCCTCGCCACCTCGTGCGGCTCCTCCGCCACGCTCGCCCCGCACCGCCCCATCCCCGAGCGCCCCTCCAGCGACAGCCACAACAGCAGCGACGAGGAGCAGGAGACCTTCGAGAAGACGCGCCTGCACTTCCAGCAGCTGCGCCAGATCAGCCTCGGCAACGAGTTCAAGTACAAGATGGAGATGGAGATCAAGAGCGCCAAGGACGAGAACCTGCGCAACTCGGTGCCCTTCGTGAAGCAGCTCAGCGTCGACAGCGCCAAGGTCAAGGAGGACTACAGCATCAATGGGGACCGCGCGCCCTACCCATCCGCCAAGACGCGCCCCTACCTGTATACGCAGGTCAGTTTCCAGCCCTGGCATTGCAATGTTTTCTATCCAGTACAAGGTAGCCGTGCAATATGGGGAACGTCCAGGCATGGGCACCTAGTTCCTGGCCATCCATGTCCAGTTAAAAAATCACGGTGCTGGTCTATGTCCTAAAATTTCACTTCTCCAAGTAGCTCTTGCATAATTTATTATTATGAATAATTCGTTTTCCTTTTTTCACGAATTTACTTAAAATAAAAATTCTTTGGTTACTTAGACCATCTAGACCTTATCTAACCCTACTTTAGTGCCTAGTGCGAACAGATAGGCACCACAACAATCTGAGGCTATGTGCATAGTGACGTCAATTTCTCGCGTGGTGACACTTTTAATTACCACCTCTACGAGAACCCCACCGAAAAAGTATCGCGTTCGTGAGGCGGTATGCCAAGGCGAGTAACAATATTGGTACCTTTTAATTAATCTTTTCCTCTCGTAAAATCGCATCGGTGCAATAGTCGTAAAGAACTTAAAAGAATAAATTAATGAACTTTTAAAGGCAGTTTAATTTTGCTTGGTATGTGAACTCGTCGTAAGTCATATTAAAGCCAAGGAAATACAAGCATGCTTTTGTTAGGGATTTTAGATGAGAATCAATACAGTTTACAAGTAAGTCTGCCGAATCCGGCAAGTCGAATTGTTCATTCAATATCACATGATCCGCATTCTGTCTTTATTACCTGTGCTTAGGGATTTAATAATATCAACTATTCGTGTTGAGTAATTGTTTAGCACAAAGAGCTGTTGTTTTGAATAACGTTTTAACTATAATTTTTAAGTGACTAAACAAATGTCATTTTTTCGTTATTATTGTTTTGTTGTTGTGCGCATAAACAGCCCGCAGGCTTCGTTAAACGGTCAGATAACTATTTCTTTGCGAAAATGTGATTAGGAAATTGAAGATGGACTTTCCATAAAACAGTTTCGTTGAAATAAAAAATACTCTGCCTTTAAAGACATCCGTGACGAAATTCGATTGATCCAAATGATTTCTTAATAATTAAATTCCAAAATTAGAATTTATAAGTCGCACCGCCACCTAGCTTCGGTCAGAACGCGCCGCTACCTCCCCCTCCGCATAGCTTCTCGACCCTTCGCGGAGGGCGGGCGGGCGGCGGCGCGGCGAGACCTAGGAGGCGAGGGCGGCTCTAGGCGCAGTTTCAGTACCGCGCCCCCCACCCGGCCCGCAGTCGTGTGCGGCATGGCGCAATGAATAGCAACAACCGACGCGCGGCTCGTTGACGCCGAGGTCTTCGGTCAATCACTTTCGGCAAATAAGTTCACTCCCGGCCAATATAAACTCTGTCGCGAGTCCGAGTCCGCTAGACCATGTCGCGTCCGCGCCGCGACGCTCGCCGGTGAACTGTCGGGAGTCATTTACGAGACGTCGCAAAATATTCCACGATGAAGCTTCTCTTGCGCGCCGACACCCATATCGGGATCATCATTCACGAGCACGCGCCCAAAGCGAATTGGACTTTTTCTCAGGTCATAAAACTTTTCGAACTCCACACCAAGGAAACTCGAGCCCTGTTGGGTGTGTGTATGTGTGACTAAGTGTGGTGTTGTGATGTGTGCAGGTGCTGGCCGCCTTCGCTCTATCCATGGGCTCGCTGATCGTGGGCTTCGCGTCCGGTTACACCTCGCCAGCGCTCGAGTCCATGCGCAACAGTACTCTGGGCATAACGCTTGAACAGGTGAGCTATCGGTTTTTTTCTCGTATTTATTTTATTCATGTATTAGATTTAGATATAGTTTCTTAGTACAGATATTATACTACCTACTCCAGAACGAAACCAATTGACAGTTAATGTCTGAATCATGCTTTAATAACATGTTTATTGAGGTCCTGTTACAAAAATATATATGCACATTGAAATTATGTTAACATTTGATCAAGCATGTCACTTTTCGTGGAACCTGTGGAATGTATCAACCTCCTTTCAATATTTTTCACTAAAAGCAACGTGTTTTGTAAAGTTGACGTTGATATTTCGGCCTGCAATCGGGCCTTAACCTAATAAAAACCTACACCACAAACATAAAAATTTAATTTCAAAAGCCTCAAAGAGGACATCTGCAGTAAGTTGAATAAACAATTGGATATGTGCGCAGGAAACTTGGGTGGGCGGATTGATGCCGCTTGCGGCGCTGGTTGGCGGGATATGCGGTGGGCCACTCATCGACTACGCCGGCCGCCGGAACACCATCACCGCCATCTCGGTGCCCTTCTTCGTCGGCTGGATGCTGATCGCCAACGCGAACGTGGTGCCGCTCGTGTTCGCGGGCCGCGCGCTCTGCGGCGTGTGCGTCGGCGTGGGCTCGCTCGCCTTCCCCGTGTACCTGGCGGAGGCGGTGCAGCGCGAGGTGCGCGGCGTGCTCGGCCTCCTGCCGACCGCTTTCGGAAACATCGGCATCCTCATCTGCTCGCTCGCCGGCACCTACCTCGACTGGTCGCAGCTCGCCTTCGTCGGCGCCGCGCTGCCGGTGCCCTTCCTCGCGCTCATGCTGCTCATCCCGGAGACCCCCAACTGGTACATGGCGCGCGGACGCGTCGACGACGCCCGCAAGGCGCTGCAGTGGCTCCGCGGGAAGCGCACCGACATCGACCGCGAGATTCGCGAAATCTCCCTCGCCAAGGCCGAGTCGGACCGCACCGGCGGCGCCGCTCTCTTCAGCGTCAAGTACGTGCGCTCCGTCTCGATCGCGATGGGGCTCATGCTCTTCCAGCAGATGACCGGCATCAACGCGGTCATCTTCTACACGAAGGACATCTTCAGTCAGGTCGGAAGCAGTGACATCAGCGATAGCCTCTCGGCCATCATCGTCGCCCTCGTCAACTTCGCGTCGACGTTCCTCGCAACGGCTCTGATCGACCGGCTCGGTAGGAAGATCCTGCTCTACATCTCCTCAGTGGCGGTGATTCTCACGCTGGTCTCTCTCGGCGCGTTCTTCTACGTCAAGAATGTCCTCGGGTTGAACGTCAGCGCGTTCGGCTGGATTCCACTCGCGAGCGTCATCATATACGTGCTCGGCTTCTCGATGGGATTCGGTCCGATTCCGTGGCTGATGATGGGGGAGATCCTGCCAGCGAAGATCCGGGGCCCGGCGGCCTCCGTCACGACTTCCTTTAACTGGATGTGCACGTTCCTCGTCACGAAGACCTTCCCCACGATCATACCTGCGATCGGCATGCACGGGGCTTTCTGGATGTTCGCTGTAATCACGACTATCGGCCTGTTCTTCGTGATCTTCTTCGTGCCGGAGACCCAGGGCCGAAGCCTCGAGGAGATCGAGGCGAGGCTGACGGGCGCGCCCGCCCGGCGAGTGAGCGCGATAGCAAACATGAAGCCTCTTCCCAGCGGCTTGTAAAGCTGGCTCGGTGCCTCTGAACATTCCGAAGCGTTGTGCGTAGATTAGTGCCTGTTTAGTTAGGTAGGCAGTAATAAAAAAAGAATCTCTAAAATGCGGTGGCGGTAACACCGCAACCTAACAGTTTCGTCTGGCATATCGAATGGAACCGCTAGAATATAGAAATATTTGTGTCTTTATTCCAATGATGGTTCCTATAGTGATAGATGTTAAATTGATCTGTGACATACGTTTACTTACAAATATTTACTTAATTTTATCCTCTTGCATTTTATTGCATCATGACAAATTTTTAATATGTTTACCAAATACAAATGTTATGTACTTAGGGTAATGCTATAGTTATTAAGTATAGTGAGAAGAGAAATGCATGAAACACCTATTTTAATAGCATCGTATTCCTACGAGGGGAGTGACTGATAACTTGTACGAATGATTAAAATTTGTTATATTTTACTTATAAACATGTTTTTTATTGATTTAAGTGCCCTTACTAGTCCGAACCGACCCTCATAAAATCGTATCTCTAACATAACTTCATGTTTTTAGCCGCAGTTTTTAGGGTTCCGTACCCAAAGGGTGAAAACGGAACCCTATTACTAAGCCTCCGCTGTCCGTCCGTCCGTCAGTCCGTCCGTCAGTCCGTCCGTCCGTCCGTCCGTCCGTCTGTCTGTCACAGGGCTGTAACTCATCAACCGTAATACGTAGGGAGCTGAAATTTTCACATAGTGTGTATTTATTTTGCCGCTATAACAACAAATAGATAAAATAAAAAATAAAAAATAATAATACAATATACCATACCAAAAACCTTAATTTTTTGTGTTAAATTTTGTACGATGGTACGGAACCCTTCGTCTGCGAGTCCGACTCGCACTTGGCCGGTTTTTTAATTAAGTATAATTATGTAGACATACTATAATTGTCTCATAATATTTAATAGATTTTTTAAGCGCGGCATATAGCATTCACCTGGACCTCTTAATGTGCCCGACAGATTTGGAACTTACAGGGGGGCTGCGAAAACCATGCGGACCGGTCAGGTGCTTCTTCGCACCATGTTATAGAAGGACCCCAGGTTTTACTTTGGGGAAAATACTTCGGAAAGGAGTTCATTCCATTGTTTTCCGACTCTATAGATGAAGGATCTAGAAGATCTGTGGGTTCTAATTTTTTAAATGTCGACTGTGAAATGTGCTTTTTCTACATGATCCGCGTTGAGCGATTATGGTTTATTTTGAGTAGGATAATTGATGAATATAACAGTAATAATAATAATTTCGAGGCTGCAACAAAACATTATGAAGTTGATAGAAGCACAATTGTGTGGATTGCAAAACTTGCATTTATTGTGGTCGAAACATTATGTGGAGATCTAACTCAATAAGCCGAAAATGCTTACACAGTCCATTGTAAAATTAAAAATTATCCCTCGTTTGATTATAAATGGCAGAATTTGCAAGTTACTCAATCGCAGTTGAACTCATTAAAAAAAAACTACATTTTTGGTAAGGATGCTAGATGGGGCGGCGCTATTATGTCAAAAGTTGGAAAACATTTAAAAATAATTCATATTTTTCCTCTTGTTTAACAGTGTCACGGCACTAGAGCCCAACACCACAATATGAGCAAGCATCCGCTGTTTATTTATCTGCAAAACTACAACCTTTCAAAAATCAGTATTCACAAGAAACAATGGTTTTTTTTCTGAACGATATTTGATCTGCTGTCACTATGTTAGAAATGGCAATAATAATTGTCCGTGTGTTCAATATGCGAGGTGTTTTTGGCTTTTCTGAGCACCTTTGGTCCTCAGCACAGCCACCCATACCGGTTTTTCATAAAAAAAAAAAAAAAAAAAAAAGGAAGGCCCCGGCATGGCAGTTAATTCCTATGTGGTTTGTTGGGCTAATATTATGCAATTAGATGTCCAGTGACATAAAAAATACTTACTTGTTTTTAAGATAGGTGCATGGCTTTAGAATGGCTTTACTCCATGACAATAGTCAGCAATATAATGGCGTTATGGTTTCATTGATAGAATACTGCAAAGCATTCAAAATAAACTTGATATTACTGCCATCTGTGGTCTGTTAAAAACTTCAGTAGATGAATGATGCCAGTGTAAACTTCAAATAGTTTAGACTACACAACAAAGATGGCGCTTTATACAGATAAATGTTAAAAGGGCATGTCTCATAGCAAAGTAAAATAAGAAAACAAATGAAAATTATCCATGCATAAGGAGCAGATATAAATGCTCAATAAAATGATTTTATATAGTTACATGGTTTAGGAATACAAAAATGTCACAAGGTGAGATATGTGCATAGATACAGATACCTGTGGTGGGACCCAAGTCATCTCCGGACGATATGTGCAATGAGGAGCAAGGCATACGGAGCGTACGGCATACGCCAGGCCCTCATCGGGGAGGTGCCCAACGAAGATCGTGGGCTTTAGTACTTCAGGATTTCTTTTCAATTTCGGGATCAAGCCTTTGAAACGCCTACTTTTAGTGTCAGGTTTTATTTTTTGTGATGCGCCAATGAGCAAACGCGTCTTATGGTATGGCAGCGGAAAATATTACATGTTGTGCCAGCTTTAAGAATACTTTCTGGTCACCATTATGCAGTAAAATGATGTCATCATTTTATTTCATTTCTGCTTGTTTAGAAATCGAACACGTCCTTTAAGATTCCCAAGTAAGGAAAATAACTCATATAAAATAATGTGTTTCAGTAGTGACGAAAACCCCAGAATTCCTGACTAAGACTAACTTATTGGCGGGCACAGCACAAAATCGTGCTATTGCGTTCTAGCACTGTCTCTGGTTCAAAGAAAAAGATGAGAAGGATGCGACATGTCGGCAAAGCGGACAATGTGCATAGTGTTTGATTTGATTATGTTTACAAAATGAAAACAATTAGAAAACGAATTATACTTAGCTAAAAGCAAATCATAAAAACCCAAATTTCAAACAATAATCTAATTGATTATGAATCTTCATGGAACAAGCTAGGCTTGATGACTATATTTTTTTTATATTTTTGTTTTATCGTTGAGTAATCCATGTCCAAACTTATTGCATAAAGCACGCGATACATGAGAACTTTCATAACTTACAACTTAGAAACGAAACACAACGCTAATGGTTATAAACCATCTACTTCGATTAAATAAAGCTATTGAGTATGATTTTGGATCCCCGACCACAAATATGCGTATGATCTCTTTCTACGTTTTTAAGTGGAGTTGAGCGGCCCGCCTTAGATTACCAATTTTGCCTGCTTTTCAAATAATATGTCTCGATTCAGCTCACTGATCTTGTTGGACATTTAGCAATAATCTGGCAAATTGATATATATAAAAATCGATGTATGTAGATATGTTTGTATGTTATTTATGGATGCCAACCGATTTTGGTGAAATTTTCAGATTAGTCCAGCGGTGATCTTGGGATGTTTGGTAGTGATCGGATCAACTTTTTTTTGTTTATCGCAAACATGAGAAAACCTGGGGGAAACTGCTATTGATTAATAAAAATGACAACTGACCCATGACCTGGACGCGGCAGATGGCACAAGTGTCGCACTCAACATCCCAACTCCACATGGCTACAGCGTTCCATTTCTTGAGCGAGAACATCTTGTCAGAGCGGGAATCTTCGTCCCCTGCGCCGCGCTCCCCTGCTCCCGGTTCCACCTCCTCCAAGTCCGTCGCACCTGCAAGTGAGCTTTATCTATGAGAATATTCTTTTAAATTCCCTTTCACAATGAAACTCTTTGCACAATGAGAGAAGCACAGAGAGAGAGAGGCGAGCCAGTCTCGACTACCTAGATAAATTTAAATGGCGATTCTGGAGAAAAGTACGTAACTTTTTTTTTTCTCTTTTTGGGTTCCTTACCCAAAGGGTGCCAACGGGACCCTTTTACTAAGCCTCTGTCTGTTAGCGGACTGCGTGTCATGAACTATAAATAGGTAGACATTTGAAATGTTCACGGAGTGTGTATTTCTTATACCGCTATAACAGAAAAATTAAAAATGTGAGGGAGGACTTCAAGAATGCCTACAGAGGATGCAAGAAACATGATTCTTTTGTGAATCTTGGACAGTGGTACGGCACCCTTCGTATAAGAGTCCGAGTCACACTTGATTCTTAGTAATGAGATCCATCAAAATTCCCCATTTATAACCTCTTCACTACAAGAATGCAATTCGTAGTTGCAACCCGCACGGCTGACGCGATGCTCTCCTCCCACTTCACCTCTGCGCGATGCGAGTGCTACATAGCAATCGCTCTGCGATGTGCCCTGGACTTTTTAATGCGACTGTTCAGTGGTTTTGTAGTGGTTTCATAACAGTTCTTTTTTCTATTTGTAATATGTGGGCCCACTCAGTCCTAGTGGGCCGACAAAAATGTATTGGCACACATTAAGTTTCAAAGTATGTTTTTGTTGAATACAAACTCAACATTATAGCGAACATGCTGAGCCCATTGTATGGGATATATTAGCAAGATACCTTTATTATTAGACTACCCAGGTTTGAGTATACCAGTATATTTAGTGGCGACAGAAACTGTGCTATTGATTTTTCATAATTGTAATGAGTGCAAAAAAAGTACACATTTTTTTCCTAGGACTCCTAGCTACGACCCAATACTACCAGCGAGCTGGTAACGCAACAGTCACAAAGCTGGTAACGCAACGTATACAATTGAAGAGTCGACTGTTAATTGTGTGTTCTACATGAAACTTTTTTTTACCTTCTTATGTCTGAAAGTTTTGCTGAATTATGTTCCTCCCAACCAGAAACCGAGTACCAGTATTGCTTAATCTCGATGATCACATACCGAGACGTCACGCTACTGGGCTACTGAAGCTGACAATTTGTTTGCTTGACTTAACCCTATTGACCCGTTCACCATTTGATGACCATTTCAAGTGTAGACGTTTGAAAACCACAAATGAAGGAAACGAATAATGAAATTGTGAGCACATTTTACCTGTTCCCGACATTGCTGTAAATGTATCCGCGAGAATCAGGCAGTGGATAGAGCAGCAAATCAGGACCAACTCGGTATCTTGTTTCTTATGAAAATTAAACCAGATTTTACTTTTTCTTGCACCATGTTATTATCGCGACATTTTGAGCGAATATGTATTTCTTTCAGAGATACATTAAATTATGAGATTGGAAGAGGCCAGTACCTAATTTTAACAAATTGTTTGTTTTTCATCAAATCTGATCAAATCAAAATAAGGCTAAAAGGGTAGTTCACATGTCCATCGCCAATATCTGCATCGCCACCATCTGCCTCGCCAATATCTGCATCGCCAACATATATTATGTATCGTCAATATCTCCATCGCCAGCAACGGAGCTGCGACCGGACCGCAGATCCGTCGCCAACGACCGGAGAAGCATATGCGTTGCCAAAAACTGGAGGCGCAGATGCGTCGCTAAAGTGGTATGGTGATATGTAAATTCGGTAGGGTTAAGCAAGGTTACGTTATGTTATTTAGGTTTGTTTAGATTAGGTAAGGTTAGGTTTGGTTTGGTTTGGTTAGGTTAGGTTAGGTTAGGTTAGGTTTCATTAGATTAGGTTTGGTCAGGTTAAGTTAAATGTCCCGACCCGCCATACGTCTTCGCACCCCCAAGTATAGTGGTGACGGATCTGCGAAGGGTCCGCAGCTGCATCGCCAGCGACGGAGCTTCGGACGGAACGGGGATGCGTCGTCAGCGATGGAGATATTGGCAATACATATGTTGGCGATGCACATATTGGCGATGACGCTTGGCGATGTAGATGCAGTGCACCTAAATAAAGAGTACGTTCTAGTAGACGTCTAACTTCTCGATAGGCACACGAAAAATATGTTCTTATCTCCTTTTAACTGTACAAATGCATGCGATAAAGAGAGATAACTACAAATCCTCCTATACATTTAGCAACGCAAGAAGAGAAAAGCGAAATGTTTCTACATTGACATTATGATTGCCTCTTTTTTCATTTGACAATGGAAGGGCCTCAGATTTTCGCCATATTGCTTCTTTATTTGCTTGCGTATCCGCCATCGATCGAGCAATAGACTGACAATCAGAGTACTTCTCCATATAAACATCCGTAACACCTTTGCAAAATGTCAGTGTTGCTGTTATTCTGTTTTAATTTGCCTGCTTATTAACCCGTCCTCTGTGTAAGGGCGCGGGAAAAACGGGCGCTACGGGTGCAGCGTATTTATGTTGTTTTCGCGCGGCCGCGAAGGGTTTAGAAAACACAAGAGTTTAGATGTTTTTTTTTTAAATATCGTAACAATTTAAATGCCAATATAAAGCGCGCTTAATGTAGTATCCATTGGTGTAAAAACATTTTTAATAAAATCATTATATATGACCAAAAGTACAAAGTTAAAATAGAAAATTCGACAAAAAATTGGCTTATAAAATGTTATCAAAGCTACTGCACTTCCACTGTAGGTATAAACTTCATTCAAACTCGCTAAGTACATGAACACATAATTCCTCTTTCATTTTTTATATTCACATTTAGGGTAGGTAGTATAATTATAGAGTTATTTGAAAAAACACACAGGCACTCAGAGTGACCAAAACAGGCATCCGTGCGCCTTCACAGAAAGTACTGTCGGCACAAACAGTTAGTAGAAAAAAAAATTTTTTTTCTTGTAACGACATGAATGCCTAATACCTCACCTATTGTCATGATATTAGCCCAACACACCATCCATCCATCCCCGAGGGTCTGATGATGACCAGGAATGTTCTTGCTGGAACTCAGGAACGGCGCTAAATACAAGCTTCGGGTTTGGTTTGCAAGCTGAAACCTGATTGGCATTAACCTCATGCCAAACATTCAGGGTCTGATGATGACCAGGAATGTTCTTGCTGGTACTAAGTAACGGCGCTAGCTACAAGCTTCGGGTTTGGTTTGAAAGCTGAAACCTGATTGGCATTAACCTTATGCTGAACATTCAGGGTCTAATGATGACCAGGAATGTTCTTGCTCGCCCTCAACAACGGCGATAGCTACGAGCTTCGGGTTTGGGTTACAAGCTGAAACTTGATAGGCAGTGACCTCATGCAAAATATTCAGGGTCTGATGATGACCAGGAATGTTCTTGCTGGCACTCGGCAACGGCGCTAGCTACGAGCTTCAGGTTTAGGTAATAAGCTGAAACCTGATTGGCATTGACCTCATGCCAAATATACAGGGTCTGATGATGACCAGGAATGTTCTTGCTGGTACTCAGCAACGGCACTAGCTACATGCTTTGGGTTTGGGTGGTAAGCTGAAACTGGATTGGCATTAACCTCATGCCGAACATTCAGGGTCTGATGATGACCAGGAATGTTCTTCATCAATCTATCAAAATCCGTAGCTTCTAATATACCATACAAATAAAAATCTACAAAGAAACTGCGCTGGGTGGAGTTTTTTATTCTTAATCTAAACTTATTACAATATAACTTATGAAATAATGCTACTGAATGTTACAATAGTAGCATTTAGTTAAAATTGTCAAAGAAATTACATCAACAGGTTATATGAATTACAATAGTAGCATTAGCCAAAATGGCGAAGAAGTTACTTGAACTGATTAACTCCTCAAGCTTGATCTTGAACTCCTTGCAGAAATGTCGGTAGCTCAATGCACAGGGAAAAGGATTAATGTGAGACATGCAATAAAACTTACGTAATTCGATTCATCGTATCATCTTGGAGTTGCCGCACATAAACCCCGGGCGTGTTCCCGAAGAGGGGCAGATTATCCAGATTCGGCCTCAGGGAACCGCCCTGACATAATATTCGAAATCGACACCTCCGAAAAACTATAACACGAGTACCACGACGTAGCAACTGAACTTAGGTGTGGCGGCAATTTTGTTTTTAAAATGTCACGTTTTACCTTAAAACAGACATCTCATTTGAAATCAAGACCCCTGAAAACCTATAACACGAGTACCATCATGATGTCACTGAACTTAGGTGTAGCGGCCATTTTGTTTTTGAAATGTCACGTTTTATCTCAAAACAGACATCATATCTGAAATGGACACCCCCGAAAACATATAACTTGAGTACCATGACGATGCAAGTAAACATAGGTGTGGCGGCCATTTTGTGTTTGAAATGTGACATTTGATCTCATAACAGATATCATATTTGAAATAGACACCCCCGAAAACCTATAACACGAGTACTATGACGATGCAACTAAACATAGTTGTGGCGGCCATTTTGTGTTTGAAATGTGACATTTGATCTCATAACAGATATCATACTTGAAATAGACACCCCCGAAAACCTATATAACACGAGTACCATGACGATGCAACTGAACTTAGGTGTGGCGGCCATTTTGTTTTTGAAATCTCACATTTTACCTCAAAACAGACATCACATTTGAAATCGACACCCCTGAAAACCTATAACACGAGTACCATCATGATGTCAGTGTGGCGGCCATTTTGTTTTTTGAAATGTCACGTTTTATCTCAAAACAGACATCATGTTTGAAATGGACACCCCCCAAAAACATATAATTTGAGTACCATGACGATGCAACTAAACATAGTTGTGGCGGCCATTTTGTGTTTGAAATGTGACATTTGATCTCATAACAGATATCATATTTGAAACAGATACCCCCGAAAACCTATAACATGAGTACCATCACGATGCAATTGGACTTAGGTGTTGCGGCCATTTAGTTTTTGAAATGTCACGTTTGATCTAAATAAAAACATTATATTTGCAATCGACACCCCCAAAAATCTAAAAAAACGACGATGCAACTGAAGTTTTGCGTGGTGGCCATTTTGTTTTTTAAATGTTTGATTTCAAAACAGACATCTCATTTGAAATTGACACCCTCGAAAACCTATAACACGAGTACAATGACGATGCAACTGAACTTAGGTGTGGCGGCCATTTTGTTTTTGAATTTTCTCAAAACAGACATCATATTTGAAATCGTCACCCCCGAAAACATATAACACAAGTAACATGACGATGCAACTCAACATAGGTATGGCGGCCATTTTGTTTTTGAAATGTGACATTTGATCTCAAAACAGATATCATATTTGAAATAGACACCCCCGAAAACCTATAAAACGAGTACCATGACGATGCAACTAAACATAGGTGTGGCGGCCTTTCTTGTTTTTGAAATGTGACGTTTGATTTCAAAACAGATATCATATTTGAAATCCATAACCCCGAAAACCTATAAAACAAAGCCCAAACACTTTCAAAGTCGTCTAAAACAAAACACAAAAAATCAATGTTTTACGTCTCTTCCTTTTTTCCACTCAGTACAGCGATTTGACGCGACATCCGATTTCTATTCCCAATCGAATATAAGCTTTATGACATATGGCCTCCAAACACAATAGAGTTCAAATTGGCTCAACAAGTTTAGTTGCCGAAATTTGGCTTTCTTATTTTGTTGAAAAACTTGTGAAATTCGTGGTAAATCGTTTAGCAATGATCAAAAATAAGATTAGATGACGTTCTACAATAAAACTATCTAGGATGCGTGTACATTCATCTGTCTAAAATGGCGTCAGGCGTGGGTAAGCAAATCAGACGAGTTTTTCCCCAAAAAAATGTATTATGCTTATCAAACAAACACCGCAATCGAATTCACGCTGAGAATGCGCTTCTAATGGTATATAACACTTGCCGCTTTCATTCCATCTTGCACTAAAAAAACTTGTATTTTCACCACACAACAAAACAAAAGGCGCGCGCTCAATGCAACTTGCAATGTAATGGCTTGCAATCGTAAAAAGTCTATGGGGGAAGTCAATCTGATGTTTCCAGAGTGTAGGTCTATTCAGTATAGCCATATAAAATGCGACAGCACGCACAGAAAATCTCCACAGAACGCGTCCATAATTAAAACTCTAAGGATTGGTAGTCGGCACATATGTCGTGCCAGACACAGTCAAGGGAATTTTCGTAGGTGGCACGACGTATGTGCCGGACACAGCCAAGGGGTTAAATACGTTTTCGTTTTCTATATTATCAACAAAATATCTAAAATATTTTATATTCGTCATAATCACTTTAGTAAAATATTTTAGTACAAATGCAATACATAAATGATAACAAACACCAGTCTAATTGTGAATAAACCTCGGAATAAACAATCCCGGAAAAGAACAAATTCTTTTATTTTCCATCCTGGTATCCCTAACCACGGAAGGAAGTCTCTCACAATGGGCGTCTCATTCTCTCTCGATGAATACGCGCCTCGGTTTACGAGATCTATCTCGCTAAATCATATTCGCACCCGCATACAAACAAAGAAATCCTGTTCGCCATCTCGGTCTTTCCTAATGAGTATGTACGTATTCGCAATGTTTCACTCGCCCATTTGCGCGGCACTCACACATATGCATATGTTACTGTTTGCAGCGCTCGCGGCACTGACTTATAATTATTTCGGCCGTTATATTTACTTGATTTGTGTGTAATTATATGCACGTTTGCCTGTGACAATTCATTCCAGGGATCTTTTTGATCCTTACACTCAGATTTTTACATCTTTTGACCGTGCATTTCGGCATTTTGTCGCATTGCAAAGGATGGCGCTCATGCTTGGATGTAAAGTCGACCACAGACTGACACGCAGTAGAGCATCAACGAGCGAAAAGGGAAAAATTAAGTTTAAGGTTATATCGATGGTATCCGCCTTATTGTCTTTTTCTCGGCACTGTAAATCTCTCAATATCATCTGGTGAAATCTGTTATTAATTGACAATATGAACTCAATATCAACCCATATGAATGACATGGGGATACACGTGGAAAACATACAGGTGAATTTTTGAAGTGGGCCTTCAGGGCCAAATCCGAAACTATAAAAACGAAAGCTACATTATTATATTTATGTAAAAATCATTTTCTTAGCCGGGATAGCCGGAATGTTGTGAGCACAGATTAAGTAAATTAGAGCTAGATTAGTTAAAGCGCACGGGATCGTGTCGCCGTCATAAGCGAAAAATTGCGCTTTTAGCGAGCAAGCCGCAAGCCGAGTGCTACTCTACGCGCGGAGCGAGCGCATCGTTCTTGCTTTTTGTCGAAATGCCGATCTGGGCGCTGAAAATATAAAAAAATTGTAGTGAACATGTGAATATCCAAACACATAGAACATCACATCACATGTAAGTGCACTGAAATTGTTGTTAATTTTCTAATTAAAGGTCATCACGAGTAGTCTGCTTTAGAAGTTAGTAGTGATATGACCATGTCGCAGCATGTATCGATACTTCGGAATCGGATAGCTTATGAAGCCCACAATCTCCACGAATTGACAGTTATGACTAATATCAATATTACACCTACTCAACACACCACAATCGCAAAGAAATTAGGCGTCATCTAAGGACCTGTTTTCATTTATATGAGCACAGGTACATTGAATTGAATGGAAAATACGAAAATTTTTCGTTGCGGCTGCAACCACTTTTTATCAAATGCGATGGTACTAATCCGAGTGGCCACCACAAACGAGCATTATGCAAAGTATGTTTTATGGAACTGGATATGGATGTCTAATACCACACCTACTGTCATGATATAAACCCAACCCATCACACGGAAACTAGGTGCCATTCCAGGACCTTCCGCAAATTGCACGGCTTCCACGGCGGCGGACGGAACCTTCGATTACAGCTTCGACCAACACGTCTCATTCAATACGTCGGTTCCAAACCAGGAGTATTACGCTCTGATCATACCTACCTAGTCGTTCTACGATTTCGCCTGTTTACCAAATTCTACGTCCATCAACATCTCAAAATCACCTTGATCATCACTCTCATTGTCACATAATGTTAGTAAACAGTTATCCGCTTCTGACAAGGATTTGAGGTTATTTCGTGAGCACCGTTAGCATGCTCACAATCGGTCCGATTTTTTATCGAAAATATCTGTAATGTTCTCGAATAGGTACAGATTCGGAACAAGCGTTTGAACGAATACTCGTATATTCGTAATCGCTGTCAACCCAATTCGTACCAAGGGGAATCATGAAATACGCTAAGGAAACCAATATAATGTTATTTTACTGGTAGAATGAAATCAATGTCAATGAAAACAATGTTTAATTGGCATACTGTTTCAATAGAAAACAAATGTGACAACAATAGTAAGAATGCATGCGGTGACTATATGTGTAATCATGGTAATTTTATTCACCTAGTACCCAAGATAGTCAGCAATATTCACACGCCGCCAGCGCCGCGGCCGTTTCGGAGCAATTCGCCTTTATCGTAAGATCGATATTCGCACAACAAATTAGGAATGGAACATATCGATTTATTACTACGAATCAATTTTACAATTTGGTTTTCAGTAGAATATATCATATTATTGTCTTTATCAAACGTAACTCCGTGAATAGGCTCATCTATGTCCACGATCACTTTCAGAACGTTGTCATATCCCACACTGTAGATTCCCAGGTTTCCGGAGAAGAACGGCTTTCCATGTGCATTCAATGTAACTCCCGTAAACAAGAAATTTGATCTGTAGTATTTAAGTTTTTCCATGGTCGCTCCCTTCTCTAAACCAAACAGCCCGCTCATGTTGACGTACAGGACTTGATCATTGTTGTCGATCGTAAATAGTCTTGGTTCAAGGTCTTCGAACCCTGGAACTAATTCAGGTCGACCGTTATTAACCGCATACAATTTATATGTGGAATCTTCGATGAAGTACAATTTGTCCTTGTAGAACATATTATAAACGTTTTTGCCTTGAGCTTGGTACATAGTTGCATCTTTTGTCGTGTAATTGAACTTCTAAATTCCATCGGAACTACCGATGTACACTATTCCATTTACTTGATCGACAGCGGTGGCCATGCCGGATGCTCCAAAGATTCTGCCGAAAGTTTCAGTATTGAGTTCGATGTAAGCCGGCTCGAAGTTAAACTTTCTATCGTGATCTGGGACGTGACCGAAGAACAAGGTATTAGTGTGCCTGTCGACGTTCAGGCTGAACGCTTTAGAGATGTTCATGATGACATGTCTGTCGTGGTAGACGCCGTCGACCTGTACGCCGTCACTGCACGCGTCATCTGTCTTCTCCACCAGTTGTTGCCGTGGCTCGCCCCCGCTCACTACGCCCCAGTAGAGCAGACAGCTAAGGACGACGAACGCCCTCATGCCTTACAGCGTATGTTCTTCCTGATTGATTTAAGTATATCAATATCTAATACACAGGGTGAAAAGATGATACGCAACATTTCATTTTGAAGACAGGAAAGATAATGAAAAGAAATTATTCATAGATTTAAATAATATAAGTACGTATATTCAAATAATTTTCATTATCTTAGCACCCAAAAATGCGAAAATAATCGTGATGAATCTGCAATACTTTATCATGCTGCACATTTTAGAAATAAATTTTGATTATGTCATGGGGACAGAAGTATAACGTCGTCATTACATTGTAATAGAAATGCAAGTAGGAAAAATCAATTACTTGCAAAATTGTACCTGTTCCCAAATTCTAATTACAATTTATTTTTTCCATTTCTTATTAATAATACATCACATAATAGCATGTAAAACAGAGTCTGTGTTACAGAAATGCGCAAGGAAGTCGCACATTGGTAGTTTCGATTCCCGGCTGAGGCGTGCAATTTTTAAAACATATTTGAATCCGGTTATAACTGCTTACGTTTTAAATAAAGGAGTGGTTAAAGGAAAGGAATTTAATTTATTAGCAACAAAATTGAAATTAAGAAAATAAAAGAAAACAATAACACAAAACTATTTGAGCAATATAATATTACATATACATAGTAAAATAAAATAAAATATTGAAGTCTCATTCGCACTCGCACATCCTATTAAAATAAAAAAGGTGAAAGTATTTTAAAAAAGTGCTGAGGTTAACCTTGGTTACTCGGAAGTGGGGAGTGGTGCAGCACTAATATTTTATTTTAATGCTGTGCTTCGAATTTATACTAGCCTTACTTATCTTTCTGCTGACGGGATTAAAGGTTCCGTGTCAATTAAAGAATCTTCTGCCAAACGAGATGCATTGAAATATTATAAATTCCACGGAATTTCAACGTGTAGCAAACTTATTTAAAATGTTTATTGTAGCAAAGTGATGACAACAACTAATAATTGATTAAACTTAATGTAAATATCAAATTAGTTCAGATAACATCCGGTTTCTTCAGATGAATACTTACTCGGATACTAGCTCTACTAAATCCCTCTGTAGTTAATTTTCGTTCCACTAAGGACGAAACGACAAAAAATCAAAATCAACGTCAACGTATGATTAAACACGTCACTATGCATGGACAGTATGGAAGGAACTCCATGCGGTTCACTAAAAATGACGTGTTTAAAATCAGCCGTCTCTTCGTCCAATCGGGGCTAAGCACGCGGCCCACCGATCATGGTTCGGTGCGCGAATACGACGCGATGCAGGTAGCCTCCAGATCTAGTAAGAAAGCAGTTGCAAGAGCGAAGTTCGAACATATCGGCAGAATTGGCGAGATTAGAGCCGTCAATTCTGATCCATTGCCAAGTCAGTGGAAACAAAGGACAACGACAATTATTCTACAGGCAAGAAAACCAAGTTCTCGGTTCATAACTTAAATAGTAAAACCGGCCAAGTGCGAGTTGGACTCGCACACGAAGGGTTCCGTACCATCGTAGAAAAAAAACAAAAAAATCACGTTTTTTGTATGGGAGCCCCCTTTAATTTTAATTATTTTTTAATCTTACCTATTTGTTGTTATAGCGGCAAAATAAATACACACTCTGTGAAAATTTCAGCTGTCTACCTGTTACGGTTACTGAGATACAGCCCTGTGACAGACGGACAGACGGACGGACGGACGGACGGACGGACGGACGGACGGACGGACAGCGGAGGCTTAGTAATAGGGTTCCGTTTTCACCCTTTGGGTACGGAACCCTAAAAACAAAAATCTCAACTTTTAAACTTCCACCTCTATTCTAACGTTGCTGCGCAAAAGAAAGGGATTGTGTGTAATAATCATCCATCTATCGGTGATTTGCGTGAGCGTGCTGATGTGATGCGCGCGTGGCAGAATTGGAAGTCAAAATGTAACCATAGTTATTTGTTCTTGATAATCCGGCTCTTCGAAAACTACCTACCTAATAACGTGCAAATGTATTTTATTCATTTAAAATTTAAACCACCATCACATTTTGCTAACTCACAACTTAGCCTGCGGTTTTATTTTGTTCATTGCTCTTTCTACAGATTTTCACCTCCGTCGTTCCCGCAGTCTCACTTGTTTTCCCCCTACGGCCCTACGGCCCTCGTACGGCCTTACATACGAATACCCACGCGGCATGAGTGTACCTGACAAACAAACGAATAACCATCAGAAAGATCCCACAAAGCCCAGTTTTTGTGACGCAACTTAAAAAACAAAAACACAAACCTTCTCTGAATTTTTTAGTGATAATCATATTTCACAGTGCGGGCCTAACTCATTCGCGGGCACGGTACAAAACCGTGCTGTTGCGCTCTGGGACCTTCTCTGTTTCAAAGAATAAGACAGGCTCCGTGATGAGGAAGATGCAACATGTCCACAAAAAAGACAATGTGCATAGTGTATGATTTGGTAAGATTTACGAAAATTTTAATTTCAAAACGACTTATAGCTAAAAGTAAACCACGACCGCTGTAGTAAAAAATTTAACAAAAACCATAATACATAAATTTTGATTAAATAAGCTATGTCTGATGAGTAATCTTTTTACGATGTTCTTACTTTATCATTGCGTAATCTACCTCCAAAGTTATTGTATAAAACGCGCGAAAAATTCGTACTTTCGGACCTTATAACTTGGAAACCAAACACAATTTTACAATGCCAATGGTCATCAGACATCTAGTTCGATCGAATAAAGCTATTTTGAGCAAAATTTTGGATCTCTGACAAGAAATATGGGCGTGATCTTCTTTCCCCTTTTGTATGGGGAGATGAGCGGGTTGGGCCACCTTAAGTTGTTAAACGTTGAAAAACATTTTCAAAAAAGGACCTTTTTTACCTTTCAAAGCCATTTTTTCTGTTATCTTTCTATTTAGATTTAGAAGAATGAAGTAAAAAAAATAGATTTAGTTTTCCATTTATCCATCCTCCATTAATTATTCGTTGCGTTTTGTGGTAAATATCTGTTTCTTCTAAAGGGCGGTGTGGTGTCTTATTATTACGAAAACATTATTAGGTGAGATTGGGTACACAAATATTTCTACCTACTACATTACGACCATAATTTAGACAAAATTGTGCAACGGAACTACACCGAAAATGTTAAACTACTTAGTTGACCGTACAGGTTATCACAGCGTAGGCATGTAGATATGACTATTGAGATATTAACTACGTACCCAACCAATTAAAAGTATTTTCAGAAAGTTATGGAAAACAAAATATACTATCTGAGCAGCACAAACAGCAATGATTCATGCGGATGTCACAAAAAAATATATATATTACTAAAACCTTGTCGTGTTGGTAGAGACGGTTTCCTACGTTAAGATCAAATATATAAAAAAAAATTATATAAAATTGTATTTAAATGCTATAAAAATAAGAATTTAAAACTATAAATTAAATTTACCCATTAAATTATAATACAACTTATGTAAATGATACAAAAGCTTATCGCGAGATTTACCTTATAAAACTTATTAATATTATATTATATTATAAAACTTATTTAAACTTATAAAAGAAGTAATTCTAAGAAAACAAATATGTATTCCATAAAATGAATTAAAAGATGACAAAAGCAGTTAGTAGAGACTCTAGCAGCAGCATTCAGAGTGGATGGACTACTTTAGTACGCGTATTAAGGTCGGACTATATCGGTTTTTGTATGGTTAGTCCGGTGCTAATCTCGTACAAAGTGTTTACAGGTGCTCTCTACAAAAACCGGTTTATCCGGGGAATTAAATTTAATCCGCCTATTCTGAATACACGTGTAAGTAGTTAGGTTTCATTCCTTTTTCTTTTGTCTGTAAATACTATACATATACTTTTAATATTATAAATAGTTTATATTATGTTTGCTTCTTTATTTATTTATTTACTCTGTCGAATATACTGGGATTGTAATTTTGATACATTCCTTCTAAGGGGTCATTCTAGAGCTAATTTGCAACACATTTGGCACAGTGAACCGCGGGTCTCAAATGAATAGTTTTTGAGTTAATAAATGATAACTTCTATTATTTTCTTTTTTCAGTTTATTTAGTTATTTTTTTTCTATCCTTTTATTTATCTATCTAAATCTATTATTCATTTTAATTTTTGAAGATAATTTAGGTTTTATATATATTTTTATAATGAAAGTTAATTATTAGTAAATTTACATATTAACTTAAATTATATTCAACTTGATAATTGCAAAACAACTACTCCATTCTGGGCAATGTTGTGGTTTTTCTATACATAAACGTAGTAATAAAATATGGCGTTTTATTTCTGAGATTATAGATATTTTGAAACCATATTTTTTTAAGTAGTAATTCATCAGCTATTAGAAAATTGCTGATGAAGTGCCAAGAGTGGAGTTTTTATTTTATGAAAAAATTTTAAAAAAATCTTAAAACTAATTATTTTAGAATCGAATTTCCAAACAACCTGTATATTTTGATAATGCTATATGAATACAAATTAACATATAAAGCTTGTTTTTAAAAAGGTTTTTATTATTATTTTAGTATGCTAATGATGATCTAAACAGACATCAAGGATTAGATCCTGTGCAGGAACTCTTCAACGGTTAACAGGACAGACACGAAATTTTTGTACGCATTTTATAAATAATTGGAAAACATTTTGGTCTGAACGTTCGTCTGAAGCACGATTTTTTACCTCTGACATTTTGATTACGTGAACATGTAACTCTGAACGCTAAGCTATCCAGACAATTTTACACCAGCCAACGAAATTATCGATTTTTTTAAATCGATATAATACTTTTATAATATAAATATCAATATTTTTCACCTAATATCGTAGATGTCAATAACCTCAAACTAATAGTAACAAGAAAAATCTTGGAAATCAACATGAAAAAAACTGGTAAATACATCTGGCGTTCCTAGCTTAATCGTCGATCTCCGTGTCCTTGATTTCATCATCATCTATCCGTAACATACTTATACCGGTTACGGGGGGCCCATTCAGGTAAGAGTGAGTTCGAGTTCGGGAGTGAGTTAACCTAAAAATAGCTGGAAAATATATTATTAATTAAATAACGGAACCGTTATTTATACTTCCAACGTATTTACGGGACAGACTAGTTTTTTACCAACTGTAATGATATTCAAGAAATGTGGAAACATTAACTATTTAAAAAAGTGAGTAGATATTCAGTGACAAATTCGAACTCACTCTTGCCCTCGGATAGCATGGGGTCGGTAGTTGATAGGCACATAAAATGGTTAGTAAATTTATTGCATTGGCCTAAAAGTTACGAGTGCAAACATAATTAACAATGTAACATAATTAGTTAACAGCCTTGCAGTACAGCTGTAGCAACCCAGTTGCTGCGCCACCATCGAGTATTTAATGTCATTCGGCAGTCGACACCCGGCATCTGAAATCGAGTGGATTATGTGCATTTAAAAAAATAAGAATTTAAAACTTTAAATTAAATCAAACCCATCAAATTATAATACAACTTATGTAAATGATACAAAAGCTTATCATAAAAATAAGTGTGTGGGAGAGTGGAATAACGGAGTGTGGCGGGTGGTCGCCAGGTGGGACGACATCAAGTGCGTCGGCGTACCGTACCGCTGAGAGCCGGGAGGACTGGAGAAAAATTGGAGAGGCGTATGTCCAGCAGTGGACGCAAACACGCTGACTGACTGACATGTACATTTTAATATCTATTCACTAACATTATCTTCCCTATAATCTTAATTACTCCCATAATAAGTTAATATATGTTTTAGTAATTATAATTATTCTTGATTTCTTACTTTCCTTACACATATATCTGTTATTTAGAAGCGAGTAAAATAATATTAATTAAACCGTAGGCTACACGCGTTTACTCACGGTAAGCTTTCGATTCGTTTCAGTTCTTCGCCATCATGTTCACCCGTCACATCGTCAGCCGACTACCATGGCGGCACCTCACAGTCGGCTATGTTTTGGGAAACCAAGCTGAGATCTAGAGGTTCTATATGTATCTAATGTGCAACCCTTGATTACTACTCACCCATGCATTGTGGCAAGCTGGAGACTGCAGCAGCTGTGGCAGTGACGGTGATGTAAAGTTGTGGACACTCAGCGATGGTGGAGTAACCCTCGCAAGCGCCCGCCAGACTGATGTCCAGAACACTGCTCCCCGTTACAGACTCACACGTCACGCCAGGTGGCGTTGTCGAACTGGTGCGATTCCGTCTGGTTAGAATTGAGAAAATGTAAAAAATGAATTCAATAAAAATATTCGGTTATTATGCAGTTTGAGGGCTTTTGGGACAAATTATGGACATTTTTTTCCCCCATGAAGCTGTTTATTGTATCATAACCATGGGGGGAGGCAAAAATTTCCCATAAATTCACATAAGCATTTGCAACTGACATGCGCCATCCAGACATGGACCCGTTAGGTTAAGGTTAATTTCTAGGAGACACTGATCGGAAGCGACGTGTCTTCTTTAAATTAACTTTGGTTATTTTTTTTCTAGAGCACGAAAAGCCTTTATTATATATTTTTATTATATATTATATATGTATTATAATATTTTTATTTATTTATGGGAATTAATGGTAAATTTGTTTCTCCCCCAATGGAACATAACTTGCTGCAATGCAAAAAAATCCCATCGTTTTTCGCAAAAGCCCTCAAACTGCATAATTACCAAATATTCAACCGTAGGCATCGATCAGACTTAAATGACGTCAACAATCGGTACAAATTGGAAAAACATTGAATAATCAAACCACTTGTAAATTTAATAAAACAACGTGAATAAGTTCTTGAACTTGAACCGTTTCTTCACGTGAAATTGTAACTTCAAGGAATCGAAGCACTTCTGATAAGGCCTTCGTCATAACATGTCTACATGCAAATAAATAAATACCACGAATGTATCTGACGTCGGACTAAATTAACTTATGATGGAATATCCTTAATTTTATTAACTTATTATTGATATGATAAAGATATATGTATGGTGGCACTTGTTGCCTTTGTATAAATATAACGGTTCTTGTGGTGATAGTAAAACTTTATATTCCAACAAGCCAACCTCGGGAACACATCCGACCGGGAGTAGCAAACGTTAACGGAGCCATAGCTGACCGCTTGTACTCTGATGAGCCTGGCCTGGTTGTCCCGGAAGAAGTAGTTGGGATGTATGCTATAGAGGTTGGTGCCATCAGCATCAACAAAGTCCTCGAAATTCACTGTGCCGGAGTTCAAGTCCAACCAGTGCGTGCTGCACAGTGGGTTTATAATTCTCCGAGGCACTGAAAACAACCGCTTTCATTATAAAACACGTGAAACAAGGTATTAGTGCGGAATAGTGGTGGAGAGACGATGATGTTAACTTACTTTTACATAAAATAATAACACATGATACATTGATTACTTGGGAAGATATAATTTTCCAGAAGTTTCAATACACAAACCAATAAGCTTGATATAATTATACCCACTTTCTAGTAGTCTTGCAACGACTGGTGCTAGTTCGTTCGCAGCCGGACTGATGTTGGACAGAGTTAAAGGAATAAAGTCGGCGCGTTCTTTAATTACGAATTGTAGAGAATCTTCGCTCGTTGAACTTGTTCCAAAAATCAATCTCAAATCTGTAATCAGCCATTTCTTTTTCAAATTTGAAATCAATGAACTAACTTATTTCCGAAAATGATTTCACCATTTTAACACGTGTCATATGCACGTTATAATGTTCAAAAGTAGTCATTTTTGCTATTGAAGAATAGCTATTTACACATTATCCTCGTTTTTAACATTGTAGTTTATTAAAATCGTTTCGTAATGAAGTGATAATTTGGTGATACACCGGCAATGGCCGCAGATAAGAAAAAACATGCCGCCGTGAAAGTTATGTTAATAAATTTCACGGAAAATTGTGTGGAGACATCTGGCCTCGTTTAGTAACATTGGCCGATATGCTTTGCTAATGCCCATCAAATCCGCGATTGCCTCGGTTATATAAGAAGCCTAAATATCAAATAGAACTTCAACACAATGCAATTAATATTTTATCATACAACCGGAATTCGCACGCACCAAAAATACAAATAAGAACATACCTTACCGCTTTGGTGTGTGATTGGTATTTATGGGAACAACGAATCAACGCTTTCTAGTAATAAATATATAATACCACACGCGCTTTTATATTGGTAATTCCTTTGCCTGCTTAAAAATACATCTTCATTGGACATTCAATGCTTACTAATTAAATACAATTTATTGATAACAGTCTCACCTGGTGCCTGTTGACGCATCAACTCTGCTAAGAGGTTAACTTCACGCAGCTCGTCGCTTGTAAGTGGTATGTTATCTGCGAGGACCAGCGCCACCGATGCGTTGCCACCAATATAGTGTGCCGCTGTCTCCAATGCCAGATTAGCAGCCGCCATGCTCCGTATAGACCTCAACACACTTGTCAGATTTAAAGCACTTCCTAAAGCAACACCAAGAAAATATTTTGAAATTAATAATGGACTTAATTGATAGCATTGCTATTAAAAATGGACATAATTTCTGGTGACGATGACGGAACGCTTGAGTTCGAACGTTTTCAGTTTTCTCCCCAGCGGCCGAACGTGTAACTGAATAAGGCCTGATAAGGATGCAGAGAGAAATCCCAGATAATAGAGGGATAATCCTAGCTTGGCACCTATACATTTGGTGTGTTGGTATTTTGATGGCGGGTATTTAGGGGATAGCCATCAATGTCCAGTTTAATAAAAAAACAAGATTTTCAAAGATTTTTTCAAGCAAAGCCTCTGGTGATTAATCTGACAAAAACATCACCGTTAGCTATTCCGTTACCGACATCAGCGGATGGGCCAAACCATTATATTTTATTTGGACGACAATACAATTGATAAAAACTTAGTTCATTAAAATAAGTCTATTTCGTTTAAAACGTACCACCAGCAATTGCAGACACTTTGACGTATTCTTGATGAAAATGTGAAATAGAGAATGTTTTGTCAATGATTGTGTTTCCTTGAAGGTCTACAAGTGTGATGCTTGACCCGAACTTGCCGACGTCAATATTGTCCAAAATGTAAGAAACGATAGGATATCTAGCCAACGTTGGATCCATCACAATGATCAAATTAATCCGCGGCCTGATTGTTTCATTACTTGTAAGGCTGCATTCAGGGTCGTTGATGGACTGAGCTGTAAAGAAAATCCATATTTATTGTGATATCCTTTTCTAATGTTTTTTTATGTTCGTAAATAAACGTTTACTAACCGATATATTGATACAAGCTGTCAACGGTGGTGTTAACAAAAGTTTCGACTCCAGATAGAGCCAAGGTTCCTGGAAGAGGCATCGTGGTGTAAAGAGCCACAGCGAATGCGAAAGTCTCTTTTTGTAGCGTGGTGGTTGGAGCTACTGTCATGATAAGGGACTTTCTTAGGCAGGCTCGGAACCGTAGGTCGTGCAATGTGCCTTTCTGAAACTCGTCAACTGGTTTATTGTTTCTTAATAAAGATACCCACATAAAACCGGATTAATCATGCATAGGAATTCTTACCTCGGAGTAATACATTTCTATCATCTGCGAAAGCTTAAGTTCTGGGAAAAAATCATTTACGTATGAGCTTCCGAGATCTCCCAGAATCAATCCATCTATTCCACCTCTGATCTCGGCGTCGGTCATTTCCACATTATCAGCTTGCCTCAAAAAGTAGTGGCGCCTGCTGCTGGTGTTGGTGTTATTCCATCCACCTGCTGAGCCAATAGAGATTGACCCTCGGCTTGTCCCTTGTCTCATTGCAGACTCAGCTAAATCACCTGATGGACAAGGTTGTACGTAAATCAGGCCGTATATGTATCTAAGTACAATTCAACATTTATGACTAAGTAAAAAATTATATTTTTGCTTACCCGCTAAAGTTGACGCGAATACATTGTTTACACGTGTCGTTTCATCAATGACAAAATCATCTTTAACTTGTACCAGATCAGATACCAAGACCTGTTGAGGTTCTAAAGCCGAGGCAATGCCAGAAATCAAGGGTCCAACAGCAATCGCCGACCAAGGGCTAGATATTACCCCACCTTCCATGGGACAGGTGCTAGTACCTATTATTTGACGCCCAAGGGGATCTATACTTGCTCTGAAATTCCCGGTAGTCAATTTATATATGGTCATTAAGGCAGAGCCATGGGATAAAGATACGTAAGTAATACTCTTACTTGACATCAAATATTTCAACGTCTGGATTAATTTGAAACTGATCACTTCTTCGTTTTCTCGCTGCTGCTGATGCCTGGCTGATGAGAGAACAGACAATGCTTTCGTCGCCTCGTGTTTGCGTCATTATTGTACTCGACACCATGTGGTGTAGCGTACACTAAAAAAAAAACATTGTATAATGATTACTAAACACACCTGAACAACACAGTTTAAGATTATTATTGTTAAATATTATTTTTTTGTTCTCAGTATTAAATTCCAATCGTATACCTTTTCGGATGGAGTAAGAGAATCGTTAGGAAAGCGGAACCGATTGTTAGGCATTAACTTCGTTAGTAGCAGTCTGTTTTTGTATGTCTGGAAGCCTGTGGGACTGTAGGATAACACATTCCTAGTTCCACCTGATTCCGGATCGTAGACTACGCCATCTTGACGAAACCTGAAAATTCAAATATTCAGAAATGTACACAAACACAATAATTACCTATTTATTGTGTTTAAGGTGGCCCAACCCGGCGGGACTAACTCATTCGCGGGCACTGTACAAAACCGTGTTGTTGCGCTGTGGGTCCTTTTCTGTTTCAATGAAAAAGACAGGCTCCGTGATGAGGAAGATGTAACATGTCCACAAAAAAGACAATGTGCATAGTGTATGATTTGGGAAGATTTACAAAAAAATATATTTCAAAACGACTTATAGCTAAATCTAAACCACGACCGCTGTAGTCAAAAATCTAACAAAAACCAAATAGGTTACTAATCTTGATTATGTCTAATCTATCTATGTCTGATGACTAATGTTTTTAAGATTTTCTTACTTTATCATTGCGTAATAAATCACCAAAATTATTGTATAAAATGCGCGAAAAATTCGATCTTTCGGACCTTATAACTTAGAAACCAAACACAATTTTACAATGCCAACGGTCATCAGACATCTAGTTCGATCAAATGAAGCTCTTTTGAGCAAAAGTTGGGATCTCTGATAATAAATATGGGCGTGATCTTCTTTCCCCCTTTGTATGGGGAGTTGAGCGGGTTGGGCCACCTTAAGTAAAAACATAATATTTTTTCTTCTGTTTCTATTTGCGGAAAATGTTGCATTGTTATGAAAAATATTGTAAATATAAACAACACACTAGAAAAGACATACATGTTCTATGAACAATGTTTTCAAGCATAGTCATATTGATTTATAATAATAATAATAAAATCTCAATCATATAAACTAAACTAAAATAAACTAAAAAATAATATAAAATAAGTGATTTCAGGGAAATACATAGGTTTTTAGTAAATCTAAGAGTATTAATATCAATCTATATATGTGTTAATCGAGTAAACCAATACCCATACAATAATTCCCATCCTCCTTTACACTCCAAAATACTTCACAAATATTCATGTTTCCGTTTACTCACATGTGAATGATCCCCATGGATAACTGCCTCATGTTTGCCACTGTGCCAGGATAGTCTTCAATCTTCCTTATTATGTCAAGGAGAACCGGTAAAGTCATCGGAGGCAGATTATTTCGATTTTGAAGCGCGGGATCACTGTAGCATTCTCTGAGGTGCGGAGCTAAGACCGCTTTAGCAGTTTCTTGAGGTATGATCGGCCCAATAAGCCCCAAAAACACAAACAAAATTGCTGAAGGCATAACTATTACAAAAAAAACTGACCACGCTCTGAAAGGTTAAGTTTATCGCCACTCTTAAAAGGTGTCTATGTGTGTTGAATAGTGAGTACAATGACTAACGCGAAACTGTTATCTCAGTTACTGCTTTGGGGCGTGCCGGGGCGTGCCCAGTTGGAGTATCAGTTCTTATTAGGCGCTGGAACATTGTTATCAGCTTATCGGACCTTGGTTGAGATAATAAGTCAGCCCCATTCCATGATACATCGCGTTGTTTTCGAAGGTAATGCGGCTAGAAATGAGGTCACACCCATATCTTTTTTTGACATTGCTAAAATATAAGGTTTAAGGTGGCCCATCCCGCTCATCTCTCCATACAAAAGGGGAAAGAAGATTACGCCCATATTTCTTGTCAGAGATCCAAAATTTGGATCAAAATAGCTTTATTTTATCGAACTAGATGTCTGATGACCATTGGCATTGTAAAATTGTGTTTGGTTTCTAAGCTATAAGGTCCGAAAGTTCAAATTTTTCGCGCGTTTTATACAATAACTTTGGAGGTGGAATACGCAATGATAAAGTAAGAACACCGTAAAAAGATTAGTCATCAGACATAGCTTATTTAATCAAGATTTATGATTTATTTGGTTTTTGTTTGATTTTTGACTACAGCGGTCGTGATTTACTTTTAGCTATAAGTCGTTTTGAAATTAAAATTTTCGTAAATCTTACCAAATCATACACTATGCACATTGTCTTTTTTGTGGACATGCTGCATCTTCCTCATCACGGAGCCTGTCTTATTCTTTGAGACAGAGAAGGTCCCAGAGAGCAACAGTACGGTTTTTTACCGAACCCGCGAATGAGTTAGGCGCGCCGGGTTGGGCCACCTTAAGTGAAAAGGAATAGGGTTCATAAGGAATTATGCGAAAGGAATGCATAATAATTGTAAGCATATTCAGTAGGTATCGAAGATCTTTAATAAAAAAATATGTTTTTTTTTATAACAAATAATAATGCAAGTTAATTTGTGTTTTTATTTAGTTTAATTATTTTCTAGAAAAAAATATATAAATAAATCTTAAATGTGTTGACAAGTCAAATCTTACCTTTTCATCTCCTAGATATATCCATGTACGTATATTATATTTGGACTCTCCATTTTATTTAATTATTTTACAAAAATACTCTACCCTGTTATTGATCAAAATAAAATTCTTCGTTTTCACTTACCTAAATATATGACTATGCTATCATACCTTAATAACATTATAAAATATTTAAGGTTTGTGACTGATTTTGTTCATGTTATCCATCGGAATTACCTCTATCGCTCATCGGGGAAGTTAGACAGCATCTCCTCTTCCCAGGCTTTAGAGAGAAAAAACCAACCCCAAACTTAAACTACGCACTAACTATTTTGTTTTTCAAATGATTGTCTTGTACATAAAAAGACAAAGACTTGGCAGTGTCTTGGCTAGGTTATTTGAACCTTAATTAAAATACAATCTACATTATGATCACACTTGCAAGCCGCAGGAAATATTTTTTCAAACATATACATTTTAATTCATTACCTAAATACTCTACTAGGTTTAATAGTTTGGTTAGAAGATTTGTCGGAGGGGGATCAGGCATGCGACTAGCAAGAGAAGAAGGCTGGCGACGACTCGAGATGAATTGCTGTAGCAACCGAACTCCTGCACCACGACTGTGTACCGGATGTTGTAGGGGAACCTGCACGCGTCCTCTGAAAATTCAAACACACAATTTTGGCAACTGTACTTTTTAGAATTGGTTAACACAGTTACAGTTATTGTTATTAGTTATAGATAAGCATTTTACATATTTGATACTTGTTTTATTTGTAAGGTTTAAAAACACTTCTTTGTTTGTTAGAAAAAGCATCGGACATTTCACTACTTCTATGTATCTCCGTCACTTCAATACTTACGAAATAAGTTCACGTCTTAACTTCATATCATAATAGTCATTAGTCTAAGTTCAATTTAATTTTATAAAATTACGTACACAACTCAGATTCATTTGTTCGTTCTTATCAATTCACTTTTGTTATGTCGACCGGAAGCTTTGGGCATTAATAAATTTTATCAAACAATTTGGCAGTTTTCCAATCATTTGAAAATGAAATTACTTTATATTTGGTATACAATATCAGTCAACAAATATCTGTGTCTGCAAGTTCTTTTTTTACAATAATGTATCCTTTGTCCAAACTACAGAGAAAATAAAAAATGTAAGCCTTTGTAAATTTAATTACATTTTAAATGTAATATTTATTAAATCAAATAAATTATAAAAAAAACCAAATATAAAATACAGTTATTTAAACAGTGGCTTAGAAATGATAGTAAACTACGTTTGTATAGGGAGCGTATGTAATTTTCTGATGCCAACGGGCACCCTAATGGAAACAATGGACATTAGAAAAAATAAACTGACCCGTGCACTGGGCGCCCAGGGCCTGGGTGCCGACAACCACGGACTGCACGGACAAATAGAGCGGGGGGCAGGCTCCGATGTAGCCGTAGCCGTCACAGGCGTGAGCTAGGTTGACCTCGACGCTGCCTGTCGCGGCGATGTCCTGGCAGGTGACCGCTTCGTTTGTATTTGGCTCCACGGTTGTTATGTTTGAAGTTTGTCTGAAAGACGCATCATCATATTGTTAACAACTTCCCAGTTCTCAATTTTTCAACATTAGGTTGGACTTTAATTGCTCAGTTCTACGGCGTTGACTTCCCTACGTTTAGTCGTTTTCTGGGTAATGCTCATGCATCATAATCGCCATGCCTTGTTGTGCTTGAACAGGCTTTCGATTTTTGTGAGTAGCAAAGGGCCACATGAGTTTTTACATCCATACATACATACCAGCAGGCCGTTACCCCGGAGGGGTAGGCAGGGATGATAGACCATACTTATTTCGCATCCTCTACGAATAAACATGCTTACAATTACGGGTGCTTCATACATGACCTTTATCTGGTCAATTTGCTCCTCGTACGTTCTTCTATGTCGCCCGGACTCAACAATTCCACACGTTTCCACTTTAAATCCGTGTCGTCATTCTCTCACCAAAAAACATACTCTTCCCAAAAAAAGTAGAATAGAATGAAATTGAATTTTTGTATGAGGTTCCCCTGTTGTTGCAAAATAAATACACACTTTGTGAAAATTTTAGCTGCCTACCTAGTACGGTTCATGAGATACAGCCTTGTGATAGACAGACGGATGGATGGACGGACGGACGGACAGTCGAGGCTTGGTAATAGGGTTCTGTTCGCACCCTTTGGCTACTTATCTTTACCAGAAAAGTCTAACTTGTCTACCTTAATCTTAATGTTTTGGTAAACTGTTTGCTTAAACGCCAAGACGCGGAGGCAGGAATAAAAAAGCTGAAAAGCCTAAGTACCTGGGCTGTCTTTCGGTCCTCGAATAGCAAACTCGGAGTGTGCCAGTGCCGCCTCCAGCGCGCTCTACCCTGAGGCGCCTGTTCTCGTTGGAGTGGAAGAAGTAGTTCGGGTGGACGCTGTAGAAATTGATGTAGGAAGGCTCCACGTAGTCGACTAAATTCCTGGTGCCCGAATTGGCTTCCTGCCATGACGCACCGCAGAGTGGGTTCACAATGCGTCGAGACACTAAAGAAAAATAGGGTATTATTATTAATAGGTACTAGGAATGTTTTACTTATTACATACATCTGTGCAGACCACACGTTGACGGCCATAGGTTCGGAGGCTGTGCACCTCAATATTACGTATCCAAGATCGATACACCATTTCAAATGGGAATGCGGCTTACTTTCTGGTTTGGAAACCATGTAAAATATATGATAAGGTCAGGTTGGCCAGTACCCCCAGCATCGAATCCGTTCCATCAAATGTTTTTTCATGTTTTCTCACTCCAACCTGCTGGACGTCGCAAGTTCCAGTGAGACAGCATTAACAAAACTAGCAGCGATTAGTTTCGTGCTCGGGCGGCGAGTTGTTACCATCGTCCGTTTTCACAGTCTAGTTAAATTAAGGTCCTGGCATGTCACCTAGTTCCATCTGAATTCTGACAGTAGGTGTAAATTTTACATCATTGTCCAGTAAAAGAACAATACGAATTATCAAATTATATTATTGGTCTGATATATGGCAATCGACAGTTTATTATAATGCAACAAGGCTCCAAGAATCCTGTTGAGCGAAGTTTATGAAGGAAGAACAGGTGCAAGAAAACCTAAATAATATAGATACAATGTCAATAACCACATGCTGGTCAAGACAAGTTTGCCTTGTGTAATTATTTAATGAATCTTACCAATGTTGACTCTTTCCATAACATTAGCCATGCCGGTTTCCACGTTGGTACCCGTACTGCTAAGGGCTGCCGTCACAATATCAGCTTGATCCCGCACGAACCTCCATAGAGAGCCTTGTTGATTTGTCGGTGTTGCGAAAATAATTCTTAAATCTGAAACATGCAGACGCAATAATACTTGCTTACTTTGAAATCCAAAAACATTTTAGCTGTAAAGTAATTTAGTTATTAAGGGATGTAACAGCTCCTTAATTTCTTAAAGAATTTACTCAATACCCTGTAATATATGGATTTCTTCCCGCGTACGTCGTAAGAGCCGCAAAACATGAGCATGGACTTAGCTAATTAGTTAGCACAAGGAAGGTCCCATGAGGTGTTTTGGACTAAAATAATTACATTAGGTGTGATATTAACCCAGTTACTTAAAAAACCAACTCACCTGGAACAGTTTCGTTGAGTGCTCTGGCTTGCTCCCAAACAAATTCCTCGTCATTAGCCTGAATGTTGAGGGAGTTGATGAGAAACAGGAGTACAGTTCCATTGCCGCCGACGTAGTTGTGCGTTCTTTCGAGCTCCATGTTGGCGAGGGCCATATTGCGGATGGTAGAGAAAGTAGTTGGCAAATTCACTCCAAAAGGTACTGAAAAACGAATATCATAGCTATTATTTAAAGAATGCTTACTCATAATTGGTTCACTATGTGACTTAGCTGTCCTTTTTTCTTTGATACTTCTTTTATACCGCTTCCCAAAGTTAGCCATCCTACTGTCGACCGTGACTACAGGCCTATTTCAATACTTCCAGTAATGTCAAAAGTTTTGGAACTAATCGTACTCAAACAAATTTCGACGTTTCTCACAAAAAACGCTTTGCTTAACCCCTTTCAGTCCGGTTTTAGACCTGGTCATAGTACTGTCACGGCTCTGTTAAAGGTTACAGATGATTTGCGTCGAAACATTGAGAACCGAAAACTAACAGTACTAGTTTTTCTGGATTTTAATGCTGTAGACCATGATATTCTTCTCGCTCTTGCCGTCACTTGGTTCAATACATTTCTGCGTGGCAGGCAACAATGTGTACGCGTCGATGACAATATGTCCGAATACTGTAAGCTAACGGCCGGTGTACCTCAAGGTAGCATTCTTTCACCTACCCTTTTTTCACTTATCATTAACGCTATAACTCTTCAATTAAAAACTTGCTATCACTTAAATGCCGACGATCTCCAGCTTTACGTTGGCACCCCAGCTGATGACCTAGCAAGTGCAATATCAAAATTAAACAATGATCTTACCAAAATAAATATCATTTCAAAACAGTTTGGCCTTGCGGTAAATCCCAAAAAATCGCAAGCTATGATCATAGGATCGTCACACTTCCTGACAAGAATAACAGTTGATAGCGATATTCCTCAAATTGTCTATGATGATTCCAGCATTCCTTTCGTAAATATTGCAAAAAACTTAGGTATTCTGTTAGATGATCGACTGTCCTGCAAACCCCAGGTAAGGGATATCAGCCGCAAACTTTTTATCCGTTTGCACTCTCTTAAACGTTTTCAATATTTCCTGCCTATCCAGACAAAGATAATACTTGCACAATCTCTACTTCTCCCATTGCTTGATTATGCCGACACATGTTACTTGGACGTCTCGCAGGACATGCTAGATAAACTGGAACGACTACAGAACGTGTGCATTCGTTTCATTTATGGTTTACGCAAGTTTGACCATATTTCAGAATACCGAGCTAGACTGAACTGGCTTCCAATTAGATATCGAAGGGACTGTCACATTCTATTTATGTTATATCGCATTCTTCATGATCCTCATGCTCTCCCTCGTATCTACGTGAAAAATTTTCGTTCCTTCCAGAACATGGCCTATCCCTCCGTTCCCTTGAGTGTAAGACCTTGGCAATCCCTGAGCACCGTTCATCCTCTTACTCAAACTCATTTACAGTTCAGGCTGCCAGACTTTGGAATGAGCTGCCCGACGAAGTAAGAGTAAGTGAATCTCTAAATTCATTTAAGTACAGAGTTAAGAACATATTTAAGCAGAAAAAAAAATATGTGACCTAATGTTTATTTGTATATCACATCAGTGTTTAATTATCGTTTAGAAAATATACTGTAGTTGCGTATGTGTGTGTGTGTCTATGATTTTCGTTTATAAGTCTTTTTTTTATATAGTCTCGTTTTTTAATAGTTTTTAAGAAAATTTATTTTGTAACGTTTAACTTCTACTACTCTATACACTTTCTTTTTCGGTAGGGTTAGTTGTAAGATATTGCTTTTTAGCGATAAGCTCGCCCTTTACATTTATGTATCAAAGATTAAATAAATAAATAAAAAATAACGATAACTGCCTATGAAACAGCCATTTATGAAATGAATGAAACGATAAGAAAATGAAGTTCTATAAAGAAAAATAAATGAAACCGAATCATAAAAAGAACACTAAACAAGAATGCTTACGATTCTGGTGGCGTTGAAGGGTGTAATTCGAGTGGAAGTCAGCTAATGAGAAGGTCGTATTGATTTCTACTTGTCCATTTGCAGCGTTCAACAACGTGACACTGGACCCATATTTGTCGACCTCAATGCTGTGCAGCAGGTAAGAGATAGCAGGGTATACGGTGGAATACGGCCACGACTGGTCCACCACCAGATACAGGTTGGTCTTGTGGCGGTAGTCGTTGGTTGTGGTCAGGGTTGTCTCGCAGCTGAGGTCATTGAGGTTCGTTGCTGGAAAAGAAAATCAAATCGTATGAAGACCCCATCATTGAAAACCTCACTCTTTTAATAATTAGGATGTCAATTGAAAAAGCAAAATGTACATTCGAACAATGTACCTTATTTATCCTAAGGCTTTTTGCAATTTACTCGTTTTAAGTAACGTATATCATAAGTCGATCTCAGGGAACCCTGAGAGTCATAAATGGTACATGTGAGTCGGCTTAAGTGTTTTCAGATTATATTATTATTGTTAATGCACCATGCAGAAAGAAATGCCAAAAAAATGTATCCAGTTTATTTCAGATCATTTTATTAAAGAAAATCCAAACTTACAAACGTAGTTAAGAAGACTGTTGACCGCATTATTTGTCAGTGTTTGAAGTCCGCCTCTAATCGTTCCAGTCAACGGCAAGCTGGTATCCAAGGCTACAGTAAAAGCGTAAGCCTCATTCGCAAGCTCAGCTGTGGTAGTCGACTGCTCCAGCAACGCCTTTCTGTTGCAAGCTCTGTTAGCTGCAGTTTGGACTCCATTCTAAGAAAAATGCATTTCAATTAATCCTATTAATGAGCCAAAAAAAATTACGTAGCGATATTATAGGTAAACTTACAATAGGCGAGTAGTACATGTCGAGCAGCGTGGAGAGTTTTAGGTTGGAGTATGCGCTTGTTAGTGTTTGGAAATTCTTTCCTAGCACGAGTCCGTCGATACCTCCTCGAATTTCCGCATCAGTCATTTCCATATTGACTCTCTGCCTGAGGAAGTAATATCTCGGGGGCTGAGTACTGTTCCAGCCGCCGTCCGCTCCTACAGAGAAGGTTGCCAATCCGGCGGAGGCCTGACGAAGTACCACCTCCGCCAAGTCACCTGAATAAGACGATAGTGGTTAGATGGTGTTACTACATAAATGAAGAAATCGTTCAAAACATTATTTTCATTTGCATGTAAGCATATATTATTATGATTCTAAAACTAAGTATAATAGTTTTCTTGAATAAATGTGGGTAGGTTTCATATTTATAGGTGTTTAGGTCCAATTGCAGTAATTTTATTCAAGTTCAGGAAATAAGAGTGAAAATAAAAATCATGGCAAGTAATATTACAAAAACAAAAATGCTAATGTGCAGTCAACCAAAATTCACTTTCAGTTAAAATTTTAAAAAAATGTTGAAATGCAGCACCCACTTAAACTTTTCTAGGGTTCGTTTACACAGTATTTAGAGGTACGTTCGCAATTATGGGTGAATGTCCCATAATTGTTGCCAAACGCCGATGATTTTTTACTGTACTTCCACAGAAAGTGTATCCTTTGATCTTTGGTCGAATGTGCATTCTAAAAACGGTTACATCATCTTCAAATTGTTTGCTAAAATACTTCGGTTGAAATTAAAGAATACCTCAATATTTTTAAATTGCTGTTTTTTTATCTAGCAAATTCATTGAGAAACTGGATTTGTTTAATATTGAGACACTAATTTAAATCGACAAACGTTTTGCAGGCGCGCCGTAACTCTCTATATTATTCTATATTGTTTCTATTGCGAAAGTAGCTTGGTGCATTACTAGTAATAATAAATTAAGAATTGTATAGAAATGGCGACTGTGCGTCTCATCGTGCTCGGAGGATTAGTTCACGAACAATAACTTACCGGTGAGAGTGGAAGGGAACCTTGTGTCAACCGACATCGCCAATGCATCATCATAGCTCGTGACGCTTCCCTTGATGAGGTCCGCTACGCGAACAACTTGCGGCTCCGATCCAGCCGCAATGCCAGCGATGAGGGACCCTGCAGACACCGCTCCCCACCTCGTTTGCACCACTCCGTCTTGCAGAGGGCACGCGCTTTCGGCGAGGGCTTGCCGTTCAAATCGACCGGTGTTGATATTGGTCTCGACATCTTCGGTATTGATTTGCCGCAATCGGCCCTTTTGGTTCGCCGATCTTCTGCAATTGAGAATCAGAGCATTATAAACAATTGAGTTCGAAAACAAATGCAATTCATAAGTGGGCATGGTATGGTCTGGTTTTCACCAAAAAACCTATCGTGAAAAGATATTAGCAATCATAATGTGGGTCACCAAAACAAATGTTGTGTAGAGAGAGAATTCTGAGTGCTCAATAAATGTAAAATTCAAAGTGTTTTGAATTGTTGATGTAGGAGATTGCTTTCGTGATGTAGATGCTAAAAAGTCCACTCGGATAATAAAAGGTTCACTCGTCCTCAAACATATGTTCGTCGTCAAAAAAGGTAATTGTGGTAGCAAGCTTTTCCATAGTAATTTGAACTGCCTTCTTCATCGGAGTCACTTTAATATGTTTTCAATTGTTATGGGCTCAACTTGATACGAAAGATTCTGTTTTTATAGACGAAACCACAATTAAAAAATATAGGATTACTTACACAAACTTGTCGTCCAAGATCTCAACATCTTCCCCGGTAGTTTGACCAGGCACAGCCCGCGGCACCCTCAGCGCTCTGTAGTGTGCGAGCATAGAGCACACGGTACCCTCGTCCCCACGGTTATGGGTCTGTATAGTTGACGACAGCATGTGGTGAAGAGTGCACTGAAACCGAAGATTGTCATCATGTCAATCATAATGTAACAAACTATCTCAAAGTGATATCCATATTGTGTTCGGAAATGTAGGGTTACCTTTAGAGGGGAAGAGATTGTCTCGTTGCCGAAAGTAAAGTAGTTGTTCGGTAGCAACTTGGTCAAGAGGAACTTGTGTCGGTAGAATGTGTAGTACGTGGGCGAATAGGGTAGCACGTTGCTGGATGCGCTGGTCGGCGTGTGATACTCCATGCCATCCTGCCGATACCTGCAAATAATAAAATGTCCAAGTTAACGATTTTTTTATCCGTGGGCAAAATCCGTGGATCAAAGTTGACAGAATTCTAGCCAGATTCATTAGAATACCAACTGCTATAAAGGTTGGTACGGGGTTAAGATAAGAGCTTGGCAGGGATCGGTCGCATCTAAGGAAACATTGTAAATTGCAGATATATTTTAATACATCTCTTGTAATACTTTTGAGGTTACCGCGGTCGTTAGACATGTTTGAAAAATGTTACGGCTTTTCACGCGGCAGGTAGAGATATTCTCCGACGTTTCGAGATAATCATTCAGCCCGTTGCCAAGGAGGCATCCGCCACGCTCGTGCGCAGCAGACGACTCTGTTTGAAAAATGACTGCTGCGCACGAGCGCGGCGAATGCCTCCTTGACAACGGGCTGAATGATTAGCTCGAAACGTCGGAGAATATCTCTACCTGCCGCGTGAAAAGCCGTAACAATTTTTAAACACATCTCTTGTATATGTATGGAGGAAATATTTACAACTATTGTACTGCTTTATATTTATTTTTGTTGGTCTATTTTTAATGCGTACGACCATGGAGGTGACGAATTTCGTACTACATGATGTTAATATTTGTTTTGAGATGAAGCTTCTCAACTCAATTTGACTGCTGTAGAAATCGACTCACGTGTGGAGCAAGCCGACCGAGAGTTGCCTCAGACTGATGGCGCCCTGCTGCTCGATCTTGCGGATGATGTCGATGAGGACGGAGACCGTCATCGGCGGCAGGTTGTTGCGGTCCAGCAGCGCGGGGTCGTCGTAGCACTCGTGCAGCGTCGGCGCCGTGCTGGTCTGCGCCGTGAGCTGCGCCCCGCAGCCGTGCACCGCGACCAGCGCCAGCAGGGTCGCTGCGAGCTTGTTCGGACCCATCTCGACTGGAAGCAGATGTTATTCATCTGATTTTTCATTTCAGGTTATTATAAAAATATTTCAATTTGTAATTAATATTTTTCTTGGGCTCGCATGGCCGCAGCTGGAACTAACGCTAACATAAATTCAGTGACATTACGTTCATACAAAATGTGTCAAAGTAACATAAGAAAGTACTACTTTTTGTTAGTCTTTAGGCTAGTACTTTCTTACATTACTTTCACGTGCCACTTTAGGTGTCATTCCAGCACATTCCCTTCATGAGCACGGCTACAATGAACTTATAGAAAACACGGACCTTTTTTATTGTCGTTTCACCATATTTTCATCCTATGCGATGGTACCAACCCTACCATCTAGTAGGGATGGTAGATCCTACGGCTTTACATGGTCTCCGTACCTGGAACAGCTAGCATTTGTAACGAAATGCTTTTAGCCAACTCAGACAGAGAAAGAAAGCGGTTCATGAACGGGGCTGAGATCCAATGACCTCTGTGGGAGGCAAGTCCAATCGCCCCTGATCTACGAGCCGCTAAAAATTTTATATAATATAAATTTTTGTGTACACATTATAACAAGTTCTCTATCAATTCTGATTTCCTGATATTTTTGACGAGCCTTTTGATATCTAAATGCGAATTCAAACAAAAAATCCTTGATAGACCTCCAAGAATGATATCACGCATGGACCTAGTATAAAGTAAGGCTCGCAGTATAAACAGTCATAGAACTGTGCTCCACTCGATAAGATAATAAAATCGATGACAGCGATATTGTTATTCAGAACAAGGCGATAGTGGCCGTACTGAGGTACCTACTAATATCTACTTAGTCTCGAAATTTCAGGGAGTGGTAATGTGGTAAAATTACACACGGTCATATCGGCTTAATCACGAATTCTGCACGCGCCTATGTACTTGGGCGAGATTGAAATACGCCACAGTTTATGTTAAAATGTGATGTAGTTTATAAGTTGAATTATATTCTAAGGTTGAAACAGGGTTCATAAATACACACAAATCAGGGTCTCAACGACTACGGGTCATTAATAAAGCTTTGGGTATACGAAAATTACAAAAACCGTGCAAAATAACTCTTGAGTATTGATAAGCTGGGTAATTCATATATTTTGTCACGTTTATTAGTTAAAGTCTTATGATGCATTTATCGGATTGGTATTGAGAAAATAATGAGGTGATCGAGTTCCATACGTCTAATGGGGTCCTTCAAGCGTAATGTAAAGAAGCACCTGGCCGGCCTGGTTTTCGTAGCTTCAGAAAAAAAGGCCACTTGCCTCTTAAGGCTCCAACTGAGCCTAAAAACTGTTAAGGGCGATAATTTGCGTTAGGGTTAATTGTTGTATGCGCGTCAGTGTTGAGTTCGCAGCTTGACAAGGAGATTAAAAAAAAATAAGAAATGCATTCTTTGTTGCATCGCAGTGTCAAAATTGACAGCTAGGAATAACTACGGTATTGTGATGGTGTAAATGTTTATTAGTAAGGCTTTTTATCTTTTATTTATTTCCGGATGACCAACCCGGATGCCATTGAGTGTCTGCGTCATGGTTGTGAAATGATATCTGAAACCATCGTAAGAGTAACAGGAATTGCGATAATATCAAGCGTTTTAAGTAATTTAGCACTGTGTTGGTTCCGGAACTTAAAAAGTGTTCCCACTATGTTTCCTTGGGTGCATGTATGAGGGAGGGATTCATAGCTCACGGTTCAGATTTCACGTTAATCGGCAACGGTAAAGGCGGCAATAAAAATTGTTAGTTTTTCCATGCAGTTGAATGAAGGCGTGCAATATAAGGGAGGTCCTGGCATGGCACCCAGTTCCTGACAGTTCCAACAGACATGTTGCATGTTGGGATAATATCATGACAGGAAGTGTTGTATAATAAGCCATCCGAATTCAGTAACATAAACAATGACATTTGAAAGAAGATCATTAGTTCCGTAAGGTGGTTTTTGTGACACTTGGAGACTCCAGGCGTTCTCCAGGCCCTCACATAAGAGGTGCCCGACGACGCCCATGTGCCCGCGAACGTTCACGCGGGCTGCGAAAACCGTTCCAACCGGTCTTTGCTCAACGATCGATACTCTTTTTTTTATGTGACTGGACATGGATGGCTAATACCACACCTTCTGTCATGGTATTAGCCCAACACACCACATGGGAACTAGGTGCCATGCCAGGACCTTCCTTATATTGCACGGCTACATTGAACTGGATGGAAAACACGGACGATTTTCATTGCCGCTTCGACCATCGTTCATCCAATGCGGTGGTACCAACCCGGGCGGGATTAACCCTACCACCTAGTAAGTAAGGAAGGGGACCTACAGTTTAACGTGAAATCCGAACCACGGCCAGCCTCTCTCAACGGTGGAATGGTCACCCATCCAAGACCAGACCGGACCCAGCGTTGCTTAACTTCGGAGAGCGATCACCGAAGTGTCGCGCCACTGGGCCACTGAGGCTTCCTAGTCGTAATTGAATTCCAATATACAAAATCTTTATGGACTAATGATCCAAGTTTTATCCACTGTGTTCTCATGCACGTCCTAAAATATGACGAATGAAAACCAGCCATATTGACTATGGAACAGATTGTGACCGGTACGGTCGTTTCCTCTCAATTGTATACACTGGAAAGAGAAGGAATTCCTAAGTCCCTTTTACTCTATGGTTGACTTCAGCATGACAGAAAGAGTTCTTAAATTTGTCTCTATTTCCGGTGTATAGATTTCAGACAAAACGACCGTACTTAAAAAGAATACAAGTGGTCCCACCGCATTTCCTCCCGTGCAGACGCGACTGAGGGATTTGTCGTTCGTGCTCTAAATTCGACGTAAAACTATAGATGCTTTTCCTTACCTACTAGGTAGCAGGTATCGCTTCGCATTGAAAAACTGTCCTGGCATGGCACCTAATTCCTTTCGGAATGGTATCATAACGGTAGTTGTGTGGTATTAGCGATTCATTTAAGGCTACAAAAAATCCTTGCATGGCATCTAGTTCCCATGAGGTGTGTCGGGCAGGTGTGATAGGTTCTCGAGATCCATGCCCAGTTACAAAAAATATATACGCTAGCCTAGCCATCTGCAAGTTACTATTACTGCCTTCTTAAAGAGTACAAATATTATATTTATATCGTTGTGCCTTTCTGTTATATTGACGTCGACTTTGGAGTAAGGGACTTAGCCATAGATATAATCTAGACTTAGCAATTACTTCTCTTTGCAGTGTAACGACATAAAAATTTGCGACCGCAAGCGCAGCGGTTCGAGGCCTAGGCACAGAACAAGTGACCTGGGGCCGTTGAATCGCCAGCAACGTGACCTTTTCTGTAATCTCCCATAAAGTGAAATACAGTTAGGAAACCTACGAACATGTTTAATTGAAAGTGTTAAAATTTCAACCCTCCCCAAGTGGGAATTTACGTGGCAAGGTGCATAGGGCCAGGTAACAGTTATCTGCCTATCCCTTATTTGAATTTCATATGGGGTGACTTAGGGTCTGTTCCACTAAGTACTAATTAGCTTAATCCTCATATAAGAGCCTTTCTCGCCATCTCGCAATCGACTCCAACACAAGATAATCAGCACTTTAGCAATAAAGGCCCTTTAAGTGTCGATTAGAATACATCAGCACTTGGTAAAAACCATGCTTAATGTTATAATTTCACTTGTATATGTCTACTACATGTTAACGCGCAGTGAATGTACCAATTAAATGTTGGCATTCCTCGAATTAGAACCAGCCCATCCTGTTCTTAAATCCTTGATTCATAGGGTTGGTAAACTGAGGTGTTTCCCCCCTAAATGCAACCTGCTGTTCTTCAAACATGGTGTGAAGAAGTACCTGGCCGGCTGGCTTGGTTTTCGCAGCCCCCCCAAAATGTCCAATAATTTTAAATGTTATCTTATAATGGAAACAAATTTGTTAATGTGGGGAAGTAGGTTATCAGCCCAAGATATCTCATAGCAATGTAACACCCAAAGATAAATAGTTAACCAAAGGGTCTCCTATTTTCAGGCAACATGGAAGCAAGAATTGAGTATGCGCATAGTAGGTTCTCTCTTCATCTCATCTCAATGTTATGTTGTAAAGGCATAGGATAAGTATGAAGAATGGAAAGAATGGACGCCGCCTGGTGGTAAATGTGTTTTTTTTACGTAACTGGACATGGATGGCTAATACCGAAATGACTGTCCGATATTAGCCTCACACACCACATGGGAACTAGGTGCCATTGAGGTGCCAAGGCCAAGACTTTCCTTACATTCCTCGACTACATTGAACTAGATGGAAAACTCGGACAATTTTCATTGTCTGCGAAATTCAATGCCGGACCAATGTACCAACCCGAGCGGAATTAACCCTAACGCCTGGTAAGTAAGGATGGAGACCTACAATTTTACGTGGAATCCGAACTACGACCAGCCTTAACGGTTCAAAATGGTCACCCATCCCCAGCTTATCGAATCGTAAGGCGTCGCACGCTGAGCTACCAAGGTTGACATTAGTCCCTCATGCCATATTGCTACTTTGGCCGGTTTGCAATAAGGTGATTTTCGCGCCAAATTGTCTGGCAATATCGACCTGATTTCTCTTTCACAATAAGCCGTATTTTGGAGCCAAAAACTTGGTCGATATCGACCGAACGGAAGATATGGGGATAATTGGAAATATGCAAAGATTTTTCAAACATAAATTAGTGGCTGAGTATTTAACAACAAATTAACACGGGCGGAGCCATTTACAAATTTACTAGATTTACTAGATTTATTAGAACAAATTTACTAGATTTATATGAAATAGGTATGCATATACGAAAAAATACGTCCACAACTATTCTATTTTTTTGTTTTTGGTATAGGTACGAAATTATAAATATATTTGTTTCTATATTTATGAACATGTTTTATATTAACCATTGAGAGCAGCTAAATAGAGACTTTGTAAAACTTGTTATCTAAACAACATCGCGATATTTCCGAAAGATGAAAAATATATAAATTCAAACATTTAAACATTAAAACGTGTTCTTATCTTACTAGATTTACGACAACAAGTTTATTTTTTTGTAAATTGTGTTAAAGGACTTTGCGTATTTTGAAGCATAAAATAATACAGTAGTCTATATTTACCGACCTCGAATAAAAATTCCAAAAGCTTGAATCCTAGTTCAACAAAACAAAAAGTCGTACAATCACACCATCACTTTGCCAATCAAACCACTAAGCACCGGCGCAGGTTAGGAGACGTTCGACAATCAGCGAAAATCGGCGAGCGCATGCACGAGTCGCACCCAGCCGTAGTGATATGGACGTATAAAAGAAGTTATGTACGATAAGATAAGAAAAAAGGTAAAGATAACTCGGCAACGCGCGATTGCGGAAGGTTTATCCGCTATGGAACTGAATATCTATTACAACCCAAGCTAGAAACCTTCATTGGAATGTGAATAAGCCGTATTTAGCATGTCTACATCGTGAACCACAAGACATGATTTTTTAGGTAACCTTGTTTCTAGTTTTTTACCCGACTGCGCCAGAGTTATGTTTTTTATGTAACTGCACACGAATTTCTAATACCAAACCCACCGTCATGAAATTAGCCCAACACACCGCATTAGGTGCCATGTCAGGACCTTCTCTGAACATGGCTACATGGAACATGGATGAGAAACACAGACAATTGTTCATCGCCGTTTCCACCATCTTCCAATGAAATGGTAGCAAACCAGGGCGGGCATACAAATTATAGATTCGGAAAACTAGTTTTTTAGGAGAACAATTCGGGATAAAATTCGTGTGATCGACCAGTTTTCGCTTTTTGCGACGGGAACATGAAAATTTGATATTTGGGTAAACAAACAAATATTTCATTTTGCCATAAACTGAATTAACATAAATGAATAAGATATGAATTCTTCAATAACAATATATATCTATTAACGATTACGGAATTGTGCCGAAAATTCACTGTAATAAAATATAAGAATCTCGCTTTTATCAACATTGCAAAAATACCGACGAGGATGGGATTCGAACCCACGCGTGCAGAGCACATTGGATTAGCAGTCCAACGCCTTAACCACTCGGCCACCTCGTCGTACGGTACACTATGTCAAAATAGGCATTTAGTTACATAAGGCCACGGTGTTACCATTATTATCTCTTATTTCTTGAACTACTAATTCATATGCGGTATTTCTTGAATATAATATTTTTAGGGAAAAATATACTAACATATTCCGATAAGAAGGATTCCGAAAGGAAAGACATCATTAGCCGTAAGCCAAAATGCTTAATCTAGGAAGTTTCTAAAACTAACCCCATCTCTTCTTTATTGTCAACAAATCACCATTCGTACGCCGTGCAACAGGCCCACCTATTTGCCGCTAGATGGCAGTAGTAATCACAATTATTAGCAAGATATATCACAGATGGCGCTTTATTCACATGATAACTACTTGCCGCTAGATGGCAGTGACAGTCGAGAATTAGTTACAAGATACGTTGCAGATGGCGCTGTTTTTTATGTATCAACATGAATGAAACTTCACTAGCATTATCTTTGGCCACACAGTCGTATTCAGAGTGAACCTGTCAAAATTGAGTACGTGACTAATCATACAAAAGCCGGTTTAGTCCGGCGTACCACCCACTCTGAATATGCTTACAGTGGTGATGATTACCGTATTTATTACTCTATTGCTCAGTTACATTGAACTGGATGGAAAACACGGACATTTCATTGGGACTATTATTTCACGAATATTTCATCCGCAGTGTGTGCAGGCAACCGTATTAGAGGAAGGTGATTCAAAGATTTACATGGCTTCCGTACCATGGTCTCTACGACAAATGAGATTTCTAGTCCCAGTTGTCACCTAAATTGGCGTTTACGGAACTTCGAACTTACGTAAAAACGTCAAACTCCATGAAAGTTGTTACTAGATATTGTATGGTTTTACTTTTTAAACCTGTCAAAGTCAAACTCGGACTTGGACTATGAAAACGCGGAGTCGGCTCGGGAGTCGGCGTAAACGGCAACGTCGACGTATTTACAGCGGCGGCGCGTCGCGTCGTTGAGTAAGCTGTCAAATCAAACTCGGACTAGCAAATGTTAGTTCGCTTAACGCCCACTGCGCTGTAAAGTCTGTAAGGACATACAAAAAACATTAGGTCTTTTACAATAGCAGGTAGTTTGTATCACTGTATTGTATTGGAGACGCGAAGTATTCAGATATTTTACTGTAACTTTTCGTAGTCCGAATAGTGCTAAATAATGAAGAACACGCAAAGAAATGATAAAAAAAAGTGTTTTTGAAAAGAATGCGTAGAAAAATCCTTCTGGAGTGACCTAATCGTGATCAAAATGAACAAAATATAAACAAGTCAGAGACTTGCTTATTTTGCAGGCCTAGGCAAAGATTGTTTGAAAGCGAAAACATCTCAACAGCTTCGACCTTGTCTAAGTGGGTCTAAGGCCCGTCACCAAGCAGAACTACATCATTCCAGCAGGTATATTCAGAGTAGGCAGACTAACTTTAATCCGCCGGACTTAACCGGTTTTTGTATGGTTAGTCCGGTGCTAATCTCGTACTAAGTTTTGACAGGTGCTCTTTGAATACGACTGCAGGTTTTTAGATAAACACGAAAAAGAGATCTCATAAACTCCTGAGATTTCCTCGACACAAATCTCTAGGCCTTACGACAACTGTGATGATCTTTTCTCGTACTAATTGATTTAAAAAACATGCCTCCGCCTCAGATCGTGGCAGGTGCAGCAATGGTGACCCGTATGTACAATAAGCTAAGCAAGCAATAAGCAAGATCCATTTTTGACCCCTCCTAAATTGTTGCGCCAGCACCAACCTATTATGTGCCAGCACTTCGGAAGTTTCGCTCCGCTCGCGTGAATGTCCAACATGAAATAATGGCGTCATCACCGATTTTGGTGAAAATTTCAGGCAATCTTCTGATTAGTCCAACGGATGCTTTTATGCAGTTTGGAAGTTGAGAAGCTCCGCTTGAGTGTCCAAAATCAAATGAAGGCGTTATGACCGATTTTAATGGCATTGTAAGGCAATTCAAAGATTAGGAGACAGGTAATCCTGTGAAAGCTATCCATTGTATACCATCGCATTGAATGGTCTAAACAGCAATGATAATTTCCCGTGAATTCCATCCAGTTTAATGTAGCCGTGTAATGATAGGAATGTTCTGGCATGGCACCTAGTTCCTATGAGGTGTATTGGGCTAACACATGGCAGCAGCTGTTGTATAAGCCTTCCATGTCCAGTCATATACAAAACAATACACTTTTAAAAAAACAATCACATGACGTATTCGATAGGCATTGAGCGAGTATTTATCACGATCGGCTCGGCCCAGATTGACCTCCTTTTGCCACCACTTCGCACAAAGCGATCCACATATAGGTCGAAACCTCAGAATAAAAAAAAGGAGATATGCCCTCTAGCGCGCCCATGATGAGACCATCGCTTGCCAATTCTCCAAAAGGCGTGCAAGTGTAAACCCAATTTAAACTCGCACGCCACACGCAAATATAGTCGCAGACGTTTTGGAGGGTTTATTAGTCAAAACTGTCTTAGCGATCGTACTTCGGGAGCACATGGAAGCTCGCTTGCGTTAAAACTGGATTAGAGCTCCTTGTCTGAGTTTCAGGCTCATACGAAATACCGGTAGACTCCGATTTTAAATGTGGGTGATAAGTGAACAGAACATAAGCCCGAGATTTTATTTCTCAATGTATACTTACAAGCTCAAAAATTAAAATTTTCGATAGGCAGGCACTCTTAAATAAGGTTATTAGGTATAAATAGGTTTGGATAAAGAGACTCGAACTGACTCAGACTTGGGCCTTCAGTCCAGTTTGGACGTACCTGTGATTGCATTATATGCATGACAAACATCAATATTTCCATGCCCGCCCTGCGCCCACATGACACTTCTCCTCCCTTTTCTCTTCTGTGGTCCACACCGACACTGCTGGTCTTCCGGCACCGCGCCGCCCTCGACGACGCGCAGGATGCTGCACTCTCTCGTCTTCCGGCGACGATCGAGTATGCTAGCACTTGATCGTCCTCGCGAGGCTTTTTATTGTACCATTTTATATTTATTGTTTATACAGAGTGCTAGCGGAGGTATGTATGGATTAAACGTTAACCACGTGTTCCTTGGCATATTTGGAGCAAAAAAGGTAGATAACATTTTTTTGTACGACTGAAAAAAAATCGTCCTCCCCGTACATTTTTGTAAATACCTACACACATTTTACATTTTGTGACATTTTTTTAAGCTATATTCTTTTATGCTCCAAATATGTCAAAGAAAACGTGCTTAGCTTTTGGACCATACCTCCGTTAACATCCTGTATAATGCCGACCTTACACCACCACCTCCACACACACTATTTCTCAGACACCCACTCACATCCAATGTACACATAAAATATAGAGTTATCATGCAGAGTTCACTAATTGTTGCCCGCGGTTTCGCCCGCCTGGTTTAATATCTCTCAGGCTGGAGTGCACAATCCCTGGTTAGTATTATAGTTACGGTTATTCTAGATATCTCTTCTTTCTTATTATTTCTTTCTTTCTTATTATCTATACTATATATAATTTTAAAATAAAAAAACCGTCCTTGTTTTTCGCACGAAGAAGAAAGAAGATCGATCTAAAATAACTTAATTTACATATATTAGTCTAATATAAAAGTATGACCCCATATCCAAGATCAAGTCAAAATATTATTAGGACAGCACTTTGACCGATTATTCTCTGCAATACATACATATTGGTCCATCCTTCACTATTGAGACACACATTAAATATAATTTTTAAATTATTAAAATAGGTAGGCATCATTTAAATCCGATGCACGTATTGTGTTTTGCACGTGGCGTACAAATTCGCTCTTTGTCGATATTTGTCTTTAATGCAAATATTTTGATAATAGTACATTACGCTTTGTAGTTAGGTTAGGTTATGTCTGATCAGGGAGATCGAAGATATTCGTGGTATGTAAGTAGAGGAGAGGTCGCTAATCCAAACTTTTTCACAAATTATGACCATTTAATCGAAAGGACAAAAAGTTTTATTTCATCCTAGCAGCATGATTAATGGAGCAATACGTTCGCAGTGGAACAGCGATTGGGGACATATTGGGGAAATAAACCTTTTTGGGACAAAACGCTCGCGTTCAATCGAGATTTATCGTTTGGCTGCGAGCTTGTTTATCCGTTCAAGACACTCATACAATGGAAAAAAATGTTTTAGAAACTTTGGCTGAACGTAAAATGTCCTGTGTGTACGATTATTCTTTACATTAGGTAACTAATAGTAGAGATTTGGTCTAGAAATGTTTTATTTCTTACAAATTCAATAAATCTCTTTCAACACGACCGAGCCACGCCCAGATGTCTATTGTTTAAATTAAAATTGCTGATTAAGATCAAAAGGGGTTCACGCGAAGGCTAAGAAAGATCGACATCAGGAGTAAAAAAATATCGTAAAAGAATGTTGCCTGCAGTAACGCATACAAAGTGAGTATGCGTTTTCAGATGGTCGTATATAAAGAATGGAACGCATCTATATCCAATGTTTTTGAGTAGAACATTTATTTAAATAACAAACGTGAAACAAAATGTACGGCAATAAAATAAAATAAAAGCATTTTGTATACTATACTGCCATCTCTTACCGCTTTTTCGACTTTCTCCTACGATAGAGCTCAAGCGATAACATTTCCGAGCTATTATCTACTATGACTAATGCAGTTTTTTTAGTGTACTTTGAAAGTTTAGCTGTAGACGAATCTGCTCCTTCGTACCTAACTAGGTACGACAACAAAGTTACTTATTAACTTTGTTGTCGTAACTTTGTTGTCGAAACTTTGTTGTCGAAAAACAAGCTCGTGTGGCAATCAAATCAATGTGCAAGAGAAATGCAAGTGGTAGGTTATGTTAGGTTCATCGAGGCGTGTTTTTGAAATCATACGTTAAATGTTAATAATAAATATTAATATGATCCGGAAATCAAGAAGCGATCGTCGGTATGGGTGTTTTTGATGACCAACTGCTAACAATATTGAAAGACCTCGGAATATTGGCAAACATATGGTGACCACTTATTTTTTCACGGCTTGGACATCTTGCGACATCAATGCTAGAAAATTGTAGATCACCGTATTTAGAATGTTACACAACATTCTCCACAGCAGACTGAGCTTAGGGATATCATGTTAATCACCCTAAGAGCAAAGGCGCTCATTAAAGAATGTGCTATTAAAACCCTGACCCATCCGACTAAGCTTTATTTTAAGTCCCATTGCTAAAGATGAAATAAAAAGCTTTTTCGATCGAAAGACGATCAAGGACTGAGCTTAGGGAGAACTTGTTAATCATCCTAAAAACAAAGGCGCTTATTAAATAATTTGTTATTACAACCCTTCCTAAATTCCTGCCCTATGTTGTTTGGTTCATACGGATGAAATTTGCATAGGGAATAATGTAGAGTATTCTGATGTTTTTTTTTATGTAACAATGATATGCCTGCAAGATATACATAGAAGTCGTCGATGCTGTAGGTAATTCGCGAGTATCCCCGTAACAAAGTCCAGCCAGGCCGGATGCAAATGGCGCCTTTGTAGAGATTAGCGGGCTGCTCGCGGGGGCTGGAGGGAAGTGGGAGGGGCCTCGTCAGGCAGACGCCGAATATATACTTTCCTAGGGATTAATAAGGCCTTTACATATGTATACATATTCATAAAGGGATTAAATGGAAAACGTTTAGGCGAACATAATTGTATTCAAATGAACATAATTCTGCACGCAATGTAAGGTAACTATGTAAATACATTTTGAAAGGATACGGTTTTTGTGGTTGTCCTTTTCCTAAAATTGTATTAGCATAATGTCCTATTTCCTTTATGTTTGCGTACACTGTGTATTGTTATGTTTAGTAATAAAAAATATGCTCAGTTGATTGATATGACAGCACAGCATACTGTGTATGAAAGGCAGGAATCCTTAGGTACCTACCTATTCTAGGGCGCCTTGTCAGTTGCATATTATTGATGGCTGTTGTTTGTATCAATGGATTGGATATTGGCCTATCAATTTCGAGTTTCCTATATCCATTAATGTATTATTAATTAATAATTTTAGGTTATGCAACGAAATCCACGATGCCTCTTCCTTCCATGCTTTCTGGGGGAAACATGCGACGTTTTTAGGGTTCCGTACCCAAAGAGTGAAAACGGAACCCTATTACTACGCCTCCGCTGTCCGTCCTTCCGTCCGTCCGTCCGTCCGTCCGTCCGTACGTCCGTTCGTCCGTCTGTCACAGGGCTGTATCTCAGGAACCGTAATAGGTAAGCAGCTGAAATTTTCACGGAATTTGCATTTATTTTGCCGCTATAACAACAAATAGGCAACATTAAAAAATAATACCAAATAAATGGCCCCCTTACAAAAAAACGCGATTTTTTTGTGTAAAATCTTGTACGATGGTACGGAACCCTTCCTGTGCGAGTCCGACTCACACTTGGCCGGTTTTTTATTGTAATTTTAACAACGTCTTCGCAAAACACGCCCAACATTTTGATCTCTCACTAATTGAAAATAGAAACATTAGATTGTCGTAGAGCTAATTGCAACCAAATACCTACGGGCATACAACATTATTATTTTTTTAAGCAATCTGACATGGATGGCTAATACCACACAACTACCGTTATGATATTAGCCTAATACAACACATTCCCCAAGGAATTAGGTGTCATGCCAGGACCTTCCCTTTATGAGCACGGCTACATTGGAATGGATGGAAAACGCGGACACATTTTCATTGCCGCTTCAACCATAGTTTCATCCAATGCGGTAGTACCAACCCGAGCGGGCTTAACCCTACCACCTAGTAGGGGAAGGGGACCTACAGTTTTACATGGGTTTCGAACCATGGAGCAGCTCACATTCGTAAAGTAATGCATTTATCCAACTCAGAAAGAGCAAGAAAGTGGTGCGACCGGGCGAGGATTTGAACCCAGACCTATATGATGTAAGACAAGTCCTCTAGCTCCTAGACCACGAGCTGTTCTATGGAACCTTTCGTATCGACGAATGTCCAAATTCTTGCGCAGTTCTCCCTAAACTCTAATCTCATCGGTGGCGGCGACGGCGGCGGCGCGGCGCGGCGGAAGCAGCGGCTACCATGCGGGTATTGATTTTATCAATTCTTTTGGCAGGGAATTATAACAATAGAGTGTAGTCTTTAATAGTTATACAATATTTAACAAAACATTTTTAAATCTTTGGACTTTATACCCAAAAGGCTTTGTCATCATGTCCATGGTGGTATAAACAAAAAGTATTTCGAAATTTGTCAGTACATCAAAGTTTTCTTATTCTATTTTTTATTTTTACTAGTCGGGATTCCTCGGGAAAATCACAAAGCCTGATGAAAATATTGTTTAAAATCATTAAAAGATTAAAATTACAGCTACTAAAAAAATCTGGAAAACCTCCTCTACCTACTTACTTACCTTTTATTACGTGTCTGCCTCACATAAAGGCATATTCGCCTCAATAAATAAAACGCTACCTGTGTTTGTGATACCAAATGTTCTACTAAAATACCGCCCGGGTTGGTACCACCGCATTGAATGAAAGATGGTCGAAGCGGGAATGAAAATTGTCCGTGTTTTCCATCCAGTTCAATGTGGCCGTGCAATATAAGGAAGGTCCTGGCATTGCACCTAGTTCCCATGTGGTGTGTTAGGCTAATAGCATGACATAAGGTGTGGTATTAGCCATCCATGTCCAGTCACATAAAAAAAAACCTGTATCGATAATACAGCTTTTGCTATCCACATCATATAACTGTTTAATTAAACTCATGTCGTCCAATAAATTCACGTTCGGCAATATTTGCCGTCGAGCGCGGCGCGACGGTCGTCTAGTCGCGCCGGTGCCCGCTCGTGAATGGACCCCATCACCGAGTGACAAAGGACGACAATGGCGACATAAACTCATTCCTATATTCCTATGGCGGCAGCGTAGCCACGTATTAGTAATAATGCACTAATGTTAGTTAGTTCTCTTACGAATTCGGGATGCGTATCGTCGGATGTTCGTTGCAATAAATAACGTCCTTTGGAGAAGTTCTCGCATGAGAAACTGTCAAATTATATGTAGGAAACAATCTACCTATTCTTGTGTATATAGAGGATGACAGCTCGCAATCGACTCACCGACGGAATTGAGATTTAAGAGTACGTACACTGTACAGAGCCCTTAGCCCGTCTTCTCACCTAAATTAGCGTTTACGCTAAGCCAATCGACTAGCGTTTTCAAATATATGGAGAATCGAAAAGCACTCGCAGTGGGCGGAAAGCGATTTAACATTCGAGTCCGAGTTTAATTTGACAGCTCACGCGTTGTCGTCTGGGTCTTCTGCACAATTTTGTGTGCAGGTAAGGACCTGAGGGTATCCCCTATTACCCGGACTGCTTCTCGGCATGCTCGGCCCTTGGTCAGCCGCTATAAGCTAGCGTCGGGCTGGGCATCATCTCATCCAGACTTCGGGCGGGCGCTGCGTTCAACCACGTCATTCCTGGCCGCAAGACGGGGAGCGCAGCAGCAGCTCTCGGGGCAGCGGACGTCCTTCGGGTGGGCGCAATGAGTTCCTCCACCACCGGTGGCATCTGCACGTCGTTGGCGATTACGTCATTCTTGACGTAGCGCTGACGTTGACGATGACATTCACGCAGACTCCTCGCTTCCATACAAATCGGTAGTCCGAGCTTCATTTTAACAGGTTGTAGAAGTAAAACCACAGAATAAGTTTGTAAGGGTTTGACATTTTTACGTAACTTCGAAGGTCCGTAATCGCCAATTTAGGTGAGAACTCCGACTACCCATGCGTGTTCTTACGTATCGATCGAACTCGTGAAAATCAGTAGTGAGCGGATTCGTTAGCAAACTGACTGGCCGGCGCTACCGTCAGTATATGTTTTAAATAAAAAGTGGTTACGCCGCCGCTATACGCATGAGCTTATGTCGCCACTTCCGTCTATCTTGACTCGTAGGGGCCCGAGCACGCAGGGCGCCCCCCACACCCCGCCCGCCGCCCCGCTGCAAGGGTCGAGGGTTGTTACTTGGCAACGACTCCCCGTCTGCGTCCCCCGCGCCCCCGCGCCCCCGCTCACCCTCCGCCGCCGCCCGTCTGGAGAGCATCCAGCATCTCTTTGTTGCAACGGCTATGGTTGCAGCATCCGCGTGAACATATTTTCCTATGCACTTGATAAACAGCTGGTATGGTTCATTTGTGTGTTTTGTAAGATGGATTCGCAGAGATCTGCCCGACTTTCTAAGACGTAAGGCGTGAATAGACGAGATATAGTGTTCATTCCGGAACATTAATGGAATAACATTTTGCATTCCAACGACATCAACATGAATCCCCAATTGTAGCTATGGGAAGGTGCCGGCAGATAGATAGCGAGCTGTATCGAGTTGGCGTAGATTTTACGATGCTGCTACATATTAAAGGTCGACTATCATAGTGCACAACCTTTGGGTGATGATAATTTATATATCCGTCCTTATTTTCGCCTCAAGAAGAAAGAATAGAGAAATATATTATTATAACTATATAAATGGTACTATAACCAAAGATTGTACACTCCACCCATAGGCTGAGATAAATAGTCGTAACAGAAACTAAGACTAACGAAAAGTAGTACTTTGTGACGTCAATTCGCATTACTTTGAGATTTCGTCCATACAAAGTGTGTCAAAGTGACGTCACACAGTACTACTTTCCGTTAGTCTTAGTTTCTGATGCGACTATTTATCTCAACCTTAGTTTCTTTTTCTTATTTATAGACAGTGCGTGGAGTATTGTTCGCGTTTGTAGGAAGACTCAGCTATGTACCTGGTTGGGCTCTGACTCGATACAGCGTCGGGCCCTGCGTCCATATAGACTAGGAGGTCGCGACAAAAATGGTAACGATAACGTAAATGGCTGAATCTGGGTTCACGGGATAAAGACCAACCCTCTGAAGCTAAATGTGTCAGTCTGCCTTTTCCAAGTGGTTGCGTTACGTAGATAAGGCGCCTGAAAAAGTAGTTATGGTAACAAAAAAAAATATTTGATAAGGTAAACGGATGCAAATGACGAAGCATGAAAGTATCAGTACATACTTGCTTAGCAATACAAAAACTGAACAAATCTTTGGTTGCATTTCGTAGTTATAGGCGATTTAGGTTACAGATATAACTTTAGGAATATTTAAGTATTTAATTAAAGAACCGACTGGTTATTGTTGTATAATTAATAGGTATCTATGTTTCCAGACAATCAGTATAATCATCAGCAGGTACATACCAGCATCTATTTTATATAGCTAATCTAGATAACGCAACCACTTGGCACGGGCAGACCGACATATTCAGCATCAGAGGGTTGGTCTTTAACATCTGAACCCAGATTCAGCCATTTACCTTATCGTGACCAAAAATGTCGTGACCTCCCGGAATAATAGACGACACGGAGGTATCCCTGAATTTAGAGACCCTTCTACTCCGAAGTGATGTAAGTGTATGTTCTATCGTCTTTACCATGGAGAATTCTCGTCGGAGCTGCATAACGCTATCCCTCCGTCCCCTTTCTTTCTACGATCAACGCGAAAAAGGCAGGAAATGCACCCATTCACAGTCGACATTCCAAAAAGAACCAGCCGATTCTCTATATCCTTTAACTATAGGGTCGGTAAACAATGGAATAAATTCCCGCCGAGGTATTTCCTACAAAGTACAACTTGGGGGTCCATACATGGTGTTGAGAAACACCTGGCCGGCCGGCATGTTTTTCGGCCCTGAAAGTTCTAACCAGGAAGGAATCCCTGGCGTACGCCATACGCCGCACTTAATATAGAAAATGTAACAGTGCTTAAATAGACGGTAGTTCTGGCACGGTGTTCAATTCGCTCTGGACTGCCGGTTGAGTGTGTTAAGCTCATGTCATAAGTTTGATAAAAACCATTAATATCCAGTGCTGTGAACAAACCAAGAGGACTTGGAGGACTTTGTCAATGCTGGGAAATTTCACCCTGTCACGAGTATCCCGGCTCTCCCCAGTGTTAACATAGAGTGAGGGAAACTCACATTTTTGCACTCTGTTACTTTATTATACCCTCGCTGCCATGTTGAGCTAATGGTAACAAAACACTCCGAAAACCTGGAGATCATGAGAATATCTAATTCTCACGGAAAAATAATAGGTTAAAAATAGTGGTATGTTATTTTGCAACAATCGTTGTAGATGCCGAGAAACAATGAGAATACTTTTTAAATCTATTCCTATACTATATGACCATTCGTATTCTTACCATCAATAATGCTGAAATTATAAAGTTAAAAAAATAAGAACTTTACACAAGCATTTACAAAGGATCAGGAGTAGATAAGAAATCAGTTCCTGGCAATGTCATAAAAAAACCACCTCGCCTTGCCTTCCCTTGCATTATATGTAATTAAAAATATTATTTACGTGATTTCTATTAAACATTTGAAGAGAGTATAATATTTTTATTAGAAAATAATCTATTTATGTGTAGCTGCCATTTTATAGTTTCCTTAATGGAAAAAGCTACATGGGTACATTTTAATAATAATGGCAACATTCTCACTAAAATGAAATAAAAGGAATGAAAATGAATAGCCCGGTTCAGTCACTTTTATTCAGATATTTTTGAATAGACTCCTTTTCATATTTTACACATTCAAAGCCATGCTCGCTGCGCAAATTACTTGAGTACATATGCATTTTTGTTCTCTTTATTATATCATACCCTTTAGTTTGCCGAAAATTCAGTTCTTAGGACGGCATTAGAACAAACGATAATTGTAAAACTGTCATCCGACCGCATCGGATGGCGCAAACTCAGCGTTGCTTTGTCCTTTCCCTAGGGAGTAAAATCGATAACAATTCGAATATGGACTTGAAGAAGTAACAATACAAGTGCACTCGGATTGATTAAAAAATCGCTAGTGTTATAATAAATAATTAATTAAATTGTCTGTGCCTAAATATTATTGATGTGATTTGTGATAGGGCATGACAACCGCAGATTACTTCACTAATGTGATGTCGTAAATAATTACATTTTTTCCGCTTACATTGCAAACGCAGGCTGAACCCTACGAGATTTATCAAAATAATGTACTAATATTGTACACATTGAAAAGGTCTACAGAAAACTCCGCGATGGTATATGTCTATCTCTTTGGATATCCCACAATAACATTTTTTTGTCATTTACTTTTTACGACAAATAATGGCCAATTTTCGAAGCGATTTTATCCAATACAGCATTAATCCTTATCCAATTAAACACCTTAAATACATAGTTGATTTAATATAGATCTATATGACCCTTTACAGCATATGATTTAAAATAATATTTTCGAAGATATTACAGATTTAAAAATTGCGGGACGTAGCGGACGGGGCGGCGCCGCGACGGCGGGAGCCTTTCAGATATAATATTTCATACCCGTGCGAAGCCGGAGCGGGCCGCTATTAAGCAACTTATTTTTAAATTTCAAAAGTTACATCGAAATCTAGCTATATTTAAAATTTACTATTACGGTGAATATTTAACGCTCTTATTCTTTGTTCAAACTTTATTTTTATGTTTGAGAAATCAAATCACTAAAGACCATTGAGATAAATGTTAACACATATCTTATTGCCGAGACCTACAAGTTTTACTTTTCATTAATTACCATGAATCAACAAACTCACTTTTTTATTTTAGAATTTACATAATTATGTGTAGTTGTTTTTAAATTAAATTAAGGCTGGAGTGCACCCTTTCTGGTTAGTATTACAGTTATTCTTACTTTTGATCTAACTTTTTTCTTCTCCAGGCAAAAAAAAACAATGTCATAATTATTTCTTTAAATAATTAAAGATTTTAAAGGTTTGCTCAAAAATATTTTAATAATATTTTCATACTTGTTCATCGTTTTACAACATTATACATTTCTTAATCGGTACCTTCGCATAGGACAAAAATATGGTCGAAACGGCAATGAAAAATTGTCCGTGTCATCCAGTTCAATGAAGCTGTGCTCATGTAGGGAAGTTTCTGTGTTGGCAGCGCAATTACTTCGTGAATGCGGTGTGGATTCCATGGATTCCGAACCATGGAGCAGCTCGCATTCATGAACAAATACACCTATCTAACTCATAAATAGAAAGAAAGTGGTGCATTAACTGGGCGAGAATTTGAACCTATGACCGCAGGTATATCAGGTAGTCCCCGCGCCACTAAGATACTAGCTTATGCGTTCGACTTATTCAGTAATATAAATACGTATTCCAATCTTATATGTTGGATATACTCTATCCGTGTCATTTGTTCGTTTGCATCGCGAGTGTAAACATGGCGCCAGCAGTCGCTCGCTGATTGATTGCAATTAGTTTGACCCCGTGTTAAAATTTCATGATTCTGTTAGCACGGGGTTCGTCAGTGTCTCTCGCTTACTATAAAATAATGAAATCTGTTTTCACTTGGAAAGAGGTGAGGATAAGTATCTTCATAATTGATTTAGGAAATAACGAAATTCAATAATAAATATTTAGAGGAAGTATAATTGTTGTTAATTATAAAATTAGGCTCCTGGTTATCTTTTAATTATTAATATAATTCACTCAACTTCAAATAACTCGAAATCAAAGGAACAATCGGACAAACAATTTATAAATGTATTTATACATTACCAACAAATTTTCCGTATTCCGGGAGGTCACGACATTTTTGGTCACGATAAGGTAAATGGCTGAATCTGGGTTCACGTGTTAGAGACCAACACTCTGATGATAAATATGTCGGTCTGCCTGCGCCAAGTGGTTGCGTTAGCTAGATTGGCCATTCAAAATAGATGTTGGTATGCATCTGCTGATGAATGTACTGATTGTCGGGAAATATTGATATCTAATAATTAATTTTGTATTACTAAGCAAGTATGTACTGATACTCTCAAGCTGCGTTGCTTGCAGCCATTTACCTTATCACATTTGTTTTTGTCAGGATAAAAACGATAACCTTTTTCAGGCGCCTTATCTAGGCAACGCAACCACTTGGCGCAGGCAGACCGACGCATTTAGCATCAGAGAGATGGTCTTTATGCTGTGAACCCAGTTTCAGCCATTCACGTCTCCGTTTCCATTTTTGTTGCGCCCTCTATAGGCGGTAGCGATGTCCAGTTGCGAATTCACTCACTTCATATGTTCTCGAGTTCCAACGACATGTAAGAACTGCACAAGACTTAACTTAGATAAAGAACATTCCACGTTCCGCGTCCCTAAATCGTTAGCGAACTTGCTACAATCACTAAAACGCGACTACGCTACCGCTAAATTGTTATTATTGTTATTATATTGTAATGCACTAGCAGCATCATGCTGATGCGTTCACTTCTTTTTATGCACTTGCACTTTTATTTTCAAGCACTTGCACTTATTTTACTTATTTATTTTCCTGTCTATGTTTTTTTTTATTTCCAGTAAAGACCCAGTTTTTTTAAAAAAAATACTGACGATGTACTTATTATTTCCTCAGGTAGGCTGTTCCAATTATCCACAACTCGGCTTGTTAGGAAATGTTTTAGAGGATTTGTTGATGCTTGGTTGCGATTTGACTTTAAATGGATAACTTTCGGTCGCGACTCCCGTCCTTCCTTACTCCATGGCACGATCCCTCCATAAAGAATGCGTCAAAGCGAAAAGCTTTACAATTATGTAACTGATCATCGAGGTGGGGCAGGCAATGGGTCAGGCACCGCGCCTCCTTACTTCTTGCCACACCCGCGCCACCGATCTCCGAATGCTACACCCTCGTCAAACGCCGCTCCACCTCACGCCCACGGAGCGGCAACTCAATTAGCCCCGCACATGTACCTACCTGCTCATACTCGGGCACGTGAATTTCGAACCCTTCAACTGAACAGTGCTCCCAGGGCAGATTGTCGGAAAAATGTGGAAGACCGTAAAGATTTATTAAAGCTAGTGGCTTGGTATCAAAAGCTTCGAAAGGTGTGTGATATAGTAATCCAAAGCCATTTCAAATGTCCTAGATTTTTCATGTACAAATGGGAGAAATAGATTGCGCAGAGTCTAAGCTAATTCGTGAACGGCTTCCGCAGGTGGTGACAGCAGGTCGTGTCCCGGCCAGCTTATCAGGCCCGGTGGATGCGGCTGCGTGGGGCGCGGGGCAGGCACTGGACGGCGCGAGGGGGGGACGCGGTGACACTATCGGCTACAGCCAGGCAAGCCACCCTCCATACCGCTTCACCCGCCCGCCACCGCCTCCCCGTAACGGAATGCCACCTGCCTGATATGGAAATTTTAATGTAATACCCAACGAGACAAAAAATGCATTATCTCAATTGTTTACATGGATACTTTTAATCGGGTTGCATAATGAAATCTGATAAGGCCCATCATGTAAGCACAGACCTCATACTTAAGGTGGCCCATCCCGCTCATCTCCCCATACAAAAGGGGAAAGAAGATCACGCCCATATTTCTTGTCAGAGATCCAAAATTTTGCTCAAAATAGCTTTATTTGATCGAACTAGAATTCTGATGACCATTGGCATTGTAAAATTGTGTTTGGTTTCTAAGTTCGAATTTTTCGCGCGTTTTATACAATAAATTTGGAGGTGGATTACGCTATGATAAAGTAAGAACATCTTAAAAAGATTAGTCATCAGACATAGCTTATTTAATCAAGATTTATAATCTATTTGGTTTCTGTTAGATTTTGGACTACAGCGGTCGTGGTTTACTTTTAGCTATAATTCGTTTTGTAATTACAATTTTCGTAAATATTACCATATGCACATTGTCTTTTTTGTGGACATTTAGCATCTTCCTCATCACGGAGCCTGTCTTATTCTTTGAAACAGAGAAGGTCCCAGAGCGCGACAGCGGTTTTGTACCGTGCCCGCGAATGAGTTTGTCCCGCCGGGTTGGGCCACCTTAAGGCGACAAAACACAGGAAATCTAAGATTTAAAAAAATCATGAAATGTATTCTTTGTCCGTTGGCCCAGGTACAATTTTATACAAGAGAAATCGTCTTTCGGGCACTAACGTTTCCCTACCCCTAAAAGTTGTCAGTAAAAAAAATCGAAAAATTAATTAAAATAATAATATTTATTACATATTAAATCTAAAAACACCAAAAAATTCTAAAAATCATTACCATTATTTCCTTTAACATATGCCTTCTTCATCTGGATTTGTTTATAGAACTTGAAAAGATAGTTAATATCACAAACTTATTCTGTGATATCACACCTATCGTCAAAACATAAGCCAATCATACCAAGTTTTCTTTATTTTAAAAGGTATTTCTTTTTGCTTTTCTAAAAAGATGATAGATGATGCAAACAAGTTCTGTCAGCTATGTTACCGTGCTGATAAAGGGAGACATGGTACGTTCTTAACTGCACCTTTGAAATGAGGTAAGTCTACCATCCACGATAGTGTAGCAATAAAACCGGCCAAGTGCGAGTCGGGCTTGCACACAAAGGGTTCCGTACCATCGAACAAGATTTAACACAAAAAAATCACGTTCATTGTATGGGGACCCCCTTCAATTATTATTATTTTCAAATGTTACCTATTATAATAATAAATAATTGTTATAGCGGCAAAATAAATACACACTCTGTAAAAATTTCAGCTGCCTATCTCTTACGGTTTATGAGATACAGCCCTGTGACAGACGGACGGAGGAACGGACGGACGGACGGACGGACGGACGGACGGACGGACGGACAGCGGAGGCTTAGTAATAGGTTAACACTAAAAAGGATGGTGTTCGCTCGGTTATGTATGCATAATTTAAACTTTAAATTACCGCGACATCTTCCTAAATTGAGCCCCTGTCAGCAAGATATCGTAAATTTTCTCTCCGTCGGAACGTCGAAAGAACTGCGATAAAGAAATCTGCTCGGTTTTTCGGCTCATAAAAATGTAAATGACGCAAATTTTCATCGAGAGTATACTCGTAAAATTTGGGGAAATATCCATCAGGATACACCGAAGCACACTTTTCGCAGTAAAATAGCCATTTTAGCCCATCGGCCTGTGCGGGACCAGCGCCTCGTGGGATTATTTTTATGACCCTCAAAGCAATAGACGACTGCTCGAGTACAATTAAAAGTTTTATTACAGAACCAGATACTATTAAGTGTTTTCAGCGCTCTTCGTCTCGAAAAATCATATTTCATATGCTTTCACTGTCCGCGAAGTTAAGAAAAGAAAAAATAAGTTTAGCTGTTTAATCGAAGTCGAAATATATTTTACTTTACTTTGTCTTGTTCTACATTGAGCTTACTTATCTTGTTATCTGAATATGAATAAAATTTATTATTTACAAAATTGTTAATACCACACAACGACCGTTACCCTTTATGAGCACGGCTACACTAAGCTGGATGGAAAACACGGACAATTTTTCATTGCCGCTACAACCATAATTTTATCGGTTTTACGGTGGTACCAACCAGGACGGGCTACCACCTAGTAGGGGAAAGGCACCTACACTTTTATGTGGTTTCCGAACCATGGACCAGCTCGCATTCGTAACGAAATGCATTTATCCAACTTAGAAAGAGAAAGTGGTGCAAGATCTGGGCGAGGAATTGAGCCTATACATAACCTCTTGCATGCAAAGCGAGTCCTTTAGCCCCTATACCACGAGCTGTACAACTCCAACAATCACTAAATCCTCTATTTAGCACAAAAAATAATCGTCATTTTGTTGTATCCAAGCATGTCATACGTCTAATCAAGCGTGTCTGGAATTGAGAGGAAACAAACAATGGCTACCAAAAAAGTTTTATTGTATTTTACAAATTCACAAATCGTGTTTGCAGCCGGGTCCGCCGGCTTGCGTGCGCGCCGCTCGCTGGCCAGATGATACGGACTTGCAGTTGAGAGAAATAGCCGTATACCACGGAAAAGCTTCTGCATAAAAAATGCAATATGAAATGATAAGCGTGACGTAACAGGCGACGCAGCGTTGCCTTCCGCCGCTTCACCTTGCGCTACAATCGCCGCTGCTGCTATTGTCAGGCCACCTGCCTGATGATGCAGCTGCTACTAATATCAACAAATGTACTTTTCGGAGAGCTCTAATTTTTGTTCAATTTTGCCCAACTATTGTATTAATGTATGTACATTTATGTTAAGGCTGTTCCGACCCATATAAAGTTGTTTGCACACATAACGTAAAAAGTATTGCACTTTAAGCCACGAAATAATAATAAAAGTTTAATATAGTCATATTACTTACAGCGAAAACAATTTCACAATTTCAGGATTATTGGTTTTGTTACAATATATTTAAATACGATTTTTATTTAACAGCGCCATCTAACGGTGTAAAACTTCTAATCGGCAATTACAGCGAAACCAATAAACCTGAAATTGTGAATATGTTTTCGCTGCAACTACTATGGCTATATTTAATATTTTTGACGAATTTGTGCCTTAAAGTGCAATACTTTTTGCGTTCTGTGTAAAAAAAAACATTGTATGGGTCGGAACATCCTTAAGCTCTCTTGATCCGCTATGCTAATGCTCCATCCAGGATGGAATTATTTTTCTCAAACTTAATCTCTCGGTCGAAGAGCCAGCCATGGTCGAAAACGGAATGCGCAGTCGCTTGTTCCTATAATAACGCGGTCCAACGTTGTGGGTTCCGGGAGCGAACACCAAGAGGTTCGAATGTTGATGGGGTATCCAACAACTCGTCGAGTCTAACGCAATTGCGAGACACAAGCGTAAGCTTGTAACATGAGTGTATTTCGCGATACTAGGCCAAGTTCGGCGAAACAAACTTTACTAAAGTGTAACGACGGAAACAGCAATGGGGTATGGCAAATTAGAATTTAACACAATTAAAAACTTGTAGCCGAGCATGTCAAGTGTAAAGGAATGTTGAAACTGTTTTTAAATACACAACAGAAATGTTTTAATTGGATATTTATAATGAAAGAGCAGTGTCTAAATTCGATGTAAAACACGGGCGAATTAGTATAACACCTGCCACTTTTAACAAAATAATCTCATAGAGCTCGAAAGCAAAAAAATAAATAACTCTGAAACTTTAAAACGCAAAGACACTTGCAACGGTGAAAGTAATGCTATTATTTACTGGATGACGGCAGCGGGGGTAACCGGAGGTGGATCTAGTTCCGATCAGGGGGGGCCCATTCAGGCAAGAGTGAGTTCGAGTTCGGGAGTGAGTTAACCTAAAAATAGCTAGGAAATATATTATTACATAAATAATGGAACGGTTATCTATACATACTTCCAACGTATTTATGGGACAAACCAGATTTTTACCAAACTAAAATGATGTTTAAGAAGTGTAGAAATTTGAACTATTCAGAAAAAGGATTTGATATTTGTTGACGAATTCGAACTCACTCTTAGCTGAATGGGCCCCCAGGTGTCATGTTTATTCGCCCGTGTTGTACATAGATCTATTCGAATGAGGACTCGAACCATCAGATCTTCAGATTCGCGAATTGTTAAAAACGTATATCTAAATAATCCTCTGTACCTCAAGGTACGTTAGAATATTTTTTATTTGTTGTTGTCGTAATTATAAATAGATGTTATTTTGAAAATCAGCATTTAAGAGGATTATGACGTGATCAAGTTTCATACAATGACTCGCAAAAGTCACTGATATCGAATCATATTTACCATGAGCAGGAAATGGCATATAAGTACCTGTACCTTTCCAAACCATAGACACGAGAAATGTAATTGCCATTACAATATCTAATATAAGATAGCAGCGGAAGCATAACGAGGGTCACTTCCATTAGCAAAAAGGTCAAACCGGACCTTTGGTTTTTACCCTGGACCCCAAACATTTCCAAACGGGGTCGTGCATATTTACTTATGTTCTGTCACAGTAAGCAAGCCCGAGAAAGGAATCCCAGCATCAACGTATTGCTTATTGCAAACCTGTTTAGGAACTGGAAACGCTAACCTAATTGTAACTCAGTCCTTCGCAAATATGAATGGATTGTTTTAATGAAAATTTATTTTATTTGATGAGAATATCTACTAACATAACCCAGCATATTAGTGAGCATTCGAAATCCTCTAATTAAAAGGAAATAAACTTTAAATGAAATGAAAACCATCAATTTATTACATTATACAATGTAAATGATATAAAAGCTTGTCTCAAGATCAAGTGTATTCTTGTTTATTTACAATTGTTAATAAGTTTTTTATATAAAATTCATTGTATTATGTATGACGTATCGTATACGATTATCGATCACTGCGACATGTAATTCATTATTACTTTGATTAATTTTATAGTTTCTTTTCTTCTTTTTACGGCATTTTAATAAAACCCTTTTATTAATGTATTTTTATTATTAATTTTTAGTTTGAAATGTTTATAAGCTTGTTTGCCACGAGAACCAAACGTGTGCCTCCAACGCAAAAAACGTCTCCAAACATAATATATTCGATAAACTTAGTCCACGCACATAAACGTCCTTCTTCTGAATTATTTCTACATACAAAAAAGTGCTCTCGTAAGACAAGGCGAGGGGCCGGGCGACCGCTAGCGGCACGGCGGCGCGGAAGCTGGAAGATGGTGCACGGAGACCAGCCAGGTAGTAAGGACGGGAGCGGAACCGAAAATCGTTTGTATGGGGGCGGCGTAGCATGCGGTAGCGCCGGCGAGTGAGTTCGCTTACGAATTAGCTCACTACTGGGGGCCCATTTGGAGGGGTTACCATGGTAAGTTAACTCGCCGGGCAAATATATGGTAAACAGGCAAGATAATAATTAAATCTAACGTTTAGTTGCATTTCGTACCATCCTAAATTGTCAAATGACGTGTTATTCGGATAAGTGAACTGATATACCAGTTTGCATGGTGCGAAATGCAACTAAACGTCAGATTTAATTCTTTTTTTCCTGTTCACCTGCTATTCAGCTGGCGATTTATTTACCATGCTAAACCCCAACTCGAACTCACTTTTACCTAAATCGTATGTTCCAGAGCCGACTGCTATTTATCTTCCTAAACGAGGAAAGAAACAGATACTGGAGGAACTGCAAGTCGGCTTTGTATGTTCTAAAGTTCCAACGGCACGCAAGAACGCGTGAGAACTTCACTGGACGCTATTTAGTGGAATGATCATTCAATATTGCACATCTCTTACTCACGAACCCACTCAAGGCAACAACGCTCTCCCGCCACGCCAGTTTCGCGTCCCTAACTCGTAAGCGAACCAATTCAAGGCTACGCTCTGTCGCCATGCAAATGAGTTCGATTGCCACTCCCACCTTTTCTTACTCGCTGCCGGAGACCCCCGGCGATGTCTGAACACTCGTTGTACCTAATCGCTCCCCGGACTCATTGAACATGTAGAGGGTCTCGAACGTTCGCGGCTACATTTTGATATTTTATTACGACACGCCGCTGACATACTGTCCGCCCGCCCAACTTTATCCATTTGCTCGTAGTTGCCCGAATACGCACATTCATATTTAACTCTTTCGGTGGATATAATTTTTGGCCCACTCCTATAATCCTCTGAGCGTTAAGGAGTAAACCATCGACAGGGATTCCTCACTTCGATATTGATTTGGTAATTAAGAATATTATACTCACAGAACAATTAAGATATTCCGTGATTATACTAGCCAACGCATATGGTGTTCTTGAGATGGAATGAGAATATGAAAAAACCGGCCAAGTGCGAGTCGGAGTCGCACACGAAGGGTTCCGTACCATCGTACAAGATTTAAGCAAAGAAAAACATGTTTTTTTTGTATGGGGTCCCCTTTAATTTTTTTTTTATTTTACCTATTTTTGGTTATAGCGGCAAAATAAATACACACTCCGTGAAAATTTCAGCTGCCTAACTATTACGGTTCACGAGATACAGCCCTGTGACGGACGGACGGACGGACGGACGGACGGACAGACGGACGGACGGACGGACGGACGGACGGACAGCGGAGGCTTAGTAATAGGGTTCCGTTTTCACCCTTTGGGTACGGAACCCTAAAAAACATTGTATAATTTCAGCTAACGTTGTACCAATGTAGTTCAAGAAATATGAAGAACAAGAAAAAAATGCTGAAGTCAGGTCTCCAAAGTATTCTTTTTCAAGTTTTCTGCAGATATTGACAATAACTGATATTGATTGAAATATCATTTTAAAGAGCATAAAATTATCTACCAGTTGAGGGTATGTTTAAACTTTTTGTTTTTTTTTTTTAACGAAAACTCCGATCTGCTCTAACTAAGCGACGTCGGGCTCTGGATATCTCGTTTCAATCGCAAACATTGGTCGAAAATGTTTAGGTATAAGGATGCTCTTAACAGGGGTCGATTCTGATACATAAATAAGCTTTTTTCGCTTCCCACACATCCTGACTCATCCCCTCTCTCACACTCACACACCGCCGGAACAGATGAGGAAAATTAATGCATTTTCACTAAGAAATAAAAATGTCGATGCTATCCTAAAATTGTTTGGCGTCTGGCGGACTCTGGTGGTGCATTCTAGCCAAACTTATGTAAACACTTTACTGAATCATAGCTGAATCATAGCTGAATCAGTTAATTACTTCCGACCTATTCCTGCGGCATTTACTGAATCGCATACGGAAACGAATATGCTATTTTTCGTTATTCCCGAGGTTATTCCTCAACTCGGAAAGTATGATTTTAAATAGGACTGTGGCAGTGGGAGCTAGTGTAGTGCTATCTCTTTCTGTTTTTCAGTAATAGAAGTGCTCGCTCTAAGCTGCTAACGAATGGTAGCGCACGAAAACAAACACGACTCGGAGATTCGACTCATCGAAGATTTGTATTTTAGCTTATTCTGTGTTTGTTTACTGCTTATGCTGAAGTTTCAATTCTAAAAGTAAGTAACTAACGGAACAGTGGCCGTGAGGATATATTATGAACTATTAACATCTTCTTATTCTAACGTTTCGTTTGCCAAAATATTATAGCGTAATGTTTATAAATGCGTAGCGACACCGCGGCGGGACGGGGAGGAAGTCGCCGCTTCTTTCTGGGGTCGGCGTGTCGACGTCATTCTGCATTTCTTCGCCCGCTTAACCAGCAGGCGTGTGACGAGTTACACCACGAACGATGAAAAGCCTAACAAATGCCGGACAGGCCAGACCCGCAAATGGTTTCCAAAAATGTTTCCTAAAATCCCAAACATAACTGGCTAAAGCCGAATGCCTGGCAACCTTTGTCATTGCAGCTGCGGAAACAAGTACGAAATTATTCAACGAATTAATCAGTAAACGCAGCTGTCAAAATCTTCCCAGAATGCCAAAGTTTTCATCGTCCATACAAATAACAATTATTACATATGTAAACGTTTAATTCCGTGGCCACTCATTCCGTGTGGCGCTGCGATCGGTTTCTAGAATGCCAAAGTAATGTCAAAGTAAATTCTTCTTCTGTTAACTCTACTGAATCCGCAATGACGGAATGCCAAGAATACATGCCCTGATAGCAGGCCGCAGGCGGCGGAGGGGGCGGTGCGGGGCGGTGCGGGTGTTGTTTTGCCGGACGTGACGAGAATGATTTCCGGAAGACGTCGCCAAGATAAAAACGACCGCTGCCAATTTGAACGTAATTTGTGTTCAACAGAGTTCCTTCGGTCGGTTTTTCCTTTTAATTAGGCATCGAATGGAATCTGCCGAATCGCATGAAGCGAGAACATTTCTGGACAGAACCATTTTGATTTACATTGTGGTTGAAATTGGTTTTTGCAGGAAAAGAAAATGTCGCTATTTTAAAACTTACGCGGGACATAACTACAATATTTAATTTGACGGCTTACCGCGCGTGTGAGGAGCAGGACGTGCTGCTCGACGTTCCGGAGCCTCACATGGGCTTCATCTTCAGGGGAACGTGCCATTCGAGACGGAGATACTGAGTGACTGACTCACTGACTAGCTTGTGAGGACAGTGATCTTTTACTTCACAGGGTAAAATACATATACTTTGGACAGAGTTCTGCAAATACTTTATTATTCATACCCTACTATTATATTCATATAAAACGTACGTCTACTCTACTTCCCAGGTTGTTTTTACAATAGCATCGAATGCAAAAAGGTCTATGGCAAATTGGCCAACTAACTCAATGTAGTGTTAAAATGTCGTGGAGGTCCTAGCATGGAACCTAGTGGCTGCTTGAGAGACTAATGACATCACATATTAGGTGTGATGTGATATTAGAGATCCAGTAAAAAAAACTGGTTTTATTTATATTAGTCAGTTATTATTTTCAACTTCCGGTGTCTTCTTTACTGTGCCTCTGCAGCCCTCAGCGCTCTACCGCAGTCGCCGCCCCCCCCCCCTTCCGTCGGCGCCATCGCCCCCTCCCCTCCGCCTACGCCGTCGCGTCGCGTCGCCGGCAAGTGTGGCGAGGTGTACACTCAACGCAGACACTAGAGCCCTCCGCACTTTCCAGGCTGACGTGAATAATTATTTCCACCCTTACACCTTCTTCATGAAAAACGCATAGGGAGTGCTACGTGCATAGGCTTAGAATGTAAAGACATACAGAGTCAACCGACGGATGAGACCAAAATCATATCATGCAAAATGTACTGAAATTAAGTTTTTTACTCTACTATTAAGCTTCATAACAATGATCTGAATTTTTACTTTCAAATATTGAGTAAAAGTTAAGAAATTTGATCGCAAAGAATTAGTGGGTCACCCCTTAATAAACAACAAAAAATGTGCGGGTTTTGTACTCCCGTTCACTTAACAATCTATAAAGTCAGCATGCTTTCTTTAAGGAAAACTAGATAATTCATAAAGATTTCACAAAAAATCATTTCACATTCCATGAGCTGATATATGTACACACACTCCAATGTACTGAAAACTATTTGAGAATTTGTCTTTTCGGGCAGATGTATTCTATCTTCTTCTAACTACCAGTAATAATACTTGACTTGACGTCTCACTCCCACACTGTGTTCGTCTTGTATGCACAGCGCGCTATGCTAGTTCTATATATAATGTTGTAAATAGTATAAATTTGTCAATTTGGTTTTATGCATTCGAAACAGTTTTGTTTGTACATACATATGTACATCATATGTTAGTTGAAATGTAACTTGAATATGTTCGAAGTTGGCTTTTTTGTGGATGGAAGTTCACGCAGACGGAGCCGCGGGCATTTATTATGTTGCACCGGTTACCAATTCTTAGAAAATGTCCTTGGTTTCTTAAAACTCTACTATTATGCTCTACATTGAATAAGCGATATAATGAATGGCAAGAAAAACAAATTGGCATAACATCTAAGAAAATATCTGTTATTAGCTGCGGTACCCGGCTCCACCCAGGCCAATATAATTTTTTTTTTTATAAAAATTAAGGTGACAACCTTGCTGTCTTATAAAGTCACTGTTCACGCCAATATGTCATGGGTGACCTAGGTGGGTAGTTTGCACTTCACAAGCATTTAATCCCATCCGATTTTTTTCTTATGCCTCTCCTATGCTACTAGCTATCCAAGCATGGTGCACGCATGCGCCGCGCGCGTGACCACGCTGTGTCGTCTCGCCTCGTCTGTGCGAAGTGCTGTGCCGCCGAACGCTGTCCCGGGACCCGACGCCTAGGAGCTGGTGCTGCTGGAGGTAGGTGGCTGTTCCTACTCCTCTGGTGGCCAGCTGTGATGTCCCGAGGCTACTGCACTGAGAAAAAAATATTGTGGGCCCAACAAAGAAACTTTAACCCTGGAGAGCCGTCGCCTTTTTACAATAATTAATAGTATGAAAAATACATAAAAGTAAAAAATACAAAAAAAGAAAAAAATACAAAAAAAATATATTCACAAAATTTGTTATTTTTAATTAAAATATTTCAATGTAGGTATATACTCTTTTTTTGTAACTCTACGTAAGAAGGGTTTATTTGTGTATCGTTGTGACAAAATAACTAATATATTTTAAATTATATTATGCCCGTGTAAAGCCGGGACGGACTAGTATTCAATAAAATACAGACGATTAGTGATAACACCATAACCCCATGTTCTGCTACCGCTATTTCGAAACGACAACTTTCTGCTAACTAGCTGTCGACAAAGCAGGGCCAATTTAAACTTCAACAAACTGAACCAGTTAGCGATCCTCTTGAATGGAAACCCACTTTAATCTTGGCCCACTTTCGTTTAATAAATTTTAAGCGTAATCGAGAAGATTAACTTTTGACAAAGTTTTGCGTTAACTTGAAATAAGTATTATAATATACTGCAGCATCATGATTTCATGATGCTTTCCGGTTTCAGAACAAAGGATGTAAAATTAAAATCCTAAAGAGCATTGAGATCCCCAAACTGTATATGTGAAAGCGAGTGTGAAAGTGTGTTTGTTGGTTTCTTTCGCGCAGCAACGGAGCATCTGATCGACCCGATTTTGTTGTAAGGTAATGATTGAGTGCACCATTTCTGTTTAACATTATAGTCATAGATAATATAATATTACTGCGTATTATAGTTTTGGTTATTATAAATGACAGATCTAGATCTTTCTTCTTCAGGCCAAAATCAAGGACGGATATATTTTAATGTTTTGAAAAATTACGGTTTTCCGGTGTGCAATGCTGTGCTTGGCCGACATGTTTCGCCTCCCACGACGGAAGCATCGTCAGGGCCACTTCGTTGCCCCGGAGTTACGTCCGTAAGGAAAACCGTAAGTTTTCAAAATATTATGTACAGCGACGGTGTAAATCTAAAAACATATGGGATATATATTAATTTTAAAATTATCACCAACCGAAGATGGTGCACTACACCCTTAGTTTATGGTCTAGACAGTGACGTAGACTTTTGTCCATTTAAAACGCTATTATTCCAAACTCCTTTTTTATATTACTAAGCCTCCGCTATCCGTCCGTCCGTCCGTCCGTCCGTCTGTCCGTCTGTCACAGGGCTTTATCTCATGACCCGTAATAGGTAGGTAGCTGAAATTTTCACAGAGTGTATATTTATTTTGCCGCTATAACAACAAATAGGTAAAAATTTTAAATAATAAAAATTGAAGGGGGCACCCAAAAAAACGTTATTTTTTTGTGTTACATATTGTACAATGGTACGGAACCCTTCGTGTGCGATTCCGACTCGCACTTGGCCGTTTTTACTTCTATTTCCATAGCGGGGCTACTCGCAGTCCGTTAAGGGCCGTATTGCGTTCAGTTTAATAAGGACGTAAGTAAAACAACATTTAATTATATTTAAAAATAACCACAACGAATTTCGATAATCCAACAGTAAATATGTAGATTGATAGTCTAGCTATAATTTCAAGATAAAAATGTATTAGTCCTATTCAGAGAAAACGAGTCAAAGACTAGATTAGCAGCGGACTAACCAGATAAAAACCGGTTTAGTCCGGCGTATTAAAGTTAGTCTACCCCCTTTGAATACGGCTGTAAGTCTCTGGTGCTACAACCCACGACGAGATTAGACGAATATTCATAATGTTTCTTAAAAATAGTTTGAACGTAGAATGTTTGCGTCAGATATTTACCGTTTTAGATTTTAAATATAATTATCTAGTTTATGAAATTCCAAAATAAGAGGTATATAATTATTAAAAATAATAAAATATGGTTTCACTTACGCCCTTATGGAACTGAATGCAAGCAGGTGTTATCACGCCCTTAATAAAAATACAAAATGAAACACCCAGTTTCATTTCTCAATGACTCTGAAAACCGAGGCTCGCTGTATTGTGACGATTTGTTTACGTTCAGCGTCGTTCAAGTTTACCCACAGCAAATCTAAGACTTGGCACCGCAGGCGATGTACACTGACAAATTATTCAAATTAAGCTCTCTTTGACGGCAATGAATTGCAAGTCCTTTATAAATCGGCGAAACCCCCCTGCCTTTCGACTCCCCACCCGCCACTCGCACCGCGGCCCTCGTCGCTGTCTCATGCGACCATTCTATTGGCAATTAAGGCGAACAAAGGCCTCCGTATTCACATCGGACAATTAATAAAATTACAGGGAACTGGAAAGCGGGAGACCTGCGCGTCTGATGAATTGTACGTTTCCATCAGGTCACCTCCGATGCTATGTGCAATCAACATTACATTTCGTCCTACACATTTATAGACCTTTGTTCGTATATTTTGCCTATGCATTGCATGATTATTGTCAAACTTAAGATCGGGTAAGTTCTCGGGTAATTTCAGTTATGTTAGGTAGTTTAGGTTTGATTAAGGCTGGAGTTCACAATCTCTGGTAAGTATTATAGTTATGGTTATTATCTTCTTTCTCCTTCAGGCGAAAAATAGGGACGGATATATTTTAATTTTCAAATTATCACTAACCTAAGATGGTGCAATCCACGCTACATAAGTGTGGTTTGTCAAATGCTTATGTTTTTATGACAATCCGCATAACATCGCAATGACTAAATTGCGCTCGGTATAAATTGGTAGGTAAGGTAAAATTAAAGATTACTGTACGCTCGGTTTCGTTTACAGACGTGGGCCTTCCCGCTCAACTCCCCATACAAACGTGGAAAGAAGATCATGCGCACATATCTTGTGACAGATCCTAAATGTTGCTCAAAATAGCTTTATTTGAACGAACTAGATGTCTGATGACGGTTGGCATTGTAAAATTGTGTTTGGTTTATAAGTTATAAGGTCCGAAAGTTCAAATATTTCGCACGTTTTATAAATTAACTTTGGAGGTGGATTACTCAAGGATAAAATAGAAACATCTTTAATACATTAGTCACCAGACATAGCTTGTTTCTTGAAAAGTTATAATCAATTTGGTTTTAGTTAGATTTTTTACTACAGCGGTCGTGGTTTACTTATAGCTATAAGTCATTTGGTAATAAAAAAAACGTAAATCCATCTTTGTGGACCTGTTGCATCCTCCTAATCCTCCTAAAGGTTTTGTACCGTGCCCGGTAATGAGTTAGTTCCGCCGGGAAGGGACACCTAACAATCCTAAACAGTTAAATTCTGTAGAAGAGCAATATAGAAGCGCCGTAGTAGCAATAACCTCTTAGATCGACGTTCTTGGTTAAACCAAACCGTCAAAAGCGGATTTGTAGAAATAATTAAATTTATGTTACATAATTCTGTTTAGATAATCTGAATTAATTTATCAGATTAGTAATAAAATTTGCAGGTTACTGTATGCAGCATGAACTGCCGGCCCGCTCCGGTGAATGCTCTGTAACTGTATTTAAACATAAACAATCGTTTTTAGGGTAAACCTGTCCTGTGTGTGACATTGGGCCAGTAAGATTCATAAATGTTCATACCAGAGTGGTCAGTAAAGTTCGTCATTTGTGTCATTACGTTAATTCAGCATACGTAAACCTATTAAACACTATAACAGTTTGAATTGTTGACCTAGTTTGTTTGCAATTTTCTCGAAATTGGGGCAATTGGTTCAGCGGCCCGCGACATTATGGTGCACTACTTGACCGCAGCAATGTTCGCCAGAAATAGAATCCAGCTCGTGGCGGCACGCAAACATGGCGGCGGCACCTTTTCTGCGCTTCTGTGTTGACACTGGGTCGTTTAGAATTCCAAGAAACTTGAAAAAAAATAATACAAACGCACTTTATTTGTGGCATCTTCTTCTCGAAAATACGGGGTTAATTTTAATTTAATTTAATTAAATATTACATAATGATTTGAATGGTAATTTTTAAAATAAAATAAACAATAATGGATCGGCGGGCACATATTTTTAAAGGAAATGCCACGCCAGGACGATGGGAAACAATGCGGTATTCCAAAAAAAAATTGTGCAGAATAATATAATAAATATAGCCTAATTTTACTTTAAATAATTTAACCTAGGCTTCAGTTTTACAAATATTTCCAACCAAGAAGTGAATCAATTCAAATCAAATGTTCATTTCAAACTCAACAGGGACAGTAAACTAAGCTCTTTTAGAACCTATTCACAGAAGAAGAACGAGCCAGTACTAAGGCAAATAATTCTTCAACTACACTAATTGCGGATGCAGTCGTTCTTCTAGACTGCTGCTTGGCTTATGGCGCTATTATTAATTTTGATTGCAACCATTTCCACTAAAGCTTGAATACCTAACTCAAACCGGCTAGATAAGAGACTGGGTCAACAAGCCTAAGCACAGATTGTCGCACTTGGTCGAATCTCGGAACATTTTATACCGAAATGTCACCCGTCCCATTCATGTTGGAACCAACAGTTTCTATACACGACGGAGGTGTGCTAAACACTGACAGCCGTATTCATAATGGGCGGACCACAGTTTCTGTGGGGCGGACTAACTTTAATCCGCCGGACTAAACCGGTTTTTGTATGATTAGTCCGATGCTAATTTCGTACTCAGTTTTGACAGGTGCTCTCGGAATACGACTGTAACACATCATTTATTGTAACCATTGACTAAATAGGCTATATAAACGACAGCGGCGGATTTACAAACTTGCCGCCCGTAGGCAAATCAAATTTTGCCGCCCCTACCGACCTCTACACTTCTATAGCCTAGTTCACAATGACATGAATTACCATTTATTTGTCAAAGCATCTGTAACGTTATGATTTGTGTACTATCGTCCTAATAACCTGTATCCCGTAAATGTATTGACGTGGTGAAAAATATTACATGTTGAATTGCTTGAATCATAATTATCTGCTAAAGTCGCTCTTTCCGGCCTCAAATATGGGCGGGAAGATGGTACTTTGGGCTTGGGGAGCAAGACCAAAACATGTTGGTCTCAAATTTGCCGCCCCTAAAATCTGCCGCCCTAGGCTCCAGCCTACTCAGCCTGCTGGTAAATCCGCCGCTGATAAACGACTGGATCAACAACTAAGCACGGATTGTTGATCCCGTTGTTTTACAACTTGGTCGAATCTCAGAATATTAATATCGAAATATCACACGACCCCTTCACGTTGTAACCAACCGTTGCTCTACGCGACGGAGGTGCTCTAAACACTGACAGATGATCTTATTGTTCCCATTATTCCGCCACCTAAAAGCATTGACGCCTAATGTACCATGAGGACCGCTCAAGGGCCCACTATAAATAACAACGTGGCCAGAATTCGCTCCGTTACCTACTCTCACTTCACTTAATTCGACGTGTTCACAGTGCAATGTGAACCTTCGGTGCACAGTCGAAGAGTTAGATTTCTCTGAAGATGGTCAAGTTCTTGATCCTTTCAAATACTCGAATTCTGCTTGGCTCGTCCAATGGAAAACTTATTCAGATGTAAACTTGTACTAAACAGCGTTTGCTGTGAATATCACAAACTATACTGTATATTTGATTTTGTACATCCAATAACAAGTATGTATGGGTAGTCGGAGTTCTCACCTATATTGGCGTTTACGCAATTTCGCAGATACGTAATAACGTAAAAGCCGTGAAAGTTATACAGCGTATTCTGTGGTTTCTCCTCCTTTCTCGACCGAGGAACCGAAGCGGTTGGCCCGCGGTTGGTACCATTTAGATCAAAACATGTATTTCATTACTGTGGACGGAAAACTCGTAAAGTTCTTTGTGGATTCTATCTATTTTATCTATATATATTTTCTTTTTTAAACGAATAATGATTTATTTGATAACATTATTATATTATATTATTTTATCTATCTATATTAGTATCTTTTAACACCTGAAAAGTTTAAATAATACAAAAAAAATCAGATGAAAGGTGGTCGGAAGCTGCAATGATAAATTCACCTGGTTTTACTGTATGAAGGGAAGGCCCTGGCTCGGCACCGAATCACTTCAGGAAGACAGTGTGCTGAGCTAATATCATGATAGGTGTCGCATTTGCCATGAAAAATGTATAAATAAACATAAATATTAAAAAGTACATTACTGTTTTAAAACTTACGCTGAACATAACTATACAATTTACCGTCAAACTAAATATGGTTAAAAACACCTTTTTTTTAACCAGTCAAATAAATATTTTTTTTCCTTATTTTTAGAAAATAAAGTTAGCTAATTATGTACATAGTTATTGAAAACTTGTCCGTTTTCCATCCCAGTCCAGTCTAACCGTGCTCATAAAGGGAAGGCCCTGGCATGGCACCTAATTCCATGGGGAATGTGGTGTATTGAGCTAATATCATAAAGCATAAGCATAAAGAAATAAAAATGTATATTCTCGACTATATTTTTTTGCGATCTTTGTTGCTGTTATAAAGATGTTTTATAACGTGCGATTTAAGTCATGTATGAGGTAAGATATAAAAAAATTGAGAAAAAAGGACATGATTAATTAATGTGGCAAGCAGCGGCTCTCCGTCCTTCCTTCCTTCCGTCTCCATTAGGCGAGTAAAATTATTCAGATCCATACAAATGTATTACACTGTATATTGTATTCCCACCTCAAATTCAGTAGAAGTGCCCAACGCTGTCACGAATAATGAATGTGGGGCGGAGCGCGGGGGCGCAGACGCGCGGGGGGTGGGGGTGATAGGGCGGGGGGGAAACTCGTGGAGCGGCGAAAAAGTTTTAATAAACATTTCCCCTTGGTAAGTTTGAGCGACGCGATACTCTTTGTTAGTTATTAACATTGAATAGGGTTATTAAAAATAATTTTCACCTGGGCATTTAATTTGAACATTATTTGAGAGTACGGACAGAATATTTTTGGCAAAGTGTGGTTTTACTTTATGTTGGCCCAGGAAAGCGCCAAATCAGTGCGCAATAATAAGTGCAAATAAACAAACGCAAGAGAAAAAACCCACAAACCAATAGCAAGCAAATGCATCTGAAGGTCTCTCGATTGTCGATCTTTTTTAAACCACGATATCTATATTCGATATTGAACACATTTTTCATGTTTTTTTTTTGATCGATGAAAATCTTATTATAAAATTTTATTTTTTAATTTAAATATTACTTAAATTTAAATTATGTCTTCCTACAGAACCAATACGGTGAAAACAAATAGATAAGTTAATGAATAAATAAGAAAAACAGCTAATCTGGTTGTATGTAGCTGAACGCCCCCTCTTGTGTCCCGCGCCGCCGTCTCTATGCGGATCGGATGGCGCGAGCCGCGCCCCTGGAGCTGCAATGGGGTGCAGGGAGTGCAGGATCGGGAATCGGGAGCCGATCCTGAAACATAACATAGATATCGTAAACAGCAGTAATATTTCGGCATTCGCCGTTATCAAACTGAATTTTATTTGCTATGGCAACGGTGTTTTTAATTTTGGCATCGTGTGAAAAAAGTAAGGTCGATTGCCAGCACCACGCATTCATGGTATTGTCAATCTATACTACTGTTAGAATGTTCTTCTGTGCGGATATCAGTGCATTTTGTTGAGGCCCTCATTAAAATGTGCTCCGAATTGCCAGATATAAGATAATTCGTAAGTTTTTAAGTCAATTTCGGTTGTTGACTTTGAAAATGTTCTTACAATCCGCACAGTGAAACATTCATTGAATGTCGTGTTGTGTGTTCGTGCGTGTGTAGGTATTGGTAATGTAGTTTGTGCGCATGAGTTTACCGAATGCCTGTGTCCATTCATGCGAATGTGTAGTGGCGTAATCGTTTCTCCAATATAAAACGATATCTATGTTATGTTTCAGGATCGGCTCCCGATTCCCGATCCTGCACTCCCTGCACCCCATTGCAGCTCCAGGGGCGCGGCTCGCGCCATCCGATCCGCATAGAGACGGCGGCGCGGGACACAAGAGGGGGCGTTCAGCTACATACAACCAGATTAGCTGTTTTTCTTATTTATTCATTAACTTATCTATTTGTTTTCACCGTATTGGTTCTGTAGGAAGACATAATATTAATAACAACGATTGTTGTTTTTGTGTTTGTTGTAGAGACAGCACCATAACCAGTTTTAGTCGCGCTTGCGATCCTGACGGCCTCCGTGCACCTACGTGGCTCTGTCAGGGCTTCTGAAACCTACAGACCTTTACCGTTTTGTCTTTTATTATTCCTATTTATCATATTTATTCATTTATTTACACTTTTCACATTACTCTAAATGGAGGAAGTTCTCGATCAGATTTATTATCACAGCCATAAGCTTGCACAATATTTTGGCCACTATGAGTTCCTTAAGAGATGTTTCGACTGCGGAATAGCTCCAAAGGGACTCATGTTAAAAATGCCTCTGGCAGCAATTCCCCCCCCTATCAGAGCTTCCCTCATCACATTACAATACAGTTTTGGGTTACAAATGACGCACACACTCCACCAACAATACGGTTCTCTTTGCATACATCACAAACAATTACTCACGAACACACTCAAAGTGGCGTTAGTCGCTTTTCCAAGTATATTCATGGACATAAAACAAATTTTGGCGCAGGCAAAAAATAAAATGGAACAAAATTTATCGCAACTATCAAATAAATTCTCTAAACTAATTATTTTCTACACTGATTCAAATATCCCTATTCCATTCGATCCGTTAATTGCCTCTTCTCTTGGCTTAACATTTTTGGACACTAATTCCGAGTTTCTTTTTAGTCTGCCGCCACCGCCATCAAAACTCTCATCACCATCACAAGCAGCGCCATTTCATTCATTCACCCCCCAATTTAAGGCTCCTTCACTCGAACCAAATCCCTCTCATTCCATATCCTCTAGCGCTCATACCCATCACATCCCACACTTGTCTCAAGTGTCATTTGATACTCGAAACAATGAACATAACAACAATATTCTAAACCTCTCCTCTCATACACTCACAAGACTCGAGCAATGTGTTTTAGACAAAGGTCTTTCCTTTTGTCCGACTACGGAATTTAGCAAAATTGAACTTACTAAAGATATTGTAAAATTTTGTAGAAATCTAAAATGGAAATATTTTTGGATGAATAAGCCACCCAATCATATCGCGCAAACAAACACGTTGCACGAGTCTTTAGACAAATTCAAATTACCTTCACCCCACGAACCACCCCCCTTACCTGCTAGTCATCCTTTGGAAATTTTCTCTGCCCAACTTTTGGCAAAATTTTCGAGCCAAAGTTTTCTCAAAACTTTGCAATCAAAAGGTCAAAATTTATCACCCCAAGAGCAAAAAGCTCTACAAAATTTAAAAAACGACAATGAGATTGTCATTCTACCAGCAGATAAGGGATCAACAACAGTTATACTAAACAAATCTGACTACATAACGGAAGGCTATAGGCAGCTAAACGATACCACATTTTATCAAATTTTGGACAAAGACCCATGCGATGAAATTACCAAAACCATAAGGGATTATATCAAACAATCTGGACCTGCGGAGGGTTTGTCCAAATCTGATATCCTAACAATAGTTCCACCTCATCCCACTACACCTCACTTTTACATGCTTCCAAAGGTGCACAAAACAAACAACCCCGGTAGACCTATTGTTGCCTCTTGTGGATGTCCCACCGAAAGGGTCTCTAGTTTTGTGGACTTTCACTTACAACCACTAACAAAAAACCTATCTTCACACATTAGGGACACACAAGATTTTTTGGAAGCTCTTAAAAGAGTCAAAATTCCAGACAACACTGACATACTGATCGTCACAATTGACGCAGTCTCATTATACACTAACATTCCACACGATCAGGGACTACAAACGGTGAATCATTTCCTAGAAAGACGCCAATTTCCTCACACAATTTCTTCAAAATTCTTAATTGATTTAACAGATTTGGTCCTAAAAAACAATTTCTTCTCTTTTGAGGACAAATTTTATAGGCAAATTAAGGGCACAGCCATGGGCACGCGCATGGCTCCCTCGTATGCAAACTTATTTATGGGGAAATTGGAAATCGATTTTCTAAATTCTCAATGTTTAAAACCATTGTGTTGGGTAAGATTTATTGATGACATTTTTGCAATTTGGACTCATGGCAGGGATTCACTGTCGGTATTCCTTGATGCTCTCAACTCGTTTAGCTGCCTTGACTTCACGTACACCATATCAGATTCCACAATCACCTTTCTCGATGTGGATATCACATTCATTGACAAAACATTCATAACTTCCGTTCATTTCAAACCGACAAACAAATTGCAGTACCTACACTTCGATAGCTGTCACCCATCTCACACTAAACGGAGTATTCCTAATAGTCTTGCGGCGCGCGGTAACAGAATTTGCAACAACACACATAGTTTGGAAACATACGACAAAATTATTACAGATGCCCTAGAACAACGAAATTATCCCTCTAAATTCATTAAAAAACATTTTTCTAAAAAATCCAGGCATGCTAGGTCACAAATGCACAACACTAACAACACGAACCAAATTAGACTCACTACGAAATATTTTCATGGGGTGCAAAAAATTAAAAATGCCATTCAAAATTTCTTGCCAATTTTACAAACACACAATCTGACCAAAGAACTACTCCCCAATAAAATACAGATATCATACAGACAAAATAAAAATCTTAAATCTATTCTAAATAAAAAATACACTCCAAACAACACAAACACGCCACTAGGTACACAACCTTGTCTGCGCCCCCGATGCAAAACATGCGCTATTATAAACACAAATACTACAATAAAAACACATCACATGACGCATCCATTCCGCATTTTCTGTTCCGCTAATTGCTTAACAAAAAACTGCATTTATATCCTAGAGTGTAGGTTCTGCAACGCGTTTTATATTGGAGAAACGATTACGCCACTACACATTCGCATGAATGGACACAGGCATTCGGTAAACTCATGCGCACAAACTACATTACCAATACCTACACACGCACGAACACACAACACGACATTCAATGAATGTTTCACTGTGCGGATTGTAAGAACATTTTCAAAGTCAACAACCGAAATTGACTTAAAAACTTACGAATTATCTTATATCTGGCAATTCGGAGCACATTTTAATGAGGGCCTCAACAAAATGCACTGATATCCGCACAGAAGAACATTCTAACAGTAGTATAGATTGACAATACCATGAATGCGTGGTGCTGGCAATCGACCCTACTTTTTTCACACGATGCCAAAATTAAAAACACCGTTGCCATAGCAAATAAAATTCAGTTTGATAACGGCGAATGCCGAAATATTACTGCTGTTTACGATATCTATGTTATGTTTCAGGATCGGCTCCCGATTCCCGATCCTGCACTCCCTGCACCCCATTGCAGCTCCAGGGGCGCGGCTCGCGCCATCCGATCCGCATAGAGACGGCGGCGCGGGACACAAGAGGGGGCGTTCAGCTACATACAACCAGATTAGCTGTTTTTCTTATTTATTCATTAACTTATCTATTTGTTTTCACCGTATTGGTTCTGTAGGAAGACATAATATTAATAACAACGATTGTTGTTTTTGTGTTTGTTGTAGAGACAGCACCATAACCAGTTTTAGTCGCGCTTGCGATCCTGACGGCCTCCGTGCACCTACGTGGCTCTGTCAGGGCTTCTGAAACCTACAGACCTTTACCGTTTTGTCTTTTATTATTCCTATTTATCATATTTATTCATTTATTTACACTTTTCACATTACTCTAAATGGAGGAAGTTCTCGATCAGATTTATTATCACAGCCATAAGCTTGCACAATATTTTGGCCACTATGAGTTCCTTAAGAGATGTTTCGACTGCGGAATAGCTCCAAAGGGACTCATGTTAAAAATGCCTCTGGCAGCAATTCCCCCCCCTATCAGAGCTTCCCTCATCACATTACAATACAGTTTTGGGTTACAAATGACGCACACACTCCACCAACAATACGGTTCTCTTTGCATACATCACAAACAATTACTCACGAACACACTCAAAGTGGCGTTAGTCGCTTTTCCAAGTATATTCATGGACATAAAACAAATTTTGGCGCAGGCAAAAAATAAAATGGAACAAAATTTATCGCAACTATCAAATAAATTCTCTAAACTAATTATTTTCTACACTGATTCAAATATCCCTATTCCATTCGATCCGTTAATTGCCTCTTCTCTTGGCTTAACATTTTTGGACACTAATTCCGAGTTTCTTTTTAGTCTGCCGCCACCGCCATCAAAACTCTCATCACCATCACAAGCAGCGCCATTTCATTCATTCACCCCCCAATTTAAGGCTCCTTCACTCGAACCAAATCCCTCTCATTCCATATCCTCTAGCGCTCATACCCATCACATCCCACACTTGTCTCAAGTGTCATTTGATACTCGAAACAATGAACATAACAACAATATTCTAAACCTCTCCTCTCATACACTCACAAGACTCGAGCAATGTGTTTTAGACAAAGGTCTTTCCTTTTGTCCGACTACGGAATTTAGCAAAATTGAACTTACTAAAGATATTGTAAAATTTTGTAGAAATCTAAAATGGAAATATTTTTGGATGAATAAGCCACCCAATCATATCGCGCAAACAAACACGTTGCACGAGTCTTTAGACAAATTCAAATTACCTTCACCCCACGAACCACCCCCCTTACCTGCTAGTCATCCTTTGGAAATTTTCTCTGCCCAACTTTTGGCAAAATTTTCGAGCCAAAGTTTTCTCAAAACTTTGCAATCAAAAGGTCAAAATTTATCACCCCAAGAGCAAAAAGCTCTACAAAATTTAAAAAACGACAATGAGATTGTCATTCTACCAGCAGATAAGGGATCAACAACAGTTATACTAAACAAATCTGACTACATAACGGAAGGCTATAGGCAGCTAAACGATACCACATTTTATCAAATTTTGGACAAAGACCCATGCGATGAAATTACCAAAACCATAAGGGATTATATCAAACAATCTGGACCTGCGGAGGGTTTGTCCAAATCTGATATCCTAACAATAGTTCCACCTCATCCCACTACACCTCACTTTTACATGCTTCCAAAGGTGCACAAAACAAACAACCCCGGTAGACCTATTGTTGCCTCTTGTGGATGTCCCACCGAAAGGGTCTCTAGTTTTGTGGACTTTCACTTACAACCACTAACAAAAAACCTACCTTCACACATTAGGGACACACAAGATTTTTTGGAAGCTCTTAAAAGAGTCAAAATTCCAGACAACACTGACATACTGATCGTCACAATTGACGCAGTCTCATTATACACTAACATTCCACACGATCAGGGACTACAAACGGTGAATCATTTCCTAGAAAGACGCCAATTTCCTCACACAATTTCTTCAAAATTCTTAATTGATTTAACAGATTTGGTCCTAAAAAACAATTTCTTCTCTTTTGAGGACAAATTTTATAGGCAAATTAAGGGCACAGCCATGGGCACGCGCATGGCTCCCTCGTATGCAAACTTATTTATGGGGAAATTGGAAATCGATTTTCTAAATTCTCAATGTTTAAAACCATTGTGTTGGGTAAGATTTATTGATGACATTTTTGCAATTTGGACTCATGGCAGGGATTCACTGTCGGTATTCCTTGATGCTCTCAACTCGTTTAGCTGCCTTGACTTCACGTACACCATATCAGATTCCACAATCACCTTTCTCGATGTGGATATCACATTCATTGACAAAACATTCATAACTTCCGTTCATTTCAAACCGACAAACAAATTGCAGTACCTACACTTCGATAGCTGTCACCCATCTCACACTAAACGGAGTATTCCTAATAGTCTTGCGGCGCGCGGTAACAGAATTTGCAACAACACACATAGTTTGGAAACATACGACAAAATTATTACAGATGCCCTAGAACAACGAAATTATCCCTCTAAATTCATTAAAAAACATTTTTCTAAAAAATCCAGGCATGCTAGGTCACAAATGCACAACACTAACAACACGAACCAAATTAGACTCACTACGAAATATTTTCATGGGGTGCAAAAAATTAAAAATGCCATTCAAAATTTCTTGCCAATTTTACAAACACACAATCTGACCAAAGAACTACTCCCCAATAAAATACAGATATCATACAGACAAAATAAAAATCTTAAATCTATTCTAAATAAAAAATACACTCCAAACAACACAAACACGCCACTAGGTACACAACCTTGTCTGCGCCCCCGATGCAAAACATGCGCTATTATAAACACAAATACTACAATAAAAACACATCACATGACGCATCCATTCCGCATTTTCTGTTCCGCTAATTGCTTAACAAAAAACTGCATTTATATCCTAGAGTGTAGGTTCTGCAACGCGTTTTATATTGGAGAAACGATTACGCCACTACACATTCGCATGAATGGACACAGGCATTCGGTAAACTCATGCGCACAAACTACATTACCAATACCTACACACGCACGAACACACAACACGACATTCAATGAATGTTTCACTGTGCGGATTGTAAGAACATTTTCAAAGTCAACAACCGAAATTGACTTAAAAACTTACGAATTATCTTATATCTGGCAATTCGGAGCACATTTTAATGAGGGCCTCAACAAAATGCACTGATATCCGCACAGAAGAACATTCTAACAGTAGTATAGATTGACAATACCATGAATGCGTGGTGCTGGCAATCGACCCTACTTTTTTCACACGATGCCAAAATTAAAAACACCGTTGCCATAGCAAATAAAATTCAGTTTGATAACGGCGAATGCCGAAATATTACTGCTGTTTACGATATCTATGTTATGTTTCAGGATCGGCTCCCGATTCCCGATCCTGCACTCCCTGCACCCCATTGCAGCTCCAGGGGCGCGGCTCGCGCCATCCGATCCGCATAGAGACGGCGGCGCGGGACACAAGAGGGGGCGTTCAGCTACATACAACCAGATTAGCTGTTTTTCTTATTTATTCATTAACTTATCTATTTGTTTTCACCGTATTGGTTCTGTAGGAAGACATAATATTAATAACAACGATTGTTGTTTTTGTGTTTGTTGTAGAGACAGCACCATAACCAGTTTTAGTCGCGCTTGCGATCCTGACGGCCTCCGTGCACCTACGTGGCTCTGTCAGGGCTTCTGAAACCTACAGACCTTTACCGTTTTGTCTTTTATTATTCCTATTTATCATATTTATTCATTTATTTACACTCTTCACATTACTCTAAATGGAGGAAGTTCTCGATCAGATTTATTATCACAGCCATAAGCTTGCACAATATTTTGGCCACTATGAGTTCCTTAAGAGATGTTTCGACTGCGGAATAGCTCCAAAGGGACTCATGTTAAAAATGCCTCTGGCAGCAATTCCCCCCCCTATCAGAGCTTCCCTCATCACATTACAATACAGTTTTGGGTTACAAATGACGCACACACTCCACCAACAATACGGTTCTCTTTGCATACATCACAAACAATTACTCACGAACACACTCAAAGTGGCGTTAGTCGCTTTTCCAAGTATATTCATGGACATAAAACAAATTTTGGCGCAGGCAAAAAATAAAATGGAACAAAATTTATCGCAACTATCAAATAAATTCTCTAAACTAATTATTTTCTACACTGATTCAAATATCCCTATTCCATTCGATCCGTTAATTGCCTCTTCTCTTGGCTTAACATTTTTGGACACTAATTCCGAGTTTCTTTTTAGTCTGCCGCCACCGCCATCAAAACTCTCATCACCATCACAAGCAGCGCCATTTCATTCATTCACCCCCCAATTTAAGGCTCCTTCACTCGAACCAAATCCCTCTCATTCCATATCCTCTAGCGCTCATACCCATCACATCCCACACTTGTCTCAAGTGTCATTTGATACTCGAAACAATGAACATAACAACAATATTCTAAACCTCTCCTCTCATACACTCACAAGACTCGAGCAATGTGTTTTAGACAAAGGTCTTTCCTTTTGTCCGACTACGGAATTTAGCAAAATTGAACTTACTAAAGATATTGTAAAATTTTGTAGAAATCTAAAATGGAAATATTTTTGGATGAATAAGCCACCCAATCATATCGCGCAAACAAACACGTTGCACGAGTCTTTAGACAAATTCAAATTACCTTCACCCCACGAACCACCCCCCTTACCTGCTAGTCATCCTTTGGAAATTTTCTCTGCCCAACTTTTGGCAAAATTTTCGAGCCAAAGTTTTCTCAAAACTTTGCAATCAAAAGGTCAAAATTTATCACCCCAAGAGCAAAAAGCTCTACAAAATTTAAAAAACGACAATGAGATTGTCATTCTACCAGCAGATAAGGGATCAACAACAGTTATACTAAACAAATCTGACTACATAACGGAAGGCTATAGGCAGCTAAACGATACCACATTTTATCAAATTTTGGACAAAGACCCATGCGATGAAATTACCAAAACCATAAGGGATTATATCAAACAATCTGGACCTGCGGAGGGTTTGTCCAAATCTGATATCCTAACAATAGTTCCACCTCATCCCACTACACCTCACTTTTACATGCTTCCAAAGGTGCACAAAACAAACAACCCCGGTAGACCTATTGTTGCCTCTTGTGGATGTCCCACCGAAAGGGTCTCTAGTTTTGTGGACTTTCACTTACAACCACTAACAAAAAACCTACCTTCACACATTAGGGACACACAAGATTTTTTGGAAGCTCTTAAAAGAGTCAAAATTCCAGACAACACTGACATACTGATCGTCACAATTGACGCAGTCTCATTATACACTAACATTCCACACGATCAGGGACTACAAACGGTGAATCATTTCCTAGAAAGACGCCAATTTCCTCACACAATTTCTTCAAAATTCTTAATTGATTTAACAGATTTGGTCCTAAAAAACAATTTCTTCTCTTTTGAGGACAAATTTTATAGGCAAATTAAGGGCACAGCCATGGGCACGCGCATGGCTCCCTCGTATGCAAACTTATTTATGGGGAAATTGGAAATCGATTTTCTAAATTCTCAATGTTTAAAACCATTGTGTTGGGTAAGATTTATTGATGACATTTTTGCAATTTGGACTCATGGCAGGGATTCACTGTCGGTATTCCTTGATGCTCTCAACTCGTTTAGCTGCCTTGACTTCACGTACACCATATCAGATTCCACAATCACCTTTCTCGATGTGGATATCACATTCATTGACAAAACATTCATAACTTCCGTTCATTTCAAACCGACAAACAAATTGCAGTACCTACACTTCGATAGCTGTCACCCATCTCACACTAAACGGAGTATTCCTAATAGTCTTGCGGCGCGCGGTAACAGAATTTGCAACAACACACATAGTTTGGAAACATACGACAAAATTATTACAGATGCCCTAGAACAACGAAATTATCCCTCTAAATTCATTAAAAAACATTTTTCTAAAAAATCCAGGCATGCTAGGTCACAAATGCACAACACTAACAACACGAACCAAATTAGACTCACTACGAAATATTTTCATGGGGTGCAAAAAATTAAAAATGCCATTCAAAATTTCTTGCCAATTTTACAAACACACAATCTGACCAAAGAACTACTCCCCAATAAAATACAGATATCATACAGACAAAATAAAAATCTTAAATCTATTCTAAATAAAAAATACACTCCAAACAACACAAACACGCCACTAGGTACACAACCTTGTCTGCGCCCCCGATGCAAAACATGCGCTATTATAAACACAAATACTACAATAAAAACACATCACATGACGCATCCATTCCGCATTTTCTGTTCCGCTAATTGCTTAACAAAAAACTGCATTTATATCCTAGAGTGTAGGTTCTGCAACGCGTTTTATATTGGAGAAACGATTACGCCACTACACATTCGCATGAATGGACACAGGCATTCGGTAAACTCATGCGCACAAACTACATTACCAATACCTACACACGCACGAACACACAACACGACATTCAATGAATGTTTCACTGTGCGGATTGTAAGAACATTTTCAAAGTCAACAACCGAAATTGACTTAAAAACTTACGAATTATCTTATATCTGGCAATTCGGAGCACATTTTAATGAGGGCCTCAACAAAATGCACTGATATCCGCACAGAAGAACATTCTAACAGTAGTATAGATTGACAATACCATGAATGCGTGGTGCTGGCAATCGACCCTACTTTTTTCACACGATGCCAAAATTAAAAACACCGTTGCCATAGCAAATAAAATTCAGTTTGATAACGGCGAATGCCGAAATATTACTGCTGTTTACGATATCTATGTTATGTTTCAGGATCGGCTCCCGATTCCCGATCCTGCACTCCCTGCACCCCATTGCAGCTCCAGGGGCGCGGCTCGCGCCATCCGATCCGCATAGAGACGGCGGCGCGGGACACAAGAGGGGGCGTTCAGCTACATACAACCAGATTAGCTGTTTTTCTTATTTATTCATTAACTTATCTATTTGTTTTCACCGTATTGGTTCTGTAGGAAGACATAATATTAATAACAACGATTGTTGTTTTTGTGTTTGTTGTAGAGACAGCACCATAACCAGTTTTAGTCGCGCTTGCGATCCTGACGGCCTCCGTGCACCTACGTGGCTCTGTCAGGGCTTCTGAAACCTACAGACCTTTACCGTTTTGTCTTTTATTATTCCTATTTATCATATTTATTCATTTATTTACACTTTTCACATTACTCTAAATGGAGGAAGTTCTCGAACAGATTTATTATCACAGCCATAAGCTTGCACAATATTTTGGCCACTATGAGTTCCTTAAGAGATGTTTCGACTGCGGAATAGCTCCAAAGGGACTCATGTTAAAAATGCCTCTGGCAGCAATTCCCCCCCCTATCAGAGCTTCCCTCATCACATTACAATACAGTTTTGGGTTACAAATGACGCACACACTCCACCAACAATACGGTTCTCTTTGCATACATCACAAACAATTACTCACGAACACACTCAAAGTGGCGTTAGTCGCTTTTCCAAGTATATTCATGGACATAAAACAAATTTTGGCGCAGGCAAAAAATAAAATGGAACAAAATTTATCGCAACTATCAAATAAATTCTCTAAACTAATTATTTTCTACACTGATTCAAATATCCCTATTCCATTCGATCCGTTAATTGCCTCTTCTCTTGGCTTAACATTTTTGGACACTAATTCCGAGTTTCTTTTTAGTCTGCCGCCACCGCCATCAAAACTCTCATCACCATCACAAGCAGCGCCATTTCATTCATTCACCCCCCAATTTAAGGCTCCTTCACTCGAACCAAATCCCTCTCATTCCATATCCTCTAGCGCTCATACCCATCACATCCCACACTTGTCTCAAGTGTCATTTGATACTCGAAACAATGAACATAACAACAATATTCTAAACCTCTCCTCTCATACACTCACAAGACTCGAGCAATGTGTTTTAGACAAAGGTCTTTCCTTTTGTCCGACTACGGAATTTAGCAAAATTGAACTTACTAAAGATATTGTAAAATTTTGTAGAAATCTAAAATGGAAATATTTTTGGATGAATAAGCCACCCAATCATATCGCGCAAACAAACACGTTGCACGAGTCTTTAGACAAATTCAAATTACCTTCACCCCACGAACCACCCCCCTTACCTGCTAGTCATCCTTTGGAAATTTTCTCTGCCCAACTTTTGGCAAAATTTTCGAGCCAAAGTTTTCTCAAAACTTTGCAATCAAAAGGTCAAAATTTATCACCCCAAGAGCAAAAAGCTCTACAAAATTTAAAAAACGACAATGAGATTGTCATTCTACCAGCAGATAAGGGATCAACAACAGTTATACTAAACAAATCTGACTACATAACGGAAGGCTATAGGCAGCTAAACGATACCACATTTTATCAAATTTTGGACAAAGACCCATGCGATGAAATTACCAAAACCATAAGGGATTATATCAAACAATCTGGACCTGCGGAGGGTTTGTCCAAATCTGATATCCTAACAATAGTTCCACCTCATCCCACTACACCTCACTTTTACATGCTTCCAAAGGTGCACAAAACAAACAACCCCGGTAGACCTATTGTTGCCTCTTGTGGATGTCCCACCGAAAGGGTCTCTAGTTTTGTGGACTTTCACTTACAACCACTAACAAAAAACCTACCTTCACACATTAGGGACACACAAGATTTTTTGGAAGCTCTTAAAAGAGTCAAAATTCCAGACAACACTGACATACTGATCGTCACAATTGACGCAGTCTCATTATACACTAACATTCCACACGATCAGGGACTACAAACGGTGAATCATTTCCTAGAAAGACGCCAATTTCCTCACACAATTTCTTCAAAATTCTTAATTGATTTAACAGATTTGGTCCTAAAAAACAATTTCTTCTCTTTTGAGGACAAATTTTATAGGCAAATTAAGGGCACAGCCATGGGCACGCGCATGGCTCCCTCGTATGCAAACTTATTTATGGGGAAATTGGAAATCGATTTTCTAAATTCTCAATGTTTAAAACCATTGTGTTGGGTAAGATTTATTGATGACATTTTTGCAATTTGGACTCATGGCAGGGATTCACTGTCGGTATTCCTTGATGCTCTCAACTCGTTTAGCTGCCTTGACTTCACGTACACCATATCAGATTCCACAATCACCTTTCTCGATGTGGATATCACATTCATTGACAAAACATTCATAACTTCCGTTCATTTCAAACCGACAAACAAATTGCAGTACCTACACTTCGATAGCTGTCACCCATCTCACACTAAACGGAGTATTCCTAATAGTCTTGCGGCGCGCGGTAACAGAATTTGCAACAACACACATAGTTTGGAAACATACGACAAAATTATTACAGATGCCCTAGAACAACGAAATTATCCCTCTAAATTCATTAAAAAACATTTTTCTAAAAAATCCAGGCATGCTAGGTCACAAATGCACAACACTAACAACACGAACCAAATTAGACTCACTACGAAATATTTTCATGGGGTGCAAAAAATTAAAAATGCCATTCAAAATTTCTTGCCAATTTTACAAACACACAATCTGACCAAAGAACTACTCCCCAATAAAATACAGATATCATACAGACAAAATAAAAATCTTAAATCTATTCTAAATAAAAAATACACTCCAAACAACACAAACACGCCACTAGGTACACAACCTTGTCTGCGCCCCCGATGCAAAACATGCGCTATTATAAACACAAATACTACAATAAAAACACATCACATGACGCATCCATTCCGCATTTTCTGTTCCGCTAATTGCTTAACAAAAAACTGCATTTATATCCTAGAGTGTAGGTTCTGCAACGCGTTTTATATTGGAGAAACGATTACGCCACTACACATTCGCATGAATGGACACAGGCATTCGGTAAACTCATGCGCACAAACTACATTACCAATACCTACACACGCACGAACACACAACACGACATTCAATGAATGTTTCACTGTGCGGATTGTAAGAACATTTTCAAAGTCAACAACCGAAATTGACTTAAAAACTTACGAATTATCTTATATCTGGCAATTCGGAGCACATTTTAATGAGGGCCTCAACAAAATGCACTGATATCCGCACAGAAGAACATTCTAACAGTAGTATAGATTGACAATACCATGAATGCGTGGTGCTGGCAATCGACCCTACTTTTTTCACACGATGCCAAAATTAAAAACACCGTTGCCATAGCAAATAAAATTCAGTTTGATAACGGCGAATGCCGAAATATTACTGCTGTTTACGATATCTATGTTATGTTTCAGGATCGGCTCCCGATTCCCGATCCTGCACTCCCTGCACCCCATTGCAGCTCCAGGGGCGCGGCTCGCGCCATCCGATCCGCATAGAGACGGCGGCGCGGGACACAAGAGGGGGCGTTCAGCTACATACAACCAGATTAGCTGTTTTTCTTATTTATTCATTAACTTATCTATTTGTTTTCACCGTATTGGTTCTGTAGGAAGACATAATATTAATAACAACGATTGTTGTTTTTGTGTTTGTTGTAGAGACAGCACCATAACCAGTTTTAGTCGCGCTTGCGATCCTGACGGCCTCCGTGCACCTACGTGGCTCTGTCAGGGCTTCTGAAACCTACAGACCTTTACCGTTTTGTCTTTTATTATTCCTATTTATCATATTTATTCATTTATTTACACTTTTCACATTACTCTAAATGGAGGAAGTTCTCGAACAGATTTATTATCACAGCCATAAGCTTGCACAATATTTTGGCCACTATGAGTTCCTTAAGAGATGTTTCGACTGCGGAATAGCTCCAAAGGGACTCATGTTAAAAATGCCTCTGGCAGCAATTCCCCCCCCTATCAGAGCTTCCCTCATCACATTACAATACAGTTTTGGGTTACAAATGACGCACACACTCCACCAACAATACGGTTCTCTTTGCATACATCACAAACAATTACTCACGAACACACTCAAAGTGGCGTTAGTCGCTTTTCCAAGTATATTCATGGACATAAAACAAATTTTGGCGCAGGCAAAAAATAAAATGGAACAAAATTTATCGCAACTATCAAATAAATTCTCTAAACTAATTATTTTCTACACTGATTCAAATATCCCTATTCCATTCGATCCGTTAATTGCCTCTTCTCTTGGCTTAACATTTTTGGACACTAATTCCGAGTTTCTTTTTAGTCTGCCGCCACCGCCATCAAAACTCTCATCACCATCACAAGCAGCGCCATTTCATTCATTCACCCCCCAATTTAAGGCTCCTTCACTCGAACCAAATCCCTCTCATTCCATATCCTCTAGCGCTCATACCCATCACATCCCACACTTGTCTCAAGTGTCATTTGATACTCGAAACAATGAACATAACAACAATATTCTAAACCTCTCCTCTCATACACTCACAAGACTCGAGCAATGTGTTTTAGACAAAGGTCTTTCCTTTTGTCCGACTACGGAATTTAGCAAAATTGAACTTACTAAAGATATTGTAAAATTTTGTAGAAATCTAAAATGGAAATATTTTTGGATGAATAAGCCACCCAATCATATCGCGCAAACAAACACGTTGCACGAGTCTTTAGACAAATTCAAATTACCTTCACCCCACGAACCACCCCCCTTACCTGCTAGTCATCCTTTGGAAATTTTCTCTGCCCAACTTTTGGCAAAATTTTCGAGCCAAAGTTTTCTCAAAACTTTGCAATCAAAAGGTCAAAATTTATCACCCCAAGAGCAAAAAGCTCTACAAAATTTAAAAAACGACAATGAGATTGTCATTCTACCAGCAGATAAGGGATCAACAACAGTTATACTAAACAAATCTGACTACATAACGGAAGGCTATAGGCAGCTAAACGATACCACATTTTATCAAATTTTGGACAAAGACCCATGCGATGAAATTACCAAAACCATAAGGGATTATATCAAACAATCTGGACCTGCGGAGGGTTTGTCCAAATCTGATATCCTAACAATAGTTCCACCTCATCCCACTACACCTCACTTTTACATGCTTCCAAAGGTGCACAAAACAAACAACCCCGGTAGACCTATTGTTGCCTCTTGTGGATGTCCCACCGAAAGGGTCTCTAGTTTTGTGGACTTTCACTTACAACCACTAACAAAAAACCTACCTTCACACATTAGGGACACACAAGATTTTTTGGAAGCTCTTAAAAGAGTCAAAATTCCAGACAACACTGACATACTGATCGTCACAATTGACGCAGTCTCATTATACACTAACATTCCACACGATCAGGGACTACAAACGGTGAATCATTTCCTAGAAAGACGCCAATTTCCTCACACAATTTCTTCAAAATTCTTAATTGATTTAACAGATTTGGTCCTAAAAAACAATTTCTTCTCTTTTGAGGACAAATTTTATAGGCAAATTAAGGGCACAGCCATGGGCACGCGCATGGCTCCCTCGTATGCAAAGCTATTTATGGGGAAATTGGAAATCGATTTTCTAAATTCTCAATGTTTAAAACCATTGTGTTGGGTAAGATTTATTGATGACATTTTTGCAATTTGGACTCATGGCAGGGATTCACTGTCGGTATTCCTTGATGCTCTCAACTCGTTTAGCTGCCTTGACTTCACGTACACCATATCAGATTCCACAATCACCTTTCTCGATGTGGATATCACATTCATTGACAAAACATTCATAACTTCCGTTCATTTCAAACCGACAAACAAATTGCAGTACCTACACTTCGATAGCTGTCACCCATCTCACACTAAACGGAGTATTCCTAATAGTCTTGCGGCGCGCGGTAACAGAATTTGCAACAACACACATAGTTTGGAAACATACGACAAAATTATTACAGATGCCCTAGAACAACTAAATTATCCCTCTAAATTCATTAAAAAACATTTTTCTAAAAAATCCAGGCATGCTAGGTCACAAATGCACAACACTAACAACACGAACCAAATTAGACTCACTACGAAATATTTTCATGGGGTGCAAAAAATTAAAAATGCCATTCAAAATTTCTTGCCAATTTTACAAACACACAATCTGACCAAAGAACTACTCCCCAATAAAATACAGATATCATACAGACAAAATAAAAATCTTAAATCTATTCTAAATAAAAAATACACTCCAAACAACACAAACACGCCACTAGGTACACAACCTTGTCTGCGCCCCCGATGCAAAACATGCGCTATTATAAACACAAATACTACAATAAAAACACATCACATGACGCATCCATTCCGCATTTTCTGTTCCGCTAATTGCTTAACAAAAAACTGCATTTATATCCTAGAGTGTAGGTTCTGCAACGCGTTTTATATTGGAGAAACGATTACGCCACTACACATTCGCATGATTGGACACAGGCATTCGGTAAACTCATGCGCACAAACTACATTACCAATACCTACACACGCACGAACACACAACACGACATTCAATGAATGTTTCACTGTGCGGATTGTAAGAACATTTTCAAAGTCAACAACCGAAATTGACTTAAAAACTTACGAATTATCTTATATCTGGCAATTCGGAGCACATTTTAATGAGGGCCTCAACAAAATGCACTGATATCCGCACAGAAGAACATTCTAACAGTAGTATAGATTGACAATACCATGAATGCGTGGTGCTGGCAATCGACCCTACTTTTTTCACACGATGCCAAAATTAAAAACACCGTTGCCATAGCAAATAAAATTCAGTTTGATAACGGCGAATGCCGAAATATTACTGCTGTTTACGATATCTATGTTATGTTTCAGGATCGGCTCCCGATTCCCGATCCTGCACTCCCTGCACCCCATTGCAGCTCCAGGGGCGCGGCTCGCGCCATCCGATCCGCATAGAGACGGCGGCGCGGGACACAAGAGGGGGCGTTCAGCTACATACAACCAGATTAGCTGTTTTTCTTATTTATTCATTAACTTATCTATTTGTTTTCACCGTATTGGTTCTGTAGGAAGACATAATATTAATAACAACGATTGTTGTTTTTGTGTTTGTTGTAGAGACAGCACCATAACCACTTAAATTTAAATATTTATAAGTTTAGTTAGCACAGCTAGCTATTATGGTCTATAGTTGGGACGGTATTCAAATGCGAATATCTCGTAAATTACAGTCAGATTTTAATGGGGTTTTTATATTTTAAAATAACACATCGTAAACGCCATATGGTTAAAAAAATATACATTCAACCTTGCGGTCTTAATAAAATAACTAAGACCAGATTGTACGAAGAGACAGCTGAGTTAATCAATGTTCAAAGACGTCACTTTTAATGAACCGCATAGAGGTACTTCCATACTGTCCATACAAATTGACATGTTGAATCATACGTAGATGTTGATTTGAATGTTTTGTCCTCTCTTGAAATCGGCCCTAATTTATTTAACGTATTTTAATATTGTATGGTGAGATTTTTGTGCTCGAGTGAACTGAAGTTGCAAAACCATAGTAATATTGTATCTGACGGCAACCCAAAAATATATTTTTGTTCCTCCCTCCACCCCACGTGATGACGTCATAGTGACGCGCAGGTGATGCTCTCTTGTTAGACAAAAAAATATCGATTGACGGCGTTATAAAACTTCCGAGATCGATGTTGAAGTTTATTTTTGTCATCGAATTCACGAAAATAAAACTAGCGGTAGTAACCCGACTTCTACAAACCCCATTTTTTTATTTTACTTTCCATTGAAATGTTTGCCTAGCGGGTGACATACACACGATTCAACGTTAAAAGGGGAAGAACCACCATAGAAGGGCGCAGCTATTCCTACCCTGCCAGATTTTTTCCCTCCAATTTCTTCCAAAAACCTCACAATACGTTGCTCTTCCCAAATCATTTGGTCACATAACTACAAGGAAAAAGTTGAAAATATTATCATTACAATACACCGTTATATTTTAGACTATTTGAAAACACTATGTATACCAAAATATGCAATCAAAATGCAGTAAAAGTATTTAAGGTAGACATTAGTTATTATTATAAGTGGGAAATTTGGTGTTTATTTATTACATTAATTTATAATATTTCCACCTAACCACTGCCAAAGAATATATATATTATGGTTAAACCCCGAAATATACACTACCGCGCCACCGCTACTGATTTGAAACCCTTCTTTTACCAATACTAGACTAACCATCTCCCGAGAGACACGTATCGGCCTCACATCGGTATCAATCTGCCCCACACATCTCTTCACGTCACGCCACTCGACGCCACGCTACGCCACCCCACGTTTCACCACGCCGTGCCACGCCTCGCTACGCAATACCACGCAACCCCGAGCCAATGTTTTACACCGCTTGCAGCGCCGCAAACACCACGTATAACATCCCCTTAATTGCATGTTCTTACACGTAATCGAAAGGAACGATTGATCAGCTACGAATTCTCGATTTGCTGGCTTTACGCAAGGCATAATTTTTTTTTGCAATGACTACTTAGTCTAAAAATACAGATTTAAAATTATTAGGCGCAAGTCATACAGTAGTTAAGTAAATGAATTCAAATGAAAAGTAAACGGCTGAAAAAAGTATTCTCCGCAGTAGATGATGAGAGAGGAATGAATTTTGAAATAAAAAAGTATTAAAGTATTAACACAAATTATAACGAAAGAAACATAAATGTGTGCGAAACCGTATTACAAAGAGAAACGTTATGGAATCTACGCGCACAGAGCCGCGATCCGTCTGCTCTCTGAGCTTGATTAGAAATGCATTTTTTTCCTCCTCCATCATCACCTCACCGAAGAGTGAACATCTCTATTAATAAAATTAAAAAAAAACTTTTAGTCCTTGCCTAGCTGTGACATTAATACATCTTCTCTCGCTACATTAAGCTATAACTTTTTATAAACATCATCGCTGAGATAATGAGGGGGATGACCCTCTGGAAAACTTTCCTTTGGGACTTTTCTGCAGGATGTATCGTTTATTACATCACATTAATTTACTCGTCCTTTCACCTCCGCCTTTCCCACTTCTACTAGAGAGAGATGATTTAACAAGTAACATTAAAAACCTAGAAGCACTGTTACGTCGATTGAAAACTAGTACATACAGCCCTTTAAATTATATACATTTTCGAAATGTATTGTTCTCACCCGTTCAGATTTATGTGATATTTACTTAATCAAAATTTTACATGTTCAGTCTATTTATTGGTCGTTTTGGTGATTTTTGAACGTTATCAGATTTGGACACGATATATATTTGCGTAATATCATTAGAAAACACCTAAGTTGACCCTAAGGGTCAGAAGTTCGAGAAAACCGACTATTTTTCTTCAGACATTACGGGCAGAGCAGCGGGCTAGTAATTAAAAAAAATTATAACACACTTCACTTTGAAGAAAAAAAAATCAAAAGAACTTCGCACGTGTGCGTAACGGTGCGGATGGCACTGAAATTAAGTAAGTGTAAGGGTATGTGGCTATGTAAAAGCTATTTTAATAGTTGTTGTTTCATGAAGTTAAATACATCGTTAATTATCCTTAATCACACGAAGGTCATTAAATGGGTACGCGTAGCGCACATCAGAACAGTGAAACCCACGTACTGGAATTAAAAATATCCATTAGATAACAGCGCACGTTTGGTTCGGTCTCGCACGTAAATAGAAGCCGTAACCCCACTTTAATATTTCCACTGAACAAACGAATTACGAACACGCGCCACCTGAAAATAACACCAGGTCGAAGGTCATTGACACGTCACTCGACAATTATGAAAATTAATCGTCGAAATTAAAAGTGTTACAAAACACCAGTTCCATATGTTCGCACGAACTGTGAATTTATAACATGTACATATTTAGCCTAGTTATTAACTAATGTGGTTTCTTTTATTTAATTTATTTGAAGGATAAACAAAGAAAAGACAAAATAAACACAATCCTAATTACATACAAAGTAAAACACTTTACCTGTCTCCAGTATTCAGAGTGCACGGACTAACTTTAGTACGCGTATTAAGGTCGGACTAAAGCGGTTTTTGTATAGTTACTACGTTTTGTACTAAGTTTAGACATGTTCACTCTGAAATACGACTGTTCCGGCAATAACCCACGCACTAAAGTCCGCCCACTCTGAATACGACAGCTATAATATTTCATTCAAGTTTACAATAAAAGACGCAACTAGTAAAAAAAAAGGAACAATAATAAAAAGACAAGATGGCGTTAAAAATAATGTAATAATCCCGACAAATAACAATGAATAAACTGAATCGACCAAATTATAAATATGCTACCAATATTTATTTAAATAACTGATATCACACGCATAATGATTTAATAACACTATTCTAATATATTTGCAACGACGAATCTTGTGAAAAATCATCGGGGGTTTAAATTTCGTTTACCCAGGCATTATCGTTGAGAATGCGGGTCACTCTGTGGTTCGGAACCCATGTAAAACTACTACTCTACTTCTATCGCGAGTCTCTCAAAGGGGAGACTGACTACGCTACACTATACATTCGTAAACCTTGCCGGCCGGCAATGGGTTTCTTCATATTTGAAGACGTCCGGTTCTACTTTGGGAAATATATCTCAGCATGCAGGTATTCGTGGTATTTTTACGGAACGGGACATGGATGGCTCATAACACACCTACTGTCATATTAGCTCAACACACATTAGGAATTAAGTTCAATTCCGGAACCTGCCCTTCATTATGACTAATAAGAATATTTCATAGTCGCTTCGACCACATTCGATCCAATGCGATGGTTTTATCCCGGGCGCACCTACGTGGATTCCCACCATGTGATGCTCTAGCTCATATTCGCGACAAAATGCACTCACCCAACTCGTAAAGTGAAAGAATCACGACCGATCGAATGAAAGACGAGGCCCCTGATCTACGATCCGCTCGCCTATCCTATCGATAAAGTATTTACAGGATCGGTTTGTTCAAATATGAAGATATCTATGTACTCGGCTATTTCCCGACCATATAGGTAAATTATCTATAGGTTATGGATACATATACTTTTTCGTACTAAGCAGGTACTACGCTTTTTCAAGGAATGTGATATGTGTGTATGTAAAATCGACCGTGGAGCAAGGTCACATTAATTTAAGAACACATCCAGTAAAAATAACTACTTTACGAACATACTGCAAGGGTGGACCCGAAACCAGCGAGCAAGTTATTGTGGGCAATGTGTAAGCATTGCGAATTTAATGCAAAGGTCAGAGATCTTGTTTAAGATGAATCTGTTTTTATGTATATTTTATATCTAAGGACATTAATTTTAGTGTAGTTAACACTGCTCAACCTCTGAGTTTATTTGAGATTGGATTAGACCGATCTGAAACAAAAAGTTACGATACAATTTATCGAATGTTGTTTAGAACGTGTAGGAAGGTGTAGAAAACTCCATGTAGGATTGGTGTTAGTGTAGAGTGTGTACCATACATTTTATTTGCATCATATCAATACATCCAAATAATTATACATTTTATTAAGCAACATAAAAGTTAAACCTTCTTCTTGGAAATTTACACAAATAAACAATATTGTACGTATTTTTCGGTTCCCAATCATTTTAGATATTTATTTAAATATTCTCATACCATATTTTTTGTTCATTGGTTCACATCAGCACTGAATTTGGTGGTTTTCCTCGATTTCCTTGGAATCCCCTAATCACATTCTGACTTGGTGACAATGGGACCACCTCGAGAGCATACCATTTCTAACAATGCAATCATTTTTATACACATAAAATTTCATACGGATAATAAAAATACATGAAGTCGAACATAGAACCTCCTCCTTTTTGTTGTATCAGGCTATGGCAACACTGTATTGTCTTTGGACGTCACTTCGTTGACAGCCGGCTGCATGTGGTGCTAGTTATACTATATATATATATATATATATATATATATATATATAATCGACCGATACTCTGCTAATCACGACCGTTTCATTGAAGAGTTCCCGTTTACCCATATATATATATATATATATATATATATATATATATATATATATATATATATATAATCGACCGATACTCTGCTAATCACGACCGTTTCATTGAAGAGTTCCCGTTTACCCACCCAACACAACATTTTTGTGAAGTCGGTTAAAAATACATGAAGTCGAACATAGAACCTTCTCCTTTTTGTTGTATCAGGCTATGGCAACACTGTATTGTCTTTGGACGTCACTTCGTTGACAGCCGGCTGCATGTGGTGCTAGTTCTACGGTGCTCGTGCTGAAATATATAATCGACCGATACTCTGCTAATCACGACCGTTTCATTGAAGAGTTCCCGTTTACCCACCCAACACAACACTTTTGTAAAGTCGGTTAAAAATACATGAAGTCGAACATAGAACCTCCTCCTTTTATGAAGTCTGTTAGAAGCGTTGTTAAAAGCGACTACAAGTTAACCACCATAAGTGCATCTGATGTGTCGTTACTTTTCTATGGTATCACTGTATGCCCCCACGGAGGGCATCGACATTGTTTTAATTGTCGCTACTAACGTCGTTAATAAATCAAGTTCAACGTTAATGCTCGTTCCTATACGCGACGTTAAAAACTCGTTAACGAGCGAATCTCTGGACGGGTCGTTAAACTAGTGACGGGCATCACCCAACGGCTGCTGTCACCGAGAGACAGCCAAATTGGTCCCCTAATACACTAATATAATTACATAATGTAATCTTATTTATCCTGGGTAAGCTAATCAAATCCCATCGTTTAAAAAAATGTTTCATCAGGACTGGTAGGTATGGTTTTCGTGCATTATTATACAATAATTTATGTATTTATTTATTTGGAAAATCAACAGCTTTTATAAACATAGCTTTTATACAATGACAAAAATGCAAAACATAAGCCAATAACAGATTTCCACTTCTTGTACAAAAAAGACTGTGCTCAAACTGTATTCGTCTATGATGGTGAGAGATTGTGTGAGGGTTTGTGTGGTGTGTCAGAGGGTGTGTATATATGTATGTGTGTAAATCATCTTGATGTAAATATATAAATATGGGTGGAATAATGGCGTCATGATAGCATGGATCAACTAAAGCCATACACACTTTGGAAGGACCTTTAACAAGTTTTTTTTTTCCCTATCTTGCCAAAAAATATTGATGCACCTCGAAAAGATAGGACCAGAAATTATTTAACCAAAACTTGTATGTTATACGAGTATAATCGCCAATCTGCTAATCTTATGGATCTTTAAGGCAAATAGAAACCATTTTATGTTGTACATAAAGACTTGAATAGCTGTTGTTTGCCTAGAAACGCACCGTGAATAAAGTAAACATTAATAAATATCCGAACTTTTATCCCCGCGAGGCGCAATAAAATGATCCCCATAGTAAAGCTGGAATAAAACAGAATCAGACGGACCGAGTCATCGTTTTGTGAGATGCGTCAACGAATGTGCCGTGAACGCTCACAAAATGCCCTTTTCGTGGAAGAGCAAAGCGGTGTAACGTATAGTCACAGTTGTATATTGTTATTTGAGCTAAAGTACCCGGCTTCGCTCGGGTCAATCTCGTTTTTGAACTGATGTCGTGCTGAATTTTTATGTGTGTTACGGTTAAAGCCCGATGTTGGTTAAAGTCCGAAATCTTTTTTTCCTTGAAGGTAAATACAATTTTGAAGACGTACCCGTGTAGAGTGCGTGTAGAGTAATCATAAAAAAAAATATAAAAATTCAATTTTTTTTCTTGACATTAGTGCACTCAACATGAGTCTCCGTGCAGAAATCTAATTAAATTCAAGGAAAAAATTATTTCGGACTTTAACCAACATCGAGCTTTAACCGTAATATATGGATAAATAGTAGCCCAAAGTGGTGGTGCATGATATATTGTCATGTCTATTTACAATTTTTAAGCAGAATCGGTTCAGCCGATATGGCCTGATTGAATTATAAGCATCCAAACATTCTGATTTCAGTGGAAGGGAGGTATTGAAAGCATGTGCCGCCAGGACCTTTCCGCACTGGAAATACAAATGGATGGAAAACACGGACAATTTTCATTGTCGCTTCGAACATCTCTCCTTCAATGGAATGGTATGTACCAACCCAGAAGCCCGATTCTGCTATTTGTCCAATTTCAAATCATTCCGTATTAGTTATGTTTCCGTCAAACATAACACGCTAAGTTTCGAGTGCGGCTTCCAAAAATCGGTATTCAGCTAATTCACACACGCGTTTTGTTATTGTCTATGGAGTGGTTTCTCTTGCGCGCCGCCTACAGGGTAAAATAACCTGTAACGATTTTGACAGTTACTTTCTCACTCAAATATGACATACGAAAAGAAAGAGACAGCGATATGCCAACGTAATGTAGAAAAGTGATATTCGAAGTTCGGCGATGAGATGCTCCGAATTTGACAAATAGAATTCTCAAAACCGCTAGTTTTCGGCAAAACACACGGCCCACGAGAACATGGAGCGCGCGTTACGAGTTTGCGAACAAAACACAAACACAACGCATGCGTTTTGCAAACTGCGCTAGTAGAATACCATTTCGCGCGAAACATGCGGTTTTGAGAAAACACAAACATAACGCGCGCAGTTATCAATTAGCAGAATAAGGCTTCAGGTGGGAATTAACCCTACCCCCTAGCAAGTAAGGAAGAGGAGCTTAAGTTTTACGTTGAATACTAACCACAGCCAGCGAAACCATCTGAAACGTTCTGCCATCCGCCATTCCACTAGTAATTTAGCATGATGGATGCGAAGTTGCGGGAAACATGTAGTCATACCGTCAGCACAATTAATATCACCACTTTCTTTCTCTTTCTGAGTTCGATACGGGCATTTCGTCACGAATGCGAGCTCGGAATATTGTTGTAGGTCCCCTTCCCCTACTAGGTTTGGGTTTTTAGCCCGCCCGGGTTGGTGCCATCGCATTGGATGAAAATATGGTCGAAGCGGCAATGAAAAACTTTGCATTTACAGCATTTGTTACATCATCGTCAAATGTAATCAGTAACGGATAACATTGTACGTCGCGTCGTAGACTCGGGCCTTAGAGCCGATGCTCATAGTAATTTTAAGAGACTGAAAGAAATGATTTATCACTGCTAGAAACTGTTTAGGAGAATATTCTTGAGATAGTAGAGGTGGATGGTTCAACTTTCTAACGCTGAGTTTGATTGAAAGTAGCGCAAATATTGCCAGACTAGACGCACTTTCCCACCATCTATTTTTTTACTTTTAGTTTTGACTTCGTTTCAAACTTATCAAATTCATAAATATCTACTGAAGAACATTTCAATTTCATAAACTTTTCAGTTATGAAAGAATATAAGGTAACAAGGCCGACCATCAATAACTAGACTTGACGTTTAACAAGTACATGAGTACAAATGCTGGTAAAGTAAATTGAATCCTAACTTGTAATTGAATAAAGTTGCATTCCAAACTAACCCAATCGTCTGTAACACTACCTTCCTCGAACTTCATGTGCTCAGAATCAAGCTCGCTAAATTAGTTTTACACTTGGCCCCGCTCGGAACCCCTCCAACTTGGCATTTGATTTGGATGTCGTCTTTCAATTCCTGAAAACTTCAGCCGAGGATGCTCAAAATAAAGAGCAGTGAATTGTCTTCTCGCAGGTGCAAGTTTTCATCAAGTAATTAACATTCAATTTGTTGTAGACAGTGCACAAAATTTATAAAAGTTCTAAGCCCGTCATACGTCCGGTTTCACCAACGCCAGCTACAAAAAATCCACAGTTATCGTGTGTAACGCGGATACGCTGACCCAGATGGAAAAGTCCGTACGATTTTTCATTGCCGCTTCAACCATAGTTTCATCTAATGCGGTGGTAAGAACCAGGGCGGGCTTAACCCTACCACCTAGTAGGGGAAGGGGACCTACAGTTTTACATGGGCTCGCATTTCTAACGAAATGCCCTTATCCAACTTAGAAAGAGAAAGAAAGTGGTGCATAATCAAGACGAGGATTTGTCTCTCGCATGGAAGTAAGTCCTCTAGTCCTTGCACGACGAGTTGAACAGTACTTAGCTATTAGCTAAGATTGTCTTTGAAATGAACAACTAGGAGTGGAGTGCTTTTCGTTGGAAGTGATTTGTATCAGGCGAGAGATGAGAGGATAAGTTGAGATGATAAGGAAAAACTGTAAATTAGTTAATTTACGGTTGGGTAACAATTGTAACAGTGATATTTTTTTAATAACTTTGCTGATTTCGTTGACTTATTGTAACTAACATCAGTCTATTATCATCTGTTTATCAAATATTTCAGTCAAATGCAGGTCAATTACAATCTTAAAACTAATATTTTGTTAATTTATTAGGCCTCAAGGCCACAAGGAAATTTTTTTGGTAAAAAACCTGCAGATACAGATATTGTTGCCCGATCCCAAAATAAAGTTCATTGTAACAGATAATTTCTAAACCACGTTACAACTTTACTAAATGGGGAAACCTTGAAAATTTACGCGAATATTTTTTAACTAATGGATTACTTAAGGTGGCCCAACCCGGCGGCCTCAACTCATTTGCGGGCACGGTACAAAACCGTGCTGTTGCGCTCTGGGACCTTCTCTGTTTATAAGAATAAGACAGGCTCCGTTATGAGGAAGATGCAACCTGTCCACAAAAAAGACAATGTGCATAGTGTATGATTTGGTAAGATTTACGAAAATTTTAATTTCAAAACGACTTATAGCTAAAAGTAAACCACGACCGCTGTAGTCAAAAATCTAACAAAAACCAAATAGATTATAAATCTTGATTAAACAAGCTATGTCTGATGACTAATCTTTTTAAGATGTTCTTACTTTATCATTGCGTAATCCACCTCCAAAGTAATTGTATAAGACGCGCGAAAAATCCGAACTTTCGGACGTTATAACTTGGAAACCAAACACAATTTTACAATGCCAATGGTCATCAGACATCTAGTTCAATCAAATAAAGCTATATTGAGCAAAATGTTGGATCTCTGACAAGAAATATAGGCGTGATCTTCTTTCCCAGTTTGTATGGGGAAATGAGCGGGTTGGGCCACCTTAATATGACATGTCAATTATTAAGCTCGCTCGAATACAATTGATGGTACTTTGCACTTTCGGTGTCTCGAGTCTAATAATATCTCTCCATTGTACTTTCTCCGGCGGCGTGAGGAATCGTAAAAGAAAGGTACCTAACACAATAAAGTAAATGAGATTTTTATATCATTGACATCTCCATATCCTTTCACATCCGACGTATATATACAAAACTCCTCCGGGTAATACAAAACCACTTTCAAGAAAACCCGATCGATTCGACGTAAGCCGCAATAAGTCAGCAGCGAGCAAATACCGGAGTGGCGACCGAAACCGATTCGTATAGTCAATTTTTTGTTAAAATACATACCTACACTAATGGTATCGGCGGCCAATCAGTTCGCTTACAAATTCGCTCACTCCTGATGTTCTCGAATTCCAACGACACAAAGGAACTGAGACTATTACAAGTTACATATCACTTTTCGAGAATCGTTAATATTAGATCCACGAATAGAGCAGGCATTTGAAGCATACACGAAAATCGCTTTTACATGGATTTTCGTATTTGTGTAGAAATGTGAAATAATATAAATGTGTTGAAAATATGTAGCTGCACAGATATAAAAATCCATGGGCGGGCGATGCAGGCTGAGACAAATAGTCATAACAGAAATGAAGGCTTTACTATATGGTAATGAGAAATACTTTACCTTTTAGTGTAAAACGTGGCTACGATGCGGCAGAGTTTCAGTTGCCACTGCCGTCCTTCCTTATTCGTTGGCAGCGAGCGAGGGCGGTGAAGCCTCGACAGCTGATTCGATTCCTTCTAGGAAATACTTCCGGCGTACTCGGCTTCTAATCTTGCCGGATTATGGTAATGCATACACGAATGCATTCCCCGACTCTGGGGAAATTCCCAAATTAGCTTCGAAACGCTTGTGGCAAACAAAGATGAGGCGCCGACAGCGAGGAGGGGTAGTCTATTGACGGAAATGGAGTTTGTCTGCCATTGCTATGTTCTGATTAAAATATGCGCCGGCTTGATGTATCGGTTACACAAAATATTATACCATTTCTTATTTTGTATGATCTCGTATGTGTGTATTTGTATGCAGTGGCCACTTTATCCCTGTTGTCTCAATCATTTGATGTTAAATGGTGAAAGCTATAAGCTTAGACAACTATTTTAATCAAGTAAATTTATAAAAAGTGCAGAAAAAATTGCCTTGAAGCACGGCGAATGCACTATGTTGTTATTGCACTATACTTTCTTTTGTAAATTGTTTTTCGCGGCGTATTAAATAATTTTCAATCAATCAATCAATGACTTCAGGTGAATGTCAGATTATTTCTTCTTATTTTCAAAAATATGTTCGGACTAATGCTACATACTCGTATACCGCCGATTAAACTATCCGAGGAAGGCATGAAGGTGGTTATTTTTTCACCTCCATGGAGAAAGGTCGATCGTATCGTTTCGACAATCAATTGGTGACTTATTAAATTACATACTCATTTTAAGAACGTTCAAAACTGAAGTATTTATTTATATTGTGCTAGATGCATTACCATGCTCGGTCAATAACGATAAAAATGATATTTTTTTGAAATAAAAATCCGCCGCTCCTTTATTGCGTGAACGAAGTAAAAAACAAAACACACTTTTTCTAATAGAGTCTAATAATATTACTAGCTGCATCGACAAGTTCTTTTCGGATAAAAATCCGGAAGTCATTCCCAAACCCATAAATGATCTCTCAACGAAAAATCATGCTGACTCTTTGTTGCCTTGAAAACCAACTTCAATTTCGCATTTAAAATATGAAAATGGAGCGTAGGGAAGCAGGGATTATTCATAATGAAAACTGTTACATAAAGTGAAATTTTATTAAGTAAAATCTTATCATCGCTGTGCCGTGCCACACACAGAACTTGGAACCTCGCGCCAACTTCGATAATCCGTGGTTCCCCATCAATTTTAATAAAATACCTTCTAACAAATTAATTTAAAACCAATTTATCAAGCCGCCGCCAACGCCCGCCCGCCCAGCCACGAGGGCGCGGCACAGGCGTAGGCTGCGGAGGCAGCGGGGCGGCTGGTTATGCTGCGCCATATTCGTGTCCGCACGACTTAATCCGAGCACTTGTTTACGGCGGAATTATTTTTTGCAAATTCTAGCGAGTTCCCCCCCCCCCCGGCGGCGCCGCGCACCCTCTCCCCTCCCCCAACCGCCGCCCCCGCCCCAGCAGCACCGTCGCATAACTCTCAAATAGTTACTGCCGACCGAGTTTACGAGCGGCCATGTATGAACAGCACACCACCAGCTAGTAATTCATCAATACCCTTGTTTGATTCCCTATTTTAAAAGAGCAACTCGGCCTCGTGCCTGTTTCCTCAGTCAAATAAAGAAATATTTTTCCGAAATTTTGCAAATCAACTGGGAGCTACGTTTGTAGGTATTTTTATTTTGATAAATTTACTTATATCCATGATATACGCCTATTTGTATACACATTTTTAAGTTAAAATAAATTCCTAATTTCGAAATAAATACATTGAACGAAAGAAGAAAAATCTTTATTGTGCAAATCACATTAAAAAATATACACAAAACAATTGCACAAAGCCGTACTTAACACTAAAAGTGATTTCTTCCAGTCAACCTTTGGGGTGATGAGGATAAGAATTGAAAAAGAAAATGTAGGTAATTCTTTACAAATATTAAATAATAAATTGAATCTACGTATGTGATTTTAGCTGTCGGATGACTTCAGATTGACACACTATGTGTATGGGTACCTAGTGTCTTCGTCATGCGGTTTAGTGGGCATTATGTGTAAACTTAGCAATCCTGTCCAGTAGTTAACAGGTATAAAAAACTAAGCCCCGGTTGCACGAAGAGACGGCTCAGTTAATCAATGTTCAAACACGTCACTTTTAGTGACCCGCATAGAGTTCCTTTCATACTGTCCACACAAAGTGACGTGTCTGATCATGCTTTGACGTTGATTTTGTATTTTTTGTCCTTTCGTGCACTCGGCCCTAAATCACCTTTTTGCCTCCCTTTACGTGGTGGAAAGTGGATCCGTAGATTGTTAAAAATGTGTCAGGTTCGTAGTGCCTTGCTAGGTTTACTTTACGACGCGCTACAGATATGTAAGCATTAATTTGGCTCCGGCGGAAATACCCAGACGAACCTAACGCTTGTGTTGACGTGGCTTACATAATGTGTTTCAATAGCATTCTGGTAGTTAAAAAGGAATCCGAGTTTGGTTACATAGAGAACAGGGGACTTAAAATATTAGGGGAATCAGGCTGTGAAAACAATCTAATTTTAAAAATGCTTTCCCTGTATCGTTTGCGGGAAGTCTCCGCTTCGTCGTCAGTTTCTTAGTAATCCGTCTGATGCTATCGGCTCCTATTGGATTCCGGAAAAAAGCTAGAGGATTATGCAATTATTGGAGTCAAATCGCCGAGGGCTCCGAATGATAAAATGCTTTGCATTTCCATGGAGATTGTTTTACGACGCGGAATGCAAAATATTACATGTATTCACTGCACCGATCAAATCCAGGGATGCTACATACATAAATAACGATTTAATCCAATAAGGATAATCTTTAACCCCATGGAAACCGCCTTCAATTTTTCCTCGGTGTTTAAATCATTGTACCCGTGCATGGTCCGGCATATTTTATAATCTATTTCGTTCCGGTGTGCGTGTGTTCGTAAATCTTCTTCCTCCTAAACGTTGTCGATAAAATAATACGCATTTTCTTGGATCGATGTAAGATTTCTGAAAGGAGCTCCGGTTACTTATTCATTACCAAATAAATATTATTGTATTCATACTTTACAAATATACTCAAAAATTTTAAATGTTTCCGCCGGAGCCCTCTGGCAAGAAACAGTAAAGTTTTACAGTCGTATTCATAGTACGGGATTAGCATGTTTTAGTATGGCAATAATCAGCGAACTAAAGTTAGTCCTCCCACTCTGAATACGATAGCTAGGAATTTAAAAGATCAGAGTGGGATTTACATTTTATTCGAAGTTGACTTTAAACGTGGATACAGGGATTGGTGCAGGAAAAACCTAAAAATTTGCTTTGAGCTTTGATGTTGATTATCTGCCAAATCCACAATCCTCATTGTCTTTAAGTAAGAAAAACCGGTCAACCGTGGACGTATTCACGTGCCGAGGGTTCCGTTACTGGAGGACAATTGGCCTATATTTTTATCATTTATTGGCCTATGTTGTTGTCGCATGTTTACCAGGAATTATTGAGTACCGACGTACAAGTGCAATATATGGATATGATGCGCAATAACATAAATTACCTAGTGCAGGGGTGACAGCGCATTATAGGTGTTGCCGATTGAGACTAATGTTTGCATTTTAAAAGGCCACCGACCCTAATCAAGCCGTCGGTATCTATGAATGGATTTAGTGTGATGAATGCTACAATTTATTATGTTGTGGAAATTCTGTTTGTTTAGTTGTAAAAGGTTACTTGCACACGCAACCGGCAAGTTGAATTACATGACAATTTACCTTTTTTAAATCCTCAATAATCATGTCCGGGTGACGAATATATTTGTCGGCCAGTCGCTGGTTAATAAGTTCTCCTGCCACGTTGTGCATGCTGCACTGTAAGATGGATAGTCTAATAATCCAACATTTTTTAAATTTACCCGCGTAAAACTTCGCTTCTCCCGCTAGCCTCGCAATACTTTCTTACTAACCAAGTGACTTCGCGGGGTAAGTACCTAATATCCAAACCGAACCAGACAAGATCGCCTCATTGGTCTAGCACTAATGTCAATACATCCATCATTATCCTCATCAATTAACATCATACATACCCAAGAAATAGATATAATTATCCAATTAATTTTAAGAAGAAAACGCTTACACAGAATGTTCGGCAAATCGACCGACCATGATTTTATTTAGATTGGTGGGATAATTTTCAAGCTTCATCGACATCCCTGCTTTGTAACTTTTTTATTTATTACTGTATCAGCACGAAATACAATCTATTGTATTTTAAGATGTAGCCTTGTTTTATAAAAACTATTAATATCCCAAAGTCCCGAGGATGAATAAACATTTGGATATACGATAATGTTCTTTGCACGTTTGTATGGAGAGTTGAGCGGGAAGGCCCACATTAACTTCATCAAGTGATTTAGAAATCTAAAAAAATCGTGCTGATTAAATCATAAACAAAAAAGGTACAAGGGCTTAACCCCTGCTGGTTTTGGTTATTTTAAAAAAGAATGAAAATAATCGTATCGTAACACGTGACATTTCACAAATGCTGTCATGGGGCAAAACCTTAAAAATGACCACACTTACCTGCAAAAAAATGTTATCTCTCAATGTGTCGAGCACCCTGTTATTATATAAATGAACATTGTCTTTCAATTACCTTTATTGCTATAGAAAAATTTCGCGCTCGCTTCGCTCGCGTTTTGGTTGTGTTATAACCGCCCCGATCCCCCCCCCCCCTTATATTTTCTATATCTACGTACCTGGTGCTGTTTGCCGCTTCGGAGTCTCACATGGGCTCCATTTTTAACAGTACGTGCCTGTCGCGACGGAGGTAGGCACATTGCTGACTGCCCGCCGCTCCGTTCGACTTATCATTGTCCATGCCAACACTCGTACATGCGCTCGAAGATTGACTGCGTTCCGACTTTCATCTGAAATGCAAAACATGCTGACTGTGTTTTTTCGTCGTGTGTTGTCGGTGCGCCTCTTCGAATTCAATCAGACGGTACGAATCTTCACGATTGAAGCTCATGTGCTTGCTGATCGATGTTCAGGTACGAAATCCTTGACCTGATGAAACTAACCAATATCCGGCTCCCAAAGTAATCGTACCCTTTCGTTTCCCGGCCGGAGCATGGCTGATACCTTCCGTTGCGGGTACCGCACGGCTGTTATACTGGATCTCTCCAGTATCCTCGCAAGGGTTTCTGTCGCTCTGATGAACGCCAGGTATGCGGCTCGTTTCTTGACGTCTTACTTGCTTGGCGTTTTTTGCAATGCAGCGAAGTCTTGTTTAATTTAATACCAGCAATGATAGTGACAACGTAAAACTTAAAACAGGACTAGGAAAAAAATATATAACCCTAACCCATAAACTATCAGGATCAGAATTGGTCCAGTTTTTATCAGACCGTCAGCTGGTATCAAACGACTTTCCTGAGATATTATTATAGCATTGTCGCAATCTCTTTCTCATCCTCACTGCTGCCGCCACTTACACCGAATATCTGCATATCTTGCCAATTTGTGTTCTATTTGCAATGCCGGAAAGCTTAACTTGAAATAAAAGCCGGAATGATAAAGACATTTGTAGAAAAGGTCAGACAGGTGATTCAAAGGTGCCGCACCCTCGGGATTGAGATTTTCCTGTGTTTCTACATAAGCTGTCTGAATCTGTGATTATACGTTTAGACCTAGAAATAAACATCAACGGTGTTGCACTTCTACAATAATTTCAAAGATTTTTTTTATTTGTTACAATAAAAAAAATGTGTTTAATTAAAACGAGTACTAGAAAAAATAATTTCCAAAAGGGCTACAGTTAGCCATTAGGCTACGATCCGCTCAAGTATTTGAGCGGATCGTAGCCTAATGGCTCGGGGACTCGTCTAGTATACCAGAGGCCTGGGTTCAAATCCTCGCCCCATTCATGCCCCTCTTCTTCCTCATTCTGAGTTGGATAACTGCATTTCGTCATGAATTCGAGCCGCTCCATGGTTCGGAATACATGTCTTCTTTCTTCTTCAGGCGAAAAATAAGGACGGATAAATTTTAATTTTAAAATTGTCACTAACCATAGATTGTGCACTCCACGCTTAAGGCTGTTCCGACCCATATAAAGTTGTTTGTACACATAACGCAAAAAGTATTGCACTTTAAGCCACGAATTAATAATAAAAATTTAGTATAGTCATATATTTCTTGCAGCGAAAACAATTTCACAATTTCAGGATTATTGGTTTTGTTACAATTTATTTAAATACGATTTTTAGGGTTCCGTACCCAAAGGGTGAAAACGGAACCCTATTACTAAGCCTCCGCTGTCCGTCCGTCCGTCCGTCCGTCCGTCCGTCCGTCCGTCTGTCCGTCTGTCACAGGGCTGTATCTCAGTAACCGTAACAGATAGACAGCTGAAATTTTCACAGAGTGTGTATTTATTTTGCCGCTATAACAACAAATTGGTAAGATTAAGAAATAATTAAAATTAAAGGGGGTCCCCATACAAAAAACGTGATTTTTTCTATAAATTTTTTTACGATGGTACGGAACCCTTCGTGTGCGAGTCCGACTCGCACTTGGCCGGTTTTTATTTAACAGCGCCATCTAACGGTGTAAAACTTCCAATCGGCAATTACAACGAAACCATTAAACCTGAAATTGTGAATATGTTTTCGCTGCAACTACTATGGCTATATTTAATATTTTAGACGAATTCGTGCCTTAAAGTGCAATACTTTTTGCGTTCTGTGTAAAAAAAACATTGTATGGGTCGGAACATCCTTAAGTTATTTTATTAATAAACTAATTAATTTCTGAATATTTCATGCTTTTAGGACTATGTGCCTCAATAAAACATACTATTATTATTATTATTATTTAAACATGACCGCATATTCACACAGGATACAATAACACAGAAAGCTAAAGAGTACTAATAGGATATTTCTACCGCGGTACATGCACCTTCAACAGACCCCATAATCACTATCGATTGGCCCTGAATTCCACGATGGGTACGCAATTAACATAAATGTTGTAGCGCAGCATAATGTTGCGACGGTTCCCATGTGTACGTACTGACAAAGAAGAAGGGTTTAAGGCGCTAGGACTAGTCAACTACTCGCACCATACAAATGTACCTTTGAACAAATGTAATCATATGTAGTTAAACGCCTCAGTAAGTTAAAATAAAACTCCAGACTGATAATGGATTGTAAATATTTGTGGATTCCACCATTTATTTAAATAATAATAAAAAAAAAGGTTTGTTACATTACAAATCTGAAAGTAATAAAGAAAAATTATTAAAAACAGCATATGTGCATAAAAAAATAATTCCATTGCTTTTAGATCAGTCAAAAAAGTTTGGAAATGTATACCGTTTCTATAATTTATTTTGTGTCGAAAAAGGAAACATACATTAACGAAAATAGGTTCATCCCTAGACAAGGAATCATATATTGTAACATTGAAGCTTCTAATCGTCAGACTCATCTAGTTTATTTGGGGTGCCTCATCAAACTTTTGCGATTTGGCTAGTATCAGGGCCTTAAATGGCACGGTTCTCGACGGGCGATTAACCGGGACTGACCGCGGTCATTACACACTATCACCGCTCAGCCTTCGACTCTTCCTGGTCACTGATTGCACTGCCATTACAAGAAAGTAGCTTCCTAACATTTCTGGTTACGATATCCCCAAAAGGGCAAAGTATCGACACCAAAACTCGTACAGTATTCAGAGAGCTCCTGTCAAAACTTAGTACGAGATTAGCACCGGACTAACCATACAAAAACCGGTTTAGTCCGGCGGATTAAAGTTAGTCCGCCCACTCTGAATACGCCTGATTGAGTTTTGTGATTTGTCTTTTATTTATTTAGAAGGAATGGTTATGTCATCATAGCGGAAATTGTCCTGTCCTGTCCAACGGAACCCTATTACTAAGCCTCCGCTGTCCGTCCGTGGGTCCGTCCGTTCATCCGTCCGTCCGTCCATCTGTCACAGGGCTTTATCTCATGAACCGTAATAGATGGGCAGCTGAAATTTTCACAAAGCGTGTATTTATTTGGCCGCTATAACAACCAATAAGTGAAAAATAATAAAAAAATTAGGGCGGCCCCCAAACAAAAAACGTGATTTTTTGTATTAAATCTTGTACGATGGTACGGAACCCTTCGTGTGCGGGTCTGACTCACACTTGGTCGGTGTTTTAGTTCTTTCCGAGTAGTTAAGGTTTTCAAATCTCCTCGTCTATTCGCTATTCATCTCGCAAAAAAACCGTTAACTGTTATTATCCCTATTTAACACTTGTATGACGTTAGCATTCTTTTTCTACTAGGTATCAATTATCTCGAGGAAAACAGTAGTAAGCGAACTCACTAGCCGGGTGCTACTACCATTGTATGCGACTTCGCCGCCGCTTCCATACAAACGGTTTCGGTTGCTACCCTTATCTCGCCTGTCAGAGGGCACGCAAAATGCATGTTTGAAGTACCCTTGAGCGCGTAAAAATACTTCTATGGAGAAAATCGATGGTAGTACCATTACCATTATGCAGTAATGAAGCGAGCAACATGGTCTTTCATTTATTATTAAGGCTGATATTGTTCCGTGAAAGTAGCCGCAAATGGCCGAGGACAGTGGAGCCAATCAATAAAGCGCTACACGAATCACGCGATATACACACATACGCACCCTAGCTCACACCCCCGAGCACACACACCCTTGAAGAGATGCCCATGTATGGATATGAAACAATATGCAATTTAGGGTTTCGATCTTGAAGTCCAATAAAAATGTGAAAACTATTTCCATATATTGTTTTAATTTCAATACGATTTTTGTTTAAGTATGCAGAAAAACTATTAATTAAGGTAACATATACCCAATCTGTGGTGTTTTCGCAACTTGAATATTGGTCCTAATATTTGTATTTTGACCTTGTTAGGGTTCCGTACCCAAAGGGTGAAAACGGAACCCTATTACTAAGCCTCCGCTGTCCGTCCGTCCGTCCGTACGTCTGTCACAGGGCTGTATGTCAGGAACCGTAATAGGTAGGCAGCTGCAATTTTCACAGAGTGTGTATTTAAACAAATAGGTAAAATAAAAAAATAATAAAAAAATAAACAAAAAAATAATATTTTTTCTTTGATCTTGTACGATGGTACGGAACCCTTCATGTGCGAGCCCGACTCTCACTTGGCCGGCTTTTTTTCTTTAAGCAACCTGACATGGATGACACACCACATTCCTGAAGGAATTAGATGGCATGCCAAGACCTTCCCTTTACAGCACGGCTACATTGAACTGGATGGAAAATACGGACAATTTTTCGTTGTCGCTTCGACCACCTTTTCATCCAATGCGATGGTACTAACCCGGGCGGGCTTAAACCCTACCATTTAATAAGGGAAGGGGACCTACAGTTTTACATAGATACCGAACCATGGAGCAGCTCGCATTCGTGACGAAATGCACTTATCCAACTCAGAAAGAGAAATAAAGTGGTGCATGAATGGGACGAGGATTTGAATCCAGACCCCTGGTATGCTAGACAAGTCCCCGCGCCACTAGGCTACAAGCCGCTCAAACAATCGCCACAAAGCCTAAAAGTTACGTCGACCACATTCAAATTATCAAGACCGAAACAACGGTTCTTACATACATAGATCGCGTCCACTTCTTTAACAGGCATAGATCTTTTCATATGCACAAACGGCTTCACCACTGGGCTTCACCCTAGACGCCACACATTGGACTTTGACCCACATACGTTTTCCTTGCAAATGCCAATGGCGCCGTGGGTGATGCGCTCTGTACATAGAGACTGATCCACCTAACTTTTAGACTTAACGAATTAATTAACTTGAATCCATTATTCATGTTGTAATAAAAAAGATAACTCTGTTCTTGTAATATACTGCACGTTTTCACTAGCCCTCGAAACTTCATGGATTATCCCAAACATTTCCAAAATCATAATTACTATATGATTAACCTGCCACTTATTCCGTACTTGGCACAATAAAAACACGAAACAGATATAACCAGATAGAGAGAAAAGTCCACAACAATTTTCAGTATGGTCGTTAAGTCGTCTATAAAATTTCCATCTTGGCTACAATCGGCCGGCCTTTAGAGGTGATATTTAAAAAGTTGCGATGCTTTTGCGGTGCGGGACCGCTATTCTGGTGAGAGCGGCATACGGTCGACATGCAAAAGAAATGGTTATAGGCGACACAAGTGCTTTAACATAATGGACTTGATTTAATATTAAGATTTTGGACCACTTTTATAATAATTATAATAATAATAATATGCTTTATGGCTTCCATACACAATGGAACATGCAAGGGCGGACTCATTGCCTAAAGTCAATATCTTCCAATCAACCCGATAATGGGACAAAAATATACAGGTAGCAACAAAAAGAAAAGTAACGTAAGATTTGATATTGTTCACTAATTATTGATATTCCAAAATAATTAACTAAAAGAAGGTGTCTGCCTGTCAGCTGGATAAAAAATGTATATTAACATTTTTAAATATTGTTATACAATACATACATTAAATAGACCAAATACAATCATTTTATTTTATAGTAAAAATATGTTACATTATATTCAAACATAAATATTACAACATAAAACATAAATCATTTTGCAAGGTAGTATGATTTCATGCGTTTATGAAAGTATTAAAGGTCTTTTTTCTGATTTATTTTCTTTTATTATTTTATTTTATATTATTTATTTTACGTAGTTTAATGGTTTGAAGACAAGAGTAGGCTATAACAACTAGTTTATATGGACTCATCTGGGCTCTCTGAGTCTCTATATGGATAATTGGCGAGCGACATACGATTTGTAAGGTCGCTCTAGCCGTTCTTTTCTTCCCATCATATAACCGGAGCACCTGCCGCAGAGAGAGAAACAGAACATCGTTTTATGGTTGATATCAGACGTTTTAAAACGAATATTTTCTCTTAGATTTATTTCTTCAATTTCATTAATCGATTGCTTAATAAGATATTTTCCACATCCCGGTAATGAAACACAGAATCTCGACCCAGAGCAACTCTTCAGTGAAAATGTGTGAATTATTCAGGAGCTTGCCGTCGCCGACCGTCGCCTTCCTGAAGATTGGTTGCATTAAAATAAAGTGAATAAAGCAAAATGAAGAATAACAAGCTACGATCTGTAGTGCACCGCGCAGCCACGATTGCAAGGAAATTGCGGAACCCTATTATTGTATTATTAAACCTATATTTTATACAAAAAGTACGAGGCACCCGGTAGGAACAAAGTTCGTTTCGCTGTATTATTCTCAAACCGCAAGAAATACTTCAAAGTCAGACGGAATAACATTTCAGAAGCGCCAGTCGTCAAGTTAAACACGAGATTTTAATGCACACTGTTGTATAGTGCTTCGCTTGCATTTCGAACGCATTGTATCTTCATTATGAAGAGCTGCTAAGTTTTGTCTCATAAAAGCTGAAAGATCTCAAAGAGCTATCCTATAAACCCTGTAGATACCTGACACACCAACTATATACAGAAACAAACTCCGGGCAGTAAGGTAACTTTTCTACTCATGTACACTAAATCATAAATCTCGCAGATACACATCAATCACACGACACACGAACATGATCAATTGATATTTACAAAAAACACACAACAACACGCTTTAGAGAAAGATTCAAAAAATTTTTAGGAATTTTATATAAATAACAAAATCAGTAAAAGACAATGTATACGAAACCTTTGTAAACACTATTTTAGAAAATATATACAGACATACTGAAATAATATAAACTACGACCAAACTGAATTTTGATTGTCATAAGTTATTGTTCTAATCTGAACTAAATCATTTCACCTCAGCTCACCTACATGACCATTTCAAACAATTCAGACTACGCACCAATAACATTACTCTAATGCTAATCCATACACCGATTTAGTGTTTTTTCTCTATTTCCTATAAAACAGCCTACGGGCTAATGTAGGGAAAAAAATTCAAATATGTTTTCGCAATAAACGATTTCTATTTTATTTCTATTATGTCCTTTTTTCACGAAGAAAAAGGCAAGCTAAGAAAGAGATACTTAGGTAACGGTGGTGTCATTTTAACCGAATTCATACGGTTCGACGGGTCTCTGACAGCAAAAGTGTCGCTCGGATTGTTTTCCCGCGTAGCTCCCACTCGCCAAACGTATAATATTTATGTCTCTTGCTTAAAGGCGTGATAAGAGCTTGAATCGAAACGGATATGCAGACATTGATTTCGAATATTGTATGGGTCTCTGTCACGTGCACGCGTGTTGTTATTTTTTTGGCGCTCACTTTAAAAAATGCCTGATCAACGGCAATCGACGGTGCATACCGTGAAGACCGTTACTCTACCCAATTTCAAAGCGATGACGTCATGACCTCTGCGTGCATTTTAATACACTGTAATAACGACTGCATTTTATGGCGCAAGCATTCCATAGCAGTGAATGTTTAAGCTCGCGGAGGTGCATTCCTTTTACATTCGTCAAAATAATTTAAGTTTGTCGTAATACATTTAGCTTTTCTGTGCAATGTTAAAGTGGTTTAAATATTAAAATTCGTATTCAGAGAGCACCTGTAAAAACTTAGTACGAGATTAGCACCGGGCTAACCATACAAAAACCGGATTAGTCCAGCGGATTAAAGTTAGTCTGCCCACTATGAATACAATAGTAAATATTAATCTAGTCTTTTAAAAGAGGATAATTTTGGTATCCAGAAAAGAGTATTTTCTATTTTAAAAAAATATGGGAACGTATGTAGAAGAGGACAGATAGTTCGACAAAAGATACGTGCATTTGGTTTATTAGGATATTTTGTTCTTTTTTTTATTTAGCTTTAACAACGGCACAGTTATTTAACGTGCAATGTTAAAGTAATTTGGATGTTGGTACCGATCCGGGCTGGCTTAACCCAGGGTGGTTGATATACAAAATATAATATTTTATTGTAGATAATAATTATCATAAATGAAAACGTTTTGGAAAAGGACGATTGTTAATTTGGTTTATAAATAACTTATTTATTTATATATCAGCAATAACCGTAGCAATGTGTTTGCAAAACAATAAAAAAGTACCTAGATATTTCCTTAACGAAAAGCTTTAATAAATATATGCGGTAGTGTTAGCCAAGGGACCAACGGCGACTCATTAAATATATGCTTTATCTCACAAAACCACACTTAGCAAGTCATATTAGCTGATTTGAGAAGTTATAATAAGAGTATTAATTTGACGTTTAAAGACGCCCCAGGGTGAGGGTATAAAAAAAAGTCAGTCAGTCAGTCAGCGTGTTTGCGTCCACTGCTGGACATACGCCTCTCTAATTTTCCTCTAGTCCTCCTGGCCCTCAGCGGTACGGAACCACTGCTTTCCGCCGACGCACATGATAGTAGTCCCACCTGGCGGCGGGTGGTCTTCCCACACTCCGTTTTCCTGTCCACGGCCGGTTACTTCCACTGTCGTCGCCTCTTCGGCTGACGTGACCAACGCAATGCCACTTGAGTTTATCCACCCGGTGTCCAACATCGACTACTTTGGTACGTGTCGGTACCTGGTTGCGCACCGTATCCCGTAGCGATATTCCCAACATGGCTCGCTCCATTGCTCGCTGGGCAACTTTCAACCTTTGGATAATTTTCAACCTTTCAACCTGTGCTTACTACTTGTGGGATGTTTCATAAGATGTTGTTACTATACGTGTTGTTGTTGTTTTAATGTGATTCAATCCTGTATGTAAGCCAATAAATAAATAAAAAAATAAAAAAATAAATAAATAACGGCGACCGTCAGAGTCCACGTCCATGACGCCATGACATACGGATGTGAAAAAGACAATCGCCGGCAAATCGGCGTCGGCGGTGTGACAGAGAAACAAATTTGAGAAACGATTGATTCTCAAAAGCCGAAAGTCGAATAATTCCTGGTGTTCTGTTTCAGTCACCACTCCTTTCCTTTACTAGATCTATGTTCCATGTGCGTTGTCAATAGCCCCATCTTTTAAAATACAAGGTCCGTGGAAAAGCACGAGTCGGAGCAATGCGTCGCTTTTATGGTTTCATTGTTAAGGCAGAGATTGAATCGAAGCTCCTTCGACGTTACCGCGCCAATCGCCTCCCTCGGCCGCTTTCTTTAGGATCAGTTGAATAGAACGTAATTATTACGAGTGAATCAGTGGATCAATAGAACTCTACCATCATAGCCATGATGAGGAAATATAAACTCCACATATCCGTATCGGGACATGGATGGCTAATACCACACCCACACTAAAAAAATTAGCCCATCACACCGCAATTCCGAACGAATTAGGCGCTACATTGAACTGGATGATAAACAGGTAACATATTCATCGCCATTTCGACCATCGTTTCATTCAATGCGATAGTACCAATCCAAGCGGGCTTAACCCTACCACCATAGATGAATGAATACCTAGATGGTTCACAAATAGGTCAATACAGAAGGGACGAATTAAAGATGGCGCAACTGCATGGATAAACGTTTACGGCTATGGAAATAGGATGGCGCCACTTTCGTACATAGAACTTTCGAAATAGCCAATGGATGGCGCTGTACAAGCATAGGATAATTTTAAAATTAAACCTCTAGCATTTTTACTTTCGATTTTTTAAGAAGGCACGTCACTTTTGGGTCTACATTTTCCACAGAAAGTGTTGCTACTTTAAAACGTGTAACAGCCAGAGTGAGCTTAACAAATAGTTAAATTGTCTCTAGGTTAGTAGGGATAAACACTGGTGCGAAGGAATTTCAGACAGGTGTAAGTCCGTAATTGCAGGTGCGGCCTATACGTACGTACCCGGCTTATAATCGGATTACTGTTGGGCAGGAGGCTGTTGCGACATCTAAGTCTAAGGTCACCCTACGACCCTGGGGCTTTAACGGAACGCATCGGCACGTAAAAATATAAAGCTTATGAATTGCTTACTATGAGAATATCATTAGTGCAGACAAAGGGATTTGTTGTTCGTTATTCGGATTCTAAAGCTGCAGGTGGTATAACTTATTAAGGTGGTAAGAATAATATCCAAATCGCGAGTTGGTACCATCGCATTTAATGAACGATGATCAAATCGGCATTTCAAAAATTTCCGTGCATTCCATCGTGGCACGGCACCTATTTAATATTTATTTTTTATTGGTAGACCTTATTTAAATTGGTAGACAATGTTACGCTGTTCAAAATGATATTTAAATCAATATCAGTTACAGTCTGATATTGACAGCTAACTTGAAAGAGAATGCTTTAGAGACCAGACTTCAGCATTTTTTCCATGCCAAAAATATCATTTTCTAAAATCTTTTTTTTTAACTATGTTAGTAGAACGTTAGCTGAAATTTTACTTGTTTTTTTTTGTTCTTATTCCATTAGGTTCAGGAACTGAACGCAATGAAACTATACGCATTGGCTAGTTTAATAATCTGAATGACTCAAATAGAGATGATTTTGGATGTTACTATTTGCCATGCCGTAGCTTTCCTTCAAATAAATCAATTGATTCTTTCAAAATTAAAATAAGTTTAAAAAATACCACTACTTCATTTGTGCCAAGCTAAAATAATCATTGTGTTCTGGTGGGCAGAACATTTCTTTGAAGTCAATAATTTGGACTTAAAATGTGAATTACACCTAAACACCATTACATTTTGTAATTTGTGGGGCAATTCGAATAAATTCCACAACACGTAATTTGTGCCATTAGGGAAGGAAGCGGGTCTGAAACGTAATTGAAAATAAATCTCATTACGTGATCCAGCAGCTGCGAGGCGGGAGCGGGGGAGAGGCGAGGAAGCGGTAACTAGCAGCAGGGCACGGAGGGCATCGTCCAAATTAGATCATCATTCAAATGAAATAACTTAACCAGTTAACTAAACAACGGCCAACTTTGAAAATGTTTCCGCCGTACGCATTATTTTAATATCACCATCCCGGCATTTGGAGGGCGCCGCCCGCCCTCCGCCCTCCGCACTCCGCGTGAACAAACAGCTGGACGCAGGTGCTGCTCCAACAACGATTAACCGTCGCCTCACCACGCGGCGCCACCTGCCGGCCGCGAGGCCGACTTCGATGGAAATTGATGGTGGAAAACAAAAATGGATCAATACATTAGTTATGTTTGCTATCTGGTACTATTTATTTTAATGGAACCTGACATGGATGGCGCATCATGAAATGGAAAAGCTAGTATCACGGTCATGATATTAGCCCGGTACACCACATTCCCGAAGAACTTTGGTGCCATACCTGGGGGTCCATTCAGGGTAAGAGTGAGTTCGAGTTCGGGAGTGAGTTAACATAAAAATAGCTGGGAAATATATTATTATTAAAAAAACGAAACCGTTGTTTATACTTCCAACGTATTTACGGGACAGACCAGATTTTTACGTAACTGTAATGATGTTTAAAAAGTGTGGAAACATTAACTATTTAAAAAAGTGAGTTGATATTTAGTGACGAATTCGAACTCACTCTTGCCCTGAATGGACCCCCAGGACCTTACCTTTCCTATTTGAGCATGGCTACCCTTTACTGCTTGGCAAACACGGACAACTTTTAATTGCCACTTTAGCCATAGTTTCATCCAATGCAGTGTTAGCAACCCGGGCGGGCATAACCTTTCACCTATTAGGGGAAGAGTACCTACAGTTTTTCACGTGCCCCGAACCATTGAACAGCTCGCATTCGTAACAGGCTTGGTGCTACAAAATAAGTCAATTTGTCCAAATCGTTTGTTATAAGTACCACAAATTCTAATGATTGTAGCATTTTTGGTGTAATTTTTCTGCTACTTATATTTTATTATTCTTTCACCAAAATTTCAAAAAGGGTACCGCTATAATTTAGTCCTGTCCGTCGATCCAGCGGACATTCTCATCGTGGCAGTCACCATTAAGAGTACCAAAGCCACACCCTGAGTTGACAAGAGCTACGTCTAGACCTAATACTTAGGGTCTATGGCACTGACTGACCTTGGGGGTTTAATAGGTTTGCGGTCTTTAAAATATGAATGGAATCAAAGATGCGTTACTAAAAGGGCTACATTTTTTAACTGAAAAAATATTTTTAAAAATCCGGGAAGTTAAGAGGTCTTCATAATGATACTATTAGTTTCGATAGGATTATAATCAAGCGTAGATGTTTAACCCTTTCAGAGACACCTTTTCGTGATTTTATATATTTCGTTCAGAATCTGGTCATTTGTCATGTCGGGACGACGCGACTGTTGTAGATATCGTTTCATTTTACGAGATAAGCTACGTAGTTAGACTAGAATAAAAATAAATATGTTTCCACATAATATAAGTTACTTTATTCTTCATGTATTAATGCTTGATTGAAGTTCTCCCTTTTTTTAACTCCTCTGATTTTTAAGTGCCTAATTAAAAAGAGTCATTTTTAATGCGCCGAAAGGTTTAAGGACATGAGTTCTGTGGATTCTTGCAATAAACTTGTCTAAATCATCAACTCTGATTAATAATCAAACCCGTACATGAGGCCTGCGATGCGACATTATAAGCCCGCATAAATATCAAGGCCAGAAATGTCTAATAACACCAAGTTATGGAGGAAACGCCAGCGATTGCGTCGCGTTATCGATAACTTCAATCCGTAACACTTAACTCCGAGTTAAGAGTTAAATTTGGTAGTGGACTACAATTTGGTATAACTCCGGGGTTATCTCATACGGCTAACTCTCGAAAGTGGAGTTATCTATTAGCGGACTTAGGCTTCTGGAGGCGGGGCATTCGCGATAGCCTGGGCAGCGGAGGTAACGGTGCCGCAGAAGCGGCGACATGAAGGGGGGGAGGCTGAACGTGTGGCCCATATCCGGTCACGGCACTTCCGCCGTGGTATTGTTTCATTTCCGCCGTCCTACGGAACACAATGGCCCGATATGTGGACGTACATAGTATCGGCCAAAATTAAGGACCTCTTTTAAAATACCACAGGTACTCTGATTTCATTCTTTGTTTTTCTTAGGTTTTCAGATGACATTATTACAAAATTAGTAACTTTCTACGTCATCCATCGAACCAATTATTTTATAATTTCCAACAAAACACTTGTGCTATTTCTGCTAAGATTTTGATGAAAAACTTGTACAAACTTTAAAATGATTAAATTAAAATTTAATAAATGTTATAAGCTCTACTCCCTGTGTCTTAAACAAGTCGTACAAGTAGAAGAGTTTTTAGGGCTTGTTGTCGCCCATCGAAAATCTCATTGCACAGCAATGCAGAAAATAAATCTTACCTCGATAATAATAATTATTATCGAGATACGGGTTGATGTGAACATAGGAAATATTTAATTTTGGCAGGGAACAGTTCGTTTGATTATCATAATACAAAGAGAGGGAAAATAAATTAAGCAAGAAACTTGGTCGCGAGCGCTTCCTTTTGAAAACTTTTGGACCCTCCATTGAGTAGAGTTTTTAACATGTATTAAATTTTAATTAAATCATTTCAAAGTCTGTACAAATTGTTCATTAAAATCAATCGATGGAAATTACAAAATAATTTGTTGCAGCGACAAAATCCCAATCATCTGGTATTTATGTTATTTTTTTTTATGTGACTGGACATGGATGGCTAATACCACACCTTCTGTCATGGTATTAGCCCAACACACCACATGGGAACTAGGTGCCATGCCCTTCCTTATATTGCACGGCTACATTGAACTGGATGTAAAACACGGTCAATTTTCATTGCCGCTTCGGCCATCGTTCATCCAATGCGATGGTACCAACCCGGGCGGGATTAACCCTACCACCTAGTAAGTAAGGAAGGGGACCTACAGTTTAACGTGGAATCCGAACCACGGCCAGCCTCTCTCAACGGTCGAATGGTCACCCATCCAAGACCAGACCGGACCCAGCGTTGCTTAATTTCGGAGAGCGATCGCCGAAGTGTCGTGCCACTGGGCCACTGAGGCTGACGCTACATTTGAGGCTACGCTGAGGCTACAATATAAATTTTAAATACGCTGATATTGGTTAGCATTTTAACCTTACAGTGCTTAGGTAAATATTTTATCATGATAACCAAAATAATGCGTAAGCCCTCCGCTGCCGCACGCCGAGCCACCCCCGCGGAACACCACCGCCCCTCCCCTCCCCACCCGCGCCCGCCCTTCCCACCAGGCCCGCACACCCAGCCTGGGAGCCGACAGCTGATGTCGCCGCTGCCACCATGCACTTTGGGAAAACCCAAGCGAGGGACGTATTTCTTTGTTACTAACAATTGAATTACACCGCATGGAAAACAGTACAATTGTTACGTGTACGTATTCGAAATGATGCGATTGGACTGTTGAGATATGGATAGATTACACTTCGTATTCTTATTGATGCGAAAATATTGAACTTTGCAGAAATGCATTACTCATATTTTTCACAACACCAATTGCATTTTTGAAGTGAAAACCTCTTTGTATTTGTATTTCATTTTGTCAAATTGATAGACAAGCTACACTCCGACAGGTATTATTTTCTTATTTTAAGCATATATAATAAGCATTTACGTTAGGGCATAAACAGAACAACAGCAAACATACATTCAGCTTACAATTTCTGACGTATACCATCGCCATATTTACAAAATAAATAAAATTAAGCTCAATGTAATAATTAGTCAAGGGCTTTATGATACTACTTTACCACCGTTCATTCCACCTGGTGAGTAAGTAAAGGGACACAGTTTTACCTGGAATCCGAAAAACGAACGACCTTAGCCGCCTCTTACGACATGCAAATTTACATGTGCCGGAATCCACACAGGATGCCCCTCGGGTTTCGTGAGCTGCCAGTACTCCCCTTGAATCTCGACCTTTTTTGTAGACTAAGTCGATTCTGCTTGAGCTCTTCCACCTTCTAATTTGCATTCCAAGCACCGCTGAAGGATTTTAATTTTCATTTAGCTTGGTCCCGCAAATTTCCTTAGAACGCGATCCTATAACGTTTACTTTTATTTAGATTTATAAATTTACAAATTGTGCAGCGCAGACAGCTCTGAAAAGTTGGAAAAGCACCTTTTGAATGCCACCCATGTCTTGTTTTCGAAAGATGTTCAGCTCAAATGTAGCCAGTTATGTAGAAGATAAATTGTTTAGGAAGGACCTTCAAGCGCTGTTTCTAAAATAGCTAATGTTCTAGGGGCTAGATGACTTGCCTTTCATGAAAGAGGTCTGGGTTGAAATCCTCTCCCGGTCATATACCACTTTCATTCTTTTTTTTAGTTGGATAAGTGCATTTCGTTACGAATGCGAGCCGTTCCATGGTTCGGAACACATGCAAAACTTTAGGTCCAGTTCCCCCTAATAGGTGACCGGGTTAAGCCTGTCCAGGTTGTTACCACCGCATTGGATGGAACTATGGTCGAAGCGGCAATGAAAAATCGTCCGTGTTTTCCATCCAGTTCAATGCAGCCGTGCTCTCATAAAGTTAAGGTCCTGGCATGTCACTTAATTCCTTCGGGAATGTGCTGTATTGGGCTAATATCATAACGATAGTTGTGAAGCATTAGCCAACCATATCAGGTTCCATAAAAAAACCTTACATACGTTGTGTGTTTATTGTTTCATTATTCTCTACTGCTGGCGATAAAGTCGACTAGCTAAGGGGGTTGACATGGTATATAAACTCGAAATAGAATCGACCATTGTAACACCGATGGTCTCCATGCCAATATATTTTTTCAGCCAAAAATCGTCTGGTTCAAGCGACTAGACCGAATAAAGCAATTTTATGTGGTGGATGATCCCCTGCAGGCGTCTGTCGAGCCACGCCCCACCCGGCCCACCCCACGGAGGCTCCACCGCCCACAAGTCATCGCGCGCCCCCTACGCAATTTCGCCTCTTGTCAATGGCACTGAGCGCATCCGCCGCGCGACATCTTCACAGGACTGTCCGCCACCACCTGCGCTGCCGACGTCCACGATCCTTTGCATTCGCTGAAAATCTCTCATAAATTAAATAATTTCAGAAAGTCCATTATTTTTGGCTACCGCTTAGCGACTAAGCCCCGATTGCACGAAGAGACGGCTGAGTTAATGAATGTTCAAAGACGTCACTTTTAGTGAACCTCATGGAGTTCCGTCCATACTGTCCACACAAAGTGACGTATTTAATCATACGTTGACGTTGATTTAGATTTTTTGTCTTTTCGTGCACTCGGCCCTAAATGATGTCTTTGTAATTATTTGAAATGATCAGCCACTAGTTTGCCAATGTTCTACAATTCAGATAATGTAAAAGTAGCGTATTTGCTTTATAAATATTTAAAGAAACATCAGTAACTATTTTTATTGACTTGTTGAAACGAAATGAAAAATTTACATAAGCCAAAGCGCCCATTTCAAAACCGACAGCAAAATAATCCTACTTGAATGAAAGGCAAAACTGTTGTCTGTAATCTTATTTATCTAACAGCAGCACTCACAAATCACGTATGCCTAATTTATTATATGTCACTGGACATAGATGGTATACTGAATATTAGCCCAATTATCCTCTTTGTTGCCATAACTTCCTGACATTGCACGGCTACATTGAAATGACTGCAAAACACGGACAATTTTAATTGCCACTTCGACAATCGTTCATTCAATGCGGTGTTACTAACACGGACGGTATTAACCCTACCACCCAACCGAATTCGAACCAGGTCGATGAATGCCTTAGTCGCCTCTTACAACATGCACAGAAACAAATTCAGTGGGTCCACTTATAATTCTGCGGGCCGGAACCCACACAAAACTATGAACCTGTACAACCTGTATATCCATATATTTGAGCGGCTCGTAGCCTAGTGGCGCGAGGACTTGCCTAGCATATCAGGGTTCTGGGTTCAAATCCTCGCCCCGTTCATGGACCTCTTTCATTCTCTTTCTGAGTTGGATTAGTGCATTTCGTCACGAATCGTTTCGAACATGGTTCTGAATTCATGTAAAACTATAGGTCCCCCACCCGGGTTGCTACGATCGCATTGGATGAAACGTTGGTCGAAGCGGCAATGAAAAATTGTCCGCGTTTTCCATCCAGTTCAATGTAGCCGTGCTCATAAAGGAAAGTTCCTGGCATGGCACCTAAATCCTTTGGGAATGTGGTGTATTGGGCTAATATCATAGAGGTAGTTGTGTGGCATCTTCCACGTCAGGTTGTAAAAAAAATTAAAAATACATTACATTTTAGGAATAATTGTTGGTACCATTATTTTTCAAAATGTGTCTTCATTTTTTTACTTGCACAAATAATTCACTGCAAAATATATTTTTTGTGGGAACTTGAATTCCACGTATATATTTTTAATTGAAACCTAAAAAACGTTAACCAAGTATATTCAAGTGTGGAGCAAAAAGGTAGATCACATTTGTACGGCTTAAAAAAATCGTCTACCGAAATTAGAAGTCATATTATAGAATGAGATCACGCAATGTCAACAGCTCAAAGGCATTTAGTGCTAACATGGCCTTAACATCCTGTATAGATTGGTCATTCGCAGATCCATGAAAAAAATTTTACCACAATGTGTTCACATTTATTGGACTCTCTAAAACCGGATGCTCCCGGATGCCTTCGCGCCACCGAGCCGCCACCTCCCGACCTCCACTCCAGACGTCTGGAATCTTCAGACTGCGAGAAAGTCTTTATTGGCAGCAAATTTTTATATTTCGTTGGGGGAACGACGTTGATTTTTTTTTTTTTTATGCGACCTGACATGGATGGCTAATACCACACAACTACCGTTATGATATTAGCCCAATACACCTCATTCCCGAAGGAATTTGGTGCCATGCCAGGACCTTCCCTTTATGATATCTGCTTGGCCGCATGATCGTGCAAATATTTAGATAAGCTTTTTTATCAGCCGAGCTATCCTGAGTGTTAAAACAGGTGTTACGTTATTATTATTGGGATTAATAATAACAAATGTGTTAATTTTGTCCTTTTTAGGGTTCCGTACCCAAAGGGTGAAAACGGAACCCTATTACTAAGCCTCCGCTTTCCGTCCGTCCGTCCGTCCGTCCGTCCGTCTGTCACAGGGCTGTATCTCATGAACCGTAATAGGTAGGCAGCTGAAATTTTCACAGAGTGTGTGTTTATTTTACCGCTATAACAAAAAATAGGTATAATTTTAAAATTAAAATTTTTATTAAAATTTTAAAATATTAAAATAACAAAAAACGTGATTTGTTTGTGTTAAATCTTGTACGATAGTACGGAACCCTTCGTGTGCGAGTCCGAGTCGCACTTGGCCGGTTTTTTATTTCGACGAAATAAAGTTCCCGATTTTAACTCAACGAACGTCAGCATGAAATACTTAAGGACCTAGGATTTTTAAAATAAAACCAAAAGCTTTGACACTTCGTCACCCTTATGAAACAGCGACAACGACCTACAAAGAAAAACCGGCCAAGTGCGAGTCCGACTCGCACACGCAGTGTTCCGTATCATCGTACAAGATGTAATACATAAAAGCATGCTGACATTCGTTTATCAGCACATTCCCGTCAGCCGTCATGCATCATAAGCTTTTTGGCGAACTAACATTTTTGATGATACAATTTACACGAAATCAGGACAAGAATAATATCATCATGTAAGAAGAAGTAAGCATGTTCAAAATTAAGCACGTCTAATGCGACTTAACAAATAATATCCTGAAACCTGCTGAGAAATATAGATGTTACTTGTGCCTAGCTTGCCAATACATACCTTCCAGATGTAATGTTTTACATAAAATGTAAAGGACAAACGTCAAAATTGACAGTCAGAGGTGTGCCTATGCACAAAACGTCTATAACGCAGGGCGTACGGCGCTGCCGGCAGTTTGATCCACTGATCCAGAACATTATGCACCCGCGGTGACGTTTAGAAGGTTTTTGAGTATATCAAAGCACTTTGGAAGTGATAAAAATCCGATTTAGTACCGAGAGTTTAATATTCACCTAGGTAAGTTCATAGAGGTGAAGAATATAATTTCCTCACCTCCATGAGTCAATTACATCTTTTTTTAGCACAAAAAATGCTTTTTCGATCGCTTCAGTTGAGCTCGGTTTCGATAGGATTATAATTAAGGTTAGTAAATACCCCTTTCGGAGACACCTGTTTTATGATTTCAAATATTTCATACAGAATCTTGACTACTCACGACGGTTGTAAATATCGTTTCATTTTATGAGATAGGCATTTCTGTGATTTTTAATTGCCTTAATGAAGTAAAGTAATTTTCAATGCGGCGGAAGATCATGGGGCCACGAGTTCTGTGGATTTTTTTAATGATAAAGTCTTTATTGATTACATTTCTTACGACCTCCATAAACACACGGAAGATGAGATGTGTATTAACCAATAAGGCTATGACAGATAGACTATCAACAAATGCAATGAACTCAAGTCGCCTAAGTAGTTACCAACAATGAGCAAGCGTTTTAAAAATGGACTCTTTAACGAGGTACCTTGCTCTTGTAGGATCGCGTTACGAAGTAGAGAACGGTCATTATGTGCGAGGAGCACAGTCGTCTAACTTAATATCGCCATTGCATGTTAACTGCACTTTACAGCTAGTTACTTGACTTTATTTAATTTTACTTCTTCCTCAGATTGGTTCTTTGAATTGATATACGAGGCGTACGGACGACATTAAATGTATTTCTTCTCTGCGCTCTTTCCCCTATTTGAATGCGCTAATATACAGGATTTTCGGAACATCAACCGACATTTTTTTTGCAGGTAAGTAAATCATTTGCAAGGTTTTAACCCTTTTATCTTATATCAGATATCACGTGGCATCGAGTTAACCTTTTTTTACTAATTGTTTATTAAAACATTGTTTTTTATTTACTTATCAAAATCTTGCAAATTACCTCACTTACAAGCAAAAGAAATTGTCTGTCGATTTGCCGAATACCCTGTATATTACGATAATGCAATGGCAAACTGTAACTTTGCTCGTGCTATATTTATTAGGTTTAAAGGAAAATAAGAAAATGATTAAGGACAGCGATGAAGTACTAACAAAAGCACCTCTGCAAGTGGCAGCGACGACGTGACGCACGTGTCAAATAGCGGGGCTGAAAGGGAACCCTGCCTTGGACGTCGCCCGTGACGCAGTCTTTAAAGTAATGGGTACACATTTTCTTTAAAAACCGGCCAAGTGCGAGTCGGACTCGCACACGAAGGGTTCCGTACCATCGAACAAGATTCACGCTTTAGTTCGTATTATTTATAAATCTTATCTATTTGTTGTTATAGCGGCAAAATAAAAACAAACTCTGAAAAATCTCAGCTTACTATTATATTACAGTTCACGAGATACAGCCTTGTGACAGACGGATGGACGGACGGACGAACGGACAGACGGACGGACACACAGCGGAGGCTTAGTAATAGGATTTCGTCAGCACCCTTTGGTTACGGAACCCTAAAAACCAAGCACTTTCAGAAATTATTCGATGTCTACCGATTATTACACTCTTCTGGAGTACTTTTCCATGAGTGAGACTAAATAGGGCACTTGACTTCATTTTGATTTGACTTCATCGTCAGATTCCGACGAATTGAGAACTACCATTTATTTTTTCGTCTGTTAAAAATCAAGTCCTTCCTGGGTTCTTCCAGCACATCAAAAACGTTTACTCTCTACAAAACAAGCGGAATAAACTGCATTGAGATTTATGTGCGCTGTTGCAAAACTTACGGTAATCGGTATAGGGTATAAAGGCCAGCCTTGAGTCTTCACAGATGTAAACAAAATACGAACGTGAAACGTCTCTGTTAAGAAGGACTAGCAAACGTTTTCTATTTTTGTAAAGACTGTTACGTTTTGACGGTTGATCAGGCGACCCCATGTTAATGTTTAATATTTTATTGAATTTCTTTCGAAATGTATTGAAGTAAAAGAAAATAAAAATACATTTATCTGTATGTTGGTAATAAAACAATGTGTTCCATATCAAATATCAACCTCTGAGCAGCCGCGGCGCTCCACTTCTAACCCAAATATTATTTCCGCCAGCTAGGTACCAAATATTTATTGCCTCCATCTTTTTATGTTGTCAACTCATTTCTCAGCGATCCCTTTGAACGACACAAGAGGCGAGCGGCGACTGAGATTGCTATCATCGCTGGGAGGCGAATAAAATATATTTTTAACATCCCAACTTCTTTATAATAGTGCCAAAGGATGTACCTTCCTTAGCAAAATATGTACTTGACGACGGTATGCCTACCGACGATGAAAAGATATCGAAATACATGCCAGAGGTCAGGGACCGATACGGGTGTGACACTTTAGTCATGATTGCGTTCTATTCACGATGCAGCAATCTCAGACACGTGATGCTGTTGTCACATCATCAAGTCTTGGATAGAGTCTCTTGTCAAAATAAAGCTAGTCCTGTCCAATTCGTTCCACAATTGACGGCGTAACAATTTTAATAGTTGCAAATAAAAAATGATAGTATATATTTTGAATAAAATAAATTCCAAACTACAAAGCAGCATGGGCAGTGAGCTCTGGGGGGTTACCATGGTAAGTTTACTCGACAAGTGAATAGCACGTGATCAGACAAGAGTGACTAAATCTGACGTTTAGTGCATTTTGCACCATGGTAACTGTCAAACGACGCGTTATTCGCCCAAGTGAACTGAAATTTACCAGTTGCTTGAAATGCAACTAAACGTCAGTTTTCATCACTATTTGGCCTGTTCACTTGGCACGTTATTTACCACAGTAATTGTTACATAAACATAATTAATTCAACAAATTCTAGTCAGTGCATCGCGACCTAAGCAAAACGATTCGCAATTTGGTCAAAGTTGTATTTGTAAATAATGGTAAACAAAGAATGGGCCTATCTTATCATGTCCTAAATCGTCTAAACCCACTTAAAAATGTTATACGATGTTTTAATCCTGTGGGCCGGCCGCCACCGCGCCCGAGAGGCGCGGAGGCACATGAACGATAACCCAGGAGGCATGGACCCTGATTAGATTTAATTTAACGACCTGGTTAAAGCGAGAGTCAACTACCACCACGAAAGTCATCTGGACAAGAGGACTATATGTGCTACCTGTGTTCTTCATGTTTGTAAATGCAGAAGTTAACATATTAAATTAATCCATTTTGTGGGTTTTTTTTTACACACATATAATATTTTATTGCCTTGCTTAGTAATTAGTTATTCAAGCCAGAAAGCTTTCCTCTTATGATTACTGAAATGAAATGAAATGAAAATATCATTTATTTGCTCGTTTTACATAAAACAATGGCAAAAAGGAACACTTAATACCAAATGGCATTCTCTACCAGTATACCTTAGGGATATCACGAAAACATATTAGGTAGCAAAGAAAAGTTAAAATTACTGCTAATAGGTACAAATGTATAAATGTAATGGTTGGTTTTTAAGTGCAATCAACCTCCATAACACAGTGAGGCTGAACATATGTCAGTAGAGCTCATACGTTAGTTGTATGGCCCCATCTGTTCATCCTGTTTACCTAACCATATGCCTAGCCTAATACCAATTTACTAACCTAGACATACTGATTATAGTCACCCAGTATATCTGTCAGATCAAGATTTTTGTAAGATAACAAGAAGCCAGGAAAAGAAACTGTGGGTTCATTAAGCCATAGACTCTATGGTAGAGCCGCGTGGTGACACGTGTCTAACACCTCGTCTCTGCTCTCTCATTTTCTGTCTAACAAAAATCGATTAATTCGGAACGCCGATATTTTTCATCCTACTCGTGCAGAGACGATACCGGTCTATTTCTTGCATATCGAAGCGATACATACGCAAGTATGAAACATCCTTAAGTAATTAAAGACGTATAAGGAAAACTATCTATAAAACCAGCCCCAACGATATCGGAATAATTCATGAGCTTAACCCTAATCAAGCAGCGGAGCAAAAAACTCTGTTCGGCGGTTGTCGGCAGCGCAGCGTGCTGTATAAATCGGGATAATGAACGAAAAACTCTCAAGAACGACTGAATGAACCTGCCGGCTTGGGGCGGCGGGGGAGGCGGGACGGGAGACGGGAGACAGGATGGGACAACGACCGCGCGACCCGAACGCAGCCGAACTAGACCGAAGGACGGCCGACCCCGCGCCCCGCCGCCACCGCTCGCAGCCGCGGCGCGCGGCTTGCCTGCACCTGCCGCCCGCGCGCCGCGCGCCCACCTCGCCACACTGTCTTGTCTCCCGGTGCCACGTTTGATGGTCAGATGGCGCTGGGAGGAGTATACATCGATAATCGACTGCTCATGAAAGCGAAAACGAGTTAGTCACAGATGAAAGTGAAACGTATTCGCCTGACATCATCAAACATAAAATGTTATGTTTGTGTCATCGCACTCTAATTAGAATAATTAGAAAGGGACAACACTAGGGTGACTCGTGGCTGTCATTTCAAGAGTACGAAATCGTTGTGACTCACCGGTGACTCACGGGTGGGAATCTCATGAGTAGACCTCCAGGTATTTTTATAATAATATTTTAACCTATATGTCACCGTGATATTTTCAAAGCCGTGATATAATGAAATTGGAATTTTGGGAAATGTTGGTCACCTCAATTTCTCACGTATTCGTTATACGTATATACTATAATTTTACTGGACGTACTCAGTGATATTAAAATAAACCGTAATAAACCTAGTTAGATTACGTCAGTTCCGAATGGTTGAATAATGGGTGGAAGTAGTTGAATAAAATACAAAATAGATTATTATAAAAAAATATATATATAATAATAGGTTACCGTCATTTTAACAAAAGTGTGAGCATTCTTATTTATTTATATTGGGAGACATGGAGACGATTGACATTAGTTCCGTGATATTACAATTTTAATAGTGACATAATAATATCACGGCTCCGACAATTATCCGAGATGTTATGATATCACTAGTGAAATCATAACATTGCGGCTTGATTTACACATAATGCATATTTGTACATACACTGAAGCAGCTGAGGGAGTCTTTCTCCATGGTGAATTCATAGATTTTTTCTCTCTGTATTTATTATAACGAGTTTACTTAATTACAATAGATGGCAACAAGGAAATCGGAAAACTCAGGAGCCGAGAGTGATTGATCGAAGCCTCTTCTGCAAACAACCATCAATCAAGTACCTCTATAGATTCAAGATTCATGTTTACCAAACATACTGGCAATTCACACCAATAAAAAAGGTCTCACAGGTTTTGCGCTAATGCTGAGATTCATAGACCTCACTCGTCCTTGACTTAGCCAAAGTATAAGTAACAAATTGGACATTTTAGGTCAAAACTGACAGTCGGGAGGCATAATCGGCGACGATATCGTCAGTATGCCTGTCGTCTGAAGTAAGAAACGCTGCCCAAGATAATTCTGCAACTACTCGCACTCAGTCTGCTGCTGCTACTGTCAGTCGGCTGCTGCGTACGGGCGTAGCAGCTGCCTCCTCGACAAAGGGCTGAATGATCAGCTCGAAACGTCCGAGAGTCTCCTCCCGCCGCGTAAAAAGCTGTGAGTTTTTTCAAACATACTGGCAATATCCAACAATATTTATATTCTATTATGTTTTAAAAACGGACTATCGAAAACGAAAAACGTGGGCTGCACGATGACTACTCTCTACATCGACTCTTTACTTATGATACTTTAGAGGTTACCGCGGTCGTTAGACATGTTTGAAAAATGTGAAAGCCGCGTGAAAAGCCGTAACATTTTTCAAACAACTTTTTAGTAGGGTTCCGTACACAAAGGGTGAAAACGGAACCCTATTACTAAGCCTCCGCTGTCTGTCCGTCCATCCGGCCGTCCGTCCGTCCGTCCGTCCGTCCGTCCGTCGGTCTGTCCGTCTGTCATAGGGCTGTATCTCATGAACCGTAACAGGTAGGCAGCTGAAATTTTCACAGAGTGTCTATTTATTTTGCCGCTATAACATCAAAAAGGCAAAATAAAAATAAATATAAGAATTAAAGGGGGGCCCCATACAAAAAACGTAATTTTTTTGTGTCAAATCTTGTTCGATGGTACGGAACCCTTCGTGTGCGAGTCCGACTCGCACTTGGCCGGTTTTTTATTATCTATTTCATCCATAGAAATAGGATGTACCATGCTAGGTCTATGATTTCATCACACGTTTTTCGTTTTAGGCGAATTTATCCTCATCTCAAGAAACTCACAGCAGACTAGAAAGCGAGTTATCAAAGAACTTAACGTGTTTAAAATACGATAATTGGCACTGACATTCATCGAAACATAAAACTGCGTAAATACGTAGGTGTTGATTTCACCAAAAGTATTAAAAAATTCAATCACATTTAAAGAACCGTTAGGAAGATTACATTGTTGCAAGTAAAGTGGCAATGAGCGGGAGGGACCCCGTCTTCGTTGGGTTATGTGGTTGGGTCGAATCTCCAGCATATCCACTCAGGAAAGCGAAATAGTTACAGATGACAGTGAGACGCTTTCGCCTGATGTCATCAAACATCAAATTAGGGAAGCAATCACGTTCTCGTCAGATCTCAGTTTCTCTAGATCTCGGCCTTTTTAGCGATCTCGGGAGTTTAACCAGATTGCACTGGATGACTAGGATAAAAAACCGCTTTCATCTCTTTATGAGACGCACCAGTCATTGTAAGAAAAACTTCAGGAAACATTAACTGCAACAACAATGTTAAATACATAAATGTTTATTCAAAAACATTCGTAAAAATAATTGTTTATTTCATAACACCTATAATTCTTATAATTTGTTTCGTAATTCTGCAAACATTGTAATTATTTTCCAGAAAGAACATACCATTGGGGGGTATTGCGTCTTCCAATTTCTCCACCTGCTGTATACCCGAAATTTGGAATTCTCCTACAGTCCCTTTTCCCGAAATCAATCCAACGAAGTTTCATGCCAGTTCTTCTTCACTATGATTGCTGAACTGACAAATGATAAAATATTACTAATCCGTTTACCTACCTACTGTCTCTAGATGATAAATAAACAATTTACAATATAATATTTGTGAAATGACATAAAATATAGGTATGTTCCCAAGAATTCGTCGAAATACATAAATAAGAATGTCTCTCTACTTTACTTTAGTTGATCATGGAACAAAATGTTGAGTATTCGATAAATTCTACTTTGGCTTCATCTCCATACTTTTCTCTCTCCAAATGTAATTCCAAGCGAATTTATTGAATTGCCAGACAGACTAGCACTCTCGATTCTGTTGTCGGGGTAAAATGGTTATTTAAAGAAATTCAAGTGAATGAAGAGACAGGCAGTATCCATTTAACCAAGCGATAATTAAATGTAAATATTGTTACACTACTATAACTCGTACCTCAGTGGCGCGAGACCTTCCCTTGCTTGTCGGGGTTAGGGTAGCCATCTCTAAAATTTGGCAGTCAGTCAATTTGTTAACCCGGACTACAAATGAAGCCCCGCCCGGACGATCCCCGGATGCCCTCTAAACTAGGACAAATCCGGGGAAACCCGGGCGGATGGCAGCCCTAGTCTGAGTTCAAATCCCCGCCCCGTTCATACACCACTTTCTATTTCTGAGTTGGATAAGTGCATTTCGTCACGAATGCGAACTGTTCCATGGTTCGAAATCAATGTAAATCTGTAGGTCCCCTTCCCCTACTAGGCAGTAGGGTTAATCCCGCCCGGATTGGTACAATCGCATTGGATGATAAAATACTCGAAGCAGCAATGAAAAAATGTCCGTTTGAATGCATTGCCAAAGTGAGCACGATGGAAAAATAAGTCCGAGTTATTGATACATTTGTAGGTCGCCTCCGACGTTGTTGTTTACTGAATACCAACAATCGCATTGGATGATAAAATACTCGAAGCAGCAATGAAAAAAATTCCGTTTGAATGCGTTGCCAAAGTGAGCACGATGGAAAAATAAGTCCGAGTTATTGATACATTTGTAGGTCGCCTCCGACATTATTGTTTGCTGAATACCACTGATAACGATGGATGTTGCGGAGAAACGTTACTCCGATAAGTATAGATTAAAAGGCATAATCTATACGCAGACTTATTTATCGCGATCGTTATTCCAAAAAAAATTGTGCGACTGATGATGTGCAGACAGTATCAGAATCAGTGCCGTCGACCGCGACGGGGACGCGACGAAGGTGGGTTCAAGGTTCAAGTCCCTGGGGGTCTGCCACCTGTCTGCGTCGCCTCGGTCATCGTCCTGTCCGCGCTGGATGGTTCCCCATTGGCCACCACTATCTTAGACCTTTACAAGTAGCTACGTTGCTAATCGGCTTCTGTTAACACCCGTCCGACATTGCTTACGAGGCGCACACAACGCTTCCGCTGCCATAAGGGCCGTCGGAATCATTGGGATCACCATAATCGCCAGAATAGCTGAGGGCAATTATATATAAAAAAAATATATCTTCGGCCTTTTTTATGGAACTGAACATGGATAACTTATAAAAGTTACCACACGTAATGTTATGATGCTGCCAATATTTCATTCAATACGTCGGAATCAATCCGGGTGGGAACCAACATATCCCTCAGACAGTAAGGAGTTTTAGTAGGTTTTAGTAGGCAGTAGGTAGTTTTGGAATTCGAACCCCGGCCAGCCTCAACGGTCGATCAGCCATCCAGAACCCGACTGCGCCTCGATAATCTGACTCTGAGAGGTCGCGCCACCAGGGCCTTCGAGAATTCCAAATGTCGCATAGGGATGAACTGTTTGTCTGCCAAGACGAACTAGTAGCTGTTACCTTTTGCTGTTGACATTTCATATTTAGTTAATAATTTGGAACTCACAGAAATTCCGACAATTTCTGGATACTCTACCGACCCGGTCGAGTGTTGTCCCTTCCCGGCGTCTCCGCGTTTCTAGCCGCTTCTGGAGTGGCGGAATTAAGTCAGCTCCGAAGAGCTTATTGTTTGACCCGCGCTGCCCTTCTCTCCCCCTCTCCCCCCGCGGCCGCTACTCAACGCAAGGACCTCGAGAGGAGATCACCCTGCCCGCATTCGCAGCTCGCAGCTTCCAACAACTTATTGTGTTCGTGTGATTCTCCAATTTGACTTCGGACGAGTGGCTCTCTGGCCCGCTTAGTACCGCTTTCTTCACTTCCACTCGCTGTTTGAGACCCCGCCAGATTGAATTGCTTAAACTGTTGAATCATCGGCTGCCCTGCATTGTTAGTGTTCGTTTTGTACGCATCGTGACATTCGGACCATATCGCCGATGTCATCGGAGTTTTCCTCGTAAAAATACGTCGCTTTCTCGTTTTATTGGCGTCGGCGGCGGTGCATGAAACATTCCGATGCTAGCGAGGAACCGTCATTACCCACACGAGACCGCCGCTTGACTCGTTCTTGGTATTCTCCAAGCGAGTTCCTACTATTTTTTTGAATGGGTCATTGATATTAATTGATGTGATATAAGGAAGAAAGAAAGGAAGAATGCTGTCAATACTACTTTATAAGTTCAAAGCAAACAAACCTTGCAATGGGTCTACGAACTCCGCCTGACCTCCGCCGAACCTGCTCTATAACCCATAACTTATATACTCCTACAGTTTGTATATTTCCTATCTTCCCAATATATACTCGTAAAACTACAACTCTTTTAATAACAGCCAAACCACTCACTTAATTTCTGATTACTATTTTAGTTATTAATAAATTAAATTTTAATTAAAAAATCCATCAAGGAACAGACACAAATGTGTACTTACCTAATGTATTCAATGAAAAAAAAACTTAAAACATGCCAGAGCCAACTATCAGAATATCAGATAATTTTAACAAAACCCGGACAACTTAACTACCGTGCGATAAGTCGCTGGAACGATCAAGTTTATTAACAGTTTCCGTCGCACACAATAATGAGGAAGCAGACCTCAAACAAATAAAGGAAGATAATTGTAACCTGGCTGGTGACACATTTTCCTTGCGGAGCGGTACATCTCGATTGATCTGCCATTATTTCCTACGTAAAGAAATAATTATGCGTTGGTGTTTTCTACTATCTGAGTAAATGGGTAAAAAGTGAGAAGTGATTTGACGCAACGGCCTGTTACTGTTGAACGATGTTCAATGTTTTAGTTATTTGGGCAAACCTTTTTCCGGATTTGAGCATGTTCGTAATTCTTCTCCTCCTAAACGGCTTGAAATCATTGGACTTTATTAAATAATTTAACTTTTGTGATTATAGGATTGCCTGGCTGGTTCTTAGTTAAAATTGGACACGAAAGGTGGCGCTGTTGTTGAGATCTAAATTTTCTTTTAGTTACTTGCCAAATTATTTGTAAATCTCATAAAAAAAAACATGTAAACGAAATCGACCCGCGCGGAGCCGAGAATTTTAGTTATAATTCCGCCTTTGCGCAATTCCGCTTTAAGATTCAATTGTTCTGCGTATATTTATTTTAATGCAATATTCACAATAAATAATATCTGGGAACATGAACATTAAGCAAAAGTGAGTTTTTATCAAACGCTTACTCACTTCATATATTACACCTCCCATCACCATAATCACTTACTTCATCCTCAGATAAAATTTGCGTCACGTCACGTGCGTGCGTCACTCTTAGGAACCGAATTTTCTGAGTAAGATACTTTCCAACTTTAAAAAATCGGATTCCTACTAATCTCAACGAATCAAAGACGATCCTCTACAATTTGGTAGGCACTACCATAAACCTATTCAAGAGCGACGTGACAGTAGTTCAACGTGCGCGGTAGCTCAGGGCGAAGAAGCACGGAGAGCTCGTTAAAAGTTACTCAGGAGAGGCGGGGCTAGGTGGCGGCGGAGGAAGAGGGGCGAGGGGGCACGTGTACACAGACTACAATCCACTCATCGCTACGCACACCTTGCACTTTGTAGATATCGAGGCCGGCGACATAGACATGCCTTCTCATAAGAGTTACTCTAAATTTAATCAATAAAATGTTCAGTCAGCTAATGTTAACTTTGTTAGGATTGCCACAGAATAAGTTCCCGACGCTGACTCCACCAATTAATAAAGTTTTAGCAATTGACCCGGCCTTTGGCGCATATCAGAGTTTTTTTGTGGAGCTGGCCAAGGATGACTCGACCTCACCTACAGTCTTATATATATTTACTTTATTTTATCACAAGTATTTTCACGTTCGTGTTCATAAAAAAACACAAACAGTTGTGCCTATTAGTTGGTCTGATAGCAAAACGAACACACCAGATTCCCTAATAGTACGAGAGCGGACCGTCGTCAACCCTACGTCATCGAGTAACACCATGGGACCCATTTGTGGTTGTGCGGATTAGAATAGGCTTCCTAAAAATACTAGGTTGCCTGACAAAAACCTGGAACGTTTTGTGCAATAGGTAATATTAAATCACTTTTTTGGTAGAATTTAACGTCATCGAGTAACAACATGAGACCTAGCACAATCGGTAAAGGTCATCAAGAAAAGCTAAAAAAAAGTAGGTTGGCTCGTCCTACCCTGGCACGTTCTGAGGTTGGCCGGTTTTAAAATGTCAAAAAATAAAAAAAAATACGTCATCGAGTAACAAGATGACAATACCACCATTCGATAGTCCTATGAACATACTTCATAAAAAAATTAGGTTGGCTGCCCTCAGCCTGGCACGTTTCCTACGCGGCCATGTTGAACGTCGGATGCGCCCAGTTCTTATATTCATCAATTGTTAAATTAATATAATATAACAGTTTTGTGATATGTCTATCTATAAACAGTGATGTTTTTATTGATCAGAACTCATCTTGAATAGGTTAAAAAAAACCAAAATGAAATATTTGTGATATAGGTATTGATTGATTACGTGATATTAGGGCATTGTCGTATCTAATGATTAACTAAGTTTAACTCAAGTTAACTTTAGGTTATGATGCACATAGTTCCGCATACTTGAAGAGTAAAAACCGGAAGTTTCATATACATATGCTTTCGGAATCTACCGTATGGATCATTCAACGTAGGGAATCGCAACTCCAGTCAGCCCATGCCTACGGCATTAGAGGCGCGCGCTTTAAATTCTGCCACGGCCCTCGTTATTACAAAATTTTAATCAGATTGTAAGTAAACATAACGTAATGAAGATTTTTTAATAGTCATAATAAAATAAATCGCCACAAAACTTAAACCCATAAGTGAAGTATCTCAAAGTTACTATTCTTTAATTCACATGAATTTAGGGTAAATATTCTAGAGTATATTTCCATTATTTAAACATTTCAATGTATATGTTTTCTATAAATATATACGCAACGTTGCCGGGTCTATACAAAAGTACATGTCCACACCGTCTCTCACATATTAAGGAAGTTTAGTAAGCTTTGGCGTCACTCTCTTTTCTTTATTTACGTATCTCTTTTATTTTATCGTAACAAAGTTGCAATGTATCCAAACCGAAGCGGAATTTTAAATTAACAGCTCTTAAGTCGTAGGTAAAGTTTAAATAATACCTGAAAAGCTCTGTAAAAATATTTATGTATTAGTTATAGAAAACATATACATTTAAATGTTTAAAGGATGGAAATAACCATGAATATTTAACCTAAAGTCCTGTGAATTAAAGAATAGTAACTTTGTGGCGATTTATTTTATTATGACTATTAAAATTATTTTATTATGACTATGTCCCATACCAGCAGGCCTGTTCTAGGAATTCCATGCTTAGGAATCAGAAATGTTTTCTGTCGAGAAAACAGCTTCCATAGCGACTGTCAAAACGATTTTCTCGCAGGAAAACCTTGAATTAACTCTCCGTCGCGAAAATATCGTTGACAACCGCTTTAAAAGCAGAAATAAATGCTTCAGTTAAATTAAGCCCTGCATGTCAGGGACTGCAACTGTTTACAATACGAGCAGGTTTCGTTTAAATTGCACAATTTTTAAATTAGGAATCGATACGAAAACGACTTGCTAAAAAGCAATAGATGTAATTTTGAATGTTTTAATTACAAACGTGAACACGGGTTTGAAGACATTCAGAATATCCACAAATTCAAATGAGGTTGCAGTTTCCAAGACGGCACGATGGACGATCGCTGACGTGATGGATGGCAACTACTTGATGGTACTGGCTACTTAACTCACTGGCTGCCTCACAGAAATCTGAATTATTCAGATTTCTGTGGGCTGCCTCAATGTTATTTAAGGCTGCTCGATTGTTGGTGTTAACCGTTCGAAGCGTGCTTTGTTGAACAATCGATCATTCAATTCACATCTTTGCCTTTTCCTCCGAAACATTAACTGCATGAGAAGTTTTTAAAGTTGGAATTGAAATATTCGGGAAGATTTTTTGTATTCGTTACCGGCGCTGCCTCTCATACTGCTGTCAAGATGTTTTAAAAAAGATTCGCGACATGATCTTCAGATGACAAGGGAAGGCCACTCTATGGCGCATGGCGCGAGCTCGTGTTGGCACAAGGCACAGGATGTGCTACAGCCTTTATGAGGTTCGCACAATGGTAGCGCAGTGAACCCCGATCTAATTAGACTCCGCCCGTTCGTGCAGAGGCAACAGGACTGCTTGCTCTACATGTATTGTGCTTTGAAATTTAAGAAAATCTGAAAAAATTAATTAGATTTTGTGTTAGGGGTGTTTATTCCTAAATATTTAATATACCTTCTTTCTTCAGACACACTCAAACGTCCACAATGTATTTCCTAACAATTTATAAACGAAATGAGTTACTATAATTTTTGTTTTTTTTTAAACATCCAAGTAAATCCCAATAAAATTTAATGGAAAACTAGCACAAAAAATATTCAATTAAATTGATAAGATGGCAAAATACAAATTTGCTATTTTACGAATCGGATTATATGTTTATGGTTGACAATATGGTTTTATTTTAAGGTAAGTCAGGGCAATTTCATAAGTAATACGCGCACCCCCATGCCACATGTTTTGTGCCAAAGCTATGGAGCTGTATATACAATACAAGAGAGTTTGGTTATTAGAAGCGTGTTCATGTCAACGCTGAACGCAATAAATGTACGCGAAGTACCTAAATAGGAAACATCCAAGTAAAATCAAATTATAAAATGGCCAACACGCGACGCACGCTCTAGTTTACCGAGCGAGCGATATTTATGCATTGTGCCTCATACCGAAATATGTCAACAATACTTTATTTATTCTTGATATACATAAAGAGCTTGTTAAATGCTGAAAAAACTATAAAAATAAAAATAACAATACGTTGCAAAAGATTTAATTAAAGCACCTGCTCAGGAGCAATTCGATGCCTTCCAAGCAAGTTGCAGAAATTCTGGCAACGCAATCACCGCCGCTCCGGGGGGATCAGTCAATCTTCCCGGCCGAGCTGGCGAAATATGTCAGACATCTCCCAAAACGGAAAACACTTGGACCCTGAATTCGGGAACCAGGCTCTTCAAATGCAACATCTGGACTGGGCACTTCCAAACTGAAAATTAAATCTCCTTTCTCGAATCAAATTCCAAAAGGGTGAAAACGGAATCCTATTACTAAGCCTCCGCAGTCCGTCCGTCCGTCCGTCCGTCCGTCCGACCGTCCGTCTGTTACAGGGCTGTATCTCATGAACCGTAATAGGTAGGCAGCTGAAATTTTCAGAGAGTGTGTATTTATTTTGCCGCTATAACAACAAATAGGCAAAATAAAAATATAATAAAAATTAAAGGGGGGGGGGGGCTGGCTCAGGCAAAAAACGTGGTTTTTTGTGTTAAATCTTGTACGATGGTACGGAACCCTTCGTGTGCGAGTCCGAATCGCACTTGGCCGGTTTTTTTAAATATATCTGATTATGAACGGTATAATTTAGTTTGCTGCTAGTGTAAATCGAGCAATATCTTGTGACACCTGACTAGTGTCACAAAGCTTTTAAAGCGGAATCACACATGCCTTTGCAAAAGTCGTAATCAAAGATTCGTCTACGTCGTGTTCTATTTGAAATAACTACATGGCTATTTTTAACTACTTAACTATTTTGATACATTAATGACTATTTAAATATTTAAAATGTATTATGGTTTTGTATCAGCGCCGCATATTGCGTACGCCCGGCCCTCACCTAAGAAAGCTACTTTCAGTTTATTGTTGATATTTAAATTTTGTATTGAATATTTATGAATTTGTCACATAGCCTATGTTGATATCATGCAACATCGCAAACCAGCGGATTCCATCGCGCAAACCATCAGAACCCCAAATATATAGCTACAAGCAGGAACAAACACGGGACGTAATGATGACTGACTCTAAGCATTCACACGTTCATTTTCGTCGGTAGCTTCGTTGCGAATTACTGCAAAATTTTAAACCGAATTTGTCCACTATTAGAAAGCTTCACTCATAGGTATAAAACGGGTATAATTAATGAGTCTTAAAAAAACAAGAAACGAAACGGTGTGATACCGCTCTTGTTCACGATCATCTAGTAACAAGAACTCTTTGTTTAGACGGGGACATTAAAAGTTAATACAAGGCTGAGGTCAGAATTACTATATTATGCAAATAAATGTAAATGTGAAATGGCTGTAATTACAGTCGACAAATAGCATCCAATGAATGCTGAATGCTAGCCGATTACCATGACGAAGGCGTGTGACTTTAACAACAGTTTATGTAACGTTTGGATCCGAAGATCATGACTCCGTAAATATCGAAAACAAAAAACCCAGTAAAGGTCCCTGCCTTAAAAACACAATTAGTTTGTTCGAAATTTTCACAGAATATACTTAGGTGAATTATTGGTGAATTCAATTTTTCATCGAGCATATTTTCGGTGAGAGGAACATTTCCTGATGATTTAAATCTAAATTTAGTTTAAATCATCATCAAAAAATTCATTACTGTCAACAAAGATAATATCGACCAACATGTCACATTTAGAATTTGATGAGCCGGTCCTTTGCTTACGTTTCCTTCTTTCAGCGCCGGCGGCGTTACGGCTCGTTACCAGCACGTGAGGGGAAGGATGAGGTAAAAATATACCATGTAGAGCTGCGTAGAGCGCCGCGCCCATCTTGAATATCTCTCACGAAACGTCATTAATTTTATCATTACCGGACAGGTGAAAACTACACACATCAAATCTGACTTTCCTATTTCAAAAATATCTTTCAGGGCGTGTATTCTTGGCATTCAGTCATTGCGGATTCAGTAGAGTTAACAGTAATGTCAAAGTAAATTATTCTTCTGTTAACTCTACTGAATCCGCAATGACTGAATGCCAAGAATACACGTCCTGCAATTCAAAGTAGAACATTAGTTACAAATAAAATGAATATGTCTGCAAGACTTTTACATTCACAGGCAAAATTACTGAAACTCGAATATATTAATTTATAAAAAATTAAGATACTCACTTTTGTCATAGTATACTTATTATTACTTGACAGGAACTGTCAACCATTAGATCGTGTGATCATCATATCGAATCGCTACATAATCTCATGCATCGCTTATTGCTCCCGTGCGTGAGTTTATCACGCAGCTGTTATCGCGCCAGCCATTGCTTGAACATCATTACTAAGCCTTCCGTTGTCATAGACTCTGTACCTATCATTATCATTTAAGTTGTGTTAGTAACAATGACCAGTTATTAATAATGCATATTTAAGTAATGTGATAGTGTTAATACCTCATAATCAGGTACCTCATAACAGACAGATCCTTGTCTAGTTCAGTTTTCGCTTATCTCTAACACTAAATAGGTAATGCTGTTTCTGCCTGCTAGCTATGGTGTGGCCAAAGAATATGTCATAATTACTCTGTGGCTAAAAATACTTGTCGAATCGGTTGACATCAGTAAACTGCTGGGAAAACTGCGACCGAATGTGCTCTCAGGAGTCAGAAATGGCACCCGTTATGACATTTTGAAACTATGTTCCTTGTCGTGCGTTCGGCGGATGGGAGCTACTAAAAAAGTGTCCGACTAACACTTTTGCTTTCACAGAGACAGAGTGGGCAGTCTGAGTTCTCACCTAAATTGGCGTTACGGCAAACCGATCGACTGGCGTTTTCTCCAAACTCCATACAAGTTTTTACTAGATATTCTGTGGTTTTACTTCTTCAAGCTGTCAAAGTCAAACGCTGACTTCCGATTTGTATGAAAACGCGGAGTGGACGTAAACCGCAACGTCGACGTATTACGGCAACGTTGAGTAAGCTGTCAAATCAAGCTCGGACTCGCAAATGTTAGTTCGCTTAACGCCCGCTGCGCGCGCTGTTCAATTTCTCCATACATTTGAAAACGTCAGTCGATCGGTTTGCCGTAACGCCAATTTAGGTGACAACTGAGACTACCGGCTCAGAGCTTCAATCCTCCCGTCACTTTACGGCCGAAATAATAACACCGTTACCCGTTTCTTTCTTCGTCTGCCTTTTTCTTCAGAAGACAGGCATTCGTGTCATCCTCCGGCCCGGCCCGACATTAACTTGACGACTGTTGCTTGTAAAATGTTATTCCGTCCGACTTTGAAGTGTTTCTTGAGGTAATAGATAATAACTAGCGAAAGGAACTTCGTTCCTACTGGGCTTCCTACGAAACCTCTCTTTTTTATCAGCCCCATTCCGAACTAGAATTTCGTCAACCTTTCGTACACTTCCCATATCTCAATGGTCGGACGTCGGACACATCATTACCAACACGCCTTACTGCCAACGCCGAATATACGGCGCGTGGCGATGCTGGGCGCGGGTGGGGTTTGCAGAGGTGGTGGGTGCGGGGAGGGAGACGCGGGAGGAGCTCACGGGCTCCGGTGACGGTATCACAGTTTATCTTAATGAGCGCCTTAATGAGTGTTCTCATGCCGACGGTGTCACCGAGAGAAATGCACGTAAATGATCTGATCTGAAAATACACGGACGAGTCTAAGAAGCATTTTTGTCATGCGGCCCGTGGACTAGTGGACTATCGGGTCTTAAGTCATAGGTTCGATACCGAAATTTGGTTACTGGTCCGTGTTTAATGTATATTTGCTCAAATAAAGGATATGTCTTGGTATGTCACCGAAATCCCCCGTAAATGCAGTATAACAATCATGTGCTTCTAGATATGGACGTAAGGTTTGTAAGAACGGCTTACTCGGGGTGTGTCGATGATGATGCACGACTTTCGGACCAAACATTTGGTCCGTCATCATAGCAAAGAATAACTAATAGTGCCACGATCATAGTGTTCAGTCCGAAACACACGAACACATTAATTGGCGTTTACGGAACGTCAAAAATACGTAAAAATCCGACTGTCCGTTACCCCCAAATTATGGAGGTGATTGTTGAGTGAACAATGTTCTATCATTGTTCCCACCATCGTGCGTAGATCGTTTCTCTTCAGATTCAAAAGCTTGTGCGTGAGGCGCTTATTGAGGGATGGAATGACCTCTCTGGCCTGTCTACAATCTACCAGATATTGCTATCCGGAATTGTGAAGCATCTTGGTTCTATCCTGTGGCCAGTTTTTGAATTGACTAAGTGGTATAGGCACAATAGGTTCAGGACCCGTTAGTACTGTAGTTAAGGTTAGTTCTCCGAGCACGGACGAATTCACCGTATATATGACATGATTATGTAGTAGGATCACAAGTAGGATACTGGTAAACGCCATAGAGAAACACATGATATTTAAATATCTGATCAAATCTATTAGAAATTAAATCTTCTCATTTTCTGATATGTATCTCCCGTTTCCCAAGCCCTCATACCGCAAGGAATTCCCACACACATTGTCGGTATAATAGTATGCACGGATCAGTAGCGGCAAAGAGGCAGAGGGGCCAGGCGACGGTGGCGGCGGGGGCGGCGCGGCGTGGCGAGGAACGACTTCAAAGTATGTTTACACACGCCCGAGTAGACCGCTCTAACACAAGCCACAGGCCGTTACATTTATCTCACTACGTTTTTTGTTAGAAGTTTTGGGGAGCGAAATCCTAGAAGGAATTTCCAGCAAAAGTTTATCAATAATTCATTGCACAGTGGCCAATATGTGCCAATATGCGTTCCCGCATATTGGGCAGTGCTATGAAAGCGTGCTTTGCAGCCGGCCTCAGCGTTGACTCTGAACGTAGGACTATCCAAGATGTTCGACTAGGAGTTTAATGATTTACAGCCACTGTTTCGGAATAATCCATTGCACAATGGCCAGGCCAATATGTGAAAATATGCGTTCCCGCATATTAGGCACTGCTAAAACAGCGTGCATTGGTATCGACCTCGACGTTGACTCAGAGCATTCGACTTTCCAAGATGTTCGGGTGGGAATCAACTATTTAGGAATCATCTATGGCACAGTGGCCAATCTGTATTACCGCATAATGAGCATTGCTATGAGAGCGTGCTTTGGAGTCGGCCCCAGCGTTAACTGTGAACCTGGCACTTTCCAAGATGTTTGGCTGAGAGTTTACTGATTTGCGGCAACAGTTAAGGAATAATTAATTGCACAGTGACCAATTTGTGCCTATATGCATTCCCGCATATTTTACACAGCTATGACAGTGTGCATTTATGTCGACCTCAGTGTTGACTCTGAGCCTGCGACTTTCGAAGATATTCGGCTTGGAATTTTGTCCTAAAGACGGAGGAAAGATTTTAGTTATCTCGTCTTCGTAATAATGTTATGACTATTATAAAGAAATGTCTAAGTTTGACTACAGGTATGCGTTTGACTCTATCATAATATAAATTATTTTGATTAATTTACATTAATCCCGCGTAAATTTAATCTTTAAATTTTACGCATTTACGAAAACAGGTGACAAGGTCACATCTTTGTATGGAATAGAGTAAATACATAAAATTATAAACCTTCAAAATCATGGTGAATTTACCGAACACCATTTCAGTGATTCTAGTGACAGGAATTCGAATACCTGCAATACATTGCTACGATACGTGACGATTTGTCTTCCCGGGGGACATCTTTCTACGTTCCTCTTCAGCTTCATTCTTCTACACTGAACCATGCAAGAAACATCCTTAATATTCCCGACCACACCTATAAATAAGGAGCGGATCCCGAAATACTTCCCTGCCCGCTCCCCCCCCCCCTCCCGTTCCTTCCCGCCCCTCCACCTCCCGCGCGTAACACAAATCAGATAACGAAGTATTTACATAAAATATTACACGGTTAACGACTTTTATCATGCGCTACTTGCTGGAATTGATTCTGGTATGTGGATCTTATTTTATCTCACTTTCTAGCAGGGATAAGCAACGTAGAAGCTCTAGAAAATGTAAACGGTAGCACTTGGGGTAGAGACAATAGAGATCGTGAAATAGATGACGCTGAGACCCTTTGTAGAAAAAAAACGGATGCAGCCGCCTTCCATTTCTCATAGCTCATGGCCATCATTACATAATATGTTTTGTCAGGCACGGTCGGGTTCAGAACAGGCCCAGCAGCCTGGCCGTGGGTCATATTCCATGTAAAACTGAAGGTCCCTTTCCTTACTTACTTGGTGGTAGGTCTATCAACGCCTTAAGAGAAAGAAGAGCCTTAGAATTATTGGTCCTTAGCTATTCATATAAAATTCAAACTGAGGGTTGCTGTCTCTTTTGTTTTTATGCTTTGCCGTAAGCTGTTCTACCAAAAAATAATTAGCAGAAGCAACAAGGGCGTCGCCAGCCGATGGCGCAGGGGGGGGGGCAAGTTGACTTTACCTACTACAATTCATACTTTTCTCATTCTAATTGGTGAATTCATTCGAGTTTCGACGTACGGGAACGATTGTGAAGGCTTGAACTTCAAGCAAATCAACTCAAAGGCTTTGGTTGCATTATATTTGGCAACTTTTTTAGAATCTTTAGGGGGGGGCAGCTGCCCCTCCCTGCCCCCCCCTTGGCGTCGCCCTTGAGTAGCAATTCGATTTCATTATTGTGGACGTAAAATCAGTTAAATGTATTGGCGGATTCTTCTTTACCGAGTTGATCGAATCAGCGGATATGTCAGTTTGTGACGTAATTTTGTGTAGATGACTAGATACCAAAAGTTTAAATAAATGAAATGAAATAAAAAAGGATATGTCTCATATATAGGCTCTATAATAAATTATCGTATTATTAAATATATTAGTTAAGTATTGTGGCCAACACCAATAATGATATCCTACCTATCAACTTTTACAATAGAGGACTCTCTTCTGCCTTAACTATGAACTCTACCATTTTGATTTATCGGTCCCGCCCTGGATACCAATTACCAACTTCCTACAACTACAATATGGAGAATATATGGAGAATAGGACAGCTCGTTTAATTTAACAGCATTGTTGGTTGAATATCCTGAGATTCCGTGTGACGTCCATTGTGGTCTCTCGGCAACGGCGGCGGACGCTCCGCCGCGGTCGGGGCCCATCGGATTCCACGCGCCGATAACAATACCGAGCCCGGTGACGGAGCAGCGTGTAAACACGACACACGACAGATTGTGTGAGCCGCCAACAGAAGCCTCTCGTCCGGTGCGCCGTGAACGTTCACGCCGACGACGCGGACCATCGAGCAAAGAAAGACGGAAGTGGCGACCGAGACTTATCAGAGTGGTCAGGCCGAGTTCTCACCTAAATTGGCGTTTACAGAAATTCGAAGTTACGCAAACTTTGTCAAACCCCATACAAGTTGTCATTAGTTATTCTGTGCTTTTACTTCTTCAAGGTGTCAAAATCAAACTTGGACTTCCGATTTTGCTGAATCGGCGTAAACGGCAATTTAGGTGACAAGTGAGTATCGGTGATCTTCGGTTATCGGTTCTGCAGCAGACAAGGCCAGCCCATTGCCTCTTCAACATGCTAATCTTGCGGCTTATTCGATCACTCGTTTTCTGACGGATGCTGATCTTCGTCCTGATGTTGTCCATCAAAGAAATACCAAATTATCCTCCTAAACGATGGACTAGCCTATTCGTCAGTGTCCACGTTTCGGTTCCGGAAGTCAATCAGGTAGGACTTGCCGAAAATGTTTAAATATTTTAACAATAAAAAACCGGACAAGTACGAATCTGAAACCCGTTTCCACCACCTGTGCTGTAACGCCAAATTTCAAGATTCTGTCAACGTGATGTACCCAATAGCTCGTGATTTATTTAGCTGGTGTCAGAATAATCATCACAAATTACTGATTGATCACGTTAACTAAGATGGTTGTTTTTGTTACAGGTCTCAGGGACCATAGACCTAAGAATATGTTAGGCGTTCCTGAGAAAAAAGGAAGACAATCAGACAGGCAAAGAAGGGGTTCCCTTTACCTTTTTAGGAACAGAACCCTAAAAACTTGAATGTATAATGTCAGTTCGCACTAGGCCAGTGGGTCAGTAGAGTATGGCGGTCGTCCCAAAGCCCAAGTTCAACCTAGTGCTGGCATGCCGCCGCTGCTGGCGTCGAGCCGCCGGAGCGTCGCGTCGTCGCCGCTGTATCTACGGCCAGGACACCGAAAAATTCACATTTTCATCCATTACTTTTACTTTTCTTTGACGCAAATATTGCGATTCGCGTGGCAATTTTGTCATGAGATGCATCGCTTGGCAACTGCCCATGGTTCTTTGCAGTTGGTTCTCCGGAAATCGCCTGCTCAAATATACTAACCATTGACTTATATATTACCTTGAAATCATTGATACTAACATTCAAATTTGCCCCATGCAAAGCCAGGAGAACTTTATCGGCGTGTGTTTCTGAGGTTATTGTTACCTATGGTAACCTAAATCGCCTATAACTAAGAAATGCAACCAAAGATTTGTTCAGTTTTTGTATTGCTAATTAAGTCTGTACTGATACTTTCATGCTTCGTCATTTGCATCCATTTACATTATCATGTATATTTTTTGTCACCATAACTACTTTTTCAGTCGCCTTATCTGCGTAACGCAACCACTTGGAACAGGCAGACTGACACATTTAGATTCAGAGTGTTGGTCTTTATCCCGTGAACCCAGTTTCAGCCATTTACGTTATCGTTACCATTTTTGTCGCCACCTCCTAGTCTATATTGTTAAACAGTTATTTTCATATGCAGAGCTAATTTTGGGCTGTCACTCGCGACACCTTGAGAACAAGAGGTATTTTTCTTCACGAGGACTTTTTCATTAATTTCTTATTATTAGCTTCTTTATTAATTAAGTCAGGAGATCCAGGTGTTTGATACCAATCGCCAGAGCTCCGCCCCCAAGTTTAAGGTTATTTCACAACATGATTCTGCCCGAGAAGACCAAGAGTTGGAGCTGTAATAAAATCACAACATATTTTTACCAAGGTCTCAATGGATGACTAATATTCCGGGAGGTCACGACATTTTTGGTCACGATAAGGTAAATGGCTGAATCTGGGTTCACATGTTAGAGACCAACCCTCTGAAGCTAAATATGTCGGTCTGCCCGTCCCACGTGGTTGCGTTTTTTAGATTGGCTATATAAAATAGATGCTGGTATGTACCTGCTGATGAATATACTGATTATCTGGAAACATTGATACCTATTAATTATACAACAATAACCAGACGGTTACTTAATTAAATACTTAAATATACCTAAAGTTATATCTGTAACCTAAATCGCCTATAACTACTAAATGCAACCAAAGATTTGTTCAGTTTTTGTATTGCTAAGCAAGTATGTATTGATACTTTCATGCTTCGTCATTTGCATCCATTTACCTTATCATATGTATTTTTTGTCACCATAACTACTTTTTCAGGCGCCTTATCTACGTAACGCAACCACTTGGAACAAGCAGACTGACACATTTAGCTTCAGAGGGTTGTACTTTATCCCGTGAACCCAGTTTCAGCCATTTACGTTATCGTTACCATTTTTGTCGCGACCTCCTAGTCTATAACTAAAACCTCGACCGAGACCTTGAATCGGAGTTGCCAAGCGTGGGCTGGATGAAAACCGATCCTTCATAGTTTGCGGGGCCGATCGCTTGAGTTTGGACTCAAGCGACCGGCAGTGCGATTACGCAAAATTTGAGGATGGTGCCGCGGTACGTGTAGGTGCGCCCCCGTCATTTCTAAAGCGCGATTACGAAGCCGTTTTTCATCCACCTACATCCAGCACGGACCAATCTTGTGTCGACAATAGGTCAACATTTGAGGTACTTGACTAGACGAGCAGACGAAATAGGCGTTAACCTCCCCGCATTTGACAGTTCTTTGCCGTTTCGTAATACCGATTCGACGCGAAATGTATGGAGTTGACCTAATTGCTGCGGGTAGCGCTGAGTGCCGCACCATTTGTGAAGGCATCGATTTCGTAATCGCAGAAGCTGTCATATTGCTGTAAGTACAGCAACCTACACCCAATTTTGTGCTTCGTAATTGCACTGCCGATCCCTGTGACGTCCATATTACGGCGCAAAATTATTGAATTGGATTATTCCATTGCACGCCTAGGCCCTCGCCTAGGCCCTTCATTCAAATCAATACATAAAATATGTTCTTTTTAGGGTTCCGTACACAAGGGGTGAAAACGGTACTCTATTACTAAGCCTCCGCTGTCTGTCCGTCCGTCCGTCCGTCTGTCTGTCACAGGGCTGTATCTCACGAACCGTAATAGGTAAGCAGTTGAAATTTTCACAGAGTGTGTATTTATTTTGCCCCTATAACAACAAATAGGTAAAATAAAAAAAAAACATAAAGATTATAGGGCCTGTGCCCCATACTAAAAACTTGATTTTTTTATGTTAAACCTTGTACGATGGTACAGAACCCTTCGTGTGCGAGTCCGACTCGCACTTGGCCGGTTTTTTTTATATTCATCAAACTGGAACAAGTTCAACACCTTCCGTCTTATCAAACAATTTGCCGGATTTTAGTAATTTGGCGAAGAAACATATACATTTACCACTGATATTTACACACATTTATGTAGCGTGTATACCACTAGTAATACATGCCATACTTTTACACCAAGGAAATTACAGCGCTCGCTTGGTGTAAGTCCACGTATTGCACAACATTGTTCTTCTTGCTTGCCCTTTGTCGGGATTATGCCGTAATGTTGGGTATGCGCGCATGTGTGATGAAATAGCCGGCACGCGCATCCATTGTGCGCGAGAAGTCGCTGTTGTCGGCGAGATCGAGCCAACACAAACAAGAACGCACACCTACTTCGGGGAATACGTGTCAATGTCAGTGAAAAGAAGCGACAGGCACCTACATAATGCAGCGCTTTTTGCACATATCAAAAATAACGAATACGAAATAACTGTACCGAGAACGTTTAAGGAAGTGGCCCATCCCGGCGGCGGGACTAAACAAGATATGTCTGATAAATAATCTTTTTAAGATGTTCTTACTTTACCATTGAGTAATCCACCTCCAAAGTTATTGTATAAAACGCGCGAAAAATTCAAACTTTCGGACGTTATAACTTAGATACCAAACACAATTTTACAATGCCAACGGTCATCAGACATCTAGTTCGATCAAATAAAGCTATTTTGAGCAAAATTTGGGATATCTGACAAGAAATATGGGCATGGTCTTCTTTCCACGTTTGTATGGGGAGTTGAGCGGGAAGGCCCACCTTAACTTCGACTGTACAATAGAGATTCGAGCGGCTCGTCGCAAGGGGCGCAGCACAGAAATCGGATTTTTTCTGTGGGGCGCAGGGACTTGCATAGGAACCAGAGGCCATGAGCTCAATTCCCGCTCCGTCCATACACCACTTTTTATCTTTTTGTCACGAATATGAGCAGTTCCATTTTTTTTATGGAACTGGAGACGGATGGATTATACCAAAATAATTGTTAGATATTAGCCTGACATACGACATGGGAACTAGTTGCCATGTGAGGACCTTCCATATTTTGCTCGGCTAGGTTGAACTGGATGGAAAACACGGACAATTTTAATTGCCGTCGTTCATTCAATGCGAAGGTACCATCCCGGGCGGGATTAAACCTACCACCTAGTAAGTAAGGAAGAAGGGGACTTACAGATCTACGTGGAATTGTACAAAACGACGTCGGAATCCATTGTTTTCGAAGAGATTGTTTGAAAAATACAGTGCCCTATTACTTGGGTAAGTAGGTATATCAGTCAATATGTCGTGACGTACTTCGTTTTAATCAATATTTTAATAGATACTTATGTATACCTTTTTTTCTCTCGTTTCATTTTTCAGCAGTTTTACATCCCCGTCAAATTATTTCCATAATACCCGCACGATAGTGAAATGAACCCCAAAAGGTTTGCTTATATACGGGTTGTTTGGGCAAAATGATCAAATGAGTACGCATCTACAGGCCAGGAGGACATCCAGGGTAGCACGATGGCAGCTTCGAGTGCGGGGGCGATGGCGCGAGGACACGAGGACGGCGACAGGACAGGTCCGTGTATTCATAAGCCCGCATTGTTTTATAAATAGCCCGTTCGCTGCGCACGCGCATCCCGTGTCGCCGACCGCTGCTGCCTGCGTGCCCCCCGCCCACTCCGCACCTCCGCCGCAGCCCACACACCCACTCCTCACTCTGCCAGGGCCAACTTCCGCCGACTCTGCTTTCTGTCTGCTCTCTACGTCGTCGTTAAAAATAACCAATTATGAATAGTTCCTGTATAGTAAGTAATCCTGTCATGCTACATACTACACTATATTTTTAATTGCACGATACACATGGTGAATAGGCATTACCTGCTCTCTTAGCTCCCTGTCGTTGTCCTTACGACCCAACGCATAGAAATATTAAAAGAAATATTAAACATTTAAATATAATAGGTACATTGTCCTCGCTCCAAGGTCGATTCTAAACAGGGTTTTGACGACGGCATTCGAAAGTTCAATCTTATTATACACTGTTAGGTGGATTTGGGTCAGCATGAGGCATTGGTTTATCTGCGGAGGGACTGTAGGAGAAATCTTAGGCTTGGACGTTTAATTCATCCGGACATGCACAGGTACCAACTATGGTTAATTGCTGGATTATGTTACTAATTTTCAGAAAAAAACAATAACATATGCTCAAATTTCATGAGTATATGTTGGCGGAAGACCGTTATAACAATATGATACCTACCGTCAATACACGTTAAAAAAACCAACAATTGTAAATCTTTGAAAAAATTGTAAACCATTAAAAACTATAATATATCTACTTAGATAAAAAAAAATGTGAACTTCATTCATTCATAACATTTCTTTAGGCGAAAAATAAGGACTGATATATTGTACGCGCCCAGGCAGGTCTCACTTTACAAGCGAAGGAGTTGCAATGCCCGGTAGCCTCGGGACGTCACAGCGGGCCACCAGAGAAGTAGGAATAGCCACCTACCTCCAGCAGCACCAGCTCCTAGGCGTCGGGTCCCGGGACAGCGTTCGGCGGCACAGCACTTCGGCCAGATGAGGCGAGACAGCGTTGTCAGGCGCGCGGCGGGTTGCGGGCGTGGAGCCCTACGTGAGCTCCACGGTGAAAAATTGCGGGGACGACGCGGCGCATGCGTACACATGCTTGACAGCTAGTAGCGCGGGTGGCTAGGAAAAACTTCGGGTTGGATTTAATGCTTGTTAAGTGCAAACTACCCACCTAGGTCACCCATGCTATATTGGCGTGAAAATTTAATTTAATATCACTCCACAGAGATTGTGCAATCCTCACGTATCAATTCCCCATACTGCAGGCGATAACTGCTTAACTAGTTTTTTTTAAATTTTGGATTGGATAATAAAATATATTGTCGAAATATACGTCTGTATTTTTTTATTTTCTTAATATACTTCTTAGATTGGAAAATATTGGCGAATAAACATTGGAAAAAAGTTGTTCTTTAAGTTTATTTTCGAATTTTTCACTAAACAATTCAGATATTTACACAAAAAATTAAACATATGGACATAGAATGAAGGTTTCTCAAGTAATAAAATAAAGATTTAAATCTGACAACTTTTAGGGGTAGGAAAGCGTTTGGGCCTGGAAGACGAAGTCGCCGTGTAAAATTGTGCCTCGGCTAATAGACAAAGAATGCATTTCTTGTAGTTTTCATGTCTTAGATTTCATGCCAGGCTTAAGTAAGTATAATTTCCTAACCGACAGAAATAAGCATAGGTAGGTACTAAAGAGTTTAATTTTTAAAAAAACCAGACAGGCACCACAGCGCTAGCGAGCTAGTTTTGCATGCGAACGGTCGCTCGCGCGAAGAGGGGGCGCGGTGGGGAAGCGGCGGCGCCGGAGCGGCGCGGCGGAGGAGGCAAGGCCGCTCGAGGCCGCCCGACCCCATACCATACCTACGTGGGCGGAGCCGCTCGTTTCGCTGCTGCTTGTCGGCTAGATGTGTTTATTCAGTTGCCTTTACTCGCATCATGAATAGAGCCAGACCCATGGACACTATGCTACCGGCACCTATGTACAAAGCCGGGATTCAACAATGATCGACCTCCATAGGCAGAATAGAGAGACGCAGATATTAGAGCAAAACAACGATGGGTCAATTCCTGAACTGTTAGATTTCTTTCGTGATTGAATGGATGTAACTTTATGAATATCGTTAATTAATGTTGTGAGTCACAGTCATTAGGCTTCTATCGAAACGGAAAGTCTCGAGAGCGCTCACTGTAAGAAGAATCTAGCTTGGGGTAGATTTTATGGTGTAAATAGGCGACGGGCGACGGGCGAGTGTATTTTAAGGATTGTTTGCTTCGGCATCGTTCTTGCCCACGGAGATCGACGATATCCGTGTTCTTCCATCAATCTCCTCATTCTTTCAAACATGGCAGTAGGCAGCGGAATCGGAAAACCAATTTCGTTTACTTGTTCCCAAACAGTTCAAATGTTGTGTCGATAAGAACCCGCAATTGAAACTGTTATCGTGCGCCATTTTATCGCGCCGTAGCTCGGGGTCTGCTCTATCAGCGCATCGGACCATCGCCGCGGCCGCCGACGCGTCGCCTCCCCCCGCCTCCCCCCAGCTCGGGGAGCTAGCTGCAAGGCCGACGAATGCAAATACGAGAACAGATCCCCGATAGCGGACCTCGGGCACTTTCGAACGTCACCACCTCCCCGCTCCCCGCTTCCGTCCCCCCAAACCCGCCGTCTAGTTACCCCACGTCACCGAGCAACCGTTAACTTCTCGAAAGGCACTGTGCATTCACAGAACATCGGCAGGAAATATATGCAGGCGTTTTTTCCTCGTATTGCACATGACTGTGTCACCTATCGTCATCGCCAAACAAGTTTCTCGTGAATGGAACCAAGAATTCTGCTTCTTCTGACACGTCATCCTGCACTTTTGTGAACAATTCTGTCAGTGACACACGGGGGGAAAATGTACAAGGACAATCGCCTAGGTCCACGGACAAAAATACTAAAAGATTCCATATACTCATATGGAATGACCTTTACCAGTCTTGTCAGAGCTCAATACTTAATGCATGGTAAACAACTCCAAATTCACACGTCGAACAAAGACCATTAAAAACAATAGACAGTCAAATAAAGGAGTCGTCGTTCGTGGTTCGGTTCCCACTGCAGGTAGCAACGATGGTTTATTTATTTATTTATTTTACAAAAGGTACGCCAACAGTGTACACACGAAAACTTTATATAATAGCAAACATAGTGGGGGGCACATTCCTGGTGTGCATACCAATTATAGGCGGTTGAAGCGGCAATGAAAATTGTCCGTGTTTTCCATCCAATTCCATGTACCGGTGCAATCTAACCAAGGTCCTGGCATGGGACCTAATCCCATAAACTGTGTTGGCTAATATCATGCCAGTAGTAGAGGCATGATCCATCCTTGTCCAGTCACATAAAAAAAATCAATTAGAGATCAAAAGTGCTAGAGAGATGGCGCGGGGCCAACTATCCAACACGCCAATGGCAACATGCAAATTGACACCGTAACACGTGGTAACACGCTTATGTAACGCGCGAATTCAATGCAAATTTGATTCGATGTGAATCGAAACATCCGTCTGCCTTTCCAACTTGACGAAGACAAAGTTGATGCCAGCTTCTTACACATTACAAACTTACACGCACAGTTCAGAAACACGACTCTCGCAAGGCAGCTTTCGTTTCTTGCCATTTCGCCAAATGCTGAACACAAACACTTCGGCATGTACCCGGTTTTCAATCAAAAACGTTCGTCAACATCAAAGGAACCATTTACTCGGCTTCAATTTGTAGTTTAATTGAATGGCTTGCCATAATTTCTTTCTATTGCGTCTCGGAACGAATCGCGATTGGGATTATTTACGGTTGATACCAAAGCACTACCAGCTGGAATTAGTTTTCCAGTCATCATTATCGTTCGTAATGGGCTAGATATTTGGGCAGTCATTACAGAACTCGTCATCGGCTCGAACGCATGACTAATCTTGTAATTATTCGCTATTCTAAGATAATACGGCACCACTAAAATAACTAATTGAGTGGAAGATACTTGTTAATCAAGACTTACAAGAGATGGATATGGTGATTAATTTTAATAATAACAAGGGCTTAGTATTATTCGCATTTTTTGGACTCGTCGACGACCCCGAGGTATCCCAGAATTTACATGGAGACCCTGTCAGCTATAAATACCTCCTTGGCTCCTTGGGATCGGTTCAGCGCAGAGTCGTGCGTCCAGAATTTAGAGACCCTTCAACTCTGATTGGATGGGGGGGTATCTCTCTCTTCCGTTATTGGTAAAAACTATAGCTAAAACTTTATTGCATATTTCAGCCCCTTTAAAAAAAACCTAAAGTCCTTATTGAAGTAAATGTCATGGAAACATTCTCATCCACCTTTAAACTAAAACTCTAGTTTTTCTAGAAATTGCGCAATCGTATCATATCATTTGTGGAATCGATTAGCGCGTCATGATGTTCGCATGACGTCATCTATAAAACGTTGCTATGTGAATACCCACCTCGCCTTCTGATTTGTAATGCTGCTAACCTTGAACAGATAGCGCTGTGCGAGCATCAAATAGCGGAAACTATTTCTTGGACATCCGGAGGCTAACCTATCGCTATTCACAGCATAGAAGAAATGCTTTATCTTCGAGTGACCTTGGCGTTTCCACGTTACGTTTGTGTCAGAGCATGACTCAATGTCTTTCGTGCCTCTACATAGAGCAAGGCGGTCGGTACGGTTAAAGCATTGCTCAAACTTGATAATTGCTATTTAACGGACAGAATCAAGTGAAAATTGTTTTCTCTTTGTTGTCTTTTAGGGTCGAAATTGCCATCATGTACGTACATTCATACATACCTTCACGCCGCTTTCCCGGAGGGGTAGGCAGAGATTTGCATTATGTAATATGTAAAATATTTTGGGACTTACAGTATTTGTCGTACTAACCATACAATGGCTAATAACAAATAAAATGTAATAATATAACTCTGACTTCAATAATACATTGTACATTTACTTGCACCATACGAATAAGTATCCGTAGAGAAACTTCGCTGGTAGCTTGACAATTTTGCAAAGTTGCTATCGTACTCATCCTAAGGAACTCAAATAATACCACATTCGTACAAGTGCTAAGGTAGGTTATTCTAGCATTGGCAGGGAAATATTATTCTTGTCGATAAGTGCTAGGTTATTCTTGCATTGGCAGGGAAATATTCTTGTCTATCTTTCAATCGCTGGTTTAAAAAATATTTGCGCTGTATTTCGTCGATCGGTGAGTCCCAGCTAGGGCCCCATTCAGTTAAAAGTGAGTTAGAATTCGGCGCGAAATATCAACCCACTTTTATAAACAGTTCATGTTTCCGCACATCTTGAAAGACATTTTAGTTTGATCAAAATCTGGTTCGTCTCGTGAATACGATGGAAGGTAAAATAACAGTTCCTTTATTTAAATATTAATTTTGTTTCCAGCCATTTTTAGGTTAACTCACTCCCGAACTCGAACTCACTGTTACCTAAATGGGCCCACAGAGGTTGTGTACGAATCATGACAGCACGACCGGCGATGCCCGTTGACTACCTAATATCCTCCACACCTTTGTGCACAAAGCCAAACCAAAGTTAAAGTTAGTCGATGGGTGGTTGATGAATTCCTTGTCATTATTCGTAGTCCGCAGACGTTCTCGAACTCACGCACTATGTACGGACGTTAACGATCACTGTGAGCTTGATTTTATTTTCATAAATGATTTGCGGTGAAGAACAACATGGTAAGGAAACCCACAACATCGGTGGTGTAGGCTTTCTAGCAATAGCTAAATGATACAATGCCTCGCAACTCATTATGTGTGCTTAAAAACATCATTGCAGCAAAACGGGGTTGAATAGTCAACTGAAATTAAATGAAATGAATGTATATACTTGGATGATGTAAGACAACAATCTGCTCCTAATAGAGCAGTAGTTTTGGTCCGGCGTGAATTACCGACGCACCCTTTTAAGGATTCCCAGTTTTTTAAAGGGCAGCTTGGTATTATGTTCGATATGGTATCCGAATCTCAGGTCTAGCGAAATGTCGATACCGATAGTCCCAATACGCACAACTGCAGTAGGCGGGGTCCTTTCGCCTGTGTCTTAGGCTGAGATAAATAGTCGTAACAGAAACTAAGACTAACGGAAAGTAGTACTTTGCGACGTCACTTTGACACATTTTGTATGGACGAAATCTCAAAGTGATGCAAATTGACGTCACAAAGTACTACTTTTCGTTAGTCTTAGTGTTAAATGTGCAATGATAAATGCGTGCCAAATGGCAACACTCTCTCCTACTTCCGGCATATTGTGTATCTGTCAATTATTCCACTCGCAGTTATTATATCTTTTATTATCGTCTTCCTAGCCGACTTTCATTTACAAGATAAAGAAGAAACCTTACAGGTTATGGGCCCAGTTCACGAGAAGACAAATATTTTATAGATATATCGACGCCAAGTTTGACTTTCCTTAGAGTCAAGCTTTTGAGGTTATATCGGCGTGTTCCGATTTGGTGGACGGCGTACGATTTGAGGAGCCGGGAGTCAATAAAGGAAGAGCAGGATGGAGAGCACCGTACAGATCGGTGGCATCAAATTAAACGGCGCGGAAAACTGGTCTGTTTGGAGATTCCAGACAGAGGTGGTGCTGAAGTCGCGAGGCGTTTTCACGATCGGGTCAGGCGACGTTCCGAGGCCGGAATCGGCGAAGGATTTGGAGGAGTGGTGTAAGAAAGATGCGAAGGCGCGAGAAATTCTCGTTACTCGTATGGAGCAAGCGCCATTGACGCATATTCTGTCGTGCTCGTCAGCAGCAGAGATATGGGCAAAACTGAAAGCTGTTTATGATAAGGAATCCGTAGTGAGTGTGCATCTGCTTCAACAGAGATTCTTTACTCTTGATTTCGCAGATGAGTCAATCTCGACGTTTCTGTCAAAGCTAGATGAAGTGCGTTGCAAGTTAAAGCACGCTGGGGAGCCTATTTCGAATAAAATGTTCATCACAAAAGTACTAATGGCACTGCCAGAGCGTTTTAAACACTTCCGTTCTGCGTGGGAGTCGGCCCCTTCAAGCCAGCAAACAATTGAGGAACTTACGTCGCGGCTATTGATAGAAGAGGAGCGGATGGGTTCGAGCGAAGGTGCAGTAGCGTTAGCCGGAGCGAGCAGATCTTTCAAGCAAGGTAACGGCGAGCAGAAGAAAAACTTTAAGGAGCAAAAGAGGAAGCTGACATGTTTCTCATGCGGAAAAGAAGGACATATGGCCAGATTTTGTCAGAGGAAACGTGAAACTAGGAGCTGCTTTTATTGCAAGAAAACTGGCCATATTCTTGAAAATTGTCGGGCTCTGAAGATGAAGGACAGTCAAGACAAGTCTCAAACGGAGGGACAAAAAAAAATCAACCAAAGTTCATTCAATGCGTTCGTAGGATCGAGCTGCCATGAAAATAGTAAGGACACTTGGTACATGGATTCTGGTGCAAGTGAGCATATGTGCGGTAAAAAGTCATTATTTGAAGTATTGGACCAAAGTGCTTGTGGTAAGGTAAAAGTAGGTAACGGAGAATTGTTGGATATAAAAGGTAAAGGCACTGTAACATTGTATGCTTGGACAGGAGATAAGTACATAAAATCTGTATTGAGTAATGTTTTGTATGTTCCCGATTTAAAATTCAATTTATTTTCAGCAGGTTATGTCTTGGACAAGGGATACCAGCTCATATCGGACAGTGACAAATGTATATTTTTGAACGAGCATGGTGAAACTCGTGCTGTGGCTAAGAGAGCAAACAAGTTGTACATAATGGAGTTTGTGAACGGAAAGCAAAATAGTGTCGAGCAAAATGTTTGGCATGCAAAGTGTCAGTTTGACGTTTCTGAGTGTCATCTTAGTAAGAAAATAGTAACGCTCTCTGTGTGGCACAAAAGACTTGCTCATCAAAATATAAAACAAGTGAAGTGTTTTATAAATGAAAACAAGGTAAATTATGTCGATGATTGTGAAAACTTTGTGTGTGAGCAGTGTCTGCATGGTAAACAAACGCGGAAACCGTTTCCTTTGAGTGAGTCGCGAGCGAGCAGGCCGCTCGAACTGGTGCATGCTGATGTATGTGGCCCCATGGAGCAAACATCACTAGGTGGTGCAAAGTATTTTCTACTTCTCAAGGACGACTATTCAGCTTACAGGTGGGCTTACTTTTTGAAGCACAAATCTGAGGTAAAAAGCTGCATTGAGAATTTCATCTCACGTTTGGAAAGAGAAACTCGAATTTATGAACATGGAGCTAAGGAACATATTACTGCGTTGCGGAATCGCACATCAGAGAAGCAATGTATATACACCAGAACAAAACGGAAGAGCAGAACGCGAAATGCGCACATTGGTAGAAGCCGCTCGCACATTGTTGGGTGACATGCATAAAAAATTTTGGGCAGAGGCAATAAACAATGCCGTGTACACACTAAACCGAAGTGGTCCGAGTCCAGGAAAGAACTCAACACCCTATGAATCGTTTTACAATAAAAATATCAGTGCAGAAATATTTGAGGAATTCGGTACTAGAGTGTCAGTTCATGTGCCGAAAGAAAAACGATTAAAGTGGGACCACAAAAATGAGATTGGAATTTTTTTAGGTTATGGTGAGGACGTTAAGGGCTTTAGGGTATACTTCCCAAGCAAAAACAAAGTTGAGATTCGTCGTGATGTGATTTTCCTAAAAGATAGTTTTGAGTGCAATATTCACAGTGATGCAAATTCAGAAATGCAGATATTAAGTGATTCCACTGAGGAAAATGAATGTGAAACTACCGAGGCGACAATATTGCAACGAGAGAAAAGTCCTGAGGCCGAAAAAACTGGTTCGGTAGACTACAATTTGAGACAAAGAAGAGATTTGCAAAGGCCATCAAGATTTGAAGATTACCACATAAATTTGCTGACCTTTGGAGAGGAAGAGCCAACTACCTATGATGAAGCGGTATCAAGTAAAGATAGCGGAAAGTGGAAGACAGCCATGGAAGCGGAAATAGAGGCCCTAGTGGAAAATGAAACTTGGGAGTGTGTCGTGAAACCAGATGTGTGTAATATTGTGGAATGTAAGTGGGTTTTCAGATGCAAGAAAAATGAGAGTGGTAGCGTAGTATCACATAAAGCCAGGCTGGTGGCGCGAGGCTTTCAGCAACAGAGTGAGTTGTCAGATATTTACAGCCCAGTAGCGAGGCTTACTTCTGTGAGATTGTTCTTTGCTTTTTGTAATATACAAAAATTACCTATACATCAACTCGATGTGTGCAGCGCTTTTCTCTATGGCAATATAGATGAGAATGTTTATGTATCATTACCTCAAGGTTGTGAACAGGTGTCTTTTGATAAAAGTATGTTTGTGTTAAAGCTAAAGAAATCTTTGTACGGTTTGAAAACATCACCTAAAAATTGGAACAAGAAATTTCACGATGTAATGACAAATTTAGGTTTTGAAAGAAGTGACTTTGAATATTGTTTGTACATAAAAAAAGAAAACAGTTGTGTAACCTACATCGTACTATACATAGATGATTTATTGCTAACTTCAACCCTTGAAAGTGAAATAAATAATGTAAAATACACTCTGGGTCAACATTTCAAAATGAAGGATATGGGAAAAATAAGGTACTATTTGGGTATGTTGATCAGTCAAAATATTGAGTAAAATATAATTGCAATCAATCAGAAAAACTATTTGGAAAATTTGTTGGAAAAATGTAGCATGCAAAATTGTAAACCCGCAGCTACACCTATGGACGAAAATTTTAATCATAGTTTATTAGAAAGAGATCGTTCAGAGAGCGCTAACATAGAATACAGGTGTAGGATGGTCATCGGTTCACTTATGTATGCAATGTTATGTTCAAGACCAGATCTGTGTCTAGTTATAAGTATACTGAGTAGATATCAGTCATGTGCAAGTGAGGATTTATGGTGTGCATTAAAAAGGGTATTGCGATATGTTAAGGGCACTCTGGACTTGTGTTTAATTTTCAGTAAGGATGAAAAGTGTCATGATATAGTGGGTCATGTAGATTCCGACTGGGCAGGTGACAGAGTAGATCGTAAATCGACTGGTGGTTTTGTATTCCAAGTTTTTGGTTGTTCTGTGTCATGGGTATCTCGGAAACAATCAACAGTAGCTCTTTCATCCACGGAATCGGAGTATGTAGCCTTAAGCTTAGCTACCAGTGAAGCGTGCTGGTTGAGAAACCTGTACAACAATCTTATGAGTAAAGAAGTAACTGTTCTGTTGTATGAGGACAATCAGTCGGTTATAAAATTGTGTAACAATCCTCAATTTCATCATAAAATAAAACATGTGGATATAAAAGCTCATTTTGTAAGAGACAAAGTGTTTAATAATATTATAAAAATTGAGTACATATGTACTAATGAGCAAATAGCCGATGCGTTCACTAAACCATTAGGTAGAGTTAAGTTTGAAAGGTTTCGTGCAGCGCTAGGTATGCAAGTTATAGTTTAAGGAATGTTTTTGTTCGTACAAGTACAAGTACTATAAGTACAGTTTATTAATTTTGGGGGTGCTTTTTATCTTAAAAATGTATCATTGAGGGGGTGTGTTAAATGTGCAATGATAAATGCGTGCCAAATGGCAACACTCTCTCCTACTTCCGGCATATTGTGTATCTGTCAATTATTCCACTCGCAGTTATTATATCTTTTATTATCGTCTTCCTAGCCGACTTTCATTTACAAGATAAAGAAGAAACCTTACACTTAGTTTATTTTACGACTATTTATCTCAGCCTTAGTCTCGTTGAACTCTACGAGTTTCTGAAGACCATTCGGAGACGTTTTCTAGGGTATCATTGAGTCTTAAACGAGGCGCCGACTATCATTATCGAGTTCAACCAGGCTTGATTGGTATAAGTAGGTACCTGAGCCCGTGGTCCCAGTTGTCACCTCAATTGGCGTTTACGCCAAACCTATCGACTGGCATTTTCAAATGTATGAAGAAAATGGAAGAGCGCGTGCAGTGGGCATTAAGCGAACCAACATTTGCGAGTCCAAGTTCGATTTGACAGCTTATACGTAAATACGTTGACGTTGCCGTTTACGCCGACTTCGCGTTTTCATCCGAGTTTGTCTTTGACAGCTTGAAGAAGTAAAACCACAGAATATCTAGTAAAAACTTGTATGTAGTTTGACGTTTTTACGTAACTTCGAAGTTCCGTAAACGCCAATATAGGTGAGAACACCGACTGACCACTCTGGTTAGAAGAGTGCTGTAAAAATCTCCGCTGGTGGCTGGCCACTGTATTGCCTAACTTGTATTTATATTGATAGTTTTTCAGCGTTGATCTCCAAAGTCATTATACGAGATCCGTTGAACGGTTCGTGACGAAAAAAAATATCAAAAACAGACCGACACACGACTTTCTCATTAGCACGTGTAGATTATAGAGAAAGAACAACCATCATATGTACCGCGTCAGCCCACTTCCAAAAAGTTTAAACGTTTAACAGAGTAAAATTACCCAACATGGAGTTTCAAAAAAGAACCAAGTCTTTCACCGTTTTGGCGATACAGAGAAAGTGTTGCGAATTGACTACACAACGCTAGTGCAGACAGCGAGTGTCGATCTCGCTCAGTAACCGAGAGCTAGTTCACGTTTTCTGGCGGGAAAAAACATCACTTGATAAAACCACATCACTCTCACTGTTTGCAACACATATACACGAACGCATACACATTTAGGAACGTCCACAAAAAATAGGAATGAACTAGGTAATGAAGAAATAAACGATGTATTGTTTAAAATAAAAGTATCTGTGTGACGTTAATTGGATGTTAAGTTGACATCAATCACGCTTGTTGTTCATATTGGAGGCGTAAACGATCTCGAATAATATGCTATTCATCAGATATTATCAAAGTCGTTTTAATTAATTCAAGGTGCCGAACAACTACTTCATTATTTCTTCTGTGATCTTTTTTTTCGAAAAAAATATCCTGTGTCACACAACAGAGAAAATAATTTGTATGAAGATATTCTTTTGCCTGTTATTTGACTTGCTTTATATTTTTCAGCAAAACACAAACGTGCAGACACAGATATTTATTGTAGAATATTAAAAACTTAATATCAAGAAATATTTTTCAAATTATTAGTAAACTATGTACGTTTGTATGGGGAACACTGATTACGGGCCGTTCTTAACCGTTAATACTGTAACTAGAGGAATTCGATTAAAATGTATATCAAACTTTGTTTTCAAAGCATGAGCATCACAGGATCAATTAATTACGTCGACTCATTTACTGACCTAGTCAGACAGCATTTACAGTCCAGTCCAGTATTGCAGAATGACTCCATGAGTTCATTATCTAACAGCTATACCCACAATAACAAACTCTACAATCGTTCAAGCATATCTTATCACGCTTGTGGGAAGTTATCGCGCTCTTTGTTCTACCATATCTAGTCTCCACAGAACTTCACCCTGAATGTATCTATACTTAAAAAAAATCATGTTTTCTGTCGCAAAACTTTGAGAAACAGTTCACGAAACTCAATCAAAGTTTCCAGCTAATCTATTCCCTAAATAAATATATTTTTAAGCTTATTAACCCAACCACCCAACGACGAATCCCTTAGTGCATTAGTGGGTTGTAAGAAATACTTCGTTTCTCAAAGGATCTTTTTGGGCCCTACACTGCTCGCCTTTTCGGAACCCAAATAGCACAGGTGTTAGTGGGTTGTATTAATCAGTGATATGCATAGATGATTTGTAATATACATGTCAACGTTATTCGAGTTCACACTTGGACAGTTTATATACTGTCTCTATGCTTAACTTCCATAACATTTCTATAACATTATTTTCAGCGTGTACAGTATTTTAATACCATTGAACCTGTAAGAAAGAGATATAATTTCCAAATTCCTTTTGCTAGATAACAGAAAAGGATACTAAATTGATTCGTCGTTACACGAGAAATTTCGGTGTATTGACGTTACGGTACTTATAGGTTAAGTTTTACCAATCATTCAAATTATTAATGATGATTAAATCTGACGTTTAGTGGCATTTTGTACCATGCCAACTAATTAATTTTAGTTCACGTGGCGGAATGCGGAGGCGAAATAAAACGTTGTTTGACAGTTAGCATGGTACGAAATGCAGGAAAACGTTGGATTTAATCACTCACTTGCCTGTTCACCTGGTGACTTAATATACCATGGTAACCCATGGTTTCCCTAAACAGACTTGTAGTGGAAGCACGCACATCGCACACCACGCTGGAGAATGTAACATATGTAAACGAACTGCGTTGGGGTTATCAGCGGTGCTTACCCTCGTAGGTACTTACTCACACTTTACGTAACTAATAGCACCGATTGCTCCATAATTCTTGCCTTATCTCGACTACAAATGGTGCGCGGATGCTACCTTTGACCCTAACCTTTTCCATATTAAGGGTTCCGTATCCAAAGGGTGCCAACGGGACCCTGTTAGTAAGCCTACGCTTTTCGTCCGTCCGTCCGTCTGCCACAGGGCTGCATCTCCTTAACCGTAATATGTAGATAGTTGAAATGTTCACAGAGTGTGTATTTCTATTGCCGCTATAACAACAAAATTGTACTGAAATTAAAGAGTGCCCCTATACAAGAAACGTTTATAAATCTTGTACGATGGTACGGAAGTTTTTATGTACCACTAGTAGACGCCGTACCGCTCGCTTCCGACAAAAAACCGTCGACTTTTCCCAGTCATCCCTCTGGTAATTTAGCGTGACGGTATCCAAACGGTGGTGATTCATGAAAAGAAGACTTGCAATGAGGATATGAGGGGTTTGGAATCAAAAGCCGATCCATCCACTGAAGTGAATTTTCGTTACTGGAAAGTGTTTCAAACAGCTTCAAATGCAAATTCGATAGGAAATTTGTAAGTAAAAAAATTGTTAAGAAAATAAATAGATTTGGCAAAAATGTTCTAGAGCTGTCTTGGATTCTACACCCCTCTTATGATAATTGTTGGATATCGTCTAGCGAGACAACGCCATCAAATCAGAGCGCCATCATTTTCAGACTTACAATTCGTAATTACTCATTACTGTTTTTTCATTCGAACAGTTGCGCGTCGTTGCAACCTCACCAGCAATCTCACACCGAGTCGGTCCAAACCACGAGTGTCCGAACTCATCATCATAAACAGTATCGTTTCAATGGAAGCTCATTGAAATTCTTCGTAGAAGTCTAACCGTCGAAGACGTCGCATTGTTGGAGTCAGTCCTCTTGGGTGTCCAATATGAAAACTTAAACGAAAATATTCGATGACACACAAACGCACTTGCAATATTAGTCTTGTAATGATGTATGGACACCAATTTTAATTGAAAGATAACGCGTGAATAAAATAATGACTGGATCAACATGTGTGTGGTTGGTCGATTTCCTTGGGCAAATGCCCACAGACAGATGGGTTATGAAGTGAAGGAAACTCAGCGAAGATACACCAAAGCCGTACTTATCCTCCCACGCGGGTTTGTCACCGTGTCGACTGTACGAGATGCCTCGTGATAATATTGTGGCAACAAGGGGGTTATAACAAGAATTACAAAATTAAAAATATTAAAATTAATTCAATATCTATACTGTATAAGTGACGAATGTTGACATTTGTGAAAATGAATTTGACATTTTACATTTTACATTTTAACATTTTACGTTGACATTTTAAAACGTGCGGTAATGACTGCATCGAAAAAGTTCGTTCATGTTAAGTTAATGGTTGTCTTGCATACTAACCCCATACACCGCGCACCGCTGCCCACTACACAACTCGGCTTTGTCCGTTATTGTCGACGGACATTCAAGGACGTTAAAACTTCTAACCTTCTATTCTATTCCCTGTGGGAATTTCTGAATAATTTAGAATCAGTGCCTTTCATCCAGCGATTGAAAAAGTTCTAAATAGCATACTTTACCACGGTCATATTGATAATCAATGAAAGGTAAAGGTACCTTCTAAGAGCAGATAATCGAATCCATCGATGTAAAGAAAAACTAATGTAATTTAAAAACATAAATGAAAAGGAAAAGCGTCTTATTTTGTTTTTGAGCAGCAGGTCCCTATTTTGTCCCACGAAAGGATAAAGTATAAGGTTGTCTGTGGAGACATTATAAGAGCGGATCTGGAGCTGCCAGGAGGGACAGAGGGAGCTTTGAGATTTTATTTTTGGCTTAGATTAATCTCTTAAAAAAATGTCAACTTTATTTTGTAGACTCAAATATTAAATTAAGTGTTATCAGAACCACCAATCGATTGCAATAGTTAATATGATCTAGTAAAAGCGTGTATGGTGTCGTTTAGTTTAATTTAGAAATAAAGTGTACTTCAGCTACAAAATGCATAAAAAATTTTTTATCCTACGTTGGTCTCAGTCTCATTAATTAGGTAAACTGAAGTAGGTATTTTGTCTACAAAATCTACGAAGGCTACAGAAAGCCATCGACCATCAGATTTAAATCCACCATCAACCACCCTTCAGAATTCAATATTGCTGGTTATGTGCAATATACCGATCATTAAGAAAACAAAGTACTATACTTAGGGCTCGTAATATTACGGAAACACTAGCATACATTTAGGTAACTGTTTAGGTAGGCAAGGGTTTTACCATGGTTGGTAATAAATGTCCAAAATCTTGCAACGTGAAGAGCAAAAAGTCAAGCAATGACCAATGGGCGCAGCTCAGCGCAGCTTGACTTTTCTGGTGCGTCCGCGGATTATCGAAAGCCTGAGGCCTCGAGTCTCGATTTCGAAGGTTCATCGCCCTGAAAACTGCCAACACCGGCGGCAGCGGAGGCGGCAGCGGGCGACAGCGGAGGCGGCAGCGGGGCGGCAGCGGGGCGGCACCGGACGCGCGAGCCAACGCTGATTCACCCCAACGCTGATGATTCAGCTCGTCTCCGGCCTCCAAGCCCCGAGACACTCGTGCATCACTTCTCGCGTCTGCCGCTCGGAAATAAAATTAATGACACTTTAATATCATGTTGTCATGGGTTAGTGAAATAAAAAATCGTTTACTCCGAAATCTGTGAAGCATTTAGCGCTACGTGTCGAGTCGATTCGTTTAGAAATAATTAGGTGGATATCATTTAAATCAATCCGCTGGGTTTATTAGACCTCGTAAGGTTAAGGTTAAATAGGAAAAAACTTTAGTGATAGCTAGCTAACGCGAACTACTCACGTAGAAATCAGGAGGCAGCTGGGAGCCCTGAGGGTGCCAGTAATGGCACCCTCCGATGTATACTTTCGATAGACCAATAAAAAAGATATCAAATTTTGTAAGTAGTCGAACTGGCTGGAATCGCGCCACGCGCTGCACCGGGCGCCCGTTGCGCCAAAACGGCGCGTAAGCTATGCTCCCCATAAAAACGTAGTTTACTAATCATTTGGAAACCGCTATTCAAATTATATTGATATTTAATATCTCATATTAGGAAAGAAATATCTGTGTCTGCACGCTTTTGTTTATTTTTTAAATTCAAACCGAATGAAATGAAAGGAAAAAGAAAATCTTCATACGAAATTTGTTTTCTCTGTGGTTTGACCCAGAATACATTTACCGAAAAAAACAAAGACACAGATATTTGTAGCCTAATAATAGATACCAAATATCATGTAAGTTGGAACAGTGGTTTTCAAATTATTAATAAACTACGTTTGTATGTGAGGCGAATTTTTCTGATGCTTACGGGCCGACCTTAAAGTACATACGTACTGATTTCTTACTAACACTACCATAAGTAGGTTATCGAACAGTTAACCAATATCCGCTAAGAGTCATCAATTCGATTACACAATCTATCATTGCCTCAAATCATCAAATACGCGGAACTGTAGGAAACTGCGTTGAATTTTACGCATATTAGCATTAGTCACAGTCGCATCCAACCGAGATATTGCCAGACTCATGCAGCCGTATAGTCACCATAAAAGATAATGGTCACAACAGTTCTCAAAATGTAGTAATACGCATTTGAATATAAATTATCCAAACAACAACGTTCTGGAATGATGACCCGAAACGTTAGCGATCGTATTTGCATTTTGTTTTTAGGCATGTACTATTTAGGCATCAATTACAGACGCCAGAAACAGGCCTAGATTGACTTAAGTAATTTAAGTTATTTCGTTCTAAGTACGGTTCATGTCGGCTTAGAAGGAGAAATACGAGTGATAAAATTCTGTGTCGGCATCAATATGACAGAATGGCTCTCCAAATTGCCTCTTTTCCGGTGTAACGACAGGGAAATGAGTGACGCCGCTTCTCTTTTTGACGAATTAGCGTCTTGTGAAAACGTCGGCGACGACGGAAATAGTGTTCCATGTTTGCAGTCAATGTTGTAAAGTAGAGTAGATCATCGAGCATGAAGAGAAGAACAACGAAATAATCTTTGACACTGTTGGTAGCAGGCATTGGTTGCTGGCGATAGTAGGTGGATTGTAGTATCAAGTTTTAAACTAATTGCGCGCGAACAAGCTAAGAATATGATATGGCTGATCTTTTAAGACTAAACAAACTTGTTTGCTGGCTTTGTCATTACCTTAAAATTACGGATCAGAAAATTCTGTTTTTTTTTTTATGAAAAACCGATATGGGTTATTTAATTCCACTAAATCCACTAAACCCACCTCACCTCGCAAAACCACATTCAGCGAGGCACCATACCAGCGGATTTGCGGACTATCGCTGAGCTATCAAGCTTGTTTAAGGTGGGCCTTCCCGCTCAACTCCCCATACAAACGTGGAAAGAAGATCGTGCAAATATTTAATATCAGAGATCCAAAATTATACTCAAAACAGCTTTATTTTATCGAACTAGATGTCCGATAAACATTGGACTTGTAAAAAAGTGTTTGGTTTCTAAGTTATAAGGACCGAAAGTTCTAATTTGTTGCGGGATTTATACAATATCTTTGGAGGTGGATTACTCAACGACAAAATAAAAACATCTTAAAAAGATTAGTAATCAGACCTAGGTTGTTTCATGAAAATGTATAATGAATTTGGATTTTGTTTGATTTTTGACTACAGCGGTCGTGATTTACTTTTAGCTGTAAGTTGTTTTGTAGTTAAAATTTTCGTAAATCCCGCGAATGAGTTAGTCCCGCCGGATGAATTCAGAAACAGCAGGTGCATCCACTGCGCTAGGTAGGCACGTACAAACAGCTTCAACCATTGTGTTTCAACCATTGCGAGAGCAGTTGCGCGGGGAGGTGGCACACGGTCACGCGCGGTGACGTCACGCGAGGCGCTCGTGCGGAGAGGTGTGAACTGCTCCTAATTAACCCATACAGCCCCCCTTAATAGTAAACGGGCACAGAGCCGCTCCCGCCCCGAGCGAGATCACAACACACTTCGACTCTACGTGACACATATGTCCAAACGCCACGTCCATTTTCCGCATGGAAATAGCTCTTGTTTACGCTTGCCAAGTAATGGTGGACTGGATATCGCATACGGACTCAATTCCGCATACAATGTCGGAAATAATTTACCGGATTGTGTGCGGGTGACAGGCGATGTTGGCTCTCTCCTGCCCCCATCCAAACAGGGAAGTCGATTGAAACTGGGCTTTAAGGATATTTTGATTAATCTCGCAACGTGCCACCGCACAGTGCCTATATTCCGAAATTTGCGAGGCAGGCAACTAATGAATTTACAAAGTTACATTTACAAGAAAAAAATGTGAAAATGTTTTATGTATGCAGTCAATGGCCGCAAGGCAATCTATGTATAATCTCAAACATTGGTTACGGGAGGGTGACTGAAGGACAATTCCAAATTATGCATTGTTATGGGTATACATACAGCAGGTGCCGAAATTGGTAGACACATTACCCGCGGATTGTTTGTTTTGCTGGTTCGGATCAAGCCATGCAGTATATTCATAAAGTCGTTCTTTTGACAAGGCTCTTTTTTTAAATTAATGTGTCCTTGCTTCACGGTCGATTCTACATGTGAACATATCAAATTCGTTAAACAACTTAGTATGAAAAACTAAGGATTATTAAGGAGGATTACAAAGGATTATTGTTTCAAAACGCATTTGTTTTTTTTAAATAAGCACCATTTCGTTACTTCATAACGAAATTTAAAAAAATATAAAGGAATAGCTTATTTCCGACGTGACCCATCCCAGCCAGTAGTTTTATATTGTTTTTCTACACAAACTGTACAGATATTGGTACTTATAAGAATTACAAAAAGCAAAAAAGCGCTATCTCCCAATATATTTTTGCGTGTACAGTGGAACACAGACCAAACTTACCACTTCCGGTTGAAAGTAAAAATATTCACGATTTTTTTGTTCAATCTGCCTTGGTTTTTTTGGTAGGATTGCATACAGTTAAATTATAGATACTTTAAGGATTTTTTGTATGTATAGCCCCCCTTTAAAGCGTTGCCAGGTGTCAACCTATGTGTCTGTTCTTCTTTTGCTTGAGCAATTTCCGGTAACTTTGGTTTGTTGCCCACTGTCCGATGTACAGTCAACAAAACAACGTGTCAACAAAGTACATTTATCAGCAAATAAGTTTTACATATTACGCATGTTATTTGTTTCAGCAAGATTAAATGTAGCAGTCATGGATTTCATGACGCACAAGTTGTGCAACATGACTCTACCAAAGAGAATATAAAACCTTACATTCTTTTACAATAAAAAAATATACAAGTAAATGATATCACAATATGATCGACCTCATCTTAAAAACGTCAAAACTGTCATTCCTGTCAGGTTTGATTTACTAGTTTTTAGATGAAAAATGTACAGTCAACCAAAGGTTAAAGGATACGCTTCCCGTTAAACGTAAAAATGAATGGGGTTTTAATACAACTCCCGACTCAAATTTGTTAGGGTTTTGTTTACTCAGTAGCTAGTATACATCCTCAACTATGCTTGAATCTATACTCAACCCTATAATTGTTTCCAAAAGTATTTAGACTGGTCATCTTTTCATTCAACCGGATGTTTATCCTAAACTCTTTGTTCGACTGTACTTTATGATGCAGTTAGAATAAGGTTTAGAGGAAAAGAAGAGCTTTTACTTCGTACAAATGTTATGTCATTGACCTGCACAAAGTATGAAACGAAACATTATAGGTTATGGTTTTGTGATCCAATTCTTTCCCAAGACTTCTTTTCATTAGCATAATTAAGAACAATTTATTTTAAGAATAAAATGGGGAAAAATCAGTCATTTTAATTACACAGATTGATTAAATACAATTTTCAAATCGATTCTGTTTGATTTTGTATGGCATCTGACAACTTTGACAGACCTTTTAGGTCAGCTCGCTTGGACGCCACCTGTCGTGATAAATAAGCAGTTTTATTCCCCATTAAAATAAAATTTATTGTTTACCTCGATTGTTTAAATAAAATATTTTCAACGAACTTTGTTTGTTTGTTTACACACATTATCTAGAAAGTTACCAATGTTAATATTTGGAATACACATATTATCTAGAAAGCTTGGACCAGTGTTAATATTTGGAATACACATATTATCTAGAAAGCTTGGACCAGTGTTAATATTTGGAATGGAAAGAAAAACATCTTATCATACAGCACGCGAAGTGTCCGGGCTAACGGTTTGTGTTCGGATCCCATTATTCGAATCCGCCGGATATGTTCCCGAATCCATTAACTGTGTACCGATCCAAATACATATGTACATATCAAAGCTTCGATACGACCCGTGGGAGACGAACAAAAGTGGAAATATAACGGCAGATGTCGTTACAGTCGCCGCGTCGTCGGCGTTGTCCGGAAAATGCGAAGCGTCGGTCGTCGACGGGCGGGCGGCTGGCGGCGGGCGGAAATGTGTCGTAATATTACCATTTATACACAATCAGCAATGTTTATTTTATTTCATATTCGTTATCTTGACTACCTGGTTAACAGCTACGATCGATAAAAATACAATTACTCGCAGTTCGAGTTCGAGTAAAACGGACGAGCGGCCGTTTTTGCTATCGCAACTAATTTTAAAATTTGTAAAAGTTCATGTTTGTGCTTACTAACTCCGGCCGCTCATAATTTTTACTAGAACTCTTAATTGAGAGTAAAATTTACAGCAATTATTATAAAATTTACAAGTTTTCCACAAAATTCCATAGGCGACAAATAATTACCTTGATATCAAAATCGTGTCTGATGTTATTTTCCTCAATCGTCTCTTACGACATGAAAGGTAGGAAATCCAGTTCAATATGAGTGACGGTATTATTTGGGTTCAGAAAAAAAATCTACTAGTGGTGAGAAACAAATTAAACCACATCGACCGTGAAGCAAGGACACATCAATTAAAGAAAAAAAGCTGACTTATTTTGTGAATATACTGCAAGGCTGAACCCGAACCAGTACAACATACCTTTCACTGGTATTGCTTCTACTAATTTACTGATTGTAGGAGAATCCCAAATTATGGTTTTACAGCTGGTGGCGAAATTGGTAGATGCGATGCCGGCGACAGGTTATGTTTTGCTGGTTCGCAGTGGGTTCATAAAGTAATCCTTATTACACCTTTCTTTTATTAATTTAATTAATGTGACCTTGCTTTACGATCGATTCTATATACCTATCATATTCGTTAAAAAACACGACGTACTTATTATGTAAGATAAAGTACACGTGCCACATCATGATCAATTCCCAATAATAGTCGCGAAGCATTCATTACAGCTGTAAGTCTTCCCTGATGAGGACAGAGCCGAGCCAAGCACATACTTGAACAGACTATGCATGAGAGTAGAGATAGGTCCGAAAATACTCGTTCATCGTTCAGGGGCTTATATTCAATTTCTTAATGCAGTCTCTCATATTGTAACGACTATCTTCGTCTTGTATCTATTTAAAAAAATATAACTACCTACCTTATTACTATTTTGAAATCTATACGTCGTCTGAACGATACTCGAAAAGGTATTTATTTCTCTTTTGTAGACGTGCTCAAAATAAAAGGGAATACTGGAACATTGTTTGTAAATCAGGGGCGCGGGACTCGCTTGCCATACAAGACAAGATGGGTTTTATCCTCGTCCCGTTCATGGATTAGCCACCCATGTGCAGTAACATTAAAAACAGGCCAAGTGCGAGTCGGACTCGCACACGAAGGGTTCCGTACCACCGTACAAGATTTAACCCAAAACAATATTTTTTCATTTTTATTATTTTTAAATTTTACCTATTTGTTGTTATAGCGGCAAAATAAATACACAATCTGTGAAAATTTCCGATTCCTACCTATTATTACGGTTCATAAGATACAGCCGTGTGACGGACGGCCGGACGGACGGACGGACGGACAGTGGGGGCTTAGTAATAGGGTTCCGTTGACACCCTTTGGGTACGGAACCCTAAAAACACCTAATTGGCTTTTCACTGGTACTGGGGTAAACTTGTGTACGAAGTGAAGGCGTAGATCGAAATATGTTAGTAGAGAACGGAAAGTAAGGACGGACCACCATTGGCCTAGCTATTTATAGCGGCGATTTCTGTAATAGCGACAGAAGTCATGTTACAAATCGTAAAAGTTTTTTAAACCTAATGTTAGAAGCGTGCTCTCGTTTATTACAGTTTCAGAAGTAGTAAGAGAGTGGAACTACGTACTAACATCAATAACTGTATACGTACTACTGTTTCATTACATGTTAGAAGAAAAGAGATATATACTTGCGCATCGACTAGGGCATTCTATTATTCTACACATATGTCCAAAAATTGCATCATACGGGGCTCTTCAAAAAGTCCAATAAGCACAAGGTCCAAAACCAATACCGTCCAAAACACTTATGAATACGGATATTTTCAATTAGGTTAGGTTAGAAAATATGCATTTCATAATACACACTCTATTATAAAAAGTATTTTTGCTGCTTTCTTTCTTTAATCTATGTTGCATTTCTAAAGGTATATCATGTTTGTTGAAAAAACCAAACTAAAGCATCTTAAATTTAATTTTACTTGATTATCTTAAATCCGTATTTGAATAATACATATTAATAAGGGAAAATGGTACTCCCTACGCTCTAGCATGGCCTGCTCTACGTAATTAAAATTACTACACACGACCTGACAGTAAGCGCCTGCTCCAACAATTTTCCACCTAGCTCTTCTAGGAACCAATCTATTCTTATCTCTGATGATTGTAGTCGAATAGATGCGTCTGCATGTGTGGGAGTGGACGATTCGTAGCAGGCGAAAGCGGCGCGCCCGCCTGTTTCAAAGAGTGCAGTCATCGTAACAGCATCGATGATGAATGAAAGACAGCATGTATGAATTCTCTAATGTTGCTTAGACTATCCCAAAGTTATCGGTTACCCCATGTAAAGTGCAAAAACCAAAAGTTAACTATCGGATTTCAGTTGGAGGTAGTCAAATCATTGTATTGTATTGTTTATTGATCATGCATAGACAGTACACTGTACTCGGATTTGTCATATTTTAACATTGGCCAGTTCAGCAACACAAAACACAGCGAAGAAGAACTGGAGAGAAACTCCGCTGTTTTTTTTTTGTACAAAAGCTAATAATCTTATAGTGAAATCAATTGCATTGTAATACACAAGTAAATATTATCGCACAACATAAATAAAGAGGAATTTCATTTTCATTATAATTTAGGCCATTAGCTGGTGATAGTACTATATTTCACTTACAATATACCCGCACCTAGACAAAGAAAGAATATTATCATCTTATTAATTTTTATTTGTATCTTAAGTAGGTAGGTATGTTATGTAGCTATGTATAAGCGAGCACGAAGGTGCCACCTATGGTACAGCCGTTAGGCCAGTTTAGGTGGCCCTGCTCACCCAAAGGTACTTATTTATCTTATTGTTAAGTTACATATAGAACTTCTAGCGTGTGTGATGCGCAGTGGCCGATAAATGTTACTTATTTATTTATGGTATTTCATGCATACCATCTGTAAGTCACTTATGAAAAAAAGTGTAATTTTGTTTTTCTACACTGTATTTATTTAATTAATTAGTATCCTGAAAAAATCTGTAATTTCTTCATGCAAAAAAAACATTCATTCAATCATTCATTCATTCATTCATTCATTCATTAGGAAGGGGAGGGGGTCTGTGCGCTTAACATGCCAATGTAATGTTGAATGCAGGTTACTCTATAGTTTATTACCAAAATAAAACTGAAGCTATTTCAGAAGCAATTACGGATCCTGCCGATATATATACATGTAGCTATATACCTGCTGAAATTCAAAATACACTTATTAATATAAAACGGCTTTTATTATTAATCCTACTTTTCAATGTTCTGTGATACGAACCATTTCCCATAGTAAGTAGAGCTAATTGTAGAGTTTAAGCCCGTTTGTATCCACTCTGCCCTCCTTATTTAAAAGGCGATAACTACATTTGACCAAACATTTTGAAACATGGTATGATTGATACAACCAGCTGCCTTACTCATAGAATTGAAATAGACGGGTAAAATTCATCCTTTCGCTATCACACGACGTTATCTCTGTCATTTTATGTTTTGTCATCGTACTATTATTCGAATAAATTAATAATAAAAAGAAACCGCCTTAGGGTGTCTCGTGTGAGTAGGTGACAGGCGATTAGCTGTCATTCCATGAACATGTAAATGTGAGTATTGACAGGTGAATCACAGGTGACTGTGAATCATCGTTGAATGTGAATTTCAAGATTACATCCGGTGCAACAAAAAAAACGCTGTACTCTGAAAACTACTTATGGAAGGTGTTTGCATAGCCGGGGAGCATAGTGTGTTATCCGACACAAAAACGCTGATCCAATATTCGGAGCAGCCAATCACTTACTCATAAAATCGTATGCAGAATTTCCTCGCTTCAAGTCGAGAAGCTTTTCCGGCGAGTCAACAATTAGTATGTAAGGTGGATTACCATTTTCCAACTCTGCTTTTAACCTACCCGGTGGTTTTGTCTGATAAACCTCATCAAACCATGTTCGTTAATTAAAAAAAAAAAAAACCAAGTGCACGGAGAGTTGCCGTTTCTTTTGTTCTTGTTCTTTACCTTAAACTGTTCTACAAAAAATTGCAGTAGCATTTAGATCTAAGTATGTATTTCATTAATGTGGGCGGAAAACCAGCAACGTTTCTCTGCGGATTCTTCTTTACTCAGTTTATCGAATCCGCGGATCTATCCGTTCTTGATGTAATTTAGTGTCTTCTAAAAATGTTTAAATAAATGCATTTTTAATTAAATGAGACCTATATTTAGAAAATATTTTGGTTCCGGTTATTTTATCACCCAAAACTCCTTATTAAACCAAGAGTTCCGTACCATCTGACAAGATTTAACAAAAAAAAAAAACAGGTTTATTATATCCCCTTGATTTTTTATTATTCTTTAATTTTACCCATTTGGTGTTATAGCGGCAAAATGAATATACACTCTCTGAAAATATCAGCTGCCTACCTTTGACAGTCGGACGAACAAACGCTAAAATATTAAAGATTTATCAACGATATCTTGTCAGCCTCAGTGGCCCAGTGGCGCGACACTTCGGCGATCGCTCTCCGAAGTTAAGCAACGCTGGGTCCGGTCTGGTCTTGGATGGGTGACCATTCGACCGTTGAGAGAGGCTGGCCGTGGTTCGGATTCCACGTTAAGCTGTAGGTCCCCTTCCTTACTTACTAGGTGGTAGGGTTTATCCCGCCCGGGTTGGTACCATCGCATTGGATGAACGATGGTCGAAGCGGCAATGAAAATTGTCCGTGTTTTCCATCCAGTTCAATGTAGCCGTGCAATATAAGGAAGGTCCTGGCATGGCACCTAGTTCCCATGTGGTGTGTTGGGCTAATACCATGACAGAACTTGTGGTATTAGCCATCCATGTCCAGTCACATAAAAAAAAAATCTACATTCGAAGCATTGCAATTATATTTTGAAATTACATTGTAATTACATATCATATGAAGCAGGATTTCGCACATCTCACATCACACCATGTCACCATGTCCCAAGGGGGCGAGCCAGCAGCGGATCCAGGAACGAGGACGGGTTACCTGTTCTATTCGGGAACCGTGGTACTCATTGATATACTTACATAATCGTATGAATAGCAAGGATGGCCTTCAACCCAGAGAGGGTGAACTGATTCGTAGGGCGGCTGGGAAGCCACGTGTTAGTGGAAAACATCCAACTATTATATGTATAGTTAGTTCGCTTATGAATCCGGGGCGCACAACATCCAATGTTCATGGCATTAAATAGCGTCCTTTGAAGTTCGAACTCCAGAAAATGAGTAGCAAGCAAATTCGTAACCGACATAAAGAACTCACTCGCCGGCGCTACCCCATCCCCATGCAAGCAAGTTTGGTTGCTGCTCCCGTCCTACCATTATTCGACCTCGCCACGATTTTCACTTTTCCGGGAAAATATTATACATGAGCTAATTTCCAATTTGCATTTAATAAACAGACAAACAGTCCGCTGCACTAATTAACTGAGTTTTTTTAACATAACTCCTGCCTCCATGTTTTATTCCGGAGGGACGCACCACGTCAAAGAAAGCCCTCAAGTGAAGGAAAAATACGTAAGCTCCGGGAAAGTGCGCGACTCAAAGCAGATGGAATTAAGTTGTTTTCGCCTTGGAGGTGGAATTAAGAAAGGCGGGACATACTTTACTGCTCCTTTAATTTAACCAGATGCATGTTTTGAAGATATTTTTCCTCCGTAACTTTTACTTTATGATTAGGTATGGTTTTTTTTAATGATGTATTGTGTTTATTACCACATTATTCTTTAGTTATTCTTTTAACAATTTTTTAGTAGTTTTGGCTAGGAATAAATCTACACAGATATATTTGTGGTGTTAAATTCAGGAGATAAATAGGCCCAACATGGGCACACACCATAATTTCGAACCACGATGCTGTCAATAGAACCATAGACTAATAATATAATATTCACATTATTAATCTAGCATATAACCTATTAAATGCCTCATTGGAATTAATTTATTTCGGAGTCTAAGTCCACAACTCTTGAGCGATACAAACAGTCTTAGCACTTTATGATACGCGCATAGTTTATTGAAATTCTCGCTATGCGCAATTAGGCTTGATTAGCATAAGATGACATGGTTGCAACAACAGGGCAGGTCTATAAAGGCCTCATACTAGTCCTCACTGTGCCTTTATAAGGCTTTAGTGGCGCGACCGGGGCGTGGGAGGACTACTGAGAAAGCCGTCGGCCGTGAATACACCCGGGGCCTGGAGCGCAACGCGTGTTGTCAACTCACTTTTAGCGCTACGTGCGTATAGCCAATAGCACTAGCTCACTCTGCATATAATATCCAAGTTATGTGGATATGTTACCGTAAACGTATACCTGCATATTGAGCATACAGAAGAGAGTAAGCATAACTGGCAATGGATTATCTTAAGGTCGGCCCGTAAGCATCAGAAAATTTCCCCTCCCATACAAACGTAATTTACTAATCATTTGAAAACCACTATTCCAATATACTTGATATTTGGTATGTAATATTAGGATACAAATATCTGTGTCTGCATTTGTTTTTTCGGTAAATATATTCTGGGTCAAACCACAGAGAAAACAAAATTCGTATGAAGATTTTCTTTTTGCTTTCATTTCATTCGGTTTGGATTTTTCAAAAAAACTAAAGCATGCAGACACAGATATTTGTTACCTGATATTATATATTATTATTATTTTTTTTTTTTATGCGACCTGACATGGATGGCTAATACCACACAACTACCGTCGTGATATAAGCCTAATTCAACAAATTCCAGAAGGAATTAGGTGACAGGCCAGGACCTTCCTTTACACAGAATCACGGCTGCACACGGATACCATGGGTGGAAAATACAGACAATGATCTATTGCCACTTCGTCCATAGTTTTTCCTAATGCGGTGATACCAACCCAGACGGGCTTAACCCTGCCACCTAGTAGGGTAAGGTGACCTAGTTTTACATGGGTTCCGAACCATGAACAACTCGCAAGATAAAGTGGTGTATAACAGATGCGAGGATTTGAACCAATAACCTCTTGCATGAAAGGCAATATTTTAGTCCCTACACTACGAGGTGTAACAAATAGAGTTTTTTGATTGATATTAAAACAAAACTACATTTTCTAAAAGTTTCTTCATGTTATCTTTAAGGCTTTAATGAAGTCATCAGTTCATAGAATGAGATTCCCTCATTCAACGAATTTTGATCATATGCCGATATAAACAAAGTTTTGCTCATTACCATGCCCATTACAAAAGCGCTTGCAGTTAGCATTTACACCAATGAATTGACTTTGCTTTCATTCCTCGCATCATATAACAAAAAATGTGTGACTTTCAGTTTTTTCTACAATGGGGATAAGTCAGTAAATACTGCTTAAGATGAACTTTGAGGTTAATTCCCACATTGTAAGTACCATCGGGTGGATATTTATTAGCATAATGAGTGTTTCTGTCACAAGGGTTACTTACAGACTGTCAGGGTCTTATTACATAAGGTATGTTTAGGCACTTAAGAATTTACTCAAACAGTATTTGTATTAAGGAAAAGATAGTTGGCACTATTATTGCTATAGCGAGTACTCCAGCTATTTGTGAACTCTACTGAGGGCAAGGGAACAGAATAAATCGATAGTGGTGCCTTTTGATGTTTGTATGGTATTATATTATCTGCAGGTCGTCTTAGAGTGGTATGACTTATAAATAGGTACCATTTAATGATCTACTAGAGTTAAGAATTATTTAAAATGGGAAAGATTCCTTGCTGTGTGGGCTCAGCTTCAAATTCAAAATCAAATTAATACAAGTTGTCTGTACATGAAAATTTCTAGCGCTTTACTAGCCCATACTGGAATGGGCATTCTCCTTTTGCAGAACACTGGTGAGGATTTCCTTGAATTCGAGCCTTTACCTTTCGAACCATATCATGTGATACTGCTATTTTCGGATGATCGCCTCTATGCCGTTTAGCAATGCTAGGTTATAACGCTTAATGGTTCGATGCACTAACATTTTGTTCACATGTAAATGTCGGAGCTCCCGAACGATGACTGGTTGTGATTTTCCGGTCAAATATAAAACGATCACAATGTTAGGTTTAATTTCCATTGCGAAAATTTATTATACAATTCAAATTAGTTCCCGCTCTTTTCTCCCACTTAAAAACAAAGAAACAAATTGACGTTTCACCAAAATTTGGCGCGCTGTCATTATTATTTTGAAAATAGAAGTAACAGTTCAATTGACGGACCCTGCAGTAATCGCTTTGATCACAGGATTTCATCCATGTATAAACTAACTGCTAGTTAAAATCCAATAATCTCCATAATAACCATGATTATAATATTTATATCCACTACTTCATAAGACTGGAAGTTGTCTCTTGACTGACAGCTTTGAATGTGAGTCAAAAACATAGTTAAGTTCCAGTTTCACAGATTAGAACTTTAACTGGGTGCGGCGAAAGAGACCTGGATTCATCGTTTGCAAATATATGTGGGCCCGAGGTCCACAATCGCCCGATCGAATGTGTTACCTTGGAGCTTATAAACTGTTACATCCCCACTGAGCGTTTATTGTTTTTCTTGCCTCCAAAGCCCATCAAAATATAACGTTCATGATTTAATCCGTACATGAACTGCTGGTTTATTATTTTGAATAATATAACGTGTTAATAATATGTGATATATGCTGATAAACCCAACTTTGAAAAAGCCGTGCTTTTCCTTCCCACTGCTCCCAAGGACGCACGGTTAAAGATAAGGGATATTATGATGACGATCATATCTTATGTACCCTATGTAACATAAGTCCTCATCAGGGGGCTGACGACATCTTCATGGAAAGTTTTCTTATCTTTGGTAAAGCTTTTAGATATTATCAGATTGATACCGATTTTGGGCACCACAGTATCTCGGCACTGTAGGAACAAGCGGACCTTCCCCAGCGTGACACCCATTGACAACGGAAGTATGGATTTATGAGCTGTGCAGGTGCAGAATGCTACTACTGCTATAATTACTAGGTGGTAGGGTTTATCCCGCCCGGGTTGGTACCATCGCATTGGATGAACGATGGTCGAAGCGGCAATGAAAATTGTCCGTGTTTTCCATCCAGTTCAATGTAGCCGTGCAATATAAGGAAGGTCCTGGCATGGCCCCTAGTTCCCATGTGGTGTGTTGGGCTAATACCATGACAGAACTTGTGGTATTAGCCATCCATGTCCAGTCACATAAAAAAAAAATGCTGATAGTAAAGCAATGGGGGGACTCAAGCAATGATGGTGAAATCGGTCTATGCGGCGACCGAGAATGTCGAAAATCTATCTGACTATCGCCCGGATCCACCACTTCCAGTTACAGACATCCCAAAGTTATCTTTCGGTTACACCATATAAATATGCAATGTAACCGAAACTACATTCCATATAGCTGGAGGTATTGAAAAGAGGAGTATATGACCTGAGTTGGTGTGACAAGCGGGCTTGCGTAAACAAAAATCATTTGAATTAATTTTTAACGTTGAATATTTTGATGTTTTTAGAATTTCTCCTTCTAAATTACAGTTAAACATATAAGTTGCATACCTTTTTGTAAACTATTTAGAAAACCCTTTAGTTTGATACCCCACTCGATAGGTTTCAAGAAAAAAAAAATTGAAAACACATAATTTGGCGCCAAAAATCAGCCATGATTTTTTTTATGATTTTGATATACCCAGTGTCACTCTCTTAATTAAGACGAATCTAACGACACCTCTCAAGCTAAAATCCATCAAGCCGTTTAGGCTGCAGGGGGAGCCATAGAAATATACATACATACATACATACATACATACATACATATAACCCTCCTTCTTTCGCAGTCGGGTAAAAAAACATTACTTCTATCATAAAATAAGTGGTTTATTCACGTAATTCGTGTAATTGGAACTCCAATGATTTATGATTGGTGGATTCAAAGAGGATGAAGTTGATTTTAACCCTTAAACCCTACCCATATTTTTTACGTCATTAACCCTACCCAGGGGTCTAATAGACCCCAAAATGTAATTAGTTTTTAATGCTAAATAAAACAATTATTTAAGTTTTGCGAAAAACTAATCATTTATTTAGTTATTCTTTAATTATTTTATCCAGCAAAAATATCATTATTATTAGGAATTATATAGGTATGACACAGAATTTTCATACAAACGCGTTTTTTACAGGACGTGCCGGTCAAACTTGTTTTAGGGTCCTTGGCGTACGGCCAGAAAGTACAGCGTTAATTTCCAGAAGGTTGAGGAGCTCCTCTTTCGAATAGGTGTATTTTTTGCAGAATTTCGCCAATGGTCTGCTGGAGCGACACCGACAAAGTTGGCCATTGAAATCTCTTCCCGTTAAGGACAAATGAGGTCCGTCTCTATAGACTTCGGAAACTATTTACGCTTCCGGCACTGATTGGTGATGAATTTGAGTAGAATTGCTGCATTCATAACTACAGTATTTAATAGGCCAATAAATATTGCCATGGACCATCGTTTTTTTCGTTTAGACACAGAGTAGTTCTTACAAAATTGGTTGAACACTTCTCAGAGGGATACGATGGCGGCATGCCTTTTCTCGAGACCATTTGTACTTATCATCCCTTTCTTTATTTTGAGAACTTCTTCTCAATCTGAACTAGTTTCAGATGACGACAATGGCTCACGAAAATCTTCCATAACATCATCAGGCTTGTTCTCCTCTGCCTTGATGGTTTGACCTGACCGCCTCCGCTGGTATTTTCGTCCTCATCCGGTTTGGACAACCACTGCCAGTTGCTCATGATTAGGGGGTCTCTTTGATCTATAGTTAAAGTTAACCTAAAGTCAAGATGAACTGGACCATAAATTAATTGTGCATAATCATATATGACTGCGTAATAAAACACATATCGCAAAACAAGCAAACTGTCAATTGAGATTAAATAAGGCAAAAATATTAAAGAAAATCATTAATAATTCTAAGATATAAATTCACTTACCTATTTATATTAATAAGATGAAGATTAGTATCTAAATTATAAAGATAATCACCAAAAACAACAGTCACTCCAACACCGAAAAAGTTCATTTATTGCTACCCAGGGGTCTATTGGACCCCGGCACCAATCTGGACAAGTCCATATGCTATGAATGAAGCTGCGCGACCGTTTGTATCATAGAGCGCGGGAAGGAAGGAGATTACCTGGAATTTCGCGCAGTTGCGACCTAGAGGGACAAAATTAAAATCCATCAAAAACGTCTGGGGTCCAATAGACCCCTGGGTAGGGTTTAAGGGTATGTCCGTGCTTTACCAAACAAAAATATAATCGCATAAAATTATATGAAGATAATCTACGTTGTTGCAGAGCTATTTCTGTGTTTAGTCGTGGTGCGCTGTTTATCGAGGCCAGCATCGAGTTTACCAGAAATAGTAGGGAGTACGCCCTCAGCTGACCCCGGCAGCATCGACTCTTGTTTATCCTAATCTGGCCCACTAGTCTACTTCAGTCTGCCGCTCCGCGCCGCCGCCGCGCCGTGCCGCCTCCGCACCGCGCACCGCCTCCGCCGCTCCGCCTCCGCCGCGGACGTGGTTGCCGCAGGGCGGTGCACTCCAAGCAAAACCAGAGTTTATGCGATGGAAAATTGGTCCTGCTGTACCGGACTAGAATTCAAACTTCGATTTTGACCTAAATTTTATTTAAAAAACACGAAATTACGCTCTACTTAGTTTAGAAATGACAGATCAGACATTGTTTGGGATAAACATTGGGATAAGGAAGAATGAAAGCGCTCTGTACAGTTGTTCCACAGATTCCAAAACAATCAATTCAAAGGTCTTTTTTTTTATCTGGATAACATTCCGATTAAAAAATAATTAATTTTTGGTCAGATTTATTTGAAACTTCGTCTTAATGCTCTTTTGATCAAATAAATCAAATACCAATTTCAACATTTCTTAAAATTCAACCCCTTAACCCCGAAATAGGGTGGCGAAGTTTGTATGGATTTTTTTTGTCACTTTTATTTGAAACTGGGTTTTAATGCTCTTTAATAGAGTTCTAACCCTAATTCCTTATTTTTTTACCAGTTTTTTTAAAGCTGGATTCTAAAATATGGTATCAAAATCTTCGTCTGGGAGTTTTGAAGTTTTAAATGAAAATTATGGAACTAGGATTATAATATTGGAAAATATAAAAACATAAAAGTTGTCTTTTTTACCTTAATTTAAGATTTATTTACCAAAAAATGATAACATACGGACAATGAAGCTTTCTCAAATGCCAGAAAAAAATATTAAAATCTAACAACTTTTAGGTGTGCGGAAATGTTGGGGCCTGGAACAATATTTCGTTCCTTTAATGTAGTCGCCGTGCAAAATTGTGTCTTGGCCAATAGACAAGGACATTTTCAAATAATAGATTTTCTGGAATTTCACGACAGCCTTAATATAATTACTCAAACACACATTTCAGCATTTTCCTGAATTCATTATGTGTCAGGGGCGAAAAAGGGTGGCAAAGTTGCATGAAAAATATTTTGTTTTTGGTCAGATTAATTTTAAACTTGATATTTAAAGATACTTAGCTCTTAGATATAATAAATAAGATACCTATTTCAGGATTATCTAAAATTCAATTACTAAGGGGTGGAAAGGGGCAAAATTTGTATGGTTTTTATTTAGTTTCTGAATTACTTTAAACTTGGTCTTAATCAAAACGTATTCCCTTCTGAGACAAATGTAGAGTATTCGTCTCATTCTCTAGAGTTGTCTGAAGGTTTCATTATTTTTTATGTTTTTTTAATAATTATTAAGTAATGATAATATTTTGCAAGAATTAAAAGTATTACCATGTGAACACTGTTTATTAAAAGTATTACCATGTGAACACTGTTCACTGACAAGTTTGCTTTATATTTTGTAGATCATTTATAATTGAGGATCTTCCGAAAACATCTGAAAGTATAAAGTCGACTCTCAAAGAGTGCAATGAATTAAAATGAAATCGATTTGAATAGGGATTATGTGAAGTGGTCACGTGATAAAGCAGGATTATGGTAACGAGACAGTAGTCACCGACCGACTTCCCCGCCGCCGAGCGCGCCGCCCCGCCGCAGGTTGTCGTCGCTCCACGCCGCCGTCGCCGCGCCGCGCGCCGCCTTCACTCGCGCTATATTATGTAGAGACTTGATTAAAAGCATTCAGTGCGTTCAAATGTAAATCACTCTTTATTTTTATTACATTTTGGTCGCCCGAGGAGACTGGCCAAGTTCGGATCCCACGTGAAGCTGTTCCTGACTAACAAGTAGGTGGGAGGATTATTTCCGCGCGGGTTGGTAACCATTTCATTGAATGATGATTTTAATTCATTGCTTTCCATCCAGTTCAATACATCCGTGCAATATATGGATGGTCCCGGCCAATATCGTGAGAGGAGGTATGGCATTAGGTAACCGTGTGTTATTACATAAAAATAATCTTGATAGAGTGGTGCATTCATTAGAGGCACTGCAGGCGATTGCTTGCTATTTCTTGCCTGTCCTGCCTTAATCAGGTGATTTTTTCAAGTGTGCCTTCATGGTCTAATTCAAAACTTTAAGAAATATCGAAAAACACTAAAAGGAGTCTAGGGAGCGATTTGATAAAAAAAACTTTTGGCGTGCACTTAAAACGTTGATTCTCTAATTTACACTATTATGCATCTATTAACAAGCTAAAATCAGGATAATGGGAGCTTAAAATCGCTACAGTGCAGGTAATCTTAATTAATAAGCTCGCCTTTGCATACTATGTAATAGTTGCAAGCAATAAAGAATATTTTCATTTCATTTAATTTCATTTCATTTCAACCTTAAAGTCTTATACAAGCGCATTTGTAATTCTAAGGATGCCTAAAACTACTTATTTATTTGTGTACTAACTGTCGTCTTAAAGTACCGACGGTACTATTTTCTCGTCAACTCGATATTTTCAAGTCAATGATATTTTCTCATAAAAATGGACCAAGAAATCAATGGTTATCACGGGAAATCATAATGTAACGCTCAAAAGAGTCATGGGGCCGATTTTGAAGAAAAGTAAACCTACATTATTAGTTTTTTTTTTTTGCCAGGAATAGCCACTACCTACCTTTACTTACCTACCTTTTTGCCGCCACTACCTACGAATATATACCTATTAAACTTCTCAAACACCCAAAGGTCGGCTGGAAGAAATCTCTTCGAGGGATAAGCCCGCCTTTGCGCCCCACTTATGTTGTTTTTGCACTATACTTTCTTTTGTAAATGGTTTTTTTTTGTGGCGTAATAAAGAATTTTCAATCAATTTTTCAATCAATAGCAACCGGTGATTTTGAGTAAAAAAGAGATTTGATAAAAAATGTTTTATTGCACGGCACCAGCGAACAGTATCGCTCATAAGGAACCAATTCTGAAAACTCATGTCAAACGGCCAACTAATTGAAAAGACTTAATTTAACAATTGATTTCTTAGTAAAGTTAACAAATAAAAGAACAATAAAATACTGTTTTTTGTTAAAAAAAATCAGCCCTACCATTAGCCATTGCGTGAAACTTGATCACCTCATTATCTTCTTAAGGTGTGTACGTACTCATCTGCGATAGCCGTTGCCGTAACCGTTGCATGTTACTTTTGCCCTTTGCTTTTACCAAAAACAGTGTGGACGTGGTTTGCGAGCCACCATGGTACAGTCAACCAAAGGTTAAAGGATACACTTCCGGTTAAACGTAAAAATGAATGGTGTTTAAATACAACCTCCGATTCAATTTTGTCCGGGTTTTGTTTACTCAACCCTATAATTGCTTTCAAAAGTCAAAGTATTTCGACTGTTCCTCTTTCCATTCAACCGGATGTGTATCCTAAACTCTTTTTGGACTGAACATGAACTTTTTTTTGTTAAGTAATATTTATTATTTCACATTTAAACATCCACATTTTTACCCACAACTGTACTTGTAGCATTTAAATTGAAATTTCAAAAATATAATGGTTTTAATCGCCAATAATCTGAAGCCGTATTCTTAATTCGACATCAAACCAACGTTTTGTACACAAAATCTAATAAAGTCTCACATTCGGAATTAATTAGTACGTAAGATAAAGCGCGCTTCGTTGTTCCGAGCATTTAGCATTGTGTGAATCACCTCAAGCCAGGTGTCGCTTTTACTTGTGAAGAATAACAATGTGTAATGAGTAACCGTTTCTTTATTGCTGTCACCGTTGCCTGAGAAACCTTGGATCCGCTAACTGTTATCATTCTAACTCCATGTGTATTTGATATTGCGGCTTGTATTGCGCAGGTCCTCTGCTGCGCGGTGAAACACATCCGATTACCATCAAGCTGAACATAGTTTTAATCTACTCTTAAAACCACCGATGTTCTTATATTTTTTTGATTAATTTTATTTACAGTTAAATATTAATAATAATATGTGCATCGAACAATTACGCTCCCCAATACAACCATAGTTCAAATTTACTTGATATGTGTTACATCAGGCAACGAATATCTGTGTCTGCACGAATTGTTTTTCTAACAGTCTATCTCTACTAAAATAGAGGGAAAAGAAAATTTGTAATAAGATTTTCTTTTTGCTGTTATTTGACGTAAGATGAATAAAAGGAATCTTCCTTCCTAATTTCTACCAAGTTTCAACCCGGTTTCTACCAAGTCAAAAAGTGACAACTTGGGTCAAAAGACTTTGAATTAAATGTATTCATAATAGAAAATCGCAAAGCAATATGTGAAAAATATGAATCCAAATTAAATAGGTGTAGATACCTATTAAATTTGGATTTAAAAATAGTACAGAACATTTACAATAACGCGTCTAAACAGTAAACAGCAAAATATTGTAAAAACATTGCATAAAAATATTCTTCCCACCAAACTCGACCCAATAGCGTGGCTTGCAGCGTTTCCCCCTCTGAATGGCGATGTTGATTATATGGGTAAAGAATGTGCCAGCTCGCTTGGGCCCTAAAATGATTTTAACGGACTTTCTCCACAGCATATATTAATATATTTTTTTTCAATATAATTCTGTATGTGAATCATAATTATTTGCTTGGAGGATGCTTAGTTTAGGTATAACACCGCCTAGCCATTAGTCTCTAGATATAGCTGGCACATAAACCTAAAAACACGAGCCTAAAAAGCTTGTCAATCAATTTACATTAGCCAACGCCGACGCCTCATCCGCGCCTCCTCTCCCTCCCGCCGCGCTCCTCCGCACCGCCGCGCCGTCTCCGCTTCACTGTGAGCTGCTGAAAGCCAAAAATAATGCTGAAAATATCGCCTTAGCCACTTCAAGGCGGAATACACAGTATTTAAGTAAATATGGTATTTTAGAATAAGCTTAAGATATTACTCGACTTATTAGCCTGGTTTTCACTAAGTGCTGATTTATTTTAATTGACACGTAAATGGCCTTTATTACTAAAGTGCTGATCATCTTGTACTGGTTCGATTGCGAGATGGTAAGAAAGGCCCTTTAATGTGAGGATTAAGCTAATCAGTACTTGGTGGAAGAGACCCGCAAAGAAAAAAAATACAAACGCGGCGAAGTTTCGGGTCGATTCTTCTTCGCCAGAGGTAATCGAACCGGCAGAAAAAGACGAAATGTCGACGAAACCGAATGTGTATATGAATTTTACTATGTACAGTGGAATAAACAGTTTAGGACACTGTCACGTCTTGGCGTGCTCGGGGGTGGCGTAGCTCAGTGAAAATCCAGATCATCGGGAACCAGAACTTTATTTGGCAAAATTATTTTCTAAAAACAAAACTCTCTCCGATCCGCTTTTTCTAGTCTCTTCCTCGAACACGGAACTGTCATTTTTTTTTTTAAACTATTCTATTTTATTTTTATGTGCATGGCCTGGCATGACACCCTTCCCTATCTTTACAAATTAGTTTATGTTCCACCAAGTTTAGTTCTGAGGTCCCAAAACTTCTAGGAGTATTTGCTAACTAATTTCAAGAACTGCCCGAGTGGGGCCCTGTGTCCCATATTCATTTGTGAACACAGTTTGACCGAGTAAAACCTCGTCAAAATCTCAGTCAGAATCCTTGACCTGACAGTCGAGCAGACAGACATTTATATTTATAGAAAACGATCACTAGATCTGCTCGCAAGAAGCTAGTAACAATTTATAATATATACTCTATACTCTATGACTCCTTACAGACCTATGAAGTAATTGCCTTGTGTGGCCGTTACTTACTATCAACTCTGTGACAGAAGACTTGAAACTCTATGGATCATTGTATGCTGTCTTCTGAGACTGGCCGCTGGCCGGACAGACTAGACGTTTGACAGGTTGTCATACGTCACTTTGTAACATGAATTATTTTAAACTTCACAACCCACAACATAAATTATTCTACATAGTTAAACATAATCTTTTATAGGCCTGAGATAGAAAGCTAGAGCCATACGGGCTCCTTAAATATCTGCTTCGTCCTGTTTGCTTCGTCCCGATTTTTTTTCCGGTTGGTTGATGAGTGCATGACTCCAGCCTGAAGACGCTCCCAGCCGCCGACTCGAAGACGACCGAGCGAACGCCGAGGACCAGCGTGCTTTTGAAGCTCAGCACCCAGCATCGGAGGGTAGCGCGTTCCAAACTCGATGGCATCACACAACAACATATTAGACTAAGTCTTACGAGTCCTTTGTCTATTTACTAAGATGATACTACTTAATAGAATACATGTACTTACGTCAAATTATTCTATTTATTTAACTAATATGATAAACCTAATCAGGTATGGACGATGGCACATAAGCCAAAATATTACAAATAAATCAATTAATAATATTGAATTAAATAAAATTAGGTCTATTTCACTAGAATATTATTTAAAGTTACGGATGAAATCAAAGGAAAACATACTTATGTTATGTTATCTAGAGTTATTACTAGAGTTATAATTAAAAAATATGTATGATTATAGCTATGGTACAAACATAATTATTTTAAGTACAAAAATCATCCATGGATGACAACCAAATTAGGATAATATTATGCTAAAGAAAGGTAATACAAAGAGTGAAAAAGATATTTAATAAATGAGATGATACCTTTCATTTCGAACATTCTGAATGCAATATTATTGGATACGAAGGTTTTCGCCTACACCTGGGTGTGCTTCCGAAGTTATCTATGTTTTCTTCAGAGAAAACTAAATATGAATATGAACATAATCGAATCAATATATCTATACATTTCAGTCAGATGAAATTAGATAAAATAGACCCTAATACGTTGCAAATTCTAACCGGAAGTTACCGCACATCGACCCCATCGTTATTTACTCCAAGAATAAAATGCTCTGAGTAGACCATGAAATTAAAATAATTCAACAATTCTACAAACTTATATACTTGAGACCCTTATCGTACACACAAACTTAATCAGTAAAAATAATAGGCAATCAAATAAAATTATAATATATTCCTAACAGGAACAGATTCAAAATAATTACTAGCCTAGATTTATTCGCATTCAGAATTATTCCAAATATGTCACGGTTAAGACCAAATGGATATTTTTGAATTTTGGGAATGGCTCTTTACTTGACCCTACCCTATTATACTAAAGTAAAATAACATAAGTACATACTACGAGTGCGGTGATTGTACAACAAAATAAAGATCTAACTACTAATATATGCACATGACATATTATTAGAATCAAAACATGGTAAAAATAGGTTTAAAAAAAAAGGATTATTGGTATCAGTTACGCACGAATGTAAAAAGGTTTCATTCTATTCATGTGAATATTTTGTTCGAATTTCAGCTTATCATTTAGACTTTTTATTTTGTAATTCACTGGAGATAATCGAGCTGTGATTCTATAAGGACCTTCGTCCATGCGTGCCAGTTTGGTCTTTTTCCCAATGATTTTACATGGGTTCTGAACTAAGACCAATTGTCCCGGTTCGAAAAGCATCGACTGTCTTTTCCTATCAAAGGTTTTCTTCTGTGCCTTCTGACTTTTTGTGATATTTGCTTTAGCTTGTTGTTTTAACTTTTCGATGAATTCAATTTTCTCTGTTAATGTTAATTTTGTAGCATTACTCGGCTCCCAGCCGCATTAATGAAATAGTTTCTGGTTTTATTATCGATTGGGATATTCACTTCCTTCAAAGTACACTCACTAAAAGAAAATGTTTTATTTAGTCTGTGTAGGATTATCTCCTGTCCTGAGTAATCGACCATGGCCCCTGTTTCTTTGAGAAAGTCTACCCCTAAAATAAGTTCTGTTGGAAGGTCCTTTATCACAATCACTTCTAATATAAAGTTTAAATTCTGGATGAGCAAATTAATGGTAGTAAATCCAGCAATGTTCAATGAATTATTCGAAGCACTTTTTAATGTAAAGTTTTCTGGTATTTCAAACAAATGTCTCCCTTTAACCACTTCATAGTTTATGCAGCTTTTCACTGCTCCCGTGTCAACCAAACCCGCAATTTCCTTGCAAAAATCACATGAGTACATGGGTAAATAGAGTATCGTACCTTCCTTTATCACGGGCGACATTACACGTGTCTCAGTCCTTACTAGTACTGTCGCCCTTTCCCGTTTGGGTGTACTGGTGCACCGGAATGGTGACCGTACGTCCCAGGGGCGCCCGCATGGCCTTCGTTAGGACGTGTCCTGAAGTCGTAACGTCCCGGGACAGGCCTTTGACGTGACGACGCCGCCAGATGCCGGTCTGCTACGCTAGCTGCCTCTGGGTTCACAAAACAATTGTCTGGGTACCACGGTTGAGGTGTTGCTACCATCTGTTGTTGCAAATTGTTCGAAGACGTATGGATAGGTAACTCGTATGTAACGTCCTCGGCATTATTGTTTTCGTAGTATTGTATATCTTGAATTGCTGCTTTCAATTCAGAGATTTTAATAATGTTCCTTCCTATCAATTTATGGGCCGCATATGGTTGAAGCGCAGATATAACGTATTTACATATTTTCTCTTCGTCGTCAAGCTTTGCTTTTGTAGCGAAGTTCAACATTTTATAGGTGAAGGTAACTAAGCCTTCATCCCTTTGTTTCGTCGTGGTCAGTAGAAGAAAATAATCTATTTTCGATGGAAACTCCTCGGTCAGACTATTTTTTATTTCCTGGTACGTACGATCCTTAATACCCGCATAAAAATAAGCTGCCGCTCCCTTTAGGTAGGCGGGGAGTGCTCCCTTTTTTATTTCCTCTGACCAAGCATATCTTGCAGCTATGTTTTCAAAGGAATATAGAAACTCTTCCACATTGTCCTGGCCATCGCCCCCAAATTGAGACATAATTCTCTCCATTTTTCAGAATAGAACCCTAATCAAACCCTACATAGGAAAAATAGCACCACACCAATTAATGTTCAAGATGAGAATACACACATGAGTTCACAATGTTCAAGAAGAAATACTCACCAAGGAAAGTCCATATTCCCAACCCTTTATATACTAACACCCGACGTTTCTGGGCGTCGTCTCCTTCGCACCGTGCGCTACACGTGCAGCAGCGGTAGCCCGAGCAGCAGTGGTACGCGAAGCAGCGCAGGCCTTCTACGGCCTAAACTTCGACTCCTCCGACGATCTAGGCGATCTAGGCGCCTCCACCAATGTCACGTCTTGGCGTGCTCGGGGGTGGCGTAGCTCAGTGAAAATCCAGATCATCGGGAACCAGAACTTTATTTGGCAAAATTATTTTCTAAAAACAAAACTCTCTCCGATCCGCTTTTTCTAGTCTCTTCCTCGAACACGGAACTGTCATTTTTTTTTTTAAACTATTCTATTTTATTTTTATGTGCATGGCCTGGCATGACAGACACGTCCGGTTGAATGAAAAGATGAACAGTCGAAATACTTTGACTTTTGGAAACAATTATAGTGTTGAGTATAGATTCAAACATAGTTGATGATGTCTACTATCTACTGAGTAAACAAAACCCTAACAAAATTTAATCGGAGGTTGTATTTAAACACCATTCATTTTTACGTTTAACCGGAAGTGTATCCTTTAACCTTTCGTTGACTGTACATGTAATGGAGGAATTAAAGAAACAGTAACTCAAACTGATATACATACCTACTATAAAACGGATAACATTAATATGTATTATCTCTCAGTTTATAATCGCAAAAGTCTACCCTTTGCGATTATTATTAAATCCGATTAAAATCCATAGAACATTGTAAAAAAAACGTATCTTGTTAGTAAGGCAGCAAAAACAATAAGTTATTATAATATAACCTTCGAATTCCTATAACATTTGTTTCAGCCAATCGCCTAATAAGCCTCAAACGATGGCCTCAAAAGATACGATCGCTTGTTGAATAACTACTTGGTCAAACTACATATTTGTTAAGTCATTAGTGTGCACGTATTGTGTACTTGTGTTATGATAACGTTCCATGAAGATTGTGTATGCATCGGTAAACACTGTTGTTACTCATATTCATACCGGCTATTTGCCTACAGTACGCGAGCAAATAGCCGGTTGATTTCCTTAAGGACTTTAGAACTTAGAAATCATATCAAAATAAATAGAATATGTTGAGATATTCCACTATCAGTGCTAGTAGGTGATTCAATAGGAAAATGATTATATAGTAAGCCCAGCGGATTCTGACCTAGAAGCGTACAGTATTTAACAACACTTGCAGTATTTCATCACCCCTTATTCTCCTCAAATATCTACACTAAATCCGCGTTTATTCGTACAATTTGATGAATATCATCCCACGCAAGATACGGATCTGGTTCATATTGTTCAACACTATGCAGTTCCCTTGAGCAAGAGCTGACATCCGACGGAGCGTGTTATGAAAACTAGAACCGGTCTTGAAAATATATCAATTGTAATCGCACCTGAATTGTTATTGTGAGATGAACATCGTCAGACTGAGAGACTGGTTTACGATGCAAGGAGTTGCCCCTTAGCCCCAGATGTCAACATAACAGAGGATAACGTTTGGATCGCCACATGAAGGTCCTACAAATAAGGAAGGTCCAAATATCAGCAAAACAATAATTAAGGATTCTTATACGCATCGGTTTTTATGTTTATCTTTAAAATGAAACCATTATAGGTGCTGTATGCAACATTGGTGGAACGTAAAACAAAAAATCAAGATTTACAAATTAAGTTGCTTAACGTATCCTTCACGTTAAATTGGGTTTCTTTAGTTTACAATCAATTTTAAAGCAATTTCGCTAAGATTATTGGATACACATCCAATGCCTGCAATAACATAATATATAATAACAGAAGTGTGGGCGGATTTCGCTCTGTTGTAAGTGAATTCGTTTAGATATTAACCTATTGCAAGATAAACCATCCAGTCGAAAACAGTGATGGATGCCCGGTCAGAAATCCATCAACGTCTAACAGAAGTCGAAGAAGGATCTCGTCTTAATAATATTGTGGTCTTGCTGGACAAATTCAAACATGTAGAGGCTCAAAGCCCTTTGTTAGAAGTATTTGGTTATCTTGTAAAGCCCGTGTAACAAACCCGTTAAAAGATTTGTACATAGCAAACAAAAGCACTCACCCTGTATTAGTTATTCTTATGCTTTGTTCTTATGCCTGTGGTAATGATTCTGTAATAGCTTCACCTTCTTTGAGGATGCATCATCAACACAGCATAAAGTAAGTCATGAAATAGTTCTGCCAATCTCACGACTTTACTTTCGAATGTTGCGCGTCAACCGACAAAAAGCAAGCCATCCATTACGGAATATATGCCGTTACGATGTGTCATAGCGTTCGAGCAAACTGCGCGGCTGCGATATTTCTTCGTGTCCTCTGCTCACCGCTCACGTACACGAGGTGCTTAGGATTTACCCAAACGCCTTGTGAACATATATAGAACATGATTTGTCTTTGGACAACGGCACATTTGGCGAAAATATCTCGTTTAGCAATTTCAATTAATTGGTTAGTTACGCAAAAGGTATTTGTATTGGTATTGTCCTTTGTATTCACCGATGAATATTCTACATCTCCTAAGAAGTATTTAAGTAGTAAGAATACTATTTTTGTCTTAATAGGTAGGTATATCAACACAGCATTTGAGTTCTATTAAACCTACATTCTTGATTTAGCTAGGTAAAGATGCCTTCGTTGTCGAACGCTTCTTTACATTCACTAAAAATACCGTTATATTGTTGCTTAGGTACATACAATGTACAATAATGTGCCTTCATATTCTCTTTCCTCAGTTATAAGACACACTGATGAATATGTTATGGGGCAGTTTTAACAAAAATCAAATGCAAAATCAAATTGTGAAACGCAATATTATGAGCCCTACGGAGAAAGACCCGAACATGAAATACCTCTATGTGATTAGAAAATTTCGTTCACACTTCTCGTATTTTGTTTAGAAGGTAGGTACATACTCTCTTAGAAGTAAAAATTAAACCTAAATACTTAATGAGCTCCCTGCGACACAGTTCATTAAAAAAGGTCTCTAATTTAAATCACACTGTGAAGGTAAGAGCTGTAAGTAAATGTATTATCATTGAATTGAATCACTGATTAATAAATCGAATTCGTTACCTGACCCTGGCGAAATCAATCGCTTACCCCAACGGTAGGAAGTCGCGGGACGGGGTCAAATGAACGGACTCGCGTATATGTAAGTAGTTAAGGATCAATGACACCAGCCGTTGGCGACTCGCATACCGATCCCTCCAACTTATCAGAGGCGGCAGGAAGTTCCACTGATTTATTATTCATGCCATAACTCGCAACCTATCGACTGGTTCCAGCCCAGCGAGCCGCTGTTACAGCTGCGGTCTGCCACTCGATAACGATTCAACGCGCGCGCAGTTGCGCTTGTGGCGTCCTACATGAACCTATTACAGTGCCCACAGTGCGGCCTATTGCGCTGCGAAGACATTGCTAAAATCTGTAATGGCAAAGACGTAGAAATTCACGAGGAAAGATGAGCACTTATGCAGGTAACGTATTTTCATGCCGTAACGCTGCAAAATCCATTTCACTACCTGCAATATGGCAAAAATACCGGCCAAGTGCGAGTCGGACTCGCACACGAAGGGTTCCGTACCATCGCACAAGACTAAAAAAAAACTTTTTTGTATGGGCCCCCCCTTTAATTATTATTATTTTATAATGTTGTTGTTATAGCGGCAAAATAAATAAATAATCTGTGAAAATTTCAGTTTCCTACCTGTTACGGTTCATGGGATACAGCCCTGTGACAGACGGATGGACGGACGGACGGACGGACGGACAGCGGAGGCTTAATAATAGGGTTCCGTTTTCACCCTTTGGGTACGGAACCCTAAAAAGGAAATTTGTCTCTATTTCCAGTGTACCGACATTAAAATGACTTCACGACACAAAATGTCCGTTTTCTTGGATAAACTGGTAAGACAAATGTAGTTGTTTCACGATGACGAGAATGTGAGAATGTGCTCGTGAATGTCAAAAGCCTGCATCGCCTGTATGCTGAACGTATCACCGAATATGACATCTCTCCCCTTCTAAAGAGAAAGGCAAAAACAATTTCAGCCTTCTTTTTTTTGTTATGATCATATTAAAAGATTTTAGCTCCAAGTGGTACCGACACGAAGACTCACACAGATTCTCAGTGTAGTCTTGTCAAGGAGAGTACCAAGATGTGGTGATGGATAAGCATTAAAAGCCAAGCCCCCGATTCCTCGCAGGAAACTTTTCTAGCACTATTTATTGGTGAAGCAGAATGTTGTAGGCGAAAATGATTTTCTTTAATCAGTGACAGGTCTCATCTTTTTTAACCGACTTCAAAAAAAGGAGGAGGTTATCAATTCGTCTGTATGTTTTTTTGTTTTTGTTTTTTTTGTTTTATTTTTATGTTTGTTACCTCATAACTTTTGCCTGGGTGAACCGATTTTGATGATTATTTTTTTAAATGATAGCTAGTGCTTCCCAAGTGGTCCCATTTTAAGTTAAGTTCTGACAATGATTTCCATGAGAAAATCATAAAAGTCTTAAATTTGTATTAAGATGTGCGCGACAAATGGACGAATAACTCAATATAACGCCAACCGATTTCGGTGATTCTTTTTTTATTGGAAAGGACGTGTACTAATTAGTAAGTGTACTTCAGATTCACTAAAAATAAACACATAAAAAAAATTTAACAAAAAAAATAACCGACTTCAAAGAAAAAGCACTAAAAAGTAAAAAATAATTTCCATTTTTGTAGTTACGATTTCTGTTATTTTTTGAGTCGGTGTCAGCCAAGGTTAGGTTAGGTTAGGTTAGGTTAGGTTCTCTTGATTGGCGCAGCGCGTGCCCGGCTGACGCCGACTCAAAAAATAACAGAAATCGTAACTACAAAAATGGAAATTATTTTTTACTTTTTAGTGCTTTTTCTTTGAAGTCGGTTATTTTTTTTTTTTGTTAAATTTTTTGGACTTTTGGAAGAATGGGCATCTCAGGAAGTTTGATACATTTCGATATCCAAGCCTTTCTCGCCTAACTCAGGTTGTCGACCACGAAATCACTTTTCAGTGATGGAATTAATAATGTTTTTGAACGCTTTTGTCAATTTAGACTAAGTGAACGTTGCAAAAAAAAACCCAGCGATGTTTGTTACCAGTTCTTCTTCGCTGTGTTACCGAACTGTCAAATCCGAGTGCAGTGTACTGTCTATGTATGATGAATAAACAATAAACTACAATACTAATACAACTTATTTGTTAATATTAATATAATACTAATTAATTATTACATCTGAGGTCAACAAAGTCGAGTTGACATGAATGATATGAAAAAAATTGCAAATATTTGTGTGACGGAAGACAAATAAAAAGATTCCCAAAATCATATCATAATCTATGGAAGAGATTCTAACTTATTTCATTACGTCGATGATTTCATATTATTGCATTATTATTACGATGACGAATGTGGAATAGGTATTCCCTGTTATCTGGTTGTTACCGTTGAATTCGGTGCCTGTTGCATTGCAAAACACAAAACTCCATTATATATAGATACCTACCTGCTTCACCGTGCAGAGCTGACCTCCAGATTTACCGAGCTCCGATCTCGAATTGGTGGGGTTGAGAGAGAGCAGTGCGAATTGATCCAGGCTGCAGAACTGGTTGCGTGCTGGGTCAACAACACGCATTAGGAGCAACGGAACGCGTGGGACCGAGTCAGACTAAAAACGGCCACTTCGTCCCGCAGCTTCGACGCGACGCATGCAAAGGATCTCAGCTCCTAGTCCCAGTTGTCACCTAAACTGGCGTTTACGTAACTTCGAAGTTACGTAAAAACGTCAAACTCCATACAATTTTTTACTAGATATTTTGTAGTTTTACTTCTTCAAGCTGTCAAAGTCAAAAGATTTGTATGAAAACGCAGAGTCGGCGTAAACGGCAACGTCGACGTATTTACGGAAACGATGAGTAAGCTGTCTAATCAAACTCGGACTCGCAAATGTTAGTTAGCTTAACGCCCACTGCGCGCGCTCTTCAATTTCTCCATACACTTGAAAACACCAGTCGATCGTAACGGCCCGTAAGATATGCTCCCCATACAAACGTAGTTTACTAATTATTTGGAAACTGCTATTCCAATTAAATTGATATTTAATATCTAATATCAGTTAACAAATATCTGTGTCTGCATGCTTTTGTTTTTTTGAAAAATCCAAACCGAATGAAATGAAAGCAAAAAGAAAATCTTTTCAAAATCCATCTTAAGGTCGGCCCGTAAGCATCAGACAATTTTGCCTCCCGTACAAACGTAGTTTACTAATAATTTGAAAACCACTGTTCCAACTTACTTGACATTTGGTATCTAATATTAGGCTACAAATATCTGTGTCTGCATGTCTTTGTTTTTTCGGTAAATGTATTCTGGGTCAAACCACAGAGAAAACAAAATTCGTATGAAGATTTTCTTTTTGCTTTAATTTCATTCGGTGTGGATTTAAAAAAAAAAACAAAAGCGTGCAGACACAGACACAGATATTTGTTACCTGATATTAGATATTAAATATCAATTTAATTGGAATAGCGGTTTCCAAATGATTAGTTAACTACGTTTGTATGGGGACCATAGCTAACGGGCCGTTCTAGGTGACAGCTGGGACTAGGGTATCTAGCAAAATAACAACTGAACCAGTGAACTGAACCTTATAGTAGGTGGTAGGGAACTTGTTAACGATTTGCTTATGTCGAAGGCCATGGGTTCGATCACTGGATTCGATAGCGAGTTTATGCTTTCTCGATCGAAAGAATCTCTTCATAGCTCGGCACGCTTTTTAAACTTGCATTCCTTATCATACGTTGCACGGGGTTTCTCGTTTGAAGCGTAACGGGAAACTCTTTCCAAATGAAATCCTTGCAGCTAAATGAGGGAACTACATACCTACCTATTCCAAAATGAAAAAAAAAATATTAATATCGTTCCGCATACACTGACTCAATTATCTTAATAATCAGAATGATTAAGGCTATTATTGGAGTTTGGCTTAGGTTTAAGTTTTCATTTATTGTGTGACATGCTTTTATATTTATTCACTTCACTATGCAGTTTGAAAAATTATAAGACAACTGCCTTCAAGTGCTTCGAAAGTACAACTCTGCACAAGGAGGTGCTGCTAACGCAGCAGATGCAGGAAGGGGACGGAGGTACAGCGTTATGCAGCTCCAACGAGCATTCTCGATGGTAAAGACGATATAATACAGAGAGAGACCCTACATCCCTTCGGAGTTGTAGGGTCTCTAAATTCAGGGACACTTCGGGATCGTCGACGAGACCCACGGCCCGACGCTGTATTGAGTCCAGGGAACCAAGGAGGTGTTTAGCTGAGCCTTCCCACAAATTCGAACAATGCTCCAAGCAAGACCTTATCTGCGCCTTGTAAAGGAGCAGTTTTTGGCCAGGAGTGGAATACTGACGCACACTGTTGAGGCCTCCCAGTTTGTTTGAGGCAAGCTTAGCTTATCCACGATACAGCGTCTGAAATTAAGGTTATGCAGCAATCCGGCATAGGCGAAAAAAATCGGGTGCCGGATTACCACTGGTCAAAGAAATGATTATTTACTTTTATTATTATTGTTTTATTTACTTAATCTGTGCGGTATCTAGCGCCTGTTAGGTATCTTAGATTCATGCTGTCAACTGAATCTCGTGGGTTATTTCCACTAATGGTAAAGATTACTTCTAAATAATAATAAAAACATATTATGATGCAACATGTAAATTGCGCATGCATATTATGATATGCACACTGGGTCGGGTGTTCGAGTGTAGATCGGTAGGTACGTATGCGCGGGCGTAACGCCGGATGAGACAATCACCGCCGCACCCGACCGCGCCCCCCCCCCCCCCCGCCTTCCCGCCCCGCCCCGCACCGCCCGCGGCTGGGCTGACTCACTCGCACCAGCAGCGCCACCAGCACCGGACCGACCGCATATTATCCTTCTAGTCTGGCAGCACTGACATTTTGTACCTACCTATATTACTTTTGGCAGAGTTATTTTTTACGAATTAACAAGGGAAAAGAGAGAGGCAGTGTGGCAGAGGCACTGGCTGGAATAGTTAATCGAAAGCGGGTATTGCACAATCTTTTACCTAGGTAGGTATGTTCTTTTTAAGGAGCTCTACGCAATGAAAGTACCGCCTACAAACGCAAACAAGAACAGGGTACCTACCTACCACCTACAGAATGGATACTAAAGTGATAGAAGAAAACTATTGAATAGCATGTGTACTTATAAAAATCATGGAAAATCATAGGGCATTATATCGATGCATAGGGCCATCGTAGCATTGAATAGCAGCGGCTCTGTCTGAAAAGCAAACAGGATAAAGTAAGATAGAAACAAAAGTAGGCACTAGCCACAGTAGCCACGGCCAAAGAATATCTAATAAATCCACGGCGAACAAACGTTTGAATGGGTCGAGGAATGGGTTATTAGGAACAAGGATGTAAATAATACTCATGTAAACTACGATATTCTCTTGAATGTTCCCATAAAGAGAATAATACCTACTCACACTAAAGCCGTCCTCATCTATATCATGTATGTAGGTCATTGTACAGAAAACAAATATATTCCGGGAGGTCACGACATTTTTGGTCCCGATAAGGTGAATTGGCTGAATCTGGGTTCACATGTTAGATAACAACCCTCTGATGCTAAATATGTCGGTCTGCCTGTGCCAAGTGGTTGCGTTATCTAGATTGGCTATATAAAACAGATGTCGGTATGTACCTGCTGATTAATATACTGATTGTCTAGAAATATTGACAAATATTAATTATGCAATAATAACCAGTCGGTTTTTTTATTAAATACTTAAACATACCTAAAGTTATATCTTTAACCTAAATCGCCTGTAACTACGAAATGCAATCAAAGATGTGTTCAGTTTTGGTAATGCTAAGCAAGTATGTACTGATACTTTCATGCTTCGTTATTTGCATCCATTTATCTTATCATATATATTGTTTGTCACAATAACTACTTTTTCAGGCGCCTTAATTACGTAACGCAACCGCTGGGCGCAGGCAGACCGACACATTTAGCTTCAGAGTGTTAGTCTCTATGCTGTGAACCCAGTTTCAGCCATTTACGTTATCGTTACCATTTTTGTCGCGACCTCCTAGTCTAGAAGCACAAAACCTCAAACTCTACGAATTTGTACACGCATGGCTCGCGCATGTGTACGTGACAAGCGACAAAGGTCGGGTTAGTACGAGAGCGGACCGTCGTCAACCCTACGTCATCGAGTAACACCATGGGACCCATTTGTGGTTGTGCGGATTAGAATAGGCTTCCTAAAAATACTAGGTTGCCTGACCCAAACCTGGAACGTTTTGTGCAGTAGGTAATATTAAATCACTTTTTTGGTAGAATTTAACGTCATCGAGTAACAACATGAGACCTAGCACAATCGGTAAAGGTCATCAAGAAAAGCTAAAAAAAAGTAGGTTGGCTCGTCCTACCCTGGCACGTTCTGAGGTTGGCCGGTTTTAAAATGTCGAAAAATAAAAAAAAATACGTCATCGAGTAACAAGATGACAATACCACCATTCGATAGTCCTATGAACATACTTCATAAAAAAATTAGGTTGGCTGCCCTCAGCCTGGCACGTTTTCTACGCGGCCATGTTGAACGTCGGATGCGCCCAGTTCTTATATTCATCAATTGTTAAATTAATAATATATAACAGTTTTGTGATATGTCTATCTATAAACAGTGATGTTTTTATTGATCAGAACTCATCTTGAATAGGTTAAAATTAAATATTTGTGATATAGGTATTGATTGATCGCGTGATATTAGGGCATTGTCGTATCTAATTATTAACTAAGTTTAACTCAAGTTAACTTTAGTTTATGATGCACATAGTTCCGCATACTTGAAGAGTAAAAACCGGAAATTTCATATACATATGCTTTCGGAATCTACCGTATGGATCATTCAACGTAGGGAATCGCAACTCCAGTCAGCCCATGCCTACGGCATTAGAGGCGCACGCTTTAAATTCTGCCACGGCCCTCGTTATTACCAAATTTTAATCAGATTGAATGTAAACATAACGTAATGAAGATTTTTAATAGTCATAATAAAATAAATCGCCACAAAACTTAAACCCATAAGTGAAGAATCTCAAAGTTACTATTCTTTAATTCACATGAATTAAGGGTAAATATTCTAGTGTATATTTCCATTCTTTAAACATTTATATGTATATGTTTTCTATAAATATATACGCAACGTTGCCGGGTCTATACAAAAGTACATGTCCACATCGTCACTCACGTATTAAGGAAGTTTAGTAAGCTTTGGCGTCACTCTCTTTTCTTTATTTACGTATCTCTTTTATTTTATCATAAAAAAGTTGCAATGTATCCAAACCGAAGCGGAATTTTAAATTAACAGCTCTTAAGTCGTAGGTATAGTTTAAATAATACCTGAAAAGCTCTGTAAAAATATTTATGTATTAGTTATAGAAAACATATACATTTAAATGTTTAAAGGATGGAAATAACCATGAATATTTAACGTAAAGTAATGTGAATTAAAGAATAGTAACTTTGTGGCGATTTATTGTATTATGACTATTAAAATTCTTCATTACATTAGGTTTACATTCAATCTAATTTGAATTATGTAATGAGGAGCTCCGTCGCAGAATGTAAAGCGTGCGCCTCTAATGTCGTAGGCATGGGCTGACAGGGGTTGAAGAAAGGACCTTAAAGCGATGCAAACTACAGTGGCAACAAGAAAACATTTTAAAACCTGTGGACGATTTAGTCCTTCTGATGAGTGTAGTGTTAGATCCAGAATTAATACTATTATTTCTGTCATGAACTACTATAGTGACCTGTAAACAAAGAGACAAATTACAAAACCTTATTATTCTTACAGCTAAAAAAAACCGACATATTATTAAACCTTTAAATGCTACCACCTACAAAAAATAAGAGTACAATGGTTTGAGAACAGTCAGTCATTCCGTCAGCGTGTTTGCGACCACTGCGGGACATACGCCTCTCCAATCCTTCTCCAGTCCTCCCGGCCCTCAGCGGTATGGACCCACTGCTTTCCCCGACGCACTTGATGCCGTCTTTCCACCTGGCGGGTGGTCTTCCCACACTCCGTTTGCCTGTCCACGGCCGCCAGTGTAGGACACGGTTACTCTAACGGTCGTCATCTCGTCGGCTGACGTGACCAGCCCACTCATAACCGGGAGGACGCACTGGTCATATGTTCGGGTCTTAAAATTTTGCGAAAGGTCAGACCTCAGAGCGAATTTAAGCTTTCCGAAGGCAGCCCAACCCAGTTGAATCCGTCGCTCAACCTCCAAAGACAGTCCTTGTATACCAAGCTGCAGGATTTGACCGAGATAACGATTTGTCCTCCCGCCATGACCTTGGTTTTATCCCGGTTCATCTTCAGACCTACCTATCGATGCTTTATAAAGGTCTTCCAGCATTGTTTGAAGCTGTACTCGGGAATTTGACAGAAGAACAATGTGATCGGCAAAGCGAAGATGACTGAGGAAAATATTCATTAACGTTGATACCCATGTTGTCAAAATCGCCTTCTCGTAAAGGACTAGAAAAAAAGTGGAAGGCTACAAAGAGCGGCTTGATGTACTCCTCGCACTTCTGCACCACTTGTCTCACAGTAAATATGTAATCCATCGTGCCGTATCCTTTCCTGAACCCAGCTTGCTCACGAGGCTGGTACTGATCCAGCCTCTGTGTCAGCCAACTCGTGATGACTCATGAAAAGACCTTGTATACGTGGTTTAGAAGTGAGATAGGTCGATAGTTCTTCAACTTCGCCCTATTTTTTTGAGAACTGCATTGCACAGTGTTTGCAGTTCCTTCAAGATGGGTCTCCCGCCAGACTTTAGCAGTTCCATCGTTATCCCGTCCTCATCTGGAGCCTTGTGTTTTTTTAGTCCTTTCAAAACAGCCTTTATCTCATAGACACTAATCTCCGGAAGATCCTCGGTGTAGTATCTAGTGAGCGGCGCACGCCTATCAGAGTCGAGTGGTTTGCTTGGGCTCGGGGCATGAATTGCTGCGGAGTACAATTCGTCATATTTTTTTACCACCGCCTCAAGTATATCCGTTTTTATTGCGGTGACAACCCCATCCGCTCGCTCGAGTTTTGAAATTTAGTTAGCGCCGGTAGAGAAGGCACGGGAAAACACTTTATTTTCTCTCTTTTCCTCTATAACGCGCTCAACCAACTTCATGTTCCCTTGGCGAATATCGCTACGGGATATGGTGCGTAACGAGACAATCCGCCGACGTACCAAAGTAGTCGATATTGGACACCGGGTGGCTAAGCTAGCTAGAAGGAGGAGTAAAACAAGCCGCTCTTTGTAGCCTTCGTGGACTACGAGAAGGCGTTCGACTCAGTTTAAAAATGGGCCATCGAAAACTCCCTCCTGAGGTGCAGAATCGACCACCGCTACATCGAGGTACTCCGAAATCTGTATCGGTCCTCGACGATGACTGTGAGGCTCCATGAAAATACCCAACCCATCCACCTTGGTAAAGGCGTTAGGCAGGGGGATGTGATCTCAAATCAAATAAAATCAAAAATATCAAATCAAAATATTTCTATTCGCAGTGATTACATTACAATATTAAGAATTTGCATAACAGATTATAATATTGATACCAATCATGTGAATTCTTCGTTTTACACAATAATATTAAAATAACTTAAATCGTAGAAAGTTTTGTCAAGCAACCATGTACCTAACTTCTTTTTAAATCTTATGTTAGTTTCTTCTCGCAAGTCTCTTATACATATTAATACTATTGAAGTGGACACCCTTCTCAAATTTTGATGTTGAGTGTGCAGCTTGCTGGATCACATTTTTATTTCTCGTCGAATATCCGTGTTCAAAATTATTATATAATTCCGGGTAATTTCTCACATAAAAAAATGTTCTTTGCACGTACACATCATACATAGTATGCAATTTTAGGTTTTTAAACAAAGGCGTGCAAACAAGTGCGTCCCATTTGGAGTGTGTAATTATCCGAATTGCTTTCTTTTGTAATCTAAATACTGAAACCGCTTCCCCTGAAGAACCCCAGAACTCAATGCCATAGGTCATGACAGAGTATAAATAACCGAAGTAGGCACTCTTCAGGGTATCTAAGTCACAGCATTTAGACAGGGTTCTGAGGCAATAACAAGCTTTTGTTAATTTATCACAAACATGTTGAATGTGTTTGTCCCATCGTAACTTTTGATCCAACGTGAAGCTTAAGAATATAGTAGATGTTGCAAACGTTATGACTTCATCGTTATATTCGATAAACATCTCATCATTCATTTCATGTTTAATATTTTTCATCTTAAAATGTACACAGTGTGTTTTAGCACTATTTAACATTAACCCATTTGCTGCGAACCATTTACGCAACTTCTCAATTATTTTTGTGGTTTTTGTAAGGAGTGTTTCAATACTTTTATCAGTAACAATAACATTTGCGTCGTCAGCGTAAATTACTATGGTTTTCGCGAGAAGTACTAGCATAGTGTCTTTTGCAATGTCATTAATAAAAATAATAAACAGCAATGGTGCCATGATTGAGCCTTGAGGTACTCCGTAATCGGTTTCTTATAATCGTGATACAGAGTTATCGATAATTCCATTTGTTCTGTTTTTATATCTTATATTTACGTTACTTTCTCACCCACATTTTCTCACCCAAGCCCTTCACAAACGCATCGGAATATGTGTTCAAGACGCTTGAATGGGACTACATGGGTATCAACGTTAGTGAATATTTTCCTCAGTTATCTTCGCTACGCCGATCACATTGTTCTTCTGTAAAATTCTCGAGTTCAGCTTTAAACCATGCTGAAAGACCTTTATAAAGCATCGATAAAGGTAGGTCTGAAGATGAACCGGGATAAAACCATGGTCATGGCCGCTGAGGGTATGACGGGAGGACAAATCGTTATCGACGTAGAAGTGATCGAACAGGTTGAAGAGTACGTATATCTCGGTCAAATCCTGCGGCTTGGTATACAAGGACTGTCTTTGGAGGTTGAGCGATGGATTCAACTGGGTTGGGTTGCCTTCGGAAAGCTTAAATTTGCTCTGAGGTCTGACCTTCCGTAAAATTTAAAGGCCCGAACATATGACCAGTGCGTCCTCCCGGTTATGACATGACGTACGGGTGTGAAACGTGGGCTCTGACGGTCGCCGTTGTCCAAAGGTTAAAAGTTGCCCAGCGAGCAATGGAGCGAGCCATGCTGGGAATATCGCTACGGGATATGGTACGTAAAGAGGCGATCCGCCGACGTACCAAAGTAGTCGATTTTGGACACCGGGTGGCTAAGCTCAAATGGCAGTGGGCTGGTCACGTCAGCCGAAGAGACGACGACCGTTGGAGTAACCGTGTCCTACACTGGCGGCTGTGAACAGGCAAACGGAGTGTGGGAAGACCACTCGCCAGGTGGGAAGATGAGATCAAGTGCGTCGGCGGAAAGCAGTGGTTCCGTACCGCTGAGGGCCGGGAGGACTGGAGAAGGATTGGAGAGGCGTATGTCCAGCAGTGGACGCAAACACGCTGACTGACTGAAAATTGTACCCATTTTCTCGAAGCACAGGGTCCATTTCGGTGAAGATATGGTCCTTGTCACACAACCGCTGTGCTCTGAGTCTCAATGCTCTTGCGACCGATTCCAAATGCACCGGAGCATGATGCGAAGTAGCTTGTAGACAACGATTTGTGTGTGTCGGCTTGCGGTACACTGTGTGGCTTAGGATTCCATTCAATCGTCGAGCAACAAGTACTTCCAAGAACGCCAAAGTGCCTTCCTTCTCACAATCTACTATATATTTTATATTTGTGTTAACCTAATTAAGATGAGAGATGAAAGCGTCGAGTGATTGGCGACCATGTGACCAGATTGAAATCACGTTATCCACGTACCGTACCCAAAACATTGACTTAAGAGGTGAATTTTGCAATGTGCGGTGTTCCAGCGGTTCCATGAAAAGGTTTGCCACCACTGGTGTCACTGGTGATCCCATTACTACACCTTCTCGCTGGATGTAGTATTGTCCGTTCCACAGAAAGTATGTCGTAGTGAGACAATATGGTAGGAGCTTGACGCACTCAGTGTCGATGTCGTTGTTGATGACTAAGTTTCTGATGATGTCGAGGGACTCTTGGACTGGTACGTCTGTATACAGCGACTCGACGTCAAAGCTCACTAATAGATCCATGCATGCCAACTTCACTGTAGACAACAATTCCACAAAATGGGCCGAATCTTTAACGTAGGACGACGTCTTGCCAGACAGGGGTTGAAATATTGAGGCGACATGTTTAGCGAGGAGGTAGGTAGGAGCATTTATCTGGCTGACTATTGGTCTAAGGGGGTTCCCGTCTTTGTGAATTTTAGGAAGACCGTAGAAGCGCTACCACCGCATTTCCGCTACCACCTCGACCCACACCTATGACTTACGACCACGGCGAGCCTAGTTGTCAGTCGTCTGCTGCGTACGAACGTGGCGGACAACCTCCTTGACAACGGGCTGAACGATCAGCTCGATGCGTCGGCGAATGTCTCCTCCCGTCGCGTGAAAAGCCGTAAAATTTTTCAAATATATTTAACGACCACGGTAATCTCAAAAGTATCACAAGTAAGGTTATTTCTTTAGTTATAGCTGAAGATAGATCATTTGCTGTATTTAATACATCACAATTCACATTACGTATTTGGGTCCCCAGTGCATTAAACTCGTTTAACTGTCATTTAAAAGTAGGTTGTTGGCTTCACACCATAATTTAAGTGAGTTCCTAGCTTGTATAAAGGACTCCCGTAGTTCTGATATACGATTTTTTCAAATTGATGATTTGTCATCAGCAAATAAAATCATATCATTATCTGTTACGACGCAGCTTGAAATATCATTTATAACAACATATAAAACCACGGTCTTAGAACTGAGCCCTGCGGTATACCCATAGTGATTGAGTCTACATCAGACTTAGTACCGTTTACTTCACAATTTTGTTGTATATTTAATATATATAATTTACAAATACCTCATTTTTTTCCCTAACACCATAAGTGTTCTAGTTTTCCTGGAAGTATTTTGTGATCTACACAGTCAAAAGCTTTTGATACATCACAGAAAATGCCGTAGGTGCTCATAGATTTAACTAGAGAAGTTAAAATAGATATTGACATCAAGGCAATGACATCTCCTGTTGACCTACACTTACGAAATCCGAATTGATTATAATTAATAACACTGTGAATGTAAGGACACAGGCCGATAATTTTCAACATCATTATGAGATCCCTTTTTAAGCAATGGTATTAGTAATTTTTAATAAGTCTGGAAATGTGCCATCTTCAATACAATTCTAAGAGGTTCTATAATACTGCCTCATATGGACTTTAACAGATTAGTAGATATGTTCCATAAACCTTGCGGTCCTTTGGACTTAAGGTCTCTGTTACTTTTCGAATCTCAGAACAGCTAACAGATTCAAAAGTGACGGACTTCTTATTGCGTGGTAAAAATATTTTGAGTTGCTCTAATTTTTTGGATGTATTTAGATGTATCTTGCGCGACAGAAGAAAAATATTTGTTGAAATGAAATTATTTGCAACCATTGCACCCAATCAATCAATTTATCACAAATATTTCATTTTGTTTTTTTTTTACCTATCCAAGGTGAGTTCAGATCAATAAAAACATCACCGGTTTATAGATGGACATATCACAAAACTGTTATAGTATATTAATTTAACAATTGATTGAATATAGGAACTGGGCGCATCCGACGTTCCACGTGGCCGCGTAGGAAACGTGCCAGGCTGAGGGCAGCCAACCTAATTTTTTTATGAAGTATGTTCATAGGACTATCGAATGGTGGTATTGTCATCTTGTTACTCGATGACGTATTTTTTTTTATTTTTCGACATTTTAAAACCGGCCAACCTCAGAACGTGCCAGGGTAGGACGAGCCAACCTACTTTTTTTTAGCTTTTCTTGATGACCTTTACCGATTGTGCTAGGTCTCATGTTGTTACTCGATGACGTTAAATTCTACCAAAAAAGTGATTTAATATTACCTACTGCACAAAACGTTCCAGGTTTGGGTCAGGCAACCTAGTATTTTTAGGAAGCCTATTCTAATCCGCACAACCACAAATGGGTCCCATGGTGTTACTCGATGACGTAGGGTTGACGACGGTCCGCTCTCGTACTAGGTGCAAGTGTGGTCTCGTCTCGTACGGACGGACGGATAGAGCAGGTAGAGATGCGTCGTCGACACGGTAGTAGTGGACTCAGGCAGTATTTATTATATATTCTTTGACTCAGGTAACAGTGAAAGCTTCCTCATCGGACGGCCGCGAGACAGCGACTATGGTGGGGAGGGGGTCTTCTCGATGACTAATGCTTTGCCTCGCTCGATCCAGTTTCTGTTCGATCCACACAGCTCCAAATAAACTATTTTACATTTTGATAGATGATGGAAATAAATAAACCAAGTTGATTGAATGAATGGTATGGAATCGGACAACAATAATGCAATGAGCTTATTCCAAATCAGTTGGTGATGTTTCTTGTATAGGATTAATAATGCCGAAAAAATCGGGAAGAGTGAATTTAAAAACTCAATGCACCTACATGCACAGCTACGTTAGAGTACACATCAATAAGAGAACCATGCAAAGATACCGCCTTGATTTCGATGCGCAAAAAATAAATCGCAGCCTACTCAGTGTCCCGTGACAACCATTCCCATACCTACATAACATCACTATGCCTGTGATGTAATACATAGAAAAGAGGAAAAGAGCATACCATGCTACCGTACTAACTACCGGTGATAAGACCTACCACAATGGGATAAACATACATATTTCAGCAGCAGATTTACTCATTTTGAGGTCACAGAACAATAGAAGACAATTTGTGACATCCGCTCTCACTACAATTGCAATACAATAATATGAATAGCATTTTCGAATTGCGGGCATTTTTAAATATGACACGGCGCGATAAACCGAATTAACAATGGACTACAGAATCCACCAAATGAAACAATTCAAGGTTGTCAAGATAAATGGCCACGCACCTGACACGTAATTTCAAGAAATACGTGGATGGTCTGAAAAGTGTCCGACATAACAAAGATACCGGACATATTTTTTTCTACATAGTCTCCTTATAAGTCTATTCACTTCACCCAGCGGTGATTACATCTCTTTAACCCGTCTAAAAAATACCCAGCGTCTTTGTTTGCGAAATAATCATGATTTCCAAAGGTTCGAATGGCCTTCTCTGTCCTTCGAACGCAATATCTAGATTAGGGAAAACAAATAATTCGCTTGGGACTACATCTGGTGAGTAAGGATGTTGGTCAAGCAGTTCAACCGTAATTTGTGGCTCTTCCACATGACAACCACTGGGGTGTGAGACGAACATTTTTGGTCTAACGTGATCAAACGCGGCACCCAACGCGCAGACATCTTCAATATGTGACACACACGTTATAGTTATGGACACATTCATAGCCTGTGCTATCTCTGTCACTTTAATTCGTCTGTAGTTAAGCACCATTTGGTGAACTTTAGCGATGTTATTGTAAGTAGTTGCAGTTGTTAAATGTCCCGTGCATTTATCGTCTCTCAACCTGGTATGGCCACGTTTAAATTCAGCTGCCCAAAATTTCATGGTGGTAAATGATGGTGCTGAGTCTACTTACACAGCCGTCCAACTTATCTTTGATTTGCGGTGGCGTATGGCTTTTAAAAAAAAAACATATTTAATGACATTTCCATTTTCACCAAAAACCAAAGAGTTCTGAGAAGTCGCTGCGCTCCTACATAAGACATTATTCACCTCCATGCATAAGGCTCTATATGACGATTACCTCCAACATTTTGGGTTTATTTTTATTTTATCTCAGCGTCGGTTAAGCATAAACACCGGTAAAAAATCGAAGTTTAGACTATTATCTAGTGTATGACCTGTAAAACGGTTTTAATAAGTTGCTTATATTAATTTAAAATAATATGTTTGTTTTTTTTTACATTACATTAACAAGTTTTTACTAGGTTTTGAAGCCGGAGCTTGGAAACTATAAATTATTTAGACAATTTTCTTTTTTGTAGTACAAGATCACATATTTATCCGGTGAATAACCGTGAAACATATATTAATTCACTTTAGGAAGAAGACTTTACAGGTCCAAAACCTAAATTTCGCTTCATCGCGCTCGATTTTCAGGCGCAGACAACAATGAGCCCTAACGCTATCTCAATGATTCGCTGAACGCTGGAGTCAGTTGGACCTCTTCTATGCCAAAAACACATCAACTCACTCAAACGATTGTCAAACACAACTGTAAATCCAAAAAGACTGAAATTGTGGTAAATACCTTTCAAAAGGTGATCAACCACGTTCCCTAGCTTTCATTGACGAGTACTACCATCTTCAAGTTAAGATCTGAAACTTTTTAAGTCAAAGTTTTTGCTTATTCGCTGTCTCTCCTTGGATAAATGTGCTCTCACCCAAGAGAGATCTTTACCAAGCAAGCGGGCCCACCTGTGTTCCGTGGGTCTGACAGACGACCGGGCAACACTAACAGGGTGGCTGGTTCCACCTACGGATTCCTAAAATTGTAGCGTTATGCAAGGTTGATCTTGAGGCGCCACTTTCTACGGCAGCGGCGCGGCACGGCAGCAGGGTGCCCCGCGCAGCGCGCCGACTTGCGATAAGCAAATCTTATCGACTTGCGCAACGCCTCCATCCACGAAGCGGCTCACTCGTCACTCGCTATTTATAAACACGGCCTTTCATTTCAGCCATACAATTGATTCTTCAACGATCCAAACTCGTGATCATCGTGCGCCGATGAACGTTTGTGCTGCTCTTCAAATTGTCCATAATTAGCTGGTAAATTGGTTTCTCTTCCGCCTCGTTCGTTTCGTTTCGACCTGACTCAACCGACCGTCTCTTTCGGTTGGAAGCATAAAAACACAAGAAACTTCCTACAAAAAATACTCTTTCTACCAAGCGCACCAAGGCGATGTCACGTGCACCATGTTTTGATACAACGATGCAAAGTTCTCTTGTTAATAATATTTTCTTATAGAAGGTAAACATATTTATTGGACACAATACTTATTATAAATTACATCTTGAAAAAATGTTTAATTGGAAAGTTCACCGACCTTGTAGCGGTGCCCATTTAACTATATAAAAAATCTCCTCCATGAGCACCGACTGTGGAAAGGGGGACTGCTGCGTTCCTCCTCTGCAGGGCCAGACTGATGCGCTGGAGGATCAATCCACGCTCTATAGATTGGTAAATGAACCATTTATATGATATCTTTGGGCTGGCACAGAAAGCTAACGAAGTCTTGCAACCATCTCGCAAATTAGAACCAATTCGAAGTTTGCAGCCGACGACCGAGTTGTGATTGGAATCCTTGGTAATTGGTAGTTCTATCGAATGTTCTCCACGTTGAAGCGTCGTGTCGGTCGAGAGCGGAACGTGGGGGCGGATGGCTCAGATGCAGGGGACTGGTTGACGTCAGCCAGGCCGGGCCCGAGGAAGGCCGAGCGAGCCGATTACGACCGAACCAAGAGCCGAACCCAGCAGGCTCCCACGCTCACTTTCTATGTCGCACTTGTGCTCGCTAGCGGCGCGGGGGCTGCGACGCGGTTGCGGCACCAGCGCGGCGGAGCGCGTTATGACCCACTAGATTTGCACAATTAATCTGACTGTTACTATTGTCTTCACGACGACTTGACTGACATCACGACCAGGTTTTATTAGGGTATTTATAAGTCAACCATTCTCTACTAAAAACGATTGCAACACACATATTATGATAACGCAAGAGCAAATCTAAAGCCGTTTTATTACCGTCTGTCTATTTGGGACTATGGGTCCAGAAACTTGTAATCCTTATATCCTTCGGTAGGAAGTAATGTACGGTTCTTTATCGAAAGTTCGCTGCGAAACCCAACTCCGATCAGGACAAAAAAATCCAGCCCACAAACATAATCCATGTCCCAACGATATCTATGCAAAAATCATGTCGATCATCCTTTGCTTCGTTGCTTCGTGAAAGAAGTACAAATAATCTTTGACAATGAAAAAACATAGATTCACACTGGAAATTGGAAGTCAATTTTAAACAGCATTTTTAAATGTGAACAATGCAAGTCACACAATTTTTATATATCCAAGCATTATTTCCTCGTTTTCAACCGACCATTTAATGAGTAACAATGATAAAAATAAAAAGGGGTTTGTGCATAATGACTAATCCAAATATAACACTCGGTCAAACATCATTTGAAGATGCGCAAAAAGCGGAAACTGTGTGATGAGCCACATTTTCCAGATTGTATTTATTCCTCCCCATCCAACTTACATCCCGTGCACTTTCCGCAGATAATATAATCAAAGCATGTTTTACAGTAGGCATTCGGTTTTGGACAACACACCGTTTCTCAAATCCGTTATACTCTGCTCAGCCGGGCATACTAGTTTCTGAGACCCTAGTCCTCGCTGTCACCTAAATTGGCGTTTACGGCAAACCGGTCGACTAGCGTTTTCAAATGTACGGAGAAATTGAAGATGGCGCGCAGAGGGCGTTAGTTCGCTAACATTTGCGAGTCCGAGTTTGATTTGACAGCGTATAGCTTGTACTCACCGTTGCCGTAAGTACGTCGACGTTGCCGTTTACGCCGACTCCGCGTTTTCATACAAATCCGAGTTTAACTTTGACAGCTTGAAGAAGTAAAACCACAGAATATCTAGTACAATCTTTTATGGAGTTTGACGGTTTTACGCAACTTCGAAGTTCCATAAACGCCAATTTAGGTGACAACTGGTTCTAGGAGCTCGATATCTTTTTTTACCGTTGTACAATGCAGTCCACGTCAAATCAAAAACAAATCCAACTCAAATACAGTTTAATTGGTTATGGAAGGCGTTCCACCGCATCGGTGACGCCTTCTAGAACTCAACTTCCAGAACAATGGCTGTTCGCATCGCAGACACGACACGCATATTTCATTACAAATAACAGCGTGTATCTTCAGTGGATCGCGCTTTTTGCGTTAGCCGTTTCCCCGGCGCTTGTGAGAACACGAAGCGTGATTTCTCCGAGGAGAGGCACCATGTGATACCTTTCGCTAGATACGTCGCCGGATAGAGAATAGTAAAAAGTGACGTCCCGGTTCTCAGTGACCTTTTGTTGTTTCTCTCGGCTCTAATGAGGCGCAGGTGAAATTTTGTGCGACGCGAGGAAACGTTACTGCGTGGCTTTCTACACTGTCTTGTTTACAAACATCCAGCGTGGATTACATTAACAAATGGCTCAGTGAGCATCAACGATTTGCATAATTGGTCTGTTCTTTGAAAGTAGTGCTAAATGGTTTTAAACACTACATTTTCTTGAGTTTTGTTCAACGAAACCAGCTTTCGCACATGATATTGAATGGGCAGTGTCTGCCCAAGGGCGGATCCAGGTCCTAGACTTTATGCCCTAAGAGTTGAAAACTGGATCCGCCTCTGTGTTTTCCAGAATACCAGGAACAATTCCAAGAAAATCATTAAAAGTGCTGCCCTTTCTCCCACAATTAAATAAATTATCGCGGGAATCACGGTCTATTGCCTCATGTTTGCATTAAATTCTCAGACCAAATAGATTTACATGGTGAGTTTAAGGTATTTCTACTAATTACAAACAATAGGCAATGTACAGTATGGTCAAGAGTTTTTTTATAGACATGGGCATGGATGACTGTCATGATTTGAGCCCTGTAGGAACTATTCGCCATGCCAGGACCTTCCTTACTTTACACGGTTACATTGATCTGGATGAAAATGACGGACAATTTGAATTGCCTCTAAGACCATCTTTAATTAAATCCAGACGAGATTAACCATGGATTAACCCTACTAAGTAAGGGGGAGGACCCACATTTTTACGTGAAGTCCGAAACGGTTACCCATCCAGAACATAATTATCGAACGCGTCTCGCCACTGTATTACTGAGGTTGATTTTTTATATGTATAACTAGCTGCGGCACCAGGCTTCGCTCGGGGCAACACCTAAAACAACCTTTTTTTTTAAAAGTAGCCTATCTTTCAAGCAGGTACAAACTATACATATAATTTTATGTATTTAATGGATACGACATTACCGTTATCTCATTCAATTCGTCGGAAGCAGTTCTGCTTCCGACGAATGCCACGACCAATACTTTTTCAGATTATTTTCAAAAATCTGATTACAATGCCTAAAACTTAGATGTCGCTGAAACTCAAATTAAAACTATACACATTCACAAAATTTCATGGAAATCGTTTGGATGGTTTTTATGGGGAAGTAATATAATAATCATAATCCGTACTTGCAACCGAGGGGTCACTCACTCAAGGAATCTGGTGTACAATCGTTTGGGAATCTCAAGAATCTTAGGTGGGAGTCCGAGGAATCTGGTGGGAGTCCGGAGAATCTCGGAAATCTTATGTAATCCCGAGTAATCCTAAAGAATCTGGAAATCCCAAGGAAATCATTGGGAATCCTATCAAATTCATGGAAATCTCGGGTAATCTTAGGCGGAGTCCGAGGAATCCGATGGGAGTCCGAGGAATCCGATGGGAGTCCGAGGAATCTGGAAATCTTATGTAATCCCGAGTAATCCTAAGGAATCTGAGAATACCAAGGAAATCATTGGGAATCCTTTCAAATTAATGGAAATCTCGGGTAATCCTGGGCGGGAGTCCGAGGAATAGGAAAATCTTGGGTAGTCTCGAGTACTCCCAGGGAGTGTAGGAATCCGAAGGGAATCATTGGCAATCCGATCAAAGTCTTTGTAATCTCAGATAATCTTGTCGGGGTCGGACTAAGCCGGTTTTTGTATGCTTAGTCCGGTGCAATTCTAGTACAGTACGTAAGTTTTGACAGGTTAGTTCTGAATAAGACTGTAAAGGTTTTTAAAATAAGAGTACCTTATCTCGAGTACGTGAAATATTTACTAGGTTTTTAAATATAGACTTTTATAACGGCCCAGGCAAAGAAATAATCAACTTTGACCTAATGATGGCTGAGATACTAAGGGATTTCGAAAGATCGGAGTACCTCATCGTGAAGTTGAGTATGTCAAATATGTATTATGGCTTCAAAAATGGTATTGCATAATGCATCAGGCAAAAAAAAAAACAGGGCTGACCTAATGATCGCTGAGATAATACGGGATCTAATCTAACAATGATAGCGCAGCCGTGGGCGCGGCCGCCAGTTTGCGAAGAAATCACGCACACGTGTGCGCACGAGTGTGCGCAGCGCGCACCCCGCGTGTGCCCGACGACCCAATTCCAAAACATATTCAGTCGTATTCAGAGTAAACCTGTCAAAATTTAGTACGGGATAAGCACCGGATTAACCAAACAAAAACCGGTGTAGTCCGACCTTAATACGCGTACTATGCGAATAGAAGGTTATCATGCGTATACTACTTTTTAGGGTTCCGTACCCATAGGGTGAAAACGGAACCCTATTACAAAGCCTCAGCTGTCCGTCCGTCCGTCCGTCTGTCACAAAGCTGTTACTCATGAACCGTAATAAGTACGTAGCTGAAATTTTCACAGAGTGAGTATTTAATTTGCCGCTATAACAACAAATAAGTAAAATTTAAAGATAATAAAAAAATACAAATAATATTATTTTTTGGTGTTAAATCATTTACGATGGTACGAAACCCTTTGTGTGCGAGTCCGACTCGCGTTTGTTTACTGTGTATTGGGTGGGCGACTTTTAGTCAGTGATTTTGATTAAATAATTAGATGATTGTAGGTATGTTGTGAACCGAGCTTGGGGCGGACTAACTTTACTACGCGTATTAAGGTCGAAGTAAACCGGTTTTTGTAAGGTTAGTCCGGTGCTAATCTCGTACCAAGTTTTTACAGGTTCACAGTGAGTACGACTGCAAGGGATTTCGAAAAAGAAGAGTACCTACCTAATCGCGAAGTTTTCTACGTGAAATATTTGCTAAGGTTTCAAATATAGCCTTTTATAATGACCCAGGCAAAAAAAAAATCAACCCTGACCTAATGATGGCTGAGATTCTAAGAGATTTCGAAAGAGCGAAGTACCTCATCTTGAAATTTAGTATGTGAAATATGTACTGTGGATTCAAAAATGGTATTGTATAAAGCCTCAGGGAAAGAAAAAATCAGCGCTGATCTAAAGATCGCTGAGATAATATGGGATCTAATTTAACCGGATTCCGCCTGGGCCGGCCACGGCGCGGGGGCTCCCCGCTCGGCGCCGCCGCCCGCGCCCGCGCTTTTGCCGCCTCGCGCGGACGCCGCGCCCGTGCCGAACCCCCCCGGCCGCGCCGCCCGCCTGTCTGCGATGACGTCACGGACACGTGCTGCGCGCAACGCGCAATTATAAGTCTCTATGAATCGTTGGTGGTCACTAAGAATCTTTAGAAATCCCGAAATCATTGGAATGTACCAAAAATGTGTTGGTAGTCCTTAAAAAATCCAGAATCCTCAGAAATCTTACGAAATCCCAGTATATTTGAAATCTCCAAGAATCTTTGGTAGTCTTTGGAAATCTTTAGGAATCTCCAAGAATCTTTAGTAGTCTTTGGAAATCTTTAGGAATCTCCAAGAATCTTTGGAGTCTTTGGAAATCTTTAGGAATCTCCAGGAATCTTTGGTAGTCTTTGGAAATCTTTAGGAATCTCTAAGAATCTTTAGTAGTCTTTGGAAATCTTTAGGAATCTCCAGGAATCTTTGGTAGTCTTTGGAAATCTTTAGGAATCTCTAAGAATCTTTAGTAGTCTTTGGAAATCTTTAGGAATCTAGAAATCCCAAGGAAATCTTGACTACTGGGAATCTGGTGTACACTTTTTGCTCGAGTGACTAACCCCTCGCTTGCAACTCAATATAAAAAAGGTTTTTTTCCAACCACAGTCCACAACCGTGTCCTCCTACCAAAGACCATTTGTACCCGTGATCCGTGATTCATACACATTTCCTCATTGGCCCTGGTCAACGATTGCCAATGAACGCACGTCGAAATAATAATTATGTACTTTTATACTGCAGGGGTATTCGGTTCTGTAACCGTCGGCATCGTCAGGCCATTATGGGTGGCATGCCGTATATTCAGCGGTTGGGGTTTTTGTCCATACTTTTTGTCTCCGATCGTTTGTGAATCATTAGAACAAAAACATTTTCTTGTTGGCTATAATTTTAATCGATCTTTGCAGGTGTAAGTTATTAAACTTTGGTCAATAGCTCGTGAAAATTACGAGTCATGTTGACCTCATACTTTTATTAGAAAGTATGTTAGGTATTTATTCATTTATTTTTGTAGAAAACGCAGATGAAAATACAAAATCAAAATAATTACCCTCAATTACGTCTCCCTCCAGTATTCAGAACAACGGTAAAAAGCAGATTTCCATAACTTCGGGCTCTAAATACCTATCAGACCAAATGTATAATGTTTAAACGATTTATAGGTATTGCGTTCAATCTAAAGAGTAACCTGCTATATTACACCGAGCCGGCATGTTGAGTGATGCTAGTAATCATGGATACAGATACATCATGATACAGCTTCCCTGAGGTGTATTGTGTTTCTTTCAACACTTGCAACCTGTTCTCGCTCCCCTCGACACTCGATGGGAACAAAGGACCGGGGCTAAGAGCGAGCCTTGGGGGAAGCAGCGCCGACACGCCGCCACGCGCCACGTGCTCTCCCCGCGCATGTTTTATGAATGAGCCCTCAGTAATTTCGGGGCATCTTCTGCCGAACAGAACCGCGAAGAAATTTAATTTCATAAAATGTGACGAGTTTTGCACACAGATAGTTGGTGAAGTATCCGAAGCTTCGGAGGAATTAGACGGGATGTATTTTACTTATTTTCAATATCAAGTATGTATTCGAATTCTCGGCATCTGGACCTGTAACGATCACCAAATACCAAATGGTATTCAGAGAGCACCTGTCAAAACTTAGTACGAGATTAGCACAAAACATACAAACACCTAACCGGTTTAGGGCCGAGTGCACGAAAGAACAAAAAATCAAAATCAACGTCAAAGTATGACCAAACACGTGTGTGGACAGTATGGATGGAACTCTATCCGGTTCACTAAAAGTGACGTGTTTGAACATTGATTAACTCGGCCGTTTCTTCGTGCAACCGAGGCTTAGTCCGGCAGATTAAAGTTAGTACGCACAGTATGAATACAGCTGTATGAGATTATAAAATGTGTGAATTACATAGACAAATGAATGTGGCCCAAAGCCCACTGTAAAAAGCTTCACATTATATTATACAAACAATAAACTATTTAATTCTTTTTTAAACGGTAATTTAAGTAATTTTTCTCACGTTAGTGGTTTTTTTAGGATTCGTAGTTCGTGTACATCTGAGTGTATCTAGGTTTTGCATCCGTCAACTATTATTTTTTATTATTTTTATTGCATAGTCCATTTATTAAGCATAGTCATTATTAAACATTGAGAATGCTGTTAGACATATCATCACTGGAATAATGGTTCGAGGCGGTAGTTTGTATTGGTGGCGTGCTGCGAGCTTCATCTCGGGATTCGGGATTCAGAGCTGAATCTGGAGCCCGTTATTGTCGGACGTGCTTGGATTTCAAATCACAGTGAGACCTAACCAACTAATAAGGCCGGACAGGGAGATCAAAATCTACAAGCAGAATATGAATTTAGTTAGAAACCATTCCACCAGTAACCACCTCGTCGTAAAGTTAAGGTCGAGTGAATGACTAAATACATAATCATTCACGATACCTAGGTTTTAGGGAGACAGGCCTTTTATTTTCCATTTCTTGTGCCATTACTAGGCTAAAATTGAGGTTTCGAGGATTGTAAATGATTAGTTTTATGGAATGAAAGAAAAACCACAGAAAAAGCTAAATAAATATACTTCTTCGCACTCAGCAGGTACGTCGCTTATTCCAAGGAATGTGATATGTGTGTATGTATAATCGACCGTGAAGCCAGGACACATTAATTAAAGAAAGAACCCAGTAAAAATACTATATACCAACGTAACATTTTACAGTTTTAGCTTTACTTTGGTCGAATCACAAGGTGCTTAGCGTTGTTTGCAAAATTCTTAGCCGCCCATTCTCTCACATCAGAAAGGTCTATCTCAGCTTTATCCGAGTTCACTACACTAGATTGGCCTAGCTACCCTACATATTATCGGTTCTAAGGAGTTAGCTTTGGTGACCCTGCTGAGAGTTCAATTTAGGGCCAACTTCACGTCACCTAGAGCATCCTGACACATTCGAGGCCCACTCTCCACGGATGTTGGCATGCGTGCCAAGCGCTTGACTTGGATATTAGCGCGACTAGAGTCAGTCGTCATTAGATGCAGTTTTGCATTGAGAGTGCGCCGAATAAATGCTAGTGTACATTTATTCGGCGCAATACCTTGATTCCACTAACCTTATAGCTTCGTAGAGTATGTTGACGCAAAACCAATATTGTAAACGCATCAGTCAATACAATAACAGGCTCCTTCAGGTCGCTAGAACAGTGTGCCACGGAACATTGATCTTAGGAATGGGATGGAGTTCTTCCTGTACCTCTAAATAGATTTTATAACTCTACACGTGACGCAATTTTCAACAAACTTGCCAAGGTACTTGGTCATTTTGCCTAACCAGTAGTGTTCGTATACCTTTTGGAACGTTGTCTACCAGTCAAGGTGCATGGCAGAATCGTGCGCTTTATTACTAACAGACCATCTAGATTTACGCGGTACGATGAGGAGACAACGAATGCGACCGTTTAGCTGAATTTTACAGAATAGGACGCCCGACCTTATTTCGTAGGTGTATTTAATTCATTATCATTAACACTTTGCGACTTTGGATTGAATATCTGCAACGCGTAGAGATGTCGGGATGGATGTTGGCCAGATACCTCCACTCGTAAACTGGGAGCAGCTAGGTATGAAAGTACCTACTTTTTGCATCACATCATACTTAGCTCTGACTAACTGCCTCTCGCCTTGACCTGAGCCTATACGGTCGTCGTGAACCGTGCGGCTCCTGCGTCGATCACGAGAATTTTAAGTTATCCGGTTGTTACACACGTTTGGGGTAAGCCGACAATAAAAGCGAAATGAGAATTATTTTAACAGTGAAGTTAACCTCTTTTTGTCCGATCAGAAAGTGTTAACGTCCTCAAAATCAATGTGATTGGAGATAATACAACCATTTACAACTTTGACTTTAGATATTGTGAGGGTAGTTTCAGTTATATTGACGCTGATTGCTAGCTTCAGAATTTCGCGGCCAATCATTAGGTATTATCTGAGATAACCATCTGGTAGAACGTGATATGTGTTAACCGTCGATAACAACCACACTTTGAATTTTCAAATATCCGTTCGAACTACCTACAAAGATCAAATGCACAGGAGTATCGTAACGAAGGCCAGATCAATTTGTTTTTCACACTTTCTTTGATGAGAGAACATTCGGCGCCGGAAGCGTAACAAAATGGGAAGGACTCACCGAATTGTTCTAGGCAAGAACACAGCACAAGCCACGGTTTTCGCACGAGTGTACGTCCCGCTCGACCGGAGTACCGCCGCCACACCGCCGCTTCTGCCAGCGCGCGCACTTGCTTGCCGCGGTACATTGCAGGTGGTCGCGATGTGTCCCCTTTCTCCGCACTTGTATTGCGCAACGATTTTCCCGTCCTGTGATGGGGCCCTCTTTGTGCTGATATTGAGAGCTGGCATCTTATGGCGATTTTGTGACTCCAGGAGCGCACACCATGGTTCATCGTCCGCTGTGTCTTGAGGTGCCCGAAGCGAATACCACTTCTGATGACGTATCGTGGGCTTTAGGGGGGTTAGCAGGATGATCACCATCCTCTCCTGGTACCTGATGCATCGTGGGTTTTCTTCCATACAGTGAATTCAACGAACTCGTTAGATAAGGGACACGTTACACAACAACACGCGAAACTGACAGGTTGGATCGGCCTGTCTGGTGCGGACGAATATCCAATTACAATTGCGTGGCCACCGCGCATTTCCCGCACCAGTAAGACTTTTCAAACCTGTCCAAGTGTGACAACTTGACACACTCGATTCTTATTGGTCGCTAGCTTGTAATTCGGTTGGCACGCCTGCGTTTCCTCTAAGTAGCGCCATCTGTCTTAATTAAAACGCACATTGAAAACAACACCATAAACAATGCTAAAACAGAACCTTCCGGTAGTATGAATATAAAACTAACTTCCGTCATAAATCAAACCATAAACTAAAGTGATTATCGATCACTGCGACCATACATTTATTTCGCAGGTGCAGCTCCTGCACCGAACACAAAGGGTAAAATGACCGGATGATGTCCACGACGACCACAGCGATATGTCACCAGCCGACGCGGCGGAGGCGGCGCGGCGGCGCGGTGACGTCGCGCGTCAGCGTGGCGGCACAGAATAACTAATAGTGCTACGCACAGAAGTTGCACTCCCCGACAGTAAATTTTCAATTTTCATCCTAAATGTCCTTATTATAAAGTATTTATTACGTCGCTCATTGCCGGCGCGGTGGCGAGATGAAACGCGTCGTCGCTCACCCGCCCCATATCGCTGGAATGCGGCTTGCGCTAGGGTTATCACACACTGCCGCCGCCAAACAGTATTGTTTGGTATTGTCCGGGTTATTGTTGTTATTGGCCGGGTTGATAATATCACATTTGATGAAAAGGTGGTCGAAACGGTAATAAAACATTGTCCGTGTTTTCCATTCAGTTCAATATCGCCGTGCTTATGAAAGGAAGGTCCTGGTATGGCAAAAACCGGCTAAGTGCGAGTCGGCCTCACACAAGAAGGGTTCCGTACCATCGTACAAGATCAAACAAAAAATCTTTTTTTTTCCCCCTTTAACTTTTATTATTTTTTTATTTTACCTATTTGTTGTTCTAACGGCAAAATAATTACACACTCTGTGAAAATTTCAGCTGCCTACCTAATACGGTTCCTGAGATACGGACGGACAGCGGAGGCTTAGTAATAGGGTTCAGTTTTCACCCTTTGGGTACGGAACCCTAAAAACCAACTACATGCAGCAAAGGAGAATAGGCAATAAGTACCTGGAGCTGCCACGAATGATTGCCCATTGTTTCACTAGGCGAAACCAATTTATGTTGTTTTTACTTGTAATACATGGATAAATACTACCTAATGTATAAAAAAGTGCTGTGCTGATACCAGTTAAATACGTGTCAATTCAATAGGCCCCTCATAACACGATACCACATACCTACCAACATAAAGGCAAAACGTCAATAAACCTAAACTAAAAAAACAAACTCTCCTTTCAGAATATTTCGGTAGCGTAAAGAAAGGTAACTTCAAATTCTTCCGTGTACTATGACATCCGTTCACGCAACAGTTATTATATTTAATTATATGATGATTAGACATTATTACGAATAAAAACGGCGAAAGTGCGCTTTTCGAAACGACTGATCGACTGGACGTAGAGGACGTGCGAGCGTGTGCGCGCGGCGGCCCTGACTGAATTTGGAACCTCGGGTTCCCGAGCGCCGTAGGTGAAGATCTCAGTAGGTATTTAGGAGTGACGGATGCCTGGTGGCGGCTAGCAACCACGCAGCCAGCTGCCGGCAGCGGGAAGTGACGCGATCAGAAATTGGGGTCGCTGATAAATTGAAGCGTGACCCTTTTATCACTCTCGAAGGGTCAATATTACGTAAATGTTTATTTTGTCTTTACCTAAACGGATACCGTTCAATACAAAGGGTGCCGACGCTATATTACTAAGCCTCCGCTGTCCGTCCGTCTCTGTCTGCGGGCTGTATCTCATAAACCGTAAGAATAGGTAGACAGCTGTTTTTTTTACAGTACCTAACAACAAATAGAATAAATTAAGAGGGGCACTTGGACGATTTTTTATTATCTTACAGTTAGGCTGTACTAATGTAAAAAAATAACATACCATAACATAATCCAATCCATAAAAATATAATACCAACAAGAATAAAGTTTAACTGACTAAGGGCTGATTTAAACAGTCAGATAACTATTCGACGGATCTATTTACGCCGCTGCTTATCCATCCGCTATAGTAAGTCCATATGATTATTAGTAAAATAACTGGCAGACAATTGTTACAAAAGATATAATTCTCCGGTAACGACTATCCGTCTTTTGACAAATATAGAATGTGTACTATCGGTCCGATAAGTACTATCTGATGATTGAAAAATCGGCCCTAAGACTAATATGTATGAGTATGAGGGGGGAATTTAGAGATTTAATTTGGAAAGGAAATAAGCTTTTATTTTTCAAAATCGACCCCATTCGGATCCGTATTTTTGTCCGCCGTACGTACCTATTTCCTACATTTACTATTACAAAATCCGGTGTCTCGCACATGTCTATCCGTCCACTCTTGTAACTTGAGAGTTGAGAGCCACTTACCCAATTTGGTTTGCCGAAGATGCAATATTTGTGTCTACTTTTTAAGGTTCATTCATTCTTCCCATACATTTTGGAGAGTACCATTTCGAAATTCGTATCAACTACATATTACAAATAAAAGGATTCAGATAGTTTTAAACATTTTTTTTATTTTACTTTATTTGCGAAGAAAACACATACATATCAAATAATAATAACAAAAAAAATCATAAACCAATAAATCTTCGACATAAAATTAAACACAGTAATAGTAAACTTAAACAATTTCTAACGCTAATCCTAGCTACTACAACTACAAAGGTAACATAACCGATGTTACCTTTTCAAACTTAAAAATATTTATCAGAAAACAGTAAGTAAAAATTTACCTAAGTTATTTAAATTTATTGATTAATTGCAAACATTTCTTAAATTTCCCTAAATTAAATTAATATTGCTAATATAGTAAAAAAAACCTAATTTATAAATAAAAAAATTTACGAGTTGAAGATACTGTTTGAACGTCTTAAGGCCCTGGTACTAGCCAAATCGCAAAGTTAGACGAGGCACCCCAAGTTAACTAACTAAGTCTGACGATTATAAGTGTCATTCTTACAATATATGATTCCTTGTCTAGGAATCAACCTATTTTCGTTAATGTATGTTTCCTTTTTCTGTACAAAATACATTGCGGAAACTGTGTCCATTTCCGAACTTTTTTGACTAAATGTAGATATCTAAAAGCAAATGGAATTTTTTGTTTATGCATGTATGCTGTTTTTGCTTATATCTAGAAATCGAATTACTTTCAGGTTTCTAATGAGAAAAATCAACTTTTTTATTTTTATTTTTATTTAAATAAATGATGGAATCAAAAAATATTAACAATCCATTATCAGTCTGGAGTTCTATTTGGATTTGCTGAAGCGTTTCACTACATATTATTACATTTGTTAAAAAGTGCATTTGTATGGCGCGAGCAGTTGGCTAGTCCTAGCGCCTTAATACTTTAAACTCACACATTGGGTACACACTTTTAAAACATTGTTTTGCTATACCTAAATTGACATACTTACTCCGTACAACACCTGCTTGGAAGTTTAAAGATTTTTTTGAAAAAATCGATCTTTTGATTAAACATTCGATCGAATCAATTTTCAATATCAACCTGAATGCTTCCCAATGGTCGCAAGCCACTCTTCCGATTCGTTTTGGAGGCATTGGCATTCGTCGAGTTACCGACCTCGTACTCCCTAGTTTTCTGGCGTCCGTACATGGCGTCTCGGATCTGGTCTCTCTCATCCTACCCCTTTCAGGAGACGGACTCGAGATTAGCTATTTATTGGAGGCCAGTCTTTTATGGGACGATATGTGTCCAAATGTAGATCGACCGACAGCTCTTAACATACAAAAGCGCTGGGACGAAATAAATATCAAAAGAATCAGCGAAACGTTTATTTTCAACAGTTCTATTGAAGAAGCAAGGTATGTGGAGGCCAATGGGTTGCATGGGCTATATTGTAGCAGAAGCGCTGGCCGATTTCCACGTCATACAATGTTAAACGAGATTATCAGACGCGTACTTGCCTCGATAAACATTCCATCCATACTTTCACGCAATGATGGGAAACGGGTAGACGGGATGACCCTAGTTCCCTGGTCAGAGGGCAAATCTCTCGTTTGGGATGCCACATGTGTGGACACATTGGCCCCCTCACACGTCACGCACTCAGCATCAAAAGTAGGTTCGGCTGCCGAGTCAGCAGCAAGTTTAAAAATAAAAAAATACCAGGCAATAACCGATCAAAATTATTTATTTGTTCCTTTCGCGGTTGAGACCTTCGGCCCGTGGTGTGAGAGCGCCAAATCCTTTATTTATGAAATCGGAAAGAAAATTATTGACTTAACAGGAGACAAAATGTCAGCAAGTTATTTAACACAAAGACTGAGCATTGCTATCCAGAGGGGCAATGCAGCAAGCGTGATGGGAACACTGCCATACGTGTCGCCGCTGGACGAAGTATTTTACCTTGGCTCTTAACCCTTGTGTCTTCGTTTTTTTCTTTTTCATGTTTTTAAAATTTTCATTTGTTAATGTTATCAAATAAATAAATCAAAATTTATAAAATACCATAGAATATAGAACGCCAAATTGTAAAAAAATATGGCGATTTTCCCATTTCGATAATTTGCCCAGTAATCGTGTGTACTTCTGGTTCTACTTACTGCAAGAACCGGCAGTGCGAATACGAAGCGCGAAATGAGGTGTAGGTGCGGCACCTACCCCAAACTGACAGCTTTCGCAAACACTATCTGTTAGTTTACCATCAGATTGCACTGCCGGACTCAATGCGTTTACGCAAACGCTGATCGAATTTACTGAATGCGGGCAGTAAAGACTACCCCAGGTAACCTCATACTTTCGTATTCAGAGAGCACCTGTCTAAACTTAGTACGAGATTAGCACCAGACTAATCATACAAAAACCGGTTTAGTCCGGTGGATTCAAGTTAGTCTGCCCATTCTGAACACAACAGATAGTTTGCAGCTCCGATTTAAATTGTATATATAACTTCCTTGAAAATCTTCTTCTTATTCTGTTCCACTCCACAACAGGTTATTATCTAGTTAATGTAGGTATTCAGGATACATACCACTCCGGGATTACTTTTCCTTTTCCTATTTTCCACATCTAAATGCAAGAGCTTTCGCCATACAGATAGGGTTGCCATCTCTAAAATTTGGCAACCAGGACAATGCGTGAAAATACGCGTGAAAACCCCGGATTTTAGAGCCCAGAATCCGGACATGTCAACAGGTTTTTTTTAAACCGTCAGTGTTAAAAAAAACAGTTTAAACTACCATTAATCACCTTTTTATTTATTGTCACACCATAAAATTAAATTTAGTAATCTTTTATCTTCATTTTAAATGTACTTACCTAATAAAACAGAATATTATTACAGTTTGTTACATATTGTTTAACAGATCAGTTAGATACCCCGCCCGGACGCTCCCCGGATGCCCTCTAAACTAGGACAAATCCGGGGAAACCCGGACCGATGGCAACCCTATATACAGTGTCTCAAACCGACAAAACCTCGATATCGAAAAAAGAAATATTATTAGCAACATTTGTTGGTTTTTAGGGTTCCGTACCCAAAGGGTGAAAACGGAACCCTATTACTAAGCCTCCGCTGTCCATCCGTCCGTCCGTCCGTCCGTCCGTCCGTCTGTCCGTCTGTCACAGGGCTGTATCTCAGTAACCGTAACAGGTAGACAGCTGAAATTTTCACAGAGTGTGTATTTATTTTGCCGCTATAAGAACAAATAGGTAAGATTAAAATTAAAGGGGGCTCCCATACAAAAAACGTGATTTTTTGTTTTTTTTTAACGATGGTACGGAACCCTTCGTGTGCGAGTCCGACTCGCACTTGGCCGGTTTTTTACAAATGAATAATTTCTTTATTGTAATTAAATTCAAAGAACGATTCAAAATTACAACAAAACGGCACAAAGGCGGACTTATGTCTAAGAGTGATTTATTCCAGTTTATAAAATCCACATATTTTCCCCCACACCCAGACTTTACCCACAAAATCCCCAACTGTGGTATTCAGAGTGGGCGGACTAACTTTAATCTAGATACTACTAACTCTCGAGAGTGACTAACTAGAATCTAGAGCCCATGTGAGGCTCCGAAACGTAGAGCAGCACGTCCTGCTCCTCACACGCGCGGTAAGCCATCAAACTAAATATTGTAGTTATGTCCCGCGAGGGTTTTAAAATATTAATAACTTGAATCTACCGGACTAAACCGGTTTTTTATGGCTAGTCCGGTGCTAATCTCGTACTAAGTTTTGACAGGTGCTCTCTGAGACTGCAAATGGTTAACATTTCCCGCAGTTTGGGGGATTCTCTAGAGATTGGCCACTCCGCTTCGGATAATTCTGACACACGTACCCCCGATTGCACGAAGAGACGGCCGAGACGGAGTTTCTTCTATACTGTCCATACAAAGTGACGTGTTTAATCGTACGTTGACGTTGATTTTGATTTTTTGTCCTTTCGTGCACTCGGCCCTTAATCTAGTAAGCTACCAGTAGTACGAGTCAAAAGGGGGTGATGCTGTAACTGAAACTGAACTGTATCAAATACATGTCTTACCTACTCAAAACAATTGGGAATTTATTAATGTTTGTCTATAGTTGACCCGACTACTTTGATAGATAGCGGCAAACAATTGTACCTGATCCTATCAACGTACCGTAACTTCGTGAGAAAAAACTGTTCTACTTATGACAGTGCACATAGCTCGCAGCAGTTTATTGCGTGATTTCATAGCACCGAGCGGCGCGGCGACCTCCGCGGAAATTGAGTCACGGGCGAGAGCGTTCGCGCGGCGACGCGGCGCGTCGCGACTTCGCGTTTCGGAGCTCCGTGATTTCACGACGTCCACGGATGAATATTCAATTCTAAATTACTTCTCGATTGGTTTTCAAAATAGCATACCAAAGCAATATGCGGAGCTATAGTCCCCATCGTTCTTGGGCGTTCAGTGGCATTAGTCTCCCTTTGCTTATAATCTAGCGGCTGGTCATCTACAGCGCCATAAAATAAACAGTGAAGGGAAAGTCGTTTAGCGTCTACAAAACATCTGCTGCTTTTCTGAATGAATATTTCTACTTTATCCTGCTGGTTTTTCAGTTTATAGACATAGGGTAGCGCTACTTGTTCTCTAACTCATCCACTAAAGAGAAAGGATGGAGAAGTGGCTCGATATCGCGTCTCCGCTAAATGGACGAAATGACCATATAGTTGTATGGGAATCCGGCGCTGCGGCGCGTCATATGCCACAGTTGAAACATAGCCACCGCGCGCGAATGTGCTCTAAAATAGCGTTCGTCAACTCAGTTCCCACCCACACAGACCCTCCAATACGTCTGCGACTATGTTTGCATGTGACATGTACGTTTAAGGTCGGCCCGTAAGCAACCGAAAATTTCGCCTCCCATACAAACGTAGTTTACAAATGATTTGAAAACAACTATTCCAACTTACTTGTTATTTGGTATCTAATATTAGGCTACAAATATCTGTGTCTGCATGCTTTGTTTTTTCGATAAATGTATTCTGGGTCAAACCACAGAGAAAACAAAATTCCTATGAAGATTTTCTTTTTGCTTTAATTTCATTCGGTTTCGATTTTTCAAAGAAATAAAAGCGTGCAGACACAGACAGATATTTGTTACCTGATATTAGATATGAAATATCTGTTTAATTACAATAGCGGTTTTAAAATTATTAGTAAACTACGTTTGTATGGGTAGCATAGCTTACGGGCCTTTCTTAAGTTGGATTGGTAGTTTTTAAAAATTGGAGACAGCTGGTCCCATACTAGGCGCGCTCGATGCCATATATCCTCCCTTTTTATTTATGAACTCAACATAGGTAAGTAGTAGTACTAGTAAGTAGGTACCTGAAGTCGCTCATGTCCGAATACTTCTCAAAAAGTTGATTCAATTGCAGTTTTAGAACAGTTAGTTGTACAATTTTTTACCCGACTACTGTGAAACTAAAAGGAGGGTTATGTGTTTAGCCTGAATGTATGTATTTATACTACCTATATGTTTTGATTACGTGAGCAGATTCAGAAAGGCTTAGCACCATTGCATTGCCTATGGAAAATCGGCATAATGTCTCGGTGGTCAACCAATTCATAAATGGGTTTGTTCGCTGGGATCACAGATTAGGGAACTAAGCTGCACGACATTTCCCCACATTTTGCAAGATACTCCGGAACATGTGGAACATTGGCTGACTCTCGGAGCAAGTTGACCTGCATCTGCGCTGCCAAGTGCCGCCAGCCGACGCGATGCAGACGTCCTCCGTTGTCCGTTGCCCCCACCTCCGCCCCCGCGCCATTCCCCTCCCCTGCCGCCGAGGCGAAGAGATCGACATGCGTTGCCCCACTTGTTTCATATCGCAAGCGTGCGTGGTGAAACAGGCACACGTGCTGCCCATCCCTGGCGAGCAGAAACTACTAAAATAACTCTTATTACCATAGCGGTACGACAACAATTTCGAATGTGCGATGCACATCCATTCAGCGGAAGGGCCCATTCGGCTGGCAACTTTATCTTCTATTATCTGAGGCGCTGCTGTGTCCCTCTTTTGTTAAAGGCAGCCATAATTCGTCTCGGAGAGCCCTAACATAACAATGAACAAAATGTCCTTTGCGTAGGATTCAAAGATGTTTACCCTGCGTACAATGTAATGTCGACCCAGCCAGTCGAACTGACCGAGCCTTATTTGGGTTGGGTAGGTCTGCAATATACTCAGTTAGAGATTTGCATTTTTCGAGCTGTTTACTGTCGTCTTAGGGCCGAGTGCACGAAAGGACAAACAATCAAAATCAACGTCAAAGTATGATCAAACACGTCACTTTGTGTGGACAGTATGGAAGGAACTCTATGTGGATCACTAAAAGTGACGTGTGTGAACATTGATTAACTCAGCCGTCTCTTCGTGCAACCGGGGCTTAGTGCTACAGGACCATCGACGTAACAAAACAAAGTTTTAGATTATATCGATGTACAGGACATACAGTTACATTGATTCCTCTATATGTATAGGTATATAACGTGGACGAGTAAATTTATGCACGTATCTACAAACATTTTTTCTTGGGACACCCTTGAAAAGCGAAGTTTTTCGATTTTTTCAGATTTAATTTGACTACCAACATGATGAATCTATGATTAGAATTACCTGAGATTTGCTTTGGTGTGTCGATGCCTGAGATACTTATGACCACACTATGACACAACGCCTACTCTCCTTGCAAGATGCACGCGCTAGGCCCCTTTCGATGGAACATCCTCAAAGAACCTTCGCTAAATTTATTGAAATTTATTCGTAAATTCCATTGATAACATTTTATCTTCCGCAGTTAATTTAAAATAATCGTTTCTAATTACGAACTTGTTTCCAGTATTTTCTTCTCTAAATTCCCTAACTTTCCTGTTATTGAGTTGAGGTTTTGACTTACATGTGATTACATGTGCACTGTGCACTGCTCTGACTGCTCAGCTATCTCGAAAATTAAGTCGGACCACGAATTTATCTATTATATATTCAGAGGCATTCACGGACTCTTTGCGTGAGTACGCAAACGCTGGCACAAGTTAGCGTGAAATTAGCAAATTAGTATTCACGAGTGACAGATGACAGCTCTAGCTTACGCTACTTTGCGTCAACAGCGTCGCATCCGGATTGGTCAGTTTGTAGAATACCATTTGGTAGCGGAAAATACGCTTCAAGCGTGAATGCGTCGCGTTCGGAAGTTTGCGAATAGTCCCCCTTATTCCGCGATCTGCATTACAAGCATTTTAGTTAATAATATTGTGAAAATGATCAGAAATCAGAATCATTTTTTGACAGACGCAGCACTAGAACCTGCGACCAACGATTACATGCCCGATTAATGTATTTCAACTAAGCAGACTTAAGATTAAATAATTTTCCGACCAAAACTTTGTTCCTTATCATCAAAATAAATTAAGTAAAAATGTTTTAAATGATAATGTAATATTTAACCCCAATATGACTTGCTACTACGCACTCTTTGTCCAAAACGCAGATCTCATGCCTACGTCAGAAGTGTTTCAAAGGTCAGCGGAATGCAACGCTGGGATTCTTCCTCGGTGGGTGCGAGACAGCGCGGCCGGATCGCTCCATGTTGGGCCATGCGAGTCAAGGCGAGCTCACGGCGCCGGGCCGGCGGAGGTGCTGGTGGTGGTGGTGGTAGCGGCGCGGGGCGAAGGGAAGGGGCACGGGGGAGGCGAGACGGGGCGACCTCCTCGACTCACCAGTCGAGATGCAAGCGGTAAGACCTATTGCACAACTTGCAAACATCTGTCTGGCGATGCGGGGCGACCACTGTACCCAAGAAAGTTGAGAAAGGAATGGACTAGTCCTAAGTCCCTTTCAAAGCTCCTATATGACGCAATGCTGTGCGTTCTCTGCCAAGGTTGATCCCTTTCCGCTCCTCAGAAGTTTCGAAGGCCATATCGATTCCGTCTCGGAGCACCTTAAACTACCGGGCTGCAACATCTCCACAGACCTGGGTTTTTGACGTTTTATTAAAATAGAATAGAATAGAATAGAAAATAATTTATTCGATAGAGTACAAGTATGCAAAGGCAAGAGAACTTCACTACATAATATAAAACAAAGTTGCTTTCTCTGTCCCTATATCCCTATGTATGCTGAAATATTTAAGACTACGCAACGGATTTTGATGCGGTTTTTTTTAATAGATAAGAGTGATTGAAGAGGAAGGTCCGCCATCTATTAAATAGTGGAGAAATACTGTTATTTTTGAGGTGTCTAATGTGATGTCGTAAATAATTACGTTTTTTCCGTTTACATTGCAAACGCAGGCTGAACTTGACCAGTTCGAAATCAGCCAAAAACGACATTGACCCGAGCGGAGCCGGGTACCTCAGCTAGTATTTTTATAAAACAAAAAGTCATGACTTATGACTCAGCGATGGTTCGCACTTAAGAGAGCTGCAGCAGTCTGGCGACGCTGGTTTTCAGTCACAACCTGTGATAGGGATGTGGTGTATTGGGCTAATATGATGACGGTAGTTGTGTGGCATTAGCCATCCATGTCGGGTTCCATAAAAAAACTTGTTGGCATCCTTGGATCCGGTACAGCGTCGAACGGTCCGTCTTGTTGGGGACCCAAAACTCACAGTTGGCCTGAAATCCCTGAGCCATAGGTGTTTTGTCGGGTCGCTCAGTCTATGCAAGTAATATCATAGACGTTGCTCTGTGGAACTTGCGTCCCTTATTACCCCAATCCTACCTATTTCTGGAGCACCCGCCGCAAATAATCAGAACATCCCTTTGTGTTTGGCTTTCGAGAACGAATCGTTTTGATATGAACTGTCTGCCGGCGAGTGAATATACTCAAACCAACGCTCAGGGAGCCCATTCAGGTACAAGTGAGTTCGAGTTCGGTGCTAAATATCAACTCACTTTTATAAATAAGTCATCATTCCCCACTTCTTTGACGTCGTTTTAGTTTCGGTTTGTCCCATCAATAGGTCGGAAGGTAAAATAACAGTTCCGTTATTTCAATAATATATTTTCCAGCTACTTTTAAATTAACTGACTCCCGAACACGAATTGACTTTTAACCGAATGGGCCCCCTGGAGTATTCAAACGCTCGATAGTTCTGCGATGGTCCGAAAATCCGCTGGTATGGTGCCTGGCTGAGCGTGATTTCGCGAAGTGAGATGCTCAATGATCAGGGGGTCCATTCAGGTAAGAGTGAGTTCGAGTTCGGGAGTGAGTTAACCTAAAAATAGCTGGGAAATATATTATTATTTAAATAACGGAACCGTTTTTATACTTCCAACTTATTTACGGGACAGACCAGATTTTTACCAAACTGTAATGATGTTCAAGAAGTGTGGAAACATTGACGATCTAAAAAAGTGAGTTGATATTTAGTGACGAATTCGAACTCACTCTTACCCTGAATGGACCCCCAGACCGCAACGAAGAACTCGTTCTGTGGCTAGAACGTTGGCTAGAACACGATATGTCTTCAAACTACCTACGTATATTGATACGAATTGTATTTTGGCAACATGATCTTCAAAAATGGTGTGAAGAAACACCTGGCGGCCGGCATGGTTTTCGAGGGCCCACAGAAAGTTTGAAATCCCATGGAAGGTCCTGGCGTATCGGCATAATGTAAATATTTGTGGTTGCTGGTATAGAAATATCCCTTGTGTTTCCTATTGTTCAATAAAATTTCCCTGAAGTATTTTTGAAACAATTCATTTAATCGTAACATTTTGTTCTTGTGGAAGCACGTACTTACAACTGCAACAATAAAATCAATTGAATGATTCGACCGGTCCCTAGACTGGGGGATAACAATTAGCTTCCATTAAACGTTACAAGATCGTGTCGTTGTGCCGTCAATAAAAGCTTCTAACCGAGCTCTCTGTGTATGTAATAAGGGCGAAATAGAATTGTGCCGAGTATTAATAGCAGAGCAACCAGACCCCATGCCACGTTGCACGCTGGCTGACTCACGCCACGCCACAGCTGCCGACAGGCGTGCGCGAAGCAGCGTTGAAGATGCGAGGGGAGAATTCCAAGTGCTGACTATTTTCGCTGGAGCACGCAGCATTTTATAAATATGCGCGGGGCCGATGGGAGTACTGTTGGAATACGATTATGTGTTAGATCAATTGTGTGCAGACACTGTCAATGTATGCATGTACAGTTGAGGTTAGGCCATACTATAGACTTCCGGTTGAAGGAAAAGATGAACAGTCAAAATAGTGTATGGCGTGCATACATAGAATATTGTTGAAAACAATTATAATTTTGCTACGAAATAAAACTCTATCAAATACTCAAACCGAAGTGAATAAAGTGAAAAGTAACGGGGTTAAAACATAACCTCAGAACAGAAAACAAAAAGATAACCTTTCTGTATTTTTTATAAGGCTAATGAATGTAGGAAGTAATTAAATCATGAATGTTCAACAATTCAATTTCATGACAATAAATTGATGACATAGTCAACTTAAGATAAGTATGTTTTTTCCCTTTAATCAAAAGTGTCTTTCGATCATTTTCTTTGCTTTGCTTTGGATTGTCTCCAACTTTACCTACTTTGATAGGCTGACACAAGGTGATACCGAAATAAACATGAGAAAACTAGGAACAAAAAAAAATTTAACAAAAAAAATAACCGACTTCAAAGAAAAAGCACTAAAAAGTAAAAAATAATGTTCATTTTTGTAGTTACGATTTCTGTTATTTTTTGAGTCGGTGTCAGCCAAGGTTAGGTTAGGTTAGGTTAGGTTAGGTTAGGTTAGGTTAGGTTCTCTTGATTGGCGCAGCGCGTGCCCGGCTGACGCCGACTCAAAAAATAACAGAAATCGTAACTACAAAAATGAACATTATTTTTTACTTTTTAGTGCTTTTTCTTTGAAGTCGGTTATTTTTTTTGTTAATTTTTTTTTTATTTGTTAATTTTTAGTGAATCTTAAGCACACTTACTAATTTGAACACGTCCTTTCCAATAAAAAAAAACAAATTTAACAAAAAAAATAACCGACTTCAAAGGAAAAGCACTAAAAAGTAAAAAATAATTTCCATTTTTGTAGTTACGATTTCTGTTATTTTTTGAGTCGGCGTCAGCCGGACACGCGCTGCGCCAATCAAGAGAAACTAACCTAACCTAACCTAACCTAACCTAACCTTGGCTGACACCGACTCAAAAAATAACAGAAATCGTAACTACAAAAATGGAAATTATTTTTTACTTTTTAGTGCTTTTCCTTTGAAGTCGGTTATTTTTTTTGTTAAATTTGTTTTTTTATTTGTTTATTTTTAGTGAATCTGAAGTACACTTACTAATTTGTAGACGTCCTTTCCAATAAAAAAAGAATCACCGAAATCGGTTGGCGTTATATTGAGTTATTCGTCCATTTGTCGCGCACATCTTAATACAAATTTAAGACTTTTATGATTTTCTCATGGGTATCATTGTCAGAACTTAACCAAATTAAAATGGGACCACTTGGGAAGCACTAGCTATCATTTAAAAAACTAATCATCAAAATCGGTTCACTCAGGCAAAAGTTATGAGGTAACAAACATAAAAAAAAAATCAAAAAAAACAAAAACAAAAAAAAAAACATACAGACGACTTGATAACCTCCTCCTTTTTTTGAAGTCGGTTAAAAAGAATCACCGAAATCGGTTGGCGTTATATTGAGTTATTCGTCCATTTGTCGCGCACATCTTAATACAAATTTAAGACTTTTATTATTTTCTCATGGATATCATTGTCAGAACTTAACCAAATTAAAATGGGACCACTTGGGAAGCACTAGCTATCATTTAAAAAAATAATCATCAAAATCGGTTCACCCAGGAAAAAGTTATGAGGTAACAAACATAAAAAAAAAAAACAAAAAAAAACAAAAAAAAAAAAACATACAGACGAATTGATAACCTCCTCCTTTTTTGAAGTCGGTTAAAAATAGTTTCCGATGCTTGTCTTCATTTTCCTAATGCATCGTTTGCGTCGTCCCAGTCTCGCACACACCTTTGTATTGTTTGTAGCAACTTCTTCTTCACTTTTAAGCAGATTTGTGTTCTACAGGTGTATTTTGACGGTATTTTTTTTTCTTAAACCGAAAGTGTATACGTTGGACCAATCTCTTTGCTTTTTCTGTCTACGACTGTACCTCGAAATGCTGCCACAAGGTTGGACCGAAATAAAAGTGAGAGAACTAGGAACAAAATAATTTCCGGAGCTTGTCGTAAATTTCTTAATCCCTCTTTCCAGCCTCGTACGCGATACACGATTACTACGCTTCTATCAAAGCACATTCGTATTCGAAAAAAATAATTTGCAATTGTTTGGTTTCTATCAATTTTCCAGGTAATTTATCAATCGTCGTGTAGGATGCATTGTTATCGATATTGTTAATTTATCAATATTACTGACGCAATCTTTTCCACATTCTAGTATAGATTTTTTTTATTATCTTTGCTCTTTACAACAACTGTTCTGGTATTCTTAATTCGAGATTATGTCTGGTTGAAAATGTGGAGACGACTTCGTCTGTTTATTGGTAAACCAATATAAAATAACTAGAAAGAGCCAAATGCCTATTGTTTCGAAAGCAAGTTGTTAGAAAGCAAGCAGCGATAAAGCTGATAGCGAAATCCTGCACTCGCTTGTAAAACTGTTTAAAGCCAATTAAACTACAACGTGCGTTTGGTGCACGTCTAGATTTGTTCTCTGCTGCGCAAGCTTCGTCTACTTCTGGAGAATGGAACTGAGAAATGTGTCAATCATTGATACGGTAATAAAAGTAGATGGCTACAATCAAGAACGTTTAACTACGTTTAACGTTTACAACAATGCCGTCAATAAGCAAACCGAAAAATATATTGTTAGTACGAGTAATAGGTACTTTAAATATTCAATTCTATCGGGCTACAAGATAGGAAATACAATTAAATAACCTGATGAGCAGCCCCTCTCCTCTTGCGTATTGTATGTATAGGTTACTTTAAATGATCGAACAACGGTTAATCCTGAGATTTATCTGTAAAACCTAGATTTACTAACTCTGTACTTTTACAAGTCGGAACTCTTCTAAGATCATGTGATTAAACACGTTACTTTTGAGAAGCATATGAGGTCAACGAATCTCCAATTCGTTCACAAAAAGTGCACCCGACGTTTAATCACATAGGTATGTTTTCTTTATTTCATGAATTGTATGTCTGTACATCTTCTTAAATCTTTTGAGGCGAAAATAAGTTGCAGCATAACACTAGATCGATATCACCTATAATCAGAACTAGTCAGATAATCGGGATTATGGCTTGATGCTTTGTCGCAGGAAAATTTATATCCGTAAACCGATAAGTAATCCCTGGGAAATTGCAATGGTAGCGAAACTAAGAGCGAAGCGAAGGTAAGAGAACTCTCTAGTACCTACCTACGGTCGTTAACGATCTAAAGTTATTCCTCTAATTTTTTATTTATTTATTTTTTATTTGTTCTTTGTTGGTTGAAGTCCAAAATCTTTAATTTTTTTAAGGTAACCAATAATTTCCAGATATACCCGTGTCGAGTGCACCAATTTCGAGTTTCTGGTAAGATAAAAACCGGCCAAGTGCGAGTCGGACTCGCACACGAAGAGTTCCGTACCATCGTACACGATTTACCCCAAAAATAACACGATTTTTGTATGGGTTACCCCCTTTAATTTTTATTCTTTTATAATTATACCTATTTGTTGTTATAGCGGCAAAATAAATACATAATCTGTGAAAATTTCAGCTTCCTACCTATTACGGTTTATGAGATACAGCCCTGTGACAGACGGACGGACGGACAGCGAAGGCTTAGTAATAGGGTTCCGTGTTCACCGTTTGGGTACGGAACCCAAAAAAGCCTTCACCATTATTTTTCTCCTTTTTTTAAAAAAAATTAAGAAAACTTCAACTCGTAAATTGTGCATTCCACATTGGTCACTCTTATAACCTTCAATGAAAAGTACCATTAATAATAATTTTGGACTCAAATTAATATCAAGTTTTTTCGATAACCATGTTTGCAGAGAGTAATCTAATAATACAAAACTAACGCTTTTCGGATACGGTCGTTCTAGGGTCTTACGTCGCCTTAATAGCTCTTTTTCCTGTTCACCTGCTATTCACCTGGCTAGTTATTGACCATGGTAACCTCCATGTCAGTAAAACCATTGCTAATAATTAATATGGTAGAAAATATATCTAATGGTAGCGCAAGTTGAGCACGGCATGCAATCGATCGTTCACGGGGCGACACCAGCATGCGGGCTTACGCTCATACAAATTACGGAACTTTATACCAGGGAACATAATAATGATTATTATACGCTCGATGTACCTAAGCTAACATTCCTACCGCTGTGACTCCGCCGCTGTCGCCGTCTCCGCCACAGCTTCCGCCGAGCTCCCGCCGCAGCTACCGCCGCCGCCGCCTCAAGCGTCACCTAGCGCCTGCTGTCTCAGCCCTGGGATTTGTGACTCAACACGTTGCAGTGACGTATCTGTCGAGCAGTGTCTTTGTGCAGGGCATATAAACCGATGCAAATGTTAACAGGTTAGGTTTACCATTATGTTTCGCCTTCCATACCAATACATGCACATCATACCAGTTAAGATATGATCAAACGGTTGTACGAAATAACAGGTCAGGGAGTACAGTATGGTAAATGAACTCGTCGGGCTAACATTCAAGTGAGTGATAAAATGTAACGTGAGTTGAATTTCGTACCATGCTTGGTCGAATAACACGTCGTTTGACAGTTTAAAATGGTACGAAAAGCAACTAAACAGTTAATTTACCATGGCAACCCCTCAGAACATCTTTACCAATCAACGATGAATCCAGATTGATTCGGGTCATGGTAACCAATGAGTTGAGCACATTTGTATGCACCTACACGACATACGCGTATTCTGTCATCACGGTGTACTTTTGATTTTTGTTCAAGAGCTGCTATAATGTTTGTAGCATACATGTGCAAGGTCTTACATAGTATTGCAATACGACTATACGCTGCATGACACTCAACTCTGCAAGCAATTAGAGTGATCCCAACGCTTATTAGAGCTATTAGGGTTGGTTCTCGTCAATGTTGCTCTGACCTCAGTTCTGAGATCACTACACGGTTGTATAGCAAACGCAAGTTCTGTTTCCAGGTGGCAAGTATAATACCCTGAAAAAAAATTAGTTAATCTAACTGTAATTTCGATAATAACAACCGTCTTGCAACGTTGAAATAGAGCCCACTGAGTAGATTGATTACTGTAACTGAGTGAGAACAGTAAGCCTAAAACATTAAGTGTTACTGTATATTTTTTTAACTGTGTGCGATAACAGTAATGTTTCCCTAACTGTTTGAAAACTGTTTCTAGCATTGGTATTTGTAGGATTCCGTACCCAAAGTGTGCCAACGGAACCGTTGTCCGGAAAATTAGCTCTAGAATGACCCCTTAGAAGGAATATATCAATGTATTAGTACAGTCAGCCATACCAAATAACCGTTTCACAATCATCTGATATGTCACACATGTTATTTTTATCAAGCGGTACTGTTAAATCGGTTAAAATAACTGTTTTATGTTAACGGTTTTGGCTAATTTATATATACTTACCGTAACATATTAATAGTAATGAGAAATACTTTACCATGAATGACTGAATTTTAATTGTGCTAAAACAGAGAACAGTGTTTTTGGTCGAAATGATCTGAGGAACAAGAGCAAGCGTAAATTGTAAAAAAAAATAAGTGAATATTGTCTAAAATTACCATTTGAATATTTCAATTATAGTCTAGCCACAATTGTAGTAATAACTAAGAAATCACTTTAAACTTCCGTGTAGTAGAACCACAGAATAAGTGAAATATAGCCTTTTATAAGGCTATGAGTAAAAAAATCCATGCACGTGGATCCAGACTGCAGGCTTATTACTATCACTCGATGACTTCCATCGTTGATTTCGCTAACTACACTATTTAATTAAGCATTCGAGGTAATGCACCAAATAGCCCGTCCATGGATTATTACATTTGTGTAGACGACTACGTGCGAATATCGGCAAATGTTAGCCGTAGAGCGCTTCGATAAGTATAAAATGTATATAATAAATAACCTTAACTTATATGGTTTAAGGTTATTTCCAAATTGAACTTATTGATTAAAATGAATGGATTAGGCTCCGATGTACACAGAATGAGATAGTGCGAGTGCGAGGACCATTGAGCATAGCATGAAGCGAGTCAGGACTCACACAAAACGACCGTACAATGGAAACTGATTGCATCTTTATGAATAAACATCCATGCGGCCGAGCTCAGCCGGTGATCACACACAAAGCTCCCGACCTCAGTGGGTGAAGCGTTTCCTCATCACTGAACAACGTGACCTGGTTGGTTACCATGGTAAATAACCTCGCTGGGTAAACAATCAAGTGAGTGATTACATCCGACGTTAAGTAGTATTTCGTACCATACTAATTGTCAAAAGAAGTGTTATTCGGCCACGTGAACTGAAAGGATATATGCATCAGGAGACAGAACTTTTAGCCGCAAAACAGATATGCTTAGGGGCAAAACTCTTGCTCAAATCTTCAAATCTGGGCTATCGATAGCATTGTTATCTATAAACATAAACTTAAATATATTTTAAAACTTAATGTATTTGCAAAATGTATATTTTTGGTTAGAGGATAAAACATTAATAAATAAGTAGGTATTCGGCAGGACTGTGAATTTGCGGTAGTAAACAAAAGTTAATAAACGAAAACATGACAAAGCGGTCAATTAGGAACCAACATACTCGTACGACAGATCATCTGAAAAATCGGTGTGCACAGTATGTTTTCGAGCGAAATATATATGCTAGACCCCCTCACAGAAGAGCAGAACGACGATGCCCATGGGCTTTCGGTCTTTCAAGGGGGGTTTCAAAAAACCATGCTGGCCGGCCAGGTGGCACCGTTTTTTAAGAACTCCAGGTATCACTTTGGAAATACCTCGGCAGAGTGCATTCTATAGTTTACCGACACTATAGATGGATAAATAGTAGACTGTCGATAATGAATGTCATGGGGGCGGAGGAACACAGATAGAGACCCTACATCCCTTCGAAGTCGGAGGGTTTCTAAATTTCGACGAAAGACTGGCACAACGCTGTATCGGTTCTAAGGTCCCACAGATGCGATCAATACTCCACGCAAGACCTTACCAGGGAGGGCAGAGGAGCAGTTTGCAGGGAGGACCCCTAACAATGTGTAATAGATCCGTACGAAGAAACATTCATCGCTCTACAAAGTATTGGTTGCCTTTTTTGGAATACAAATGGGGATTTGTGACAGTGTAAATAAAGTATTGGGGCTTACTTTATTTACACTGTCACAAATGATACACTGAATAAATAATGTTACAGTTAACGCAGAGTATCGGTGTCTGTGGGATATTGACGGGTAATTTCAACTAAGGCCTTATTTTCTGGCTTCGAGCAGTTACGAAAGTTGACTTGAGATTATTTATGTATATTTACAGACCCTTATAAAGTGCACTGCTACACTGAATTAGACGTTAAGGTGCATATAATTATGTACACGTACGGTATCTATTTTCATCTCATTACAGCGGAAATAGAAACAAATTGGAGATCCCATTATTTCATTTGACGTTTTCTTGGAGTAAAACGGCGACTTAGGAATAACTAGTGGCTCTCTGAGCTCGGGAGTCTGTATTTGCATAGCTTAAAACTGAATTAATTTTCACCGCGCCTTAAACCAAATCATATTATTTTTCTCACAGAATTAAGTACTTAACGCTTTAGGTCTTGTCACAAAAATAAAGTTTTATGACAAACTGAATCGACACAAAAAACAACATATGATTATCGATCTTGCTCACAAAATTTCACGGAAATACTTCTGTATCAATTATTAATTTTCCTTTAAAAATGAGAGTTACGTCTATGATAAATGTAATTTGCCAGTGCCAACAACCGCAAAAGGAATGTGTTTGGGAGTCTGAAGGCTGAACCTAGCCAATACCGTTAACTATTGCCACCCTAGCTTTGACTACAACATCGGTGCCTTGTTTCTGTGATTATCGGGGCCGGGGTGGTCACCACCTTCCCTTTTGTGATTATTTACGTATACATATGTATGCATAGCTCAATACAATAGTAGGCCGGGGGCTGATGACGAATCGCGTCGTTTAAAATGTTGGTAGATATATTTATTTAGGGAAATCCTCAGGTAAATACTTCAATAAAATCCGTCTATAATTTCACAATAGAACAAGTACCTACGATTTATACCGATCATGTTTTGCATGTTACGTGCCAAACACGTTTCCAATGAATTTCCAATACTCTCTAAAGTCGAACAGACATTCTCATGTACAGAACGAGAATCACACATTCAGCAGTTCTTGATTGATTGTCCTCAACTAAATCCGGATTAGTCAATCACTGCCCTGCTGGCAACCGGTTCATAAATAATGTTAGAAAGTTGCGACAGTGACATCACCCTGATGATTTTCTTCTGCCTGCCAGCCTTGGCACTGGAGCATGGAGATTGTGTTCGTACCTCGTTTTATGTAATAATCCCTATCACTACACACAGACGCAGCGGGCTTGTGAGGTTGAAACGACAGGCGTTTCAAATTCATGCAACCGTTGCGATGTTGAAACATAGGTGTCACAAAAACTCCACACTCCTCCCCCGCCCCTACACCGCGCCCCCTCCGTCCCGTGCCTCGCCACCACCGCGCGACCTGCTTTGTTCTCGCGTCGCATAATTTCCTGTGAAGGCCGCACCGAGGGCCGCACGCTATAGAGTTTTCCGTGAATGTTAAAAATGAAGCGGCCGTTCAGGAAAACGATGGAATTTAATCGAAACACAATAATATTTTGCCTTCAGTCGCCTCCTCTAGGTGCACGTCTAGGTACACCTCAGTATATTAGTCTGTGCTTCAGTCTAGAGCAAAGGTTCTATAACTCATTTTGTGTACCGCCAACATTTAGAATACATTATTTTCAAGCGCCCCCCAAATGTTCAGCTTTGCCACATCTTATAATCACCACCGCAATGATTGTTTAATACATTAGCGTGCCCCGTGAGTTTACTATTATTTCTTGTCTCTGAGTTCTAACGAAAGCAACTAAGCGAAACTTTATGAATAATATTTAGCCAAATAATCAGCTATCGCCCCTCTAAACCACTTCAAAGCCCCCAATTTTTTTCTTAACCCTTTAACGCCCCCTGTAGGACTCTAGCGCCCGCAAGTTCATTTGAAAACCAATGTTCCAACTTACTTGATATAAATCTTATCTAATATTAGGCTACAAATATATGTGTCTGCATGCCTTTGTTTTTTCGGTAAATGTATTCTGGGTCAAACCATAGAGAAAACAAAATTCGTATGAAGATTTTCTTTTTGCTTTCATTTCATTCGGTTTGGATTTTTCAAAAAAACAAAAGCATGCAGACACAGATATTTGTTACTTGATATTAGATATTAAATATCAATTTATTTGGAATAGCGGTTTCCAAATTATTAGTAAACTACGTTTGTATGGGGAGCATAGCTTACGGGCCGTTCTTAAACACTCACTTGCCTGTTCACCTAGCGAGTTAATGTATATACCATGGTAACTCCCCTCTTTCAGCGGATGATTTGATACCTTGGCTGCAGGAAGGTCTATGGAGGACTACCACCTCCGTTTGGAATCAGATCCAAGTTGTCGATGAAATAATGAGCAAAAATGAGCAGCCGATGAGTGCCTCTAAAATCTTCCGCCCTTAGGACGCGGCCTATACGGCCTATTGACAAATCCGGCCTCGCTTGCGGCGAACCTAGGTTCGGGTCTCCTCTTTCCCTAAAATATGGTTGATACAGGCGGTGGCTGTGCCCGGCGTAATGCTCGTGAACGGGTGCTGTTTGTCGGGACTGGCTTGCTCCAATTGGCAACTTGTTAGATGGCGGGCATGGTATTTACAAACAAACTGATATTTGTCATGAACTGTTATATGATATGAATTGTTGATTCTCGGTAATTCATATTAATTTAGCGTTTTTATCTGTGATTCTAAATACTTTTGTAAACTTAGACTAAGTGGACGTTGAAAAAAAAAACCAAACGAGTTTCTTGCCAGTTCTTCTTTGCTGGGATTGCCGAACTGGCTCATGATAAAATTTGACAAATCCGAGTGCAGTGTACTGTATATGGATGATGAATAAACAATATTTAATTGACGAAGGTATGCAATGGCATTTTGGACGCATGGTAATAATACATTTCAGAATGGTTGGTTGGCACCGTCGATTCGCACGAGCCATACTTTCCGAGTTAGGTACTTTCTGTTTGGGCCAAATGTAGTTTTTCCATTCACACCATTTTGATTAATAGTTTGTGCGCGTGGACGTTGTTTCTTTGCCGAACTATTGACAAAGGTAGTGCGCAGCGGGGCGCTCACAAACCAAAATGTTTGTTCCACCGCGAAAATAACGAACTGAAACCGTTTTTACTTGGTACCGAGGTAGGTAGGTACATATGTTAACTGAATGGAGTCAATGTCTTGCGGGACCGAATGATCGTTTTATGTCGGTGACATGGTGGTTGACGACGCGACCGGTTATCGCTTGGCCGCGTCGTCGCATCGAATCATGAAAGGCGACAACTAGATCCCGTGCTTATTGTCGGTACTAGACAGGCACCAGCAAACAACTAGAACCCTGGCAGAGCGCCACCTCTCTGCACACCTCAAACGCACATTCGGAGCCAAAAACCCATTCTACGCAGGTGGGCGTTGAGTTAAGAAAGTTTGCCCAAACATAGCATCTGAAATGATCTAGATCAGCATGATTGTTTCATGCTATAAATGCAGCACGTCACTACAAAATGAATATTCCAAAAAGGTATCTTGAATTTGTCTCTATTTCCCAAGACAGTTCGTGAATGTACAACCCTAAAGGTGAGTTGTGCAATGACGTTGTGACGGTACAATAAAAGAATAGTAAAATAAACTGTTATTATAAAGTTTCCTGACATCATCAGCAAACTGCAAGGCCTCTGCGAAGCGAGGTCACAGCAGATGTGGCCGACAGGTTCCGCTGCTCCACCCCGCTCCGCCGCCGCCGCCGCCGTGCCGACTTCCGACATCTCCGTCTCTCTTCCGCAACCGCAGCAGCCTCCGGTGATGAATCGTTTCACTATAATTACTTATTTCGGTTAACTGTTCGAACTTTTGAACAAGTGCGCTACTTTTTGTACTCCTCGCTCATTAATATCTGACCCTCTCACACTGACGTTAGCGCTAAATTACCGATTATTCTTGACAGGACTTTTAGGATCCCGTCACAAAAAGCGAAATAAGGCACCCATATGGTCTGGGTCTGATGTCTGTCGTTCACAGGAATTTTGTTCCAAATTGTTTTGTATCATGAAAAAAAACCCACTAATTACTTTTACTTAAAAGGTTTTTGAGAAAATCTGGATTTCCGAAGCGATAATTTTGTATAAAATTTTCAAATAAGTCAGCAGTGACGGGACCCTCGGCACGTGAACCCAAAGATATTTAATATAAACTAAAACCTAGGAACACAGAATATATTATGAAATGTTTCTATGCTAGAATGAATGAGTTGAGGCTTTCAAATGGAGCAGAAATATTGAGGCAACGTAGTTTTGAGGTCTGCTCGCGATGCAGGCGGAAGTGAGTGTCAAGAAGTTCGAGATTTTGAAAAAAAATGCAATCAAGTTGATTATACTAATCGTAAGTATTGGCTATCAACTTGTTCCATACCTACTGGTATCCTGAAATCAGGAACGTGTACACAAGAACACCGGTTTCAGGTACAGTTTCTTTCAAAGTACGGAGCGCATCACACTCAAAGCCACAGTAGGCATTGGCAATTGCAACGTGAACGTATGTGGGTCAAAGTCCAACGTGTGGCGTCCATGGTGATGCCGTTTACCTGAATAAACCTAGTGTAGCGAACGACAACCCTTTCCTGGGGGGGTCTCCATGGTACATAACTCACCAGGTGAATAGCAGGTGAACAGGCCAAAGAGTGATTTAATCTGACGTGTATTAACATTTCACATCACCTGTTATTCACCCGGTGAGTTAACTTAACCATGGTATCGGCACCCATCCATTATTTGCTGTTATGTTTGTAGATCCAAAAAACAGGAGATTTAGATTTTACGAAAATTTTACATTTTGATCAGGTTAAAAATCTAGGAAGGTTTTTAAGTTTGTAGGTACATGAAATTTAAAAACCTCGTAACTTAATCACCAAAGGAAATGCTATGTTCCAATTCTACTAGCTCGATGAAATTGAGTTGTTTTTGGTATTTTTTTAAAACATTCCAAGATTCTGTGTACCTGTTTAAAAACTAATTATAACCGCTTACAGTGGTGTCGAACTAACGGAATAGACCTAAAACTTACAATAAACATCTTTGGCTAAGCCGAACTTTCATTGGACTATAAACAAACACAATTGGACCCCATAGCAATCTACAACGAAGCGCAAGCCTCTGCCAATTAAATTCTCGTCGATTTCAACCAATTAAGCCAGCAGTAAACGACACTCGTTTGGTTTTGTCGACGAGGCACGGTACATATGTTTGCTGCTCTCTTGCGAATTATAGACCTATTCAAAAATATTTAACGCTGGCAGATTCATGCGCCGACCAATTCAGACTTGCATCCAACTTTCTCCAAAAAACATCAACACATTAGAAAATGCTAAGCAAAAAAAAAAAAAACAAAGCAGGAGACTTACTTGGCTATGACAGAGATCGAGTCTTTGAATGTGTTAATTGGGTCGCAAACAGGAACACAAAAACGTTTCGTTCATATCAACATGCTGCTCATAACAATTTGTAATGGAAGATATTCTGCATAACTTTAGGTCTGAAGTATGGCTCGATGACAATAAGAGCTCAGTTTGCGAGTGATGATTTATTGAAATCTGGGCCACTAACGGTAGAGACGCGGTCGCTTTTACCATCGCAAGTCATGGAGTCAGTGTAAATTACCGTCACGAGTAAGAGCAGGTCAGCGAATGGTGGCAACATTTGAGCATTCGTTCCCGATAAGGTATGCCTGTGCTTTAATCTCATTATTTGTGATTGAAATAGCAGTATTTATTCACTGCGAGAGGTCAATTACTTAATTAGTATAATTAACTAGTACTGCTAAAATATAAGATTCTGTATCTGGTATTAACTAATTTTCCTGCCCACAATGAGCATCTGTTGACTAAACAGCTGCCTTGCTGTTCGCCTCGTCGAGTTCGCTGTAGCTGCGCCATTGCAACACGACTAACCGAACGCAGCCCGCCTCATAACAGTATCTCCGCTGACAAGGCCCCTTTGTACCGTGTCCCCAGCTCATGCGATCTCGGCAGCCGGCAGTCCCGGCGGAGTCGGCTGCAGACACGACACCAATTTAGCTGGCGTGACGTCTTTGGCATTGGACTTGTAACGAGCGCCATAGTTGGTGCTGCTGCCGTCGCTGCCGGGTTCAGCACGCGCCGAGGCGAACGGCGCTAGTGCGGCCGGAGGCGTCACGCCCGGCGACCGACGACGCAGACTACTGCCTCTTCACTTCGCTCGTTAGCGATTTTTTGGAATCGCAGAAGTGTTGCAATTAAAACATTTTTGCTAATGTCTAAAATCCCACAGTGAAATCTGCGAAATACAGACTTGCTACTCATCGATTGCCAATTAAAAGTGATACAATCTATTTGATGCGAAGCATTGTTCTTGTAGGTAATGAGCGCAACGAGGAGGATATTTACGCAATTTAAGGATAATTAATCAAATTTTATTAAAGTAAAGTCGTTTGATTTAGATGCGCAATCATCTACCTAACGCTTACGATGTTAGAAATTAGAAGTCCCGGAACAATTACTTCCGCACACACATATTTAATTGAGAATTTATTATTCCTAAAATTCTCAAGGCTCTCCCATGTTTATAATAAACGAATCCTACACATACAATTTCTCGAAGCAAAGTTCAAAGCCTCCGTACATTGACACGTATGCATCCGTACTAAACAAAGCCTGATCCGCCAGTTTTGGGTGTGCTTTAAAGCTAAGGCTCGAGTCAACAAACACATTGCTAGCTTTATTCTGTGAGATCGCCCCGACTATTCCATCTGGGTACGTTCGTCGCCCTCAGCAATTAGTATAGTGGTGTTATGTTTGTTCACGCAGCCGAAATACTGTTTTATTTATTGACGCTTTTATGCTGCAGGAAATGAGATGCATGCGCTTAGCACTTTTTTTGCCATCGCAACTATTATTTATTCTCTAGAAGACGACACCAGAAGTTTTTTATGTTGAAAGTTTTTTAAGCAAAAACCCGATCGTATTTTGTTCCTCCACAGAATGTAGAAGGAGCCATCCAGAAAGCCAGCATTGTTTATTGTCATTTGGCATAAATTGTATGTTAAATTGCGTGTTCGACTGGTACTTTATGGTTTTCCCCTAACCATTAGTCCAGTGTATTGTCTACTTACTTATAGCTTCTGAGGAAATTTCCAGTTGCAAGAGGAAAAATACCAATATCCTCGTTTTTAACGTTTGCGACGCGACAACTGCTTTATGGGATTTACAAACTCTGTGCATTGACGCAAAAAGGATACGTTCCAATCACCTATATACATATACGAGTATAGTGGAAATGCAAATGAACACTGTTTACAAAGGAAAGCTTTCTTTCGGCCTGAGACTAGACTAGAGTATATTTTATTGACAACGAGCATGGCAAGACGGAAGTAGCGATCGAAACTCATTCGTATGACGGCAGCGTAGCCACCAGTTTGCTTACGAAATCGGGAAGCACAACATAGAATGTTCGTTGCACTAAATATAATCCTGTAAAGTTCTGACGTGTCGTTGGAATATCGAGAAAATCAGTAGTAATCGAATTCGTAAATACACTCATTCACCGGCGGCGGTGCCGTTTGAGGAGCGCTGTTCGGAGCCGGTAGTCTCAGTTCTCACCTAAATTGGCGTTTACGTAACTTCGAAGTTCCGTAAAAATGTCAAACTCCATACAAGTTTTTACTAGATATTCTGTGGTTTTACTTCTTCGAGCTGTCAAAGTCAAACTCGGACTTCCGATTTGTATGTAAACGCGGAGTCGACGTAAACGGCAAATTCGACGTATTTACGGCTACGTTGAGTAAGCTGTCAAATCAAGCTCGGACTCGCAAATGTCGCTTAACGCCCACTGCGCGCGCTCTTCCATTTCTCCATACATTTTAAAACTGCAGTCGATCTGTTTGCCGTAACGCCAATTTAGGTGACAACTGGGACTACGGGCTGACCCGCTAGTCTCAGTTGTCACCTAAATAGGCGTTACGGCAAACCGATCGACTGGCGTTTTCTCCAAACTCCATACAAGTTTTTACTAAATATTCCTCTTCAAACTGTCAAAGTCAAACGCGGACTTCCGATTTGTATGAAAACGCGGAGTGGACGTAAACGGCAACGTCGACGTATTTACGGCAACGTTGAGTAAGCTGTCAAATCAAGCTCGTACTCGCAAATGTTAGTTCGCTTAAGGCGCTAGGACTAGCCAACTACTCGCGCCATACAAATGCACTTTTTAACAAATGTAATAATATGTAGTGAAACGCTTCAGCAAATCCAAATAGAACTCCAGACTGATAATGGATTGTTAATATTTTTTTATTCCATCATTTATTTAAATAATAATAAAAATAAAAAAAGTTGATTTTTCTCATTAGAAATCTGAAAGTCATTCGATTTGTAGATATAAGCAAAAACAGCATATATGCATAAACAAAAAATTCCATTTGCTTTTAGATTTCTACATTTAGTCAAAAAAGTTCGGAAATGGACACCGTTTCCGCAATGTATTTTGTATAGAAAAAGAAAACATAAATTAACGAAAATCATTCGATTCCTAGACAAGGAATCATATATTGTAAGGATGACACTTATAATCGTCAGACTTAGTTAGTTTACTTGGGGTGCCTCGTCTAACTTTGCGATTTGGCTAGTACCAGGCCCTTAACGCCCGCTGCGCGCGCTCTTCTTTTTCTCTATACATTTGAAAACGCCAGTCGATCGGTTTGCCGTAACGCCAATTTAGGTGACAACTGGGACTTCGGGTACAGAGTGGTCAGTGGAGTGATCAGTTCGAGTTCTCACCTAAATCGGCGTTTACGGAACTTCGAAGTTACGTAAAAACGTCAAACTCCATACAAGTTTTTCTGTGGTTTTACTTCTTCAGGCTGTAAAATTTTGAAAACGCGAAGTCGGCGTAAACGGCAACGTCAACGTATTGACGGCGACGGTGAGTAAGCAGTCAAATTAAACTCGGATTCGCAAATGTTAGCTCGTATTTATCCGTACATTTGAAAACGCCAGCCGATCGGATTGGCGTAAACGCTAATTTAAGTGACAACTGGGACTACGGGCTCAGTTCGGTGTGCAACAGCGGTTACCGGTTGCCATGGGTACTGCCCCCCCCCCTTCTCCCCCGCCGCCCCGCGCTCGTGCCCAGCCGAATCAACCGCGACGACCTCAATATACCGCTTCCTCTGCCTAGTCGCTTACCACCTATACCCGCTCGCTTCGTCACTCTAACCATTTACGTCGAAACAAAAGTCAGAAAAACTGAAAATCGTTATCAAGCTAATGAAAGGTAATTTAAAGTAGCAAGCGTATATTGTTTCCAAGTTATATTAAAATTTAAATTGAATGAATGCTGTGTACGTTTTTAGGGTTCCGTACCCAAAGGGTGAAAACGGAACCCTATTAAAAATCCTCCGCTGTCTGTCCTTCCTTCCGTCCGTCCGTCCGTCTGTCACAGGGCTGTATCTCATGAACCGTAATAAGTAGGCAGCTGAAATTGTCACGAAGTGTGTAATTATTTTGCCGCTATAACAACAAATAAGTAAAATTAAAATATAATAAAAATTAAAGGGGGCTCCCATACAAAAAAATATTCTTTGGTGTTAAATAATTTACGATGGTACGGAACCCTTCGTGTGCGAGTCCGCCTCGTACTTGGCCGGTTTTCTGAACTCCGATCGTCGCACTCCCACTGCTCTGACAATATATGTGATAGGTAAAGCATTTACAGCAGTATTCAGAGTGAGCGGACTAACTTTAGTACGCGTATTAAGGTTGGACTAAGCCGGTTTTTGTATGGTTAGTCCGGTGCTGATCCCGTACTAAGTTTTGACAGGTTCACTCTAAATACGACTAATAGCAGATATAATAACACATTATTACAAACTGAGCTAAATAAACGTACAACTTCGTAATGTTTGTAGATAATTACTCGCGTTGAACAATAAATGCAATTTTAAAAAGGTACACACTGTTTGCCGTATAAAAAAGCCAACAATTTATGCCGTACGCGATACGCGCCAATGGGCTTGCGTCGATTTCCTGGGTCTCGCCTGCTATGCTACGTGGTGCTTGATTTACCGTTAACTTATATTACAAACATGGTAACTTCTTTTCTCGGGTTTGTTCACAGAACAGCAGAAAGATTTAGTTAGACGCTTCATGGAAATGATTACCCATGTTCGTTCAATAGCTCAGTAGTAAGTAAATAAATAGATATAATAAAAAAATAACTGTCTTCTGTGTGTTCCGTTCTGTGCACTTCCCCCTCTCTACAATTAATGCACCCTCTGGTTTCTACGTCGGGTTACCATGGTAAATTAACTCGTCGGATGAACAGGCAAGTGACCGATTAAATCTCACTTCTAGTTGTAGTTTGTAACAGGCTTAGGGCCTTTTTCACCTACTGATGAATAACTTAGCAGCTTGCAAACAATACCAGTAAAAGAGAATCAGCATTTTAGTAGTAAAAGCCTTTAAGTGTCGATTCAAATAAATCAGAACTTGGTGAAAACCAGGCTTAGGGCCTTTTTCCCCTACTGCTGATTATCTTAATCGCCACATAATAAGGGCCTTTCTTAGCAGCTTGCATTTCTCAGGGCCTTCAAGTGAAGTGTCGATTAAAATAAATCAGCACTTGTTGAAAACCAGGCTTACTGGTTTTCAATTCACTTGGCCGAACAATTTATCCTTTGACAGTTAGCACGGTACGAATGCAAGTAAATCTCAGATTTAATTACTTGGTTATTCACTCGGCGAGTTAATTTTTCATGGTAGATAACCCCAAGGTTGCAAACTCGTGCAGGGACTTGTGTGCACACTTCACACTTCTATTCGCCGTCGCAGAGTTTGGTAGATCGTCTAACGGGCTCTCACCTACTATAGTCTCGACTAAAAGCAAGTCTCTTTGGAGGAATAAAAAACATTATACATAATGTGATACTCATATACCTATGCATATTAAAATTACATGTTTGAACGAGGAGTCGTCCTCACATATGCCATCGAAATAAGTAATATCTAGGTACAGAGCACGAAAGCAAAATAACACATTTCGAGTTGACTTTACAGCTCGTCACATCACTTGCTCGCAACTATGCGCTTTTTCTGTGGTGACACGTGGCGGCTTCGCACGTTATCGCAATGTAGCGAAAATCAGTTGGTACCTACTTCATCAATTTAACAACCCTGTGTACAATGGTGAATAATTCCTACGAACTATGCTTTGTACCTACCAGGATTTGGTGCCTTGTCTTTTTCCTTCTCCAAATTAGACTTCTTGCCGCCAAAGCCTTTACATCTGTCTCCTGCCTTTTTTTCCCCTAAATATTAGCAGTAGAGATGCCAATATAGTATCTTCTCAGGAATCCTATCCCATATTGCAATCAAGCCGAGCAACCTTTAACATTGCAGTGAAAACAGCACACAGCCGTCATCTTATAACGTTACCTGGTTGATGAGATAATATGTTTATTTATATTTGAATTTTGCAACGGTCCGGCGCAGCCCACGCGCCTCGCCTTGCGACAACCGAATCTACCCACACGCTTCTAGCGGAACCATCCCGTGTCATACAACAGAAAACATTCAAAGAAAACTAAGTATTTACATAAACCGCTAAAAGAGTTATAATTGGTCAGAGGTCATTTGGAATTGGAACCGACCAGAGCGAAGGGCAACGGCCGAGGTGATCATCACGAGCAATTAAGAAATAAATTGCGCCTACGCAGACACCCCGCAGTCGGCGACGGCGATGCCTCAATTACTGTCACAAATGTATTAAAACCTCAATATCTACAATAATGTAAAAAAATCTAAATTGCCATGAGAAAGCAAAAACACAATGTTTCCTCTATAACCAAGGTTTCCAATTGAAAGTTTCTTGCGCTGATTTTTTTAATTCTTTGTATTACATAATTTCAAATTAATTTTAAATTTTCAAATTTAAATAATTTATTGGCAGCAAAAAAAAATCATTTAGGTACAATTTATAAATTGTATTAAATATCTGTGTCTGCACTTTACAAACTTTGTAAAATAACTTCAAAATGGAAATCTACACTAACAATTATTTTTTGCTGTCGTTCGACTCAGGTTAAATTGTTCGAAAACATAATATTATTTCAAACTTTCCAAAACTACGTCTGTATATGGGGCACCCGATGTGATTGCTTGATATCCTTTATGTCTGCCCCAACGTGGCTTTTGTCACATTCAGGCTTATCCTAATTACATTTCTATGAAAGCGATTGGCATTCGATAAAACGGTGGCCAACTAATTATCCAAAACTAGATCTCACTACGATAAAATGAGACAATGAAACTGAAACAGCAACACACGCGCCTGCGCCTTGGCCGACTGTAAACAAGATCTAAATTTAACCCTTTCAAATGTAGAATCCAACCGCCATTTTGTGGCTAACCAACCGGGTCCGATATTTGCCATATTGCAACGATAAACGCCCATACTCATCTGCTTCAGCAATATTCTAGTTATTGGATCACCACGGGATGCACCTCAGTCACCTGGGAGAATTTAACAATAGTTCATTTAATAAGACCTTTTGTTTGACTCAACACAAATGGCCTGCAGTAATGGCGTCGTTAACATGTATATTAGGAGATGTGTTAGAATATAGGCAGCAACTAATGTGAAAGGAATGCAGTCATTAGACCCATATCTGGGTCGGGTCTTGAGTTTTCAAGTTGGAATAATATTATCATTAGCCATTTGAAGTCAAGCTTCTTTCAGTTGATATTTTGTATTGTTTACGGTTTTTCCTAAAATTATCATACCTTCACAATGTCGAATATTACAAGGTTTAAAAGAATGACGGGAAACTTTTGCCTTTTTTTATAAATCTTATTTTAAATTTAGACTTCGCTTTACCACATTTTGATAGCAATACCTAATTTCTGGCTTTATAATGTTAACATATTTTATAACAATAATGTTTGTTTTATGTAACTGGATCAATGAATTAAATTATAAACTAAATATAATAAAGTAAATATTTTTTTTTTGTAGATATTATTTCTTTTAAAAACGATGAAAGAGAAAAAACGACTGGAATTTTATAAGGATTTTATGTCCTTTTCTCCAATTCGAGTTACCTCTACCAAATGACATAAAAAAAGGTTCCGGTAAGTAGTTTAACAGTCCACGGAGACCATGTCTCTTTTGAATTTATAATATTAGTAGATCAGGTTAATAACCGGAGACACTGCATTTTTTATTTTGTGTAAAAAAAATCATTGCACACTCAATAAAAATGTTTTATGGCCACACCTATTTTCGAACGGTTGGTTCATTCATAGTTTTGTGAATAGTGCAAACCTGTTTTACTGTGAGGTCATGAAGCCACATGGATTGAGCAGGTTTCCGAAAGACTTATATCTCGAAGTTATTTAGTAAGGTGGCTGGTTACCAAAGCATTTGTAATATTCAGTTGCAGTTATGTTCTTGATTGTGTTTGTTTCAAGCTACTAATTCTCACTTAGCATAGGACAGTGGTGATTTCTTATGTAAAAACGGTACTTGAAATGTATCGTATATTTGTACCGAGTGTCCCCTTGGACGATTTGGGTGAGTTAAAATAAGTTATAGCGCTCAATGTTCTGTTAATAAAGTTAAATTAACAATCGAATTTTTGGAGTTATGGCTTTAGAGTAATCTAACTTAACGGTGTCAAATTGATTGATGCTGCAGTTTCAAAAATCCTTCAGCTTCCACATCAGGCTCTTCCTTCCCTTGGGAACCTTTCTACCTTTGAAATTTGGTTTCTGTTTGAGTTTTGACTACAGCATTCGTGATTTACATTTAGCTATAAATAGTTTTGTTATATTTTTTATAAATCTAACCAAATCAAACACTATGCGCATTGTCAGCTTTGTAGACATGCTGCATCTTCGTCATCAATCTGTATTATCCTTTTTCTTCGAAACAGAGACAGTGCCAGAGCACAATGGCACGATTTTATGCCGTGCCCACGAAGAAGTTAGTTAGTGATTCTTAACAGATGGCTACATTAGTACTGTTTTGCATTTCTAGGAGACGTCCGCCATCAGCACACCGTACTAAATTAACAAGAATGCCACGTCACTTCGGTAAAATTGGGTTTATTGATGAGGATTCTGACTCTAAAGACAGTAATGTCATCCTTGACGAATAAAACGAAAACACGCACAAAGACTAGTTTTCTAACTAATCAAAAACTATGGTTGCAATTGCTTCCTTATAAATGAAATTCCCATTTATCAATTCCATTATACAGAGTGTCGTAACGACCAGTAGGTACATTAATTTCACCAGCGTAATCCTCACGTTTTTCCGAGACAAAAACGTTCAATGAAATTTTCTCTAAAGTGTCTCGTTACCGAGATATAATAGGTCGGGGAAAAAGTCTTTTCGCATTATAGTATGTATGAACTTGTAATAAAATCTCTTTGGCTATACTATTTGTATCTGGCTGGTTTTGGTATCATTGAAAGTTTAAATTTTAAAGAACATAATTCCAAATTCAAATTAGGAAAATGTGTGATTCTCATTTGTTTTTCGTACTGTCAAAATGAGTGAATCTAATGAAGAAATTCGATACATTTTAAAATTTTACTACAAAAAAGGTAAAAATGCAACGCAAGCCGCGAAAAAAATTTGCGATGTTTATGGACCTAGTGCAGTGTCTGTGAGAGTAGCACAAATTTGGTTTAAGCGTTTTCAATCCGGAAATTTTGATGTCAAAGATGCACGTCGCTCTGGTCGCCCTATTACGGATAAAATGGATGCCATTTTTGAAAAAGTGGAGCAAGATCGGCATATCAGTAGTTACGACGTAGCTGAAGAACTAGGAATTGACCACAAAACAGTTTTGGCGCATTTGAAAAAAACTGGGTACACAAAAAAGCTCGATATTTGGGTACCTCACGAGCTCACTGAAAGAAACCTAATGAACCGTGTACTTATTTGTGATTCTTTATTACGACGTAATGAAACAGAACCATTTTTGAAGAAGCTGATAACTGGTGATGAAAAGTGGATCACGTACGACAAGAACGTGCGAAAAAGGTCGTGGTCAAAGGCCGGTCAAGCTTCACAGACTGTGGCGAAACCCGGGTTAACTCGCAACAAGGTGATGCTGTGTGTGTGGTGGGATTGGGAGGGCATTATTCATTATGAGCTGTTACCACCAGGCAGGACCATCGATTCTGAACTCTACTGCGAACAACTGATGAGATTAAAGCAAGAAGTTGAGAGAAAGCGGCCGGAATTAATCAACAGAAGGGGTGTGGTTTTTCATCATGATAACGCTAGACCTCACACATCTTTAGCCACTCAGCAAAAACTAAGAGAGTTTGGCTGGGAGGTGTTAATGCATCCGCCGTATAGTCCTGACCTTGCACCTTCAGATTTCCACCTGTTTAGGTCTCTTCAGAATTCTTTAGGCAGTGTCAGGTTAACATCACGAGAGGACTGCCAAAACCACTTGTCGCGGTATATTGATCAGAAGTCCCAATATTTCTATAGCAATGGGATCATGTCCCTACCTACAAGATGGGAAAAAGTTATCGAACAAAATGGTACCTACATACTTTAGTTAAATGTAAATAAACCATATTAAAAAATGTTTTGAATTTTCTTAAAAAATGCGAAGAAACTTTTTCCCCAACCTAATACATATTTAAAATGTATGTTTTTGTCTAGTGTTATCTCGGTTGACATTGTAACCATGCATAATAAAGGTCTTGGCATGGAACCTAGATCCCTCGCGGCGAGTCAGGCTTATGAATGTCTTGACAGTAGGTGTGATATTAGCCATCCATGTCCAAGTACACACAACAATCCCACATTCTACGGACCATTAGATTTTTTTTATTCTTATTACTTTGTATGGAAAGTCTAACTTTTTTATTTAGAGGATATTCAGCAAAAAGTTATTATACTTTTTGGTTTGTTTCAATCCCAGTAATCATTTCCCAAATTTAATGTGCTGGCCATTACGACACCCTGTATGTACATTAATTTGTTTTGGCAATGGGCTAATATGTCCTGGATGGAACCTGGCGTATACAATTCCCATTTACTCATTGCAGAAGAGGATGCAAGACAGCACTTGATTCTTTAGACTAATCCCTTCATGCTTATGGCTTATTTTGTGACCTATCAAAAGCATTCGACTGTGTTCCTAGCAACATCCTTTTAACTAAGCTTGCGCACAGCGGTGTTTATTCAATCATATTTAGATAATAGATTACAAATGTGTGACTCAAATAGTGCAATATCAGAGACACAAGTGGTCTTAAACAGGGTCTGCTAGGGGTCTCTCACAGGGTTTTATTTTGGGTCCTCTGTTATTTCTTATTTATATTAATGAGCTCTCTGGCTGTATTAATGATGAAGTTGAAATTATAATGTTTGCAGATGAAATTTCTTTGATATTGAGACAGCTTTTGTTCAATAAGCTATAAGAATGTCTTCGCGATGGTACGAGAAAGCAAACAATTTGCTACTGAACGTAAATAAAATGAATGTCATGCATTTTGTACTGTGCACACAGAAATATGATACCGATTGCATACCTCGCATAACCTCAAAAGATTTTTTGCAAAGAAAATTCAAAAGAAAATTAGGGAATTATGGAGATTAAAACTGATAAAATTCTTTGCTATGCATACTTCGACAACATGATGATGGTATGATTCGTCCTATGGTAATGCTGCAGATATAATAGAATTATCATGCTGCAGAAATTATTGAACATACAAATGTCAGGAAGATAATCATGAAGTGTTTAGAATTAATAACATATATGTGAAAATTTTAATATTAGAACAGGTTAAATAGTTTGTTTATATCTAGGAAGCATGTTTTCCCACGATGGGAAGTGTGATAAGGACATTAAAAGAAGAGTGGGGTTCTGGAAATCGAGTAAGCGGCACAATGAATGCCATTGTGAAAAGCCGGGTGATTAAACCTGGAGCTAGAATGGCGATTCATAACTGTGAACTGGTGCCTACACTTATGTATGGAAGCGATAATTGGGTATGGCAGAAGAGGCACGAATGTAGAATAAATGCAGTAGAAATTCGTTCCTTGAGACGGACAAAATGATGTGACTAGAATCGACAAAGAAGTGCTAAGATGGTTTGGACATATGGAACCAATGAATGACGAAAAAATTAAACAATTTTGTGAGCGGAAGTGTAATGCCCGGGTGGCCTACAAGAATGTACCACGACCAAATCGATTGATTAAATTTCTACACCTTTTTCTCACATTTTACGCCGGTTCAGTCGCTAGGTCACATTTATTCGAGGAGAGCTTTTGACACGCTTTGTTTGTTCACCCTATATGTTTTTATGTGTAAAATTTAAATATTTTCTGATGTGTTTTGTAGAATTTAAGTGCAAAAAATTGCATTTGCAAACATTACCACACCTATGTTTAGGGAGTTTTAGGTAGGATTTTATGAAATGGAGTTATTCATTGTACAATATGTAGATACTGTATGAGTACAATGCGATAGCCCTAACATCATCTTGAATATAACTGAATCCTAAAACAATAAAATATCAGGAAATGGACCCTTAGCAATGTGAGCCTCAAACACATTTAAACAGTCAGGCCGTTATTTATTTTTATGTCATAAAAAAATCCTGCTAAAATTGTTTGTTTTAAATGCCCTGCTGCAAAAATGAGGCACCTATTATTGACCAGTTGAATTAAGGTGGCCCAACCCGGCGGGCCTAACTCATTAGCGGGCACGGTACAAAACCGTGCTGTTGCGCTATGGGACCTTCTCTGTTTCAAAGAATAAGACAGGCTCTGTGATGAGGAAGATGCGACATGTCAAAAAAAAAGACAATGTGCATAGCGTATGATTTGGCAAGATTTACGAAAATTTTAATTTCAAAACAACTTATAGCTAAAAGTAAACCACGACCGCTGCAGTCAAAAATCTAACAACAACTAAATAGATTATAAATCTTGATTAAATAAGCTATGTCTGATGACTAATCTTTTTAAGATGTTTTTACTTTATCATTGCGTAATCCACCTCCAAAGTTATTGTATAAAACGCGCGAAAAATTCGAACTTTCCGAAAGTCCTTATAACTTAGAAACCAAACACAAGTGTACAATGCCAATGGTCATCAGACATCTAGTTCGATCTAATAAAGCTATTTTGAGCAAAATTTTGGATCTCTGACAAGAAATATGGGCGTGATCTTCTTTCCCCTTTTGTATGGGGAGATTGGCGGGATGGGCCACCTTAACATGTAAAGACATGAACTCCACATAGTACACTCATGACTACAGTATCTCGCAATATATTTTTTATGCTACCTGACATGGATGGCTAATACCACACAACTACTGTTATATTAGCCCAATACACCACATTCCCGAAAGAATAAGGTGCCATGCCAGGACCTTCCCTTTATGAGCACGGCTACATTGAACTGGATGGAAAACATGGACAATTTTTCATTGCCGCTTCGACCATCTTTTCATCCAATGCGATGGTACCAACCCGGGCGGGCTTAAACTCTACCACCTAGTAGGGGAAGGGGACCTACAGTTTTACATAGATTCCGAACCATGGAGAAGCTCGCATTCGTGACAAAATGCACTTATCGAACTCGGAAAGAGAAAGACAATGGTGCATGTCGGTATTGAACCCAGGCCTCTGGTACGCTAGGCCAGTCCCCGCGCCACTAGGGTGCAAGTCGCTCGAATGAAAATACTTCACCTTCATACAACTCATCTGTCCCATGCGCGAGAATGAATGAATGGTGGCCTGGTAACTACAATGTTGTATGAATATTGTATTCAGATGCTTGAAATTTGCTCAGGTTATATTATTAATATTATTTAAAATAGTCAAATTCAATTAATGCTGGCCAATATGAAATTTAATAGAAGTTTTAATATTTACTGTTCGGTTGTTATTAAAAAAAAAAAATTACAGAATAAGAAAAATGCTATTGACTCAACAAATGAGCTAGTTAGTGCAATAACGAAAGTATGGTGTTTACCCAAACTTTTGATAATATTTAATAAAACTTCGCTTTGATTATCTCCCACTTAAAACTTTTATTATAGATACTTTAGGTATATATCACAAATCCTGGTAGACGTTAACACGCACGCAACATACACAATTAGCGTCGTTTGCTTTGTTTACCGATTTCCCATACAAATATTAATTTACATATAAAAGTGTTCACAGTCCGTAGCCTAACATTTTGATTAGATTTGATTTTTCTATAAAATTTGACTCATCGGCGAACATTCACTCGTAGCACTGCCTAACTGCGAGAGCTTGTACAAGTTCCTCCGCATTGGTGTGTCCACGCCATCTCGCATTATCGAATAATTATATACACAGCGCTTACCGATTAACTATACAACATTGAAAAGGACACACGGGCGAGGTGTCTCCTGCCGTCCCGCCCTGCCCGGCGACCGGGGACACTACATCACTACAGTATCAAAATATAAGATAAAGCACCTCAATTGGACAATGATAAACGGTGTGTATCGACGATATGGAGGCGACGGCGGGAGGGCGGCGAGCACCGCTCGCTGCATTAGAGCACCGTGCAGCAGCAATAAGTTTTCTTGGCCTTTTCAGGACTAAAGTTCATCTCGCGCACGATTTCCGCGAACATTTCATTGACGTTGGTTCGGCTCTTGGCGGAGGCCTCGACGAAGGGGCACGACCAGAGCTGCGCTAACGCCGCGCCCTCGCTGGCCGCCACCTCGCGCTGGTGCTCCAGGTCCGCCTTGTTGCCCACCAGCAGGATGGGCACGCGCTCCGAGCCCTTGACGCGCGTGATCAGCTCGCGCATGGGCTTGATGTCCTGGAACGTCTGATGGTTCGTCAGCGAGTACACCACCACGAAGCCCTGCCCGTTCTTGATGTACAGGTCGCGCATGCTCGCAAACTGCTCCGTTCCGGCCGTGTCGAGGATTTCGAGCACGCAAGGCGACGAGTCCACCTCGATCTCCTTGCGATAGAAGTCCTCTATGGTCGGGTCGTACTTCTCCATAAAGCATCCCGAAACGAACTGCACGGTCAGCGCGGATTTGCCGACGCCGCCGGAGCCCAGCACGACCACTTTGAACTCGCGCATCGTTCACCCGCACTGCGCGCTCGGTACTCGGCCGACGCTGCACGCGCGTCCTCGCTGCGCGGCGGAGCGACGCTGGCGCTGCTATAACGCTGTCATAGCGGCGCGGGTAATCTCACAGCACTATTATGATGCCTCACTACACTGACGATCATCCTGATCACCGCGCGGAGACCTTACTCGTCACACTCTTCACAACTGGCCATCACAAGTTTCACGTCACTATACTGCTCAGTAGAGCCCCGCATCACGCGCCCGATCGACTCGACCTCGCTGTGCGCACGCTGACTCAACTAGACACGACACGGCAATTCATGCGTGATGACAATGCAAGACTGAACAACTGGCTGGCTGGCTGGCTGGCCGGCTGACTGACTGCTTGCTTTCGCTGCTCTACGCTGCTGGCTTGCTGTTTTCACGAACGAACGAATAATCAAAGCGCACGCACGTACGCAAGCAGGACGGACGTATTTCCGCTGGCATTTGGGGCTGCCATGTTGGCGAAATGTTTTATTGCTTATTATTTAAAACATTACCTACGTACTCTTGAATCTCATTTCCGTCGGTGAGTCGGTTGCTAGCTGTCATCCGCTATATAGAAAAAAAAGATATACTGTAGTATTCGGAGTGGGCTGGCTAACTTTAATACGGAGATTATCGCCGGACTAAATAGCATTTTGTGTGGTTAGTCCAGTGCTAGTCCGCGTACCAAATGACAGTTCACTCTGAATACGACCGAACGACTTTAAAAGTTTGTCATGCGAGAACTTCTCGTCTTCGTTTCCTAAGTAGCCCGCTAGTAGCTGTAGCAGGACCGGCGTGGTATCCACCATGGATATTCCATGGTGGATTACCTCATGACCAAATCGCATTTTTAATGTTAAATCCGAATATAATCCGCGTTGTAAATTTGATAGCCTGAATTTAGACTCTGAACACGCCTTGAACTTTTAACTTTTGCTTCTGGCCAAGCCGACCCCTTCGAAAACACCTTTCACCAAAAGCAGTCCACATCGCAGGATCGTCCAAGAGAATTAAAGATAAGCCGTCCAAAAACCACTATCAGGTGATACAATCAAGCAATTGATCATTTGTATAGCAACCCAGTCTCAGTCTCCAAGCCCTTCCAGGCCCTCCAGATTTGTGTGGAATGTCGATCGCCATCGAGACTTTGGCCTTCCAACCGTATCCAATACCTACTTCAAAAAACCCTATGCTCGGTACTTTGAAAAATCCCTTCCCGCCCAAAGCCACTGCTCGTGTGTCGGCGGCCACGTACCAGCCATCGACGACATAAATCCAGTAGCACCCTCGTGGACCCCCGTCACCACCTAGTGGCGTGCCTCGTCCATCACCGCCCAGTCTTCAACGGGGGCGTCCTACCGCAACTCGCGCGGACCATGCGATCCCCTCCTCCCGCTTTACCTCCGCGCGATGCGACCGCTTCATTGCAACTGCTCTGCGAAGTGCTACTGGACTTTTAATTGCGAACATGCCCAAACTTACCAACCAACCGCCCATTCCACCGCACAGACGTCATCCTAGTCACGTATTGGTGACCCAGAAGAAAAGACGACCGTCATTAATGCGGCTCTGGCACCGCCGCCATGTCCATCCCGCTCTAGTCCCCGACCCGGGACACGAAGGCCCCGCTGCACATTCATGTGGTACTGGCATGCCCGCTTCTCTGCGGCCTTCAGTGCCGCACCTTAGTAGCACACATACATTCACAAACCTATTGCAGACCCGTGCGCCTTCTGTGCCCGCCAAAAGAGAGGCTACCCTTCTAAAGCCTACTCGTTTAAGGTAAGGTAATAAAAGGTGTTTTTGTGGGTAAAGTATTGTCATCGCCTTTAACAGATGCCTTTACCCCACGTATTTTCATTTCACCTATCAGAAAATCTTCTTCGCCTGGAGGAGCTTCACCTACTCGCACTAGTAAATAGTAATTCCAGGCTCCAACTGCTACTATTTGTACCTACCACCGACATTTAACATAACAGACTGCTACTACACTAGAACTAACTGCTACCATATGTCTACTCAATTGCTTCCTTCTTTCAAGGAAGTTCCTTAACTACCCAAACAATCCACTAATTACCTTCAACATCTGCCTGTATTCTTGAATATCTGTATGATTATAGATGGTCACTCAAATTAATCTTCGTATTCCCATAACATCGCATTATCAGTGCACCAATGCTATACTTCGATATTTCGATCAAACCGTTATCGACGTAAAAACCGGAAAAGTGCGAGTTGGACGGGCACACGAAGGGTTCCGAGCCATTATACAAGATTTGACTCAAAGAAATCACATTTCTTTCTCTCTAGCCCCCTTTAATTTTTAATTGTTTTTTATGTTTACTATTTTTCATTATAGCGGCAACAGAAATACACACTCTGTGAAAATTTCAGCTTCCTACCTATTACAGTTCATGAGATAGAACCCTGTGACAGACGGACGGACGGACGGAAGAACGGACGGACAGCAGAGACGTAATAGGGTTCCGTTTGGCACGCTTCGGTACGAATTTCTTAAAATGCCCTGAGATCGTATGTATATCAACTATTACCTAAATACATAAGATCTAAACATCGAAGACTGTCATATCGAAGGCGTTGATGCGCGAAAGCGTAAATGTGAATGTTCGTCTAAATGCAATCAGACGAAAAACGTACGTGTCCTTCCGACCCTCTTCCGAGCTATCACGTGTAATATTATAAGAAAAAAGAGTGATATTTATTCTATACTCAGTATTACTGTTTCTCACTCGAGAACTTCTCGTGTTCGCTTTCTGAGTAAATTCCCTTGTTTCCTCTATCCTCCTCCGTCCGTGCCTCCGCTAATTTCTGACTGGCTCGTTATTCCATTCTCACATCCACTCTGAGATGCGCTGAAACTGAAAAAAAAAACTGAGAAAACGCAGTCTGCGTTTTACCACTTGTATGTTGTGTTTCAGGATCGGTTCCTAACTCCCGATCCTGTGCTCCCTGCACCCTTTTGCAGCTCCAGGGGCGCGGCTCGGGCCACCCGATCCGCATAGAGACGGCTGCGCGGGACACAAGTGGGGGTGTGCAGCTACAAACTAACAGATTAGCTGTGTCCCTTATTTATTTATCATATTAATTCTGTAGGCAGAAATAATATTAATAACAAAGATTGTTGTTTGTTGTACAGTCGAACAAAGTGTTTAGGATACACATCCGGCTGAATGAAAAGATGAACAGTCGAAATACTTTGACTTTTGGAAACAATTATAGTGTTGAGTATTCAAACATAGTTGAGGAGCTACTAGCTACTGAGTAAACAAAACCCTAACAAAATAGAATCAGAGGTTGTATTTAAATACCATTATTTTTTTCGTTTAACCGGAAGTGTATCCTTTAACCTTTGGTTGACTGTACAGACAGCACCATAACCACTCTATTCTTGTAGAAAAAAATATGCATCATTTTTCTGCATAGAGTTTGACAGAAGCGAACACGAGAATTTCTCGCTTTCCGCTGATATATTCTGTGTGCCTGTGACTTCACTGTGAGTGAGTGACAGCGTTACCGATTGCTCCCCGATTCCCCGAATCGCGGGAACTTTGAGAACTTGCGTGGAAAACAGTGGGGAATGCATGCGTCGGGGAATATGCGGAGAATTGTCCAATCCGCGGGGAATAAAGTTTTCCGGCTGCTTGGCTTTTTTATGCTCATTCTTAAAATAATACGAATACTTTTAGAATGAATAGCAATCGGGACAACTTTGGTTTTCATCTTCTCCTAAAAGTTGTTTAGACGGCCGCATGTTGTTTTTTTTTGCTCATTCGAATTTTGAAAACGTGGTTCCTATTCCGATTTTTTACGGATTTTGGGGAATCCTAAGAACGTTTTTGGGGAATTGGGGGAGTTGTAATCGGCAACGCTGGGAGTAACCATTCATCCATTAGTCTTTGGTGCCAGCAATTTTTTTCCTACTAAATATATTGCAAAAAAAGCTATATTTAGGGCTTAAGTTTCCAGTTTTCCGCTTTGGGGCGTAGCGTAGCAAATAGCGCACGTTCAGACGCTTTGTCAGCTTGTGGTGTGGAATAAGTTGTGGGACACAGCATTGGGTGAGTTATTGTTGCTGACGCCGATAGATGTTCGCTTGTCTATATTGAAATCATTAAATTTACAGAATAAATGTATGTACCTTCCCATAATAGCCCATTATGATAAAAGATTGTAGTTCTCTTTGTGGACTGATTTCTGACCTAATATTAACATCGTTTGGGACGTTTTTGTAGGAAAATTCGCTGTGTTATGAATAAAGTGTTATTTCTTCAAGTTGTTAGGGACGTTACCTATTTGACATTGTGACTATGGTTCCAGTTCCAGGAAAATACTCGTAACTGACGCATCCTCCCGATATCTTTCCGTTTCTAAAAATTCTTTAATATCGGATTGCGGCCCGTTGGCCGATGATTTTTCCTAATACATTATAAAAAGTCTATCATAGTCCGCTTCACAAATTTTGTGATTAAATCGTAATCGTCCAATCCCTTTAATCTCTTTGGAAAAAATAAATAAAAAAGGCTCAGTCATTTCCTTAAAAATAATCTTATTTCACCCAATCAATGTGGTTTTTGGAAGGAGTTTCCAAGCCAGACGCACCTAAAAACATATAAAAATACATACACACCCTAAAACATAAATTCCGCAATTAATGGCAATTCCGCAATACGGGAAAAAATATTTTGGATTTTTTTTTGTTACCAAGCCTAGTGCAGTTTATGTCTGTGAATATCAACATTTCAGAGACTGCAATGACAAAGTATGCTGGTGTAACCACATTTTCTTTACAGGTCTTGGAAAATGTCGCATTCACAGACTCCGTACTCGCCCAACTTTCCCACCAGCCAGGGCTACGCCTCACCACCTGAAAGTGGTGAGAAGGAGTCCAAACCAAAGCAAGAGAACTTCACGATGGCTCCATATCCGCACCAAGCACCTGGCACTGCTCCCGCACCGGTTATGCAACCAGGGTTCCAGCCGGGGTACCAGCCTGGATACCAGCCGGGGTATCAGCCCGGGTACCAACCGGGATATCAGCCAGGCTTCGCTCCAGGGTATCCACAACCAGGTCCCATCATGCATCAGCCAGGACCGGCCGTGCCAGGTTTGTTGTAATGTGTGCATTAATAAACTAGCATTTGGTGCATCAATGCAGCCATTTTGTTCTTCCCTCTAATAAATCCTCTCGTTAACAATATACTCCAGCTGCCATCCATGCCCATGGCTTAGCATGTTGCCAACAGAAATTAATCTTTTGATTTTAAATCTACATACCATAGATTGATTCCACATAAAAAAAGTTTTACTTTCTGCCAATCGATCACTTTAACTCGTTTCGGCGTTATTTCGAAAGGAAAGATATTTTCACTGTGATCCTTCTTCATGATCCTTCCACGGTAGGAGCGTTCGTACAAGAGTTTAGTCGCTAACTGCACATCCGTGATGCCAGTACGGAAGTAAGATTGAGTAAGTGGTCCATATGTACAGTCGTTACTTATCAAATGTATACACTGGAAAGAGAAGGAATTCCTAAGTCCCTTTTACTCAATGGTTAACGTCAGCATGTCAGAAAGAGATCTCAAATTTGTCTCTATTTCCGGTGTATAGATTTCAGACGAAACGACTGTACTCCCGTGTAAATGTTAAGTGAATGTGGAACTACACGTATTATGTCTCGACACTATTGATTTGTGCCGAATTTTAATTTGTTAAACTTTCTCTTGATAAGATGAGGCAGCACACACAGCTCCGCCACATTGGATGGGATGGGCCACATCCCTACGGGACTAACTTATTTGCAGGCACAGCAAAAAATCGTTCTATGCTCTGACACTCTGCTCTCTGTCACTATCTCTGTTGCAAAGAAAAAGACATTATTTGTTATGAGGAGGATGCAACACGTCAACAAAGCAAACAATGCCCATAGTGTTTTATTTGGTTAGATTTACAACAATTTTAATGGGGAAGATGACTTCTTATTTGTATATTGGCGTCTAAGCGAGCTCACCCTAAAAGATCTGTCAAAGCTGTCAGAAACCATAGAAAATAAAACAGAAAAGATTTGAAAATTGTATTTACTGAATCTGTGTAATTGACATGACTCAATATTCTCTACGTTATTCCGAAAATAAATTGTTTTTGAAAATTTTATTCAAAAGAAGTCGTGGGAAGGAAAATATCATAAAAACGTAACCGACGTACAACACAACAACAACCTAACTAAACAAACAAAAGCTCTTCTTTTCCTTTAAACCTTATTCTAAATGCATCATGGAGTACATCTTTCATCTAAAAACTCGTAAATCAAACTTGACAGGAATGACAGTTTTGGAGTTTTCAAAGTGAGGTCGCTAATGCGAAATCTACAATATGATTTAAGTTTTCTTCCCCATTATAAAACGACTAATAGCTAAAAGTAAATCACGTTGTAGCAAAAAATCAAACCAAAACCAAACTGATTTTGAATCTTCGTGCAACAAACTAGGCTTGATGACTAAGGGCTGAGTGCACGAAAGGACAAAAATCAAAATCAACATCAACATATGATTAAACACGTCACTTTCTATGGACGGTATGGAAGCAACTCCATGCAGTTCACTAAAAGTGATGTGTTTGAACATTGATTAACACAGCCGTCTCTTCGTGCAATCAGGGCTAAGATTTTTTTTAAGTTAAGTAATCTATGTCCAAACTTATTGTTTGACACTTTCGGACCTTATAACTTAGAAACCAATCACATTTTTAAAATGCCAATGGTCATCAAGCATCTAGTTCAATCAATTAAAGCTGTTTTGAGTATAGTTTTGGATCTACAACAAGAAATATGTGCATGATCTTATTTCCACGTTGGTATGGGGAGTTGAGCGAGAAGCCACCTTAAACCGAACATTAGAATGATCATAACAATATTATTATTTGCATGAATCCGTAAAGAAAAATGAGTCAAAAAGCGATCAATTCATATAATTGTTTTGTCTCAGCCTAGATACAACACTGAAGGCAGTTATAATGATATGTAAAGACATAATACCTACATTGTGTGACATGAGATAAGCATTGTCAATAGCTTTAACGTCTCTCTTCGTCCTTTAGTTGATTACACTCTTGTGGCAGAAGAGCTGTGTGTGTTGCCTCATCTTATCAAGAGATAGTTTAACAAATTTAAATTCGGCACAAATCAATAGTGTAGAGACATAATGCATGTATTTCTATCATTCACTTAACATTTACACGGGAGTACAGATGGACCACTTACTCAATTTAACTTTGCCGTCGACTCAATCCGTACTGGCAGCACGGATGTGCAGTTAACAACTAAACTTTTGCACGAACGCTCCTACCGTGGAAGGATCATGAAGAAGGATCACAGTGAAAATATCTTTCCTTTCGAAATAACGCCGAAACGGGTTAAAGTGATCGATTGGCAGAAAGTTAAAGTTTTTTTCAAGAACACATACGCAAGTGTCACTAACATTAAAGAGAGAAGTGTGTACGTGGAGACGCTGAATGTGACGACTGTGCGAAGAAGCTTTCGCCGTGCGTGTAGAAGCGTGAATCTAAATTCACGTCACCACGGCTACGAGAAGTTCCTCACGGAAGATGAGAAGAGGTGTATTAGAGATAATGTCGACCGCAGCGTGGTGGAGGGTTACATCTGACGACTCATCATTCTTTCCACTATGGCCGTATATTATATCTATGCTTCTGTTTCTATTTCTCCGTAAATATACATTTATTGATTTAGTTTTAATTTGTCTCTGTAAATAATATTATTTTTCTTATATGCTTATTAATTTTGAAGGGTATGCGAATGTACCCTGGAACTGATGCTGGAAGTCACTTTGTCACGCAAAGGATTCAGATGGGACGGGACATACCCCACAATGTTTGTCGAATATCAAAACAAATAAAAGCCGTATATTTTCTTTATATACTCTTTAAAGTCTTGATCCAAAAGACTGTAAAAGTATGTAGTTATGCTTCTATGCAAATATAAAATAATAAATACATAAAACTTCCTTTACCTATTGAGGTATTTTAATTTACAACAATAATAAAATTGTGGAAAACCCTGTAATATTTGTATGGAGAAATTACCTGTCAAATATTGTATCCTGTACTCTGTATTTGCCTTGATTGTGATAACTATATAATATTCAAATTACGTTCATTACATTGTTTTTTCTTCTATTAATAAGTAAATATGTACTAACTAAATATTTTACACGTATTCTATGTTTCATTTCATATCTTGTGTTCAAGTGAGTCTTGTTGTCATCAATTAAGAATCATAACAAATATAGCTGACAATCTGTGATTTTCTATAATTTGCACCATAAAATCTCGATTTAAACATAAACAAATATACATTCCGGGTGCCAAATAGGTCTCCCGTGCACCTATAATGTCAGTCTTAGGGTACCTAGCAGTAGGCCTGGCTTACTCACTTGGTGCTAGAGTTAATCCCGCCCTGATTAGTACCAATGATCGATGGTCAAAGCGGCAATGAAGGTTATCCATTTTTTCCATCCAGTTCAATGTACCCGTGCAACATAAGGAATGTCCTGGCATGGTACCTAATTCCAATGTGGTATGTTGAGATAACATCATGAGAGTAGTTGTAGTATTGGCTTTCCATGTCTTGTTCATCATCATATAAAAGGCCAGTCACAACTGGCTCAATTGCATTTGGCATTTCGAGATTATGGTCCGAGTGATAGGGCAGCCCATATGTGTTGGTTAAAGCAGGTTTATTGACCGACATCAAACAACAAAAGGATAACACTGCTTTGTGACCTTTAATTGATATTCAACAACTAATCTATACTAAATAAGTACAGTCTAAGTAAACTATGTACAGTCACATATTTTCTTGCCTTCATTTTTAGACCCCCTTCTGTCTACCGCTCTTCCCTTCTTTGAGCTACATTTATACGTGGATTTAAAAAAATACTTTTGAAGCATAGTAACGACGACAATTCTTAAAATTTTAAATATAAATATTATTCATTTATCATACATACATGCAGTGATCTTAAAACTACAAAACCTTTATTTCTGCACCTAACAAAAAGCGTTTTTTACTTTAAAAATAAAACTGTCCTTAGAACCTTCTTTGTTTTGATATGAAACGAATGTGAATATTGTGTTGGGCTTACAAAATGATTGGATGTGTTATTAACAATCTATTTCCAATTGCATAAAAAGCATATGTATTAAAAAGTATGTAAAATTGTATAAAGTGTTGGTTGGTTGCGTGTGCTGATGTCTAGGTGGCTGGATGAGTATTCCGCAAGGCCTCAGCAACTGTCCGCCCGGTTTGGAGTATCTGTCTATGATTGACCAGCTCCTTGTGCACCAGAAGGTGGAACTGCTTGAAGCCTTCGTCGGCTTTGAGACTAACAACAAGTATACGGTTAGTCTGTTACCGTACATGGTGTTGATCATAATGAGAATCCTTAACCCCCGAAATCTTAAAATGTTTGCAAATTGGAGGAAATAGTCGATATTGGTGTGTGTATGTTTTAATGTTTACGATATTTCCATTAATTTGATATTAAACAGCGACATTTACGTTAAAGTTTTGTCACATTTCGAAAATATGCAGAAACATTTTGGTCCAAACAATCCTCTGAAGCGAGATCCGAAGCTGCGACCATTGTGTCTAAGTCTTTAGCTGATGCAATTGTCTAGATAGCTCAGTTGTTTAGATCAGCGGACATGTAATCCGTAGGTCGCAAAGAATTAAAATCCTGCGTTAGAAAAATATCCAACCAAAACAATTCTCCATATTTTCAAAATCTGATCAGAATGCTTTCATGCTGCTGTTTAACCTCAAATAAGGATTCGTTTCCAAGCTTTTCTTTTATTTAAAACATACTTATGTGGCCTAATTTGATTTCAGAATCAAGACAACCTTAGTGCTATATGAAAGTTGTATAAACACTTCCTTGATACCATAGGAGTGCTGAAATTGAAGCCGAAGCGAAATTGACTCTTAATTCTCCACCAAATTTTCGTATATTTGATGTGAGTACATTCTAATTGACATGTTACGTAGGTAAAGAACAGCGTCGGCCAGAAGGTGTACATGGCGGTTGAGGATAACGATTGCTGCACGCGAATGTGTTGCGGCCCCATGCGTCCTTTCGATATGAAGATCTTCGACACTTTCCGCAACGAGGTGAGTGTTTTGCTCTTTGGTTCTCTGGTTTTTGATATTTTATTATCTGCAATAGACTTTTAGGATAGAAATAATTCATTGAATGAGTAAACAACATGGCAGTGCCAGCGGAACACTTCATATGATTTTGACTCTCATGTGTAATGAAGTCGTTGCCGCCGGGCACTGTCTTCCATCTGCAACTCGTGCGGTGAAGAACGCCAGCGGCGAGGTGGTGCTGCTCCTCTCTACTACGAGTGCTACGTACACATGTGTCGTGTGATGCCGTCAGGTGATCCACCTGCACCGTCCGCTGGCGTGCGACACGTGCTGGTGCCCGTGCTGCCTGCAGTCGCTGGAGGTGTCGTCGCCGCCGGGCACCGTGGTGGGGTCCGTGGAGCAAGAGTGGTCCATCTGCAAGCCGTGCTACGTGGTGAAGAACGCCGCCGGCGAGGTCGTGCTGCGGATTAAGGGGCCCGTCTGCCGCTTTTCTTTCTGTGGCGACATCAAATTCAATGTAAGCATCAATAATGCTACATAGTTTTCATCAATTATTATGGTTTACCCAGATAAAGTAAACATCTTCTCTGCATTCACATACTATCATCGCTACTTACACATTTGTGGTCTCGAACGGTATATTGTCGATCCAAGCCAATCTTTATTATTTTGTATGGGACCACCAGGGTAACATTTGTAATCGTACAAAAAAAACATGGTAATCAGTCAAAGTAATAGAAATGTATGCTCGAACAACTGCAAAACAAACATTGGGGTGTTTGACTTGGGTGGCCAAATTCATAATCTCCTCCATTTTAAGTTGGTAAAAATGGTATAAATAATTGGTGTATCCAACAAATCGTTAATTACTGCTATTAATGTGCTAATGGAAGAATTTTTACCATATATTTTAAAATGTTATATTAATAACAAGTTTGAACAAATATTACGGACAAATACAGTGTAATGTTAACAACATTATGTGAAATTGGGTTTTCCCTGGATCATATCTTTGGATAATATCTTTGGCTATGGCTTGGCTATGTGAAGGGTGGTATGTTTCTATTGTTATTAAACTGGTATATCGAGCTTGATTCTGATATAGGTCTGTTGAGACAGATAGCACTAATGAACCTCGTCGACTTAGTGGAAAAATTATTCATAATTTATTAACTGATAATGAACCACTAAAAAATCGTTAGGTCCATAAATAAGGTGATTCAGGCTAAATTCAGATTCAAGTGTAAGTAAGAAAGAAAGAAAATGAATTTATTCAGACAACAAAAACACATAAAACAACATTACATAAGAAAATATGAAATATGAAAGAATACAGAAAAAAAATATGCAAAAGCATTTAAAGTACATATTAAAATAATAAACAGTGTTGTTGTATGAATGGGTTCGGAGGCTCAGCGAGAAAATCGCCCGTGAAGTAAGGAAATTCACGAGCGGCGCTGTTTTTCAGCCACCACCCTCTACGCTGTGTGTGTTAACTAACCAAGCTGCAGGCCAGGTCAGTGAGAAAGTTTCCAGATAGGTATGACAAGTCTGTTTGTAGGTGGCATGAGGGTGTGATGTGTGAAGATATTTTTTTTTGTGTATACATTATTGTGCCTGAGTACATATATTAAATGGAAGGGTAAAGCAGAATATTATAAATAATAACTTGTGTTACTTCTGACGAGCCAGGAGCCAGTGCGTGACTAATATTTTGAACATGACGGATGTGCATAACATGGGTATTTTGATTGGCAGGTTTACGCCAAGGACGGCGAGACGAAGGTGGGCAAGATCACGAAGCAGTGGTCGGGGCTGGCGCGCGAGATGTTCACCGACTCGGACTACTTCGGCATCACCTTCCCCATGGACCTCGACGTCAGGATCAAGGCCGTGCTGCTCGGCGCCTGCTTCCTCATCGTATGTCTCCTTCTTCTTCTTCTTTCCGTTAAGAGGGTCCCTTCAGCTCTGATGCCCCTTCGTCTCCTGGTTCCCGTAAGAGCAATTTCATTTAACTGAACTCTTCCGAAAAGCGCATAACCCTTAATGATGAAAAAGGCCCTTAATGTAAAGGGGGAAAGATGGCAAAATCCCGCATGTATGCAAAATCTAAGTATTTTGCCCGAGTTAAAAATTACTATCATATTGTTGCATGATGGGTGTTTTGTAAATAAGCAGATATAACCGGTAACATTCGGCACTAGATTTTTCCCACTATTTTTACATGCACCAATTTCACTTTAAACGTCTCACAGGAAACGAACATGTAATGTATTTTTTTAATGAAAGAAAATAATATTTTACTACTAAATTCAAAACTTTTTTTGTATCGGAATTATTGAAAGTATCAGTACTTTGATAGAGATAATTGCCCATCATGGATCAACCTGTTCCAGATTGATGTTCCCAAAACCAATCTGGAACGGTCCTTGAATGTACTTTTCATGTATGTATGGACACGAGTGTTTTTTTATAAATATTTGTCAGCGGGAGAGCGAGTTGATGTCCTTCAATATCAAAAGCCTGCTGTATTGTTTTTAGTTTGTGTGTGAGTTACAAGCCGTGAAGTAGATATTCGGCAACGTTGCGTCGTAGGCCGACACGCAGGTAGCTCCAACATTGTGCCGGCCCGCCTTTCAGTATGCTTAGTGCTGCCAGCTAGGAAGTGCGCTTGATTTGTTAGTTCGTGATTTGACTCAAATGTGTTGATTTGGTTGTTATTATGTAAATAAGTGGTGTTTCTACAAGCAGTGAACTTTTGAAAATAATACACAAGAAAGTTAGTGAAGTGTGTGCGCCAAAATATGTGTGACAGTGACTGGATTTAAATATTCCTGAGGAAAGTCACATTCTGTAAAATTAACGTTGATGAATTCGGTCCAAAGGGACCAAGTGCGAGAGCTAGTGTAGTTATAAGTAATAATTTAAGTGTAAACTTATTTAGACACGTTGACAGGATAAACGATAAACATATTTTTAAATGGTTTTTGCCTTGAAAATCGGTTTTAAATCGCTGGTCACAATGTATAACTAGATTATTGCGATGAGACAATATTATTTTTTTTATTCTTGACTGTAATTCTGAGCAAATATCGACATTCAATTTCTACATTAGACAACATCGTGCTGTGTGGGTTTCGGCACGTAGAAAGAATACAATTGGGCCCACTCCATTTCTTTCCTTGAAAGTCGTAAAAGACTACTAAGGGATTCGTGGTTCATGGTTGATATTTCACGTAAAACTGTAGATCCACACTTCCTTACTTCCTAGGTGGTAGGGTTAATCCCGTCCAGTTTGGTACCATCGTATTGAATGTACAACTAGTTACATAAAAAAGAACTGAAAATATTTTTATGTATTTAATGGATACGACATTACCGTTATCTCATTAATTTGAGTTTCAGCGACATCTACATTTTAAGCTCAATTTTGATAGCTCAATCATTGCAGTCAAAATGCCTTAGCGTAGGATCAATACACAAAAACATCATCAGCGCCATCTAGCAGAAGATAGGGGAAGCATTGTGTCGATTCGAATATAATCGAGAAATTCGTTGGCTGATGTAATTGTCGGGATAGCTCAGTTGGTTTAGAGCAGTGGACATGTAATCCAAAGGTCGCAGGTTCATGTCCTGCTTCCGACGAATGTCACGACCAATACTTTTTCAGATTATTTTCAAAATCTGATTACAATGCTTAAAATGTAGATGTCGCTGAAACTCAAATTAACTGAAAATATAATATTGAACTAGGCATTTTAATTACTGTCAAGATATTAGCTTAACATCATTGAGCTCAACACAGTAAATAGTATTTAGGAGCCATCCCAGGACCTTCCTTAAACGCGGAAAATTGTCATCGATAAATATGTAGTAGATATGAATTCCTTTCTGTTTGAGGCAGGTTCTATTAGATAAAGAAAACGTAAACATGTAAAATCATGCCATATTTATAGAAATATATAGCAAATATGATGTCCTCTATATTTTTATACTAAATAATTATTTGTAGTAAATATTATATTTTTTGTGTCTTAGGTTGTTGCGTCCATTAATGAAAACGATAAAATGAAAATGAATGTTTGAATGTCTATCTATGTTTGGAGTTGTGATATTTGTGTATAGAAAATAAGAACCAATAAAGTAAATATAAAAAACAAATTTAACAAAAAAAATAACCGACTTCAAAGGAAAAGCACTAAAAAGTAAAAAATAATGTTCATTTTTGTAGTTACGATTTCTGTTATTTTTTGAGTCGGCGTCAGCCGGGCACGCGCTGCGCCAATCAAGAGAACCTAACCTAATCTAACCTAACCTAACCTAACCTAACCTAACCTTGGCTGACACCGACTCAAAAAATAACAGAAATCATAACTACAAAAATGAACATTATTTTTTACTTTTTAGTGCTTTTCCTTTGAAGTCGGTTATTTTTTTTGTTAAATTTGTTTTTTTATTTGTTAATTTTTAGTGAATCTGAAGTAAACTTACTAATTTGTACACGTCCTTTCCAATAAAAAAAGAATCACCGAAATCGGTTGGCGTTATATTGAGTTATTCGTCCATTTGTCGCGCACATCTTAATACAAATTTAAGACTTTTATGATTTTCTCATGGAAATCATTGTCAAATCAAAAGTTATGAGGTAACAAACATAAAAAAAAAAACAAAAAAAAAAAACATACAGACGAATTGATAACCTCCTCCTTTTTTTGAAGTTGGTTAATAATAAATACATTTTATTTTGGCTAAACCCCCAAAGTAATGCACATTTTAACAGTAACCAATTAATTATAACGTATTAATAAAATTATTAATTTGTTACATTAATTCCAATCACGAAAAGAAAACAATGGATGATCTTTCACTCATAATAACTATTGCTTATAGATACATTTACATTCATTAAGTAAGAAAAGGCTAATTAATACCTAGAACAAGGCTAGAATCAGCTTTTTCTATAATATTTTAACCTCAGCTCGATAGGCACAGGAAGAGCCTTCATACAAAGCTAACATATCGGTCGGCCTACCACTACCTGAAAATGGGACGCTGCTAATCCTACTTCACGGCTTGTAACACACACACAAACACAAAACAATACAGCAGGCTATGACTCAATAGATTAATGTTTTCCTTCTGTTTTTCAGGATTTCATGTTCTTCGAGAAATCCGGTAATCAGGAATCGGACGGACCAGGCATGCTGTAGTCTGTGAACTAGCATTTGCTGGCTTGTTAGCAAGTTTGCTGTATCACACATATTGTAACGAGTGATGAGAGTGCATTTATTTTGGCTTTGTTTATTATCTTTTTGTATTTACATATATTATTCTTAGATTTTAAGTCGTTGCAGTGTGTCGGAATATTCGAATAGCACAATTTATAATCTCAAATGATCTGTTGAGTTGTTATCTGTTAGTTGGTCTGTTGTTAAGGAGTATAGGCCCATATGTTTCATCGTAAGCTTACGATCCGAATTAAAATAATAGTGTGGCTTTTTTTTTCCACACATCTCAATATATTTTTCCAAATCTGTCACAACCCTGTAATAAATTTTCTCCTATTATAAAGTTACTCTGACCATCTTGACTATTTTGAATAATAATATTAATGAATCCGCTTAGATTTTTTTCCAGCTATATTGTAATCGTTAAGCTTATTTTTGATTGCTTTCTAGTATAAGTTTATTATGATATTAATTATTTTGTATCTCAATATCCATTTTAATAAGTGGATTGATATTGTATACTCTATGAGTAGGTTTTACGGTAAACAAAGATGTAGCCTTCCCTCATAGTGGACTTCCAAATCACTTTGTATTAAATACAAGTTAAGGATTCCTATCTAACTCGGAACCCCTTAAAACAAGGACGATCCTAAGAAGTACAGCTCAAATCTAAATAATATATGCTTGAACTGACTTCATTATTATTGTTCCTTTGTTCTTTTTGAAAAAAATAACATTGATGTGTAGTGACTGATAGATGAACATGAGCACTGCTCTTTCTACTTTTAGAAACCGAAGTAGTGTTCATCTGTCTTGACGTTGATTATTCAACTAACATGTCTAGATATAAACATTTCGATTGGAATGAATTAGTTTATTTGTTAAGTTGTTTTTATACTGCTTGTCTAAAATGACCTTTTTCTACTTCAACTAATTTTTCGAACTCCCGATCACCTGTATGTTTAGTAAAAACTATTCAAGTATGCTTGGATGGGATGTAGCTCAGTGGTTTAGGCTTATGGATGCAGTGCAAGTGCTTACATTTCCGAATACCTTTAGTTCGGAATGCAGGTTAACTTGTTTAGTGATCTAATGACGTTTAATTCTCCAGAGTCGTTTCACGTTTGGGTGGTAAGGTCATACTCATACGAATTGTTACTAGTATGAACAGAATTGGCACAATGAAAGACACGGAAAAACTGACATTTCTCTATGTCGCTTTCAATGTAGTCTAATCGTTTATGCATTTGGCCGCTTTTTATTGCAAAAGGTAGAGTGATGAAAATATTCTCTGAATACTCAAACCAATGTGTACCCTATATGATCAATGTCAGTTTTCTCGCCTGCCGTAGTCATGGCGCTGTACTCTTGTGTACCAAGACACTTCGAACTAAAATGGACACATGATGTATTTTTCTATGTAACAGTTGATCTACAACTAGTGCGACCTACCTGCATTGACTCGCAGAGCCGAAACGTAGACACTGACTAAGAGGCTAGTCCATCGTTTCGGCTATGGAAAGGGAACATGGAAAATTTGTTTATGCAATGCCGTCAAGCATTTATAAGTGTCAACTCTGTCTACCTCCAAACATAACTCAAATTTTACCTCACTATGTAAGATTATTAATAAGTGTAGCACAAAGTTGTCTTTTTTTATTTTACACTCATATTTAAATAAGAATTTTCTACTAGGACTTTAAATAGGTGCATTTGTCTTTTTTGATTGAACCCTTACATGAGATAAAATTGTATTTAAAAGTTCTCATAGTTTATATCCAAGTGCTTAAATTTTTAACATGGAAACATGTATTTTACCGTTAGTCGCCTTAGGGAACGAATGTGAAGAAATACTAATAAGATGTTATACATGCAACCCTATCATTGTCATCTGCAGGGTTCGGGCACTGTAGAGCATTGGGTTTCTGAAATTGTATGATTTTTATCATCATGTCTATATTATGACTATAATCTTTCTATTTAAGTTCCTATGCAATTTGACTTGATTTGATTTCGGAAAGTTGAATTCCCCAGTATTTTCGTGGCAAAACCATAACTAATAATTGATGCATATTTATTGTTAGATCTGCATATATTAGAAAAAAACTAAATGCATGATTTCTTTATGCTACAACATTGCACAGGTATTTAAACATGAGTTGTGTTCGAGCAGAAATAGTTCTACTATGTCCTCTTATTTGCATTACAGGACCGAATGAGGCGGAATAGCGTGGAGCAATGCTCCAGCCCGAACGCAAAAACGCAAAGATAAACGTTACTTTGACATTACACAATCAACAATTTCTGTGATTCTATTGATCAACGCTGAAACCAAACACTTTCTATCTAACTAAAATGATTTAAAACTCTCAAAATGTTCAATGTATACGTAATCCGACTCGAAATGAAGTATGTGTAAGTGTGCGATTTGTGCTCATGCTTAAATATATTTTTCGTTTCATTTGGCAGTCAAACTACACTAAGTTACATTACGATCTGATAGATAAATGACAGTAGACAGATCTTGTGCTGCAATGCAGCAAAAAAATACAAATCTCATTTTTGGGTCACCAAAAAGGGGGAACATAGAACTGGCATGATCGATGCCAGTTCTGGCATGATGAAAATTGCCATTTCTTCTATTTTTGGTTCTTTTCTGTTTTGTACAATAAAGACAGCCAGCTCGAACACAGCCTTAGATTTACAAATATAAATTTTAAAATGTCACAAATGTCCTTACACTGAAAAAATTATGTCCCTTTGTCTCTAAGGACGGGTATTTCTAATTTTTCTCTATTTTCCAAAGTCATGAAAATACTTGACGGTAACATATTTTTATATTTTCTATGTGACTAGTACGCCAAACGAATTGCCTTTAAAATAATGATCTATGAATTCATTAATCTCTGCCTAAACCTACACTATTACTATTACTATAAAACAAAAAAAAATATCTATTGATTATATAAATATTTAATCGAATCTCGGATTTACAAATATTTAGGATTTATATAACTTGTATTTAATACTAGATATGTGCACAATTTTAATTTCTAATTTCCTATATGATTGCAGAATTCCTGAAGCTATGCCCTTAGGATGTTTTTATGTAGTTAGCTCGGCCCGTACTAACGTGTCAAAACAAAACTTGTGACCAAACTTAACAGAGCGGTGCTCTGAACCAAATTGCAACAAAAAAACTGCATAACAAGTACACAGATTATGTGTGCCACAAAACAAAACAAAATTCCGGGTCACTAAAAATTGTGGGTACATTCATAGTTATCGTACTAGTTACCGATTTTCATAAAATTACTCATTGCAACTTAGGTCCTATATGAAATACGATTTCTTTGGTCTTTTAATTAACAAATAAACTTAGAAGAGGCTAAACTACGCCAACCCGGTCCTATTTATATGAAGATAAAGGGTTGGTAAAGGCATATGCGCTTTCATAAGTTGTTTTGTTCGCTTCCACTAGCATCAAGCATATAGCATTAAATCTTCTCAGTAGACTCTCAACAGAGCTGAGAGTTGTGATCTAATAAATGTTTTATATATTGTATTGTGATATTTTATAGTCAGCATTGTTTATCCCTAATGGGTAATGCCTCAAATGTTTGTAAGTTTTTGAATTTTTAGTGTTTATGAATAAAAAAATATATGAAAAATCCGCAGTATGTACCATCCACAAAATGTACAATCAAATTTTGTAAGTACTTATTATACAATAATTGTTACACGTAATGAAAAATGTAGCTGGTTGTAAATGTAACATTAAACTGGTGCATAGTCAAAACAGCTAAGAGAAATTACCTTGTAAGTATATTTGTAGAAATACAGAATTTTAAAAGCGGCCTCCGAATTATTAAAGTTGATCTTTCTTACGATAATATCTGATGTTATAATTTGAATGAATAAATATTTCTATGGAAACCATAAATGTTTTATACTAAACGAACGTGTTGAATGCAGCTTTTTTGGCTTCACCGAAAATTTCAAATCAATCGAGGTTGGGGTTTTATAGTGATGTATGGATTTATTTCCTTAGAATCTTAACTAGAAATCCTTGCAAGATATGCTAAGTTGTTTACTGGTTTCACTTAACTGTGAATCGCTGCAGATTTGATCTATCGGAGAAGTAGCATGACTTTATTGACTCCTGGGGGGTTCTTTGAGATTTCGTCCATACAAAATGTGTCAAAGCGATGTCACAGAGTACTACTACTTTTGCGTTAGTCTTAGTTTCTGTTACGATTATTGATTTCAGCCTTTTCTGTTAGGTATGACTATTAATCTCAGCCTAAGGGCCCTTTTCACCTGCTGCTGATGAGCTTAATCGCCACATATTAAGGTAATCAGCACTTTAGTAATAAAGGCTCTTTAAGTGTCGATTTAAACAAAATAGTCTTTGTACTCAACTGTAGGTGATGTAACCCTATTTTGTGTCCCCTATTTACACCCGCCCAGATTGGTACCATCATATTACTTTAAAAAATGGTCAAAAGGGCAATTAATAAATGTCTGTGTGCTCATTAAGAGAAGGTCCTGGCATGGGACCTTACTTCTTTGGAAATGCGGTGTGTTGGGCTAATATCATGACGGTGTGTGTGGTATTGGGTCATCCATATCCTGTTTTTTTTAATCTAGGAGAAACCGAATTAAAGTGCCCTGATATACGAGACGTGTGTGCTATTATCGATTTATGTACAGTCGTTTCGTCTGAAATCTATACACCGGAAATAGAGACAAATTTGAGATCTCTTTCTGACATGCTGACGTCAACCATAGAGTAAAAGGGACTTAGAAATTCCTTCTCTTTCCAGTGTATACATTTGATAAGTAACGACTGTAGGTATATTTATTTGTAAATATTAGGTTGGGGAAAAAGTTTCTTCGCATTTTTTAAGAAAATTCAAAACATTTTTTAATATGGTTTATTTACATTTAACTAAAGTATGTAGGTACCATTTTGTTCGATAACTTTTTGCCATTTTGTAGGTAGGGACATGATCCCATTGCTATAGAAATATTGGGACTTCTGATCAATATACCGCGACAAGTGGTTTTGGCAGTCCTCTCGTGATGTTAACCTGACACTGCCTAAAGAATTCTGAAGAGACCTAAACAGGTGGAAATCTGAAGGTGCAAGGTCAGGACTATACGGCGGATGCATTAACACCTCCCAGCCAAACTCTCTTAGTTTTTGCTGAGTGGCTAAAGATGTGTGAGGTCTAGCGTTATCATGATGAAAAACCACACCCCTTCTGTTGATTAATTCCGGCCGCTTTCTCTCAACTTCTTGCTTTAATCTCATCAGTTGTTCGCAGTAGAGTTCAGAATCGATGGTCTTGCCTGGTGGTAACAGCTCATAATGAATAATGCCCTTCCAATCCCACCACACACACAGCATCACCTTGTTGCGAGTTAACCCGGGTTTCGCCACAGTCTGTGAAGCTTGACCGGCCTTTGACCACGACCTTTTTCGCACGTTCTTGTCGTACGTGATCCACTTTTCATCACCAGTTATCAGCTTCTTCAAAAATGGTTCGGTTTCATTACGTCGTAATAAAGAATCACAAATGAGTACACGGTTCATTAGGTTTCTTTCAGTGAGCTCGTGAGGTACCCAAATATCGAGCTTTTTTGTGTACCCAGTTTTTTTCAAATGCGCTAAAACTGTTTTGTGGTCAATTCCTAGTTCTTCAGCTACGTCGTAACTACTGATATGCCGATCTTGCTCCACTTTTTCAAAAATGGCATCCATTTTATCCGTAATAGGGCGACCAGAGCGACGTGCATCTTTGACATCAAAATTTCCGGATTGAAAACGCTTAAACCAAATTTGTGCTACTCTCACAGACACTGCACTAGGTCCATAAACATCGCAAATTTTTTTCGCGGCTTGCGTTGCATTTTTACCTTTTTTGTAGTAAAATTTTAAAATGTATCGAATTTCTTCATTAGATTCACTCATTTTGACAGTACGAAAAACAAATTAGAATCACACATTTTCCTAATTTGAATTTGGAATTATGTTCTTTAAAATTTAAACTTTCAATGATACCAAAACCAGCCAGATACAAATAGTATAGCCAAAGAGATTTTATTACAAGTTCATACATACTATAATGCGAAAAGACTTTTTCCCCGACCTATTATGTTTACGAATGGCAGATGTCCAATGTCTTGCTTCACAGGATTCTGCCCACCACAAGTCTTGCCACCTTTCAACATTCACACACAAGTGTCAAGCAAGACGCAAGGCTTACCTCTGTTTCAAAGTTGTCGAATATCTTTATATGGAACGGTCATAGCCCAGCACAGATTTGCCTGGTTACAACATGCGTTTCCTCCCCCGCGAAACATATTTCTTGACCATCTCTGTTTATTACTTGTTAGTTATATTTTTATTTTTAAATAATACTAACAGCTAAAATAAAAATTAAGTTTTTACTGGAAAGATGCCATGGTTGCAAATTCGCTGGAACCTTGTCAAAGTAAACATTGGTTGAGAGTTTGTTATGTAGAAGGCCTCCATTAAGAACGGCCCGTAAGCTATGCTCCCCATACAAACGTAGTTTACTAATCATTTGGAAACCGCTATTCCAATTAAATTGATATTTAATATCTAATATCAGGTAACAAATATCTGTGTCTGCATGCTTTTGTTTTTTTGAAAAATCCGAACCGAATAAAATGAAAGCAAAAAGAAAATCTTCATACGAATTTTGTTTTCTCTGTGGTTTGACCCAGAATACATTTACCGAAAAAACAAAGACATGCAGACACAGATATTTGTAGCCTAATATTAGATACCAAATATCAAGTAAGTTGGAACAGTGGTTTTCAAATTATTAGTAAACTACGTTTGTATGGGAGGCGAAAATTTCAGGTGCTTACGGGCCGACCTTAACACAAGGTACAGGAGGTCCAATGCTACAGATTTGCTGCAGCGGCTCGTAGGCTAGTGGCGCGGGGACTGGTCTAGCGTACAGGAGGTCTGAGTTCAATTCCTGGCCCCGACATGCACCACTTTCTTTCTCTTTCTGAGTTCGATAAGTGCATTTCATCACGAATGCGAGCTGCTCCATGATTCGGAATCCATGTAAAACTGTAGGACCTAGGAATACATATTATGAGAAATAATAATTTTCAACCAACTCTCAAGCATGCTGTATCTTTCGGCGCTGGTGGTCAAATAAGCCACTGAAGCCTAGGCTATTCATTATAAAAAATAACCTTAACCTACAAAATTGTCAGCCTCAGTGGCCCAGTGGCGCGACACTTCGGCGATCGCTCTCCGAAGTTAAGCAACGCTGGGTCCGGTCTGGTCTTGGATGGGTGACCATTCGACCGTTGAGAGAGGCTGGCCGTGGTTCGGATTCCACATTAAGCTGTAGGTCCCCTTCCTTACTTACTAGGTGGTAGGGTTTATCCCGCCCGGGTTGGTACCATCGCATTGGATGAACGATGGTCGAAGCGGCAATGAAAATTGTCCGTGTTTTCTATCCAGTTCAATGTAGCCGTGCAATATAAGGAAGGTCCTGGCATGGCACCTAGTTCCTATGTGGTGTGTTGGGCTAATACCATGACAGAACTTGTGGTATTAGCCATCCATGTCGTCACATAAAAAAAAACCACATAGGTTTTAATTGAAATTGACATTATTGTAGTAATTAAACTTGTAATGCAACTTATTTGACTAAATATAAAAAAAAACATTGTGTTATTGTTTATTTAACATTTATTTTATATTTCATGCTTACGATTCCATTGTAAATGAAACACTTAACATAGAGACTAAAATATTTACGACCTTTATCTTAGATAGGTTAATTTAAGAGTTCTATGACCGGCCACAAATTTTAACATACATAAGTGAGAAAATAAGTTAATATTTGTGGTAGGTTCTGCGTTTACGCAGACTATTTTAACCGATCCAACCTGCGGGCGTTTTGGTGTGTTGGTACCCGTAACTATAATTCAATCAGTAGAGCGATTTTCAAAGCATCACTCAGCAAAATTGAGTTTAATTCCCAGATACCAACTGATACTTAACGTACCTACTTAGCGTGTTTACATAGTTACTACAGAAATAAATAGTTTGTTGTCTTATTGTCTACCCTTGGCGTCGTTTCTTGCATCGCTATATTGATCACTAATGTTAACATTAATTTGTTTTACAGACACTTCTTTCAGTTTCGTGTTACAATGGCCTCTAATACTAAACTCAAGCGAATCCAAAACCCATAAGAAGTATGAAATCCGGCACCTGAATTAGAACTCAGAACGTAGAAGAGTGCAGCACTCGTCACAATCAATGGTGCAACCTAGCTCAAAACATAATCGATGTTCCCTCGAAGTAACACACCGATCTCTTCAATTGAATCAACGCGAGATTTTATTTACTAGTGTCCTCTGGAAGAGTGACTATGTACCTAAAATAAAGGGCCTCATAGAAATTGGACTAACAAGCTGTAAGGTGTATTCTAATGGGAACATACGTACATACATACACAGTGGTATTTTGCAGGAATATAAATTTCCATATTCAGGTTTAAAGGTAGAGCCATTACTATCATTAGTCCTTGTAACAAAGGTATTCTTTATATATTTAGAATGTAGACAAAATGGTTTTGCTACTTTTTAATTTCACTTGGCATGTTTGACTTAGCCCAGACACCACATTCCCTAAGTCATTCATTGCTATACTTTATTTGGTAATGGTCATTTTTTTATTGATGCTTAGATTCATCCAATGCGATGGTACCAACGCGGGCGGGCTTAACCACCTTGTAACTAGGGATGAAGCCTACAGTTTATTTATTTATTTATTTATTTATTTAACACATCTTGAAATTACATACAGTCTCTGTTGGCAAAAAAAATAACAAAATCACAAGAGTACAAGTTACTACATAAAGCATGAATCCCGTAGGGGGCAAAATCAAAACACAGCGTACAAGTATGAAATAAGCGAAACAAACAGTGGCAACACAAGCCCTGTATGAAAATACAAATGAGTTTGATTGTACAAGTACCCGAACTAGGCAAAGCCTGTCTTTCGTGGCACCTGATGTGAGGCTCGGTATTAGAAAAGAAAAAAAAAAGGTAGTTACACAAATAAAAATGGAAGTCTCACATAGGTTTCCAACAATGGGGTGACCTGACCTTCTGAATGAAAATGATATAATAATATTTACAAGTCTTGCAATGGGTTGCAAAGAACTATTTTAGGCAAGTATAGCCTAAATGTTCAAGTACAAGTAGAACTTAGGCCCTTTGAGAGAAACAGTAAGTAAAAACTCGCCCAGAATAGATATGGATTTACTGGATGGCTCGTTATATTTAAACAAAGAGTATGAAAATGCATTCTTGTACCAATCACATGTTTTAACCCAGTAAGCATGACCAATCCCAATTCAAATTTAATTAGCCAAATAATGTAAAAGGATCCCGATTTGTCACAAGAAATATAACTTAAAGCTCACTGTCACAGGGGAAAGTTCAGTATTGATTATGCTGCGAGTAAGCTGTAAGCGACTTACAATTGCTATATATGTCATTCCTCTGACAATGGCATTTCTTTCCTCAGTTTGGAAATTTAGTTCTGTTTCCTAAAGGCAGTGCCTATTCTCGAGAGTAATAACCGTCGGGACTGTATCACCTACGAGGCTGGGAGACAAATCATTGTTCAAGGTTCGTTTATAATTTTATGAAGTCAGCATGTAAGTGTCAGAACTCTTATTTCTAAAATCGGCTGAAAAAAGCTCTGGCATGATTTGTTTTTATCGGTGAAGATACCCTACATCAGCAAGCATTAGTAATGTAATGCTAAATATTTACATATCGTTTAACTCAACTACATTCTTACAAAGCAAAGATTCAGCAGATTTTCTGTTGAGAGGTTCATTGCATTGCAACTCGTGGAATATGTACAATTACATACTAACTTAAGAAATAGCCATACATTGGTATACACTGATGATATAGGGATGGATGAAATATTTCCAGTAATAATAGCAGCTATAGAACGAAGAATGTGACTACCTATAATGTGGTTTACATAATATTATAGAATCCAGTCCTGACTGATGACTGCGTCAAGAAGAATGTAACGGAAATACAAATGCAAGTACAGTATAATCACATCCGCTGATGTGTATGTATGCTTTCTGTGCGTATAAAACATATGGACACATACACGATCGCCAATATAAATTATAGATAGCACACATTCTCATATTGCGACAGCAGTAGAAAAGTTAAAATGTAAGAAATACAAGCTCAATATTGTTAACACGAAATCGAGGCCAGCCCAGCGGTAATCGCCACATTGCTGCTGGAAAAATATAATGGTAATAAATAAAAACCCACTACAAAGCATGCAACATCAAATTAGACTAAACGGAACCTCCAGGGAATATGGTGATCTATAATTAAACTAAAGTATTTACGAAACCATGGCCGCACGGTGTCACCTTGGAAGCAATTTCCGAAACTCAAGACTGACAAGCCACAATATTGGGAAATAATGTGACATTTTTCAGGGCATTGTAAACACAATATTTCGAAGTATATCAGCTTGTGTCTTTAGTCCCCAAATTAATTTATTAATAGGTACAGGAAAACAATGTCTCGCAAACATTTTGTTGCTACCAAGATAGAATTTTAAAAATATTATAATACAGTTTGCGAGACAGTTTTCTCAGTGCTCTTGGGCAATCTTACATTCTATGTTCGTTAGTAGTCGAAGCGATTTCATAACAATAAGGTCAAACACCAAACCTAGTCAAAAAGGAATACGACAGTGCAATAGTAACAACATAAAAGGTTCCTTCTGAACGTAAAATAACAATGTAAAAACAAAGTAAATGATTTGTGAACATATGTGGAGGGTCAGTCGATTTGCATAATCATTGCACATTGCACGTGTCAATTTGAGCGCCGGGCTCGGCTCGGCCGGCGGTGCGATCAAACTAATGCACCCCGTATGAGCAGTGCACACTCCTTGTCGCTTCATTGACACGGCTCCCATGTCAGTGACATAGATGCCAATAAATATTTTTGGGGCTCGTATAAAACCGGTTAAAAGTAGTGCATGACTACAATAATATGCACCTACCTTCATGCTGGACACCTGGAGAAAACCTACTTTACATTCACAAAGGTACATCTTCCTAGTAGCAATGGGAGCCTGTCGAAGAAGTGATGCTCTATATATGCGATACATTGGAGAACACACATCATTTTAAAATTAAAATAAAACTTTTTGAATACGCACAGAATACGCGCATGAGGAAAGCGGCACAGAGTGTGCGTGCCTACGTGACTACAGAGGGAGGTTGTGTGGGGGGGTGAAGGGCGGGGACGGAGCCGCCGCGCAGCCGAGCCGCTAGTCCTCGGGGCCCCCGCTCAGGATGCTGGGCTTGGCGCCCGCACCCGCTACGCCTTGCGATCTGCGAGACAATACCGCACACTTTCAGAACCACTATAGTTTCATATCATTAAAATTATTTACCAAGTTTTCAGTTAGCTTTTCGTTTTTCTTTTTTTTTTTTTTTTTTTTTTATGTGACTGGACATGATGGCTAATACCACACCTTCTGTCATGGTATTAGCCCAACACACCACTTTCAAATTTATTTCAAATTTATTCTAATATTTTTGGTATTTTTTACGAGTGGTTTAACTTTTGTAGGTCACATCACATGCACTTTAAGCTGTTTAATGCGGAGGGCACACCGTCTGTGCCAACACGGTGCTCATGACAAATGATAGCACAGAAATACAATTTAAGTAAATATACTTTTTCGTACTAAGCATGTACGTCGCTTATTCCAAGGAATGTTACATTTCTTTTCTTTTTTCTTTTCTTCTTTTTAAAGGGATCTACCTTTAATTAATGTGTCCTTGCTTCACGGTCAATTATACTTACTTACATGTCACATTCCTTACAAATACAATTGTTTGATGTCAATGAATAAAGGTGAGAATGTCAATGTCAATGAGACCTCATTGGCACTGCTATGACACAATTTGTGGACAACGACAGTGCCACTAGCGACAGGTACTCACGTGTGGTGCGCGGAGGGAGTGTCGAGACCCATGTGCGCGAGCGCACGCAGCGCGGCGCGACTGCACTGCTCGTGGGACTGCTGCGTGGACGCGCCGCCGCCGTGGCACATGATGGGCGGCACCGTCGACAGTGCCACTAGCGACAAGTACTCGCCGTGGTTACGCTGAAATAATGTGTTTCGCTTGTGTCAGTTTATTTATTTACATACACTAGCAGCTAAGAGGTGATGCAAGTATATCAAATGCTGGATATACTTTGTACAGGCGCCCAGCGGGGCTCAGGACTTTAACACGTAGAAAGTGTATGAATCGGAATCAACAACTGATTCATGAGTTCGGCCTAGCTGGTCACACCTGGTTATACATTTTTCACAATTGTTTTCACCTTGTGCACGTAATGGTTAGCGACGCTCAGGAGTCGCTTGGTAGCTTGCCTAGTAAGCCCAATGTAGCATGTTCATTAGATGGTACAAAATAATGTAGTGAGAGGATGTATGAGCAGCCGTGACTGAAAATCCAACAGGCTGCTAAGAATACAGACAGGCCTCACAAGTCCTTTCTAATCCTTAAATCGAGCCTTCCATTGGTATGTACGGCAACAGCTATCTTTTAAAGTAATATATGATTTTAGATTACCGTTGTTAACACTATTTTTAGGGTTCGTAGAAAACGGCTTACTCACGGTGTGTCGATGATATTGCTATATTGATGGTCCAAGATGTGCAATATCATCGACACACCGTGAGTAAGCCGTTTTCCACAAACCCTAAAATCTTCTAAAGTAGCTCTATAAGCGCCCATGGTAACTGTGGTGACTTTGTATTTGTAATTGTATTGTGACTAGCCCGAGGCAGACTTAGTTTACATACCTTAGGGAAGTCTGAGAACTGTACGTTGAAGCCCAGAAGTTGGGAGAGGTAGAGCAGCTGATCCTTGGCGCCGGGAGAGCTTTCCCCCTCCGCCGCGCCAACGGCTCCCGTCGCCGCACCCTCCGATATACCTGCCATTTTACTTTTTAGTATATTTCTACTAAATCAATAGTCTAAAATTAATTTTAAAGCGAATAACCCAAGTTAATTACGATTTTTTTTCGCCAGGTCTTACACATAAGCATATACCATACAAAATATTAAAGAATGTACAAAACACTTCTGCAACAGCCTGAGACTAAGAAATCCGCGACCCATGTTCATAAAATATTAGTGAATTTCGGAACCATTATATTTAGTTCTAAACTGAACATTTTAGTTTCAATGGAAGAAAAGGAATGTGGCTATCTGTTGGACACTAGGTACATACATTTCTGCACAAGTAACCGTGCCGTGCCATGGTGAATGGTGAAATTTCTTCTTTCATTCCTACCCATTTTTTATTTGGATTTATATAAATATGAATTGATGATAACTGAGTATTAATAAATAATAAAAAAAGAAGAGACAGCAGAGCACCGTACTTTGGAGCGAGCGGCGAGGGAGTTGACTCAGCAGCCGATACGGGCGGCAACGCTCTTCACTCATACTTCTTCTATATCCTGCACCATTACAATAAATAGGAGAAAAATGGCAGTCCCAAAATAGAAGACTCCATTTCATAAATAGCCCTCAAGATTAAATATGGACAAACTTTTTCTAAACTCAGCTCAATCGTCAAATAGCTGTTTAAGGTGGCCCAACCCGGCGGGCCTAACTCATTCGCGGGCACGGTGCAAAACCGTGCTGTTGCGCTCTGGAACCTTCTCTGTTTCAAAGAATAAGACAGGCTCCATGATGAGGAAGATGCAACATGTCCACAAAAAAGACAATGTGCATAGTGTATGATTTGGAAAGATTTACGAAAATTTTAATTTCAAAACGACTTATAGCTAAAAGTAAACCACGACCGCTGTAGTCAAAAATCTAACAAAACCTAAATAGATTATAAATCTTGATTAAATAAGCTATGTCTGATGACTAATCTTTTTAAGATGTTTTTACTTTATCATTGCGTAATCCATCTCCAAAGTTATTGTATAAAACGCGCGAAAAATTCGAACTTTCGGACCTTATAACTTAGAAACCAAACACAATTTTACAATGCCAATGGTCATCAGACATCTAGTTCGATCAAATAAAGCTATTTTGAGAAAAATTTTGGATCTTTAATAAGAAATATAGGCGTGATCTTCTTTCCCCTTTTGTATGGAGAGATGAGCGGGATGGGCCACCTTAAGATGTTCACAGGCTAGTGGTTTTGGCTGTACATCTCACACTAGGCGTTGTTTCGATTCTCGTTGAAGGGTATAAAGAAATAACATCATGTTTTTCATGTGTTTGTCAGTTATTTGATGAATATAACGAATGACGCAAACACTATGGGTATTTAAGATCAATAGGGAATAATTGATTTCAAATCCAATTGACTAAGAGAAGAACTACAAAAATATCAGATTTACCCATTAGAGTAAAAAAAAACACAATGGATGTGGCAACCTCAAACCTTCATTTTCGATTAAAATATTATTTCCAGATCCATAAATGGTTATTTCCAAAAATTACCATCTGTCAGGGGCCCATATAAACAAAAAAAATGGTTGAAGGGGCTATGACAAGTTTAAGACTGCCGTGAAGGCTACGCCACAGCGGTATGTCCGGTATGTAGGTGTGGTGGGGTGAGCAACACGCACCGTTGCTGGGCGGCGAGGGCTGGCCGGCGGCGCGGTGACTGTAGTCCGGCATGAGCAGCACGCCCGGCACCGGCTGCCGCACCTCCCCACCTCCTCCCACACCACCCCCACCCTCCCCTTCCTGCACACACACCGTCTTGACTTTCAATTGTTTTCAAGCGTACAATATGCTTTGTTTAGTCAAAGAAGAAATTGCAGTGTTCATGTCAATTCATTCATTATTAGCCCAACACACCAGCTGGGAACAAAGTGCCATGCCAAGACCTTTCTACATTTAACCGGCTGGATAACTTGGATACTGTTAATTACCACTTCAAACATCTTTCGTTCAATGTTTTGGTATCAACCTGGGTGGCATTAACTCAACCATCGAATCAGTATAATTTTAGGTCGAATTCGAATCAACTAAACGTTCGTCCATCTAAAACCTGACCACACCCAGTGTTACTTAAACTCAAGAACCTGAGGTGACGCGCCACTGGCTGCCATTCCATAAATAACGTCTTTAAAAACCTAAGGCATTTAGTAAAATATACAAGATCCAAAGCATGCAACTTACGTTTCGAAGTTTCGTTTCGATCTTTTCACTATTGACAGCATTGGTTTTAACAGCTGCCTCGGTCTGACTCCCAGTAGTGGAGCCCAGACCCATGGCCAGTAGTACATCTGAAAATAATGAATGAAATAATGAGCAACCCATATTCGTTCTGCGTTCCCCATGGTTGACATTAGCTTGACTTCAGCAAAAACTATAGGCTTAGAATGTAAAGACATACAGAGTCAACTGCGGATTAGACCAAAATCGTTTCATACAAAATGTACTGAAATTTCTTTTTCTTCTAAAAAAAAAACTAAATCGCTATGCAGCTTCGAAATAATGATCTGAAGTTATGTTTTCAGTTTTACTTTGAAATATTGATAAAAAGTTAAGAAATTTGATCGACAAAAGATTTGTAGGTCAGCCTTATTTACTATAAAAAATAAGGGTCTTTGTCCTGGTTTTTTACTCCCATTGTATAAATGCATAGGTCACCATCTTTTCATTAATGAAAACTAGAGAAATCATAAAGATTTCACAAAAAAACTCACGGTAGTGGTACTTGTGTTGACGTCTTAAGCCCACACTTTATTCGTCTTGTGAGCACAGCACGCTATGCTTGGTCTATTACTAGGCAAAAACTATTTAATTGGCCCTCCATTCACAACCACCACTATCATATTTCTATTAAAATTCATCATAAAATGATGGATAACGCAAAAAATAAATCATCGAGAGTAGGTTTTATCTTTTTCGTAATATTTCTCAATACAATTTTACTTAAAATATCTAAATTAAAGAAAGTATTCTTGCATTATTAGTTAACTAAGTAATAAAGTAATAAGTTTTATAAAATCCTGGTGAAAAAGTCTGTTGTCTGTCAGCTTATAATTATTTTAAAATCACGCACATCATTTTCATCTAGCTCACCGGGTAGTTAATTTTAAATCAATTGCAATATTTGTACCCAACAGACAATCAAACATATAAATAAACAGACCGGCAAGAAAGTACCTCTAAATCATTAAAAACAAATTAAAATTACCCATGTTCATTGGAGCAGCTAGGCGTCCTTCATTATTTGAGGATGTGAGATTGAAAAAGTTGCAGTACTAGTGGGCTCGTCGCGTTAAGTTTGACCAAAAAACCATCTTCAGTGCGATGACCGCAGTCACTGCTTGTGCCACATACCACATGTCAGTGAAGTGTAATTTTATTGTCACATTAAACTTTTAGTTGAATTTCATTTTAGTTCTTTTTTATAAGTTTTAATAAATAAAACTGGTAAATTGTCCTGGTTGGGAACAGGCCATAATAAAAATAAACGTTTTTGTCATATCATATGGCATCGTCCCACATACGTTATTTTGCGCCTGGCTGAGGTGGTGCCTGTCTTTTAAGAGAGAATAAAAATCCCTTTTTATTTCGTTTTTAATTTTTTTATTTCGTTACAATCTAATAATGAGTTTTCGAGTACAACAATCTATGGTATCAAACCACAACTACTATTACCTTCTGGAAAAACGGCGTGAAGGTATGTATGTATGGCTAACCTAAACCACAAACATATCTTGTCAAACTAATAATTACTTAACAAAAAAATACCTCAGCTCAAAATGAATAAGCAGTGGGTAACTTGCATTTTTATAATGGCAACACATCCCCGTACCGCGAAGATGACCGTTCAAGATGGTGACCGTTTAGTTCCGATTTTGGCCACGCGCAAAAAGAGCTATGTGGCACTCTAGATAGGCAACTCCAGCAGAAATCTCATGAATGTAATATGTATAATATAGTATAAATGTAAATGTAACATGTAAAATGCGTACGTACTGTGTGCAGCGCGTCGCTTGGCGACCTTCTTGTTGGGCCCTTGGCCGGTGGCGGAGTGGGGCGGCGCATCGCACTGCACTATAAACTCGCGCTTGCGCGGCGCCCCGCGCTCCTCTAGCACCGCGTACTGCGGGGAGCGGGCGCGCTCCGCGTGCCGAGCCATCGCGAGCCGCGAGATAGGGTTGTCGCCACTCTCCGCCGTGGCCTCCGTACTCGTCTCACCGTTCTCCTGCAATGTAAAGTATCAGTTAGTTATGTTTGAAAAATGTTACGGCTTTTCACGTGACAGTAAGAGACATTCTCCGACGTTTCGAGCAAATCATTCAGCCCGTTGTCAAGTCATTCTGTCAAGTTGTCATTTTTCAAACATGTCTAACGACCGTGGTAATCTCATAAGTATTATCAGTTGGGCAAATGTTATCCGTGCTAAACCTACTACTACAGAGAGGTCATTCTGCGTAACAGGGGTGACTATGCTTGGCCCAGAAGTCCAGCAGGTTTTTAAAACGTCTATGGAAAACACGGACAATTTTCATTGGCTCGTCGGCCACCGTTCATTCAATGCGATGGTACCAACCCAGGCGGAATTAACCCTACCACCTAGTAAGGGGACATACAGATTTACGTGGAATCCGAACCACGGCCAGCCTTAACGGTTGAAAATGGTCACCCATCCAGAAAACAACCGCTCTCAGATGTGCTTACCCAGTTTATCGAATCGCAAGGCGTCGCACCAATGGGCTATCGAGGCTGACAAAAAACATGACTAATATCATGAGGTGCATTATAGGCCATTCATGTACAGTTCCATAGTATATAAACCATTTCATTTTAAAATATTTTTTAAGATATGTACTTAATATTTTCTTTAGTTTTTAGTTTTTAATTTTTTTCTTTTGTCCGCCACACCGCACCTCTCCTACGTCTCTAAGGTTGAATGTCAGAGAATGCCTCATGGCATTAATTCCGCCTTTTTGTGAACCATGCTTGCAGGCTTGCAAATAAAGTATTTTTTTATTTCATTTCATTTCAAACCTTGATGAGGTTCCTGGGCTTCTTCTTGGGCAGCAGCTGTTTGCGCCGGAGCCTCTGCTGCTGCTGCAGCCGCGACACGCCCGCGCGCAGCAGCGCCGCCGGCCACGCGCGGCGCATCTCCTCCAGCATGCGCTCCGCCGCGCGCTTCTTCGACACTTTCTTGCCGTTGCCCTCGCCCTCAGTCTCCAGCTCGCCCACCGTGCACGTAGTCACGAACACCTACGCAAGCGGGAGCGCATATTTTCAAATTGTGCGTCGCTCGTTTGCCCTAAACAAAGGGGATTGAGATGCAAAATCAGTTGCATATTTTTTATCACCACAGACGTATGGAGCGCATCACCCTCGGCGCCACAGTAGGCATTTGCAAGAATAACGTGTGTGGGTCAAAATCCAATGTGTGGCGTCTAGGATGATGCCGTTTGTATAGTGACGAAAAAAAAAAATCAAAACCCATATAAGGAGAGTACGTCCCATTTCAGAGATGTGTTTGAAATCATAGTTCTAAATATGAGACAATTTAAGATTTTAAGATTTTAAATTTGTTTGTTAAGGGGAATTCCTGTGATTCCATGGGTTCATGGGTACTACATTATTTCTCATCCGGAACTGAAATGTGCCTTTTCATGGTTCAAAATCCACGAGGCAGTAGATTTTTCCTTCCGTATTCCGTCAAATTTTCAGGAATATGAGGCGAGGTGTGGTCCGAATGGTGCTCTGTATGCCGGAGATGTCTGCCACTGTAGTATGACAGACAAAGGTAGGTATTCCATGTGATCCGCATATTTCAAGCGTTACAACTAAGAGCCATCTCAGCGATCGTCTTATATTATGAGAGAGACAAATATAGGTATTAAGTATAATGAAATGACACAAAATAGTTCACATTCCAAAAAAGTATTAGAAAATTACTATAATTTAGAAATGGTGCAATGGAATGAGTGAGCTTTTAATTTTTAAGATGTCGGGTTGCAGGGAGCAATATCACCTTACATTCTTTAGATTGGTGCGTAAAGCAGTCGAACTAGCCGGTATCGCCTGTATCTCAGCAAGTCTTTTGTGAGCAGTGAGCGTCACTCGGCGGCTTCAGTACCGTATCAGCATCGGTGAGTGTATACAGGTGCACCTTGCCGCTCAATGCGTCAACGGTGTGGAAAAATGAGATCGGTCTACAAAGTTTGATAAAGTGACATTCATAAGAGTAATACTCCACGACATTGTCTGTCATATTCCTGAAGAAGGTAGCCGTCAAGTTCTTTGTCTATCTATATTATACTCCATGCCCTAATATTTTTCCGGCAGGCTATTGAATTTAATAGAATATGCCTAAATAATGGCAAAACTGTACTTATACAGTTCACGACGACCAATAGACATCAAAATGATTTGGACGCTGAACTCTCTAACCTATGTGATGGGACGAATGTTAAATTTCTCGGTGCAGTCATTGACAAAAACCTGTCATGGACAAAAACCTGTCGTGGAATAGCCACGTAGAAGGTCTCTATAAAAAACTAGCTTCAGCCATTTATGCTTTGAAAATTCTTCGGGCTGTCATCGATTATTGATCGCTTAGAACTGCTTCTTTTTTTTATTTCCATTCAGTCATGAGTTATTCAGTGCTTGTTTAGGGAAATGCCACTCAAGCCAAAAAAGTATTTACTTTACAGAAAAGGGCACTAAGAATAATTTTTCGTTTACAGAGTAGAACCCCCTGCCGTACTTATTTTAAACAAGCACAAATTCTAACATTACCTGCTCAGTATGTACTGGAATGTCTAACATATATCCATAGAAACCGTGAAAGCATGGTGCGGCAAGAAATGGTCCACAAATATCCCACTCGATTTAGACACAATTATATCTTACCCCAAACAAATCTTGCTCGAGTTCAGCAACAGGGCGATCATTTAAAAATTAAAATGTATAACAATATACCAGGCCATTTGAAAAGTCTGCAAATAGAACAATTTAGGAAGATAGTTAGAAACTTATTAATTGAAAATGTATTTTATTCTGTTGACGATTTTTTGTATCACCAATTTTAATAACTTATTCGTGTTTATTGACTTGTACTTGCCTAATTATATTATCAGTATACTTAATTTTAATTTTAATCTGTAATAACAATATTAGTTGACAACCGACAGGGCATTTTGACAGGTATGAATTATTATTATTTTACTTATAGTAAAATGTTGACATGTTCTTTAGTATTAAAGTGGCCCAACCCGGCGGACCTAACTCATTCACGGGCACGGTACAAAACCGTGCTGTTGCGCTCTGGGACCTTCTCTGTTTCAAAGAATAAGACAGGTTCCGTGATGAGGAAGATGCAACATGTCCACAAAAAAGACAATGTGCATAGTGTATGATTTGGTCAGATTTACGAAAATTTTAATTTCAAAACGACTTATAGCTAAAAGTAAACCACGACCGCTGTAGTCAAAAATCTAACAAAAACCAAATAGATTATAAATCTTGATTAAATAAGCTATGTCTGATTAATCTTTTTAAGATGTTCTTACTTTATCATTGCGTAATCCACCTCCAAAGTTATTATATAAAACGCGCAAAAAAATCAAACTTTCGGACCTCATAATTTTGAAACCAAACACAATTTTACAATGCCAATGGTCATCAGACATCTAGTTCGATCAAATAAAGTTATCATGAGCAAAATTTTGGATCTCCGACAAGAAATATGGGCGTGATGTTCTTTCCCCTTTTGTATGGGGAGATGAGCGGGATGGGCCACCTTAAGTGCAGTTAGCTGCACTTGAAATAACATACTCTACCGAATAAATATTTTGAACTATGAACTATTTTGACCTACTTTCGTCCCTTTGCAATAAGGCAACATTCCCACATAATTCATAGTCCTTGATGGCTGAATCGTAGAGGATGGATTAAGTGAACCCATGGATTCAGACACAAGAAGTGAGCGTCTCAACTGTACTTCTTAGTACAACACGGAAAGTTATTTTCAAAGTCTTAAGAAATCAATAAAGCTTTTATATATATTTGATACTTACTTTTATGTAACAAAATAATGTGAAAACAATTTACCCTCATGTGAGGCGGGCCGCGTTCCGATTTGACAGAGAATAGGACAGAGAGGTTTCTCTTGAGGGCCAGCTCGTGCACCAAAGACACAGGAGACTTCACATCCAGAGACAAAGGCTCGCCGGCACTTTCCGCGGCACCTACGTTGTTAACATATATTTATTAATGTAATTAAGTAAAAGACACAGAAGCAAATATAAAATACATACTTGTACATTGTTAAAACCATACTTATCTTTCTCTGTTTAACGCTAAGACATGAACAAACATTTTAAAGTATTTCGAAAATATTGTTACAAGCAGCATGATATAGTGCTGCTACTAAAAAGCTGTGGTCCGCCGACCAAGACGACTACCAGATGGCGCCAACCGCCACAAGGTTCAAACATACAACACCATGAATACATTTTGAAAGCGTTTGAGATCGATACAAAGACATTTCTTCATATGTGATAAGCGTCATAAAGAGTGAGTTCTTTGGAAGTGAAATAGTTCACAAGTATTAAGTTAATTATTGTATACCTGTTATTAAGTTTAGAAAGTAGTTATAAATGTGTTAGTAACTATTTGAATAAAGGATTTTTTTTACCTTATATTGTTTTTCACATATAACTACACCCCACCCTTGTAACTACTTAAGTTTACTATTTAATGAAAATATGCTAAAGTCCGACAAAAAACTTCCAAGTTTTTCCCAAATTTCCATCATTTTTAACCCCATTGCTCGGACGGATGGACGAATGCACAGACAGGCCGATGTAAAGGTTGAGTGTAGCAAAGATTACCTCCGTCGGCGGTGGGCTGCGGAGCGGCGGTGGCGGTGGCGGCGGCGGGCTGGGCGGCGGGCGAGCAGGCGGCGGATGTGGCGGCGGCGGAGGGCGGCGGGCGGTCGCGCAGGTCGTGCAGCGCGCGCGCCGCCGCGTCGTGCCGCGCGGCCTGCGGCGTGGCGCCCTCGCCCGCCCACGAGCGCTCGCCGACCGCCACGCGCACCCGGTACACGCCCCCGCCGCGAGCCGCGCCCATCTGCGCATACCACACACCAGTTTCCTATAAATTTGAGGCCCACAAAATTTAATTGATATAATCTCCTCTTGGCCGCCTATTCATATTCCCAGCCCACAACGGGTCGAGATCATACATTTAAATTATTCAATACCATAAATACAGATCCCGAAAATCCATGGAACGGATTCTACACATTCATGGTAAAGGAAAACATGGGATTAATATTTTAATTCTTTCAATATGGTTTTAGCTCATGTTAAATCAGGAGAAGTGGTGGCGACGATGTATTCTATGTATAGATGCCACCCCATAGGACCCAAAAACAGAACCTCTAGTCCAACTTTTCAAAGTCACCTAAATGATCCGATCGATATAAAAAACTGATCGACTAGCATTTTCCAATGTAGGGAGAAATTTAAAAGCAGTGGGCGTTAAGCGAACTGAAAATTGCAAGTAAAAGTTTGATTTGACAGCTTACTCATCGTCACTGTAAACATGTTGATGTTGTCGTTTTGAGATTATTTGTCGTTATAAAAGGAAGCTTGCAATCAACACAGCAGTGTACAGGAGAGCTCTGCAATATGTACCTGATTGTAGGGCGGGTGCGGGTGCGGGTGCGGGAAGTGCGGGTGGGGATGGGGCGGCGGGTGGTACGGCGGGTACACGGGGCGGAAGCGCGGGAAGCGCGCGCCGGGCGGCGGCGCGGGCGGCGCGGGCCCCACCGCCGTGTACACGGCCGGCTGGCACAGCTTCATGGCGAGCGCGTTCAGCTCCACCGTCGGCATCACCGCACCTGCCCAACACCGCATGCTACCTCAGAACCAAATAGGGGGACAATAGTTATGTGCAAGTGTCTTAAGGTCGGCCCGTAAGCATCAGAAAATTTCACCTCCCATACAAACGTAGTTTACTAATCATTTGAAACCACTATTCCAACATACTTGATATTTTGTATCTAATATTAGGCTACAAATATCTGTGTCTGCATCATGTTGTTTTTTCGGTAAATGTATTCTGGGTCAAACCACAGGGAAAACAAAATTCGTATGAAGATTTTCTTTTTGCTTTCATTTCATTCGGTTTGGATTTTTAAAAAGAACAAAAGCATGCAGACACAGATATTTGTTACCTGATATTATATATTAAATATCAATTCAATTGGAATAGCGGTTTCCAAATGATTAGTAAACTACGTTTGTATAGGGAGCATAGCTTACGGGCCGTTCTTAAAGAGTTTTGTTGCTAAACAAAATGCCCAGAGCAACAGCGAGCACAATCAGGTGTGAAACTGCCAATTTCCTAATCACAGAACCTGCTAAAGGCCTGGATATATTTAGGGGCGATTTTTCAATCCTTAGATAGTACTTATCGGACTGATAGTATAAATTCACGTTCGTCAAGAGACGGATAATCAATGGCGGAGAATTATATCTTCTATCACAATAATCAGACTATAATTTTACTAATAAACATATGGACTTACTTTATCTGATGGATAAGCAGAAGCATAAATAAATCCGTCGAATATTTATCTGGCTGTTTATCTGACTATTGAAAAATCAGCTATTAGTGAAACAATTTGATCAATTCCTTCCTAGCCTCAGGCTCATCCCTTATTTGTCGGAGGTGATTCAAAGCCGATGTGCTAGCGCTGAATCGAGCTAATGTATGATAAGGATCAGTCAACCTTTCGGCAAAATGCAGATTTTTCTGTAACTGATCTTACGCAAATGTAGTATAAAGTAACTTGAAACAGAAATTAAGGTTTTATTAAAATGTAATACACAAAATTGCAGCGAACACAACCAAGCAGCGGACAGTTTCCCGCGGGAAATCACACTACCTGCAGGTGGCCCAGATATATTCTGTGAAATTATTTATTTAATTTTTTTATCCTTAGTAGATACATCAGAGATTTATAGTAGAGATATTTCATAGAAATAGCCAAAGAGAATAGAACCATCAATAATTTAGAACAGAGAAAAAAAACACAATTTATTCCAGGGAAGTCATGTACTTTGGACAAAGGAGATCGGCGATGAAGGCACAGACCATTAACTGTGTGGTGAATTGTCATGAATTATGTGGTGTATCTAAACCTAATAAATAGATAGAAATATTCGTTTTCTTGTGTCAACACAAGGTTATTTTGAACAACTCAAATTTATCGATTACTGCGACAAATCATATCAATATATGTCATAGTCGTCGCATGTGACAACTAAGACATATCACATCACACACACTTGTCACATGCGCCCTATACTCCCCTAACGTCCTTTTAGTGCATTGTTCGTTTGGTTCCATTGGATCTTATTTTAAAGGAGAATGCCCAAATCCAGGCCCCTTATAAATCATTCATGTCTTTTCTTGACACATATGCGATAATTTACATTTATTATTTAAACATATTTTAAACTATCTGATTCCCCATTTTTTACGGCCGGTTACTCATTAAATAATTAAAAGGAATCATTCAGAAGTACTTCTTTTCCTACTAACAATTTGAATAAGACAAGGACAGAACATAGCATCGTACTTCCGTTGTCACAAGACGTGTTCGGGTAGCCTGCTCCTTGCCATTCCGTCCGGTAAGGGAGAAAAAAGGTGTAAATACGTACGTAAAATTATCCCTAGGACCAATGTATTATGAAATATCAAATAGACATTAAACTCTGTCCATTATTATTGCGTTTGGATTGTAGCATTTCTGGTGTCTCTAAAATATCCGTATTCACCTCAAAACCGTATTTTGTCAATAACTGTTAAATGGCAATGAACTTGGGCTTCAAAATTCATAACTCGAAAAGTTATATAATTATCTAAATTATAACACTGGTTTGGAAGGTAGACACTAGAATTTTGAGGGGCCCAAACTATATGGGGCAATGGGCATTCTCCTTTGTATAATGGCACCAACATCTCCTCTGCAACTATGTTACATTTTTTATTTATAAAATCCATTTGTTGTTATTTATATTTCCTTCCCAAGTAAGAACCGAGGCATGAAGTGAGAGCCTCGCGCGTACCGACCGGTGTGTCTGGCGGAGGCGTGCGGCGGCGTGTGGTGCGCGTGCGGCTTGGGCGGGGGAAAGGCGTGGCGCGTCTGCGTGAGGGCGGCGCTCGCGGCCGCGTGTTGCGCACGCTTTATGGACGAGCCCTGACACGTCATTGCTACATTATTAAAACTGAAGAGTCAGGAAAGTAACTGTATGGAAATTTACGTGTAGAAAAATAAGTATTCAACAAATTAGTTAAGATATTACACTGTTACCATTTCAATAACACTGTTGAAAATTTTTTGACATGCCACTTTGCATTGCAATTAAGTTAGCAGTAGCTTTTGTAAGCTTAGGATAAGAGTAATCTTATCATCCCCCGCTTTGGGCGTTTTCAGCAGAAAGAAAATAGTTGCGTAGTGTTTACAAGGAAAAAACCAGCCAAGTGAGAGTGCAACTTGTGCGGTTTAGCATAAAAATATAATTAAACTTGTATGGTAAACAAAGATTACTTCTGCATCAAAATTATTCTAAGATATTGGGATTGTGACTGAGAAATAAATGTAACATAATAAAAGAATAAAAAACAAACTAACCTCAGCCGTATATTCTTCAGTTTCACCCAGCCGCAGTGTTACTGTGAATATTTTTTTGTGGGCTGGTCCAGTTTCGGAAGTTAGGCGGTATTGGTGCTTAATCTGTGTATAAAATGAAATAAAACATGAAATTTGTTGTAAAATATAATTATAATCACATTCAAAAGTCCAGTAGCACATTCCAACGCAATTGCTATGAAACATTCGCATCCCGCGGAGGTGAAGAGGGAACAGGTCATCGCATCGTCCGCTTGGGTTGCGGTAGGATGCCCCGCCTAAAACCAGTCGGCGGGGGATGGGGCACGCCACATATGCAAAACAAACCCGACCGTAGGGTGCTACTGGATACTACCTTGATACAATTTCTATTCATGTGTTATGAAAATTGGTAGAAAAGGTGGATTTTCTTTATGCAACCTTTCTTTATGCAACATGGATGGCTAATACCACATATCTAAGCCAAATTTTACATTACTTCCATACATGTTATGTAAATTGACAGTCGGAAGACTTCAGAATCATCTCAAGACCCAAGAACTGTCTTTGAATCTCAGAATAAAAGTGAATTGGTCTCATAGTGAATATAATGTGGACGTAACGAAACCCAGGCTTGGTTGGCTTTTTTCGCCACAGTTTAAGCCAATCTCATGAATCTATAAAGAAAATTCTGAAGGATGATTGAGGCAGGTCACTGTGTCGTGGGCTATTTTGTCTACTTGATTGTGCTGCTCCAGGCATTTGATGCTTACTAAGCGCTGGGTATCAGAAGTAATACGACAGGATGGTCTCACCTGGTTGCCGACAAGCTCGGGAGGTGTCGATAGATCTGTCCTTCAATATATACTTCTGGAAGTTATGAGCGACAGATCATTTGGTGCTAAGTCGGACAAACGAACCCTTCGGCTTCTGTCAATAGGCTACCAATGCGCTTCCCTTGTACTCAATTCTGAACATACGTGTTTGATGCTTCTAGTACTCGAGAAAGTTTCTATGCAATTCCTTGCATACCCACACCACTTTATTTCAGGGACTATACTCTAGTTACCTTATTGAACCTGGCCAGTTCATTGACCAGGCACATGGGGGTCTTCTCTTTACTGTTGGCCAGCTGTGTGGGCAGCCCGGCTGGCAGCGGAGGGTGCGTCGCTTCGCCGCTCCCCTCCGTCGCGGCGCCCGCTGCCTCCTCCGCCGCCGTTGCCTCCCCGCTCGCCTCCGCCACTACAACTTTAATTCATTTTCGCATCAGGGTGACACATTTTGAGTCGCGCAAAGCGTTCGGTGATATTGGAAAGACTCAACTTTTTATGAAAAGTTATAAGGGTTGGATATAAGTGTGGATTTGGGAACAAAGAATGTTTCGAAAGTGTATCTAGAATATTCAACAAGTTTTTTTGTTGAAATGATTTCTGCTTTTTTTACCATGTTTTTCTACAAGAACATGATAAAAAAGGCTTTTAAACTACTAACCGTTTTCAGACGTGCTGACAGATAACGGCAAGGAAGTAGGCCTGCTCAGACCTGACAAAAATAAATCAATAAAAAGGATTCCACTAAGTCACGCTTGATTTATATAAGTACCAATGTATTCGCAAAAAATGTAACTATAAACTTATACAAAATAATATTTGATCCTATATTGTTGACGAAAATATGGTTGGTTTTAGTGACAGCTGTCAATTTTATTTTGAGTAACTCCTAAGACAAAGCTGTACGGTCTAATGACCTACTCCTATGGGTGAATATACAGAAATACCTCAGACTAACGCTATAGGTGGAAACGAGCGACAAATGTGTGTATGACGTGGCAAGCACCCCAAGAGGACAAGCAGGCAAATCTGTGGAAGTCAGTTGTGCTGAGTGGGTAATGACTTTTGCGATGCAACGTGGCAGACGGAATTGAAAGTCTATCAAGACTCGTCCTCTCCCTCAGCAGCTAAATGGCCAGTCAGTTCGCTATGTCAAGATAATGTCAACCCGCCCACGACCATGAGTTTATTAACTTTATTTTATTGATGGTGCTTACACTTTATTTAAAAGTTAAGGCAATGTAGATAAACCAGATCCACATTCAGTTCCCATAACTTAAGATTGAAATCATTGTGACCAAGCTTAGAATGTTGTTAACTTTTTTAATATTAGTACATAGTCTAATGTATGTATCTGCATTCCAACGACGACGTGCACTGTCAGTAAAAATTAAGTCACATGAATGTGGGCAGTAGAGGAGTAGAGGAGTTACCGGGCGGTGGAGGCGGTGGGTGGTGGACGGCAGGCGGCGGTGGCGGCTGCTGGTACGGAGCAGGGTGCTGCAGCGGCGCTGGCGGCCCATAACTCCCTCCCACGGAATACCCTTGCCGCACGGCCTTCATCTACATCACATTGCCAACACTTATTTACGTTCTCCAAGCATGACGCACCTGTTATGGTGGATGTGCCAATATTATTTGTACACTAAAACTAGACTAGAACCACAAATTTTAATTGAAAGTTTGTTTTTATTCGAAGATCATATCAATTATTTGGATGGTTTTAGTTTATTGAATGCATGTTAGAAGACCGTAAGCTATATAAGCCCGTTCAATTAATAAATCAAAGAACAGTAGGAAACTTAATTCTAATATATTTTCAATGTCCACGTAGTATGCATTTACAAAAACATTTGCACACAGTTCCCCAAAAGCAGGTACGATGCAAGTCCACTATAATTTAAGAAATACAGCAACACTTACGGGTGGCATGGTGTGGTGCTGTGCAGCAGTGTGGTGTGCCATGGCCCGGATGGGATGCGGAGGCCGGGTAGGTCCATGGTGCGGCGGGGGAACCCCCATAGGCGTTCCCATGCCGCCCATCGATTGTGCCATGCTACCCATGTTGCTAGGCTGAGAATGCGCCATGGGATGCCTTCAAAATAATCAGACGCATATCAATAAAATCGCAAACACTTTCAGATGGAACGTGGAATGACAGAAAGAACACACAATCCACCAGTTCGTCTGAACGTTGCAAGAAGCTCTGCACTGCCAATAACTGTCTCCACTATTCAACTCTTGTGATAAATTGATCTCGGCAAAGGGTGGAAACTTTACATTCATTATTGTTATCTTTAAGAATCGAATAAAGACGTGGTCATATGTTTTATTATTTCTTCAGCATTCACAACCCGTTTTAAGTGACAATACACACCACGGAGTCCTTTTGTATGTATAAACAAATTACACAACATTTGCATATCAATGATGTCTCATAGGACCATAGGTCTCAGGCGCAAAACCAATCCGGTTGGTAGATTATTGAATAAACTTGCATTTTTAAGATGCACCCTTATTTATTTAAACTGCCTACCTACGAAATTTCTAGTGTTAACAAGAAGGCCCTTAATAAGCCAATGATATTTTTATTGCAAAATTTCTTCATTGAATTTATATTGTGATACGAAATCTACATTCTTGTCAGTGTAAAAAGTTTTGGTTCTAAACTATTAACAAACACACAAGCAAAAAAACAAAACATCATTATGAGTGCAATATCGGGATCCTGAAAACTTAACATTCGGTCTCAGAGTGCTGAGCGATGGGCGTTCGGGTTCAGATTCAGGAAACCGAGGTTAACTAATGTCGACCTCAATTCATCCAAATTTACATTTTGCTTTGCACCCACCTAATTACCGTCCAATGAGCCTGACGAGAATTGCCTGCAAGGCCATGGAGAAAATTATTAAGAACGTAATCCGGTCTTAAGATTTCAACGGACACTAACTTGTTAAAATTTGTGGAAAATGTATGTGTGCTTGTAATTATGTGCACGGAGACAGCCCACGGACATCATTTACCTTGACTACGAGAAAGCGTTTGAAAGAGTTTCCATAAATCGCCTTCTACACCAATTGGAGCCTTACGGGTACCATGGAAAGCTTTTACAATGGTTTTCTTAGCAATGGACAGTTTGTGGTGCGAGTGGGTAAAGATACTTCGGAGTGTCACCATGTGCTGAGCGGTGTACCACAAGGATCTGTTATCGGCCCGGGTATTTATAGAAATTTTCAAACTGACTTGGGTGCAATAATGAAAGCCTCCTTCTCTCTTTTAGCCGTAGACACCATATCTTTCATCGAACTGATCATCGCTCACCATTAAAACACTAGACAGAATCTTAGAATGTATTAATGTACTACTGAATGTACTACACAGAGGACCTAAGAACCCCAGGCAGTAACATCACAATGGGACCTCAAAGTGATTGTCCGACCATAACTTGAGTATAGTTTATCGGAAAGTCATGAAATTTGGAAGACGGGTAAATGAGACGAAAAGAATTTTGATGTTTGAACATGATCCAAATTGTTCGAGTTATGGGGTTCTCAGAGGGGGGGTCGAAAAAACGAAATGGCGCTCCCTCCATCCTACACCTCGCTATCGTTGTTTTACAGAGATTATTGAATGAGCTTAAACTTAGTTTCTCTTAACAAGACTAGATGCGCGCTGCCTCCATTCATTAAACCAAAATCTTGGGAATCGTATTTTAGGCAATAATTCCCATAAGGATAAAATTAAAGTTTCAATTTCATTTGAAACAAAAACTTTACCATATTATATACTAGCTGCGGTACCCGGCTGCGCTCGGGTTAGTGTTGGCTAAATTATTTCATGGATAAAAAGTAGCCCACATGGCTGATCCAAAATAGGGTCAAACTGGTCCAGGACAATGTATCCATCTACCAAATTTAATCAAGATCGTTTGAGATAAAATAGCATGATTTAATGAGAAACATCCAATAATTCCCATTTAGACCTTCTTTGACATTTGGTGATTTAAAAAAAAAGCATTTGCCGCCAGAACCTTTCTGCACTTGCACTGCAACATTGTTTACCTAGTAAGTAAGTAACGTGTAACGTAGGTAAGTTTTGCGTGGACTCCAACCCACAGCTAGCCTCAACATCGAAAACAGTAACCCATCTCGAACCTGACTGCTCCCAGAGATCCTATACATTGATGAAATACGCACATAAATCGGGTAAGTGGTTCGCAAGTTATAATAATTTAACACTCACTACTCGCCCTTCAGGTAATGAAGCGTTATATTATGTAGCCTATAAGTTTTGAGTAGAATCAGGCTAGACGTAGATACAATCCGCATCTAAATCGAGTAATTGGTTCTCAAGGATTTTGCCAAGTAGTCCTAAAGTTGCGGGAAATACCAAGCCGTACTTCGGTACAATAAAAGAGCTAAGCGTTTTTAACAAATCGCTAGTGCCTTGAAAATTTGCCAAACGGACACAACCGGCATGACGTCTGCCCTCACGCGTGTGCCCGTGCTCAGGTAGCGCAATCAGCCATGAGCGCCTTCTTCCGCCCCCCCCCTCCCCCTCAGCCACCCCCTTCGTTCCGCCCGCCCCGCCTCCGCCGCCGCTCCCGCCGCCGCCCCCAGCCCCGCTCCCCTTGGTGTGAAGTAGCGCTACCGGCATCGTTTTCGCAGCCCCGTGAAAGTTCGAAAGCCCATGGGCACAATATCTTTATAAATTGTAGCCTATGTGTTATTCTGATGTATAAGCTATATTATTGTAAAGTTTCATTAAAATCCATTCAGTAGTTTTTACGTGAAAGAGTAACAAACATCCATCCATCCATTATTACAAACTTTCCCCTTTATAATATTTATTATAATTATAATATATATTATATTATATACTATTGTTACCTACATACTAAACATCGCTTTTCATTCAGTACCTTTTTTTTAAACAGACACGAGTTAACAGTTCGGGGTGAACTACTACTAGCCCTCAAAATAAATACACAGGCCAGCAAATTCCACATGACAAAGTTTTCTTTGAAATCCACAAAGCCGAATAGTAGTTTAGATATAGTATTGGAGATTTATTTATACCTGGAGTCATGGTGCATCTGGTGGGGCGGTAATGGTTGGTGAGGAATCGGCTGGTGCATCTGATGGCGGTGAAGACTCGCAGCACCTGGAGGGGGGCCGGCGTGAGGGGCCACGCCACCGCCACCACCGGCACCATGGACATTAGTGTGGTTCCCGTGATGCATCATCGTGGACCACTCGTTCGTGACAGCACAGATCAAACAGCCATCAACAACACAGCGAGCGACCGGTTCTGGAACGCCTGACTGTTTGGCGGACCAATGACTCAGTTATATTTCAGAGGCTCGTTCACTGGGCTCTACGATCTGAAAGCCACACGATGCCGATGTTGCAGACCAGAAGATGGGATTCCTTACTCCCTTTCAGTTGGCGAACAGTAAAGAAAACGTATCGTTCGTTCAACATGCGGCCATGTTTTTCTTTTTTTTTATTGTTGCGTTATGGCTTTGCAAAGGCAAATATATTAACCAACCCTTTGATCCGAATTGTGTTAACAGCGATTACGAATATATTCGTGCAAACACCTGGTCCGAATCAATATTCGCAAATACTGAAATATTTGCGATAACAAATCAGTCGGCAATGAGAGTGATGAAGGTGATATTGAGATGTTGATAGACATATAATTTGACCGACCGGCGAAATAGTAAAACGGGAATGGAGAGAGCGCCCATTTTTACAGTTTTGCACAACGTTACGTCATTAATTATGTTTCAATTGATTGAGTCATTACCCTATCGATTACTACGGGCGATAACTGTTTACATGCTCAATGTTTTACTAGGTTTTTGATTTTAAAATCCATTGTCGAAATCTGCGTCTGTACTCTTAAATTTTCTTTCATAACTTTTAAATTGGAAAACATTGTCTATTTGCACATTCATTTTATTATAATTTTTGTGAAAAATACAGATATTTACAACAAAAAAATACACGGACATAGAATGAGGCTCTGTCAATTGATACAATTTTTTTATTAAAATCTGACAACTTTTAGGGGTAGGTAAACATTAGGACCCGGAAGACGATTTCGCTAGTTTAATAAGAGTCGCCGTGCAAAATTGTGCCTTGGCCGATGGACGAAGAATGCATTTCTTAACATGTTCAAAGCTTAGATTTCCTGTGACTTCAAGACAGCCTTAAAGATTTACCTTTGGTAAATGCCTGGTTCAGATAAATTTTCTGGACCTAGTGGCATGCAATATTGTGTTTGAATACATAATAAATACATTTAAACTACTTATCAACCTTTCTTATTAACTTTTTCCCTACCTCTTGAACGAATATTTTATAAATATTACAAAAATCTTAGAACATAATTATATACTTGGTAACAATATTATGTCGACCGTACCGGCCGTACGACAAGTAGCAGCCGCCATTTCTATATCGTTTCTTTATTGAACTGGCTTATAATAGAGCGAAGTGATTTATACTCTTTGCTGGTATCACATTCTATGACAAAAAGTAGTTCTGTGCACAGAATATAAATCTGAGTTTCTGTGCTTCCTTTTAGTGTGTACCTACCAAAGAGTATATAAACCGCTGTACCTACCTTGGTACCCGGCGCAATTTTCGCGTTTTGTTGGTTTTATTAGTTTTGTTTTTCGATTTTCGCTGCCTAGATATATTTCTTTGGCTGGGATGAAAGGTGAAGAAGAGAGGGCTGGCGTGAGCGAGGGTATAGTGTAAGTACAAACATGCGTGATTCTCTAAATACTGTATTTTATTTTATTAATTTTGCAGAAAAAACCCCAGTATTTATTTGCGAAATATGCAGAACAATAAAATCTTCAAAAATATTGTAAACAAATACCTACTAAACACATATCTGAAAACTGTACTACTTAAAAAATACCTTATAAATAATTTAATAATTTTGAGTACCTAGTCTAAAAACATATTAAAACCAGGGTTAATCATAGAAGAGGCATCCGCTACGCTCCACAACTTATATCAATTAATCTTAACCTAACTGTGTTGTTATCGGGGCCGCTCGTTGGTTTTAATAGCTCAATTATGAAATGAAATGGAACTTTGATTTTTTTGTCCTCTCACCCAGCTCTTGTGTAACTTGCCCAATGTTAAAAGTGGAAACGTTGTATTAGCTGATTTCAAAACATACGGTGGCTGCAATACTGAGGTCATAACATTCCAGGAGTTTCGCACCATCCATCATGTTTCTGTGCCAGAAGGATAAAAGACCATTGATCTTTCGTCGTGTCACGCTTCTGAGGTTTTTCCCACCCGGAAAACGCAATAAATTCCAGGTTTACTCAACGATAATTTGTTTTCGAGCCGTTTGTTTTTTCTTTGACCTTGTTCTATATGGAAAACTTGAAAACTGCGTTAATTACGCGTTACCTCCTGCACACTTTCCTTTTACTTTTCCATATAATACACCAATCTAAATATATATAAGCGAAATCCACTCACTCACTCACGCATTACGATGTCTCCAAAAAGTCTTTCTTGAAATTTTAAGACAGATTTTTTTACAGCGAAAACGCTCACCAAGAAAGGATTTTCCAAAATTAAATTGTTAAGATAGTAAAAGAGGACAAAATGTACACATTATCATGCAACACTTAGGCATTAAACATCTGCAGAACCACTGAACCGAGAAATTCGATTTTTTTTACAGTAGTTTTCTTTTAAGGTGAGAATGCTAGGAACGGATTTCTCAAAATTACTCTCTTAAGGGGTTAAAAGAGGACAAAACAGACAAGTGAAAACCACCTACGTACTTGTATAGAAATCTCCTGAACCCATGGACATTTAACATTTTAAAAGTGAATTTCTGTTAAGGTGGGTCTTCCCGCTCAACTCCCCATACAAACGTGGAAAGAAGATCATGGGCACATTTCTTGTCGGAGATCCAAAATTATACTTAAAATAGCTTTATTTGATGAAACTAGATGTCAGAGCTCCTATTCCCAGTTGTCACCGAAATTGGCGTTTACGAAACTTCGAAGTTACGTAAAAACGTCAAACTCCATACAGGTTTTTACTAGATATTCTGTGTGAATTTTATTTATTGTTGTTTTACTTCCAGAACGATGGAGTCATTGCCCGCTTCTCCAGAAGTCAACTACAACTGGGTTGATATCACTTCTGATTTTTTCACCAATATAAAAGGTTTGTTATGCCATAGATACAAGAGAAAGGGAAATATTGTTAAGTCTTATAACATAAAAAACTCACCGAAAATTGGTTATTTTCGTTGGTGCCTCATAGTTCTACTGCTTATTATATCAGATAGTGTTGATTCAGAAAATTCGATTTCAAATACATACAAATAAGGTGCATCTAGTTATACACAATCACAAACAGAAATAAACGACAGACGACCTCTCACAAGCGTGGCTGATATGCTCTTCTCTTGGTAATACAATTCTTCAAAATCTTGATATCTGAATCGAACACAGGTTTTCGACAATATTTTTGTTCCATTTTGTATAATACATTCCGAAACAAATGAAGGTTAATCGACCTATGAATGCAAATTTCAGATTTGCAGCTGGGAGAGCTGCTCCACGATGGACATCTGTTTGGTCTGTTTGAGGCGATGTCTGCTATTGAGATGATGGACCCGAAGATGGACGCGGGTATGCTCTGCAACCGCGGACATCCCAAGCCACTCAACTTCCATCAGGCGGTCGAGGTTGTTTGCAATGCTTTTAACAAAAAATGCCTACGAGTAATTAGTAAAATATTTCTGTAGAAGAATTATGTGGAACGACCCATTTGCTTCATCTTTATTAATATTTTTTACGGTTGAAAAAGAACTGACAAGAAACTTCACCATGAGTAAAAATACAATTCTGTATACATTATTATTATTGTATTATTTATATCACTAGCAGCTTGAAGCTGATGCGTGAGTTTGATTTTTCCCGGAGTGCACTTGTTTATATTTTAAATTTTTAAATTGGTTTTACTAATATTACTTATCCTTCACATTATATATATATTTTTTATTTTATTTATTGATTATTGATATTGATTTTATTTCCTTTAATTGTTTGTCTAGTTGGTTTTTAAATCCATTTACCGTTTCATCACTAATGACCTTCTCCGGCAGCGTGTCCCAAGAGTCTACAACTCTGTTCACCAAGAAGTGTTTCCTGGGGTTAGAATTTGATTCAGAGTGGTTTAGTTTTAAGCTGTGCCCTCTAAGGTGTATGTTTGTATTTTTAGTGAAAATTTCTTTGAGATTTGGTAAATTATAATAGTAATCTTTGAGGATTTTGTATATTTCTATGAGGTCTCCTCACTGGCTGCGTTTCTCTAGGTTCGATATTCATGTTTATAACTTTGCTTATTAAGTGTTTTAAAATAAATTTAATATCACTTTCAATGCTAAAGCCTACAGAAAAATTAAGAATATAATGGTTTGAGAGTTCACTCAACTTCACTCACACACTTCAACAATAAAGGAATGAACTAGATTCTATCGTCTGAGCCAGTGAGCTTATTTGTTTTGACATATAATACTAATTTGAGTATATTTGCATCCCTCTCATAAAACTGGTATCCAAAGAGAGAGCGACCCCCGTACCTTACGAACATGTGTGATCTTTGAGCGCCATTCTTCTGTATTTTGTATTTTAGGCGGGAAAGTTGAAAATCGACAAGCTGGAGCCGGCCGAGTTGATTGGCATCATGGACGCGACCCTAGCTTGCGTCGTGTCATGGCTGGAGGGCCACTCGCTGGCGCAGACAGTGTTCACCAACCTGTACCTGCACCAGCCTCACTTGATAGTCAGCAAGCCTCTGAAGGCATTCTGCATCGCAATTTATAAGCTTCTGGACTGTATACGAGATTGCATTAACAAGTATGTATGACATTAACCCTGTTACTAATGATCCCAGATCATCCTCTGAATAGTTTAACAATGGTTTGTCCCTTTCTCTCGCATTCAAAACTGCATGTCAATGGATGTCAGAGGATGATCTGGGTTTATTAGTAACATATTTGCAGTCGTATTCAGAGTGAACGTGTCAAAACTGAGTACTGGATTAACCATACAAAAACCAGTTTAGTCCGGCGTATTAAAGTAAGTCCGCCCACTCTGAATATGGCTGTTAATGTTTATGTGAAACTTCTTTAGCATTGATTGAAGTGTGTTGGGCTAATATCATGAAAGTAGGTATCCGTAGGCCTGCATGTAGGTATTGGGCATCACAACATTGCACAAACGAATATTAGGTTCTCGAGAGCCATGAATTGCACCAGTAAAAGGTATTAAAACTTTCATCTTAATTATGTAATGTGGCTGTGTTGTGATACGATAACAAATTAATCGATTCGTCTACCAGAGCGCAAGTGTACGAGGAGGAGGACTTCCAGCCGATGACGTACGGCTACCGGCTCGGCGCGGCTCCGCACCCAGGCGGCTCGTACGAGGCGTGCGCCGACGTCTCGGAGCAGAAGTGCGTGGCCGCGCTGCGCGAGCAGGAGGAGGAGTGCAACCGCAAGTGTCGGAGCGACGAGCCGCAGGTGTGCGCTATGCGTAGACAAAAAGGAAGGAGACATGGCATAGAACACGCCTACTATGGGACCCGCTGTCTCCAATTTTCAAAAACTACCAATCGAACTTAAACATCCATGCCACATGCAAACATAGTGGCAGACGTATTAAAGGTTGTTATATTAAAGGTCGAATTATAGTACAGCTGGTCTAGGGGCTAGAGCACTTGCCTTTCATGTGAGTGTACTGGGTTCAAATCCTCACACGGACATGCACCACATTGTTTCTCTTTCTGAGTTGGATATGTGCATTTCGTCACGAATGCGAACTGCTCCATGGTTCGGAATCCATGTAAAACTGTAGGTCCCCTTCCCCTACTAGATGGTAGGGTTTAAGCCCGCCCGGGTTGGTACCATCGCATTGGATGAAAATATGATCGAAGCGGCAATGAAAAATTGTCCGTGTTTTCCATCCAGTTCAATATAGCCGTGCTCATAAAGGGAAGGTCCTGGCATGGCACCTAATTCCTTCGGGAATGTGGTGTATTGGGCTTGTATCATAACGGTAGTTGTGTGGTATTAGCCATCCATGTCAGGTTGCATAAAAAAAGGGTTTGTGTGGGTGGCAACTGACTTGACTAACGATATTTTAGAATTATATTTATATTTAGAAGACATTACGGTGGCGATGTCTCGACTGTATGGCGTATGACGCGCCGCCGAATTCCCATACTTCATTTCGATCATATAGCGGAGACGTGATATCGACCGCTTGCTCCTTCTTTTCTGTTCATTGGTGCCATGCTATGCTATACGCTGCTCTGCCTTAAGCTTTGCTCTGCATTATAGACGTTTGCACATCAAATGAAAAGTGATAAAATCATATTGATGTTGGTTTAGAATATATTTTGGTTGCTCGCAGGGCGCGTGGAGCGCTGTGAGTGCGCGCATCAAGTTCACCCGCATGCTGTACCAGGCGCTCCTGCTGGTGTACAATCGGGAGCAGCATCCCGTGGGCGACTACGTCGCGCTACTCAACGCCTGCTCCGAGTGCGTGAAGCTCATCATCAAGACCGTGGGCAAGGGCACACAGCCCGACGAAAACTGTGAGACTTTATAGCGCGTCCTCGCTTTGAATCCTAGCGATGGAAAGTTGAAGCCTTTATGGTTTACGGTGGGCATAGGCACCAAGCCTGAGGGCAACTTTTTTTTATGTAACTGGACTTTTGTATTTGTATTTATTAATCCTCCTTTGGGACGCAGGGAACACTTGGAATTGTCAAACATTTACAATTACAATTAAATACAATTAAAATTGGATGGAACATGGATGTCTAATACCGAACTGACCGTCACATTTTAGCCGAACACACCACATGGGAATTAGGGGCCATGCCAGGACCTTCCTTATATTGCTCGGCTACATTGAATCGGATGGAAAACAGACAATTTTCATTGCCGCTTCGACCATCGTTAGCTCAATTCGATGGTACCGACCCGGGTGGGAATAACCCTACCACCTAGTACGTAAGGAAAGTGACCTCAAGTTTTACGTGGAATCCAAACCACGGCCAGCCTCAATGGTTGAAATATGGTCACCCATCCAGGACCTAACCGCGCTTAGAGGTGCTTCCCCAGCTTATCGAATCGCAAGGCAATTACTCTGAGACTTTTTGCCAATTTTTTGTCTTGGTATCCACCTCGATGGAAGCCTTTTTTTATATAGTGGGATAAAATGGATGGGATATATAGTGGATATGATGGAATAAAATTAAATATATTTATTTGTGTGAATTGTAGATTGAAAATAATACACACGAACAGTGCTCTCAATAGGGATCATGGTTCCGCAATTAGCGATTTATCGCATACAAATAAAATAACCTATGTCTTCCATCCAGTTCGATGCAGCTGTGCTCTTTTGGGGAAGCTAAGGAATTAATTTTATACCTCAAACTGCTTAGGCCCCAAGCGATATGGCCAATGCATACACTTACCTTGGAAAAATGTGCTTGCAATGTATTGCCATGCCGCATGAGTCGTGCGACTATGTAGTATGCAGCACTGTCGTATTATTATATTTTTTTTTATGAAAAACTGGTATGGGTGGCTATGCTGAGGACCAAAGGTAGAAAATGTTTTCCCGTAACTGCTCGTCCGCTTTTCCGAGTGCAACAAACGATGTTTGTGGACGGGCGAGTAACTTTTCCATTTCGGTTCGCTCCTGTTCAGGGAAATAAATTAGAAATTGTAACATTTACACCAGCAGAGACGCAATTAGCTTGTATCAGAAAAGCCAAAAACCATGCGCGGAAAGGCGCCATGCCAGCGGATTTGCGGACTATGGCTGAGCTATCGAGCTTATTCAAATTACGCTTGAAGACTCGCAAGTTATCGGTATCAGGAAAGGCATCCGCCGGTAGACAGTTCCATATATCCTGGCGGTGTGGCAGATAAATGAGTTTGAGAAACGGTTCGTTCCCAAAGCCTAATGTCAACCACAAGGGGGTGCTCTGATTCTCCGCGGCGGGTGCTCCGGATATAGGTAGGATGGTGTTTCTCTGGGGTAATTCCGGCTTAAGCTTTAGCTGTCACTTCATATCCATGACATGGCGTTGCAGCGGATGCACCCAACCCAATGGGCTTCGAGCCGATGATCAACCAGCGGCTGCTGCCGCCGACGTTCCCGCGCTACACCAGCATCAAGCCGCGCGCCGACGCGATGCGCTACTGGGACGAGCTCGTGACGCGCCTGCGCAAGGCGTGGAAGGTCACGTCCTGCGCCACCTTCCACACGGCCCTCGTACGTAACACCGATGCTAATATTGAATATTTATTTTTTATGTAACTGAATGAATGAACGAATGATTGAATGAATGAATGATTTATTGCATGAAGATAAATTACAGATTTCAGGATACTAATTAAATAAAGTGTAAAAAAAAAATTACACTTGTTTTCATGAGTGACTTACAGATGGCATGCATGGTATACCATAAATAAATAAGACACATTTATCGACCAAAGCTCTATTAGGTAACTAAACTAAGTAACTGGACAAGGATGGCTAATACCGAACAGCTAATACCAATTTGACCGTCATGATATTAGCCTAACACACCACATGGGAACCAGGTGCCATGCCAGGACCTTCCTTATATTGCTCGGCTACATGGAACTGGATGGAAAACACGGACAATTTTCATTGCCGCTTCGACCATCGTTCGTTCAATGCGATGGTACCAACCCGGGCGGGACTAACCCTACCACCTAGTAAAGTAAGAAAGGGGACCTACTTTTCGTGGAATCCGAACCACGGCCAGCCTGAACTGTTGAAAATGGTCACACATCCAGAACCTAACCGCGCTCATGGGTGCTTCCCCAGCTTATCGATTCGCTTAGCGTCGCTCACTGAGCTACAGAGGCTGACAAAGCTACCGAGGCTGACATATGACAGAAACAAATACTTTCATAAATCTTAACCTTTCGCGTTTTTCACACGTTATTAATGTTCTTAAGCGGGGCTTACGCGAACGATTTTGAAGACCACTCCCGTGACCACGATTGGATGCAACTCCTTTCGAAACGTCGGGTTTAAGAAAGGTATTTAAAAGTTATCTTTCTTCAAAATCGTTCGCGTAAGCCCCGCTTAAGAACATTAATAACAAATACTTTATTGCCCGGGTCTACCCAAGGAAAAAAATTCACCTTGACTAACATTTACGCTCACTGCTCAGTGGCCTGAAGCCTAAATCCGCTGAAGGATATCTCCACTTTCGAGCGTTAGCGTTATGAGAGCGTGATGCAGTTGTAGTGCTTTGGTACAATTTTGCGTGGTTCCGGGGCTATCTCATAACGCTAATGCTCTAAAGTGGAGTCCACTAATAGGCTTTATAACTTCAATTTATAATTATTATTAGTATTATGAGTAATAATTTATAAAGACAATTATAAGTCCACTAATAGACACACCTTTACTTTAGAATAAAATTCTTGCCCATCATTAAGGATTACTGGTGGTCATTATTATCTCTTCACTGACCAATTCGTAACTCATGATTTTTTCAGGATTTCTTCATGGAGTTCAGTCGCCAGCGCGCGTGTATACTATCTCGCTCTGCTCTGCAGCTGCTATATCTCTCGCCCCCACCTGTTCACACAAGTAATATTCAGGTAAAAATATAGTTTAATCATTGTAACAATGGAGTGGCCCGTAGCTTAATGGCAACGCCTGAAGTCCATCATGTCCGAGGCGCAACGTAGGGATCTCTTTTCTTCTTATCTGTGATTAATATAACTATCTGTGACTAATTAATTTTAGTAACATTTCACTATTTATGCTTGTTACATCTTGGTTCAAAACCCATGTTAAACTGTAGCCCCTGGCTATTTAATGGGTCATTAAATTAAATCTCTAAAAATAATGTGAATAATAATGCCTTCTCGTTTAATTTTGCTATGCTTATCAAATAAATGGACGCATATAGACATAATGACCACTATCGCAGGTGACTGTGACTCCAGCTGGGCTGACTCGCGCGCAGAGCGGCTTCATGGAGATCCTGCGGGAGTCAGCACGCAGTTTCGTGTGCCCCCCCGCGCTCACACCCAAGTCCCCCCTCCTGAACAACCCGCAGGTGAGTTATCGTTGGCACGTCCATAGTGTCTCCGGTGAGAATTACTCGCACTGAGCAGTTGGAGCTCACTCCCCATACAAACATGTAAAGAAGATCACGCACATATTTCTTGTCAGAGAGCCAAAGTTATGCTCAAAACAACTTTATTTGATCGAACTAGATGTCTGATAACCATTGACATTGTAAAATAGTGTTTGGTTTCTTAGTTATAAGGTCCGAAAGTTCTAATTTTTCGCGCATTTTATACAATAACTTTGGAGGTGGATTACTCAACGAGAAATCAAGGCCATCTAAAAATTTTTGTTGTTGGATTAAAAATCCATTAGGTTTTTTGTTATTTTTGATTAGAGCGGTCGTGATAATGAATTGTGCGGTGAAAATGATCGTGCATACTATATTCAGACCTTATAACTTGGAATCCAAATATAATTTTACAATGTGAATGGGCATCAAGCATCTAGTTCGTATCTCCGACAATAAATGTATGCATGATCGGAAATGAGCGGAAAACCCTGCCTTCATTCATAATGGTGACTGGTTTAAACCGGTGTATTCACAGCATTTTTTTTTAACAGCCGGAATAATGAGGAGAGGAGAGGAGGAATAACTCGATTATTATTTTAGACTTAACAAAAAAGATTGTGATAACTAAATTGTTGTTAATTTATTCTCCACAACCTTAGTATCTATAATTGAAACCATTTGACAAAAACACGAAACCTCATTGAACATGTGACGGTGTCGGTGATGGCAGGCGCGCGAGTATGTGGAGAGTTTCCTTTCGCGGTGCGTGCGCCCGTTCGCAGTGCTGCTGCAGGTGTGCGGGCACAACCGCGCGCGCCAGCGGGACAAGCTAGCATTGCTGCTCGATGAGTTCGCTTCACTTCAGGAGGAGGTAAGTTCTTCAACTTTATGCTTTGGAACCCAAGAAGGTTAGGTTAGGTTAGTAGATAGGAGGTTGAGTCCATCTCGATCGGTAGTACCGTACCCAACTAGCACACAAAATAGCCATATAGTAGCCACTTAATTGACTGTGCAATTAAGCGCTACAGTAGAGTTAGTGGGGGATATAACACCGATGGAGCACCAAAAAGAGCCTAGAATTATGCAACGTTCAGTGCCACAGTCAGCCCGTAAATCTGTTATGGTGATACAAAAACTCTATTTCAGTGCTTGAATTCGCCAAATGGCTATACAGCATGTACTTTTTACTTACTCCATGTAGTTCAATCTTGGTACTCTCAGTAAAGGGTAGATTCGTGGATGAAGTGTTGGCGGGTCGGCAGGAGGATGGGAGCCACGGGGTTACGGGCGTTGCCTGCTTCGACACTTGGCTGCTGTACCACGTGCTGCATTTCATGATCGCATATCTGCTCTCCGGGCTCGAGCTTTAGCTGTATAACATGCGTGTATCACATGAACATTGAGGTTGAGAGTGTTGCGCAGGCGGAGAGCGTGGACGCAGTGATGGGGGGCGCGGCCGGAGGGGGTGTCGCGGGGGCGGCGGGCGGCGCCTGCTTCGGCACTTGGCTGCTGTACCACGTGCTTCGTATCATGATCGCATACCTGCTCTCGGGGCTCGAGCTCGAACTGTACAGTGTACACGAGTATCACTACATATTCTGGTGGGTGACTGCACACATATGCGTAATATTTATTATATTATTTCTAATAGCAAGCATTAATATATGGGAACTCGACTTTAGAGTATTGAATTGATTTATCGGGACATTTCCGGAAGTTAAACCTGACAAATTTAGATTCAATATTTTTATTGCTTTTTTATTGTTGTGGTGCCCTTTAATCCATTGGATTGCTTCATTTTTGTAGACAATCCTCTCTCGAGCGTGATGACGTAAAACAAGACCTGAGGTATACATTTTTCTGTCCAGCGCTTGTAATGCTGTGCTGTGCTATCGGAAAGTATTTTCACGGTAAAATTCGAGAGTCATTTCACCTCCACAGCCATTGCTATAGGCCCCAGCGCGAAACGATTCCTTCCCCTTCCAAGCGCCAGCGGTGAAACCAAATCCGATACACCCACAGCCATTGGCACTTGGAATGGGAAGAAAACGTCAAGCGCCGGGGGCTGGACTTGAAGTATCCCAATAATCTCTGCTTAGAAAGCCGTTAGGTGTATCCCTATCAGTATGGATCTATGTATGTTCAGCGCTGGTGAGAAGACTCCTGCACCAGTACCCTATTTCGTTTTCATATCTCCCTAACCTTTTTGGGGGGTCAAGAGTGTGTGCCCCTATATTAATTCTGTAGTTTCATGTGAATAGATTTGCATTAGGAATAAGGTGTAATTTGCTGAAGAAGTGATAATTTCCTGTAAGTCTCATCTAGGCTAACTGTGTCAGTAGCGCATTACCTTTCCATATTACTAGAGCTTTGAGTCTAACTCCTGCTATGATAGCCTCCTTTCTGCCTCAAGAAAATGTCAGGCGCTGGGTGTTTATAGTCCTAGAAAGAGTATTAACACAGTCCCTCACAAACTTCTACATTGAAGGTTTTAATACATCTATTTACTCTTGTTATGAGTTAAAATCACCATAAGATAAAAAAAAATTAACAAAAAAAATTACCGACTTCAAAGAAAAAGCACTAAAAAGTAAAAAATAATTTCCATTTTTGTAGTTACGATTTCTGTTATTTTTTGAGTCGGCGTCAGCCGGGCACGCGCTGCACCAATCAAGAGAACCTAACCTAACCTAACCTAACCTAACCTTGGCTGACACCGACTCAAAAAATAACAGAAATCGTAACTACAAAAATGGAAATTATTTTTTACTGTTTAGTGCTTTTTCTTTGAAGTCGGTTATTTTTTTTGTAAAATTTTTTTTATTTGTTTATTTTTAGTGAATCTGAAGTACACTTACTAATTATTACACGTCCTTTCCAATAAAAAAAGAATCACCGAAATCGGTTGGCGTTATATTGAGTTATTCGTCCATTTGTCGCGCACATCTTAATACAAATTTAAGACTTTTATGATTTTCTCATGGAAATCATTGTCAGAACTTAACCAAATTAAAATGGGACCGCTTGGGAAGCACTAGCTATCATTTAAAAAGGAATCATCAAAATCGGTTCACCCAGGCAAAAGTTATGAGGTAACAAACATAAAAAAAAAACAAAAAAAAAAACATACAGACGAATTGATAACCTCCTCCTTTTTTTTGAAGTCGGTTAAAAAAGCCTGACGATCAATGAGGAGTTCTCCGGGATAGTACATTTGGTTCTACATTATTCATAATTTATATTGACCGCTTGTGTCAGCTCCTAACTGGTGGAATATTAATATCTCTCTTACAAAATCTGCTATTATTCACAAGTGTAGTCAAAATGGCCTGTTTTATGTAACCGGGACAATTTTTTTGTCATGTTTGTGCAATGTTTTTGTCCATCGTGTTACTCGGAAGCCACACATTATTTCTTTATCAGCTGAAGTTTGAAAAATCATTTGTTAAAGTAGTGGCGGTGTACCGTAGGTACCTGTATGAGTTCCTTTATGGGTGGCTGGTGTCGGCGCTGGGTCGCGCGGAGGGGCTGGCGGCGGAGGGCGGGGGCGCGGCGCGACGCGGCGGCGGGGGAGGCGGCGGCGGTGGCAGGCGGCACAAGAAGCGCTCAAGGCTGTACGCGCGCGAGGCGTTGCTGTGTCAGGTGCAGCAAAACATGTGCGGTGGCTACTACAAGGTATGTGTGCCTGCATACCACACTCTGCCACATATATGGAACCATCTTCTTCTTCACCCTGCTGAGAGGTGCCAGTTAAGCATACACTGGATAGATATGATGTTGACGGTTTCCATCGTAAATCTTTAATATTTGTGTACCTAAGAGGGAAAGATTGTCAATTTGACGAAGTTTAACAATGAGATCAGTGGGATGTTCCTTACCTCTGCTGGTAATATTTTTGCCCAAAAGCTTGAGTGAAGATTCATCAGACACTGTTGCGATTTATTTACTGGCTTCTGTCAGACGAGGGTTTCTCATTCTAAAACGATTCCGCAATGAGCTTGACCCTGGGAGCCTTTTGTGGGGAAAGCAGAAGGAATCTTTTCAAATTTGCTATATCTTAGGCCTTAATTCATTTGTTCGAATACTTTCTGTATGAGTTTACTATAGATCTCTTCGCTCTTGTACTTGCTGACACACATGTTAATTGCCTTCTTCAGCTGATTTATCAAATCAATCTTTTCCTTTCCAAAGTTTGGTTTTCAAAGCATTTTCTCTCTTCATAGGGTTGTGGTGCTCACATACAGGGTAATATTCAACGAAGTATTTATGATTTTGTATTTTCAAAGACGTAAAGTAGTTCTTCAGGACACTGCCTAGGGCCTGGGAGGTCAGATCTTTCAGTCCGTAAGCTTAGAAATAATATTCTTTCTATTTTCTAACTATGCTGTTTATTGCTACAGGCTCTGGTGGCATTCAAGTTGCAAGGCAAGATCCCGCAGCCGACGGCAGAGTTCGATAATGAGGCGGTGCGCTACAAGCACCGCTTCGCACCGCTCTCCGTTGTCACCCCCCCGCAAGTGCACTACCACGAGTTCAGCGAGATGACGCAACCGCTGCAGTAAGTGTCAGGCAGTATCGGCTTTCTTAATGCTGGTTTTGTGTGGTAATCAGATGTAATGCATGTGATGTGTTAAAGTTTTCTGAGATACTATTTGAATATAAAATAATAAGGCTGGATTGCACCATCTCTGGTTAATGTTAATGTTTTTGTTGAGATATATCAGTCTTGTTTCTTCTTGTGTCATTAACTAAGGATAGATATATCCTAAATATATCATTAAAATTAAGCAGAGATGTTGCACTCCAGCCTAAGTAATTTATCTCGCCTCTGTGGCTGTTATGTGATTGCAGAGCACTGAGCAATGTCTTGTTATACTAATAATTTAGTGTTTCTTTATTCTTGTTTCTCTCTAATTGTTTTTCTTCAATAGTGTCAGTGTGTAAAATAATATTAAAGTCACTGCATATTTCTCTTCTATGCAGGTTTGGGATTATTTTATTTTAATATCTCTTGGCCTAAAATTTAAAACAAAGGCCAATGCCTGAAATTGGTGCCTTTTTTATAAAAAAATTTTCGCGCGGCCATCAACCAAACTAAGTTTTTTTAGTTAAGAATAATGTTACAAAAAAAACTCAGTATGGCTTGTTTGTACCTAAAGTCAGTCCGAACGAAGTTATAAGGGTCCAAAGTTCAAATAATGCGCGGTAGTGTTGCGAGGCGCCCAACATTTGTTTTTGTGGATGAAATCTTTAAAATGTTGTTTTGACGTATTCTTGTGTTTGGTCTTGGAATCACAACTTAATATTATCAAGAATTGTTGGGGCGTCAATTTCACTATCAATTATTTTATGTAGGAACATGAGATCTAGCATGATTCGTCTATTTTCAAGTGAATGCATCTTAAAATATTGGAGGCGTTCAGAATAGTCTATTCTATTACTGATATGATTTTGATCGGAAACAATTTACATAGGTTGAAAACTTAGTTTATCTAAGAAAAAATAGATGGCGCTGCCTACATTCATGAGACCAACATCTTTAAAAATCTTTATTTTGGGCTATACTTGCCATATTAATTGTATATGAAACTAATACGTACGTGTCGCTTGCAAATAACTATCATCTTATTCCAGATTTTCAGTACTAAACATACCTTTTTTTATGCAACCTGACATGGATACCTAAGACCACACAACAACCGTTATGATTAATTTTAATATTAATTTTTCATTGCCGGTTCGACCATATTTTCATCCAATGCGATGGTACTAACGCGGGCGGTGCCCTACCACCTAGTAGGGGAACCTTCAGTTTTACATGGATTCCGAACCATGGAACAGCTCGCATTCGTGACGAAATGCAATTATCGAACTCAGAAAGAGAAAGAAAGTGGTGCATGTCGGGGCGAGGACTTGAACCCAGACCTCGGGTACGCTAGGCCAGTCCCCGCGCCACTACCTACGAGCTTATACCTTTTATTTCTTAAAACCGTCGGGATTTTCGGGGGAAATACTGGTTAAAATTGAATCAGAATTAAAAAAATACAAAACGTTGCACAAAAATACAGACCGTACGAAAAGTAATTTATTGAAAAAAATACAATTCTTCGTCTCTAATCTCATCTACTTCGCTCTCCAGATCATGTCGGATTATGATATTATCTAAAAAAAATGCGGTTGGGTGTAGGTTTCTTTGATGCGTTCCCCACCCTAGATACCATGTTAGGTTATATTAGGTTAGGTTAGGTTAGGCTAATTCATATACGTGGCGCACTATAACAGTTATGTCACCCCATGCAGGATCGAATGTTCCGAACGGTATGTAAACAATCTTCACTTGAAAAATAGTTGATCTTAAATACTTGTCTATTCTGACCAAGTTTAGGTTAACATATGCTTCAATAATACATTGCCTTGTATTTAAAGGTGGTCTAGAAAATCCAGGTATTGGAAACCTCAACACATTGTGGACATGTCGTGCACGCTCCACTGCTTCTACTTGCCCTGGTTCAGCGATGGTTCTGGTTGTACTTCTTCTGGTTAAGCGATGATGCCTTCTGGTGGTACCTGTTCTGGTTCAGCGACTATGTCTTCTGGTGGTACCTGTTCTGGTTCAGCGACTATGTCTTCTGGTGGTACCTGTTCTGGTTCAACGATGGTGTATTCTGGTAGTACTTGTTGTAATCCAGCGATGACCACTTCTGGATGACTTCTACCAAATAATCCATAATACATGAATGCTGTTGCACATAGTCCGGAGTTAATACATTTGATTTGCGAATCCGGTTGTTGCTTCTATATATTTATTTGTTGGCAATGAATGCAAGGTCTTCTCTTCGTATTTCTTATCTTGCTTACATATGTATAATAATAAACGCAGGCATAGGTAAGAAGTAACCAGAGATGATAAACGTCGACAGTTTGTTAAACAGGTATGAAGCAGATATAAGAGTCTTTAAAACCAAATACGATTCGTTGTATAAAGCCACAAAGTCGTCCAAAAGCACACGCGCATATACAACACATCGCCCAATGCACGCAAGCGAAGAGGGGGAAATAGGGGAATTGGTGCAAACTAATTAAATAAAAGATATTTTGTTTCAGTTTCATTAGATGCATAAAACTTGACGAACATCAGCCAGTAGAGCAAGCTGGATTCAGAGCAGGTTATGGAACAGTCGACCACACATTCACTCTGAGGCAAGTGATTCAGAAAACGTGCGAATATGGAAAACCACTATCCCTTGCTTTTGTCGACTATGAAAAGGCGTTCGACTCTGTGGAACACTGAGCAGTAATGGATGCACTGCAGTGATGTAGAGTGGACTACCGATATATCGAAATACTCAAGACCATCTACAAAAGTGTAACAATGACTGTGGAAGTTCAGGGAGAAACCACTACCATTCCCATCTTCCGTGGAGTGAGGCAAGGAGATGTCATCTCGCCGAAACTCTTCACGAATGCAATGGAGAATATATTCGAGAAGCTCGAATGGAATGGTTTGGGCATAAACGTGAACGAAAGACTCCTAAACCACCTAAGGTTTGCGGATGATATTGTCCTAATGGCAGAGTCACCCAAAGACCTGAACGCGATGCTATGTGACCTATCACAGGAATCGCAAAAAGTAGGTCCGAGATGAACAAAGACAAAATGAAGCTGATGGGAACCACAGCCCTAGCAGCAAATCCAATCACGGTCTTCGGCACTGCAATAGAGCAAGTCCACGAGTATTGCTACTTGGGCCAAGTTATTAAACTCGGACGTGACCCACTCGCAAAAGAAATAGGCAGGCGTATTCAGCTGGCGTGGGCCACCTTCGGAAAACTTAAAGATGTCTTCCATTCTAAGATGCCCCAGTCTTTCAACACTAGACTGTTTGACCAATGCGTGCTGCCAGTTTTGACCTACGCCTGCAAGATATGGACGCTCACAGTTGGTACTACACACAAGCTGAAAGTAGCCCAAAGGGCAATGGAAAGATCCATGCTCGGCATCTCACTACGCGACCGAATGCCAAATTCGCTGATACGCCAAAGCACCAAGGTCACTGACGTTATGCATAGGGTTGCTAAACTCAAGTGGCAGTGGGCAGGTCATGTATGTCGCAGAGATGACCACAGATGGAGCACTGAAGTTTTGATGTGGAGACCCTACACAGGGAAAAGAAGCGTCGGCAAACCGCCAACACGTTGGTCAGACGATATACGTCAGACAGCAGGTGACAACTGGCGAAGAAAAACAGGAGACTGCGCAACTTGGCGAAGTCTGGGGGAGGCTTACGTCCAGCAGTGGACAACAAAAGGCTGAAGAAGAAGAAGAGATGCATAAAAGCTGCATCCCCGCTATTCCGATCGGCTGAGCCGCTCGGCAAAGCAATGAATTATTTATAATATATTTGAACTTCGGGCCCTTATAACTTCATTCGGACTGAGTTTAGGCATACACATTGTATTACAGTTTTGTTTGTAACATTATACTAAACTAATGTAACCAAGTTTGGTTGATGGCCGCGCGAAAAAAAAAAGGCACCACCTTCTATACGAAATCCGGCATTGTCCTTTATGTTTATTATCGGTGACACACTGCGCTGGATACATTTTCATATTCTCTGTTTCAGTTAAGGCTCCGTATGACGCTAAATCGCACTTAGCTTTGTCTTAATTTCTCAGAGAATATTGAACTAATCATGCTAAAATTGCGTTATATGAAACTGCACTTATATCCGCTTAATCTGAATGATTATTGTTCCAATAGCATAACATTGGCCCGATAGAAAAAAATCGCGAAAATAGGTCGATTTTTTCACATTATGCTTTATTTCTCAGAATTGGTATTAATTACAGTGCTAGTAATCTCACATTATATTTGCATCATGATTTTCAAATTTTTGAATGATTATTGTTGCATTTGGACACAATTTTTCATTCAAAGCATCAAAAAAATGAATTTTGGACTTACGACAAAATTTCTGAGCACCGTAAAGTATCCCTTTCCCTTTCGTTCTCTTGGCGACTATCTATCGCCATTTCGGTAGCCTCAGTCCGCTGCGATGTTTCGAAGCGGGCGCACGCCTCTCCGCACGACTCTCCGCACGCGGAGATCGCTTTCGGGATCGCGACAGTAACAAAGTTCCGAACCAAATTCCTACGAGCATCAGCTGAACTTCATAGATGGCGCTGTAAAATTCTCAATAAAATGTTATTGAGGTCTAAAGCCGAAATAATTGACACTGGTTAGTAACGTTCGGTTAGCAAGATATAAATAAATAAAAATATCATAAATAAATAAAATATTTGTTATAATATAAAAAAGTGATGTTTCCAGGAACCGAACTTCGATTTGTGTGGTTCTCAACTTCGCAGTAAAAATACGATACTAAAACCATTGTGCCACGACTGTCGTTACGTAAATATGCTAAATTCTCCTTCTCAAGCCTAGCGGGCACTACGAGTATTGGGACGGCCGCAAATATCCGCCTCCCCATGGAACGTGCGGACGGGTCGCAACAGGACAAGTCACATGACCTTGGCAGATAGCTCGGCGGGCGGATTTTTGTAGTTTTTGTCGGCGGCACAGAATAATTAATAACATGAACAGAAGGAAAACTCCGTGAAAAGAATAAATGACATAAATAATATGTTTTGTTTTGTTGGTTCGTTTTTAGGGTACCGTACCCAAAGGGTGAAAACGAAACCCTATTACTAAGCCTCCGCTGTCCGTCCGTCAGTCCGTCTGTCACAGGGCCTTAGGTAGGCAGCTGAAATGTTCACGGAGTGTGTATTTATTTTACCGCTATAACAACAAATAGCTAAAATAAAATAATAATAAAAAATTAAAATGTAATAAAATAAAATAAATTCTATGACGAAAAGAAACTCCAATATTAATCTCGGAGGAACGGTTCAGTTCAATTTCATGTGTTGTACATGTCATGTCATGACCAAATATGTTTTCGCTATATCTGGGGAAACATTTGTCGTAGACCGAGGGGTCACTCACTCAAGGAATCTGGTGTACAATCGTTTGGGAATCTCAAGAATCTTAGGTAGGAGTCCGAGGAATCTGGTGGGAGTCCGGAGAATCTCGGAAATCTTATGTAATCCCGAGTAATCCTAAAGAATCTGGAAATCCCAAGGAAATCATTGGGAATCCTATCAAATTCATGGAAATCTCGGGTAATCTTAGGCGGAGTCCGAGGAATCCGATGGGAGTCCGAGGAATCTGGAAATCTTATGTAATCCCGAGTAATCCTAAGGAATCTGAGAATACCAAGGAAATCATTGGGAATCCTTTCAAATTAATGGAAATCTCGGGTAATCCTGGGTGGGAGTCCGAGGAATAGGAAAATCTTGGGTAGTCTCGAGTACTCCCAGGGAGTGTAGGAATCCTAAGGGAATCATTGGCAATCCGATCAAAGTCTTTGTAATCTCAGATAATCTTGTCGGGGTCGGACTAAGCCGGTTTTTGTATGCTTAGTCCGGTGCAATTCTAGTACAGTACGTAAGTTTTGACAGGTTAGTTCTGAATAAGACTGTAAAGGTTTTTAAAATAAGAGTACCTTATCTCGAGTACGTGAAATATTTACTAGGTTTTTAAATATAGACTTTTATAACGGCCCAGGCAAAGAAATAATCAACTTTGACCTAATGATGGCTGAGATACTAAGGGATTTCGAAAGATCGGAGTACCTCATCGTGAAGTTGAGTATGTCAAATATGTATTATGGCTTCAAAAATGGTATTGCATAATGCATCAGGCAAAAAAAAAACAGGGCTGACCTAATGATCGCTGAGATAATACGGGATCTAATCTAACAATGATAGCGCAGCCGTGGGCGCGGCCGCCAGTTTGCGAAGAAATCACGCACACGTGTGCGCACGAGTGTGCGCAGCGCGCACCCCGCGTGTGCCCGACGACCCAATTCCAAAACATATTCAGTCGTATTCAGAGTAAACCTGTCAAAATTTAGTACGGGATAAGAACCGGATTAACCAAACAAAAACCGGTTTAGTCCGACCTTAATACGCGTACTATGCGAATAGAAGGTTATCATGCGTATACTACTTTTTAGGGTTCCGTACCCATAGGGTGAAAACGGAACCCTATTACAAAGCCTCAGCTGTCCGTCCGTCCGTCCGTTTGTCACAAAGCTGTTACTCATGAACCGTAATAAGTACGTAGCTGAAATTTTCACAGAGTGAGTATTTAATTTGCCGCTATAACAACAAATAAGTAAAAAAAGATAATAAAAAAATACAAATAATATTATTTTTTGGTGTTAAATCATTTACGATGGTACGAAACCCTTTGTGTACGAGTCCGACTCGCGTTTGTTTACTGTGTATTGGGTGGGCGACTTTTAGTCAGTGATTTTGATTAAATAATTAGATGATTGTAGGTATGTTGTGAACCGAGCTTGGGGCGGACTAACTTTTCTACGCGTATTAAGGTCGAAGTAAACCGGTTTTTGTAAGGTTAGTCCGGTGCTAATCTCGTACCAAGTTTTTACAGGTTCACAGTGAGTACGACTGCAAGGGATTTCGAAAAAGAAGAGTACCTACCTAATCGCGAAGTTTTCTACGTGAAATATTTGCTAAGGTTTCAAATATAGCCTTTTATAATGACCCAGGCAAAAAAAAATCAACCCTGACCTAATGATGGCTGAGATTCTAAGAGATTTCGAAAGAGCGAAGTACCTCATCTTGAAATTTTGTATGTGAAATATGTACTGTGGATTCAAAAATGGTATTGTATAATGCCTCAGGGAAAGAAAAAATCAGCGCTGATCTAAAGATCGCTGAGATAATATGGGATCTAATTTAACCGGATTCCGCCTGGGTGAATATGTCCAAAACGAATATCGCACCAACGCGCGCCGGCCGGCCACGGCGCGGGGGCTCCCCGCTCGGCGCCGCCGCCCGCGTCCGCGCTGTTGCCGCCTCGCGCGGACGCCGTGCCCGTGCCGAACCCCCCCGGCCGCGCCGCCCGCCTGTCTGCGATGACGTCACGGACACGTGCTGCGCGCAACGCGCAATTATAAGTCTCTATGAATCGTTGGTGGTCACTAAGAATCTTTAGAAATCCCGAAATCATTGGAATGTACCAAAAATGTGTTGGTAGTCCTTAAAAAATCCAGGTAATCTTTGGTAGTCTCTAGGAATCTTTGGTAGTCCTCAGAAATCTTACGAAATCCCAGTATATTTGAAATCTCCAAGAATCTTTGGTAGTCTTTGGAAATCTTTAGGAATCTCCAAGAATCTTTAGTAGTCTTTGGAAATCTTTAGGAATCTCCAAGAATCTTTGGAGTCTTTGGAAATCTTTAGGAATCTCCAGGAATCTTTGGTAGTCTTTGGAAATCTTTAGGAATCTCTAAGAATCTTTAGTAGTCTTTGGAAATCTTTAGGAATCTCCAGGAATCTTTGGTAGTCTTTGGAAATCTTTAGGAATCTCTAAGAATCTTTAGTAGTCTTTGGAAATCTTTAGGAATCTAGAAATCCCAAGGAAATCTTGACTACTGGGAATCTGGTGTACACTTTTTGCTCGAGTGACTAACCCCTCGTCGTAGACCCATCATGCGACCACTCAAAATAAACGCTCCGACCTGATTTACCTTCCCTGTCATGTCAAAATTTGTTTTCGTTGTATCATGGGAAACACTGGTCGTAGACCCATCATGCGACCACTCAAAATAAACGCCCCGACCTGATCTAACTTCCTGTCATGTCAAAATTTGTTTTCGTTATAGCTTGGGAAACACTGGTCGTAGACCCATGATGCGACCACCCAAAGTAAACGTTCCGACCTGATCTACCTGTCTGTCATGTCAAAATTTGTTTTCGTTATATCATGGGAAAAACTGGTCCTAGACCCATCATGCGACCGCTCACAGTAAACGCCCCGACCTGATTTGCCTTCCTGTCATGTCTAAATTAGTTTTCGTTATATCATGGGAAACACTGGTCGTAGACCCATCATGCGATCACTCAAAATAAACGCCCCGACCTGATCTAACTTTCTGTCATGTCAAAATTTGTTTTCGTTATATCATGGGAAACACTGGTAGTAGACCCATCATGCGACCACTCAAAATAAACGCTCCAACCTGATCTACCTGTCTGTCATGTCAAAATTAGTTTTCGTTATATCTTGGGAAACACTGGTCGTAGACCCATGATGCGACCACTTAAAGTAAACGTCCCGACCTGATCTACCCGTCTGTCATGTCAAAATTTGTTTACGTTATATCATGGGAAACACTGGTCGTAGACCCATCATGCAACCACTCAAAATAAACGCCCGGACCTGATCTACCTGTCTGTCATGTCAAAATTTGTTTTCGTTATATCATGGTCAACACTGGTCGTAGACCCATGATGCGACCACTCAAAGTAAAAGTCCCGACCTGATCTACCCGTCTGTCATGTCAAAATTTGTTTTCGTTACATCATGGAAAACACTGGTCGTAGACCCATCATGCGACCACTCAAAATAAACGCCTCGACCTAATCTACCTGTCTGTCATGTCAATTTTTTTTTTGTTATATCATGGGAAACACTGGTCTTAGACCCATCATGCGACGACTCAAAATAAACGCCCCGACCTGATCTACCTGTCTGTCATGTCAAAATTAGTTTTCGTTATATCATGGGAAACACTGGTCGTAGGCCCATCATGCGACCACTCAATATAAACGCCCCGACCTGGTCTAACTTCCTGTCATGTCAAAATTTGGTTATATCATGGGAAACACTGGTCGTAGACCCATCATGCGACCCCTCAAAATAAACGCCCGGACCTGATCTACCTGTCTGTTATGTCAAAATTTGTTTTCGTTATAGCTTGGGAAACACTGGTCGTAGACCCATGATGCGACCACAAAGTAAACGTCCCGACCTGATCTACCTGTCTGTCATGTCTAAATTTGTTTTTGTTATATCATGGGAAACACTGGTCGTAGACCCATCATGCGATCACTCAAAATAAACGCCCCGACCTGATCTAACTTTCTGTCATGTCAAAATTTGTTTTCGTTATATCATGGGAAGCACTGGTAGTAGACCCATCATGCGACCACTCAAAATAAACGCTCCGACCTGATCTACCTGTCTGTCATGTCAAAATTAGTTTTCGTTATATCTTGGGAAACACTGGTCGTAGACCCATGATGCGACCACTTAAAGTAAACGTCCCGACCTGATCTACCCGTCTGTCATGTCAAAATTTGTTTTCGTTATATCATGGGAAACACTGGTCGTAGACCCATCATGCAACCACTCAAAATAAACGCCCGGACCTGATCTACCTGTCTGTCATGTCAAAATTTGTTTTCGTTATATCATGGTCAACACTGGTCGTAGACCCATGATGCGACCACTCAAAGTAAAAGTCCCGACCTGATCTACCCGTCTGTCATGTCAAAATTTGTTTTCGTTACATCATGGAAAACACTGGTCGTAGACCCATCATGCGACCACTCAAAATAAACGCCTCGACCTAATCTACCTGTCTGTCATGTCAAAATTAGTTTTTGTTATATCATGGGAAACACTGGTCTTAGACCCATCATGCGACGACTCAAAATAAACGCCCCGACCTGATCTACCTGTCTGTCATGTCAAAATTAGTTTTCGTTATATCATGGGAAACACTGGTCGTAGGCCCATCATGCGACCACTCAATATAAACGCCCCGACCTGTTCTAACTTCCTGTCATGTCAAAATTTGGTTATATCATGGGAAACACTGGTCGTAGACCCATCATGCGATCACTCAAAATAAACGCCCCGACCTGATCTAACTTTCTGTCATGTCAAAATTTGTTTTCGTTATATCATGGGAAACACTGGTAGTAGACCCATCATGCGACCACTCAAAATAAACGCTCCGACCTGATCTACCTGTCTGTCATGTCAAAATTAGTTTTTGTTATATCATGGGAAACACTGGTCTTAGACCCATCATGCGACGACTCAAAATAAACGCCCCGACCTGATCTACCTGTCTGTCATGTCAAAATTAGTTTTCGTTATATCATGGGAAACACTGGTCTTAGACCCATCATGCGACCCCTCAAAATAAACGCCCGGACCTGATCTACCTGTCTGTTATGTCAAAATTTGTTTTCGTTATAGCTTGGGAAACACTGGTCGTAGACCCATGATGCGACCACAAAGTAAACGTCCCGACCTGATCTACCTGTCTGTCATGTCTAAATTTGTTTTTGTTATATCTTGGGAAACACTGGTCGTAGACCCATCATGCGACCACTCAAAATAAACGCCCCGACCTGATCTACCTGTCTGTCATGTCAAAATTAGTTTTCGTTATATCATGGGAAACACTGGTCGCAGACCCATCATGCGACCACTCAAAATAAACGCCCCGACCTGATCTAACTTCCTGTCATGTCAAAATTTTTTTTCGTTATATCATGGGAAACACTGGTCGTAGACCCATCATGCGACCACTCAAAATTAACGCCCCGACCTGATCTAACTTCCTGTCATGTCAAAATTTGTTTTCGTTATAGCTTGGGAAACACTGGTCGTAGACCCATGATGCGACCACCCAAAGTAAACGTTCCGACCTGATCTACCTGTCTGTCATGTCAAAATTTGTTTTCGTTATATCATGGGAAACACTGGTCCTAGACCCATCATGCGACCGCTCACAGTAAACGCCCCGACCTGATTTGCCTTCCTGTCATGTCTAAATTAGTTTTCGTTATATCATGGGAAACACTGGTCGTAGACCCATCATGCGATCACTCAAAATAAACGCCCCGACCTGATCTAACTTTCTGTAATGTCAAAATTTGTTTTCGTTATATCATGGGAAACACTGGTAGTAGACCCATCATGCGACCACTCAAAATAAACGCCCCGACCTGATATACCTGTCTGTCATGTCAAAATTGGTTTTCGTTATATCATGGGAAACACTGGTCGTAGGCCCATCATGCGACCACTCAATATAAACGCCCCGACCTGGTCTAACTTCCTGTCATGTCAAAATTTGGTTATATCATGGGAAACACTGGTCGTAGACCCATCATGCGACCCCTCAAAATAAACGCCCGGACCTGATCTACCTGTCTGTTATGTCAAAATTTGTTTTCGTTATAGCTTGGGAAACACTGGTCGTAGACCCATGATGCGACCACAAAGTAAACGTCCCGACCTGATCTACCTGTCTGTCATGTCTAAATTTGTTTTTGTTATATCTTGGGAAACACTGGTCATAGACCCATCATGCGACCACTCAAAATAAACGCCCCGACCTGATCTACCTGTCTGTCATGTCAAAATTAGTTTTCGTTATATCATGGGAAACACTGGTCGCAGACCCATCATGCGACCACTCAAAATAAACGCCCCGACCTGATCTAACTTCCTGTCATGTCAAAATTTTTTTTCGTTATATCATGGGAAACACTGGTAGTAGACCCATCATGCGACCACTCAAAATAAACGCCCCGACCTGATCTACCTGTCTGTCATGTCAAAATTAGTTTTCGTTATATCTTGGGAAACACTGGTCGTAGACCCATCATGCGACCACTCAAAATAAACGCCCCGACCTAATCTACCTGTCTGTCATGTCAAAATTAGTTTTCGTTATATCTTGGGAAACACAGGTCGTAGACCCTTGATGCGACCACTCAAAGTAAACGTCCCGACCTGATCTACCCGTCTGTCATGTCAAAATTTGTTTTCGTTATATCATGGGAAACACTGGTCGTAGACCCATCATGCGACCACTCAAAATAAACGCCCCGACCTGATCTACCTGTCTGTCATGTCAAAATTCGTTTTCGTTATATCATGGGAAACACTGGTCGTAGACCCATGATGCGACCACTCAAATTAAACGTCCCGACCTGATCTACCCGTCTGTCATGTCAAAATTTGTTTTCGTTATATCATGGAAAACACTGGTCGAAGACCCATCAAGCGACCACTCAATATAAACGCCCCGATCTGATCTACCTGTCTGTCATGTCAAAATTTGTTTTCGTTATATCATGGGAAACACTGGTCGTAGACCCATCATGCGACCACTCAAAATAAACGCCCCGACCTAATCTACCTGTCTGTCATGTCAAAATTTGTTTTCTTTATATCATGGAAAACACTGGTCGTAGACCCATCATGCGACCACTCAAAATAAACGCCCCGACCTAATCTACCTGTCTGTCATGTCAAAATTGTTTTTTGTTATATAATGGGAAACACTGGTCTTAGACCCATCATGCGACCACTCAAAATAAACGCCCCGACCTGATCTACCTGTTTGTCATGTCAAAATTTGTTTTCGTTATATCATGGGAAACACTGATCGTAGACCCATCAAGCGACCACTCAACATAAACGCCCTGATCTGATCTACCTGTCTGTCATGTCAAAATTTGTTTTCGTTATATCATGGGAAACACTGGTCGTAGACCCATCATGCGACCACTCAAAATAAACGCCCCGACCTAATCTACCTGTCTGTCATGTCAAAATTAGTTTTCGTTATATCTTGGGAAACACAGGTCGTAGACCCTTGATGCGACCACTCAAAGTAAACGCTCCGACCTGATTTACCTTCCCTGTCATGTCAAAATTTGTTTTCGTTGTATCATGGGAAACACTGGTCGTAGACCCATCATGCGACCACTCAAAATAAACGCCCCGACCTGATCTAACTTCCTGTCATGTCAAAATTTGTTTTCGTTATAGCTTGGGAAACACTGGTCGTAGACCCATGATGCGACCACCCAAAGTAAACGTTCCGACCTGATCTACCTGTCTGTCATGTCAAAATTAGTTTTCGTTATATCTTGGGAAACACTGGTCGTAGACCCATGATGCGACCACTTAAAGTAAACGTCCCGACCTGATCTACCCGTCTGTCATGTCAAAATTTGTTTTCGTTATATCATGGGAAACACTGGTCGTAGACCCATCATGCAACCACTCAAAATAAACGCCCGGACCTGATCTACCTGTCTGTCATGTCAAAATTTGTTTTCGTTATATCATGGTCAACACTGGTCGTAGACCCATGATGCGACCACTCAAAGTAAAAGTCCCGACCTGATCTACCCGTCTGTCATGTGAAAATTTGTTTTCGTTACATCATGGAAAACACTGGTCGTAGACCCATCATGCGAACACTCAAAATAAACGCCTCGACCTAATCTACCTGTCTGTCATGTCAATTTTTTTTTTGTTATATCATGGGAAACACTGGTCTTAGACCCATCATGCGACGACTCAAAATAAACGCCCCGACCTGATCTACCTGTCTGTCATGTCAAAATTAGTTTTCGTTATATCATGGGAAACACTGGTCGTAGGCCCATCATGCGACCACTCAATATAAACGCCCCGACCTGGTCTAACTTCCTGTCATGTCAAAATTTGGTTATATCATGGGAAACACTGGTCGTAGACCCATCATGCGACCCCTCAAAATAAACGCCCGGACCTGATCTACCTGTCTGTTATGTCAAAATTTGTTTTCGTTATAGCTTGGGAAACACTGGTCGTAGACCCATGATGCGACCACAAAGTAAACGTCCCGACCTGATCTACCTGTCTGTCATGTCTAAATTTGTTTTTGTTATATCTTGGGAAACACTGGTCGTAGACCCATCATGCGACCACTCAAAATAAACGCCCCGACCTGATCTACCTGTCTGTCATGTCAAAATTAGTTTTCGTTATATCATGGGAAACACTGGTCGCAGACCCATCATGCGACCACTCAAAATAAACGCCCCGACCTGATCTAACTTCCTGTCATGTCAAAATTTTTTTTCGTTATATCATGGGAAACACTGGTAGTAGACCCATCATGCGACCACTCAAAATAAACGCCCCGACCTGATCTACCTGTCTGTCATGTCAAAATTAGTTTTCGTTATATCTTGGGAAACACTGGTCGTAGACCCATCATGCGACCACTCAAAATTAACGCTCCGACCTGATTTACCTTCCCTGTCATGTCAAAATTTGTTTTCGTTGTATCATGGGAAACACTGGTCGTAGACCCATCATGCGACCACTCAAAATAAACGCCCCGACCTGATCTAACTTCCTGTCATGTCAAAATTTGTTTTCGTTATAGCTTGGGAAACACTGGTCGTAGACCCATGATGCGACCACCCAAAGTAAACGTTCCGACCTGATCTACCTGTCTGTCATGTCAAAATTTGTTTTCGTTATATCATGGGAAACACTGGTCCTAGACCCATCATGCGACCGCTCACAGTAAACGCCCCGACCTGATTTGCCTTCCTGTCATGTCTAAATTAGTTTTCGTTATATCATGGGAAACACTTTTCGTAGACCCATCATGCGATCACTCAAAATAAACGCCCCGACCTGATCTAACTTTCTGTCATGTCAAAATTTGTTTTCGTTATATCATGGGAAACACTGGTAGTAGACCCATCATGCGACCACTCAAAATAAACGCTCCGACCTGATCTACCTGTCTGTCATGTCAAAATTAGTTTTCGTTATATCTTGGGAAACACTGGTCGTAGACCCATCATGCCACGACTCAAAATAAACGCCCCGACCTGATATACCTGTCTGTCATGTCAAAATTAGTTTTCGTTATATCATGGGAAACACTGGTCGTAGGCCCATCATGCGACCACTCAATATAAACGCCCCGACCTGGTCTAACTTCCTGTCATGTCAAAATTTGGTTATATCATGGGAAACACTGGTCGTAGACCCATCATGCGACCCCTCAAAATAAACGCCCGGACCTGATCTACCTGTCTGTTATGTCAAAATTTGTTTTCGTTATAGCTTGGGAAACACTGGTCGTAGACCCATGATGCGACCACAAAGTAAACGTCCCGACCTGATCTACCTGTCATGTCTAAATTTGTTTTTGTTATATCTTGGGAAACACTGGTCGTAGACCCATCATGCGACCACTCAAAATAAACGCCCCGACCTGATCTACCTGTCTGTCATGTCAAAATTAGTTTTCGTTATATCATGGGAAACACTGGTCGCAGACCCATCATGCGACCACTCAAAATAAACGCCCCGACCTGATCTAACTTCCTGTCATGTCAAAATTTTTTTTCGTTATATCATGGGAAACACTGGTAGTAGACCCATCATGCGACCACTCAAAATAAACGCCCCGACCTGATCTACCTGTCTGTCATGTCAAAATTAGTTTTCGTTATATCTTGGGAAACACTGGTCGTAGACCCATCATGCGACCACTCAAAATAAACGCCCCGACCTAATCTACCTGTCTGTCATGTCAAAATTAGTTTTCGTTATATCTTGGGAAACACAGGTCGTAGACCCTTGATGCGACCACTCAAAGTAAACGTCCCGACCTGATCTACCCGTCTGTCATGTCAAAATTTGTTTTCGTTATATCATGGGAAACACTGGTCGTAGACCCATCATGCGACCACTCAAAATAAACGCCCCGACCTGATCTACCTGTCTGTCATGTCAAAATTCGTTTTCGTTATATCATGGGAAACACTGGTCGTAGACCCATGATGCGACCACTCAAATTAAACGTCCCGACCTGATCTACCCGTCTGTCATGTCAAAATTTGTTTTCGTTATATCATGGAAAACACTGGTCGAAGACCCATCAAGCGACCACTCAATATAAACGCCCCGATCTGATCTACCTGTCTGTCATGTCAACATTTGTTTTCGTTATATCATGGGAAACACTGGTCGTAGACCCATCATGCGACCACTCAAAATAAACGCCCCGACCTAATCTACCTGTCTGTCATGTCAAAATTAGTTTTCGTTATATCATGGGAAACACTGGTCGTAGGCCCATCATGCGACCACTCAAAATAAACGCACCGACCTGGTTTAACTTCCTGTCATGTCAAAATTTGTTTTCGTTATATCATGGAAAACACTGGTCGTAGACCCATCATGCGACCACTCAAAATAAACGCCCCGACCTAATCTACCTGTCTGTCATGTCAAAATTGTTTTTTGTTATATCATGGGAAACACTGGTCTTAGACCCATCATGCGACCACTCAAAATAAACGCCCCGACCTGATCTACCTGTTTGTCATGTCAAAATTTGTTTTCGTTATATCATGGGAAACACTGATCGTAGACCCATCAAGCGACCACTCAACATAAACGCCCTGATCTGATCTACCTGTCTGTCATGTCAAAATTAGTTTTCGTTATATCATGGGAAACACTGGTCGCAGACCCATCATGCGACCACTCAAAATAAACGCCCCGACCTGATCTAACTTCCTGTCATGTCAAAATTTTTTTTCGTTATATCATGGGAAACACTGGTAGTAGACCCATCATGCGACCACTCAAAATAAACGCCCCGACCTGATCTACCTGTCTGTCATGTCAAAATTAGTTTTCGTTATATCTTGGGAAACACTGGTCGTAGACCCATCATGCGACCACTCAAAATAAACGCCCCGACCTAATCTACCTGTCTGTCATGTCAAAATTAGTTTTCGTTATATCTTGGGAAACACAGGTCGTAGACCCTTGATGCGACCACTCAAAGTAAACGTCCCGACCTGATCTACCCGTCTGTCATGTCAAAATTTGTTTTCGTTATATCATGGGAAACACTGGTCGTAGACCCATCATGCGACCACTCAAAATAAACGCCCCGACCTGATCTACCTGTCTGTCATGTCAAAATTCGTTTTCGTTATATCATGGGAAACACTGGTCGTAGACCCATGATGCGACCACTCAAATTAAACGTCCCGACCTGATCTACCCGTCTGTCATGTCAAAATTTGTTTTCGTTATATCATGGAAAACACTGGTCGAAGACCCATCAAGCGACCACTCAATATAAACGCCCCGATCTGATCTACCTGTCTGTCATGTCAAAATTTGTTTTCGTTATATCATGGGAAACACTGGTCGTAGACCCATCATGCGACCACTCAAAATAAACGCCCCGACCTAATCTACCTGTCTGTCATGTCAAAATTAGTTTTCGTTATATCATGGGAAACACTGGTCGTAGGCCCATCATGCGACCACTCAAAATAAACGCACCGACCTGGTTTAACTTCCTGTCATGTCAAAATTTGTTTTCGTTATATCATGGAAAACACTGGTCGTAGACCCATCATGCGACCACTCAAAATAAACGCCCCGACCTAATCTACCTGTCTGTCATGTCAAAATTGTTTTTTGTTATATCATGGGAAACACTGGTCTTAGACCCATCATGCGACCACTCAAAATAAACGCCCCGACCTGATCTACCTGTTTGTCATGTCAAAATTTGTTTTCGTTATATCATGGGAAACACTGATCGTAGACCCATCAAGCGACCACTCAACATAAACGCCCTGATCTGATCTACCTGTCTGTCATGTCAAAATTTGTTTTCGTTATATCATGGGAAACACTGGTCGTAGACCCATCATGCGACCACTCAAAATAAACGCCCCGACCTAATCTACCTGTCTGTCATGTCAAAATTGTTTTTTGTTATATCATGGGAAACACTGGTCTTAGACCCATCATGCGACCACTCAAAATAAACGCTCCGACCTGATTTACCTTCCCTGTCATGTCAAAATTTGTTTTCGTTGTATCATGGGAAACACTGGTCGTAGACCCATCATGCGACCACTCAAAATAAACGCCCCGACCTGATCTAACTTCCTGTCATGTCAAAATTTGTTTTCGTTATAGCTTGGGAAACACTGGTCGTAGACCCATGATGCGACCACCCAAAGTAAACGTTCCGACCTGATCTACCTGTCTGTCATGTCAAAATTTGTTTTCGTTATATCATGGGAAACACTGGTCCTAGACCCATCATGCGACCGCTCACAGTAAACGCCCCGACCTGATTTGCCTTCCTGTCATGTCTAAATTAGTTTTCGTTATATCATGGGAAACACTGGTCGTAGACCCATCATGCGATCACTCAAAATAAACGCCCCGACCTGATCTAACTTTCTGTCATGTCAAAATTTGTTTTCGTTATATCATGGGAAACACTGGTAGTAGACCCATCATGCGACCACTCAAAATAAACGCTCCGACCTGATCTACCTGTCTGTCATGTCAAAATTAGTTTTCGTTATATCTTGGGAAACACTGGTCGTAGACCCATCATGCGACGACTCAAAATAAACGCCCCGACCTGATATACCTGTCTGTCATGTCAAAATTAGTTTTCGTTATATCATGGGAAACACTGGTCGTAGGCCCATCATGCGACCACTCAATATAAACGCCCCGACCTGGTCTAACTTCCTGTCATGTCAAAATTTGGTTATATCATGGGAAACACTGGTCGTAGACCCATCATGCGACCCCTCAAAATAAACGCCCGGACCTGATCTACCTGTCTGTTATGTCAAAATTTGTTTTCGTTATAGCTTGGGAAACACTGGTCGTAGACCCATGATGCGACCACAAAGTAAACGTCCCGACCTGATCTACCTGTCTGTCATGTCTAAATTTGTTTTTGTTATATCTTGGGAAACACTGGTCGTAGACCCATCATGCGACCACTCAAAATAAACGCCCCGACCTGATCTACCTGTCTGTTATGTCAAAATTAGTTTTCGTTATATCATGGGAAACACTGGTCGCAGACCCATCATGCGACCACTCAAAATAAACGCCCCGACCTGATCTAACTTCCTGTCATGTCAAAATTTTTTTTCGTTATATCTTGGGAAACACTGGTAGTAGACCCATCATGCGACCTCTCAAAATAAACGCCCCGACCTGATCTACCTGTCTGTCATGTCAAAATTAGTTTTCGTTATATCTTGGGAAACACTGGTCGTAGACCCATCATGCGACCACTCAAAATAAACGCCCCGACCTAATCTACCTGTCTGTCATGTCAAAATTAGTTTTCGTTATATCTTGGGAAACACAGGTCGTAGACCCTTGATGCGACCACTCAAAGTAAACGTCCCGACCTGATCTACCCGTCTGTCATGTCAAAATTTGTTTTCGTTATATCATGGGAAACACTGGTCGTAGACCCATCATGCGACCACTCAAAATAAACGCCCCGACCTGATCTACCTGTCTGTCATGTCAAAATTCGTTTTCGTTATATCATGGGAAACACTGGTCGTAGACCCATGATGCGACCACTCAAATTAAACGTCCCGACCTGATCTACCCGTCTGTCATGTCAAAATTTGTTTTCGTTATATCATGGAAAACACTGGTCGAAGACCCATCAAGCGACCACTCAATATAAACGCCCCGATCTGATCTACCTGTCTGTCATGTCAAAATTTGTTTTCGTTATATCATGGGAAACACTGGTCGTAGACCCATCATGCGACCACTCAAAATAAACGCCCCGACCTAATCTACCTGTCTGTCATGTCAAAATTAGTTTTCGTTATATCATGGGAAACACTGGTCGTAGGCCCATCATGCGACCACTCAAAATAAACGCACCGACCTGGTTTAACTTCCTGTCATGTCAAAATTTGTTTTCGTTATATCATGGAAAACACTGGTCGTAGACCCATCATGCGACCACTCAAAATAAACGCCCCGACCTAATCTACCTGTCTGTCATGTCAAAATTGTTTTTTGTTTTATCATGGGAAACACTGGTCTTAGACCCATCATGCGAACACTCAAAATAAACGCCCCGACCTGATCTACCTGTTTGTCATGTCAAAATTTGTTTTCGTTATATCATGGGAAACACTGATCGTAGACCCATCAAGCGACCACTCAACATAAACGCCCTGATCTGATCTACCTGTCTGTCATGTCAAAATTTGTTTTCGTTATATCATGGGAAACACTGGTCGTAGACCCATCATGCGACCACTCAAAATAAACGCCCCGACCTAATCTACCTGTCTGTCATGTCAAAATTGTTTTTTGATATATCATGGGAAACACTGGTCTTAGACCCATCATGCGACCACTCAAAATAACCGCCCCGACCTGATCTACCTGTCTGTCATGTCAAAATTGTTTTTTGTTTTATCATGGGAAACACTGGTCTTAGACCCATCATGCGACCACTCAAAATAAACGCCCCGACCTGATCTACCTGTTTGTCATGTCAAAATTTGTTTTCGTTATATCATGGGAAACACTGATCGTAGACCCATCAAGCGACCACTCAACATAAACGCCCTGATCTGATCTACCTGTCTGTCATGTCAAAATTTGTTTTCGTTATATCATGGGAAACACTGGTCGTAGACCCATCATGCGACCACTCAAAATAAACGCCCCGACCTAATCTACCTGTCTGTCATGTCAAAATTGTTTTTTGTTATATCATGGGAAACACTGGTCGTAGACCCATGATGCGACCACTCAAATTAAACGTCCCGACCTGATCTACCCGTCTGTCATGTCAAAATTTGTTTTCGTTATATCATGGAAAACACTGGTCGAAGACCCATCAAGCGACCACTCAATATAAACGCCCCGATCTGATCTACCTGTCTGTCATGTCAAAATTTGTTTTCGTTATATCATGGGAAACACTGGTCGTAGACCCATCATGCGACCACTCAAAATAAACGCCCCGACCTAATCTACCTGTCTGTCATGTCAAAATTAGTTTTCGTTATATCATGGGAAACACTGGTCGTAGGCCCATCATGCGACCACTCAAAATAAACGCACCGACCTGGTTTAACTTCCTGTCATGTCAAAATTTGTTTTCGTTATATCATGGAAAACACTGGTCGTAGACCCATCATGCGACCACTCAAAATAAACGCCCCGACCTAATCTACCTGTCTGTCATGTCAAAATTGTTTTTTGTTTTATCATGGGAAACACTGGTCTTAGACCCATCATGCGACCACTCAAAATAAACGCCCCGACCTGATCTACCTGTTTGCCATGTCAAAATTTGTTTTCGTTATATCATGGGAAACACTGATCGTAGACCCATCAAGCGACCACTCAACATAAACGCCCTGATCTGATCTACCTGTCTGTCATGTCAAAATTTGTTTTCGTTATATCATGGGAAACACTGGTCGTAGACCCATCATGCGACCACTCAAAATAAACGCCCCGACCTAATCTACCTGTCTGTCATGTCAAAATTGTTTTTTGTTATATCATGGGAAACACTGGTCTTAGACCCATCATGCGACCACTCAAAATAACCGCCCCGACCTGATCTACCTGTCTGTCATGTCAAAATTGGTTTTCGTTATATCATGGGAAACACTGATCGTAGACCCATCAAGCGACCACTCAATATAAACGCCCCGACCTGATCTGCCTGTCTGTCATGTCAAAATTTGTTTTCGTTATATCATTGGAAACACTGGTCGTAGACTAGCGATAGGCGATTGCGAATAAAAACAATCGAATTATTCGATTGTTCCGGTTATTCGATTCATTCGAATACAAATCTACATTATTCGATTGTTGCACAGCGCTGCTCACGCAATTGTACGCGCCGCGCACAATCGACGAGCAGCGCATAACTAGGTACGCACCGCACCGAATACAATTGCACGCAATAATAGGGTTCCGTTTTTGACATCAACAACGACGAACAACGACGACAACGTCGCCAACGTCGAAAAAAAGATGTTCAAACGACAAAAGACGCGGCACTCGCTGCCGCGGCAAATAGCAGCTAAATAGAGGATGCTGCGTACCAGGCGACCACAGGAGAGCAAATTGAACTAAAAAAACGGGCCAAGTGCGAGTCGGACTCGCACACGAAGGGTTCCGTACCATCAACACAAAAAATCACGTTTCTTTTGTATGGGCCCCCCTTTCATTTTTATATATTTTTTTAATTTACCTATTTGTTGTTATAGCGGCAAAATAAATACACACTCTGTGAAAATTTCAGCTGCCTACCTATTACGGTTCATGAGATAGAGCCCTGTGACAGACGGACGGACAGACGGATGGACGGACGGACGGACGGACGGAGAGCAGAGGCTTAGTAATAGGGTTCCGTTTTCACCCTTTGGGTACGGAACCCTAAAAAGTGTCGACACTACTTGTCACATTCCTTGGAATAAGCGACGTAGGTACCTGCTTGTGCCGCGGGAGGAATTTGGCCTTTGTTTCGGCTCTCACTACTAATGAAGAATGACGTAACGACCATCAGGTTTATTGAAAAATAATTCTTATTTTTATCAATTTACCTATCAATTTGGGAGACAAAAAATTAGATTTTTCTCCGTTTTCATCACTTTTAACGCTATGAACGGCGATATAATGTTGCAAGTCGCGTGGCGTCATTTTTTGCGCGCTCGTTGTATCGAAATTATTTCTCCATCGTCTCACCTTTATCCTTTTTTTTAAAGTGTTATTTTACTTTTTATTGTATCAAATGACGTTTATACTTTTTAAAATTGTTTCTCAGGTAAAAACTTTTACCAAAACCTATTATTATGTAATATTTTTTTATATGTGTAAATCAATTAAGTCTAACCCACGCTATAATTATATACTAAACCATTAACAATAAAAAGTAAAAAAACAGAAAAAAAAAATTGTAACCTATAGGATTCGAACCGACACCCCCCAACGAACAATAACTGTAGATAAGACGTCTCACGCGCTACACCAACCAGCTACTGACGATCAATGTGAAAATAGTAAATCCTTTCATGAAGTAGTGATCTGACGAAATGGTGGCTGTTTTCTAGCAGCAATGTGAATAATATGGCGGGTGATCTCGAGCCTTTTGATTGGTCGTATGTTCATTGACGACTTGCCGCGGGATCGATACAACTTTCACGAAGTTCCAGCGACGGCGTATAGGTGTCGCTCTAACAATATCTCATTTCAGTTTTGTCCTAAGATTCGCGGCGCCACTGCTGCTACGGCGTCTAGCGGAGCGGTGGGGGGGAAATCGGGAATTTGTCTAGCTTCATACGCAGCCTTAAGTTTTATATCTGTTTGTGGCAAAATAAATGAATAAAATACTCGGTTGACAACCCTTATCTGCCAGATACATATCAGGTTTGAAAATTACCTATGTAGCCATTGTGTGACCTAGTTCCGGCATTGTATTTACGGGTCATTTGTTTTAAAAGGTTGAGATCGATGCTGTTTGAAATCGTTTCAGGTATGAAAACCCTGTGATTCTGTACCTGGGTGGATGCAAACACTTTCAGCAGGCCCGCACGCTGATGGAGACTATCACCACCCCCGACCAGGAGGTAAGCCCATCAGCAGACTTTATATTTACAACTACAACGAGAGTTGATCCTAGAAAGTTTTTAAATGTGTGTCGTCATGCACCTTTGAAGATAAAATAAAGAAGTTTTTTTTTTTTCAGAAGTCAATTATCAGTATTAAGTAAATTCGGAACACTCACAAATCTTTTTTTTATGTGTACAAGCAGGCATTGCTGTTCCCACTCTTTAATGACACGGGTAATAATTCATCGTTAAACCAGCAAAACAATATTGAAAGGAGAAATTTTGCTTGGTTTTTGATTAGCCTAAGTACAGAAAGCTACTGGAGTACAGCTTCTCATGCTAGGATTCCGTGTGTTATGAGAAGCAGGTTCTTTCGTCATAAAGGTATTACAAATTAAAGACAAACAAAAACTCACATTCACGCAAAAGATTAAGTAAATGTGGGTTTTTCAATTATTTCCAAACTATGTTTGCATCGCATTGAAATTGGCCACTACTTCAAAATCACTTAATGGATCTTAATTTTTTTAAGGTTCTGGACCTTCTAAAGGTCGCCAAAACAAACTTCGTAGTTCTCAAGTTGCTTGCCGGAGGACACAAGAGGGACTCCACCGTGCCTCCTGAGTTCGACTTCTCAGTCCATCGACACTTCCCCATCATCAAGCTAGTCTGATTCAACTTTACTCTCTACAGTTTGTAAGTCATCTAATGTAGTTCTATTTATATATCGAATATATTACGAAGGTATTAAAATTGAAAAACCTCTTTATTATCCTCTTCTCTCATAAACAAATATTTCATTCCTCCGGAACATAAAACAATGCTATTAATTATAAACTGGTCTGTCAAATGACTTTCCATAATTTTCCAAGTTAATGGTGTGATAGAAGAGCGTTCAACTGTACACAAAGTAGTTTAACATTTGTTACAATAAAACGAACTCGTATTAAGAAATAAAACACATCTTTAAAACACTGGTATAATTCATAGATTAAAATATTTTATTACAAATATTATAATATTGTCATACTTGAATTCAAATGCATGGGCAATATTGAATCGTGGCTTAACACTTATATATGCCACAGCTCATGTCTTAATGTCTTTAAGACATGTTTTATGTGGAGTTTGTGTGTGGTTTGGGTGGATGGGTGTTCTTACGCGTCACCAGGATCCTGCCCCTCGGACTCCGCGTCCGACACGTCGGTGAGGCAATCATTGTCTACCGCGCGCACCTGCAAGTAGTCCCCGGGCTGCGGACCTGTGGGCAATTTTTTATACTCATGTTTATTGTTTATTCATCATCCATCCATAGACAGTACACAGCACTCGAATTTGTCGTATTTTATCATTATGGTAAAATGGATGAAGCCACAACGCCGGTCATGATGTAGTTTACCACATAGCAGATTAGAAGCAACTAACTGCCATGCCGGGACTTTTCATTGATTTGGGTAAGAACACCGCTTTAATTTTCTTTATGGGTAATATCACACCTACTGTCATGATGGACAGTCTTCATTGACGCTTCTACCATCATTAATTCAATGCGATAGTAACACCCCGGGTGGGCCTAACCCTGTAAAGTAAGCAATTACTGTATAAGCAGATATACCCCATTCACCAGGCGGATCCCTTTTCACAACCTTTGGCCGCATTTGGTTGCTGATAACATTGACCCTCGTAAATTTATTTGAGAGCGAAAATCTAGAATTGAACTCAAGCCTCCAATGCACCAGGCATGTTAAAACCGTTTATATTTAGGGGTTGCTAGTCTATAAAGGACACTCTTCCCTTAGTATTTGCTACATTTGCGAGGTTAGGTTAGGTTTTATTAAATGCAATGGGCCAACATAATATTAAATATTGTCCCTAAACCCAAACGTCTGCTAAAGTCCCCTAATCCATTGGTATTTCTGATAATAAATTTAAAAAAATACTTTAATAATCTTGGTTGAAACATAATTTGAACGAGCTCGATAGCTCAGCGATAGTCCGCAAATCCACTGGTATGGTGCCTCGCTGAGCGTGGTTTTGCGAGGTGAGATGGATTTGACTTTTCTGAGCACATTTGGTACTCAGCACCTATAACAGTTTTTAATTCAAAAAGTATTGCACTGGTTCGACACTAAAAACGCATTCAAAGATTCAAAAAATATTACCCTGTCAAGTAAGCAATTACTGCTTGATGGGTATTAAATATGAATAAAGCTAGAGTACCCTCGGTGTAGGTGACGTTGCCGCTGAAGTCCTGGAGCCGCATGGGCGTGACGGGGCGGTCCGCGCCCGCCGGCCCCTCCCCCTCCTCCCCCTCCTCACCGTCGCTCTCGATCACTATCTCCTCCTCGTCGCAATCTTCAATCTGAACATTGTACTACATTTCATAAATGGAACCATTAATGAATTCACACTTGTTTATCGTAGACTAGTTTTTTAGTGCAGGAGTTTCAATCACTTTTGTGCCTTATTGTTTGTGTATTGACATTGGTTTCCTCAATAATGTTCGGGTTAAACGCATACACTCGTACATAAAGTGCTTAAGCGCATACCGTTGTCACTGTGATGGTGTGTATGACTGAAGTGCCAGGCAGACATTGCCTCGTGGTTGTGCTGTGTGGCCTCTGCATTGTAAAAAACCCACTGCATTTCTTCCCATGCATGTCGTAAGAGGCGACAAGATTTGTCGTCCAGGGTTCGAATTCCATCTAAAATTGTAGGTACCATTTAAGGCTTCATTTCCTAGTTTGTATGTGTATAGGGTTAGATTTAGGTTGGTTTTTACTGTGTTATATATAAGCCAATCTCTAATCCGTTCCTGTATTCTATCTAGCTCATCCCTCAATGTTCCATGGCTTATAATTGGGTTAGCAGTTAGTTGGCAAAGAGACTATATTTTTCGAGGATAAGTTTGCTTACGAGCATGGGAGCAATAAATGATCCCTGGGGAACGCGTTTGAGGTCGTCTTTTACGTCAGACAGGACTCCTTCCATTCATACTTACTGCTACGTAACCCTGCAATGTTTGGAACTGTTATCCAATAACACATAGAAGCTGGTAAAAGCTATTAAAAGCATTAATAAAAAAAATTGCAAGGGGTAAAGAGTATATAAAAATATAGGACACATTTTAAAGACCCAGCAGTGTTTGAAAACATCATCATATTTTGGACCGAGTAGATGGTATATTTACATCAAAAAGTGTTTAAATACGGTAAATAATAGGTATTTTCTTATAACAAAAGTAACTACATCTGACACTGTATATGAATATAGATACATTATAAGTAAATCTTAGACATACGTAGAGTACAAAACCGAATTCCCTCCATACTAAGAAGTAAAGGTGGACCTGTATCTCGAATGACTGCTGCTTCTTGCGGAACTCGGCGAGCGAGGTGGAGGGTGCGGCGGGCGCGCGCGCGCCCGGCACGAAGCTGACGGTGCAGGGCGACGGCGTGCCGCGCGCGGGGCCCCCCTCGGCTACGCGGTACCCCACCTCCAGGCTGAGCGGTTGAGTCTGCTCCGAATCGTCGCCGTCGCCGCCGTCTTCGCGGGTCGGACGCCTCCGCCTGATCTGACACTCGGGCTCGTCGGACATTGCGCTGCAGCGGGAACGAATACTGCCTATTTATCACGACACGCTTAGGCGACCTGCCATAAGGACCCTTCCCACTGACTCAGTCTTATTGGAGTCTTATTTAATTTCATTTATTTCAACTTTTTGATAGTCAAACTACACTAAGTTACGTCAAAAGCGAATTCTATCAACCATTAAAGAAGAATCCGCAAAGAAACTTTACTGGTTTTCTGTCCACATAAATACCACTACTACTACCAAACAATTCTTGGTGCAAATGGATTAAAAATACAACTTACTTAACTAACACTATTCCCAGTCGAAATTCAAAATTATGCCTTGGCCAATAGAAAAAGAGAGCATTTCTTCAAATGTTCAAAGCTCAGAGCCCCGTTTACTTCACGACAGTCTTAATAGTCGTTTCCCCCTACTATACTCATATTTAACCCCACTGCTCACCCCTTGGGTAAACCGGCGTGATGCTTAGCAGTCTATAATTAATGGGAAGAATCAAGCTATGCATGGGTGCAATTCACATCGAACTGTGGTTCTCATGTTACAAGTGTTACAGTCTTTAGATTTTGTAACGTCAGTTCAATCTTCGCAAGCAGTAGCCGGAACACAGACCTAATTTTATCATTACTCTTTAAATATTTGGGCACAGCAACACATTTTTCTTTTGCCATCAACCATTAGGTATTGTTGATAATAAATTGAGTCACGTACTTACCAAAACTGTCCACTCGGTTTCTCAAGAATATTAATTTGGGACACTCTTCTATCAGCCGTCTTGTTCTGTGTCAGTTGCGTTGTAAGCTCAACCCTGGTCTAGTTTCAGGTGTACGAAGTGGTGTTGTGGAGGGGATCGCTACTATATTCAGGTGAATCGCTGCTTCAGTCAGCCTTTGACAGCAGACATATTGTATAGACTCAAAGCTTATGAAAGTGATTTTTAACAATGGTAAATATGTATTATTATTTTAATACTATGTAGTGTACAAAGTGGTTTCCTCCTCTCCCAAAAATGCAGGTAAATGGACACTAATTAAGGACCTTTTGCAGGAAGACACATGTAATTTAATCGACGTTTTTCTCGTTGACTCCCTTCCTTTCCGTACTGTTCATAAAAAGTGATGTATTTAATGATACATTGACAGAGATGTTCTTTCGTGCACTGGGCCCTAAAGCCTCTCAGAGAAATGTTGGTGCTGTTTGGGTTCCAATACAATTGGGCCCACTGCATTTCTTCCCATGCATGTCGTACAAGCCGACTAAGGGATTCTTCATTCATGGTAAACTGTAGGTTTAACTTTCTTAGTAGGTGGTCGTGTTAATCCCACCCAGTTTGGTACCATAGCAATTAATTAAAGATGGTCGAAGCGGCAATGAAAGTTATCCGTGCTTTCTATACAGACTGGAATGGCACCTAGTTTCCATAAGTTGTGTTGGACTAATATTATGACAGTGGTATTAGCCATTCATGTCCAGTCACATAAAAAAAACATATAAAAAATAATTTTTTTTCAAATTCAAGATATTTTTTACTTACATCGCCACAAATATTAATGGTCTGTATTTCGTGTAAGCTCCAATTAATGTAGGCGTAAGTAGACGACCTGCGGTGCTCTTGAAGGAAGCCAAGCAAGTGATAGTTAATCCAGTACCTACATATTTTCAACATTTGTATATTTAGCTTCTTTTGTGCTACAGTAGAAGCGGATTGTGCTATAGCATCAAGTTGAGCTACATTGCATGTGTGGATTTTCGTTTTCACATATTAAGATTTTCACTTATTTTGAACAAGTCCGTCATTTCAAAAAGAGACTAGTACCTCTGTACATGGCTCTTCGTTTTGCACTAGGTTCACTTAAATTTGGCCATTTTCGAGTCGAACTCGTATGATCTTAGAGTTTTGAGAAAACGACATATATCATATTTTTTGTAAATTTTCTTCAAAACCAAATTAGTATAAATATTGAATGAAACTCCATGTTTTACCCACGACGGAACTGAAACAGTATTTAAAATATAATGCTTAAACAGGTACATCCAGGATAGTAATCATTCTTTACATATGTACATAGGTATCAAAATTGAAATTAGTATTTTTGCTTAGAAAGTCCATGGTTCGGTACCCATGGAAAACTGTAGGCTCCATTCAGGTGTTCTATAATCGGCGTTAAGCAACCCTGTGCGCGGTCAGCTTAGGCATAGACGACCGTTTTCGACCATTGATGCTTTCAGCCGTGATTTGAATTTTGATGAACTTTACGTTCCTTAATAGGCGGTAGGGTTAATCCTGCTAGCGTTGGTACTATTCATGGCACTTGGTTACCGTATGGTGTTAGGCTAATATCAAGACAGCAGATGTGGTATTAGCCAACCATATTCATTTACTTTGAAGAAATCCTTCCCTATTTTATTGCAACTTGGTAGTCAGTGTTAGGCCGGCCGGTTGTAACATCGAATTGTCCAAAAAGTTGTCACAGCGGAACAAATAATCTAAATTTTCCTTCTTATTAAATGTACCCGTGCTCATATAAACCGGTAATATGTGAGATTGATGTAGGCCAGCATTTCCTAGTGCGGAACCGTAGCGCCTACCATCTGGTAACCTTACCATGATCCGAGGACCCCTAACAATGGAACCACTACATGCCCAGCATGCGGCTCACTATTTAGTAGGGTATTTATTTAGTAACGACGAAACTTTTATTTAAGACAACATTGGTTCTAAAATTATGTCTTACTTCGGCAGGGTTGTGGTTTTGCATAAGGTCCATAAAATAAATATGCTTGTTTAATTGCTTAGTTGTTGCATTGAATGTGAAACGTAAATTGCTATTTTTTTAGTAGGCAATTAATTAAATGAAAAAGGAATCCTTTATCCAGTATTCTAGGCAAATTAATAAATTTCACTAATATTAATGAAATAAGAAGTATATCTGACGATAAACGTCAGACAGCAGGTGACAACTGGCGAAGAAAAACAGGAGACCGCACAACTTGGCGAAGTCTGGGGGAGGCAGCAGTGGACAACAACAGGCTGAAGAAGAAGAAGTATTGCAAATGATTTAACATGTTTATTGATTAAAATGCTCATTTAAGTTCTACACAAAACAAGCACAAAAACGTACACAGAGTAAGTAAACAAAATAACTAGTTTAGTCAACCGTATTTCTGTAATTAAATGTTTAAAATGACTTACCGAAACATACAGAATTCTGTAGGTACAAAAGTAAACACCGGTAGGCTGTTTAAACATTTCAATAAAATATCAAATATATTTTATTCATGAATTTTAATCTACTCCTCCGATGTGAAGAAAAATTTGGTGAATGTCTGGTGTCTCACAAATTTCTGCACCGGTCTGTGACATTGTGGAAAACTGTAGAAGCACTACCAATGCTGTGGTATTTCCCCCTTAGTACAACCTGGGTACCTTTAAATATGGTGGAAAGCGGCACCTAACCGGCCAGCATGGTTTTCTCATCCCCGAGAAAATTCGAAAGCCCGTGGAGTCGTCGGTTGCCTCTTAGGTGAGGGCTTGACGTACGCTATATGCCGCATTTATATACTGATTATGGCCTGTAGACCTAACCTAACTTGTTTCTTTATTTGCAGCGTCACATGGTTACCTCTTTTTAATAGCCATGTGCACTTTTTGTAAGTTTAGTTTCATTTACATGTATTTGTTCTTTCTATGTTTTTGTGTTTGTTCCATTGAATTTGCACGAAAGTGTCGCCGGTATCAGCTGCCCTCTTGGCATTCTGTGATGGTCTTCATATTCATGTTTACCGGTAGAGAATTCTGGTGACTGTTGTCCTGGGAACACAACGATATTCATTAACATTTCATTCATATTTATTTATGTTATGTACTTTAGGTTTCTAGCTGTGACTATTTTAGTATTACTAATTATGAATAATTCATTGCTCGTTGGACACTTTATATCTATTCAATCGCTTGTTGGTCTCATTACGGTTTCATAAACTTATTCTATTAAAATGACATGTAGGTAATATAGTGAAACATTCTTAAAAATGACAAATTTAAACATCCATTCCCATATGGCAAAAGTATTTAATAGCTCATGTCATGGACGTATCCACATGAAGTAAAGTATGAAAGTAAGGTTAATGATTTTAATAAATATTGACACAAAGAAGACCAGTGGCGAGAATTGTCAAAGAAACAAACAAGTGTGATTCAGCTATAATATATGAGACAGAGCGTGAGTTTTTTTTTCCCTAAGTGTAGGATCAATATGCGAAACTAGTACCATCTAGCGTAGATATTGCATTGGGCAGATTTGCGAATATAATCGAGAAATTCGTTGGCTGATGTAATTTTAGGAATAGCTCGGCGATTAGAGCAGTGTTCATGTAATCCAAAGGTCACAAGTTCGAATCCTGCTTCCCCTGATTACAATGCTTCAATGTAGATTGTTGTTGGATAACATCAAATCAACAGAATCATGATATGTAAGGTGTCAGATGTGTTCCTTATTCTCTTATCTATTAACTCTCTGCTTTATTCTTCTTCGATGTGTGTGTACCTTCTCAGCGCCATACGCGCGTATGTAGTGCTCGTCGGCGGGGTGGGGAGGCGGCGCGGGGTAGAGGCGGCGCAGCTGCGGCGCGAGCAGGCGCGGCGCGGGCGCGACGTGCGCTATGCGCGGGCGCAGCGCACGCGCCGCGGCCGACGCCGCGCAGCCTACGCATACGGTCACCAGCGCGCCCGCCGCCGTGTACCACATGTAGGACACGCGGTACAGTGCGGGAACCGCCGCCGTCACCTTTCTGCGCCATCGAGTAATTAATGGTTAACTTCCTTTAATTCATTTGATGTTGATTGGTGCATTGGTTGATCTGCGTGTAAGGAGATCAAACGTCACTCAAGGGGGGTACCATCTTAAATTAACTTGTCGGCTGAACAGCCAAGTAAGTGATTAAATCTACATAATGTTTAGTTGCATTTCATACCATGCTAACGGATAAATTTATGTTCACTTGGTCGAAAACCACGACTTTTGAAAGTTAGCATGTTACGAAATGTACCTATATTTTTTCATTTCATCACCCATTGGCCTGTTCACCCGGCGTGTTAATTTACAACCGGCGTGAAAAATATGGAGCCACTACTAGAAAGGCAGACGGATGCTTTGTCTAGTTACAGGTCCCGCACCACGTGCCACTTGCGCTGAAGTTATTTTTTGGAACGTATTGGTAGTGCTGATCGAGCTGCGCAGAGGGGATGCATCACGTCAGGATCCTGTGCCTACGATTGGATGGGACACTCACCCTTCGGAAATGGCGGGGCAGACGAAGGTTAATATGTTGCTCTTGCAATGAACCATGTCTCTACTGCTCACTGTGGGCCAGTATAACTCGGGAAGCCTTACATGTCGTCGAGGGGCAGCGTCGACAGGGTGTAGTTGTAGTCGCAGCCTGCGACGGAGAGCGGTTTGTGCGGGTAGACGAGGTCGCCGCTCGCGATCGCGAACTGCGCGTTCAGACACCACCAGCTCATCACGAGCAGGCCGCTCGCGCCACCCACTAGCGCGCCCTGCGCACACGCATGCCGCCTGACATGGGACGACGAGCACGAATGCTGTGGAGGCGCTTCTAAAAGCCAATGTCATCTGTGGTTCCTATTTTTTTTTGTTTGTGTTATGGTCTCTGTCCAGCATAGATAATTTGCTAATTACTAGTTTCATTTCTTGATTCTTGATTCTTGAATGTAAGTAATTTAACTTCTAGCCTTATGCTTCCTTAGGTATTTTCCCACATGCCCAATTTGCATGCCGAATCCATCTTTCTTCTCTGGCAATGTCGACCTTCCTTCGCCTTTGCCATAAGGCGGATTTTTGCGCCTAAAACTCCGTCCATAGCGACTAAACGGAAGCCAAGGGAAAGGGCTCTCGCCTAGTAAGGTGTCTTAGTGGGTAGGTAGGCACCTACTTATTACTCCAAGTGGGTTTCCATGGTACATTAACTCGCCGGGTGAACAGACAAGCAAGCCTGGCGTTAGTTACATATCTTGCAATGCATGCAACGTGGTAAATTTCAGTTCACCTGATCAAAAAACTCATAATTTCCTAGATAACATTTTATGAATCCTTAATCACTCACTTGCCTGTTCACCCGTCGTATTAATTTACCATGGTTACTGCCCTGCAGTGAAATTGCTAAAAGTGAACTTACAATTGAGTTGACCCACGGCATGAGGATACCCATGGTGAAGACTCCTAGCTGCGGGCCGTTGGTGATGGCTTCGAGGGTCATGGTCAGTTGAAGGATTGTTCCCATCTTCTCAACCACGAATACCAGACCTGGAAGCGCATGGTATCCCTCACCACATTGGATTTTAATTCACAAATTCAGATCACAAAATCACATTGAATAGCAAAGTTGCAGTAATACTCATTTCGTAATCTTCCATGTATTGAAACATAAACTAAATTAAAGGCTAGCTTTTGAAAACATTTTGATTTCTCTCCGTAGGCTACCAAAACTTCGGGCACAGGAAGCACAAATATACAAATATATTATAGCATAACAAATTTTTCTTTATCGCTTTACATTTGTGCAGGGATAGAGAAAAAAAACAACGGTCACGTGACTTTAACAAACATTTTGGGGAACACGAAAAATGATCGGAATTTATATTTTTGCAATAAAGTTTTTTTTCTTTCAATAAGAAGTACTTCCTCTCCGTGTTACTTCCTATCCCTGGAGGTTATGTAGCGTGTGTGTCTTATAACAAACCATACTATTGCATATGGAGCTGTCAAATCAATAAACCATAAAATTGTTAAATCCGCTTTATGATCGTGCATTATAAATCATAAACATTTTCACTATGATTGGTGAAAAACGTACCTGGCTATACCACACCTACAGTCATACTATTAGCACAACACGTGAGGTGTTGGGCTATTGCCATGCCAGGACCTTCCTTATATGGCGCGGCTACATTAAACTGGATGGAAAACACTTAATTTTCATCGTAGCTTCAATCATCTTTCATCCAATATGATGGTACCAACCGGTACTAGCTAGTAAGAAAAGAAGGTGATCTACAGCTTTGACTTGAAATCACGGCCAGCCTCACCGGTTGAACGGTCACCCATCCAGAACTCAATCATGCTAAGGGTTGCTTAATGAACAACTTACAAAGACACAGGACTCCCATTACAACTACGACGGTCTTCATGAGCCACCCCGCCTCGCGGTCCGTGAGCGGCCGCTTGAAGAATGGCTTATAGAAGTCCTCCAGCACCACGGCCGACATGGAGTTCAGGCTAGTCGATAGAGAACTGCAATCACGAAACGGATCTTAGTTCCACTCAACGCACAAAGTAAAGAAGAAAAACCGAACCTTCGTCAAGACACCAGGAAGATGTTACCTTAGAGCGGCGCTAAAGATCCCCGCGACGAACACTCCCGACAGACCTGGGTACTGACCGAGGACGTCCATCACCAACAGTGGCAGCAGCTGGTCCTTGGCCTTCGCTAGCTGAAACAAAATTATATGACCCGCATACAGTCTGGAGATCTGTAAGGGAGCTCAGAATGTGGAGACCATCAATCTCAGAAGTGAGAAAGGATCTCTTTCTGTGTTTTATTGTCAGTGCCACGGAGAACGCTCTACAGAGCTCCATAATGCTACCCCTACATCCATTTTTGACCATCGCTTAGCGCGCATGAGGCGATTATGCATCCCTCGTATCCGCATGCCTCCAATAAGTACCAACGTATAAACTTTGGAATGCAGTCCCTGCCGAGGTATTTTACCCGAAATATTTCTGCCGTTATGCTTTGCGTAACCCCCAAAAAGATCGAAATTCCAAGGCGCCTCTTATGTTCCTGACGTACGACTTTTGCCGCAAAAAAATAGCAACTGGGTAGTTAGAATTTGAGATACAATGCCAAGACATGAAAATATAGTAAATTCTGTTTCCTACTCCTGACTCTCATGAACTAAGTATGTATACACTTCTGCATAGCACATACAACTTTGCCTGCAAATTAACAAATTCAGATTCCTCTTCTTTTTCAGCCTTTTGCTGTCCACTGCTGGACGTAGCCCTCCCTCAGACTTCGCCAAGTTGTGCGTTCTCCTGTTTTTCTTCGCCAGTTATCACCTGCTGTCTGACGCCTGACCAACTTGTTGGCGGTTTGCCGACGCTTCTTTTCCCTGTGTAGGGTCTCCACATCAAAACTTCAGCGCTCCATCTGTGGTCATCTCTGCGACATACGTGGCCTGCATTGTTTGGATTCAATCCTAACGGTTTCTGTTAAGTGGCAAATAGTGATTTGGCCAGTCATGGATGATTGTAATATTAAGATCATAGGTACTACTTATGTACTTGTATTGAGGTTGCATTGTGAAACAGGATTTTTCTTATTCTTTTCAATCCTAAGTAGTTACCTACTCCATACATTACATTTAGATCATTCATTGTTTCGAGCATTCGTTCCTCCCACTGAAATCGGTCACCATCTATTATTGTCTCGAATGGAATAAGTACGAGCCGGTCGGAAAATAAACAGTGGCGACTGACCTTGGTGGTAAGTGGGTCGCAGTCGTGGTAGCGAGCGTAGATCAGGAGACCGCAGTACAGGCAGAACCCGTACAGCGCTGATATGCCGATGCAGAACACAATTACGGCCCTAAAACGATTTAGTTTAGGTTAGTAAAATCTCTAGAAGCAGCGTATTTATTCGGGATTTTTATGTATTTTTCCCGCAACAGCATGCCAGATTGCTCTTATTTTCGCTCATTGCGAGTTTCGGCGCCAAAAATTTGGTAAATATCGACCGTACGGAAGTCTCTGGCGGACCTCATAAACCTTATCAATTTGCATTGTGTGTCGTGCTTGAAAGACATGTCTGCTTACTTTGAACCACCCCGTCCCAATTCGAGTATCCTAATTATAGTCAGATAAGTTACTAACTATCCCAATTTTAATCCAAAAAGTTAATTATTACTTACCTGTGAATGTTGTGCGTGCCTAGCAAACGTTTTTCCCATCAGGCTTTTTTGTCTAGTTAAATTTCTTGTATTTGTCTTTGTAAATTGTTGGCATGCCTCGAAATAAATAAATAAATAAGTTACCTAAAGTACATACCACTTCGCGTTGCGTAATGTGGGCAGCGCCAGGTAGCGCTGGATCATGGTCTGGTTGACGGCGTTGGCCTGCAGCCAGTAGAACAGCCCGCCCACCACCAGCCCCCACACCGTGTGCCGCGTGTACGGGCTGGGGTCGAAACTGAAACCCACTGCCTCCGTCACGAATATAACCACCGAATTGAATTGAAAATGTAAACGTTGGAGGCACGTTATGCTTTTCAGGCCCAGGACTAATTAATCGATATACCTATTCCACGAGGGTAAGCTTGGAGCAGAACATGCACCTGCATAATGCTGTTAGTCTTAATTCAGACTGAAATGGTCCAAGTATTAAACAAGGAAATACCTACTAAAACTGGTGAATCAGTTTGTGTATCTAGGAAGCATTTTTTCCCGTGATGGAAAATATGATATGGACCCTAAGGCCATTTAAAGACTATTGTCCGAACGAGCTTTTCTTTCGCACATTCTAAAAATAATCTGTAAAAATTCTTCGTCCTTGCTATCTTTACAAACCACAACTGTGTTTGAGAGCATATCAACAACATTATCCAATACAGGCGGTAGTCACGAGAACTAAGAAGGGTATGCCAAAATAGTTTGCTTGCACATGTAACTAGAGTGAATTGGCGACAATTAATGAATACATATTGAATTACATAATGATAAAGATTGAATGAGTGACTACAGAAGAACGACCGGATCTATGCAATATTTAGTAATGGTCAGGTACGTAGCACCCGTAATCGAAGACCATGCATGAAACAAATTATGTTGAACAACAGATCGTACCATATGGCGCTCTATAATCTCTGCCTACCCATGTAAGGAACCGGGCGGCGTGATATGTTTTGCAATGCTTTTATTACATCAGAAAATATTCACATCTGACATGGCGTCAATCCACAGGGTACAGGCGCCTCATTTAAAATGTAAAGGGGATGCATAGCAAGTTTTGCTTTAGAGAAATAACTCGTTGGAGGTTGTGAGATGACACTAGGTACAACGCGATTCAAATAAGAATAGGACGGGGCTCGTGACTAACTTCACTCGAATTCGCGAGGGAAATTACGCGGCAACACCGCGGCAAATTACTGAAGTTTGTGAAGTGAAGTGAGCGTTTTAGTAGTTTGACATTCAAAATGGCGGTGATCCTATCCTATTCTTATTCGAATCGTATTGCAGGTACTGACATGGGCGCCTCGATCCTGCCGCCCTCCCAGTTGATGCGCCACACCTCCGCCACGCCGCCCACGTCCAGCGTGCCCTTCACCGCCACCAGCGCCATCGCGCCGAACATCACCGAGATCTGGATCACGTCCGTCCACACCACCGCTTGCAGCCCGCCCTGACGTAACACTTCCAGTCACACTCGTGTCCCGCCACGTTGCCGACACAACGAAGCCGCTTGCTCGTTGCCTAGTGGCGCGGGGACTGGCCTAGCGGCCCAAAGGCCTGGCTTCAATTCCGACATGCACCCCTGTCTTTCTCTTTCCGAGTTCGATAAGTGCATTTCGTCACGAAAGCGAGCTGCTCCATGGTTTGGAAAAACTTTCGGTCCCCTTCCCCTACTAGGTGGTACGGTTTAAGCTCGTCCGGGTTGGTACCATCGCATTGGATGAAAAGATGGTCAAAGCGGCAATGAAAAATTGTCCGTGTTTTCAGTAGTTCAATGTAGCCGCGCTCATAAAGGGAAGGTCCAGGCATGACACCTTATTCCTTCGGGAATGTGGTGTATTGGGCTAATATCATAACGGTAGTTGTGTGGTATGAGCCATCCATGTCAGGTCGCATAAATAAAAACTAGTTTCTCACGTTTTCTACCTCACCCTCCCTCTGACTTTTGCGCAAAACAAGTAAAGCTAGCACAACTGACACCACAGAAGACGAAGCCCTGGCATGGGCTGGTTCGATGTTATGTGAGCACTAACCATTGGCGCCGCCAGGACTACTTTCAGGGAGGTGCACCTGCACCCTAAAAAAATATTACTCTAATCCTTTTCTGTGTGTTTTCTTTCCCGACAGTAGGGTGCAATTGTGCAAGCCCTTGTACCCTCCCGTCAGCGCCCATGGTACCTACTAACTACCACAAACAAAATTATGCAGAAAATAAACTGAATTTAGTGAGTGATCTTCAGAATGCTCTAATCCTAGTTAGACCACTATTACTAATTCTGTGGTTAATTATTAAAACTAGTAGAATTTTGACTGATACAAAGAAAATAATGGTACCTAGTGTTGGGGTGGTGTGAAAACCACAGCATAGAGCTGCACTCACCGCGCTAGTGTAGAAAACGCAGACGATGCAAACTATCGGAGTGACGATGTGGATGTCGATTCCCGTCACTGAAAAAATCAGCGAGTTAGCGTTATAGACCCACTGCAACACAGGTAGGTACCTCAATGACCGCAAGTGTACATGAAACATTCCTCGTACCTCCTTCCTACCTTGATTGAATGCGAGGGCTGGCACGTAGATAACTATTGGCAGCCATCCGATCTGCGAAAATGTTAATGTGTTAGGTAAATCTGCCGTATCAGAATAGAAATCTGGGAAAGCGTCCCCTTATTTCGCTTATTAGTTAGATTCGATACCAATACAGTACACACACGACTGCAGTGGGTGATTCCGGAGGCAGAAAACGAGCCCCTTTAGGAAATTTTCTGAAATAAAAAAAAAACTTTTGCTATAAATTTTTGGTTACGTGATTTCTATGAGCTGTTTGGGAACTGCGGTTTTTTGCTATTTCAGATCCCGTAGTCCGAGTTCTCATCTAAACTAGCAAACCGGTCGACGAGGGTTTTTAAATGTATGGAGAATTGAAGAGCCCCGTGGTGCCAAATCAAACATAGCTACCAACTAAATGTTGATGTTGCCGCTAACGCCAACTCTGCGTTTTTATACAAATCAATAGTAGTTATTAGTTCAAGAACTTTTTGACGGTAATGTCAAGATTCAAAGAAATATATTTTCCAGACCGACGGACAGATTCAGACTGATAATATAAAATCCAACAAACACATGTTGAGTGAACATGCTAGCAAATTTGAAAGACCTAAGAGAATAATTAGACAGATTCCTGACTCAAGATAATCACAAAAGGTTTAAAAGGTGACGATGATAGACTTAACGCAGTGGTTAAAGCACGTTAAAGTAAACTCGGATAAGCTTCAATCAAGCTTCTTAATGGGCTTTAAGGTGGCTTGATGTGTTTACGTAGGTAACTTTGACGTTCCATAAATGCCAGTTTAGGCGATAACCCGTACTAAGGCCTTATAAAAATGTATTTAAATTATAATGGTAATGTGCTTATGTTTGCCTTTAGAAGCACCTCTGCAGTGATGTTTGCTTTCAAAGGAGCATACTTTATAGATATCCGGTAGACACACTGTATAGGTTTCCTAGAATTTTAATAACAACAATGGTGTGTTTCTACAAAACAATCCCATAACCAGAGATGTGTAAGACGCACTGTTTTTTTAAGAACATACATTTATTTAAAAGATGTAATTTTTAAATAAAAGAGCGTTCGTGGTGGAAGTGTTCCAATGTATACCTGATCTACAGTGGCGTCGCCAGCGGGAAAAGTACGATTTCTAGGAACAATCGAGAGCACAGGAATTTATGACAGGAACCTGGGAGGGGTAGCTGCCCCTCCATGCCACATCCCCCCCCCTTGGCGACATGAATGAGATGTTCAGCACAATTACACACATACCTAGAAGCTATCAGAAGTGTGGTATTACTCTTACCAGCGCAAAAGTAAAGAGGGTGGAACCGAAAAGCCTGACGCGGTTGTCGAATCTCATCGATAGATACTGAAACAAAGAAACACGATTTTTACCCCAGTTGTTACGCAACAGCGCAGGAGACTTTTTTATTTTAATTGATCAGCAACTGCCAACAAATGCAATTGTTACTTTTCTTTCCTGTAAAAAACGAAAAGTCACAATAGAGCTGAAAAGGGCGCAGTGACAGCGAGGCTAAAAAGCTCGCAGCCCACTTCAAATAATTATAGCAACTGCCAACGAGTTAGCGATAAATATACGCTGACGGTAGCGCCGGCCAGTAAATTCCCCTACCAATCCGTTTACTCTGTTTAGGTTCCAACAACACGTGAACTGCAAAGGACACCATTTAGTGCAACGAATGTTGCGCAACTGACTGGCTGGCGCTACTGTCAGTGTAAAACATGGCCGTTATGCGGATGAGCTTTGTTCCTAGGAATCCGACATTTATGAGTCAATGTTTCAAGTAATCAAAGTTTCAAATTGACCTTCCGATATTGCTTATCAATATCGATGCTGACTGACCGTGTCACTTGCGATTCGGTTCTTGAGTACATATGTATGTAGCATGGCATCTTTAACAAACTCGTACTTAAACTTACAAAAAACGTGAGTAAACACAACAACCTGTACAGTACGGCTCGTATACTAGTGGCGCGGGGACTGGCCTAGCGTACCAGAGATCTGGGTTCAATACCGACATGCACCACTGTCTTTCTCTTTCCGAGCTCGATAAGTGCATTTTAATCACAAATGCGAGCTGCTCCATGGTTCGGAATCCATGTAAAATTGTAGGTCCCCTTCCCCTACTAGGTGGTAGGGTTTAAGCCCGCCCGGGTTGGTACCATCGCATTGGATGAAAAGATGGTCGAAGCGGCAATGAAAAATTGTCCGTGTTTTCCATCCAGTTCAATGTGGCCGTGCTCATAAAGGGAAGGTCCTGGCATGGCACCAAATTCCTTCGGGAATGTGGTGTATTGGGCTAATATCATAACGGTAGTTGTGTGGTATTAGCCATCCATGTCGGGTCGCATAAAAAAAAAGTACGCGCCAAACGCCAAACTTATATGCGCCTCACAAAAAACGGTCTTGAGACAATAAGTTTGGCGCGGACTATACGTCACGAGATCACTGTGTGTAAGTTTTAGTAAAGGGCCCAAAAATTGTTTTGATCATAATACATATAAATTGCCGCGTTCGCAAAGAAAAAGGGGCTTCGAAAAAAAAAACTAATTCATATTGTTAATTCCGCAACTGTTTCCTCGCAAACTGCATACATTGCGACCGCATTTTTTACACACACCGCACACACCGAGTCCACCTGAAGTAAAAAACCGGCCAAGTCGGACTCGCACGCGAAGGGTTCCGTACCATCAGACAAGATTGAACACACAAAAAAACCACGATCATTGTAAGGGGGGGCCCCCGATAATTGTTCTTTATTTTTTACTATCTGTTGTTATAGCGGCAATAGAAATAAACACTCTGTGAACATTACAGCTGTCTACCTATTACGATTCATGAGACGGACGGACGAACGCACAGGCATGTACGGAACCTTAAAAAGACAACAGAACTTTGAAAATGTTGGTAAGTCAACACCAAATTCCTGGCAGAGGGTATATTTATAGCACCGCTTTCGCTAGAGCACGCACCTCGTAGTTGGAGGTGATGCCGAGCTCGTGGAAGACTGGCAGGTAGACTTGCGTCATGACGACGGACATGAGCGCGATACCGCCCACGATGAAGGCGTACTGCGTGCCGTACATGTACATCTCCGTAGGGGAGCCCAGCAACGTGATGCCAGACACGAAGCTGACGGACCACAAACGTTGTTTTACAATGTGGGACCAAGACACACATGATTGATTTGAGGTTTTTCAACGACATCTTCATTGATGCACGTACTGCGAAGTCCGTGCTTTAGCAACTTTCTAAGTTGCTAGAGCACGCACATCGCAGTTGAAGGTGATGGTCGTCGTGGAAGACGGACAGGTAGACTTGCGTCATGACGACGAACATGGGCGCGATGCCGCCCACGATGAAGGCGTACTGCGTGCCGTACATGTACATCTCCGGAGCCCAGCACGTTTTGTTTTAGAACATGCTTGGCTCAGCAGATTTATTTAATATTCTTTCAATAAGTACAATTTATTCGACTTTTCTTGTAGAACACTGCGTGGATGGTTATGCTACACTAAACTGTCATGGTATTAGCTCCACCGCATCTCGAAGGAATTGGGTGCCGTGCCTTTTCTTTTATGTTACTGGACATGGTTGGCTAACATCACACCTGCTGTCATGATATTAGCCCAACACATCACATGGAAACTAGGCCACATGGACCATCTTCCCTATATTTGCACGGCTACATTCAACAAGATGAATAAAATTGAGGATTTATTGTAGAAGCAATAAATACTGGTAGCCCAGTCATAGGTAATTCTTCTCGGTGACCACGATAATATTTGAGAGCAAAATTTTGGATCTTACTCTTTCTTGCGCTGTTTTCCTTTATCTTTCTAGTTTCTGATGTGTTTTTCTTCACCAAGCATTACATGGAATCGAACAATCGAGCGCCTAGGCCCAATCCACAACAAAGTCAAACAAACATATACCCGTTGAAAATCAGACTCAGTTAACAACAGAAATGTAACTGCAAATTACACTTTTTCATTGCTTGTGAGCTAGACTCGATGCAACCTGACCTGGCGACAAGCGACATGGCGACTGGAAATATCTTCATGTTGCGCCCGCCCAGCAGATAGTCCTGCTGCGTGCTCTGCTTCTTGAAGAAGCCCCAGTAGATGCCGACCACGGCGCTGATGGCCAGCATGAATACGAACACCACGTAGTCGGCCCACGCGAACCGCTGCATTCGCCGGATGATGTCGCTTACGGAACCTTCCCCCATATTCACTCACTTCGACACTTTTCTCCCAAGATAATATTTACAGAAAGGCAATGAAACGTTCTAAATTCAAACTATAAACCTCCTTGCATTTTCGAAAGAACCCACTAGAATTATTCAAACCTTCAAGTAACCAACGTTCTGAATTCAAAATCCCGCGACTAGGGTTTAAGTGCCAGAGGCGCACCGCTGCAAGTTCACGTCTCACGTGTGGTCGACGGCGCACCTAACGGTTCAAATAGCACGCCCGAGCAGCCGAAGTCAAGCTCAATCTGTTCAAATGAACCAATTACGATAACTCGCAATTTAAAAAGGATGTTGCGAGATCCCCACTGGCGGCGGCGGGACGGAGACGGCAGCGGGGGCGCGGTGCTGCGGAGGCGCACGAAGGTGGGTCTCGCTCAGCCCATCGCCCTCTTTTCGTTGGCACTCATTTAGCAGAACCCAGCTCAAATTCCCTTCCATGAGAATATTTGCTGAAAATTTGTGGAATTCAGATGAATATAATTAAGTCAAAGTAGCAACAGTAGGTAACAGTACCATAAGAAGTCGTTCTCAGCTTGTACGTACTTTAATTTAGTTGTTTAACAACGTTAAGGTGGCCCAACCCGGCGGGCCTAACTCATTCGCGGGCACGGTACAAAACCGTGCTGTTGCGCTCTGGGACCTTCTCTGTTTCAAAGAATAAGACAGGTTCCGTGATGAGGAAGATGGAACATGTCCACAAAAAGACATAGTGTATGATTTGGTCAGATTTACGAAAATTTTAATTTCAAAACGACTTATAGCTAAAAGTAAACCACGACCGCTGTAGTCAAAAACTAACAAAAACCAAATAGATTATAAATCTTGATTAAATAAGCTATGTCTTATGACTAATCTTTTTAAGATGTTCTTACTTTATCATTGCGTAATCCACCTCCAAAGTTATTGTATAAAACGCTCACAAAAATCAAACTTTCGGACCTCATAATTTTGAAACCAAACACAATTTTACAATCATCATTTTACAGGTCATCAGACATATTATATGTAAATAAAAAAATAATGTTAAACAATAAAGCTATTATGAGCAAAATTTTGCATCTCTGACAAGAAATATGGGCGTGATCTTCTTTCCCCTTTTGTATGGGGAGATGAGCGGGATGGGCCACCTTAAGACAGGTTGGTCTACAGGAATTATTTAAATGAAATAAAATTTGGCTCAACAATATATTACATGTGGTGAACAATTTTATACATAAGCATCCATAAGTCTAATTTTAAGAAGGTGCCATTCGTTCTAGTCTAGTCACTTGCGCGTCAAGAGACCTGTATGTAGAGTATTTGAAAACGTCTAAATAATCTGAGATCAAAAATAATGACGTAGGCACTTAGGCAATGCTTCGTTATCGCCAGGTTAACATATTTTTTGCGCTGTTGTACTAGATGGTCGTGCAAAGATTTGCTGTCGAAGTCGGATATTGAAATTTTGAAGGACACTCCAAGACACTTCTCAGCAGCTGGTTATCTGGCCAGCAAAATAAGAAGCCGTTTAGCAGACGATTCTTTGGACATTTTATGCTTCTTAAGGAGCTGCTTTCAAAATAATTCGTAATAATTTCGTGTGATATGAGTTCAGTTCAAGCCTTTCATTTGATTGGCATATTTTGTGAATTGATCTCTAATTTCTAATAGATCTCTGAGTAGGTATAGTTACCTTTTATTTAGTATAATATCTCAGTTTAATAGTCAGCTCATCTTAGTTAATGAGTTTCATTTTAGTTTTTGACTTCTTGTTGAAGTTTTGTCTGTTCCATTATTATAATACTTTTGTTTGATATTAGACAAGATAACTGGTTTTTTATTTAATTTCTTATTTGATTACATACGTTAAAGTTTACAACTTAAAAGTTAATAAAAAAATTTATTTAGATAGATACCTCAAACAATTTTAAATACATAGAAGTTTATAGAAAAAAATCGTAAAAAGTAATGTTTATTTCATGAAACCTATATTAATTATTTTTTTCCTAATTTATTCAAATATTGTGATTATATATTGTATTATATATTGTGAATATAATTGCCCACAAATTGCACACAAAATTGCCAATCGTATTGTTATTCATAAACTCGCGAAATCTCGCCTGAGCCCAAATCTCGCAAAATTGCATTCCCTGCTTCCGAGGTATTTCCTCCAAAGTACAACCTGGGGTCCTTGAAATATGGTGTGTAGAAGCACTTGGTCAGAATGCATCGTATTCGCAGCACCCGTGAAAGTTCTAAAGCCCATGGGCATCGTCGGCACCTCTTATGGACTTTACACGGATCGGAAGACCCAAATGCGGGATACGAAAATACAGGCATCCTTTCAAATATGACAGCAATACGTTCAATGATGTTTTTTTCTGGCTGACAGCACAACATTTTTTAGGTTATGTTTTCAAAACAATTTAAGTTGAATTGATCCGTGTTTCATGTGTTTGGTTGTGGCAATTGTCATTTAAGACTAAGATGGCAGAAATACTACTAAGTGGATCAGAAAAGAAGTTCATAATAGAAGGTGTTGAGGTGAGTGCAGCGATTCTAAGGTCCCTGGTATTCTACCTTCGAATGAGCGGGAGGCGCGAGGCGAGTCTGCAAAAATTAATCCTGAATGCTTTTTGTATGAAACTACATGCACAAATGTATGTATTTTATAAGGGAATAAATGATCTTATTATAGCGGCTCGTAGCATAAGTGCGCGGGTCCTTGCCTCTCATACCATAGGTCATGTGTTCAGTCCCTGCCCCGTTCATGCACCACTTTGTATTTTTGGGTTAGCTAAGTGGTTACCCAACCACTTAGCTAACCCAAAAATACAGTAGTGACAAATTTGATCATGAATGCAATTTCTTCCATATTCGGGATTTACTGGATTTTTTATAAACTGATAAAAACTTTAAAAGTATTCATGCATTACCCGTACCTTCAAATGTTCGCAATGAAACTCAAATCACCTTAACTGACGATTGTATTATCTCTTCACGGTTAAAGGACAGACAATTCGATTATTGAAGGTACGGTTAATGCATGAATATGAAAATCTTAATCAGTTTATTAAAAATCAACATTTCCTTTAATTTGCCGTATAACACAAGCTTTGTTCCTTATATGTGACAGTATTGGCAGTGCAATAATACAGGTGTGCCATTTTTCTCAAAATCAACAAGTTCGATTCCCACTAGAATTTTTTTATATTTTTAAATGTAATAATGCAGTTTTAGTTTTTATCAAAACTGTCCTCATGACTCCTTTGAATGTATTTCACTATTTCTTATAGTTTCGTTTTTGGCCATGAAGGCACACTCGAAAAATTGCCACTGTTCCCAACTTTATTTCTTTTTATCTATATTCTAAGATAAACAAATTGCCTAAACTTAGATGTGATTTATTTCTGGTGGGTTGCAGAGATTCTGGAATTTTTTTTATTTATTAATGTTGTAAAAATTTTATGAACATTTACATGGTTAGCTTCATAGCTTAGTCATTTATGTTGCGACATTTTTTTAGGAAAACTTCCAACAACATAGCCTAAAATTTTTTTTTATGTTAACAAGAAACATTGGTAATGAAAATGTTCTTAAAAATCCACATTTTTAAAAGTAAAATAGCTTCAGTTCGTGCATATTTTAGTTGAATATCAATAAGAAATTAGGTGTTGCTAATATTTCAAGCTCTTAGAATATTCTTAGTGTCAACAGTTATTTTGTAAAAGAAAGTGAAGCTAGATTTCAGTGCTACACAAAACTGTTCTAGGTCAAGATGTTGTGAAAATGACAAAATTTATATAAAATAACAAATACATTATTTTTATTGCAACAATTTTTTGCCAGTGAATCAGCTATTGTTAAGGGTAGTAAATGTGTTTTAAGGTGGCCCAACCCGGCGGGCCTAACTCATTCGCGGGCACGGTACAAAACCGTGCTGTTGCGCTCTGGGACCTTCTCTGTTTCAAGGAATAAGACAGGCTCCGTGATGAGGAAGATGCAACATGTCCACAAAAAAGACAATGTGCATAGTGTATGGTTTGGTAAGATTTACGAAAATTTTAATTTCAAAACGACTTATAGCTAAAAGTAAACCACGACCGCTGTAGTAAAAAATCGAACAAAAACCAAATAGATTATAAATCTTGATTAAATAAGTTATGTCTGATGACTAATCTTTTTAAGATGTTCTTACTTTATCATTGCGTAATCCACCTCCAAAGTTATTGTATAAAACGCGCGAAAAATGCGAACTTTCAGACCTTATAACTTAGAAACCAAATACAATTTTACAATGCCAATGGTCATCAGACATCTAGTTCGATCAAATAAAGCTATTTTGAGCAAAATTTTGGATCTCTGACAAGAAATATGGGCGTGATCTTCTTTCCCCTTTTGTATGGGGAGATGAGCGGGATGGGCCACCTTAAGCGTCCAATTGAAAGGTTTTTGAAAATGTGGAAGACTATATCCCGGGTCTGAGGCAGCAATATGTTGGGCTTACTTTTATTTCATATCTTTGGGCCAGTTCTTCCAATAAGACGGAGCAGCCATTGTGTGCACTAATGGTTGTCACGTCAGCCAACAGGTCTCTATCACAAAATACATTCGTTATCTTGGACTCCTTCATACATCTGCAAATGGAAAAAAAATCTGTGTGCGTAGAAAGAGATCCGGAGTGATGGACGCACAAGCGCCGACTACCGTCCACTGGAGCTAGAGACGGACATTGTGTCACATGCTAGTGGCTCTGCACGTCTCCGCCTCGCCAACACAGACATCCTTGTGGGAGTCAAGACGGAGGTTGATGTGCCCCCGCTGGACAAACCGGAGTCAGGAAAAATCGAGTTTTTTGTCGATTGGTAAGAAAGACCCTCAAGCATGTGTACATATGGTGTTCAAATCTGCCCAGATTCATTTTTAGATTCATTTCTGCCTTTAAAAATTCAACTCATAAGGCACTTATTATTTATAAATAACTAGCGACCCGGGCTGGCTTTGCACAGGTGCAAGTAACGTGGGGTTTGAAAATGATTTGCTCGCAAATAACAAAAAAAAATGTCTCGATCTGATTGCATCCGACATTGTCCACTTAGTGCTCATTTTAACCAAATCAGAACTCATCCGTAGCTCGGCCAACGCAACACCGGAGTTTGAAGGCCGCGGTGGTGAACAGCTGGCAACTAGTATCTCCAACCTGTTGGCGCGAGCGTACCAGTCCCCGCACGCCTTCGACCTAACGCAGTTGTGCATTTTTAAGGCCAAGCAGTGTTGGAAACTTTACGTTGATATACTGGTGGGTATGGCTTGACAGTGGAAGATGATACTGATAATTTTTCCCTTATCTACTTAGGGCCGAGTGCATGAAAGGACAAAAAATCAAAATCAGTATGATTAAACACGTCACTTTGTATGGAGAGTATAGAAGGAACTCCATGCGGTACACTAAAAGTTATGTGTTTGAACATTGATTAACTCAGCCGTCTCTTCGTGCAATCGGGGCTAAGTCTCATAGATTTTATCTTATTTGCCTGCCTTCGCGACATACAGGGTAACAACAGTCACGGAACGTAACTTTCGGTAATCGTTTTACATGGGTTCCAAACTATTAAGTAACCCGCATTCTCAATAAATGTACACATTTCAATCGCAGATAAGAAAAAAGTGGACAAGAGCAGTTTGGACTCGCACACGAAGGGTTCCATACCATCATACAAGATATAACACAAAAAAATCACGTTTTGTGTATGTTAATCATGTATATGTTCAATTTTTGTTAACAGTCCACCTATTACGATTCATGAAATGCTGGCAGACGGATAGTGAAGTCTTAGTAATAGGGTCCCGTTGGCACTCTTTGTGTACGGAAATCTTAAAAAAAGAGGTGCACACCTCCTTGCGGTTTTATTTATGTAGCTTATGTTCGAGAGAGAATTTCACCCCACAACATCTTAGTATTCACATTTCCCAGATCCTGGAATGCGGGGGCAACCTTTGCGATGCGGTGTCGTTGGCGGTAAAGGGGGCGCTGTTCAACACGCGTATCCCGAGTGTGAAGGCGGCACTCATGGACGGTGGGGACGTGGACCTTCAACTCTCTGATGACCCCTATGACTGCAAGCGGCTCAAAGTACAGAGCGCACCTCTACTGGTATCAACCTATTCCTAATTTTTATTTTTATTTTTTTTGGATTTAAACAGTCACACATACAAATTATCAACAAAATAAATCAAGCTAAGACCCAAAAAAAAAAACAAAATCAAAATATTGTTTTTCTTATTATTCTTATTTTTACACGGACAGTTCAGCACATAGCGAGTATATGAAATACATATCAATCAAACAAAACTAAAAAAGATGTGCATCAGGTACCAATACAAACAAAACATGAATTAACTAAGTAACGACAGTAAGGAAAAATAAATTGAATTAAAAAGTTATATCTTTATAGTATGTAAGATAAAAATAATGCATTTGTTAACAAATATTTCCGTTTTTTATCTGGTTCTTAAATGACACCAATGACGAATTTAGAAACAGGTATATTTCATGAAAATGAGTGTTGTAGTAACTGGCGCTACGCCTTATTAAAGTGTTTTGAGCATAACTGGTCGTACATTTCGGAATGTGAAATAGGAATTTATTACGTGTAAATATTTTCGGCACTCTAAAGCAAATATTTTCTAGCAAATTAGGGGAGTCCGCACGGTTATTCAGGATTCTCCATAAATTAATAGCATCGAGTTGATAACGATGGCTCTGCAAGGAAGGAATTTGGTAACGTAAAATACTGACTACATTAAATAATACATAAACGTTCTGCATGGTCGCAGTATAAATCTTGGTTGCCGACGTACACTGACTTCATTCTGGCTCCAACTCTTTTTCTGCTGCAAATTAATGATCTGCTCAATCTGGGCGACATTAAGTGTTACACAGATGATAGCACGGCGCTAGCTAGGTACAACCATCGCCTCATTGTTTGACTCTAAGAGACCTCGGAAAAAAAATCCGGGTGGGGTCGACTTAAACGTAAGAAAGACATTGGTGTGTGTATTTATTGCACTCGCAATAAGATGTACCTGGACATGGACAATAACACACACACCGTCATACTAGTCCAAAAAATACAGTGGACATAACAAACTTGCGTGCTATGTGGTTTACATGTTTACCTATAGTTTTACATGGATTCCAAACCATAGAACAGCGTGACATTCATGACGAAAATGCACTTTATACAACTAAGAAAAAGAAAGTGGTGCTTGATGTTCCAATAAGCTGCTTGGAAGCGTTGTTATTTCAAAAAGTTCTCAAAAAATTGCTTGGGGCAGGTAACGGTAAGCCTAATCGGAAACAAGTGCGTGGTGGACCCCACGGCCGAGGAGGAGCGCTGCAGCATGGCGTCTGTGGTCGTGGGCGTGACGGGCGGCGACGGCGGCGGCGGGGGCGAGGCGCCGGGGGGCGGACGCTTTAGCACCATTGCTATCTGCGGATACGGGAGCTTCCATGAAAGCACATTGAAGAGTGCCATACAGCAGGGACAGTAAGTTGCGTTTTATTTTACTGCGGACCTGCATCGTAATTATATATTTTTTTATGTAATTGATACAAATAGCTAAAACCAAACTGACCGTCAGATATTAGCCTAACTCACATAGGAACTAGGTGCCAACCAGGACCTTCTTTATATCACTCGGCTGCATTGAACTGGATAGAAAACACGGACAATTTTCATTGTCGCTTCGACCATCATTCATTCAATGTGATGTTACCAACCCGGGCGGGATTAACTGTGCCTTTCTTCTCCTAAAAACTTGCAATAGCAAATGCAAAAACACATTGTTTAGTCGTAAAACTAATGTTCCAACAACTATTTGGTTGTATCATAAAGTTAATAAAAATGATGTCAGTTTTGGGTGTGGGGCTTGATGATGACAATGGGATGATGTAGGGGGGTCCAAAATCGGTAAAACACGATGATGTAATATGGCCCTTATCGAAAGATATGACCTTTATTGTTATTTTACTTACATCCTTGTGAAAACGCACTTAACACTTTGATCCCGAGTACTTTTCTGGTAGGCTATTTATGCCTACTTTTGTTCTTTGTAATAAGGTGGTTTTTCTGCAGCTTTTTGGTGGAATTGTAGCGGACAGGTTAACAAAAAACATTAAAAAAGGAACAGTGAAACAGTGGCCCTAAGTCATATATGTTATCCTAGCTTTTTAGGGTTCCGTACCAAAAGGGTGCCAACGGAACCCTATTACTAAGCCTCCGCTGTCCGTCCGTCCGTCCGTCTGTCTGTCACAGGGCTGTATCTCATGAAGCATGATAGGCAGCTGAATTTTTCACAGAGCGTGTATTTATTTTGCCTCTAGAACTACAAATAGGTAAAATTAAAAGAGGCCGCCATACAAAAAACGTGATTCTTTTGTGTTAAATCTTGTACGATGGTACAGAACCCTGCGTGTGCGAGTCCGACTCGCAATTGGTCGGTTTTTCTTTCTAAAATCTAAGATTTTTAGTTACAAACACAATAAATCTATCATTTATTCATCTTAAATAGTTCTGATTAAAGTGATTATTTTTCTCTCTTCCAGGTCTGCTGCATTAGCGTTAGATAAGGCTTTGAATAAAGCACTCCTCAGAGAACAAAGTCAAGGAGAGAAAAAAGAGCCGTACGGTTTTCTTAAATAAACTATGTTTAACTCTATTTTTAATATCCACACCTCGCTACATGTGTATTCGGTAGCTAAATGTGTTTTGTGATTAATGCAAGTAGCTCACATATCAACGAATCACATGGTATTTTAATTTAGTGATAAAACCACACGATAAAACTATTTTGAGGTAGGGTTGGTTAGTTTGGTGATACTCCACACAGTGCGAGCATGTCTGAAGGTGCCACGGCTGTCGATCATCATGCGGCCAATGGCAAGACATCAGAACACCCGCCATATATCTCCTCAGTCACCTCTCTGTCTGTCACCCCCGCTACTAAGACGCAGCCGCTATTTTGTCTGAGTCCGATTAAGCCGAGCGATAGTTTGTCTCGTATTGCTTTTTAATAGTACATCGTTCATTTACTACCAAAGGCTACTATTGACTGGATGTGCGGGAGAGGAAGCAGTGAGGCAGCGGAGAGCGATTCACTGACCATCGTTTAATATGCAAGCTACTCACCAAAAGCATGTTTTTTACTAGCATTAGTAACTGCAGCTTGATTTAATGCTGCTCAAGGTATTGTATTGATTTACTTACCGTAGAGGCTGGCCGTGGTTCGGATTCCTCATAAAACTGTAAGTCCCCTTCCTTACTTACTTGGCGGTAGGGCTAATCCCGCCCGGGTTGCTACCATCGCATTAAATGAACGATGGTTAAAGCGGTAATGAAAATTATCCGTGTTTTCCATCCAGTTTAATGTAGCCGAGATATATAAAGAAGGTCCTGGCATGGCACCTAGTTCCCATGTGGTGTGGCTAATATCTGATGTTAAGTTTGGTACAAGCCAGTCATGTCGTTACTTAAAAAAAACTTCCAGTGTATTGAAGCAACATTTTTGAGTTTTTAGTTCAAGGGGATTACTACTATGTATAGTTGTAATATATTTTATAAAATACTGAATAAAACCTTTTATTGATATATTGGTTAAATTAAGGTTTGAACAAAAACAACATAATCCCTAAACAAAATTAAACTAACAACTTACTATAATAAACTAACAACTAATACTATCCTAAACTAAATAGAAAATTTCCTCCATGCCCGCCGAGCTGCCCATAGTACCTAAAATGCTCTGTGCGTTTCCCCTTTGAATTTCCATGCTAATTCGCCGTATGAAAAATGTCTTAGCGCGATGGTCACCGGATTTCTCAATAAGCAGTTTTCCAATGCAGTCAGAAAAACTTTTCGCATCCGATGACCATGCGCCAAGCGTTTCCACAGCGAACGCAAGGAAATCAAAGTGGTCACGCACAGACGCATATTTCTTGATTTTATTTGCTGCGGCAGTATTAGCGGCGGCCCCGGCTGACTTGGAGGATGCTAAAACGTGGCTAGGAGCCAACGTGTCAACACACGTGGCGTCCCAAACCAGTGCTTTGCCTCGACACCACGGTACTAGAGTTAGCCCATCTGGTCTTTTTCCGTCGGAGCGGCTAATTCCTGGTGGCTCCAGGAGGCTCGGAATATTCACTGTGGCCAAAGATCTTTTAATAATATTATTAATACCACAGTGACGGGGTATTCGACCAGAGCTCCTTTGACACGATAGTCCGTGGTGTCCCAAAGCATCGACACTAGTGCCGCAAACGCAGACGTGTGGTTGACACAGTTTGACGCCTATACGTAGGCCTATCGTTATTCTCAGACTGGTTTTGTCTAGGAGAGTTCCTAAATTTGGAGACGGAAACGATTTGAGCCATGCTCCAGATTCCGTTTCTGAAGAACCAAGAATGCGAGCCCGGTCAATTTCTGAACTTTCTTCTAAAAGCTTTTTGTGACAAATTTTGGTAATCGGGTTATCCCATCCGAATTGAGTTTTTACCCTCGCTGGCAATTCCACTCCTGGACACACACCTTTCCATCTCTCGATTGCTTCATTCAAACCGTCAACCTCACAATCACCAAGTGATGGAAATAGAATTTTACCTATGAGGTTCATACTGTTATGAGCTGAAGCAAGGAATGCAGGAAGTGCGACATCAGAAGGTCGTCTAATACCAATTCCGCCAAAATCGATAGGAAAACATGCTTGTTTCCAAGAGCTTGATTCTAAATTTAAATTCAATATTTTTTCTAAAGTTTTCTTCAATTCCACGTCAAGTAAATACAGTAAAGAATCATTTTTCCAAATAGGGCAGCATCTTAAAAAGTAGGTAAGACGCGGTATACCAAAACAAAATCTAATCAAAAGTAATGCAACATGTGGCTGTAAATTCGTCATGCGATTCGATACAAAATTAAAGAAGTGGTTCTTGTTTTCAACTAGAAGTTTTACAGAATTATCTACTAAAGGAGCACCTAACAAGAATAGGTTTTCATCTTTCAAAATTTGTATACCCGGGCTTAGAATGTTAAGGTTATCCAAAATATATTTTCTCCTTTCTTCAGATACTGATTCAAAAAAATATACTTCACATTTCTCCGTATTTAAAGTTAACCCAATAGATTGAAATTCCCTAATCAGAGCTTGCAAATCACCTAGAACTTTGTCTGCATCACCACCAAGAATACCATCATCAAGGTACCAAACATTTAAATCTGACATCATTTTTGTTATGATACTGTGAATACATAAACTAAATATTGCTGGACCTAGCGGGTCCCCTTGCTGACACCCAACGGATGAAGTTAAAGTTTGATTTTTGTAAAATAAAAGTGATGGATACGCATAACATTGCCAGATATATGGGTATAAGGTTGGAATGTTGTTTTGAACTGACGCGAGCATGATATCTCTCTCCACTGAATTAAAAGCGTTTCGTACATCAATCTTAACCATTATTTCCGATGTTAAACATGTTTTGACATAAGTTCGTACGGAATGTACTGCTGCTTCAGCTCCACCTTTTGTGGCAAATCCGAGTTGCACAGGACGGAATGTATTGCCTAAGTGTTCTTGTAATTGACTGCATGCTACTTTTGAAGTCAATCTTCGTAAAGTGCAACCTATGGCAATAGGCCTAATACCTCCATCCTTTTTTTTCAAGGCAAAAAGCGATGCTCCATAAATGAATGGTATAAAATCTTCTAGCACCTTACCAGATAACATAAAATTAACTAACTTAGTGAGAGACTTTAAAAAAAATTTTCTTGCGTCGTCTGATGTTGTGATCAAAAGATCTTTTAAGTGTTGCGGTGAAAGAGAATCAATTCCAGGTGACGATCCAGTCGGAAACGACATGACTGCCTTGTAGACTATATTTTCCTTTACAATTAGAACCTCGTCCGAGTCCTTGGGAGGTTCCGGCATGTCTTGAGGTCTCGAACTAGATGGGTGCTTGGAACGTAGAGCAGTAATTGTATCATCATCGTGAACAGCTATCTCATCGGTGGAAGTGAGCAAACGGACGGCACCTCTTAAGTCCCCATCGTAAACCTTTGTTTCAACTCTTTTATTAATAGGAGTAGATGAAATGTAACCAGGTCTTCTAGTTTCCATATAACTTTCGGGATCATAGTGTGCTGTTATGTTGTTCTTAATTTTGGATGCTAATGTGCCCTTTGTCAATTGGTCGCTCACGTGAAGAACATTGTATGGAAACGTAAAAAGTTCCTCCCAAATTTGTTTTGAATTTTGCGAAACGCAGCTCTCAAAAATAGATGCAAGTTTTCTCGCTACAGCATCTCTCGCTGCGCGTGGAATCCGCTTGACCACTGGGAAATTATTTTTCAAATGCTGTAAGTAATTCGTAAACGTAGTGGCCGGTGTGCTGGATGATGAGAGTGATGAGACATTCTGGGCGTTTTGCACAGATTCAGAAGCAGGTGGAGCGCGGTGGACTTTTGATGAATGGATTTTCAGTCCTCTTTTTGTATGGAATTCTTTATTACACTGGCTGCACTCGAACGTTATTTGGGTTGATGACTGCGGCTGGAGCTGAAGCGATTCGACTATCCTTAATGGTGACGGCGCCGAGAGGATATTTGGAGGAGTTGGTGGTGCGAGCTGCGACAGCAAAGATGGCGTGGGCGGGGGCGGGATCGCCAGCGACGACGCCCCGCCCGCGCTCGCTGCATGGCTTGGTGACGCTATCTGTGGTTCTTGGGGTGCAGATTCACTTTAATGAACCTAAAATGAATATCAAAGGCAATCAAATCGAAAAATAACACTTTTTATAATATTTAGAAAATTTAAAACCAACCGTCACGTTTGACAGTTTTTTCTTCTTTTGTGCATTGGTTTGAGTTCTCACTTCGAACCGCAAAATATGAAACCACCACCATTATTTCAAAATAACTAACCATTGTCGTTTGATGTACTGTCCAGATCCTAGTCATGATTATGGAGGTACAAATTAAACAATATATTTGTCCCATATACCTTTATTGAAAGATAGTAAATTTTATTAACTACTACTTTATCACTATTAAATTTCACACACCTAAAACATAGACTCGCAAGTGCGGAATTCCTGCACCATCACCAGTTCTAAATATAAGGGTTCTAGACTAGATAAATATGATTCTAAGGTTGCAGGAGCGTTAATTTAGACACATCACATAATGGCTGACCTTGGCTAAATTCACCCCTTCAACTCATATTTATCTTTAGTTCAAGTTCGAGAATTGCTAAAACTCTTGTTATTCAAAGGCGAATACCAAGCCTCGCGAGTTATCACTCCTCAACACCACTCTCCTACGAACCAGTGCATTGGGAACACATATCACATCAACAGGGAGCACGGTGTCAATGTAATTACATTATAACACTAAAAAAAATATCTTGACAAAAATGATTCCTGATTATTCCATTTTAACAATGAGAATGGCAATTGACAATTTAATCAATGTTGCTTGCTGTTATATGTCAGCAGTTTGAGTTTGAAAGTATATAATTTTTCTCATGGCCAGGACATATTGTTCTTCAGTATTTTAATGTAATTACTTCATTGCAATTCCCTTAAAATAAGTACATATTTTTCTTAGAAAAAATTAGCAATGTTTTACGTTATGTAATACGTTTGCTTTGTCGCAGCACACATTTAGGCCCTATAGTCAAGTTAGTAAACGAGCTTGTAAGCGCCAGTAAATGGGCCCCAAGTTTCCGAAAATCACACTTCCCATACAAGCATAGTTAGGAAATCATTTGAAACCTTGATTACACTTGATTCTTGATTAACATTGGGAAATCAATACCTGTCTGTGCGTTTTCGTTTTTTAGGGTTCCGTACCCAAAGGGTGAAAACGGAACCCTATTACTAAGCCTCCGCTGTCCGTCCGTCCGTTCGTCCGTCCGTCCGTCCGTCCGTCCGTCCGTCCGTCCGTCCGTCCGTCCGTCCGTCTGTCCGTCTGTCACAGGGCTGTATCTCAGTAACCGTAACAGGTAGACAGCTGAAATTTTCACAGAGTGTGTATTTATTTTGCCGCTTCAACAACAAATAGGTAAGATTAAAAAATAATTAAAATTAAAGGGGGCTCCCATACAAAAAACGTGTTTTTTTTACGATGGTACGGAACCCTTCGTGTGCGAGTCCGACTCGAACTTGGCCGGTTTTTTTTTCGTATCAATACTGGGCCAATAGAGAATGTTCCTACAGATTAACTGTTGTCAAATAAAAATCAAGTAAATCTGCGAGGTGGTTCTCTAATGATTTCCAATTAACATGTCTGTGCAAATTAGCATTGCTTTCTTCCAAGTCATATATGTTATCCAAGTTTTTTCTTTCTAAAATTAAAAATGTTTCGTTGCAAACATAATAAATCTATCATTTCTTAATCCTAAATAGTTCTGATTGAATTCAATGCATGGAATCTTTCAAAGTAAATAAAAAAAAACTTTTGTCACAAATAATAAAGCACAACAAACTAATAAACTACTTTATTATTTTGAGGTCTGTTAAAAAGTTGTGCACATACATATTAGGCGGAGTAAAAAGTCAAATAACTGGCTGTAAGCCATGAGCCCGAGATTGGAATAGAAAAAAAACATCAGAATATTTCGTAACGAGCTTTTTTTTGTAAATTCTCAAGAAACTTGTCTTAATTTTTTATTGGTAATTTTATATTTTAAAAATAAATTGTATGATTACATACAAAATGCAAGTTATTCTTTTAGTTACTTATTCTAACTTACTAAAACACCTCATTACAAACCATGTTTACTGAATAGTTGCATGCATAGGCCTGTCAATAGCAAATAAATTTCAGCCAGATGGCCCCAGAGAAAAGTGCATTCATCCCTCACCAATACTAATATTGTAATATTAGTATTGGTGAGGAATTCGAAATAGCAAAGTTGTTTAAACTGATTTTCAACTGGTTTTGATTAATAATGCAAGAAGTTGAAGTAAAATTCCATCTAGGGAACTTTTTAATTTAAATTCAGCCCATTGTCCCAAGTGAAGCTAGATACCCAGCTAATTTCAAAATAAAGGAGCACTACCATAGAAGTACCGGGATCGAAAGATTTGAATGGCTTGGCTTATCAGGCAAGTTGCTCTGTGAAGATGCGAAGGCACCTAAGGGCGCTTGACATTGACGGGTGTGAGCAGATCGAGCACGGCGCTGATGTTGCCGTCCCTGCTCTCCAGCAGCTGCGTGAGCCAGCCGCCCTCGTTGGTGAAGCCCATGCTCATCATCTGGTTGATGGCCGCCTCGATGTGCGGCTCTGTGGGAAGACAAACATGTTGCAACTGTGGTGGACTTTAAAAACCGAAGATAGTCTACGAGAGCTTCGAATATGCTCGAAAGTGAAGTGTATATTGTATTCCAACAAAAAAAGTCTACAGAATTATACCTATGCAGGTACATCTCCTTATAAATAATCCAGCCGGCCCTATGTTGACGTTTTATTCATTAATTCAATGTGTCACTGAGAAACTGCAATCGCTAGCCAGATACGTAACCATGCATCAGCGCGCTGCCAAAGCAAACAAATAAACAAATTGTAGAATAATGGAAAAGTCAAAATTCATCATGTCTATGGGAGAAAGAGAATGTTTTGTGTTGACTTCTCTGTAACAATCACGGATCTTATGTGTCGAACTAATCTGTCAAAAAAGAATAGAAGATATATATTTTTTTGTTTGATAAGGTAATTCAAAGTAAATTCAAAGAAAAACCCTCAGTCATCGCTATTTCAGCAGAATTATAAACACGTATTTCGGTGGTATCGGGTCCAGTTTTTACAATCGTAGCTTTCACATTGACTACTCACTAGGGTGATGAACGCGTAGGTTGGGCGCCGTGCCGGAGGCGGTCTCGGGGACGAGCACGCGGCGCTGCGGGGCCGGCCCGGCGGGCTGCGGGGCGGACGCGGGGTGCTGCGGGGGCGACGCAGAAGCCTGCGGTGTGGTAGCGGGATGCTGTGGGGGGAAAGCGGCGGCCTGCGGGGCCGGCATCGGGATCGCCACACCACTGCCCACTGCAAGGCACAACTGATAGATAAATGGGCTAGAAAGCTGAAACATCATTGTTAAGTAAGTCACAGATTTTTGTGATAAACCGATATGGGTTGCTGTGCTCAGAGACCAAAGGTGCTTAGAAAAGTCAAATCCACCTCACCTCGCGAAACCACTCTTAGCGAGGCACCATACCAGCGAATTTACGGAATATTGGCGAGCTTGTTGAAAACTCCTACGTTGTATGTTTGAGGAAATTAACCTTTGGTAACTTTTGGTAAGTTAACAGTCGTAGGATTCAGAACTGCAAAACAAATGGGCTCTTTGCACTATGGTTTATTGTGACTTACATTTCTCGGCCGATATTGGCCCAATCAGATAAATTCTGTACTTCCTTCCTTCCATCAATATTGGCCGAATCAGAATCAGTTTCTTCCTTCCTTACTAGGTGGTAGGGTTGAACTCCCCTGGGTTGTATAAACTATGGTCGAAATGGCAATACTTTATTTTCCGCGTTTTTCGTGCAGTTCAATGTGGCCATGCAAAATAAGACCTGACATGGCACCTAGTTTCCATGTGGTTTGTTGGGCCATTATCATGGCAGTAGGTGTGGCATGAGCCATTCATATCAAGTGACTAACATAAAAAAATGTATTTGCCTAAAACGCCACCTCACTTTTCTGTCAAAAAGTAGAAAATCTAATAAATAATATAAAGGGGAAAGTTTGTAATAATGGATGGATGGATGGATGGATGGATGGATGGATGGATGGATGTTTGTTACTCTTTCACGTAAAAACTACTGAATGGATTCTAATGAAACTTTACAATAATATAGCTTATACATCAGAATAACACATAGGCTACAATTTATGTGCCCATGGGCTTTAGAACTTTCACGGGGCTGCGAAAACGATGCCGGTAGCGATACTTCACACTAGGGGGAGAGGAGCCGGGGGCGGTGGCGGGGAGCGGCGGCGGGGGGAGGGCAGACGTCGTGACTGTTTGGTGTCTGTTTTCAAGGCACTAGCGATTTGTAAAACTTAGTACATGTACATTTAACTACCCGGGAATTAGGATTGGCTAAATAGAATTCAGTTCCGCTTACGCTAAGATGGGGCTGTCATACAAACTGCAATGCTATGCACGGCTCGGCTTTGCGGCGGCAGCGCTTACTTTTACTGAAGTACGGCTTGGTATTTCCTGCAACTTTAGGACTACTTGGCATCACGCTAAATCGCCGGAGGAGCGACCAACAGAATAAAATCCTTGAGAACCAATTACTCGATTTAGATGTGCATTGTATCTACGTCTAGCCTGATTCTACTAAAAACTTATAGATTACATAATATAACGCTTCATTACCAGAAGGGTAAGTAGTGAGTCTTAAAGTCTTATAACATGCGAACCACTTACCTGATTTATATGCGTATTTTATCAATGTATAGCATCTCTGGGAGCAGTCAGGTTCGAGATAGGTTACTGTTTTCGATGTTGAGGCTGGCTGTGGGTTGGAGTCCACGCAAAACTTACCTACGTTACATGTTACTTACTAGGTAAGCAATGTAGCAGTGAAAGTGCAGAAAGGTTCTCGCGGCAAATGTTTTTTTTTTAAATAGCCACCAAACGTCAACGAAACTCTAAATGGGAATTATTGGATGTTTCTCATTAAATCATGATATTTCGGCTCGAACGATCTTGATTAAATTTGGTACATGGATACATTGTCCTGGACCAGTTTGACCCTATTTTGGACCAGTCATGTGGGCTACTTTTTATCCATGAGATAATTTAGCCGACACTAACCCGAGCGGAGCCGGGTACCGCAGCTAGTTTACTATAAATATTAGAGATAGAAAACGTACCACTGGAGGCTAGGTTGGGGTAGAGGGTGGAGCCGTCATTGATGTTGAGCTTGTCGGTGAAAGTGCGCGGGAGCTCCTTGAAGCCGATGGGCTGAGCGGGCTCCAGCGGCGCCGTCGGCGGCACCCCCACGTCCATCAGGTCTTCACACACAATACACCATCAATACAGCGGAGTGGTTGCTCTCTCAACAAAACAGAAAGGTATATTTTATCCTACACTCGCAAAAGTTGCTCATTGAGTAATGATGCAATAAAATACTTTTTTTACGATAAATGAAGTTACAAACAAAACCTTCAGTGTCGTTATCATGGCCCTTGAGGCCAATGCAGTCATGAAAAAATCCAGATATCATGGGCGAGCAAATGTTGTTTATTGTGATTGCAATATTTCCGGAAACCCTCTGGTCAGACAATTGCTGCAACACATTGCACGTTGTGATGCCCCTTTTTTAGTTACAAAGAGGTCAACTTGCCAAAGTTAAGTGAGATATATTGCACAGGACAACAAATAATTCCTAAATCCATTTTATTTATCTACTATTGTAGTAACAACGTGACTATATCAAATTCTAGAGCATTCTTTTCTGTGTTAGCATAGAAAACTCTTACCTCACTAAAAACACATGCATTTATTAGTGCTAAGATTTTAAAGATCATGCAATTAATCAATCAGCAGTAATTACCTATATTTGTTAAGTGAATTAATGTGATGCCGACATGGGCAGATACCAGACATGGACGAGCATCAGTAAGAGTGCGAACTGAATCAGGTTGTTAACAACTCAATGAAACCATGAAACCAGATTCCTGAGTTTACTAAGAGTAAATTGATATATTTTTCATCTTTCATACTAAAATAAATAAAATTATTTAAAATTAAAAAGGTAAGGGTAAAAGGAACCGACGCACCGGGACGGTGGAGCGAGGGTTGAGAGTATTTTGAATTATATCAAAGCTGTGTAAGCAAGTAGGCCAAACAGCTGGAGTTTGATTTTCTTGCTTTATTTCTATCTCAACCTATTCTCATGAAATTTTAAATTTAGTCGATCCAGTTTTTTAAAATAAAAAAAATGTTCAAAAATATCTCAAAAACATTATTTTGTGACAAGACCAAAAACGTTAGGTTAAGTAAAGTTAGGTTAGGTAAGGTTAAGTACCAAGTGAGAAATATAGAAGAAAAATAATAGGATTTAGTTTTAAGGTGGCCCAACCCGCTTATTTCCCCATACAAAAGGGGAAAGAAGATCACACCCATATTTCTTGTCAGAGATCCAAAATTTTTCTCAAAATAGCTTTATTTGATCGAACTAGATGTCTGATGACCATTTGCATTGTAAAATTGTGTTTAGTTTCTAAGTTATAAGGTCCGAAAGTTCGAATTTTTCGCGGGTTTTATACAATAACTTTGGAGGTGGATTACGCAATGATAAAGTAAGAACATCGTAAAAAGATTAGTCATCAGACATAGCTTATTTAATCAAGATTTATCATCTATTTGGTTTTTGTTAGATTTTTGACTACAGCGGTCGTGGTTTACTTTTAGCTATAAGTCGTTTTGTTCGTGCACATTGCCTCTTTTGTGGACATGTTGCATCTTCCTCATCACGGAGCCTGTCTTGTTCTTTGAAAAAGAGAAGGTCCCAGAGCGCAACAGCACGGTTTTGTACCGTGCCCGCGAATGAGTTGGGCCCGCCGGGTTGGGCCACCTTAAGGTGAATATTTATTCAGTTTTAAGCTTTACAAAGACACTCGCGAGGTCTACAGGTCAAAGCCACTAGTTTATTTCAATCAACACACTACAAATTATTATTTTAGTGAAGCAAAAACAACACTTAACCCACCAACATCGTTGTTAATCATAGTCCAACCGTCGGTTCGGTCCGGACTCGACATGTGATGTTCCTTAGCTGGAGTCTCCTTCACCGACTCCATGCTGCTCTCGCTAGGGACCTGGCTGCCGGCGCGGCTACTGGCCCGGCTGCTGGCCTGCGTGCCGGCCAAGCTACAGGCCTGCGTGCCGGCCAGGCTGCTGGCTCGTGTGCCAGTCTGGCTGCCGGCTCGTGTGCCAGTGGGGCTGCTGGCTTGGGTGCCAGTCTGGCTGCTGGCTTGCGCGGCGGCCGGCCGCTCGGTCTGGCTGCTGGCGCTCGCCTGGTCCCGCGCGCTCGCTTCCTCATCGGCGCCCAGCGTCGGCAGCAGAATACTGGCGAGGGTCTTTTGGATCTCCAGCACGTATTTCATGTTCTCGGGGTTCAGCAGCTTATCCAGCTGAATCTGGGGCAGGACAGGCACCTCGCCTGCCAAAAGTCATCAACCTCTTTACTATATGTTAAGCAAGTTTTTGCTCTTTACCAAAAATATCCTCCAACTCTGGTAATTGGATCAGCATTGTAAGTTCAAACCGAGTATTCCCGACCAATTTGTAGGCTTTTTGGGGCTATGTCTCCGTGAAATAACTGACTTTGGACGTGGAATTTCCTTGAGGTTGTCATTATCTGCAAACTTGTCTCGTCCACATGCGATTGCAGTGTCTCTGCCATATGCGATTGCAGAAGAAGAGCCCCTGTGACTTGCGATTGCGTGACCTTATAAAGGAGATAGCATCACTTAGTGAGTCAGTAAGTTTTGTTTTCGTCTGGAAGTAACTCGCCATATGAAATCGCTGCACCATATGAAAGGTCAAAATGAAAATGTTTTTTAGGAAAAATTAGCAAGTCCATACCTGTCTCGTTGGGAGTGTTGGTAGGTGCGGGGCCGGCCTCCTGTGGGGCGCGCGGCGTGGGCTCCGGGACGGTGGTCTCGCCGTTCTCGGCGTTGGTGGCGGGTGTGGGGGCGGGGGCGGGGGCGCCGGACGCGGCCGCGTCGCCCGCGAGGTTCGCGAACTCGTTCATATAGGCGGCGACGGTGCTCAGCCAGCCGGCGCGGCCGCGCCTGCCGCCCATGTGGTGGCGACGCTCGCCGCTCCTGGCGACATCACCGAGTTCAAGCTTCCAAAAACTTAACTACCAGAATACTGAAAGACTTCTCTACGTTGCTAAATATTTATAGGTAGTCACTGTTTTAACTGTAAGAAATTAACATAAAATTAAACTATAGCTATGCTTTTTATATTATATCGAACAGAATCTTCAATTCTTTGTATTTTAATTAGTTAGGAAGCTATAAAATAAGTAAATGTATTATTGAGCGCCATTTAATTTCATACATAATTATAAGTGTACAGTCGTTTCCGGGGCGGTGATAGCCTATGTCTACTGGCATGAGAAGCAAGGCCCTGCGACCCTGCTGCCATAATAATAAAATATCTCACTTGTCACGCCTCTGCTTCTTGAAGTAAGGACACTCGGTGGCTTCAGCCATCTCAGCTCGCATCTCCTCCCCGCAGCCCGGCTTCATGTGGCGCGAACGCTTGATCTTCGACTTGATGTTGAGCTGAACAGGTACAGTGAACTATTAGATGGACGAAGCAAAGCATTATTTTGTACCCCACAACAATTAATTTTACCCAAAGCCAAGCGCAATATATACAGATGGGTCCAAGCGACCTGAAGCTTCCGAAAACAAGGTTCCTTATAGTATAATCATAGGTTGACAATCATCAAACGCCACCGTACTGATTTAGTTGATTTGTTTTATCAAACATGAGTAAGATGATCAAGAAACGATGGCAGCAAGTTTTGTTTGCAACATGTGTCAACAAAATCTTCATAGTGACCTATTGCAGAGAATCATACTGTTAGATTTAAATGCAAATACGATTTCGTAAGAGTCATATAAGCTGACGATCTCCAATAAGAGATAATTTTTGTAAATGCCGTGACATATTGTCATGATATTAGCACATCACATGGAATCCCTAAAGGAACTGAATTCTTTCAATAGAGATTGAATGGACAAATGTCATTTCATGGTAGTGGTATTTTTTAGCAGGGTATCTAAAACATATAGGTCAAAGCTTTAGCTTTATGTATGTAGGTAAAATGTATGCATTGTGTATGGAGACAGTAGCAACAATAGCGAAGACGTCGTCACAATATGGCTACCCATGAGGTAACTTAAGAGGCTAATGAGGTGACCAAGTTCCATGCAATGACTTGTGCCTTTTTCCTCAGTCAAATCTGGAAGTATTTTACTGATATTTTGCACGTTAAATAAACCAACTAAGAGCTACGTCTGTACGTTTTGATTTTTTTCTATAACTTAACTTATATACATGATATACGCCCTACTACATTTCGATACAACTCCTTAGAGGCTTACATCATGGATATAAGATTAGTCATCAAACAAATCAAAACGTATGGACATAGCTCTCAGTTGATTGATGTAATGTGCAAAATTAAAAAAAAAAATCTTAATTTGACTGAGGAAACAGACCCGAGCCATTGGATGGAACTCTATCACCTCATTATCCTCTTAACCGAGGAAGACACAAACTCACCCTATTCATGGGGAAGGGTATGCGCAGCATGCAGTGCTGGGAGTGCCTGCCGGCCGCCTCGCATGCCTGGCAGAGGTCGTAGTCGCGGCACGACGTGCAGCGGTAGCGGTAGCCCACCACCGGGCCCTCGCATCCGTCGCACACCACGCCGCGGTGCAGCCCCGCCGGGAGACCCAGCTCCGCCGCCGCCGCCGCCGCCTCCGCCGCCTCGTCGGTGCTGTCGCCCGCGCCGCACGCTAAACACATCTCACGTTTGGGGGCCGCCTTCATAAAGTCCAAACAGCATAAGGTCCAATACCCAGAACATCCAAAAGAATCTATTTTTCGAGTGTATGATAAAACGCATATATTCTTATCTAACCTAACCTAACCTAGCCTACTTAATATATCCGTATGCATACGTTTTTTGGTTGGTTTGGAATGTTGACCTTGTGATTTTTGGACATTTTTTTAAAATTTATTTATTTTATATTAGACAGGCAGCCTAGGCTGATGTGTCTAAATCGAGTACATAGTTCATTGATATATTAACATTTTTTTTTTCACTTAATCGGTTTCAGTTCACTCAGTTACTTATTTTAAAAATGGCATTGAAAAATGACATTAGGCCGGACGGGTATAGGGAAACCCCTCTCTGACCCTGAGTACTGTTTGTTTGTGCCTGGGGCTTAAGGATGTTCCGACCGATACAATGCTTTTTTTACACAGAACGCAAAAAGTATTGCACTTTAAGGCACGAATTCGTCAAAAATATTAAATATAGCCATAGTAGTTGCAGCGAAAACATATTCACAATTTCAGGTTTAATGGTTTCGTTGTAATTGCCGATTAGAAGTTTTACACCGTTAGATGGCGCCGTTAAATAAAAATCGTATTTAAATAAATTGTAACAAAACCAATAATCCTGAAATTGTGAAATTGTTTTCGCTGCAAGAAATATGACTATATTAAACTTTTATTATTAATTCGTGGCTTAAAGTGCAATACTTTTTGCGTTATGTGTGCAAACAATTTTATATGGGTCGGAACAGCTTTAATAAGCATTGCTGCACTACTCTAAAGTTCGGTAGTTTGATGCCTAAAGGGTATATATGTCATTTCTAAATCCTTATTTTGCTTAAGATAAGGTTTAAATTGATTATTTAAAAAACCATAACTGACAGAAAATTGTTCTATTCCTTGAGCTAATTTGCATGCTAATTTAATATCAATATTTATATGAATACCCAATCTTTTCCTTATAAAAATTTCCACGAAAATTCCCTACATTAACCCTTTTGACATCGAAAAAATGTTTGCTTTAAGCACATAAAAATAAAAAAAATGCAATTAATCAAATTTGACAAACGGCACAAAGTGAAAATTACTCCTATCACATAACATAAAGTGTGATTAATGAAAGTGTGTGTAATGTGTGATATTTTTTTTTATGTGGCTGGACATGGATGGCTAATACCACACCTTCTGTCATGGTATTAGCCCAACACACCACATGGGAACTAGGTGCCATGCCAGGACCTTCCTTATATTGCACGGCTACATTGAACTGGATGGAAAACACGGACAATTTTTATTGCCGGAGAGCAATCGCCGAAGTGTCGCGCCACTGGGCCACTGAGGCTGACAACAGGTGAAATATGAACCCCATATTTTAATATGGCAGTTTTAGAAGAGCTCTTGAGAAATATATCCTATTGCCTGATGAAAGAGCATCAAATTTAAGCATGTTTTGTGTGCAAATATCTGTTTTGAAAAAAGTGACCGATATACCCTATTGCCATTAATCTATCAAGTTCATTCCGTAAATGTTTGCTGTTTTTTTAAATTGTTTATTCAGTATTTTAATTGATTTGGATACACATACTCTCAAGTGGTGCCGGTATTTTAAATACTGCCCTTGCCTTTACCTTACTCCACTGTCCCAGCGCATCGGTTGCCTTTGCGCTTAAGTATTTTCTCAATACAAATACCTTGATTAAATGTATGAACTATTAAACTTGAAAAATCAAAATTGGGTTCAAGAATCTACAGTTTTGGGTAGTTTATTGAGTTGTTAACATACTGTTCAGTAGTCGTGGGCGTTTCCACTGGTCTTCGAAAACGTTAGTAACTGTTATTGCTGATGCCGATAGCCATTTGCGGAAACTGTTGCAAAAAGAAATGAAAAAAAAAACTCCCTCTTCCTTCTTCTCCTTTTTTTTTTTGGCTGGACATGAATGGGTATAATGACATCTAGCACGGTTCGATCATCTTACATGAATTCTGAATCTCGAGTGCAGTGACCTGTATTCTCAACAAAAATGTAAATCAAGAAAGAGGTTTTGTTACTATGTAGTTATCGCAAACAATTAAGAAGTCACAGAAAACTTTTTATCCTCGACAAAATAATCCACAGAAATAATATAACACAGATGATAAATAAACATAATTATCATTTATTTTATATGCCTATTAGCATTTAGAAATACTAATCGTTGGACTTTTTCTGTAAGCAAACCACAAAGGCAGTCGTTAACAGTGTAGCCCCTCTTTGACTACAGTGCGCACTGCGCGCGCGCATTACAGTTTCAGCGGTAACCGGCGGTAAAGAGTCGCCGGCTACAAGCCGCAACGAAGTAATTATTAGTGTTACTAACTATTACTCGTAACTCGCGTTACGAGAGTCGCCGGCTCCAAGCCTCAACCGACGTTACAGCTACTGCCGCCCGCCATTGCGCGAGCGAGACAGTCGCGGCTTGGGGGGTCGTTGCTTCTAGACGTCTCGCAACCTACAGGCTTTCTTTGGCGCGCTGCGTGCGCGATCCAGTGCGCTACAAGAAATTTGTAGCGGCCATACTGCTCGGCGTAAAATGAATACTTCGTTTTTACACTAGTAACAGTTATACGAACCCATTTCTCATTTCTCGTCCCACGACTACTGTTCAGTGAGCTGAGTGGGCAGTCTGAGTTCTCACCGAAATTGGCGTTTACGGCAAACCGATCGACTGGCGTTTTCTCCAAACTCCATACAAGTTTTTACTAGATATTCTGTGGTTTTACTTCTTCAAGCTGTGAAAGTCAAACGCGGACTTCCGATTTGTATGAAAACGCGGAGTGGACGTAACCGGCAACGTCGACGTATTTACGGCAACGTTGAGTAAGCTGTCAAATCAAGCTCGGACTCGCAAATGTTAGTTCGCTTAACGCCCGCTGCGCGCGCTTTTCAATTTCTCCATACATTTGAAAACGCCAGTCGATTGGTTTGCCGTAACGCCAATTTTGGTGACAACTTAGACTACCGGCTCAGTATTCAAAATTATTTACAAATATCTACACTCAGAATAAGATTAGATAACACGTATCACGCTAGTGCGTTGACTGCTCCATGGCATGTGTCTACGACAGTGGATGTGGCCAACATAAAAATAATGACAAATGGTGCGTTTCTAGATTCACTGGAACGAATAGGAACTGAAAACTCACGGGGCATCATAAAGGCCATGTCGATCCCAATGGCGGAGGGTGCGGCCGAAGCCCCAGCTGCGGCGGCGGCGTCGTCTGCGCGCTCCACGTACAGCCGCATGATGTCACCGCGCATGTTCTGCAGGGCCAGCAGCACCTCCTCGTCCGACGAGATTGTGATCTCATCGCCCTCCTCGTCTAAGACATCATCACACATTAATCCCGGCTCAATGGTGACTGATATGGTCAAATTGTTCACTGCAGAAGTCGGTTTCAATTTAGTGTCAATTATTTGAAAAAAATGTTCCGTTTGAAAAATAAATATATTTTTTATGTATTCACCATGGCCCACTGGGATCACATTGTTATTTATGATCGAATCACGGTTATCACACATACATTATAAAAATTTAATGAATTTTTTGATTGTAGTTTGTTTGCTCTTCTCGCTTTTCATTGTTTTAATTATGTTTAACTTTTTTGTCGTAACTTTGTTGGTCTTTGTGTACTTTTCTTTTATGTTAATATGAATTTGTGTATGACGGTTTGTTACGCTAATAAAAAAAAGAATAAGAAAACTTGTGGGGAATGATTCAATTTTAAACCTTTGGGTTCCTTTCGTGCCAAAATCACTGTCAATATCGACCTTACTTCTCCCTTTGCAATAAGGCATATTTTGGTGCCAAAACTCAGTAACGACGAAACGAAAGCCATGAGGGGTTAAAAATGGAGGGTATTAAAACAAGAACCTTTACTTGAGGGCCTTTCCAGTTATTAGTATTGTTTGCTAATGCATTGGATAAACTGATTCCAAATCATGGATAACTACATTATGTCATAGTCATATTCGCCACTGTAATTTACAGAAATGGGTCAATGCAAGGTAGGTCATAAAATTGAATGATTAAATGTGTTACATTTCTGGTAAAAGGGAAAAATAATGTGATCACGTGTGAAAACATGCAGTGACTTGAATCTACAATTTAATAAAACTTTAAAAGCAACAAAATATCACCTCAAGGCTCAGCGATCAGATTATACTCAAAAGAGCTTTAAAAAATCGAACTAGATGCTTGATGATCATTGGCATTGTAAAATGTATGATGTATATATTTGTAAATGCACAAATGTATGTCTGTAAAATGTATATGGTTTTAAGTTGTAAGGTCCGGAAGTTCAATTTTTGGACGTGGATTACTCAGAGATAAAACAAAAACATCTATGAAATGCTAGTCATCATGCCTAGCTTGTTTCATGAAGATTTATAGTCAATTTAGTTTTTGTTTGAGTTTTGACTACAGCGTTTGTGATTTAATTTCTATAGTCGTTTTGTAATATTTTTTTTAAATCTAACCAAATCAAATACTACGTACATTGTCTACTATTTTGACATGTTGCATCCTCCTCATCACGGAGGATGTCATTTTATTTTTAACAGAGAAGGTCCCAGAGCGCAATAGCGTGTTTTTGTGCCGTGCCCACGAATAATTTTGTCCCATCAGAAAGGACCCTTTAAAAAAGAGAATTAAAAAAAGAGTATGAGAGTTGTACAAACAGTTTCTAATAATACTGAAGCACTAATACGAACGAGTACCTAATATGATGTATTGTAATATTTCCAGCTAGCTTCAATAATGTAGATAAAGATAAATAAAAGATAAAACTGGCCAAATATATGAGTCATAAAACTGTTGATGAATACAAAGTTCTGTTTTACAAAAAGGCTGTGCATACATGGATATTACGTAAAAATAAAGCCAAATGTGAATATTGTACATTTGAAAACATTCAGTATATTTATGCAGGTTATTCGGCACATGGACCGACCATAAATGTCTGCAGGTTAGTAGGGTCATTTGCAAGGTTTTGACCTATGAGTTCTTTTGTCAGATGTCACATGGTTTGGGGCCCAGTGATGTAGCGATGTCTTCTGAAGGAAAAACACTCTGAAGAAACCTAATGCCATTCAAATGTTCAAGCTCCCGATTGAGAATACATCACTGGGATGCCAGGAAGATATTTCCACATGAAGGTGGGGGGTCCTTGGGTAACAAAGGACAAATATGCAATACAACACAACTCACCTCGCCAGGCGACAGAGTAGGTGCTGCCGCGCAGCATTGGATACACATCCTCGAGCTTGGCCACCAAGTACTGGTAGTTGGTGACGGCGCCACGGTCTACCCCGAACCTTCTCACCTCGACCTTGCTGCCGCTGCCGCGACCCAGCCTCGCGTACACCTTGAATGGCACCTCCATGCTGTCCATAAGCAGTACTGCTCAGTAGGCACTGCCACAAATTTCAGTCTGCAACAAAAACAGGAGACAGTTTTAAGAACTGCTGACAATCTAAACCACCACAATAATGCGGCCACCGAAACAATTACCTTATATAGAATTACATCTGAAATTATATGAGAATGCATTTAGGTATTTCTTATTTTTTCCTACCCGATCGTGAGTTGCACTCCACTGGCAACATATCCTATGGGATTCAATTGGAAAAACTATGAGAAAATTAATTTTTTCAAGGTCAAAACAGCCCGCCAGAAAAATACCCAGAAAGTATGATTAAAGTTCGTCAAGTAAAAACTTAGTTCATTGAAATAGGTCATGATTCCACTCTAAAAAGAATGTTCAAAGAATGCACTTTAACCTTTTTTTTGTATGGATTTATCAGAATTGGCGATGAAGCAGTGCCCCCACAACATATTCGTGCGAAAAGGGCTTTTAAACTCTTGCATATCTAAAAAATGTATACAGAAATAGACTACAAGGAGAGACAGATTTAAGGATCCAACTGAGCAGCACCATCAATCCAAACATTATCAGTCATATTCAGAGAGCACCTGTCAAAACTTAGTATGAGATAAGCACCGAGCTAACCATGCAAAAACTGGTTTAGTCGGAATAAAATAGATGAAGTAAATTAAATAATATAAGAGCTTTTTCGTTTTATTTAACGAGGTCAATTGATCATCGTAAGGTGGCATTAGGGGTTCCGCACTAGAAAAAGGTTGGGAAACGCTAGACTAAGAATCAACGGGATACGAATGTGGAAAAATTAAATCAAATTATTAAAGTAAAAATGGTGAGGAGCCACCATATTGACCGAGTAAAAAACTTACAGTCGTACGATGTATTTATCTTCTTCAGTAACGTTAAGCCAGCTTTGTACACTGTTCACGATGTTTTATGATGTAAAATTTCCTGCGAGCACGTTTTTTTTTTAAATAGGGACCAATTGACCTAGAATTTCCAAACTGCGCACTTGTTATAAGTGATAAACGTCACGGCAAAATATAAATAGTGAACATATGCAAACGAATCAGATGTTGTAGGAAAACTGAGCTCAAGACTGCGATGGGCCAGCGTTTTATATGATCATTTGTGACTCATACAAACCAGTCGTCGAATGTAGTAGTAACAAACAAATCAGCGACTCACCAAACAAATTTTGCTCTATCACGGAAAAGTAACACTGCAAGCGAATGGTGCAATACATCACAGAATAACAAATGACAGCGGAAGAATATCTTATTTTTCTGTGGATAAGTTTTTTTTTTTTTTTGTTTCTTTATCCAATGGACAGGCAAAAGCTTTCGCTATACAGCCTTCTCTTTATTGTATCTTATGGATTGTAGTCAATTCTGGAGTGTCATGTAGTTAAATACTTTTTATTGTCTCATGTATATATAGAAATATGGGTTCAAAGTTGGTCGGTTGACTTAATATCTTTTTCAGGTCGAGCGGGATTTTTTCTCTTTCTTTGTATGTAATTTCTAAGCATTTATATAGTTTTTCTCTTTGCTCATCAAAAGCACAGCAATGAAAGAAGAGGTGGTCCAGGGATTGATCAGCTAAGTTGCAGTGTGGGCATACGGCGGTGTCGATAAGGTTTAATCTGTAAAGATGGGATTGAAAAAGACAATGTCCGAAACGTAGACGACAAATTGTTGTATAATATTTTCTTCTTTTTGGTAAGGTTTTATTGAACCAAGGTGTTTTCCCAACTAAATCGTTTATTTCGGCGTACCAACGACCCGTATTGGACATTTTCCATTGTTCGGTCCATTCGTGGATAATTTCCTGTTTTATTTTCGCTACAAATTCCGATTGCGGTAGGGCAACATTCTTAATATGGCAAATATTCAGGTTGCTGTCAGCTATCGTTCTAGCTAGATAATCTGCTGAGTCGTGTGGCTTCAAATTTATGTGGCCGCGAATCCAGAAAAAACATATTTCGTAGCCTTGCTGTATCAAGGAAAAGTGTTTATCCCGTATTTGGTGTATGACATAGTGAGTATTGGCATCTAGTTTCGTATTCTGTAGGGCTCTATGAACGCTCATGCAGTCGCTTATTATTATCCACGTATAGTGTTGTTGAACTTCGATGAACTCGAGTGCGATTTGAATTGCCAAAGCTTCAGAAGTGTATATTGATGCAGAACTAGGAATCTTAATGCCATAACCTCTCTTGGTTGTCTCGTCATAGATCGCGCAGCCGACCCCACGAACTGTTTTCGAACCATCGGTATATATTCTTCTGTAACCTCTGTAACTTGAAATTTGTTCTAAAAATTCTTCTTTGCACTCCAAGTTTTCGTCTATTTGAATTGGAATTCCGTAGAATTTGCTGTCATATTTTCCCAAATAGCAAGGAAAGTTGAAATTGGCTTGTATTTCATATTCATTTTTGTAATGTAATATATTTGAAAAGTCTCTCAGGATGTAAGGATGATGACTAGGATCGGATGGGATGGAAAGGAGATGTTGAATTTTGGTAAACAGAGGATGATTTGATATGGATAGAAGCTTTAACAAAAATTTTAATTTCAGATATTTGAAGCGGATTCTCAGTGGAGGAATGTTACATTCTACTTGCATGGATACTATGGGAGTTGACATCATCGCTCCAGTTATTAAACGTAAGCTTTTATTTTGTATTTTTTCCAGTTTCTCTATAAGTTTCCAATGATGAGAAAAACATAGAAAACCATATTCAAAATGGCTACGTATCAAAGATTTAAAAAGCATTATTAGGATTTTCGGATCCGCGCCCCAATAGGTGCCCGCTAAGGACCTCAAAATGTTGTATGATCTTAACGCTTTGTCTGCTATGCCATCGATATAAGAGTTCCAAGATAAGTTACTGTTAAATATTATTCCTAAAAACTTAACGGTTTCAACTACCGGAAGAAGAGTGTTATTGTAGAAGACTTCGGCTTTTAATTTGTATTTATTTTTACTAAATATAACAACTTTGCTTTTCTCTGGGCTTATATCTAAATTTAACTCAGTAAAATATTTATACAAATTCTCCATGGCTTTATTTATACAAGTCAATGTAGTCGCTCTATCACCAATGGAACAATAAATAACCAAATCATCTGCAAATTGGAGGTTATTTACATCAAATCCTAGTTTTGAGTTTAATTTGTGAATATAAATTATAAATAAGAGGGGACTTAATATCCCACCTTGAGACGTTCCCCTATAGGAAAATCTGGGACCAAAAAGAGAGTTGCTGTATTTCACATATACTTCCCTGCCATTTAAAAAATTATATATCCAATTTATTAATTTTGCTAGAATGCCCAAAGAGTTCAAGATCGATGCAAGTATAAAGTGATCGATGTTGTTAAATGCGCCGACGACATCTAAAAAAACACACACGGTATCGTGATTTAATGAGAAAGCTTTTGAAATATCCAGATGTAGATGGCTGAAACTTTCTCTAGCGGATCGACCCCTCCTAAAACCAAATTGATTGCTAGGTAAAATGTTGTTTCTTTCTATAAAAAATTCTAAACGTTGTTTAATTAACTGTTCAAAAATTTTTCCAATGCACGAAGTCAATGCCACAGGTCGATAAGAATTTGCATCGTCTTTACTTTTGTTTGGTTTAAGTATTGGGATGAGACAATCTATTTTCCATTCCCATGGAATTATGGAAGTACACCACAGCTTATTAAGCGTGTTTAAAAATATTACCAGACTGTTGTGGTTTAAGTGACGTAGCATTTTATATGGAATCATATCTAATCCACATGCAGTATCTCGTCTAGAATTTAAGGCAGATTTCAGTTCTTGTAAAGTAAAATATTTTGTAAGGTACTCATTTTCATTATTGTTAGGAACAGAACTATTGATTGAATGTAGTTGATTTTCAACATAATCGGGTGTATACTTTTGCAAAAAATCATTAATCCAGTCATGATTTGTGTTGTGACTATTACTTTGGTAGGTATTATTAAATTTTTTAATAGTGTTCCAAATTTTAGAAACGGGTGTATATCTGTTAAATGATTCACATAACCTTTGCCAGCTTTCGCTTCTTTCTCTTTTTAAAATGAGTTTTTTAAGTGCTTGCAATCGTTTGAATTCTATGTAATTTTCGTCATTACAATTTAGTTTAAATGTTGCATATGCTTTCCTGGAATTTTCTACAGCTGAGCTGCATTTTTCATTCCACCAGGGAACAGAAAGTTTGGGTTTTGAATGCCGAAAAGTGGAGTTAGGTGTGGATGAATGCTTCCGTTTGGGTATAGACTTCTCAATAGCTGCATTTAAAATATTACAAAAAGAATCATAAGATTCTATTGGGTTAAGATTATCAAAGTTAAAATGTTCGAGCTCTCTCGAAACTAAATCTGAGTATATTTTCCAATTTACGAGTCTAAAGTTTGGATGCTTTGGAAAATTGTTTGCAGTCTCTTGATTGTTGTATGTGTTGTTGGCTAATAATATTTTTGTTATTGTTGGCAGGTGATAACTTCCGAGAGGGTCATCATGGACCGTCCAGTTACAAGACAATGCTAAAGAAGAAGATACCATTGTGAGATCGAGTGCATTTGGCCGCCATCTACTGGAACCAACTGTTGTCACTTCACCGTTATTCAAAAGAACAAGATTGTTGTCATCAATTATTTCCAAAATGTCCCTTCCACGTGAATCAGTGTTATTGCATCCCCAAAAAGTGTGATGAGCATTAAAATCGCCCGCAATAATCGTTGGCTCAGAGATATTTTTTACTAATCTATCGAACTTACTTTTTGTGAAAGGTGGAGTACAATTCGGGGGACTGTATAAACTAACTATAGTTACAAATTTGTTGTTGTAAGATAATTTGATAGCTATATTTTGTATCGAGTTGTCACTTGTGGTGATAATTTTTGTGTAGCTTAGACTATTATGAATTAATATTGCTACTCCATTGTGTGAATTTCCAGAATCAGATCTTTCCAATTGATATCCTCTAAATTTACAACGTTGTTGTGGTTTTAACCAAGTTTCAGAAATTATTGCAATATGTATATCATTTTCATATAAAAATTGAGTGAGAATATGTCGATGACATAGCAAACTTTGCGCGTTCCATTGTACAACATTCAAAGTAGACATTATATAACAGGTTTATTTTTTCTAATAGAGTCGTGAATAACGCTTTTTATGTTTTGCGCAGAGATAGGAGCCTCGCCAGTTTTGCTCATTGTTATAACTTTTACAATCATTTCGAGAAGTATGTTCATTGCCTTTTCAGAGTTTAACAAATTATTCAGGATAGAGTCGACTGAATTTTCTTTATTCGTGTGTAATATTTGGTTATATTTTAGTTGCGTATTATAATTTTTTTCTGTTTGATCTGTGTTAGTGGTAGGTAAGGAAGGGAATGACTTTTCATTAAATAATTCATTGTATTGAACTTTTCTGGTTTTATTTTTGTTTTCTTCAATTTTCTTCTTTTTTATAGGGCATAACCCTGATATAGCGACATGATTACCTTGACAATTATAACAGGTAGCATTGGCATGCTCCGTAGAGCAATTTCTATAATTGTGCCCTTCGCAACTGCATATTGAGCACCTCTCTCCGTTTTTACAATATTTTGATATGTGCCCAAAGCGCAAGCATCGGAAGCACTGTTTTAAACGGGGTATGTATTGAGCCACTCTAAATCTCCATAAGTTCATGTCAATATAGTCCGGTAGAGTATTTGATGCAAATGTAATGGAAATAGTAGGAGTGGGTTCTAGTTGGAAACCATTTTCATTCTTTACTTTACGCATGAATCTTCTTACTGATATAATTTTTTTTGTGCTTGTTATGTTGGTAAAAATTTTATGATTGGATAAGTTGGTAGGGACCGAGGTGATGACACCAGTGGTTTCAGTTGCAGATGCAGGTATGGAAGCCTTAAGCTTGAATTGATCCAAAAAAGTTTTGTTACCGAGAGCTGCATTGGCTAGCTCTGGTTTTTCAAATATTGCGCCTATTTTGTATCGATTTATCCTCTTGAACTGTTTGATGCCCTTAATGTATCTTTTGAAAGAGTTTGATAAGCTCATAATATCTCTGTCTCCAATCGGCTTGTTAGGTTCTGTGCTTTCTATGAATACGATAAAATCCAGTGCTCCCGAATCCTCAGGGTATGCACGGGTGTAGTCTTTAATGAAGAATGGTTGGTACTTATCGAGTGAATTCAATTTTGATGTAGTAGCTGTGGTGTTGATGTTGAGCTCAGTAGTTCCCGCCTGTTCCACAAGATCATCTTTTCCCGCCAAATTTTCACAGTCCGATAAATCGGACGAAAGTGACTCCTCTGGAGACCTCTTGTCTTCCTTTTTCCGTTTCCTCTTCGCCTTCATCTTCTCGACCGGTTTTCCGCGAAGAAAGACCACAAACAAACGAATTGGCAAATAAAAACTCGATAGCAAAAAAATCTCGACTTGTTCGGATTCCCGCCCGACATCAACTTCCTCTGTGGATAAGGTAGATATACTGGGCGTTCCGATTTGAACTGTAATTGATTACTTTGCTAAAAGCGTATTCAAGCGTCCCGAATCAGATTGCACCCTCAAAGCAGTAAGCATTACAAACAATTCGGGCCGTTTGTGTACCTGTTTGTGCTCAAGGAAACAAAACAACAAACATGGAACAAATGACGTTAATAGTAGTAGTTCACCTCAAATTGGAATCGAATCAATTGCTCTTAGTTAAACTTGAATTTTCAAATAAGGTACAGTCGAACAAAGAGTTTAGGATACACATCCGGTTGAATGAAAAGATGAACAGTCGAGATACTTTGTTTTTTGGAAACAATTATAGTGTTGAGTATAGATTCAAACATAGTTGAGGATGTCTACTAGCTACTGAGTAAACAAAACCCTAACAAAAAATATGTCCAAAATGCGACGGCCGCCGGCCGGCGGCGCACTGAACTACCTCACCCCTTTGCCTCCTCGACTGCGCTACCTTTTTTGTTTTGCTCATTAAAAAACATTGCGGAAGATAACCGAACGGGTAAAAACGACCCATTCAATTTTTGGGTCGTTCGGTCAGACCCGGGTCGCGGAGGTTTTTTGCTCTTATTTCTTGCACAATAAGAGTTATAAGTATTCTGTGCTAACCGCGAAACTGCGAACCCTCGTAAATCCGCCAAAAAGAAGTGATTCTGGGCGTCTACTTATAAGAATCTCACCTGTGAGTTCGCTTCGAAGACCCACTAAGGCCTATTCTACCACTAATATTATTATATGACTAATATTATTATAATACCCACTAATATTGTATTCAGAGTGGGCAGACTAACTTTAATCCGCCGGACTAAACCGGTTTTTGTATGGTTGGTCCGGTGCTAATCTTAAAGTTTTGACAGGTGATGACTTTATTTACAACTTTATGTCTGTCTATCGCATAATAAATCGCATTTTTATGAAGTTAGTAAGATACGTTTGATCCGGAAAATAAAAGTGGCGAATACAAAATTAAAAAAAAATATATTATTTTCGTGTCTATAAGTACCAAGGTTTTGTTTTTTTTGGTAACTGATGCTGCAATTACGATTATGACGCAATGCATTCTTTGCTTTCGGAGTTTGATAAGTGTTTGCTTTTAGTGAATGAGGAAAGCTCATAGAAGTTAAAATAACTTGTAGTAGGTAGTCTGTCAGCCTTAGAAGTCCTGTGGTGCGACGACTTGCGGTTCGATAAGCTGGGTTAAGCAACTCTGAGCGCAGTTGGATTCTAGATGGGTGAACTTTCCATCCACTTCAATTTAGCTGAGCAATATATAAGGAAGGCGCTGGTATGGCACCTAGTTTCCATGTGATGTGTTGGGCTAGTATCATGACCGTCGGTTTGGTATTAGTAATCCATGTCCAGTTACATAAAAAAACTGGCCAAGTGCGAGTCGGACTCACACACGAAGGGTTCCGTACATTGAACTAATAAAACTACAAGAAGCGACATCAGAGTCAAACTTCGAGCAAGCAATCGTTTCAACTCCTTCCCCGCCCCTAGTCTATGGTGTTGCCTTCAATAAATTTTAATTTTCCCGCTCTAAATAACAATTTTTAATCAGCAAACGTTTTGTCATCTAAATTATTCATAACATACTCGAATTACTATTTATAACCAAATATAAAATTTGAATATTAATGTAAATAAACACACAAAACATTACGCAAATCAGGTATTTTAAAATTGCAACTTTCGTATTTACCCTCATCTCAGAGATCTTTTTTTAAACTGGTATCACTTAGTTATCCGTCCCGTTCTGTTCCACGAGAGCGAGAGTGACCTAAATAGGAAAATCATGTATGCTAGAAAGGGCGCGCACTGGCACTCGCAAGGGCGAGAGAACACCATCCTCCGGTGAACACGATACGCATACACTCACACTACAAATGCATGACTGACAGAGACCTATAGTGAAGTCCTTCATAGGATATTCGTATGCTAGAAAGAGATACCGCCTTTGCCGATAGTTGTGTCGTTCAATGTTGGATATCACGACACCGCGCCGTGCGCCATACTCACTACACATATCAGCATAAAATAACGCCATTTGATAATATAGATTATTAGAAGTATGATAGAAGATATGTAGTTCCATCTTCCTTCTTGGCTTTCCCGTAATATTATTTACATTTTTTCACCACACGCGACGGCGGATTATTTCCTTCTTACCATAGAGCAACACCTATTACTAGCACCTATGCATTCGGCAAACACATGCGCGAGCGCCGTGACGAGTGTATCGCAACTGATAGCTCAGGTACTCTAAATTGTTCGAATTAGAGTACCTGACTTGACACGCAGGGGAAAGCTCAGAACGCATCTAAATGTTTTTTTCTATATCGATGGTTCCGTACCATCGCACAAGATTTAAAACAAAAAAAAATCAGGTTTTTTGTATGTTATATTTATGTTGATGTTATTTTTATTATTTCTTTATTTTACCTATTTGTTGTTATAGCGGCAAAATAAATACACTCTGTGAAAATTTCAGCTGCCAACCTATGACGGTTTATGAGATACAACCCTGTGACAGACAGACGGATGGACAGCGGAGTCCATAATAGTAATAGGGTTCCGTTGGCACCATTTGGGTACGGAACCCTAAAAAGCTAGATTACCACAGCAAAGATTTGTCTTTCTACCGTGCCTATACAAAAACCAGCAAACGGAAGTTGCCGTCAGTCATCGGTTTGTACCCTGAGATCAAATATTTTAACTGTTGGAAACCATTAGAAAATCGCTTTATTTATTAAAGAACCGTCTGAGATTCCCGGATCCGCTCGGGCCGTTTTTGTTTTGAACATTCACCCAAGGGGAACCCGGTAAAATGTGGTTTCACCCACGCGGGCGTGTTATTCATACAAAATAGGTCTCGACAACAGTGCCACCTACCAGGTCTAATGTACCTAAGAAGCTTCCTCGGGCTCAAATGAATGTTTGAATAAAAAAAATTTAACAAAAAAATATAATTTTTTTTGTTAAATTTTTTTTTATTGTTTATTTTTAGTGAATCTGAAGTACACTTACTAATTTGTACATGTCCTTTCCAATAAAAAAAGAATCACCGAAATAGGTTGGCGTTATATTGAGTTATTCGTCCATTTGTCGCGCACATCTTAAGGTGGCCCAACCCGGCGGCCTCAACTCATTTGCGGGCACGGTACAAAACCGTGCTGTTGGGCTCTGGGACCTTCTCTGTTTCCAAGAATAAGACAGGCTCCGTGATGAGGAAGATGCAACATGTCCACAAAAAAGACAATGTGCATAGTGTATGATTTGGTAAGATTTACGAAAATTTTAATTTCAAAACGACTTATAGCTAAAAGTAAACCACGACCGCTGTAGTCAAAAATCTAACAGAAACCAAATAGATTATAAATCTTGATTAAATAAGCTATGTCTGATGACTAATCTTATTAAGATGTTCTTACTTTATCATTGCGTAATCCACCTCCAAAGTTATTGTATAAAACGCGCGAAAAATCCGAACTTTCGGACGTTATAACTTTGAAACCAAACACAATTTTACAATGCCAATGGTCATCAGACATCTAGTTCAATCAAATAGAGCTATTTTGAGCAAAATTTTGGATCTCTGACAAGAAATATAGGCGTGATCTTCTTTCCCCTTTTGTATGGGGAGATGAGCGGGTTGGGTCACCTTAATACAAATTTAAGACTTTTATGATTTTCTCTTGGATATCATTGTCAGAACTTAACCAAATTAAAATGGGACCACTTGGGAAGCACTAGCTATCATTTAAAAAAATAATCATCAAAATCGGTTCACCCAGGCAAAAGTTATGAGGTAACAAACATAAAAAAATAAAAAAACAAAAACAAAAAAATAAAACATACAGACGAATTGATAACCTCCTCCTTTTTTGAAGTCGGTTAAAAATATTGCCTAATTGGTTCAGCAGTTCTCGAATTTTGCCGTTAGCATCACATTTAGTCATAAATTTGTATAATGTAAACAAAAATGAACCTTGAACAAGGTCGCATAGGAATGTAATTGTGATTCCCACGCGTTTGACATGTTCGTCTACTCACTCACTCGTTTCTAGATTATGCATGCAACATCTTGGCAACATGATGGACCCTTTGACCATCGTTCATTCAATGCGGTGGTACTATCCCTGGCACGATTAACCCTACCACCTAGTAAGTGAGAATTGGGATCTACAGGTTATCGTGAAATTCGAACCACGAACGAATAATCCATATCGTCTCTTACGACATACACAGAAAGAAATGGATTTGGCCCATTTCTATTATTTGCACATGCCGTACAATATCAAATGTCGATTTACTTCGCTCACTGTTTTTCGTTTCTCAAACAATTATACATACATACATGTCACATTCCTTGAAATAATAATGTGTTACCATATACATACAACTTTCCACATGAAAACAAAATTAAATGAAATAAAAACTAATGAAAAATATGATTTATATATATCAGCTTAGGCTGTCTATCTGAAATAAATAAATAGTAAGGGTGCCTGATTGGATTTATGCTATGTGTTCTTCCAGCCATTCCGCTTGCTCACGATGCAAATGTAAGGTTGCATTCGCACGCTGACTATCAGCTCAAAAATTAGGACTGGAGGTCATTCTGTACTAATAGAATAGGAGTGAAAATGCATTCCTCTTTGGAGCAGGAATGACGCATTGTGGATTATATTTGATTTCAGAATTTTAGATATTGCCTGTGTAGATTTATCAGTTAAATATTTGATTATTTCATGAAAGAAACACGTAATTAATTATCGAATTAACAATCGACTTATCCAGGTAGAGGAAGGGATGGTAACGCCCTCCTCCCCCTTTCTAGAAGCCTCCCCAGGATAATCCATAGGTTATTACGAAATAAATGTTTTTTTAAGTCAAACCAGCCCCTCTTGATGCTTGGTCTAAAGGGAAAATGCAACGAAGGCCCACACACAAACACATTTTCAGAAACCATATTATAGCAGGGAAATGATCCCCAAAGTACATGACATATGCCCGTTTTCACCACCTCCAGCTACAAAAATCCCAAAGTTACTTTTCGGTTACACCATACAAATATGTCATGCAACCGAAAGTTACGTTAGGATTTTAGGTAACTGGCGGTGGTGAAAACAGGGGATAGTCGAGCAGAATTATTTACCGCCTCTCAACCCACACTTGAAGCTACAATACCGATATACACAGAGGGCCACTTGGGGCTGGACAGATGCACATTGTCATAGTACATGTTATGCACAGGACATTATCAATATTTTGCATGTCGAGACATAAGGATGTGATTAATAAAAAGTTAGAATACATAATACATATCATTAGCAATTTATTTTCTATGTAATATATGACTACTCACTATACACTGTAATTATGAAATGTGTAATTAATCTTGGTGTTCCTTTGTATTTGGTTCGTTGTTGATTTGCATAGGATGGTTTGCGAACTTTGGAGGCCCACCCAATTGAATAGTCTCTGGTATTGACAGTTCCTCGTTTAGTTTCTTGGCTAAGAAGTATATTTCGGCTAGAGCGATAATTAGGGCACACATCACTCCCAGCAGCAGACGAAATCCAAAGTCAATGCCCCCAATCATAAGTTCGATACCCGTAAAGCCAAACAAGAAGCCCGCAAATATTGACAACAGGAACTGGCCAACTGCAATAAGCTGACGGTTGAGTTGCTTCACTGAAAAAGAAAATAAATTTTAATTCGCTAAAGTACCACACAGATACAGCATTTCATTCAATTTGAGCATTGTGTCACTGACGATTTCCCCAAACCTACAATGTCCACAGCTAAGGCCCAATGTTTCCAAACTTGTAGGCTACAGACTAATCTTACGTAACTAATAAACAAACCAGGCCAGGGGTTTCCCGCTCATCTCCCCATACAAAGGTGGAAAGAACATCATGCGCACATTTATTGTCGGCAATCTAAATTTATACTAAAAAAACAGCTTTATATTTAATCGAACTAGATGCTTGACGACCGTTGGGTTTGTAAAGTTCAGTTTGATTTCTAAGTTATAAGGGTTTAAAGTTAGATTTTTTGTATGCTTTATGCAATAACTTCCATACTAGATTACTCAACAATAAAACAAAAACATCTAGAAAATCTTTGTAATCAAGCTTGGCTTTTTCCATTCCACGGAAGTTTAATTTCCAAATAATTTATATTTTTTTTATTTTCCTTTTGTTTGTTTTTTCACTACAGCGTTCATGATTTACCTGATGCTTTATAAAGTTGTTATGTATTTTTTTTTCTAAATCCAACCAAATCAAACTCTATGAACATTACCTACTTTGTTGACATGTGGTGTCTACGTCATCACCAATTTTTTTAACCAGAGAATGTGCCAGAGTTTAAATATCATGATTATGTTCTGTACTCACTCGCTCTTAATGTTTATTTAGTGGTCCATTTCAAGTGAAGCCTAAAACACTATGCACAGGTTTAATTTTTAAGTATGATGTGAAAGTAGATATGTTGTTTAGAATGACGAGTCTCACGGAAAGCATCAGAAGGATCATTCAGAACGTGGATTGGTAGAGAAAGAGGAGTGAGCAGACCTCCTCGTTGTAATTAGACATTTACGACAACCATTTTTAACCGTTGAGCTTATGCTACTGCTCCACTTGGTTTGATGTTAATGTTAGTGACAAACTACACGTTAATAAATGCATAAAAAATACTTTTGGCTACATTAGGGGTACATATCATACGTTACTTGACCTCAGACAGAACAAGAACTGCTCACGAACACGATGGAGGTTAACGCAGCTTCATTGGTAGCAGCAAGAGCATGCTAAACTATTATATGCATTTATGCAATTTAAGTAATAAAAAAAACAAGAATTAAAATAAGGTGGTGGATGATTCAAAATTATTTCTTCTATTTTAATTCTTTGCATGTCATAGAAAATTATAAAGACTGCACGATACCACGCACACTGCACACATCACTAAGTGCTAAGCGGTTCTTATGAGATTGACGTTTTGGATCCCATAGGCACGGTTCTGTTTTAAAAGACTCCAAAACATCTCAACACTTTTTGATTTGACCACACCATTAACGTAGATTACGCCAACTTCCGCGAAAACTGAACATGCAGGACCTTCCTCCGCGCTGGCGCCGCATAAAATGAGAGGGCATCAATGTAACCAACATGTAATAGTGCGTGAAACTTGATCTTAAAATACATAAACAAAGAATGTATCGAAATTGTAAAGAGGATAATTGAGTACATAGAGTACTAGTAGGCGCTCGGAGCTCCGCCCGCGTTAAAGTCTGAATAAAAATAGCCCTGTCCTTCGAGATTACTCCTATATTCATCCCCACAGGAGTGAGCCCTTGGTGCCTTTAAACTGTATTGTAACAACGAATTGAGATTTTAAAATTCAGAGATTTAAAACGTTCAACCATACAGAACCCGACCGGGTCCAATGTTGCTTATCTTCAAAGTCCGAGGAGACTGAACAGTTTTTGTTTATTTTAAACTGACAAAAAATCAAATAAATTACAACAAAGTTGTTTTATCCCTATCAACAACACATACTTTAAAGATATATCATTCAAAATATGATGCAATGCAATCAATTCATAAGTTGTACTTACACTGATACGAAATGCTATCTTCGGGAAATCGTATCCTCACATTATCAACTCCCTTGGTCATCGCCCTGTATTCCCTGGCCTCCTGCTGAGCTCGTAGCTTGACACATCTCGCTTCTAACTCTGGGTTGCGCTTCACGACCTCATTTTCTGGAGTTACAATCTCAGAGCCTTCCAGAAGTTCATGCAAGTAAGGAGAATCTTTAGCTCCACTTTTTCGTAATTGTTGCAAATAGTCATACAACCAATCTAAATCTCCCACCGTAAGTTGCTGGGAGGTATCAATTTTCTTCTGAGACAGCTCCTTTCGTTCGTCTGATTTATCATTTACTTTAACTTCCTCTTCATTCTGTTCTGCTATTTTGCTTGCTTTGCTCTCATCGTCACCATTGGTTTTGACGGATTTAGTGGTTTTGTCTACCTGTTCTACTTCTTTACTCTCTTTAATATTGGTTTTTTTTTGGGCAATAAGTATATCATTGGAGTCATCGTTCGGTTCTTCTTCATTACCCTTACTATTTTCTCTAAATTCTGCAATGGTTTTTTTCATGAATTCAGTTTCATCAAAGGTTAGATCAATTGTAACATTGGTCTTCTTATCGTGGGCAACTTTGGAAAATTCATAGTTTTGACCTTTTATAATTCTTGCTATATTTTTAGGAATGCTTTCTTTGAAAGGTATCTCTTGTATGTATTTGAGAAATATTTTAGATGGTTGTATGTAGATGTTTGTATCAACAATTGGGCCTTTTAAATCCATTATGATGTAGGTTTTTTTACTTAGTTATATTTAGTTTATGATCAAGATCAGCATAAAAGTCTCGAAGTTCTTCTTCTTTCTCTTCAAAAGCGTTATCGATTCTTTTGCACTTAAATGTCATATCCTCTATGAACTGATCCCATTCCTCCTTACGTGCAGATCGGTTCTTAAGCAGACGTTCCTCAGCACTCTGCAAGAAAATATGGTAACAATCATTATTATAATGCTTTCTGAGAACATATACTTAGGTATAGCAATTATATTAAATTGAGGTAGAACGGCGACATCCACAAACATTGTAGGTTGCCTTACTCTGTAGAGAGGATTTCCAACATATTAAAGTCTTTTTCAGAATGTATCCAACATGCTGCTAACAAAATGGCATTTTACTGAAAGGCATAGCATTAATTATAATTATATTATGTTACAAAAAATCACGGCAAAGTTAGACGGAACAATATTATAGTTCAGGTAAATGACATATAACTCAGACGGACATCCTGTGTCAAGGATTTGGGAATTATATAAAAAAAACATACAGACGAATTGATAACCTCCTCCTTTTTTGAAGTCGGTTAAAAATTATTCACAATTCATTTGTTTAATGAATGGATTTAAATTTGAATTTAGTTACTTTTTCTTTCAAGATGACAAGGACAGTATGTGTGTGTTGTGGGAGTAGAGTTAGCAAAAAATTCAAACAATTTTTTTCCCACAGGAGCTTACCACTTGGTTGGCTCTAGATGTCTCGTCAATGCTGCTGCAGAGTTCAAGCGCCTGTTGCAGCTTTTTGTTTAGCTCAGGAAGCCTCTCCTCGGCAAGTCGTCCAACCTTAGCTAGGTGCGAATCCTTCACGTCGGTCACACTCTCCAATATAGAAAATAATGTTTCCACCTCTCTGTCAGAACGCTTCTCCTAAAACCAAGTTTATTTTTGTTGTTTAGACCAAAAACTTCAACATCAGCTTATTTTACTTATATATTATAAAGCTGAAGAGTTTATTTCTTTGGTTTCTTTGTTTTTCTGTTTGGACATAGTAATATCTGCTACCAGTTGGATTTAAAAAAATATATATTCATGCACACTTATTGAGGAAGGTTATAAAGTCAAGCAAAAATATAAATATTAAAAAAAGCTTAGAAATGAAATCTTGGGGCGGATGGGCGATGCGACGCGGTGGATCTTTGACTGAGGGCACATTTTACGAGGATGCATTTTACCGGGCTCTGCTCGGGGGGATTATTTGAAACAAAATTGACCCGAAAATCTTAGCAAGTCTATATAAAAGTATGTTAAATACTAGCTGAGATACCCAGCTCAGCTTAGGTCAATGTCGTTTTGGACATCGACTAAAGCGAAGCCTGCTAAAATGTGATCAGAAACACGTAAGCTCACCGCATTTTCATCCAAATACAAATAATAATGTTTCTCCATACAAACTTTTCCACCCCCTTTCAACCCCTTAGGCACAGAATTACATCCAGTAGCTCAACTCGATACTAAGTCCAGATTTCCTGCACCTGTACAGTCACATTTCGCTTGTATGGGCTCTAAGCTAGTTTCGCAGTGCTAAACTGTCACGAATGGTCCTTCGAGGTCTTTTTTTTTTAAATAACAGAATCAGCAGTGCTTCGCCAATATTTTAGTGACAACCTGACACTCGATGGAGGGATGGTATTTATTTCAAAAAAGCTACTGCTGTGGCCCCGGTCGCACGCTATATATGTACTGTGCCTTAGGGATGGAATTAAAAAAATCAAACCTTATTGCACCCCTAGGGTACAAGGAATATTTACTTAAAATTTTAAATCTCTAGGTCAACCGGTTTAGGCTGTGTGTTGTCTGTCAGTCCATTATGGTATAAATATAGATGAAAATTACTTCAGACAGTCTGGAAAGCCATGAATATGAAGTGGGCACCAAGGCAATATTTTTTTTTAGAACTGCACATCACACCCAACCTAACCCAAAGAGAACACAACCGCGCCCAGTGTAGCTTAGTCTCGATTATTGAACACCGAACCTTCGCGCCACTCGGCTACCAAGGCTGATGATCATCCAGAAACAACGATGATGCAGATTGCCAAGGCATGCCCTTCAGAGAAATATAGTTCTAAGACATCTCAAAAACGTTTACATGTTAGTTGTCGACTCACCCGATGTGGCCTAAAGTGCGGGGCAAGGAAGCTACGTCCCAAAAAATAAAACCCTGAGAAACAAACTGATTGGATGAAACTACTTTTTCTTATTTGTGCAACTGTGAGGCAAATGAAAAGGGACCAGGACGGTTGACCTTTTTAAACATTTTTATGCTCCAAGAACGTGATAAATGAAGAATGAAAGCAAAACATATACCATTTGCACCCTTAAAATACATTACCTCGAATTCCTTGAGCATAAACTTGATTTCACCCGTCAGGAATGGACGATGATCAAATAAACGTGACCAAACTTCCCCAATCTCTGTAAAATGGGAAAATAAATTTAGTTTTCCAGGAAGCAGCTTCATGCAAGATTTCATAGAAAATATTTCAAAGATTTCAGCAAGATTCATAGAAAATACATAGAAATCATAAATTAAACAGTTGCACCACATGGCAAGTAAAGTCGTATTTTTAATCAGATGAAGTAAACTTAGAGGACTAATGTCAAATAATGTTGCCATATTTGATGCAATAGTGATGTATATTTTTGTAATTCTGTTCTGGAATGGAATAAATGGTTCTACTCCAACTCTTGACTAGCTTTGCTACTGAAAAGACCAGTTCCCACAATCTTGGCGTAGCAGAAGCTTCAGTCGATCTTTTGCAACTTTGAAAACACTAGCTTGATGTTCTTCTTTAGATATGAATGTTTGAGATGGCATTTATTTACAATTAAACCCGGCCTCATTTACACTGAAGAATGCAAGCAGGATTTCTTTCATGTTACAACCTCTTGAAAATAGATTTAAATTTGGGTTAATTAATTAATAAATGACCGGTCATTCCATATGAACAGAATTCTATCACCCTACACCGATTTTTTTACGAAGGGAGTAAGTGAACGAGAACAAGAACTTTTTATTTGATTTTTAACAGTGAATGTGAAAATTTGCTTGCTTTGATATCACTAATTTTTTTTGATAAAAAAATGGTTGGAAAAAGAATATTTGAGGTGAAAAATATTTTTGTATTTTAGATCACGGGGGGATTATTTAGATAAAAAGTAAGACTGGACTTGTCAGTTCCAGACAATACCTGCTGTATTCAGAGTGGGCAGACTAACTTTAATCGCAGGACTTAACTGGTTTTTGTATGGTTAGTCTAGTGCTAATCTTGTACTAATTTTTCTCTGAATGTGCTCTCTGAATGCGACTTTACATCTTTATTAAATATTCTTTTCAAGTGTTATTTTCAAACCCGACACGCAAATATTAACCGGCTGGTAAGATCCCATGGTAACAGAGGGTCCTAGAACTACAGTAGAATTCATTTACAACGACTTCGCTTGTAACGACTAACCGGTTTTAACGACGATAATATTTACTCAAGTTAGGTTTCATAGTTAGGTACTGAGAAAATATAACCGTTTAATGCGACCCCGGTTTAAGCGACCAACTGCTTATAGCGACCATTATTTATGATAATACGTCCGGTTAAAACGACGTGCAATGTAACCTATACACCAATACCTCGGCGCCCCAACTTCACCCCGCCTAATACCAAAGTGCTGATTATCTTGTATTGGTATCGATTGCAAGTTGCTAAGAAAGGCCCTTTAATGTGAGGATTAAACTAATCACTACTTGGTGGAAGAGACCCTTAGCCTGGTTTTCACTAAGTGTCGATGTATTTTAATCAACAGTTAAAGGGCCTTTGTTAGTAAAGTGCTGATATCTTGTACTGGTATTGATTGCAAGCTGCTAAGAAAGGCCTTTAATATGTGACAATTAAGCTAATCGGCAGTAAGTGAAAAGGGCCCTTAGTATTGTATGTAATTTATCTCTTTGTATTACAGTACATTATGTACCTATGTTGCTAATTTGGAATGTGTAAGAACCATTAAAATAAAGCATCCTACAAAATGTTTTATTTACTTAAATAGGAAAATCAAACTTTCGCCATTATAACACATACATATCTATTCGTAAGTTAAGTACACATGTACTTAAGAAAGAATCCTGCCGTTTTGTACGTCATCCGGTTAGTACGACATTGTATCGCCGGTCCCTTGAAGGTCGTTATATCCGGATTCTACTGTACATTTATTAACTTTTATCTTCCTGCACATTACATTCTCTCCACTGATATACGTACTTACGCTTGGCTGTCGACTAATTCGAGGTCAGCCTTTCATCAGACCGTTGAGCGTAACTATGAGCGTAACCCCCGTGAAGCCAATTCTATAGATTTTAAGGTAGAGAGCAATGGAAGGTATATAGGATTTTACACTACCTTTACACAGATCTGCCATTTTCAACCAGGAGTTTCGTCATTTTGCTGATATTATTTCTTGAAGTCTTTGCTTTTGGTATATGTACTAGTAACTCGGTTTCATGATGTTGCTGTTATCCTTTCAGGAAAATCGGTAAAATTCTTAACATGAAAAAATATGTAAACCTATCTGATAAAACCCCATTCAATCGAATCACACTGTGGATCGCACAGTATAAATTGGAATTTGTAACAAGCATTAGTCTGTGGTAACAAGCAGAATGGCAGAATTCATTTCAAAACAGAGTCGCTATAGCTTTGTCTCTTTCACTACAATGCAATAAAGAAAAAGAAGAATCTGTCATATAGTTTTTGCAATCATCCGCAAAGTAGGCAATTTTATGAGGCACGTGACCTGCGTTCAAAAAGGATATGGTACGAATTGCGCTTAAACGCTGACAGAGTGAACGCACTTGCAAAACGCGCTCGTAATGCAGGATGACGTCATCGTTAAAATGTTTCCAGTGCTCAGGGCGAAACCGTGAGTCTCCATTGTCGTGAGTCTTCAAACACTGGTTTGAGGTTGTTTTGTAAGGTTATGCGGAGTTAATCTGACGGAAAATCTTCGACATTAATTGGTAAGAAAGCAGTTTCAATTGAAAAATAATGTTGTGGCGAGAATCAAGAAGGGGATGCTAAGATGGTTTGGACATATGGAACGAATGGGCGACGAAAGAATAACGAAACAAATTTATTGAGCAGATGTGAGCGGAAACGTCATGCCCAGACGGCCTAGGAGAGCCTACCGTGACCAAATCGATGTAATACTTGGTAAAATTCAGATACTTAGCGCCCGTAATCGTAGAGCATGCATCTTTTCGTATAGCGCTCTATCATCTCTGCCTACCCCTTCAGGAAAGCGGCATGAACTCATCACCTTTCACCTCCATGCATGAACTATGTATGTATCTATGTTGTGAGCACCGTTAGCACCCTCACAAGCGGTCCGATTTGCTATCGGTAATATTACAGTATTCGCGAAACTGATTCGGACCAGCCAGTCATTCAGTCAGCACGTTTGCGTGCGTTGCTGGACATACGCCTCTCCAATTTTCCTCCAGTCCTCCGGGCCCTCAGCGGTACGGAAACACTGTCGACGCACGCCCTTGATGTCGTTATCCCACCTAGCGTGTGGTCTTCCCACACTCCGTTTTCCTGTTCACGACTGCCAGTTTAAGACATAGTTTCTCCGACGGTCGTCGCCTCTTTGGCTGACGTAACTAGTCCACTGCCACATGAGGTTAGCCACCCGGTGTCCAATATCAACTTCTTTGATACGTCGGCGGATTGCCTTGTTACGCACCATATCCCGTAGCGATATTTCCAGCATGGCTCGCTTCATTGCTCGTTGGGCAACTTTCAACCCATGGTTCAACGACGACTGTCAGAGTCCACGTTTCACACCCGTACGTCATAACCGGGAGGACGCACTGGTCATATATTCTGGTCTTTATGTTTCACGGTGGTCAGAGCTCAGTGCGAATTTAAGTTTTCCGAAGGCAGCCCAACCTAGTTGGATTCATCTCTCGACCACCTTCGTCAGGCCTTGTGTCGTTGACCAAGCCGCAGAATTGTCCGAGAAATACGTCCTATTCAACCTATTCGATCAATTCTCCGTCGATAATAATTTGTCCTCCCGTCATGACCTCGGTCGCCATGACTTTGGTTTTGTCCCAGTTCATCTTCAGACCTACCTATATCGATGCTTTATAAAGGTCTTCCCGCATGGTCTACATAAAGCTGAACTCGGAAATTTGACAGAAGAACCATTTCATCGGCGAAGTGAAGATGGCTGAGGAAATCTCCATTAACGTTGATACCCATGTTACCCCATTCAAGCGTCTTGAACACATCTCCCATGCGTTGGTGAAGAGTTTGGGTGAGATCACCCCCCCCCCCCCTGCCTAACGCCTTTACGGAGGATGGGTTGGGTCACAGTCTTCGTCGCGGACCGATACAGGCTTCGGAGTACATACCTCGATGCGGTGGTCGATGTTTCGACGGCCCCTTTTTTCAAGTTACAAGCTTTTGTTTTTTAAAACTTTCAATGTTTGTTTGTATGTATGTAATGAAGGTGTCAAATCTTGCAAGCTGAATGAGAACCATTTCCTCTTATCCTACAAAGTTCATTCTTTGCATGTTGGTTCAGTTCTGATGACTGTACATTTTAACGGTAAGCATGACGTTAGGATGGCTCCTAACGAGGGAACTCCTCAAAGGATTACACGAAATGTTGTATACTCATTCAATTCAACCTATTCTAAGGTCAATATGGCTTGGCTACTGCCCTGAGGGTGGAATACCGAGTGCGGAATGAACCGTTCAACGATGAACAGCACATGCACGATATATTGTACACGCATTCAATGATAGCCGGTTCTAATGTCTACAAATATGCACAGCAAAAACAAAAAAATAAATATTAAAAAACCGTTTCATAAAACAAGCTTTTATTGGAAAAGTTTTTTTTTATTTAATCAAACCCATGAACTTTTAACATAATACAATTTATGTATTTGATATAAAAGCCCGTCACGAAATTTACACATTAACAAGAAGTATTTCTAAGAAAAAAATGTTTGTGTTGCATAAAGTATAATACTGTCGTATTCAGAGTGTGCGAACTAACTTTAGTACGCGTATTAAGGTCGTGTCGGACTAAATCGGTTTTTGTATGGTAAGTCCGGTGCTAATCTCGTACTAAGTTTTGACAAGTTCTCTCTGAATACGACTGATGCGACATGTTCAGATCGCGATAAAGATACAACATGATAAAGATATGACTGTTTAGCGACAGCTCTTGCCTTTCCGTATGGACAATAAAAAATGTGCAAAGGAAGCGAGCGGCTGGCTGTCAGTGCTGTCCCTGTCAGTCTAAAATTCGTTCGTTCATGAATTCAAGCAGTCCACAAAGCAAAGCAATCAAGCAGTCAAGTGCGCGCTTCGTCACTGGTGGACGTGTTATTGTGCGTAGTTCGGTTTGGTTTGTTGCTAGCTTGGTGTGGCAAGGCGCGCAATTCGCGATTGACTTATTCGCTATGACCGCCGCACCGCACGGTTTTGTGTTATCTTTAAGGCCCATTTAAGCATAATACAGTGCGATAACTTATTGACTTGGTGAAAATGTGCTGTCACAAAGGCCCGCTTAGATGGCCACAAAAGTGAATGCAGGTGGTGGAATTGCGTTGAGCAGTCAGTGCGCTAAAGTGTGAGTGAAGTGAAGTAAAGATGCCGGGTTTGATAGGTGTCGGCGAGTTCATCGCGGAGACTCGCGAAGACTACTCTTCTCCGACCACGTCCACTTTCGTGTCGCGAATGCCGCAGTGTCGGCAGACCATCAGCTCACTTGAGGAGGTTCGTGAACACAGTGACATCTTGCTGATCCGGCTAGCTTTACATCAACCAGTACTACACTATTGGACCATTTTTATTGCAATCCATACAAAACTATCTATATTTAAATTATTACCTAGTTCAGTTTTAATGTTCAGCAGTTTTCATTGATTTATTTGCACATTGTAGTACCTAACCTCGATTTAAATATATTTAAATCTATATTTAAAGTAAATATATTTAGGGTCTAGTGTTGTTAAAAATGTCATTGAATGTTTTTTACAATTACTTACTTTAAAACTTGTAAATTTAATCATTTCTAGCTCATCATGCATCATGATGATCATAAATGATTGAAAAATATCAACTACTCCTTAGTAATTACTGTGAAAGCATGCAACACATTTTAGACTTTGTTTTAAAAAGATATATATTTCAGGAGAACAATAATCAAGATTATTACCAAGAACCATAAAAAAAAGATTAACATTATTCAACCATCCATACATTATATTGCGGCGATTATCGGCCTAGAAAGTTTTTTTTATTGATTCTACTTTTAAAATGTAGCCCAGCCATTCGAACTGGAGCCTTATGCTATCAGAAGTAGCAATAAAACTCGTTTGGAAAGCTGGCGTCTCCTAGGTTAATGTCCCTCCATAGCATGCGTGAGTGCCTAATTTGTGTAAAATGTTTAATATTGGTAGGTATAATAGGCAAATAATGGCCCTGTTAGACTTTAAATAGTGTTAGCTAAAAATTAGAGTACACATTGTCTATTGGATAAATATATATTTGTAAATCGCGAAATCCAGCCATAGCTATCGAACGAACCAGACCAACATTTTGGTCCCGAGATACCAACTCAGGTTTCCGTGAGTTTGTCCGTGATATTTATGTATTATGCAGGGTATTTGAATGCACAGACCACTTTGCAAATGGTGATTTTGGAGGTAAAATTAGGCACAATACCATTTTATATATACTTAAATTTCAAAAAAAATATAGCGTGACTTAGATAAAGTGTGTGGGAATTGCAATAGGTTTCAACTGGCAATGTGCTTATTTTGGGAGACCGTTGTCAACCGATCAGGCTGGCCATGGTTCGGATTCTACGTAAAACGAAGTCCTTACTAGGTGATAGGCTTAGTCCCGTTTGTTTTGGTACCATCGCATTGAATGAACAATGGTCGAAGGAGGTTTCCATCCAGTTCAATGTAACCGAGTAATATAAGGAAGGACCTGGTAGTGCACCTAGTTCTCATGTGGTGTGTTAGGCTAATAGCATATCAGTCATGTCTAATATCATGTATAAAAATTGCACGTGCTGCCCTTCGAGGGGAGAGGAAGGCCTACACCATCAAATTCATCCTGATCATAAGTCAACTGGGTTGCATTTGTTTTGTTTAAATTGCAAGCAACACGGGTTACTGACCTACTGAGTAAAATACTTTTGAGGTTTAATCATCGCAGTTGTACATTTTTTTATGGGATTCCTTTTTCACACTCGAAACTAACCCGTGCGTTTAAAACTTGATCGCCAAGAGCATGTTGTGGCTGTGTAGTAAATATCCCATCCCCTTTCCATGTACTCTGCGTACTATCAAGAACACAGAAAATACATAATTAAAATAAATCTCGTTTATCTCCAGGAATTCAGCACACTCCAATAATATTATACTTTATTTGCAGCCATCCGGTACAAAAAGGCGGAAATTAATGCCATAAGGCATTCTCTACCATTCAACCTTAGAGATGTAGGAGAGGTGCAGTGAGGCGGGCAAAAAAAAACGTAAAACAAAATGAGTTAGAGAAAATATTAACTCCTTAACTGCCCTCCTTATGCCTCTTGCCTCATATGCAGTTACCGCCTTTTTAATAAGGAGGGCAGTACTAACAAAAGTAGCTATCTAATAGTGTCCATAGGATTTCCATTATATATCTACACACTATACACTCAGGACTACCAACTACTCAATATTTATAATTGTAAAAATAACAATATTTTTTTATTCGTATCAAATCCAATCCTTTTGTCAGAAAACTATTCTTATTTCATCAAAAAGTGTGCGAAAAATTCTAGGGACAGTGTAGATTGCGACATAATAATTGATGATGTTCATATTTCTATGGTTATAGACGGAAGAGTTGTACAGGTGCGAGGCGTGCTCGAGTGTTTCCCCCCTCGAAGAGCTGGCGGCGTGTGGAGTGCGCTCGTGAGACGTGACCACCCTTACACTGATCCCTACCTCAGACTCCGTCGGATTGCACAGCATGGGAGTCATCGAATTATTTACCTATGCTTGCATTATAACTGGCAACAGATGTGCCTCGCACATTTTGTTTTGGGTCTCTTCTGGGCAAACCCATAAAGGTTAGTGATAAGGATTAAGTGATGAAACTGACAAGGAATCCAAAATTATACATCCGAGCGAAACGGTGCTGCGTAGGAGAGCAAGGCATGATGAAAATTACATTTACAATAGGAGTAAAGCAAGGCTCGATCCAAGGTCCATTATTCTTCTTGATGTATTATGTGAAAGACATTTCCCATTCAATTGGGCGGGACAAAACACTAGCCATGTTTGCAGATGACATCTCAGTAGTTTTGAAAAAATAAACATATTATTGAACTACGGGAGGCTTTTTTTGTCAGTAAATAAGTCGCTCACATCATGGTTTCAACATAATAATCTTTTTTTAAAACTTATGCGGGACATCACTATAATATTTGGTTTGATGGGCTTACCGTGCGTGTGAGGAGCAGACGTGCTACTCGACGTTTCGGAGCCTCACAACGTCGAGCAGCACCTCCTGCTCTTCACACGCGCGGTAAGCCGTCAAACTAAATATTATAATAATCTTTTGTTAAATATCAATAAAATTGATGTTATGCATTTGATTCTTGGGGCAAATAGGCCTAAAAATAATGAAGACGTAACCAATACTGCAGAGCAGGGTTACCAAATGGCAGACCGCTGTCCGGATTCGGACCGCCGCCACCCTATTTTGAGCGGACCTTGGTCCTAAGTCAGGTTTCTAAGCTAAAAAGATAATGTAGCTTCCATCGCTTTCTTATCGGACATTTTTAAACCTGAACTTATTATTTTTAAACTGACTTTAACCCTAAGCTACAAGACAAATGAAAGCTTGGTAAAATTGCCAAAACTAAAAAAAATGCTTTGAAACTTTGTACTACGTTTGGTTCAAAATGTATTTGTAAAGCAGCATTTTCGAAGATGAACTTCATCAAAAGGAAATTTCTATCTTCATTTACCGATGAACATCTCCAAGCATTTAATGGCTATAGCTTGCACCAACTTAACTCCAAACTTCAAACAGATATGTTTTTATTGGGTACGACATTACCGGGCGGACTTCAAACGTCCGATACCAAAAATGACTTTGGTGACGACGGCAATATGATTGAATATCTCAATCATTGCAGTCAAAATGCCTTAGCGCAGGATCAATACGCAAAAACATCATCAGCGCCATCTAGCAGAAGACAGGGGAAGCATTGTGTCGATTCGAAAACAATCGAGAAATTTGTTGGCTGACATAATTGTCGGGATAGCTCGGTTGCCTAGAGCAGTGGGCATGTAATCCAAAGGTCGCAGGTTTGAATCCTGCTTTCGACGAATGTCACGCACAAAAACTTTTCAGATTATTTTCAAAATCTGATTACAATGCTTCAAATTTAGATGGCGCTGAAACCTAAAAAAATCTGGCCAACTGCGAGTCGGACTTGCACACGAAGGTTTCCGTACCATCGTACAAGAGTAAACCCAAAAAAAAACACGTTCTTTGTATGGTATATAATTACACAACCGCTATAACAACAAATAGGTCATTTAAAAATAATAAAAATTAAAGGGGGCTCAATTTTTATTATTTTTAAATTACCTATTTGTTGTTATAGCGGCAAAATTAATACATATTCTGTGAAAATTTCAGCTGCCTACCTATTACGGTTTATGAGATGCAGCCCTGTGACAGACGGGCAGACGGACGGACGGATAGCGGAGGCTTAGTAATAGGGTTCCGTTGGCGCCCTTTGTGTACGGAACCCTAAAACCGGCCAAGTGCGATTAGGACTTGCACACGAAGGGTTCTTACCACTGTACAAGATTGAACCCAAAAACATCTTGTTTTTTGTATGCCCCCCCCCCCCCCCTTTAACTATTATTAGTTATGTATTTTATCTATTTGTGGTTATAGCGGCTTTGTTATAGGGTTCCGTTGGAACCCTTAGCGTACAGAACACAAAAAAAATATTTTTCACATTTATATTATTACTGACCTTGTCATTTTTCTTCATTACATTTGTTTATTAATAAATAAAATAATATTCAGGTTTCCTCATTGTTTTATGTTTTCATTGATGACGTTCCAATATTTAGGTGAAATATTTGGCTTTAAATACATTTCAGTTATTTTAAAAAACATAAAAATATTTCATTAACTTATGGAAAAATCGACTTAACTGGAGAACAGTTACGAATGTGTTGTCATTCGTGACTATTGAATGAGACTATTGAGTGAATACCTAATTCACCGTTTCACGCATGCACGTCCCTAAATAGCTTGCAACTGCCGAGGTTGAAGCAGCCGAACTGTGGCAGGAGTAAAGTGCGCGCGGCGGCGTTTGCCAAGAGTGCTCTTGGAGTCGAAGCGCCGCCGCGCCGTGAAGTGGTTGAGTGGCAGAGGTCGAAGCACTGCAACCGCAGGAGAGTTGCCAGCGTATTCTTTTTCAGTTGCGAGTGATGCAATGATTTGTTCTTTAAGGGGGTAATTTAATGAATTCTAAGTGATCTCTCGCGATATTTTTTAAGAACATTAAAATCAAATTTGAATATTATAGGTTTAGGGAATCTGGGAATCCCAAGTTAATCTTGTGCAATTCATGGTAAAGTGGAGGAATCGTGGGTGCGGGAGTCCGAAAATCGTCGGCAGCGGCGAGTATTCCCGAAATAATTCGAAAATCCGAAAATTGGAACACCGTCTTGTATGACAATCCTCCGCATGAGCTTTTTTTTGCTTATTCTAAATCCCCGCTCAAACGAAACGAATTTAATTCTTATAGTGCTTAGTAATCTTACGAAATCCCAGAATCTTTGGTAATCCCTTGGGAATATTTTGTAGTCCTTTAACAATTATGGAAATCAAGAGCTATCTTTGTTAGTCCTTTAGGAATCCTTGGGAAACTCGAAATCACAAGATCCTGATAATCTGGGTGTACACCTTTTTTCTCGAGTGACTGACCACTGGATGAACACATGTTCGTGTACCACTCAGCATTTAGGTAGTTTTCTTTATTCTTCTAGTATTATGGGTTTTTATCTAATGACACCTGCCACCATTGTTTTAGTTATATGCCGATACCTGCATCAACGGCGCTATCTCTTATCCGCTGTTGTGTACACACAGTGCGATTCCATCACAGACGTTAGCAGAACAAGTTCGTTGAGTTATGGGTACTATTAGTATAGCGTGTCTTGACCCACTGAACGAAACAGGTCCGCTTTGCGCCGCCGCGGCCGGCCACCGCCGCCGCGTCGCGGGCACACCCAAATACGGATGTACAGTTAACGAGACTTTTGTATGCTGTGACGCATCTCTCTTTCTCTAGCTGCGTTTATACTTTCTACGGTTTACTTTACAGGGCGGCCGATTTGTAAACGTGGCTAGGACACTCTTTAATGCTGTGCATAAATATTGTATATTATTATGAATGTGTGTGACCTTTTGGGTCTTTATTGTGTATTTTCCCTGCTGCTTAGTAATAATTTAATATTATCTTGTAGAGTGTATGAATTTTTGCAACTGAGCACCGTATTATTGCCACAGACAATCCAAACCTGATTTCGTACGTGTGCCACATTATTGGAACGATAAGTTGAACCTTAGTACATCCTCCCCTCACTCTGTAGTCGTTCCTCCTCCTTTATTTTGGTATAATGGGTTAGTAGAGCACATAGGATTGAATTGCTTTCAACATAAATACATAAGTTGCTAAGCTTCACAGAATTCATAAATCGTGCGAACTTTCTTGCATCCGTCTTAATTATGCTCCCAATGACCTTTTTTTTATTTCTGTGTCAATATCCCAAAGGATTAGACGCTCCTTGATGCAGAAAATGTCCTTTCAGTGTGCCGTGTGGACGCAAGCTATCACAACATATCTGTAAATGCATGATAGCGCGCCAGATAAGCCCGTTTGCTGGATTGAGCCTTGCCTGTTTGTACACAGCTGAGAACTTCAAGTGTTGAAGCCATTTTCCAAAATATTTGGATCATCGTTCAGAGTATACTCGGAATGTATGGCAGCTTCTCGACATACACATCAGCGGATAGGATATGCTGAAGGGCAAAAGTGTAAACCAAGATTATCAGTAGTCAACATTACCAGGATTACCATTTCTAGATTCCCAAGGAATCCCAAAGGATTACCATGGATTCTGGGACTTCGTAAGATTACTAAGGACTACAAAAGTTATATAAGTTTCATTTTGGTTTTAAAAAATGAAACTTATGCTCCCCAATTGAGTGGAATACTGCATAGATTTTTGGAGTGAGAATAAATGTCTGGTGGACGGTGCTCCTTTTTTGGATTTTCGAATTGATTGCGAGAATACGGCCACTGCCGACGATTATCTGATTCCTTGAACTCCCGCACCAACGATCACCCGACCATGCATTTGATAGGATTACCAATGAATTCCTTGGGATTCCCAGATTCCCTAAGATCAGATACCTCGGACTCCTACCTGATTCCCCGGACTCACACCTAAGATAACTAAAACAATTGTACACCAGATTCCCCGAGTGACTGACTGCTCGGGATAATCTTAATATTTTTGTATATTTTTATATTGATCGACCTTTCGATTGTTTTTACAATAGCATTTATTAACATAATTATGGTACACGAATCAATAAAAAACAATGTATTTTAGAGAAACGGCTAGATTCATATGAAGAACCAGATGGAACGGCGCGAGCCGTTAAAAAAGTTATCCTTTGGAGGTGGAGGCCAGGCACGCCACCGGGTCTGGCTTCCGCTCCACCTCGGCGTACTCGGAGCCGCTGTCGTCGTCCTCGGGCCGCGTCTCGAACCACGCCACCTCGGGCTCCGGCGACGCCTCCCCCTCGCACCCTCCGCCGCGACCCCTCCCGCTACCGCCGCCACCCTCGCCCCCGCCGTAGCGCAGGTTGCCCAGCCGACCTGGCGACCAACAGTGGCTTTACAAAAAAAAATACAGTCGAATGCCTCCTCCTTTTTTGTTGAAGTCGGTTAAAATACAGCCCACTTGCAGAGGGGCTAATCTGGAAATTCGCATTCGCCGATTTAGTCACCTGTGACTCACCGGTTCTTACTCAGGGAATCACAGCCACGAGTCACCCTAGTATGGTCTCTTTCTAATTAATCTAATTGAAGTGCGATGACCTCAGATGGAAGAATGTTTCATTTCCATACGTGAATTGAACTCGTGTTCGCTTCAAAATTTCAGGGGGTCTACTCATGAAAGCGAAAACGAGAAGTTCTCGTATTCGCTTCTGTCAAACTCTATTCAGAAAAAATATAGGCATCTTTTTTCCAAATAGAGTTTGACAGAACCGAACACGAGAACTAGCTTTCATGAGTAGCTATGCAGAGTTTTTTCGTCGCGTTATTTTGAGCCAAATATAAAAACTAAGTTAACTACAAACATATATTATAATTTCCCAGCCTTCATCATAAAATTGCACCCATTACCAATGCGCTCAAAAACACGCGGCAATTTGTCGATCTCGTAAAGATAAAACTTTGTATCGTAGCTATAACAATGGGTATTAAAACATTACACAAATTATAACATGGTACAGAAGTTCATGGATGAATCGTAACCGTTCGTAAAAGCGACGCGTTGCAAGCATAGAATATTATTTCGGCTGCAATGATGTGTCCTGTGTGCCGGAACAATGGGGTAGCCATGGTAAATTAACTAGCCGGGTGAACAGGCAAGCGAGTTTTTTTTTGAAGACGTTTAGTTGCATTTGGTTCCATGCTAACTGGCAAACGGCGTTTTATTCGGCCAAGTGAACTGAAATTCACCAGTTCTCTAAATTTTAGTTTAAACTGGGTGCCGACCTTCGATGAGGATATCGTTGATCGCCTTCTTGGCGTACAGCGCCTGCGTGTCGTCCATCCGCTCGAGCTCGAGGGCCCAGCTGCGCGCGGCCGCCTCGGACTCGTCGCGCCGCCGCAGGTACGCCGACACGGAGCACGAGGGGCACGGCACGTGGGCGCCCGCGCAACCCCTCCCGCCGCCCCGCTCGACGCCCCGCTCGCCTCCCCGCTCGCCTCCCCGCTCGCCTTCCCGCTCGCCGCCCCGCCCGGCGCCAAGCCTCCGGCGGCGCGGTTGCACGAAACGGCGCGCCCTCTTGGCGGGCCGCGGCTCGGGACTGGCCGCGACGCCCCGGGACTCCCGCGACCCTTCGCCGGCCTCTTCCGGCTCCTGCTCCTGGAAAAGGAGCAGTCACGCTCACGAGGGTGCAAGCAACATAGTATATTTTTCAACGACTACATTGAAACGACATGCCGGGATACGTGCGACCATGGCTTGCGACCCTTCGCCAGCCTCTTGCGACCCCTGCTCCTGGAACAAGAACAGAGTTTGGCAGGCGTATTTCACTCGGTAGTATAGGTACGATCGTATGCGCACTGCACCCTGCAGTCTGCGCTAACGGAGAGGGTCGCCGCTGCCGCTCCGCGATTCGCCCCCACCGCGCCGCCGCCACCCCTAGGATAATAGGTTGCCCACTTTTTCTTTAGCATAACTATGAAGTTGCCAAAATAAACAGGTGAGCAAGCATTATTTATGTACCCTTATGATTTTTCGAAATAATAATTTTATATGAAAAGAATGGTTATTTTATTCTCTATCCAACATAATTAGGTTGCCACATCGACATCATTGTCGGAATAAAATTAAATACTAAAGGATCTGAAATGTTCATTCCGGTGAGATGGGCGTCAGTTGTACACATATTTGGCTCTACCTTCAGACACGAAATCCGAATTATGTTCATGAATTAACATTCCTCAAAACGTAAAGTCTTGAGAGGAGCTAGGTGCTATTTGTTGCTCCGGATTTATTGAGAGTGTATTACTTCACGGTATTTTTCGAGTTTCTCGAATATTCGATAAGTGGTTTCACCACGTGGTCGATGAGAGCATGAGCAATTGCTTATTTAAATAGGAAACCAAATTTTATAAACTCACATCATGCTTCTTGCAAAACTGTGTGTACTCTTCATGATATTTCTTGCTTAGAACTGTTACTTTTTTATAGCAAGAAGAATGATAACCAAAATTATCAATCGAATCCATGCTTAACCTAACCTCACTGTACGCAAAGTTCTTTTCTCGCCGAAACAACAACTTCAAAAAACATTTCTTATAGGATTCACCATCAAAATCAATAACGGAATCCTTCGAACCACACAAAAAACACTTCTTCATTTTTAACTACGTAATTTTTCGTTAAGACCGATATTTTTACTAACGGAGTACGCAAGAGCACGCTTGCTTGCAAGGGAATGCGATAATCCAAACCATTGTTCCAAACACTTTTCGACTGGCTGAGTCATCTTTGTCTATCACACGGAGTAAGGAGCATACCCCCTCTCTTTCACTCTGCCCCTCATTCACTCAGCAGCTGCCTGGCGCACACATATCTCTCTGCATCTCTGTCTATCGCATGGAGTGATGCTCGCAACGCTTCTCTGTCCGTTTCCACGCTCGCGCTCAAAACTTAACATCTAAAATCTGGGCAACCATGTATGTGACGAACTTTAGCTTAGACAACCATAATACTGTTAGCTAGCGAATAAAATAACCTTTCGTTTCATATAAAATTATATTAAATAACTGATGACAATATTTTAATAACGCTTGATATATTAATAACCTGGCAACCTGCTATATCCTATTATAATCTTTGTCATCGTCAAATCACGGATGAGGGAATACCGGATCTAGGACTACGTGCGGTGTTTTCAGATCGGTTGTGTATTTTTTTTAGCGACGATACATTGCATACGATACTGCAAGTTCATTATTATTTCCTTAATAACTGACTCAGTTATTTTTAACATATAAAATGTTAATTTGTTTCAGACGCTGGACTTTGACAGGGAGGGCTTGACGAAGCTAAGGAAAGCAATAAAGGCCATTCACAACTCCGGAATCGGTGCGTAATTTTGTATTTTAATGTTATTTCGCTATATATACTTCACTTAATAAAGTTAATATAACAAATTTAATAAATCAAGGATATGGAGATAACTTCACTATACATATTAAATCGTTTGACTGTTTTTTTAAGCAATTACAACTACCCAATTTAATTACCGTATTAGAACATTTATCTCTTGTGAGGTTGATAGAGCTTATCATCGATATCGTATCTGCCCCTATGTTTTTGTTGTAAACTCTTCTCTTTCAAACTTGCAACAATAGTTATAGTACGCGCAAAACTTAAATGCCGCTGTATGTACCTGCGCAGTAGTCGAATTTCAGGTCAGCTCGGTGAGCGTGCGGGGCGCGGGGCGGGAGAAATGACGCGCTCACCCCCACGCCACCTCGTTACCTTAGCAACCGATTGTTTGCGCCCGCGCCTTCCCCGTAACTAACCCCGCAATCCCCGCTCTGCAACGAGCGCTTGTACGCTCAGAGATTTAGTTAGGTGGTGGTTTTTGTGCTTTCTATAATACTTTCGGTACCTACAGTTATGAAGTGTTAGTTTGTGAAGTAAACCTAGTATGTAATATTTTTTTAGTTCTAATATAAAAAAATACTCGTCCAAGTGAGAACTACAAAGCAATTCGTATTAATTACTAATCAAAGGATTTAATTGATGAACAAAACAAATCAGCCCCAAAGTCCCATGCAAAGAGGATTTCTCATTTATAAAACAATATATTTTCTTATATTATTCGCAATTAAGTTAATTAAAGTGAAATGATTTATGTTTGTAAAATCAACCCTGCAGCAAGCACACATTTATCAAAGAAAGATAGCTGTAAAAAAAAAAGTACTTTATAAGCACATTATAAGGCTGAAAATTAACAAGCATGCAAACCTTTCGGCAATGGCGGGTATTCCTCTATTTTTAAATTAATAATTTTTTTCTTTTCTTAAATGATGTATCCTTGCTTTCCGGTGAATTCTGCATAGCACTCGTGTTCATGTGCGTGAATAGCATTTTCTTAAAAAAAATTAAATTGAACATTTAATCTTGACTGTACACATGCGCGAACACAACGAAAGAGCGGCATTAAGGTGGCCCAACCCGGCGGGCCTAACTCATTCGCGGGCACGGTACAATACCGTGCTATTGTGCTCTGGGACCTTCTCTGTTTCAAAGAATAAGACAGGTTCCGTGATGAGGAAGATGCAACATGTCCACAAAAAAGACAATGTGCATAGTGTATGATTTTGTAAAATTTACGAAAATTTTCATTTCAAAACGACTTATAGCTAAAAGTAAACCACGACCGCTGTAGTCAAAAATCTAACAAACACCAAATAGATTATAAATCTTGATTAAATAAGCTATGTCTGATGACTAATCTTTTGAAGATGTTCTTACTTTATCATTGCGTAATCCACCTCCAAAGTTATTGTATAAAACGCGCAAAAAATTCAAACTTTCGGACCTTATAATTTAGAAACCAAACACAATTTTACAATGCCAATGGTCATCAGACATCTAGTTCGATCAAATAAAACTATTTTGAGCAAAATTTTGGATCTCTGACAAGAAATATGGGCGTGATCTTCTTTCCCCTTTTGTATGGGGAGATGAGCGGGATGGGCCACCTTAAAGATTTGCGCCTGCTATACATGGAGTGCGTAATCTTTTTCGAAGTCGAGTGCGCACGCCGCCGCGACCTTCAGATAATTAAATCCGTTTACGTCCACTTCACGAAAAGCGGCCTGCCCTGCCCATCGTTCACCCGGAGCTCTGCTCTGCTATTCAATTAGGCAGGCAGAGTGGCACTCAGGGGTCGTTCAACTCTCCAGTTTCCCCAGACATATTGCCGCGTCGCATGGTCGCTCCCCTCTGCCGCCGCCTCCCCACCGCCGCCGCCGCCGCGGGCGAACGGGGCTGACCCATTTCGCTTCTGGTTTAGAGCATCAAGACACCTAGACAAGATAATAGTTTGCCTACCGTACGAGAGGTTTACATTTGTGACTTATTTACAAATATACACCGGCGACCCGAAATCCGATAGTTAACTCTCGGTTACATTGCATATTTATATGCAATGTGAAAGATAACTTTGTTTTTTTTTATGTAGCTGGAGGTGGTGAAAACGGGTAATAGCGGTCCGGAAAATAATTTGAGCATTAGTGCTGTTGCGTAGCATTTTGCTAGGCGAATATTGCGCGTGCGACCGGCCCGGTTTCGCTGCGGGCTGTTTTTTTATCGGAGAACTGGTTTGAAGGCTCAGGCTCGGATCAGATTCCCGCGCGGCCGCCCGCTCCCCGCGTCGCACCCCGCGGCAAGGTCGATCTCGGCTGCCGTCGTCGTCTGCACGTCTAATCGGTGAAGCAATGACACTTATACTGCTGTAACTTTGGGCAATGATTCTCGAATAAATACTAACCATAAACCATAAATAAGATACAATTTTGCTGTATTTTGAGTTGAGAATTTAGTTTTCATAGAAAGCATTTTTAAAATCTAAGTCAAAATAATACGCTGTTCGGCAAAAGGGGGCGGCGATGATGTGGAACAGGAGTATAAGTACAGAATAAGCACAAAAAGAAGCACGATAACAGAATAATCGCTATAACAAGAACGACAGGCACGTGTCGCAATGTGTTCTCGATCCATTAGAATATTCTCATTCTTGACCAAATAATAAACATTGAAAATTAATATCTCAAGAATAGGTGAAAAAACCTGTTTACGTTTCATCATCAAGGATCAAATATTTTCAAGTCGAAGTAAGGCAGTGTCTAAAATACTACATGTATAGATTGACATAAATTTGACAGAGACAGGCTACACAAAAGTACGAGGGTTTTTTTGGGACACGAGACAGACAAAAGATAAACTTTAACGTATTTTTCAGATTTAATTTGAGTACCAGCACGATGGGTCTAGTTCGAAACCTTCCAGATATAGAAACCAATCCTGAGACCGTGTATCGGTGCACGGGAGGCAGAAATGGCACCCTGGTAATGTATTTGTTTGTTATATGACAGAAATATATGCCAACATTAAATTCGCATGTCACACGATTTTAGCTCTCGATGGGTCTAGAACTAGAAGTTCCAGAGATATGACACAAAGCCGACTCGTGCACGGCAATAGATGCACTAGATCTATTTTATGTTAGTAGAACCATAACTTGTAAGAGAACTCTTTAAAGAAAAGAAAGAAAAGAAATTTCGCGACTGCCATTTGGAACGGCAAATTCTAAGGTTGCAACTTCCCGAAAATAGCGGCAACATTTAAAAAATTTGGAAGTTTGGAAGTTACAAATGTTTTGTTCCGTTTTAAGTTTCATGTCAATTCACTCTTTCTGAGCTAGTTTCCCTTCCGTAGGGAAGTCCGTGAAAATATTCGATTTATACTAACGTTGGTTTCGTATTATTCCTTTAAAACGATTAGTAAAAAATTGCGAACAGTTCATCACTCTCCGGCCGCCTCTAAGTTAATATATTTGTTTTAGTATTTACATAGACTGTTTAAAATGAAAAGGCAGTCGTTTAGAATGCAATCATTAGATTTACATACATTAATACCGGAATGGGAGTGACGTTTACTTTCAGTCTAGAGAGCGATCCGTACCTTGGAGCAAGAGATAAGTGAATTACGCTAATAAATTTTCCGGCAATCTCAGTAATGGCATTTTACCGACCGGGCGGCGGCGGCGACGGAGCTTGCAATGTCATCTGGAAACGGTTTTCCTAGACTCGTGGAGCTCACGACTGCATTACGACAACGGTGCCAGCCATTGCCCGCAGCTAACGATCTCACTTACATTGTCACCGTAACATTTGCGACATTGCTACTTTATTACGTTAATCGGTAGGGAATTTTTGGTGATGTTATCCATCACTTCTTCATTAATATCACAAATCTGAGGTAAGTCGATGCGTCGAGCGTGTCGTGTTGTGTTGATTCGGCTTCAATATTTATTCCTTGCATACGCTGAGATAAAAAATATATTCTGTGCATGCCACAGATCCCGGTCATTAGTGCCCAACGACTAAGGAAGGACGGAAGTGGGAACCGAAACTCATCCGTATAGCGGCAGCCAGCGTAGCAACTATTTTGTGAGAATACATACACTGGCAAGTCAGCTCGCTTACAAATTCACCCATTCTTGATGTTCTCGAGTGCCAACGAGAGAATACATAGAACTGCACAGAACGCTACTTAGTGCAACAAACATTTAATATTGCGCGTCCCGAATTCATACGCGAACTACTTAGCATCAGTACATTATCACTAGTACGTGACTATACGCTGCCGCTGCACGGGTCAGATTTGGTTGCCACTCCCTTCCTTACATTGGCAAGTGCCTCACAAAATGGTAGATGATGGTAGACAGCAAGTACGGGAGAGAGGACCTATGCGGTTCACTTGATTTTAAAAGTCTAATGTTGCTTATATGTTACTATTGCGCACAATGTGGTTGAAGGTAACGTGTGTTTGCGCAGCTCACGTGGACAATGAGATATACCTGGCTCGCGCGCTCGAGCGGCTCGGGGGCAACGCGCTCAGCAAGGAGCAGGAGCCCGACATCGGCGCAGCGTTCTTCAAGTTCGCCGTCGTCACCAAGGAGCTGTCCGCGCTGTGCAAGACCCTGGTGAGTGGTTCCGTCTTGTGTCCGGGCTCCATTAGCAGCCCCTCTCGCGCGGGCATCGACCTTCACCTGGATCGCGTGTCGAGCGGCTCGGGGGCAACGCGCTCAGCAAGGAGCTGGAGCCCGACATCGGCGCAGCGTTCTTCAAGTTAGCCGTCGTCACCTAGGAGCTCTCCGCGCTGTGCAAGACCCTGGCGAGTGGTTCCGTCTTGTGTCCGGGCTCCATTAGCAGCCCCTCTCGCGCGGGCATCGACCTTCACCTGGATCGCGTGTCGAGCGGCTCGGGGGCAACGCGCTCAGCAAGGAGCAGGAGCCCGACATCGGCGCAGCGTTCTTCAAGTTAGCCGTCGTCACCTAGGAGCTCTCCGCGCTGTGCAAGACCCTGGCGAGTGGTTCCGTCTTGTGTCCGGGCTCCATTAGCAGCCCCTCTCGCGCGGGCATCGACCTTCACCTGGATCGCGTGTCGAGCGGCTCGGGGGCAACGCGCTCAGCAAGGAGCAGGAGCCCGACATCGGCGCAGCGTTCTTCAAGTTCGCCGTCGTCACCAAGGAGCTGTCCGCGCTGTGCAAGACCCTGGTGAGTGGTTCCGTCTTGTGTCCGGGCTCCATTAGCAGCCCCTCTCGCGCGGGCATCGACCTTCACCTGGATCGCGTGTCGAGCGGCTCGGGGGCAACGCGCTCAGCAAGGAGCAGGAGCCCGACATCGGCGCAGCGTTCTTCAAGTTAGCCGTCGTCACCTAGGAGCTCTCCGCGCTGTGCAAGACCCTGGCGAGTGGTTCCGTCTTGTGTCCGGGCTCCATTAGCAGCCCCTCTCGCGCGGGCATCGACCTTCACCTGGATCGCGTGTCGAGCGGCTCGGGGGCAACGCGTTCAGCAAGGAGCAGGAGCCCGACATCGGCGCAGCGTTCTTCAAGTTCGCCGTCGTCACCAAGGAGCTGTCCGCGCTGTGCAAGACCCTGGTGAGTGGTTCCGTCTTGTGTCCGGGCTCCATTAGCAGCCCCTCTCGCGCGGGCACCGACCTTCACCTGCATCGCGTGTCGAGCGGCTCGGGGGCAACGCGCTCAGCAAGGAGCAGGAGCCCGACATCGGCGCAGCGTTCTTCAAGTTAGCCGTCGTCACCAAGGAGCTCTCCGCGCTGTGCAAGACCCTGGTGAGTGGTTCCGTCTTGTGTCCGGGCTCCATTAGCAGCCCCTCTCGCGCGGGCATCGACCTTCACCTGGATCGCGTGTCGAGCGGCTCGGGGGCAACGCGCTCAGCAAGGAGCAGGAGCCCGACATCGGCGCAGCGTTCTTCAAGTTCGCCGTCGTCACCAAGGAGCTCTCCGCGCTGTGCAAGACCCTGGTGAGTGGTTCCGTCTTGTGTCCGGGCTCCATTAGCAGCCCCTCTCGCGCGGGCATCGACCTTCACCTGGATCGCGTGTCGAGCGGCTCGGGGGCAACGCGCTCAGCAAGGAGCAGGAGCCCGACATCGGCGCAGCGTTCTTCAAGTTAGCCGTCGTCACCTAGGAGCTCTCCGCGCTGTGCAAGACCCTGGCGAGTGGTTCCGTCTTGTGTCCGGGCTCCATTAGCAGCCCCTCTCGCGCGGGCATCGACCTTCACCTGGATCGCGTGTCGAGCGGCTCGGGGGCAACGCGTTCAGCAAGGAGCAGGAGCCCGACATCGGCGCAGCGTTCTTCAAGTTCGCCGTCGTCACCAAGGAGCTGTCCGCGCTGTGCAAGACCCTGGTGAGTGGTTCCGTCTTGTGTCCGGGCTCCATTAGCAGCCCCTCTCGCGCGGGCATCGACCTTCACCTGGATCGCGTGTCGAGCGGCTCGGGGGCAACGCGCTCAGCAAGGAGCAGGCGCCCGACATCGGCGCAGCGTTCTTCAAGTTCGCCGTCGTCACCAAGGAGCTCTCCGCGCTGTGCAAGACCGTGGTGAGTGGTTCCGTCTTGTGTCCGGGCTCCATTAGCAGCCCCTCTCGCGCGGGCATCGACCTTCACCTGGATCGCGTGTCCAGCGGCTCGGGGGCAACGCGCTCAGCAAGGAGCAGGAGCCCGACATCGGCGCAGCGTTCTTCAAGTTCGCCGTCGTCACCAAGGAGCTGTCCGCGCTGTGCAAGACCCTGGTGAGTGGTTCCGTCTTGTGTCCGGGCTCCATTAGCAGCTCCTCTCGCGCGGGCACCGACCTTCACCTGCATCGCGTGTCGAGCGGCTCGGGGGCAACGCGCTCAGCAAGGAGCAGGAGCCCGACATCGGCGCAGCGTTCTTCAAGTTAGCCGTCGTCACCAAGGAGCTCTCCGCGCTGTGCAAGACCCTGGTGAGTGGTTCCGTCTTGTGTCCGGGCTCCATTAGCAGCCCCTCTCGCGCGGGCATCGACCTTCACCTGGATCGCGTGTCGAGCGGCTCGGGGGCAACGCGCGCAGCAAGGAGCAGGAGCCCGACATCGGCGCAGCGTTCTTCAAGTTCGCCGTCGTCACCAAGGAGCTCTCCGCGCTGTGCAAGACCCTGGTGAGTGGTTCCGTCTTGTGTCCGGGCTCCATTAGCAGCCCCTCTCGCGCGGGCATCGACCTTCACCTGGATCGCGTGCTCGAACGGCTCGCGGGCAACGCGCTCAGCAAGGAGCAGGAGCCCGACATCGGCGCAGCGTTCTTCAAGTTCGCCGTCGTCACCAAGGAGCTCTCCGCGCTGTGCAAGACTCTGGTGAGTGGTTCCGTCTTGTGTCCGGGCTCCATTAGCAGCCCCTCTCGCGCGGGCATCGACCTTCACCTGGATCGCGTGTCGAGCGGCTCGGGGGCAACGCGCTCAGCAAGGAGCAGGAGCCCGACATCGGCGCAGCGTTCTTCAAGTTCGCCGTGGTCACCAAGGAGCTGTCCGCGCTGTGCAAGACCCTGGTGAGTGGTTCCGTCTTGTGTCCGGGCTCCATTAGCAGCCCCTCTCGCGCGGGCATCGACCTTCACCTGGATCGCGTGTCGAGCGGCTCGGGGGCAACGCGCTCAGCAAGGAGCAGGAGCCCGACATCGGCGCAGCGTTCTTCAAGTTCGCCGTCGTCACCAAGGAGCTCTCCGCGCTGTGCAACACCCTGGTGAGTGGTTCCGTCTTGTGTCCGGGCTCCATTAGCAGCCCCTCTCGCGCGGGCATCGACCTTCACCTGGATCGCGTGTCGAGCGGCTCGGGGGCAACGCGCTCAGCAAGGAGCAGGAGCCCGACATCGGCGCAGCGTTCTTCAAGTTCGCCGTCGTCACCAAGGAGCTGTCCGCGCTGTGCAAGACCCTGGTGAGTGGTTCCGTCTTGTGTCCGGGCTCCATTAGCAGCCCCTCTCGCGCGGGCATCGACCTTCACCTGGATCGCGTGTCGAGCGGCTCGGGGGCAACGCGCTCAGCAAGGAGCAGGAGCCCGACATCGGCGCAGCGTTCTTCAAGTTAGCCGTCGTCACCTAGGAGCTCTCCGCGCTGTGCAAGACCCTGGCGAGTGGTTCCGTCTTGTGTCCGGGCTCCATTAGCAGCCCCTCTCGCGCGGGCATCGACCTTCACCTGGATCGCGTGTCGAGCGGCTCGGGGGCAACGCGTTCAGCAAGGAGCAGGAGCCCGACATCGGCGCAGCGTTCTTCAAGTTCGCCGTCGTCACCAAGGAGCTGTCCGCGCTGTGCAAGACCCTGGTGAGTGGTTCCGTCTTGTGTCCGGGCTCCATTAGCAGCCCCTCTCGCGCGGGCATCGACCTTCACCTGGATCGCGTGTCGAGCGGCTCGGGGGCAACGCGCTCAGCAAGGAGCAGGAGCCCGACATCGGCGCAGCGTTCTTCAAGTTCGCCGTCGTCACCAAGGAGCTCTCCGCGCTGTGCAAGACCGTGGTGAGTGGTTCCGTCTTGTGTCCGGGCTCCATTAGCAGCCCCTCTCGCGCGGGCATCGACCTTCACCTGGATCGCGTGTCCAGCGGCTCGGGGGCAACGCGCTCAGCAAGGAGCAGGAGCCCGACATCGGCGCAGCGTTCTTCAAGTTCGCCGTCGTCACCAAGGAGCTGTCCGCGCTGTGCAAGACCCTGGTGAGTGGTTCCGTCTTGTGTCCGGGCTCCATTAGCAGCCCCTCTCGCGCGGGCACCGACCTTCACCTGCATCGCGTGTCGAGCGGCTCGGGGGCAACGCGCTCAGCAAGGAGCAGGAGCCCGACATCGGCGCAGCGTTCTTCAAGTTAGCCGTCGTCACCAAGGAGCTCTCCGCGCTGTGCAAGACCCTGGTGAGTGGTTCCGTCTTGTGTCCGGGCTCCATTAGCAGCCCCTCTCGCGCGGGCATCGACCTTCACCTGGATCGCGTGTCGAGCGGCTCGGGGGCAACGCGCTCAGCAAGGAGCAGGAGCCCGACATCGGCGCAGCGTTCTTCAAGTTCGCCGTCGTCACCAAGGAGCTCTCCGCGCTGTGCAAGACCCTGGTGAGTGGTTCCGTCTTGTGTCCGGGCTCCATTAGCAGCCCCTCTCGCGCGGGCATCGACCTTCACCTGGATCGCGTGCTCGAACGGCTCGCGGGCAACGCGCTCAGCAAGGAGCAGGAGCCCGACATCGGCGCAGCGTTCTTCAAGTTCTCCGTCGTCACCAAGGAGCTCTCCGCGCTGTGCAAGACTCTGGTGAGTGGTTCCGTCTTGTGTCCGGGCTCCATTAGCAGCCCCTCTCGCGCGGGCATCGACCTTCACCTTGATCGCGTGTCGAGCGGCTCGGGGGCAACGCGCTCAGCAAGGAGCAGGAGCCCGACATCGGCGCAGCGTTCTTCAAGTTCGCCGTGGTCACCAAGGAGCTGTCCGCGCTGTGCAAGACCCTGGTGAGTGGTTCCGTCTTGTGTCCGGGCTCCATTAGCAGCCCCTCTCGCGCGGGCATCGACCTACACCTGGATCGCGTGTCGAGCGGCTCGGGGGCAACGCGCTCAGCAAGGAGCAGGAGCCCGACATCGGCGCAGCGTTCTTCAAGTTCGCCGTCGTCACCAAGGAGCTGTCCGCGCTGTGCAAGACCCTGGTGAGTGGTTCCGTCTTGTGTCCGGGCTCCATTAGCAGCCCCTCTCGCGCGGGCATCGACCTTCACCTGGATCGCGTGCTCGAGCGGCTCGCGGGCAACGCGCTCAGCAAGAAGCACGACATCGTCACCGATGAGCTCTTCGCGGTTTCGAGGTTGTCCAGCCTGTTCGGATTTCCTCAGTCTGGTAACGGGGTGTGCGTTATATTTGCAAAATATTAAATTTTGTTCACGTATTTTGTGAGCTATTGTTTTTTTAAAGAAATACTTATTGGTTAACGGTATCAAGTCGATTTTTCATATTAGAAAATATTTTTTTCTTTTAAAAACCGAGCGACATCGAAATAAAAAAACCGTATTTATTTAGTGAGTCATGGAATTTGTCTATAAAATTCAAATCGTTCACTTTCAAATATAGACATCGCCAAAGTATTTTTTATAATATAATGAGAATAGACTATTATTTATACTCTATTTTATGAACACACATATTCTATTCTACATTATATTCAGGTCCATAGGTGAATTGGTTCAGATAATACTGGGAATTTTCAAAACAGCCGTAAAACGAGATTGGATATTACATTGGGCCTACGCAGTGGTACGGGAGGGGTGTCTAACCGTTCTAACCTAATCTGATAACACATTTCAATACTATTCACCTTTTGGTACTCAAAGAAAAAACGAGGTACCGATGATTTCATTTACTTTACTTACTGTATTTGTTAAGTCTTCTGTGAGATGCTTCGGTAGTAGGTACTCTTTATCCATTAAGAATTGGAAATGCTCGAAAGCAAACCAATTGGAGACGTAAGGCTCGGCTCTCTCTGGAAAACCAATATTTTATTACGTATTTTACGTATATTTACGTATTTTATTAGTAGTATTATTACGTGGCGTACTTAAACGTATTTGCCATTTGCAATATTATATTTCTAAATAACTCTACAAAAAATTAAAGTTCTAGAAAAAATTACATTTGAATTTACATACTAAAGTATGAACACGAAATTGTTATTTAATGATAAACACATGCAGATACGTGCATTGAAGTTAGAAAATACCTTTGGCAATATTCAGATCTATACGCCATCTCTTATAAAAGATTTTGGTAACTTATATTCACTCGCCAGGTACTCACCAGATCCTGGTGCTACACTTCTATTTATACGCGACTTCTCTCTTCGAAATGAACCCAACAGTGAAACCATCTTTTTCTTGATATCATTAACAGACATATCCATTTTGTCACAGATGCTCTTCCATGCGTTTTCTTTTGCAGTTCTGTTGTAGAATTGTTCGTGTTTCGGGTCCCAGAGATTCCGAGATTTCCTATATAGTTTTATTAATTTGAGACACGTTGAGTAATCCCACATTCTCGTAGCGTAGGCGGTTTTGTTTTAGTTGAGGTCAACGTTCGCAACGAACTGTCGAGGCACGCGCTCCGCAACTGAGCGGCTCACTCAACTGATTTCATTGGCTTCGCCCGCTCGACTGTAGCCGGGGCGTTCGGGTTGGCTCGGGTCGGCTCGTGCTGCCTCGGTTGGGCTCGTCTGCCTGGGCGGGTTGGGATGCTTTGGCTCGGGTCGTGTTGCCTCCTTACCTACATCATAGTCGCAAAACGTCCGCCACGCGCCGACGACCCGACTCTAGCGCTAGTGGCACATGCGTAAATCAATGATGCATAAGCATCTTGTTTTATCAAGTTTTATCATTTTACCAAAGTCTTTATTCTGTACAGACAACAAAATATTAAAGGATACTTTGTTTGTTTCGCGAACTAGATGGAAAACAGGGAATGCATAAAAAACCGGCCAAGTGCGAGTCGGACTCACACACGAAGGGTTCCGTACCATGGTACAAGATTTAACACAAAAAAAACTGTTTTTTGTCTGCCCCCCCCTTTAATTTTGATTATTTTTGTATTTTTTCTATTTGTTGTTCTAGAGGCAAAATAAATACACACTCTTTGAAAATTTTAGCTGCCTACCTATTACGGTTCTTGAGATACAGCCCTGTGACAGACGGACGGACGGACGGACAGCAGAGGCTTAGTAATAGGGTTCCGTTTTCACCCTTTGGGTACGGAACCCTAAAAAAGAATACTCTGTTTTGTGTTGTCGTGAAACATTTGACACCAACTTTCGCCTGCGTGAGCGGAGCGAGGGAGGTGGAAAAAATATATAAAAAAATGCCAGATTAGAGAATTGCCACTTACTGTTTGTGTTTTGCAGAATATGTCGTATTCCTCCTTATACCTCTGGCATAAACATGTGATTTTTTTGTAGCATATCATATGAAAACCGGTGTTAGATCTTGCGCTAATCCATGTATAACTTTCCATCCAATTTCTTACCCATTTCCAAATCTACCTTGGGACCACCGCATATGGTGCATTTTGTGTTGACCTTGTGTCGCGCCTTCAAACCGACGCTACTGAAGCGCGGGAAATATTGCTGTAATTAGTCGCCTTTCAGCATTCATGGCGCATAGTCTTTGCAAGCGAAATCCGTGATTTTGGCTACCTAGTGCTAGTGCTCTGCAGCCCTGAGCAGTTCCAGACAGCCTCCAGGAGAAGGCGGCGCCGCCGAGAGATCAGGGAAGACCAGGATCACCGCCGTGCTGGTGAGTCCCTTCATCCTACCTGATTTCCGGTGTATTTTCTAAACATTACCTCCCATCGTCTCACCCAGCGATCCATGGTTATTTTTTTCTCTTAAATTTATATACAGTCCACTATTTACTCCACAGTTTTAATGGTCACTTCGAACCTAGATATTATTTAATTATTAACTTGTCACTTACCGCCTACATTTACCGTGTAAATTAGGCATACCTACCTACATTCCGTAAGCCGTGCTTGCGCATTGTAATATATTAAAACCAAAGTATCACTCTTTCAATTTTCACTCTTTATATTTTATAAAATGTCTTTAAAAATTACTAAAGATGACCCTCCTGTCTCTGACTCGTCGGGCAGGTTGCTGGCAGATCTAAATAAATTAACACTCATTAGGGAGCGACTATTTTCCCAATTACAAACGATTTACAATCTTTCCAAAAGTGTAGTGGGTAATACCGACCAGGAAGAGTTATTCCTTGCTCGATGTTCCGAACTTTCGGATATCAAGGAACGTTTTGAAAAGGTCATTTATGACGTGATAGATATTGAGTCCCGAGTAAACCCGAAATCTGTGCCCAGGATACAGGATTTGGATAGATTCGATGAGTTATACTATCCAATAAAAGTAATGGCTTCTCGTCTCCGCGCGCGCGATGCGCCCGAGTCGCCGTCGCCCTCGCTGTCGGCCGCCAAGGGTTCCGTGAACTCTGCCGCGGTAAGCGCTCGTTTGCCCAAAATCTCACTCTTCAACTTTGATGGGCAAATTGAAAACTTTACTACGTTTTACGAAACATTTAGTTCGCTAGTACACAATAAACCGAACATCGATCCTATTGACAAGTTTCATTACCTGATTTCGTGCACATCGGGTCCCGCACTTAATATAACAAAGAGTTTGCCTCTCACATCAGACAATTACGAAATTGTTTGGAAAGCGTTGCTCCATAAGTATAAGGACGACAGAACTCTCATAGGCAGGTACCTAGACAAAATGTTAAATTTCACTCCTATACAAAAGGAGTCATGTTTCAATCTCGAATTGTTTCTAGAAACATTTGAGCATTCCGTGAAAGCGATTGAAGCACTCAACCTAAAAGATTTGGCAAGTTACATTTTATGTCACATAGCCCTACGGAACCTTGACCGTTTCACTCGTAAACAGTTTGAACAAAATCTCGATCAGAGGAGCATACCTTCGTTCTCAAACCTTATCACATTCGTTCAAAATCAAGCCAAAGTTCTCGAGCACTCATCGCTGAGTGCCAATGTGGGTAGTGAGCAAAACAGCTCGCATTACAATGTACACCCAACGAAACAAGTTGTAGCTAAGAGCCGCGGTGCAGCTCCGCGAGGCAAAGTATCGTTGGCAGCGACATCGAATAAACAATATGCTGCGAACATGCACTGCGTTCACTGTGATAAAGATAATCACATGATTTATCGGTGTTTTGAATTTAAGAAGCTAACACCGGTTGAGAGAATGTCTCGTGTTCAAACTTTAAAATTATGCAAAAATTGTCTCAAATCTCACGGTTCCGATCATTCTTGTTCCAGCAAATTTAATTGCTTGTTGTGTGAAAAATCACACCATGTTTTGTTGCACGTCGATCGCGAAGTACCTATTCCGCTTTCAGCTCCGCCGACGCCGCCGCATGTCACCTGCCACTCGTCCTCCGGTCAGTCGCATACCTACACCGTGTTGTTAGGGACTGCCGTGGTACACGTAATGGATGCGGCCGGTAATTTTCAGCTATGTCGTGTCGTCATCGACTCAGGAGCAATGACGAGTTTCATCACGACTGACTGCGCTCAGCGGCTAGGTCTCGCGCGCGAAAAATGTCAATTTACCATTTCAGGTTTAGGTAACGAGACCGTAAAAAATTACGGTCTAACTCACTGCACTATAAAGCCTCGTCAGTTGGACGGACCGACACTGAAAGTCGATACGGTTGTGTTATCTAAAATCACAACTGACTTACCTACTGTACAAGTCTCACAAGACGTTCTTGATGAGTATCGACATTTAAATCTTGCCGACCCATATTTTTATCGTCGCGCAAGTATTGACATTTTGCTAGCTGGGGATGTTTTTCCATACATTTACGACGGAAAAAAATTGGAATTGGATCCATCCGTCCCTCCAGCTTTAAGAAGTATATTTGGTTACGTGGTGACTGGAAAGTTACCTATCGGTCAATCTAAAACTAAAACTGTCACTTCGTCACTTGTGTCGTACACAGGCGAAGAAAACATTGAAAATTACCTAAAGCGGTTTTGGGAAATAGATTCATGTCCGTGTGTGGTACCACCCGACCCAATGGACGTGCTCGCTGAAAAAATATTCAGCGATAGGCATGGCCGCGATGCGAGCGGGAGGTACACATCTCCGCTCCTGCTCGCTCCCGAATGCAACCTTCAGCTTGGTGACTCGTTCAAGGTCGCGGAGCGCTGTTTTATGCATTTGGAAAAGCGGTTAGCGCGTGCGCCTGAGTTGCATTCCGCTTACGTTGATTTTATGACAGAATACGAATCTCTCGGTCACATGGAGCTTTACAGCGGGTCGGAGCCTAGTAAATATATAATACCGCACCACTGTGTGGTACGTACCTGCAGTAGCACTACACCGGTTCGTGTAGTTTTTAATGGCTCCGCAAAAACGACTAGCGCTGTGTCCTTAAATGACACGCTCCTTACCGGTCCGAAATTACAGTCGGACATCACAACAATTATAACAAACTTTAGATTGTTTGATATTTGTTTGACCGCGGACATCGCAAAAATGTATAGGCAGGTCTTGATCGATCCGTCGGAACGCGGCTACCAGCACATCCTGTGGCGTCGCAATACCGACGAGCCGATCAAGATCTACGAGCTGAGAACAAATACCTACGGCCTCCGCAGCGCCCCCTATATCGCTATACGCGCGCTGCAGCAGCTCGCATGCGACGAGCGGGAACGTTTCCCGCGCGCCGCTGAGGTCCTACTGAAAGGATTTTACGTTGACGATTTTCTCTGGTCTGTAAGCACTGTGCACGAAGCCTGTGAATTACAACAGGAGCTCACTGCCTTATTAAAATGTGGCTGTTTTGATTTGCGCAAGTGGGCAAGCAACAGTGCCGAGGTTCTATCTAACGTTCCGTCAGACTTGCACGATAACGTAAAAATATTTGAAGATGAAAACAATGTTGCATCAAAAAAGATTCTCGGCTTACAATGGCTGCCTAAAAACGATTGTTTTACGTTCTCAACTCAGTTGATTGATTCAGTCGTCACCAAACGTTCCGTTTTGCGTATTCTCGCCAGTATTTATGATCCCGTTGGTTTCGTGACGCCGTGCGTTTTTCTTGCAAAATGCATTATGCAAGATTTATGGAAATTAGGTCTAGGCTGGGACGTTCCCTTACCTAGCGAACTTCGCGATAAATGGATGACGTTCATCTCTGACCTGCCGCGACTCTCAGACTTGCGCATCGAGCGGCACCTTTTAATTTCTGATTGTGTAGACTGCGAGCTCGTTGCCTTTTGTGATGCGTCATCACGTGGCTACGCCGCATGTCTGTACGTGCGCAGTGTCAACTCACAAAGCGAAGTTAAAGTTCGATTGTTAATGTCAAAATCAAGAGTTTCCCCTCTCAAAACTATTTCCATTCCAAGACTCGAGCTGATGGGCGCCTCGCTTCTTGCTAAGATGGTCAAGTATGTCGTGGAGACATTTGAAAATTTAAACTTTTCAAAAATAACAGCCCTTAGTGATTCGAGTGTCGTATTGTCGTGGTTGCAAACGGCACCTTATAAATTGCACACGTTTCGAATCGCAAATCGAGTCTCTCAAGTCATCGAGCAGGTCCCGCCGCATTGCTGGGCGCACGTGCGCAGCGAGGAGAATGCAGCGGATGTGTGCTCGCGCGGCGTGCTGCCCGCGCAGCTAGTCGCCGCATCGACCGAGTGGCTGGCCGGACCCGAGTGGCTGCAAAAAGCCAACAGCTCGTGGCCTATCTCAACGTTTTATGTGAAGGAATCAGATACAATTCCGGAACTAAAACGTAATGATGATACATTTAACTTAACAAGTCATAAATCAGTTGATGAGCCGTCTACATTTGAAGTGTCGGTTCTAAATGCATTTTCATCATTTTCTAAATTGCAGCGCGTAATCGCGTGGTGCTGCAGGTTTTATAAAAACTCTCGCGTCGGTAAGTCTGACAGACTTATCGGCCCACTATCGACATTGGAACTCAACGATGCTCACGATCGTATCGTGAAAATAATTCAGAAAAAATACTTTTCGGATGAAATTGCAGCTCTTTCGTCTGGCAAAACTCACATACCTACCTTACGTAATCTGTCACCCTTCATCGACCCCCGTGGGTTCCTCAGGGTGGGGGGAAGAATTTCTCAGTCGGATCTGCCTTATAACGCAAAGCATCCGCTCCTTCTGCCTAAAAAATGTCATTTTACTACTCTGATAATTAAATATCTTCACATACAATACTTGCACGTAGGTCCCCGGGCCCTGCAAAACATGCTGAGTCGACAGTACTGGATTTTGAGCGCTCGTAGCGTCATCCGATCTATTCTGTCGAAGTGCATAACATGTTTTAAATGCACACCTTCATCAATCCAGCCTATAATGGCTTCATTACCTCCAGCCAGAGTAAAGCCTGGTAAAGTTTTTGATCACGTCGGCTGTGACCTTGGAGGTCCATTTTACATTAAAGAGAGCCTCCGGCGCAATGCGAAAATCGAAAAAGCATATTTGTGGCTTTTTATTTGTTTCTCGACCAAGGCCGGGCACTTAGAGGTCCTCTCGTCACTTTCGGCTGAATGTTTTCTCGCTACGTTAGATCGATTCGTCGCTCGGCGCGGACTCTGTTCTTGCCTCTACTCTGATCGCGGCACGAACTTTGTCGCGTCCAGCAAACATTTGAAAGAGGTTTCTAGGTTTCTCCTTTCAAAAGAGCAGCAAGATTTGATCGCCGACGGATGTGCATCGCGTCACATTAGCTGGAGGTTCAATCCTCCGAATGCCGCAAATATGGGAGGCCTGTGGGAAGCAGACATCAAATCCGCCAAACGGCACGCCCTGCGCGCGGTAGGCGATAGAGCATTGACTTTTGAGGAGCTCTCAACATTATTTTGTAAAATAGAAGCCGTGCTCAACTCCAGACCTCTTTGTCCTTTGTCGGACAACCCTAACGAGTTCGACATTTTGACCGCTGGTCATTTCTTGATTGGCCAACCGCTCCTAGCCGTTCCTGGGTACGACGACGATGCTTACTCGGGAACATTACTGACTCGTTGGAATTTTGTGAATAAATGTGCACTACATTTTTGGAAAAGATGGTCGAGTGAATATTTACACACTCTGCAACAAAGAGAAAAGTGGGCGTCCACATCTCCAAACATTAAAGTTGGTGACCTGGTTTTGATAAAATCTGACCAGCAACCTGCCTTGCATTGGCCTCGAGGCAGAGTTCACGAGGTTCATCCAAGCTCAGCAGATTCTGTAGTCCGCGTAGTCACCCTCAGGACACAGAAAGGTTTTCTTCAGCGGCCAGTCAACAAACTGTGCCCGCTGCCTACTAACTAACAAAATTGGGATTTAGAAAGCCTTATTTTTAAATATTCTTTTTCTACACTAAGATTTTCTTTATTTTTTATTTCTTTTGATTTTCTTGTATTTTATGTATATTTATAAATATTTTTTTTTGCCACTCATATTCATTTCTGTTCTTTTCACTTAAGCACCATGGAGAAATCATGCTGATTTCGGTGGGGGGTTTGTTAGATCTTGCGCTAATCCATGTATAACTTTCCATCCAATTTCTTACCCATTTCCAAATCTACCTTGGGACCACCGCATATGGTGCATTTTGTGTTGACCTTGTGTCGCGCCTTCAAACCGACGCTACTGAAGCGCGGGAAATATTGCTGTAATTAGTCGCCTTTCAGCATTCATGGCGCATAGTCTTTGCAAGCGAAATCCGTGATTTTGGCTACCTAGTGCTAGTGCTCTGCAGCCCTGAGCAGTTCCAGACAGCCTCCAGGAGAAGGCGGCGCCGCCGAGAGATCAGGGAAGACCAGGATCACCGCCGTGCTGGTGAGTCCCTTCATCCTACCTGATTTCCGGTGTATTTTCTAAACATTACCTCCCATCGTCTCACCCAGCGATCCATGGTTATTTTTTTCTCTTAAATTTATATACAGTCCACTATTTACTCCACAACCGGTATTTTGAACGGAGTCGATTGTCAACTGAACGCCGCCATATTTGAAGTTTCTTTCACGACGAAACATTAACATTGAGTAACACTTATTAAAAGTTTTATTGCTAAAAGCAAGCACTTTTCCGCCAGTATTACAAAGAAAACACTTTTTCTTCATTGCAAAAAAAAAATGTAAACGTACAATAATGTTCACGAGTTTTGAGATGGAGACGTAATCTAACGTCGTCCACGAAAGCACGCTGCCGTACGCACACTAGCAGGAAAGGGCACAATTTTGCGCTGCACAGAGCCATCGATATAAAAACAACATTTAGATGCGTTCTGAGCTCTCCCCTACGTGTCAAGTTGGGTACTCTAATTCGAACAAATTAGAGTACCTGAGCTGTGACGCGGGTGTACGATACACCCTTCACTGCGCTCGCGCGTGTTTGCCAAATATATAGATGCTGCTCTATGGTAGTAGAAGGGAAGAATTATGCCGTCGTTTGTGGTGAAAAAATGTAAAAACGATTACGGGAAAGCCAAGAAGGAAGATGGAATCACATATCACACGATATCTATTAAAATATTATCAAATGGCGTTATATTATGGTGATATGTGTAGTAAGTATGGCGCATGGCGCGGTGTCGTAATATCCGACATTGAACGACAACCATCGATATAATCTAAAACTAAAGATGCACCATCAGCTTTTCCCCGCGTACCACGTAATATGCGCCCTATCCGCTCGTTGATGCCCTACTGCATGTCAGTCTGTGGTCGACTTGACATCCGAGCGTACGTGCCATCTACGGGCTTTGCAATGCGACAAAATGCCGAAATACGCGGTCAAAAGGTATAAAAATCGGAGTGAAAGTAATACAAAGATCCGTATAATAACTTATCATAGGCAAATATACTTAGATACACTAGATAGAAATCAAGAAAACATTTCGTTGACGCTCAGACCGCCAACATTACACCGTATTATTATTTCGGACGAAATGTATTTATAGCATTAAGTGCTTACAATGTAATATTGTATACTTGAAAAAAATGCTCCACTGAATAAAGAATTTGAAATATGAAATATGACAAATTGTATTTAATAAGCGGGCAAATTAAAATAGAATAACAGCAACACTGAATCATTTCGTAACGGTGGCACGGGCGTTTGTATGGAGAATTACTCTGATTGTCGGTCTATTGCTTTGGTATGTCGATGACGACAACTATCGGAAAAGCCGGTATCTCTTTCTAGCATACGTATATCCTATTAAGTACTTCACTATAGATCTCTCTCAGTCATGCATTTGTGATGGGAGTGTGTGTGTATCGTGTTTACCGCGTGCGCGCCCTTTCTAGCATACATGCTTTTCCTATTAACGTCACTCTCGCTCTCGTGCAACAGAACGGGAAACGTTGGTGTATGGTAGTAAACTACACTTGAAATTGTCATTTACAATATTCATTGTTAAAATACATTGCAAAGAACAGAGCAGTAAATCGATGTTTAGAGCGTAATAAATAATCTTAATTAATTAATTTAAACAACATAAATATAAATTGCCAAAGTGAAAGGTAATTAAAATTTAGGTGTAACTGTAGGTGTAAAAAGCCCTTATCATAATATTAAGTGCAATGTTAGATTATTAACACAAAAATAGATAAAATACATTAATAATATTTAGGTGTACAGAGCCCTCCTCAGAATATCTATTATAATCTACATTAGTCATATTAAAAAAAAAACCGATTTTTTTCAATATGCATATCTTATATACAAGTCTAAACATAAACATCATGGAAAAGAGTTTTGTCCGTTTTAGCTTTAGTTATGGTATAATAGGCTTTTTTTGTTAAAATATTTTTAACCTTAAATTTAAAAGCATTTCCAGACAAGCTTCTAATTTCCGTGGGTAGTTTGTTATAAAATCTGACGCTATTACAAATTAAACTCTTCGAAGCTTTGGTAAGGCTGTGCCTAATTCATTTGAGTTTATTCTTGGTTCTGAGCCGTTAGTCTCAGTTCTCACCTAAATTGGCGTTTACGTAACTTCGAAGTTCCGTAAAAACTCCATACCAGTTTTTACTAGATATTCTTTGGTTTTACTTCTTCAAGCTGTCAAAGTCAAACTCGGACTTCCGATTTGTATGAAAACGCGGAGTCGACGTTAACGGCAACGTCGACGTATTTACGGCAACGTTGAGTAAACTGTCAAATCAAACTCGGACTCGCAAATGGTAGTTCGCTTAAGGGCCTGGTACTAGCCAAATCGCAAAGTTAGACGAGGCACCCCAAGTAAACTAACTAAGTCTGAAGATTATAAGTGTCATCCTTACAATAAATGATTCCTTGTCTAGGAATCGAATGATTTTCGTTAATGTATGTTTCCTTTTTCTATACAAAATACATTGCGGAAACGGTGTCCATTTCCGAACTTTTTTGACTAAATGTAGAAATCTAAAAGCAAATGGAATTTTTTGTTTATGCATATATGCTGTTTTTGCTTATAACTAGAAATCGAATGACTTTCAGATTTCTAATGAGAAAAATCAACTTTTTTATTTTTATTATTATTTAAATAAATGATGGAATAAAAAAATATTAACAATCCATTATCAGTCTGGAGTTATATTTGGATTTGCTGAAGCGTTTCACTACATATTATTACATTTGTTAAAAAGTGCATTTGTATGGCGCGAGTAGTTGGCTAGTCCTAGCGCCTTAACGCCCACTGCGCGCGCTCTTCAATTTCTCCATACATTTGAAAATACAGTCGATCGGTTTGTCGTAACGCCAATTTAGGTGACAACTGAGACTTCGGGTACTGGTGTTGTAATTGTGTACATGAGAATTAATTGTGTGACTGCCGATCGTTTTTCTTACGTAAAGTATATTCTGATACACATATTTACTAGCCAAACGTCATAATGCCTAAATCACTAAAAGCGTCTCTGGATGAATCTCTAGCCTTCATATTAAGAAGGCAACGTAAGGCCCTTTTTTGTAATATTAATATACGACTCGCCTCTGTTGCACTACCCCAAAACATAAGACCGTACGACATAATGCTGTCAAAATAGGCATAGTAAACTGTTTTAGCAGCTTGCAGACCGCATAGTTCTCTGATCTTTTAAATTGAATAACAAGCCGAACTCAATTTATTTGCTAACTTATCTATGTAGGCATATTAAGCATTAAATTATTACATCCAAACCAATTTTTTAATGACTCTAGGGCCCCTGTAAAAGATTCACGTAATCTCTCTACATAAATATTGCTCAATACTAGAGATATGTCATCGGCAAACATAATCAGTTTAATGTCATTTGCTATACAACTAGATATATCATTTACATACACAAGAAACAGTAAGGGGCCCAATATGGAACCCTGTGGCACCTCCATTTTAATGAGTTCGTAATTCGATTTTCCTCCATTTACATCACATACTTGATATCTAAGATAAGGTAAGATCGAAAAATTGCAAGTTCTTTACCACGAATGCTAATTTCATTAACATAATTTTATGATCCACACAGTCAAATGCCTTGAATATATCACAAAATATATTAGACTAGCTGCGGTACCCGGCTCCGCTCGAGTAAGTGTCGGCTAAATTATTTCATGGATAAAAAGTAGCCCACATGGCTGGTCCAAAATAGGGTCAAACTTGTCCAGGACAATGTATCCATCTACCAAATTTAATCAAGATCGTTCGTGCCGAAATAGCATGATTTAAAGAGAAACATCCAATAACTCCCATTTAGAGCTTGGTTGACATTTGGTGGCTATTTAAAAAAAAAAGCATGTGCCGCCAGAACCTTTCTGCACTTGCACTGCTACATTGCTTACCTAGAAAGTAAGTAACGTGTAACGTAGGCCCACAGCCAGCCTCAACAACGAAAACAGTAACCCATCTCGAATCTGACTGCTCCCAGCGATGCTATACATTGATAAAATACACACATAAATCGGGTAAGTGGTTCGCATGTTATAAGAATTTAACACTCACTACTCACCCCTCTGGTAATGAACCGTTATATTTTTGAGTAGAATCAGTAGGTAATGAACCGTTATATTTTAGATACGATCCTCATCTAAATCAAGTAATTGGTTCTCAAGGATTTTATTCTATTGGTCGCACCTCCGGCGATTTAGCGTGATGCCAAGTAGTCCTAAAGTTGCGGGAAATATCAAGCCGTATTTCGGTACAATTAGTAAAAGTAAGCGCTGCCGCCCCCCCCCCTTCCTACCGCCCCCCCTTCCGCAGAGCCGTGCGGAGCATTGCAGTTTGTATGACAGCCACATTTTAGCGTAAGCGCAACTAAATTCTATTTAGCCTATCCTAATTCCCGGGTAGTTAAATGTACGTGTACTAAGTTTGATCTAATTCGGATAATCGGTACATACAGAAATGATTTCCAAAAATCGTCAATTTAGTTTTAGTATCATAAACGAAGTCTACAAACGAAATATCTTATAAAACAAAGCAACTTACTCCATGAACAACCCTTACAGATTTATTATTATCATACACATATATTATTATTGCTGTTATAAAATTCACATTATTATAAATGAACCAAAACAATTAAAAAAGGACCAATTTCCAAGGACTAAGTAATTCGTTATAATTAACAGGTAAGTAACCTATCTATATAATAAAAATAAAAATGAAGTATATTTTTGTACGTGTAACTGCTAACCAAAAAAAACCTGCCAGTAACTAACCTTGGGCCTATATTTCTTTAAGTACAATGCGTTTTTAACAAATCGCTAGTGCCTTGAAAAGTCGCCAAACGGACACAACTGTCAATGACGTCTGCCCTCACGCGTCTGACTGCCCGTGTTCGGGTAGCGCACTCAGCGATGAGCGATTTCTCACCCCCCCCAACCGCCCGCCCCCCCCTCCACCTCCGCTCCCGCCCCGCCCCCGGCCCCGCTCCCCCTGGTGTGAAGTAGCGCTACCGGCATCGTTTTCGCAGCCCGGTGAAAGTTCGAAAGCCCATGGGCACAATATCCTTATAAATTGTAGCCTATGTGTTATTCTGATGTAGGTATAAGCTATATTATTGTACAGTTTCATTAAAATCCATTCAGTAGTTTTTACGTGAAAGAGTAACAAACATCCATCCATCCATCCATCCATTATTACAAACTCTCCCCTTTATAATATTAGTAGGAAGTAGGATTAGTAGGATTCATTCTCGTCTATCCTTCGTCGATGGTCCCTCCGTCAGTTTCCTCGAATACGGCGACAACGACACATCGCCGCCGACGCGGAGGGGAGGGGCGGCACGACCGTCTCGCTCGGCGACAGAGTGAGTGCTATCGTCTTGTTCCGCCGGATATTGTGTTATTGTGAGCGACACCGGCGGCGGCGGCGGCGACGCGACGCACGGCGCCGACGACGGCACCGGATGCCGGAGACCGGGGACGCGGGCGGCGGCGCCGCGCGATGGCAGCGAGGGAGTGTTAATTTTGTAAGTCGTAAATTCATATCTCACGTCTCGAAGCGAAGGGAGAATACATTCTTATATGGCCTCACTCGTGCTTTCTGAAGCACGAGGTGGCTTAGCGAGTCTCCAGTCACCACGTCATTGGTGATCGATTATGATTTATGTCGCTTGTGTAAGGAAAGTATCCTTAAGGGCCTGGTACTAGCCAAATCGCAAAGTTAGACGAGGCACCCCAAGTTAACTAACTAAGTCTGACGATTATAAGTGTCATCCTTACAATATATGATTCCTTGTCTAGGAATCGAATTATTTTCGTTAATGTATGTTTCCTTTTTCTATACAAAATACATTGCGGAAACGGTGTCCATTTCCGAACTTTTTTGACTAAATGTAGAAATCTAAAAGCAAATGGAATTTTTTGTTTATGCATATATGCTGTTTTTGCTTATATCTAGAAATCGAATTACTTTCAGATTTCTAATGAGAAAAATCAACTTTTTTATTTTTATTATTATTTAAATAAATGATGGAATAAAAAAATATTAACAATCCATTATCAGTCTGGAGTTCTACTTGGATTTGCTGAAGCGTTTCACTACATATACATTTGTTAAAAAGTGCATTTGTATGGCGCGAGTAGTTGGCTAGTCCTAGCGCCTTAACGCGATAAAGATATGCAGCTCGTGGTCTAGGGGCTAGAGGACTTGCCTTTCATGCGAGAGGTCTGGGTTCAAATCCTCGCGCGGACATGCACCACTTTCTTTCTCTTTCTGAGTTGAAAAAGTGCATTTCGTTACGAATGCGAGCTGCTCCATGGTTCGGAATGTAAAACTGTAGGTACCCTTCTCCTACTAGGTGGTAGGGTTAAGCCCGCTCGGGTTGGTGCCACCGCATTGGATGAAACTATGGTTGAAGCGGCAATTAAAAATTGTCCGTGTTTTCCATCCAGTTCAATGTAGCCGTTCTCATAAAGGGAAGGTCCTGGCATGGCACCTAATTCCTTCCGGAATGTGATGTATTGGGCTAATATCATAACGGTAGTTGTGTGGTATTAGCCATCCATGTCAGGTTTCATAAAAAAAAGAGATGAAATACTTATTTTTCTTGCACTGGTACAGTTATTGGTAGAAAACCCTGTCTCGAGGGGTCAGTCACTCGAGTAAAAAGTGTACACAAAGATTACCAGTAGTAAACAATACCAGTATTATCTTGTCATTTCTAGATTCCTAAGGATTCCCAACGACTACCAAGATTCCTGGGGATTTCCAAAGATTTCTGAAGATTTCCAAAGAATCCTGGAAATTACCATTATTCTTACAGGACTACCAACAGTTCGCAAGGGATTACTGAAAATTCCTAGGATTACCAAAAGTTCTGGGATTTTAAGATGACTAAGTTCTCCAAGATACCTAGCGTAACCAAAAAGTTTTGTTTGAGCAGGCATTTCGAATGGGCAAAAATAAGGTCATGCGACTGATGGTCTCCCGAATAGAAACGTTTTCTTCTAATTTAACTGGAATGCCAAACAAATTTGTCGAATATTAAAACAAAGGTCATCGGACAATGCTCTTCACATTCCTCGAACTTCCCCGCCTACCATTGCTCAAATTACCAATTCACGTGTTGGATTGCCAACGATTCTCAGATTCCCTAGATTTACTCCAGATTTCCAGAGATGCCTCGAACTCCCACCAGATTCCCCGGACTCCCACCCAATAATACTGAGATTACTAAACAATTGTACACCAGATTCCCTGAGTGACTGACCCATCGCCCTGTCTTTCACTTTGCAGATGTTCATCAAGAACAGTATGTTCCCAGAATATACGTGTGCAAAGTTGTGGAGTTAGGTGCTAACTTGTAAACCTGACCGTTTTTAAAAAATAATCCTTTTGCATCCATTCCTTTCCTAAGCGAGTGTAGTTAATATACATTACATACAAAGACGGCGCGGCGCGCGGCGTCTGGGCACACACTCCAATTACATAAAGGGGCGTTAGCGACGCGTATTGACGTCATATTTCGCAATATTGGAGCGTGCCGCGGCGTGGTGAGGCGTGCCGTGGCGTGGCGTGGTGTGGTGTGTGGGCGGGAAATGGGTCAGGGTGCGAGTACACCGGCCGGCCCGGAATTTCGCGCGGCGCGCACGCAAGCAACACTGCGTCTCAGTACATCGGTGGCAAATAATACTTATGTAATAATACTACATATTCTTTGTGTTCGAAATTCGTAACGCCGGGTATCAACAACAAATAATGGACAAGTTCGATTCGCATGGGATTCCCACGAACAAATTGAACAACGGGAATTTAAATAGGGGTTGTAAATGTAGGCGGTGGCATGCGGTAGATATAGCGTCTCCGCTATATGAACAAAATGACCAAAACATTGCATGGGAAGCCGGAGGCGTGTCGTAATGCCACACAGTCGAAACATCACCACCGCGCGCGAATTTGCTCTAAAATAGCGTTCGTCAAGTTAGTTCCCACCCGACACAAACCATTCCATGCGTCTGCAACTATGTTTGGATCTGGCATGTACGTTAAAGTTAAATTAGTAGTTTTTAAAAATTGGAGACAGCGGGTCCCATAGTTGGCGCGCTCGATGCCATATCTCCTTCATTTTTATCTATGGACTGACCATAAAGTGCATTATCACTAATACGTGGTTACTGTGCCTCATTCCGTCCTTATTCGATGCGAACTAAGGAGATGTCGGAGCCCGGCCTTGACACAGCCTCCGGCGCGCGGGGCAGGACGCGGCCGCGGCCTCGCTGCCACGTGCACCGCCCGGCTCGGCTCCCTCCGCCTCGTGGCCCGGGCCCCGCCGGCTCGGCAGTGCGATTACGAAGCACGAAATCGGGGGAGGTTGGTTGTATCGGACAGCTTTTGCGATTACGAAATGGAAGCACCGGCAACCGTAGCGCGATTACGAAGCGCGAAATGAGGTATGGGTGCGGTTAGTACGCCGAACTGACATATTTTGTACTCTTTTGGGGTAGGTGCGGCACCTGCACCTTATTCCGCGCTTCGTTATCGCACTGCGGGTCCGCCTCCGCATTACCACGTCTCTTTGTCCGAAGACGGAATGATGTAATGAGGAAAACCGTAACCTTGGGAATGTACCCATTTCATATTTGTTTTATGTATCGGGACCTTCAAACTTACTCACTTGGTGACCATGCTCGCCGTCAGTGTCTGTTCACCAGGGGGGAACGGCATAACGTATAATATGCAGATCGTATAATGTCATATTTTAACAAAATTTTAAAACCATGCACAACGTATAATCGGCAGATCGTATAATCTTATACGTAGTGCATGAAGAAGTCCAAAAAATTAAATTACTTATTTCTCCATGCGTAACGTATAATAGTCACAACGTATAATGTTATGATCTTTTTTTAACAAAAAAAGAAAACCATGCATATCATATAATCCTAAAATATTTCATACGATAAGCGCCCTTATCGATATATGATTAAAGATTATACTCGCACGCGACTTTTCGACCGTCTCAATTAGCGTTGTAGCAAATTGTTACTCTTCAACAGATATCGATTCGTAGCAATTTCAGCCTTAAATGTATCGTTGTTAGGGCGCTTTATGCAGTGCTTCTTGGCATATTATACGTTCTGCATGGTTTTCTTTTTTTGTGAATTCATGTTAGGAATATTATACGTTGTGACTATTATACGTTCTGCATGATGCAAAGAGTTTATTTTATTTTTAAACTCATGCACAACGTATAACATTATACGTTGTGAATATTATACGATATGCATGGTTTTAATTTTTTGGAAAAAAATACTATTATACGTTGTGAATATTATACGTAGTGAATACGACTCTTCACCAGTATATTCACTGGGGAACACGGAACGATCGTGAATGAGTGCAGACCTACACGATCAGCGTACATTATGTTGGCTATGCTGCCGTCCATATGAAAAGGGCGGTAACTACATATGAGGCCCATTTTTAGTTATCGCCTTTTTAATAAAGACGGCTGTATTGCGGTCGCTAGTTTTGTCTGTGACTTGATTGCTTGTGAATGGACCGCTTTATAGACAACATCAATATCATTTGTTGCGACGATTTCGGTCCTCCTGTAGGCGGTGCCACAGCTGCGCGAATGCATTTGAAAATAAAACCGCCCAAGTGCGAGTCGGACTCGCACACGAAGGGTTCCGTACCATCGTAGAAAAAAAAAATCACGTTTTTTGTATGGGAGCCCCCTTTAATTTTAATTATTTTTTAATCTTACCTATTTGTTGTTATAGCGGCAAAATAAATACACACTCTGTGAAAATTTCAGCTGTCTACCTGTTACGGTTACTGAGATACAGCCCTGTGACAGACGGACAGACGGACGGACGGACGGACGGACGGACGGACGGACGGACAGCGGAGGCTTAGTAATAGGGTTCCGTTTTCACCCTTTGGGTACGGAACCCTAAAAAAAAACGGTGGAAAAGTGCTTAAGCATAGGTATTTCGGCGCCAAGTCATGGAATAAACCACACAAGATTTGTAACTAACTAATGATAGTACACTTCCAGCCTTAAACTGGTATTACAACGACCTGTCTAGGGGCATAGCTCTGTGGCCTACCACTCACCTGCGCTCCCGCATATACCTACATGTGTGCACTTAAGATTTAAGATATGTAATTAATAAATTATGATACTGATACAATATTCAAATAAGCATCTTGCGTTGGGCAAGGAAAATGCTCCAGTTCAAGAACACGTTGCAGAAATATTCTAACAATATTGTAAATACATATACCGTTGGAGAGTCTTCGTTATCGATATTTGCCATTGAAGTAGATGCTTCCATCTGGTTATCCAGGAATGTCATCAGGGAGAAATACCACAGACGCGGTTTGTACACATTCTTGCCACCGTCACCACGTTTCACCTTCGCTTTGTTTCTTTCGCGACGGTACGACGCACGAATAGCGTTAATTTTTCTTATCACGTCATCTTTAGTAGCAGTTTTGTCAACTTTACTTAGGAGCGATAGAAGCCTTTCGTACGAACTGTCCCTCTTTTGCTTGTTGCTATAATCGGACAATGTTGTTTTCCACAAACATTCCTCCTCTCGATAGATATTTATGAATTGTTTAATGAAATCCCGCGGATACGTGCGAAAATCAGCCATAGCGGGCGGCACGGTGTCGGCGGCGTCGATGCGCAGTCGCGACTGAGTCGAGCCGAGCAGACGCTCGATGAAACGTCCACCCACACCTTGATAATACATGCTCGATGACGCTCGTTGTGCCACCCGCGCCAGACTTAAGGTGGCCCAACCCGGCGGGCCTAACTCATTTGCGGGCACGGTACAAAACCGTGCTGTTGCGCTCTGGGACCTTCTATGTTTCAAAGAATAAGACAGGCTCCGTGATGAGGATGATGCAACCTCTCCATAAAAAAGAAAAAGTGCATACTGTATGATTTGGTAAGATTTACGAAAATTTTAATTTCAAATCGACTTATAGCTAAAAGTAAACCACGATCGCTGTAGTCAAAAATCTAACAAAAATCAAATAGATAAAATAAGCTATGTCTGATGACTAATCTTTTTAAGATGTTCTTACTTTATCATTGCGTAATCCACCTCCAAAGTTATTGTATAAAACGCGCGAAAAATTTGAACTTTCGGACGTTATAACTTGGAAACCAAACACTATTTTACAATGCCAATGGTCATCAGACATCTAGTTCGATCAAATAAAGCTATTTTGAGCAAAATTTTGGATCTCTGACAAGAAATATGGGCGTGATCTTCTTTCCCCTTTTGTATGGGGAGATGAGCGGGATGGGCCACCTTAAACCGGCTACTCACGTTAAGATTCGCCTCGGGAGACTCATCACTCACATCACTTCAACCTACCCTTCTCAATTCTCGTCGCTGGGTCGCGTCTTTTTCTTCTCTAGCTTAACTATTGCGAAACTGGTCCGGTAAACTCACTCTGATTTTTTTTGTAGTTGGTATATTCGTGCCTCTGTTGCAGTACCGAAATCTTGATTGCATACACATTTTAAGACACCAGTACATATGAAATTATGTTAGCTGTTTTTACACAAATATAAAAATGCATGGACGGGCGATTTACTGTAACCCTCAAATGCTCAATTCAATGGTGTAAGCCAGCGTAATTGAGAATATTCGTGATTTAGTGATAAGTGATGCGTAACTCGTAAAAGAGGCTCAGTTGTGAGTGTTCACAAAAAAAATTTCATATAGTCCCAGTTAGGTGCAATTGTTTAAGTAAAAAGGTAAAAAGGCGATCGATCAGACCCGGCCAACTACCGAACCCTAGCCATTACCTCTCTTCTCTGCAAAGTCATGGAGCGCATATTAACTCTCAGTTGATGAAGTATCTAGAGAGCAATGAACTTCTCAGCGATCATCAATACGGTTTCCGTCCGAATCGATCTGCTGGGGATCGTTTAGGTCGGCTAGTTTACGTCTCACATGACATGGGCAATGCGTTCGAAACTCACGGCGAAGGTAGGCCTGGATATCGCGAAAGCATTTGACGGGTCTAGCAACAGGCACTGCTTTCCAAGCTGCCCTCTTATGGCCTTCCCCCGATCTGTGTGACTGGAATGCCGACTTCCTGCATGGCCGCAGCATAAAAGTCTTAATTTTGAGCATAATTTTCTGCTACCGGGATAGGTAGAGTTTGTGTCGTAGAATGATACACCTCCGTCCCGATTTCTGAGCGGTTTTGGAGGGTCGTAAAGCTTTCGGATCTAACTATCCAAGAGTTTTAGATGTGAGATGAAGGTTCCCCGACCTCATTTAGCATCGAGGTGTAAGTTAGCCGCTCTATTTTTTCTCTTGACATTGTAGGTAGGTTAAATCCCTTGGGGAAATTATTCATCGCCGGAGTAATGGAAGAATGTCGCCAGATATTCCTGGCGATTAATAATTATTGTTAAAAAGGTATATTTCATAAATAGAGCTAATTTTAGTCTGTCACTCGCGACACCTCGAAAAGAAAAGGTAGTTTTCTTCACGAGGACTTTTTCTTTAATTTATTATTATATTAACTTCTTTATTAATTCATTAAACAGTAAGTCAAGAGATCCAGGTGTTTGATTCACAGTGCCAGAGCTCTTCTAGATCCTTCATCTATAGGGTCGGAAAACTATGGAATGAACTCCCAAAGATTGTGTGAAGAAGCACCTGGCCGGCCGGCATGGTTTTCGCAGCCGCTCTGTAAGTTCGAAATTCCATGGGCGTCGTCAGGCACCTTAAGGTGGCCCAACCCGGCGGGCCTAACTCATTCGCGGGCACGGTACAAAACCGTGCTGTTGCGCTCTGGGACCTTCTCTGTTTCAAAGAATAAGACAGGCTCCGTGATGAGGAAGATGCAACATGTCCACAAAAAAGACAATGTGCATAGTGTATGATTTGGTAAGATTTACGAATTTTTTTATTTCAAAACGACTTATAGCTAAAAGTAAACCACGACCGCTGTAGTCAAAAATCTAACAAAAACCAAATAGTTTATAAATCTTGATTCAATAAGCAATGTCTGATGACTAATCTTTTTAAGATGTTCTTACTTTATCATTGCGTAATCCACCTCCAAAGTTATTGTATAAAACGCGCGAAAAATGCGAACTTTCGGACCTTATACCTTAGAAACTTCTCTTAAATAACAATAAATAAATAAATAAATAAATATGCTAAAAGATCGGTTGGAGTGGCACTAAAATCTGACTCATACACAAATAAACACCGACGGCCATAGAGGTATATTCTGTGGCATTAGCACTCACTTATTCTGTGGCATTAGCCCACAACTCATAGGATAACTAACAAGATAGCTCGTGAATTAGACTAACCGGCATATTCGTCTAAAAATACACGTTTGCGACATATAATAGGTCGGGGAAAAAGTCTTTTCGCATTATAGTATGTATGAACTTGTAATAAAATCTCTTTGGCTATACTATTTGTATCTGGCTGGTTTTGGTATCATTGAAAGTTTAAATTTTAAAGAACATAATTCCAAATTTAAATTAGGAAAATGTGTGATTCTCATTTGTTTTTCGTACTGTCAAAATGAGTGAATCTAATGAAGAAATTCGATACATTTTAAAATTTTACTACAAAAAAGGTAAAAATGCAACGCAAGCCGCGAAAAAAATTTGCGATGTTTATGGACCTAGTGCAGTGTCTGTGAGAGTAGCACAAATTTGGTTTAAGCGTTTTCAATCCGGAAATTTTGATGTCAAAGATGCACGTCGCTCTGGTCGCCCTATTACGGATAAAATGGATGCCATTTTTGAAAAAGTGGAGTAAGATCGGCATATCAGTAGTTACGACGTAGCTGAAGAACTAGGAATTGACCACAAAACAGTTTTGGCGCATTTGAAAAAAACTGGGTACACAAAAAAGCTCGATATTTGGGTACCTCACGAGCTCACTGAAAGAAACCTAATGAACCGTGTACTCATTTGTGATTCTTTATTACGACGTAATGAAACCGAACCATTTTTGAAGAAGCTGATAACTGGTGATGAAAAGTGGATCACGTACGACAAGAACGTGCGAAAAAGGTCGTGGTCAAAGGCCGGTCAAGCTTCACAGACTGTGGCGAAACCCGGGTTAACTCGCAACAAGGTGATGCTGTGTGTGTGGTGGGATTGGAAGGGCATTATTCATTATGAGCTGTTGCCACCAGGCAGGACCATCGATTCTGAACTCTACTGCGAACAACTGATGAGATTAAAGCAAGAAGTTGAGAGAAAGCGGCCGGAATTAATCAACAGAAGGGGTGTGGTTTTTCATCATGATAACGCTAGACCTCACACATCTTTAGCCACTCAGCAAAAACTAAGAGAATTTGGCTGGGAGGTGTTAATGCATCCGCCGTATAGTCCTGACCTTGCACCTTCAGATTTCCACCTGTTTAGGTCTCTTCAGAATTCTTTAGGCAGTGTCAGGTTAACATCGCGAGAGGACTGCCAAAACCACTTGTCGCGGTATATTGATCAGAAGTCCCAATATTTCTATAGCAATGGGATCATGTCCCTACCTACAAGATGGCAAAAAGTTATCGAACAAAATGGTACCTACATACTTTAGTTAAATGTAAATAAACCATATTAAAAAATGTTTTGAATTTTCTTAAAAAATGCGAAGAAACTTTTTCCCCAACCTAATATGTATAATTATTTACAAGAAATAAAATCGGTAAGTACTTACGCTGGTGATATTTATATGGGCGTTTCGGTCTTTCAAGAAATCAAGTGCTGCATAGGCTAACCACTTTGAATTGTATATGCTTTCGGCGCCAAAACCAGATTTCTTGGAGTCGTCCCGTTTTTTTCTCTCGCGAAAATAATGGCTCGTTAAGTTTTTGATTTTTCTTTCCACTTCACTGTCCCCAATTCCAAAAATGCTAGCGATCTCCTGAATCGACACCCCACGGACGTTTCTGTTCTTGTAAGAATGGTGTTTAGGGTTCCACAACATTTCCTTTTCGTGGAACTTGTCGATCAGAAGCAAAGTATTATCGCTATCCCAATTGTAGGCCATGTTGAAGCAAATCAGAGTTCATTACTGCATAAAGCGACGACGTCTCCACGCTTGCGACACCGAGACGGCCAGCTACAAGCCGCGCGGGCAGCGCGGGCGAAACCTTGTGCCGGCGGCAAAACGCCTAGTATAGAAGATAAACCGTACTTTTGTAAACTATCAATAGAAAGGTCGCCAGCAAATAAGTTGGTTTCATACATACTTAAATATTCAAGCTGCGTGGATACAAAAACCGGATAAGTGTGTATTTGAATAGCTTATGTGTATGGGCCCAGACAAAAACATAATCTAATAATACCAAAAAAATCCAAAAGAGCCTAGACTTTAACATTGCTATAATCAACAACAAAATAATGAGGTATATCACAGATCAAATAAATGACAATAATTATAAAATGTATTTGCACGAGTGGCTCCTGAGTCCTGACACAGAATTTCTTTGATCAATTTTTTTTGAAATGCTAACCTAAATTTGACAATGATAATTTTATCTATAAATATCAATGTGAATTTTGAATAATGTAATAATTTAAGATAATATTTTCATATAATGTATTAATATAATATAATATAATTTAATAATGCAGTAATTTTTGACGATGTAAGTACAGAGCAGGAATTCGATGTCTATATTCTGTTGTAACTATTTGCATATTAATGAATTTTGAATTTGAATTTTTTGATGTCATTTGCAGGAGTGGAACGATGGAGGACCATATAAATAGTAAATCAGCCGTTATGTTGATAGTAACGAAATGTACGTCTATCTCTTCTACTATAACGGTTCAGAACCTGGCGGCGCAGTTGTGCGTGGCCTCCTCCCCCTAGTGGCGCCGCCGCCGCCGCCGCAGGCTGTGGCCCGCCCACGCAAGGCAACGAGGTCTTGATTCGCTGCAGCTTCGGGAACAGCTTTGCATCGTTTTTACTATATTTCATAGTGGACCCGCGACTTGTGGCTCAGTCTTCGAAACGTTCCCATAAAAACTGTCAAGAGCGATTATTCGCACTTCTTTCAAAAGATTACTCGAGAAAAAAAATCTTTAATTAGTAAATTTTTATTTCTTATCTAACGCCGCATTTACACGCTCGCGCGAGATCGTCCAATCTCGGCTCGCGCGCTTGCTCGCGAGTGGCGCTCGCCTCGAAAGCGGCTTTTTGAACACGAGTCAAAGGAACTCGTGGTGAGACGCGTGCCCACACACGCTGTAGCCTGTGTACTTGTTCTACGTTAGGTATGTGCGCGAATTAATTTTGTTGAAAGTAATTTCCTACAAACAGAAGAATATCAAAAATAAAAACAATATCAAGATGAACTTGTAAAATGGAACCGAGCCACAAACACCACAAAAAAGTAAATGCTGTGTCAGGTGTGCATGCAAGTCAAACTTTCGCAGTATCCGTGAAAGAGTTAAAGTTGAAAACAACACTTTACAAAAAAGTGTCGGTTGAGACCACTGAATCTACATATGGTTGAGACCATAGATTACATAAAATGTGGTTCAAAAACTCACACAATTAAATTGAACGCGAGGGTATCGGATGCATGCGAACAGTTCGTGTCCGATATTATTTCGTCGCGAAACGCGAGCGCGCATGTAAATCGATGTCAAAAATTTATACGAGTGATAATCCATGTAACGTTCTTGTGGAAAGAGTGATAAACATACAAGGGATTCAATATTTTAATTAAAGACCGTTCAGAGCAATAACTAGATAAAAATGTTTAGATCCATTGCACACAAGAACAATTATTATTTTAAATTGTCTCTCAAAAGAAAAACGCGCATGCTAGCCCAAATTTTGAATATTATTTTTAATGGATCCGGTTTCACTGGTGCAGTGAAATAGATGTTATGTGTCCATGATACTTTAATTTAAATCATTCCGTCTAGACTAGAGTACGTCGTACGTCTCTGGTCTAGACATTTGCCGATTCGAAAAAGCACACACGTAGTGAAAGCGAAACGTCCGGCGTGTTGATGTCCGTCCGTACCACATGGCCATCACATGGCCCAGTACGTATTTTGGACGGTTCATTCATCAAACCATTAAATTTGTTACCATTTAAACTGTTTCCAATCTCGAAATTTTGAAAACTCGCCACAGTAGGCGTTGTCATTTGTAAGGAAAAGGTATGTGGGTCAAAGTCAGATATGTGGCGGGTACGGTGATACCGTTTGTACAACATCAACCTTTAAATATTTTTCAAATTCGATCGGTATAATTGTTTGTGTACGGAGATATTCTGTACGCAAATATCATATTCGTTAGTCTCTTTACGAATTCTAACAACATTTATCACCATAATACTTTTACATGTAAATTACGAAGGAATTGAGTGGCATTCAGCTGAATATTCGCCCGATTTTCCGCTTCCGTGGACTTGAATACGTTTGTCTTCAACAAAAGGCGCCGTTTGTATCGACCCACAAACGAGGATATAGGCTTCACTGAACGTTGTGGCTCGTATAAGACAATGAACGGCCAAGATGGTGTAGCAACAAAATAATTATATAATTGTTAGGGTTGTGCGCGGAACCCGCTCTCATTGCTCGATTGCGTTGAACCGATTATCATATAATATGAAGGTACAGTGATATAATGGGTCCTCCTTCCATGAGTTGAATCATGCAGATGTGCCTTGCAAATCCGACCGACATTTTGTCGAGTGATGCCGAGATAAAACAACATAATCTTCAATATTTGGGCGGTGATATGGGAGGATTGTGACGAAGGTCTTGGACACTCTTGCTCCGGCCGCCGCCGTGGTAGCTCGAACATGCTCGTATTATGTACTGAGAGGGAACCGCTGTTAAAAGCGATGGCCTTGTCATGAACACCGCTAGGTGGAAATTCTGACGCTTTTAATAATAATAATATAATGATATGTTTTATTGAGGCGCACAGTCATAAATACATGAAATATACAGGAATTTTGCACTCACATAGTTCAGTGTTTCCAAATTGTAATCACTGAAGTCAACGCTATCACTGCATGCGCCTGAATACCATCACGTATAACTCAACGCTGCTTTATAACGGATGTTTAGCTCGCAACTGTTTTTTTCATGGAACTGGATATGGATGACTCATCCCACACTCAGCGTCATGACATTAGCCCACGTGATATGCAGGAGCTAGGTGCTATGTCAGAACATTCACTCGTTTGCACTGCTACATTGAATTGACGGAAAACAGTTGTTAAGACCTAATTTAGAGATCTAAATATTGGTATTCCTAATAAAAGTTAAACAAGATATTTTACGAGCGCTTAATAGGCTCAAATCCTGGTTAAATAACCTTAACCATGTTTATAACCTGGTAGAATACTGAACCTGTTGGCCTATGATCATAACGCCTATCGCCATATATCGCAATCCATGGACGCTGCACATCCAATTTGCGCACGTAATGTGCACTGTTATGGCGGCAGCGGACGATGCGACGGGACCGGTTGCACCCGTGCCGAGCCGCACCGCGCGCCGCCTCTAATCGTAAACTCGACCAGAAATACTGGTGCTGTAAACGTCACGCCTACCCGCGCTGCGCCGTCCCGCGGCCGTAGTCGGCAGCCCTGCCGCAGAGCGATCGTTACGAATAAGACGGAATTTGCGGTGCTGAGCACAGCACTAGTACTATTTTCATTTCACTATTATTTCAGGGTTCTACTCGTCTTCTTAAGGTTTAAAATTAGTTGCTGGGCATCTGTTGCAAACTTAGTGGAGCAATATAGAGCAACCTTAATACATTTTCGGCAATTATCCCAGCGATATGAAGCGATATTGCTCCCCATCGCTCCATACTTTTCGTGTCGCCGCCGGTGAGTTGTTTATCGAATTGCCACGTATCCGTGCACTTGCTCGCCACATGCGCGCAATCAATTGCTCCATTAATGGTTCCATACTTGTCCATAAACCATGTTGCCGGAGATTGCTGGATATTGTAGTGACGACGAATATTGCTGCAAGTTGAGCAACTTTACTTGCCCGTGTACGGGTACCTTTAGTAACTTACTGGGTGCTAGGGTTAAGTCCGCCATGGGGGTAACCGGCGTATATTGTGAGAAAATATGTGAGGTAATTTGATCAATTCTGCACCAATCAGAAGCGTTTATGTGATGACATCTGCGCTCTCGCCGGGTAGAATATTTGACGTCTACTTCTGATTGGTGCAGAATTTATCGTACTCAAAACGGTACTAGGGGTCAGTCACTCAGTCATCACAATTTCAGTCACAACTGATTCAGTCATTAAATGAAAGATAGTTAACATTGTCCGTGTTTTCGTCTTTTTACTTGCCTCTGCGGAAATGCAATGTCATTATGGATATAACCCGAGAGATCTTAAATATTGACAGTGCTCTAGGAATTTACTATGTCTAGGATGTGTTCCGGAATGGCACCAGCCTTTGAGACGACGACGTTTGCTTCGATAATAGTATTTGACAAATGTATACGTATTGAGACAGGGAATGAGCAATCAACTGTAAACTGTAAGTAACAGTAACAGTAACTAACTACAGCCCTAGCTATCCGTCGGCAAAGTAATAGCAATTACTCCTATCGTGTTGCGAATGTGTTCGAATGTCGATGCTTGATTGCCTCGTTGCATTCGGCGCGTCGTGGCTGCGGCGGAGCTGAATCACTCGCGCTCAGTGTAGTTATTTTAGTCCCGATAGCCCTGACCTCAACACGATAAATTTCCGTGTGGGTAAATTACCTGTTTCAATTAAATAAAATGCTTTACTCATTACTCATTGTTTTCAATCGAAAAAAATTGTGAAATACAATGATAGTTTGATTGATGCACATAATTTTGACATGTGTAAATGCCAGGCACCATTCTTCATTCGAAGAACTGACATGCATAAACTAAAATGAAACGGCTGCTATTTGGGTCGGCTGCGTGAAGGTATATACGAGAGCGGCTCGCAGCCTAGTGGCGCGACATTGACACATTGTGGCGCGAAGACTTCCCAACCAGCAAAATGCTGTTCTATAGAAGTCCAAAAAACGTTTCTCAAACACCTTTTAGTGTTTATGAAAGGGCACAGATATCATTGTTGTAGACTTTCTGTAAAGGTTTTGTATGTAATCTTTTAGCACTATAGTTAAACGATGGCGCTAGCTTATATCACTATTTCGTGACATAAAGGTGTCTGCGCAACCTTTTTGCGTCTACTTTGTGCTAAAGAGGAAATTAAAAAAATGGAGATAAATTATTGGCCTGTTACTGGTGCATTTAATTTGTCCATGGATATTTCACTTTGAAAACAAACACACAATATTTATAAGGTATTATGATTTAATGCAGAAATATATGTCGTCTTGGGCAGTAGCAAATCATGTTTATTATTGGGAGATTGTATGTGCGCATCGAGATTTAAGGTAAACTAGTATTTACTTTGCATTTATTTTTTGATGTCCCCATGAAATAATGAATCGGATGTTAAAAAAATACAAATATAATTTATTTTCCGCCAGGCACCGTTATAGGGACAAAGTGAAACCGCGTTACTGCTAAAATACCATACCAGCTAAAAGTCATCATTGTCATTTAGAAGTAGTATTTTACTACCTTACTACCTACTAGTTTATCTTTATGGTGATGTAAAAGAAATCATAACTCTTCTAATTCACTATTATGTTATTCACTTTTGAGTGTTATAGTAGTGGTTTCGTTACTGGTACAACAAGAGCACTATATCGGCCTTATAAATACTTCTACGTCACCAATGTGATACATAAGGGTAATACATATGAAATACTGCAATGTTACTAAATTGCTGAATTGTTGAGCCTTGGTTACTGTTATTGCACGTTAATATAAAGTGGTAATGTAAATAACTGTTACATTACTAAATATCATATCTAGTTCAATGTGGCCGTGCTCATAAAGGGAAGGTGTTGGCGTGGCATCTAATTCCTTCGGGAATGCGGTGTGTTGGGCTAATAGCCATCTATATCCAGTTACATAAAACAAAGTGACAGTGATTCTAGTGAAAATTACCGTAAATGAGTTTATTAAAAATTTTTGGATTGTAGGTCTATTCAACAAACTGTCTATTGAAAGATATGGACCTATACAAAGAGTTTCTTTATGCGTCACTATACTTCTATTCTTAGTAGCAAAGGTAGATAGATTTGTAAAAACAATCCACAGAGTACCACAGTTAGTATATCGAATCGCTTTATGCAAAACAAACACTCGCCGTCCTTTGTTCGAAAGGCATCATGCAGGGCACGCTCATTGCATAATATATCCAAGGGAGTTACTCCAATATGGAAGTTCTGAGAGAAACTGTGAATCACATATTCTTATTGGTATAATACTTGTTGGCTTTTTATATATCAGTCGGGTTGCAAAGGGCCAACCGTTTTTTTAAAAAGTCACCGTTTCATACTCGATTGGGCCCCGGGCGCAGAATACCTATAAACAACTTCTTATTGTTCGTTATCTGAACCCCTATTCCGACTGCTCACCTAAATTGGCGTTTAAGCCAAACCGATCGACTTGTCTTTAGAAATGTATGAGAATTCAAGAGCGCGCGCAGTGAATGTTAAGCGAACTAACATTTGCGAGTCTGAGTTTGATATGACAGCTTACTCATCGCCGCCCGCCATAAATACGTTGATGTTGCCGTTTACGCTGACTCCGCTTTTCATACAATCCGGTAGTCCGAGTTTGATTTTGACAGCTTGAAGAAGGAAAACCACAGAATAAGTAGTCCAGTGGCCCAGTGGCGCGACACTTCGGCGATCGCTTTCCGAAGTTAAGCAACGCTGGGTCCGGTCTGGTCTTGGATGGGTGACCATTCGACCGTTGAGAGAGGCTGGCCGTGGTTCGGATTCCACGTTAAGCTGTAGGTCCCCTTCCTTACTTACTAGGTGGTAGGGTTTATCCCGCCCGGGTTGGTACCATCGCATTGGATGAACGATGGTCGAAGCGGCAATGAAAATTGTCCGTGTTTTCCATCCTGCATGGCGATTCCCGACACTCTATTGACTTTACAATCGAGTCGATCGATTGCTAAATTTCAATCCAGTTGCGTTTGAATTTGGTATTCTTGAGTTCAACTGTGTTCGGATTTTGCGATCGAATAGCATGTTAGTAGACCGAAGTAAAGTTTGCAACAGAGTCGCAGCAAGTTAGTAGTCCGACAAGCAACGCTTTTCAATCAAACTTGGTTGTTTCATATTTTCGGGTGCAATAGAGAGGGATAGAAGATCGAATATGTTTAGGGCACGGTTGCCGAACCCATAACACAACGCGCACTTCATAAATAGAAAGTTCTTTACATTTCCCGCGCTTTTGTTTTATGTTGTTTGTCGGAGTTGATAATTTTATTTCGCTATAATTTGATTACCTATTACGATTGGTTTTCCTACAGTTGGAGTATTATACTGACAACTTAGTAATAAACTATAGAGTTTTCTTAAAATATCTCCTCACTACGTAATTGAAAGATGTGTGTTAAATCCAAATATTGTGTTACATAAACAAATAATTAATAAACATAGCCTTAATTTCTTTTAATGTGAAATTAAAGGCATATGAAAAATGTGGGATGGTTTACCTATCCGATAGAACGTGAGACCGATGCCTATGACATTGTTGCCTAACATTGTTTGATTACGCCCCGAAGCATAAAATTAAATAATGATGTGAGTACATACATAAAATAGCATTGATTAATATCTAATCCGTTTATTTTGTTATTTTCATTGACATTAAGCATGCATTCAGTTAATAAGTAAGGATTCCAAATAATATTTTGCACGAGGCAGGTTGAGACAAAGGAGCCGGGACGAGCTGAGTGCTCGAAGCGCCAGTGGTGCGCACGCAGTAACCAAATCTGACTCAGTTTTGTTTCTGCGCAGCCGCTGGCGCCGCTTATAAAGGGAATTACTTAATTTGAAGTGAGATTTAGAATTTTTTAGAGGTTTTGAATTTAAATTAATTGAAGTGAGGTTATGTTGTATGCAAAGACATTTCCTTAGAGAGATATTGTTTTTGTTGAATTCAAAGTCATAAAATATTTTCCATAGGTGTTGTAACAGGGATACTATTCAAATATCGCACATTGATTGCATACAACAATCCAACCGGTCTCAAAAAGTACCTCCTTTATAAACTGGAAAGAAATTGACTTTAACTCGATCCTAACCCAGTTCCAATCCAGCTGAATAACGTCGGGAATACCAATTCTGACGTTCCTCCATACATTGTGATGACAGTTCGATCCCAAACTCGCTCGCAATTAATTCCGCTACTACTCGCTGGATCGAGGGCGCTGCTGTCGTTTTCAAGAATACCAAAGAACTGTCTGTCAACTTGCTAAGGATAGAGAAAGTTCAATCGAGTGTCGGGAATCGACATGCAGTTCAATGTAGCCGTGCAATATAAGGAAGGTCCTGGCATGGCACCTAGTTCCCATGTGGTGTGTTGGGCTAATACCATGACAGAACTTGTGGTATTAGCCATCCATGTCCAGTCACATAAAAAAAAAGTACAACGTTTTTACGTAACTTGGAAGTTCCGTAAACGCCAATTTAGGTGACAAGTCGGACTAGGGGCTCTGAAGGATCCGATCATAAGCAGCTCGCAGCTCGAACTACGGGTCGGGCTGTTTGGACCAGGGTTGCTACGTGAGTCGTGGTAGCCCACCTTCGCTGGCTTCGGCCTTCGGTTCTAGACTTGGTTGTCGGACTCGCAGGTGTTGTTTGGATAGCTGCAGGAGTAGGCAATGTTTGTTGCCTGGCCAGTAAGTGCGTCCGGGCTGTTCACACTGCGCGCGCAGCGAGCGTCCGAAATGGAAAGCGGGGCTCGTAGTACCCCTTGTAAAGTTGGACAATACTTGAGGGACCGGGCCGGAGTTAGGACCGGTAAACACCTCCGGTGCTCGCCTGGAAAACAAGTAGCGCAAAGCTAGTTCCTGCGCCGGCCGATCCAGCCGCGTAGACATGAACCAGAGAGATGCAGTCCATCGGTAAGTGAGTGTGCCAAACGAACAACTCCGGTATCATAAAAATACCATCCCGAACGTGAACGTCGTTTTTACGATCTGTCCTCAGATGCAGAAAATGAACAGCACTGCTCCGCGATGACCAGCATCCCCCACACAGAGAGTGCTGAAGTTCGAGCAGCCCATACTTGTATAATGAGCGCGGCTCGTTTGGTTCGGTCCGCAGATGCAGAAGATGAACAACATCGTGATGTTCCCGGTGGAGAGCGTGCTGAAGGGCGAGCTGCGCGGCGTGCGCGGCGACCTCAAGCGGCCGTTCGACAAGGCGTGCAAGGAGTACGACGCCAAGTTCGGCAAGATCGAGAAGGAGCGCCGCTGGCAGGCGCGCGAGGCCGGCCTCATCCGGGGCGAGCTCGCCGCGGCCGAGGTCGCCGACGAGATGGAGAAGGAGCGCCGGCTCTTCCAGCTGCACATGTGCGAGGTGCGTGTCTCTTCTGCTAACTAGAGTTCTCTGCGTTTAGAAATGCGCTAGGGGTGAGAATTAGGCGGTGGTGCGGGAGTTAGGTGGTACGTTGAGCGTGGAATGAAGTGAAAAAGAGGTTATCTTTACACAGACCTTCTGCGGATGGATGCTGCAGGTGGCCACAGCATGTATTCCGTAATGTCACTACCTCTTGTGAGCTCCATTAGCTATCCTTATTGAGATCCTACATCTAACACTACCGAGCAAATGTGTCTCATTATTTTACCATCTTGAATGACATGATAGAGAGAGAGAGAGAGTTTGTTGGTAGTTGCGGCGATTTTACTGCAGGCAGGGACACGGATTCTATATTATTTAACTATAATTTTAAAAACATTTCTTGTCATTCTAAAATGAAAAAATATGACAAATCCGATTGCAGTGTACTGTCTATGGATGATGAATAAACAATAAAATAAAAAAAAACGTTTAAAGAAACCAATCATGTAGCTATCTAGCAGGCAGTTTGCCTGGATTGCTACCACCGAACGGTTTGCTTGCATGCAACACTCGTTTTGAATTCTGGTCGAAATTCCGGTCCGATTTCCGGCCGGATTTCTTGCGAACGGTGGTGGATTATCGCCGGATACTTTTAATCTGTGCCAGTTGCGTACGGTCGTATTTCCGCGATTTAGCTTTTTCGCACTTATGTGCGAAAATTTGTTTGCAATTTTTTTGTGTACCGCACATTTTATCTCCTATTTCTTGCTATCTGAGAGATGTGAGTAAGTTTGCCCCAGTTGCGAATGCTCGGTCGGATTTCAGCAAGTCTGCGGTTTTTTGTTTAGAAATTCTACAGTTTCGTGTTTCCGCAGCTGTGTGGGGAAGCCTAGCGGCAATTTTAACACTGTTACTCGTAATAAGCGTGTTTGTTGACCGTTAGCCCCGTTTGGACTCAGTTTAATGGTGGCAAATGCCACAAAAATAACTGTCACATTTAAGCTGCGGTGGCTTAACGTACTTCCTCACATCTAAAGTTGCATGACCACAGTTTTCATGCTTACGATAAAATTACCGCAAAACTCGTACATCAATGTCCGGCCTTCACAGTCTACTCGGAATTTCTAACCGCAACCGACAACAGCTCCTGTACTCATGGAACTCACTTGGACGGGTTAAAGTGAATTTTGCTTTCGCATGACATCATCTATCTTATATTTTCACACTCTAATAAGAATAAATAGAAAGGGACACGACTAGAGTGACTCGTGCGACGTTTCACGCGTATAGCGTACTAACATATGAGTATTCACAGGCGACTGTGAATCACCAGCGAATGTGAATTTTACGATTTACCCTATTTAGATGGCAAATTCCAGCTCAACGGAGCGAGATGCACAGTTGCCAGACCGAATTGAGTAGATTATGTGCATGTTCAAGTCCCCTACTCGTGTTTCTGTAATACTAATATCATATCACTTTCACAAGAAACTAATTCGTTACCATGTTCGCTTCCTGCTTTTTCGTTTTGACAAATAATACGTTTTGAAAACATTTAATTAGAGGAATAATAATTATGCTTAATTTTTATTCGATTTGGGATTTGATAGATTGAGATTTAAGTTTAACATTTAATTCGACCACTTAAAGAAAATGAAGGAATGGCGAATAATGAATTGAGGATAAATTTTCAACAAAACCTGTGTGATTTGACATTCATTAGCCGAGCGATGTAAAATCGGATGGGTATTTTCAATGAATCATTAAAAATGATCAAAAAAACGAAGAAGTATGATTGAACTTTAGAAACAGTAAGAAAAAATGTGGATACAAATCCTTCAACAAAACATTTGCATAAACAATTTCTCGCATCGCATACACGAAAATGTTTGCAGGAGACCCTGTTTTATGTGCACTACAAGTGTACTTTGGGCTGTCATACATTGTGCAGTAGAATACAGCTCAAAGTACACTCCCGATCGAAGTAAAAGATAAACAGTCCATAACAGTCTCGTCTTTGACCCCAAGGTATCCCTGAATTTAGAGACCCTTCAACTCCGAAGGGATGTAAGGTCTCTCGCTGTATTTTACTGTCTTTACCATGGAGAATGCTCTTCGGAGCTGCATAACGCTGTCTCTCCGTCCCCTTGATTTACTGTGGGCAGCCCAGGTGCCACGACGAGACGGGAGATGAGATTTCCGATGAGAACACAATAACATAGGATGCAACGTGTTCACAGACCCAATGCTGTTCTGAATCATGTGCATGTTTCATTCATCGCAACACGTGCAATAATACACTTATGGTAGCGAGTTCGCTTACGAATTCGGGACTCGCAACATCAAATGTTCGTTGCACTTAGCGTTGCCATCTCTAAAATTTATAAGTCCTGCCAAAAAGACCGATTATCACAAAAAAACCTGACATTTCCCCTATTCCGAAATTTGAGCTGTGCGGTGTCGACTGAAGGAATTTGATTCATTACATAATTTTTCGTTTTTGCAATTTTATTGTGATCTTTACTAGTGAACTATGTTACTTACTACTACTAGTTTTTATGTTTCTATGTTACTATACTTACTAATTTTACATTTAATACATATTATTGCAACATCATATTACAACTTGATATGAAGAGTACTTTTTCTTGACTGCCTTATAATTCAAAAAATCCTAACTATTATATTCTAATCCTAACTAATCCAAGGAATTTGGGAGAACCACGCAAATAGTTCTCCCAAATTCCTACCATGTCGGGACAAATCCTAAGAGAAAGAAAGAAAGACAATTCGTTTATTTGTCTCTTTTTTTTTGCATTAAATTAAGTATATAGTAATGTTGGTAACATGCACTCAATGGCGTCTAGAAGGCAAAGACCGCTTACAGATAACTGCACTTTCGAGCGTTAGCGTTATGAGATAACACAAAATTTGGCACATTTTTTTGTGATTCCGGCGTTATCTCATAACGCTAACGCTCGATAGTTATGGGTAGAATAGAAGAGTATCTTTGCAGTTGTTACATGTTACGTGTCGCTGGAATTGGAGAACACCAGTTACGAATTCGTAAACTAACTACCGGCGCTACCGTTAGTGTTTGTATTATCTCTAAAAAGTAGTTACACTTCCGCTATGTGGATGGCCTCTCCCGTCCTTCGCTACCCGTGGGTCGCCGTTCGAGTCCGGTCGCCGGTGGGGGCGGGTCTAATTATTCTAGTGGTGCAATTTGTGGCGGTTGGCCCCACTGCTCGCCGGCAGGACCTGTCGGCGACCGCACTCGATGTAAATCACTTCGCTCACATGCACACATACGACTAGCTCGGCAGTTATCGCTGGGGGCGTTTTAATTATACAAGGACGTATGCTACCGAAAAATGCGTGGTTTGGTCAATTTGATAAGAAAATCATACCCGAAAAAGTAAGTGACCCAAAATGTCATTTCGCACAAGGATTAGGGGGTGCAAATGACAAAAAAAAAACATGTCAGACAAGATAATATGTAACACGGGATAAATCTCAATAAAAACACCTACTTACCTATCAAACATTTTATGATTTGATACTATATTCATGTTTTATTAATAAGCTGAGGTTCCTGGCTTTGCTCGGATCAATTTCGTATTGCACATTCACCTGAGCAGAGCCCGGTAAAATGTGATCAGAAAACTTCGCATGAGTACGCGGCGTTATCTTAGCCCATGCTCGTTCGGAAGAGGAGCAGTTGAAAGTCAAGTTGGAGGTGAAATTGACACAGTGTCGACAAACGCCTTGGCATTTTTCCACATAATTTGGGAGAGGTTCCAGAGGTCACCGTCTAGCAGCCGCGTCTCTACGTGTGATATTGTCGCACTCTCAGCAGTGCGCGACGCCTACCACGGTGAAGCGACTCTGAGCGCGGTTGGGTTTTAGATGGGTGACCGTTTTCGACCGTTGAGGCTGGCCATGGTTCGGCTTCCACGTGAAACTGGAGGTTACTTACTAGGCCGTAGAGTCAGTTCCGCCCGAGTTGGTACCATCGCAGTGAATGAACGATTGTCGAAGCGGCAATGAAAGTGGTCCTGTTTTCTATCAAGTTCAATGTAGCCGAGCAATATAAGGAAGATTCTGGCATAGCACCTAGTTCCCATGTGTGTGTTAGGCTAATATCATGACGGTCAAATTGGTATTAGCTATCCGTATCCAGTTTCTTTCTCTTTCTATGTTGGATAAGTGCAGTCCCCTACTAGGTGGGAGGGCTAAGCCTGGGTTGGTACCACCGCACTGGATGAAACTATGGTTCAAGCGGCAGTGAAAAATTGTCCCTGTTTCCCATCCAGTTCATGTAGCCGTGCTCATAAAGGGAAGGTCCTGGCATGGCACCTAATTCCTTCGGGAGTGTGGTGCATTGGACTAAATATCATTACGGTAGTGGTGTGGTGTTAGCCTTCCATGTCGGGTTGTATAAAAAAACCGGCAAAGTGCGAGTCGTACTCGCACACGAAGCGTTCCGTACCATCGTAAAAGATTTAACACAAAAAAAACTGGTTTTTTGTATGGGGCCCCCCTTTAATTTTTATTATTTTACATATTTGTTGTTATAGCGGAAAAATAAATACACTCTCTGTGTACATTTCAGTTGCCTACCTATTACGTTCATGAGATGCAGCCCTGTGACAGACGGACGGACGGACAGCGGAGCGAATATGGTTCCGTTTTAACCCTTTGGGTACGGAACCCTAAAAATACCCTCCACGCATTATACCATAGTATACCTACGTACACTTTCCCTAGTCTCTATCTCAAGGAAGACCGGTAGAAGCGTCGCGGTTGCGGGCGGAGGCGAGAGACGTATAGGAGGCGGAGGCGCAGGCGGTGCGCGGTAGAGCGGTTGGAGGTCGATGACCGGCCTTGTCACGTGACGTACTCGAGTCGGCCTCTTCGTTTCGCTTTGTTTACTATCGATATTGCACCTGAATACCGGCTATTTCCCTTCTGTATGGTTAACTATCTATGTACTCGGTAGAAAACGGCTAGATCTAAAACAGGTAGAGCAACCATGGTTACTTATGTTATCTACCTTGTTTCCGACCGGATTTTCCGCACTATTTGGTACTGTCACTGTAGTACCTATTTGCGTCAGTGAATAGCTCAATGAGTACAGATAACGTTGATTCATTAATCACTGTGAATCACATACCTACCTAAGCAAGCAACTGGGCACTGATCTGGGTACTGTGTTTTTAAACTCTCAGGAGTGATAAGAGATTTGTGCGAAAAAGTAGACCATGTGCAATCTAAGTAACAGAGTAAGTTCAGACATTATACGCGATTGCATAACAAACATCTAAATTCTGTTTTACTTATTTTAGTTTGTGCATCGAGATCTAGGTACCATCGACGACGTAAGTCCAGTAGCACCCTACAGTCGGGTTTGTTTTGCACATGTGGCGTGCCCCGTCCCCCGCCGACCGGTCTGCAGGCGGCGCGTCCTACCGCAACCCGCCCGCGCGGTGCGATCCCCTCCCGTTTCCACTCCGCGCGATGTGAGCGCTTCATAGCAATCGCGTTGGAATGTGCTACTGGACTTTTGAATGCGACTGTACATTGAAGCATTGTAATCAGATCCTGAAAATCGTCTGTAAAAGTGTTCCATATATATTTTTTTATGATTAGTATGCCAGGTAGAATATTCTCACAAGGAAAAAAAAAACAGGACGATAATATTACTATTATACGCCCACCAGTTGCCCCAGAAACCAACGGGAATTGCATTTATTTGTAATACTATGTATTGTGTATAACATAACTTACCATATTACTTTGTGGATTAATTTCAACTGTCGCGTATTTTATGAAAGAATCCATTGCATTGAACCACGGCAGTTTGGGTTTGTACACAGTGGCACCAACCCGCACAGAGTCTTTTATTTTTTTTACTTCCGTCAGGTACGTAGATCGCAGACTCTTTATCTTCATCTTGACTTCTCTCTCCGTTAGTCCGGAAATGCCCATAGCGGCGACTATCTCCGCCGCTGCGTTATCTCGGCACTGCTTATCCCTATAGTTGTCGTCTTCCACTCGCCACAAACACTCGTGCTCGCGATACACACTTATAAATTTGGATATCATTCCGGAGTCCCACTTTCGCGCCATTTTTGAGATCAGCTAATGTTTAAAGCTGTTACTGAACAAGTTGAACGTGTGTACGCGCACGTATTCGTTGTCCTACTGGCCTGTCTTCACTGTCTTGCCCATGTGTGGCCCGGCGAGGGTACGAGGACAATGCACCGAGCGCGATGGCGGGTGGGTAGCAGGAAAATTCTCCTGTCTGTCTCGAGGACAATGTCCTAGCCTCGAGGACGATGTCCTAAGGCGCGTCCCCACGAATAAGTCTTAATGATGCTACTCTTATTAAATGTATATTCATAAATATATTGGTTCACACGGAATATTTGAAGAATAGGTCATTATTGTTTTTTGCCAGCGTGTTGTTGATAGCTGCCCGCCCGCCTCAAGTGTTTCCTGTATTTTAACGAAAAAAAGATTCTTCATATATCTTGCTTACGTGAAATGGATTAAGTAAATGTAGATAAATACTTAGATGAAAAAGAATGGATACGGTACCTCCATACTGTCGATAGTTCAAAAGCGTTCCTATTTTTAAAAAAACTCACACACCTATACTTTTACATGCACACGAAACTCTACTACGTAAAGGGTAATAGAGCTGGACCAAGGTATAAGGAAATGCATCATGCGAAAAAGTGACAGATAGATTCATCTAATCGCGGAAGAACGTAATGAGACAACAATTTCCTAAAATTGAATTAGTTATAGCATGAGAAAAAGGGATGGTGACATTTGTGACGTCTGGTCGTAGATATAGTGCAAAATTCATCCTAATCCATCATGACACATCAACGATGCGCGCATGCTAAGCCCTTTGACCAGAATGGCGCGTCAAAATAAATGAAAAATGAAAGTGAAAACGGCAGGGTTGCCAAAAATGATCACAAAAATAAATAACAATATATTGTATTGTACAATAAAATAGTTAGGTATTAATGGAATCATTCTTTAAACCATCGTTTTTCTGAGTAAAAATCATCGATATTACGGATAGATTAATAAAGTCGAATATACACAATTTGTAAATATTGAAATCATAAAATACAATAAACACAAAGAGGGAATCATTAATGTATTGCAAACATTGCAAAACAAATAAAATAGATTCTTCTTGAATTGTCCATGTTTGCATTTTATGCATTTAAAAATTTCGTTCAATGCGTTTTAGATGCTAAAAAATAGTCCAAATAATAGTCAGTACAGTGTTATGTAAAACCTGTTGATGATTATTGCCGTTCGCCGTAAATGTGTGATGGTATTTTGATAAACCACTAAGTTCTTTCTTTTTACATTTTTTTTAATTTCCTTTAAATAGGTTCAGTTTATTACGCTTTTGTCCTTTTGTCGCGGCTTTAATCCCCGGATTGGTTTTATGTATATGATAAAGTTTTACATTTACATATTTTTCGATAATAGCCCTAAGAAGATGGAGTCTATGATTAAATGTAGCAGGTTGAAGAAATGAATACTCATTCAATGACAAAAGGACATTTGAGCCAAGAAACAGTTGAGAATTTTAATCTTTATGGAAACGAGTCTATAACATGTAAAATTTTGACCATTTACAAGGATGTACCTTTTTATTACAGCCTCAGAACTAAGACATATTATACAAACATCCTAAACGACATTATAAAAATTAATAAACAGTACGTAGACTATTGTTTTGTGGTATCCCTACTTGTTTTTACTGAAATGAAAACAAAAATAAAAATCGAACTGACAATTTAAGTTTGCTTGTGCCAACCCTGTTTGCGCCTTTACAACACATAAAAGGTTTCAGGTCAACTAAACTAAAAATATACTGAATATGCTTGTACTTACATGGAATGTGATTCCATTGCTCTTGTTGTGCTTATTAGTGTTATTTCGACATTTGTCAACCACACAAGACATTTTGAAGGCATTTTGTTGATATTTTTAAATCTTGCCCAACTGACGCGCATGGATTGACGTTTGACACCGACTGAGAGCATATGAGCTGACTGAGCGTATTTTTGACGGCCGTAAAAATTGTTTAGTCCCCTATCCATTCCTTTTTCATCTAAGGATAAATAATGGAAAAAATGGGTTGAATGTAATATAGTATAAGGTGATTAAGTAAAAGGTTACATTTTCGATCATCTCGTTGATGGTAAATGGTATTTTTTTTTCTGTGCTTATTCGAGCCTATATATTTATTATTAAATACACGTTAGTGCGACATACATAACCTAATATTTCGTGGAAAAAGAAGTAAAAACAAATTTGCAAACTAATCTGCACCCTGTGCAAATAATAAAACATCTGCCATTTTGCGTTTATGGGAAAATTCCAACAATTTTCTAACCCAAAAGTTGACAAATTATGCTTGGTGCGAACGGAGGTTAAGCGCGTATAGGTGCATGACTGTGCTTTGTCTACGCAGAAACCCGTTCACACAAGTGGGCATTATTGTCTTGTCCCATTGTCTAGCCCAACCCATTGTCTTGGTATCAACGACGCGGCGACGACGCGTGAGTTTATGAACGTAATCAAGCTAAGTATATCCGAAATATATTACCGATTAGTTATTGAAACTCTCTTCCCTACATACCTCGTCCCAGTTCAGATTGCACGCTTCAAAGCTATCGGAATTAATAACGATTCGGGTAATTATTTCGCTCAAACTTTCGAAAATAAACAAACAAATGACATACATTTGTTGAAGCAGTTCTCGTCATATTTGTATCTCGTGAAACATTTTTAAGGTTTGGGAAAACAAAATCGAAAGACGACGACGGTTGATATTCAAGCAAATACGTCTCATGAAGATATATCTGCATGAAGCAAAAAGTAAAAACGTTTTTGTGGAATGTTCACAATGTTCATACCAGCAAAACAAAATGTTTAATGATTATTTTATCTTACCTATCCTCTGCCGGTTGCATCGTGGATCGCATTTTGCTCGGCTCGGATTGATCTGCCGTGGAGCGGCGCGTCCCGTCCGTGTCGCCAGGGTTTTAGATCTTTGGTTTTAGTTGTTTGCCCGTGCTGTGCAGGTACAGGCTGTACCTGCACTATATACCACGACAATCACCATTCATCGTCTCCATTGGAATATATTGCCTAATTAACATTGGAAAAATATTGTTTTTATTTTAGAATTTTTTACTTAAAAATCGAAATAAAAAATATTTACAAAAAAAAAACCAAATCAAACGGACATAGACTGGAGCATTCTCTAGTATTTTTTTTTAAATTTAAAATCTGACCATTTTTAGGGGTAGGTAAAACGTTAGGGCCTGGAAGACGATATCGCTATTTTAGTGATAGTCGCCGTGCAAAAGTGTGCCTTTGCCTATGGACAAAGAATGCATTTCTCAATATTTATAAATCTTAGATTTCCTGTGACTTCACGACAGACTTCGCGACTACATATGGTCAGCTGGCAGGCTGTAATGCCGCGCTCCCCAGCTGGGGCGTCGGCGAAGGTGAAGTAAGTTCCCAGATAAAATTACACAATTCGCGACGACAGAAATAAGTCTGCAGCTATCTGCCGGGACTCCTTGCCAGTGTCACGGCATCTGCATTGCTGTTATACTGCACACACATTATTTTCTTTGAGACGAAAATAAATCCGGAGCGTTAGAAGTAATTGGGGCAGGTTTTATTTGGCTGTATCTGGTTCAATTCGTTCGTAATTATGTGATAATTACTGCCGCGACCACCACCGATTTGACGCGGAATTAGTTTTTTTGCACTTAAAATATATTGATTATCAAATTCTTTGGATAATTCTGTGTTACAAACAATTATCTCCGTGGATGCCAAAGATAAACGGAGCCGCGCCGTGATGCTTCATATCACTTAATCTGTGTTCATATCATAACAATTGTTAGTGTTATTGACGTAATTGTCAGGATATCTCAGCGGTTAAAGCAATGGTCGCAGGTTCGAATCCTGCTTCAGGCGAATGTCCAGACCAAAAACTTTCTGATTATTCTCAATGAAAATGATTCATTATATGTAGATGTTGTATAACCTCAAATTGGCAAAATAACAATGGCTTTTTTTCCAGAATAGTTAAGATTCGATTACCTATTAGTTGCCTATTAACAAAGAGTGCACGTTACCTTTATATTAGTGAAAACTTGTTACGCTTAATCCTGGGCTTGATCTTTATTATATTATGTGTGAATTTTATTTCATATATTGTAAGTTGTAAGTTATCCTGAGAAATAAAGAAATGAATTTAGAATGAGATATCATAATGGTAGTCAAGAGTTTGCTATCCATCAATGAATAAAATATGTTATTTGTGAACGGTTGTAATCTATCAACCAATGAAAACTAGTAAAGACAAAAATTACAAACCCGGCGAAATGTCTTGTCGGTTCTTCTTCCCCAGAGTCAATTGAACCCGCAGAAAAAGAAAAACTAAGCAAAGGCTGAGATTAATGAGGCGATCGACGAGGCGGAACAAAAATAAACAGAACAGAACTTAAATATGAAATAGTTACAATCTCGTCCAGGAGCGGCGCGAGGCGGTGTGGTGTCGTGTCGCTCGGATCTCCCGGTGTCCCGGGGGTGGAGAAACCAGAAATCGCTCTCAACTCAATTACTTCCCACTACACCGGGAGCTGGCGCAAATGTCGTCATGTCATTAGGACCTTGCAACGATAAACGTGTCACGTGGGCGAACAACATTTATGTTTTGTATATAGAACGTGCGGAAAATGGCACCGTCAGTGCTTACAACGGCAACGACGCGCATTCGGAAAGGTGCGAGCTGTGCAACGAATGCCATACCTTTTTACGATCTTTATAAAGAAGCCCGCGTCGTATTTTAGCTTCAGTGCATATGGGCATTGAGTATTTCAAAAGATCCATCCATCGAATACGCAAGTTAGCAACATAGAAAGAGAATGGGTGCAGCTTATACCTGCAAAAGGTTTACATCTAAGGAAAAACGTGGATGACGGGATCGCATGGGATCACCACTCCTCAGGGTATAAATATTTGCGTAGTTGCGGTGGTTCTAGATTGCCGGATAGTTTTAGGTCTGTTATTGATCGCACAGCGCGATGCAGGATCGAATCCATTGGCTGGTTAAAATGGAGGTAATATGGCGTAATCTTCGATGTAAGCCCGTTTTGGAGATTGACACCTACGTGGTTTCCAGAAAGGATGTTAAAGCAATTTCCAAATTAGTGTAAGAATTGAAATGGTCCACTTTCCACCCCCTTCTAACCGTTTGCTAAATATCCTTGATTCTAACGCAAATAACATGTGCGAAGCCATTTGATTTGTCCCAGAACGTTGGAAATAAATGGATGCGAGATTTTAATAGTACGCCATTATCCTTATTATGGGTTTTACAAAAAAATCTGAAGTTCTTTGATTTAAACGTTGACAGATGATAAGATAGTTTAGTTTTACATTTTCCTAAGTTCTGCTATTTTTGCATGAATATATACAGTAATCTTCAATTTTAGATCATAACAAGTCGACAAACAATGGCCGTGCGTGCCTCTAGTCAATTCCCTTTTAACATTCCTGTGTTTGTCATTTTAGCTGGTATAAGTACACGAACTCGATGAGCATTCCTTGGATCTTCTTTTTCTTCAGCTCGGTTTGATCTAGTTATTGTGTGATCTAGATATCGTGGTAATTCAATTCCACTACCGCTCGCATAAACAAGTTGCTGACGTGCCGTCCGCCTGTTGCAGTACCTGATAAAGTTCAACGAGATCAAGACGAAGAAGGGCATCGAGCTGCTGCAGCACCTCGTGGAGTACTACCACGCGCAGACCAACTACTTCCAGGACGGACTGAAGACGATCGAGCACTTCGGCGGCTACGTGGCGGACCTGAGCGTGCACCTGCAGCGCATCCGGCAGCAGCAGGACGAGGAGCGCCGCAGGCTGCTGGAGCTGAGGAGTATGCTGCGCGCCGCCGCGCCGCACGACAAGGAGGTTCACTACCTATTTATGCGCGCTTGAGCGGCGTTCAGGCGTGGACTAAGGAGAGTAGGGATAGACTGCTAACGTCATGCAACGTACAAAACTCGCCGAAAACTACGATTAATAAAAAAAATATATATCATTGCTTTTAATTGGTTTTTATTTAATATATTCTGAATTGTGAATCGTAAGGCCGTCTGTGGACTTTTATTATCCCTATTTAACACTTGTATGACATTAGCAATCTTTCCCTACTATCATTTATCAATGGTTTAGGTTAAAGCCATACCTTGGGATCCTGTGGCGTAGTCTCACTAGCTTGGCATATTTTCTGAGCTCGAAATGTGTACCATCGACGATCGACGTGTCACGTCCCCCGCTGACCGGTCTTCAACCCGCGCGGGAGATGCGATCGCCTCCTCTCCCTTCTTTTTTTCTCCCTTCACCTCAGCGCGATGCGAGCGCTTCATAGCAATCGCTCTGCGTTATTCGTGGACTTTTGAATACGACCCTACATATTTCACATGTTTTTTTTTCATCCATGGTCTGGAACAACCCACTTTTAATTGAAGGTTCCGTTCCCATACTTCTTTCTAGGTGCCATAGGTAGCCGCTTTCTGGATTGGCGCCCGAAACGGACATAATATGTCTGGTTTTCCCACTGTAAACAACCTGTTTTTTCAGTCAGTCATCCAGCGAGTTTGCGTCCATTGATAGACATACGCCTTTCCAATTTTCCGTCATCGGCACGGAAACACTGCTTTCCGCCGGCGCACTTGATGTCGTCGTCCCACCTAGTAGGGTGGATATATATTTAATATTCGTAATCCTCAAAAACGATGATGATACTCGTTAATCAAGCACCCACATAGCGAGTAATATTGAAACCGAGGCAATGTAACCATCTCGATAGTTGTCTGAGCGTTGCCTCATGCTGGTACGCGCGCAGGGTAGCGGCTCCCTCGGCGGCTACTCGCTGCACCAGCTGCAGGGCGACAAGCAGCACGGCGTGAGCAAGTCCGGCCACCTGCTCAAGAAGTCCGAGGGCAAGGTGCGCCGCGTGTGGCAGAAGCGGAGGTGCCGCGTCACCGCCGAGGGCTTCCTCGACATATTCCACGCGGACGAGAGCAAGGCGCCGGCGCGCGTCAACCTGCTCACGTGCCAGATCAAGGTGGTCACCGACGACAAGCGGGGGTTCGATCTAGTCTCATGTGAGTTGTACGACGTGCAGAAGTGTGTTCACTCTGATCAACACTCAGAGTGAGCAAGTTCGGCCGCCTTACCGCCATTGGAATAACGACATGACTTCTAGCAGTTTAAATAAATGAACTGAAAGTTTTTTCCACTCAAGGTACCGAATTTTAAGGCAATTAATTGCTGCGCAACTGTTACCAATCACAGTGGAGCAATGTAGAGCTACCCCAATACATTTTCGGCAATTATCCTTTGTCCATAAACCATGTTGCCGGAGATTGCTGAATGTTGTTGTGATGACAAAATCTACAGAGATTGTTGCAAGTTGAGCAACTTTAGTTGCCCGGGTACCTTAAGGTTTCTTTCAAAGCTCCTATTAAAGCCAGCTATTCGTCTGGTTTTATTAGTTATGTTTTTGCTTGTGTTTCCACCAACCAGTTTGCTGTGTAATAGCAAATACAACGGCTAAACACTAAAGACACGAATAGTTAATATTCTTGATTTTTTACATCACATGAATGTGAATGTGATTGCAGACAACCGAACCTACCACTTTCAAGCGGAGGACGAGAATGAGCAGCGCGCGTGGACTTCTGTTCTCGTCAACTGCAAGGAGGGGGCGCTGATGCGAGCCTTCCACCAGCACGGAGGGGGCGAGTCCGAGACCAACGACGGCCACTCCCTGCTGGATCTTCAGCGGGCGATCATACGTTCTGTACGAGCCATGCCCGGCAACCAGGTGTGCTGCGACTGCGGCTCTACTGACGGTGAGTGCACGGCTGTCAAGGCTGTCATGTGTCGCCCTACCTGGAGAGGGAAGTCTCTCTATACGTTCTATTCGGACTGAACACGTGTGTTGTGGCTCTATTGACTTAAGGTGGCCCAACCCGCTCAACTCCCTATACAATCGGGGAAAGAAGATCACACCCATATTTCTTATCAGAGATCCCAAATTTTGCTCAAAAGAGCTTTATTTGATCGAACTAGATGTCTGATGACTGTTGGCATTGTAAAATTGTGTTGGTTTCTAAGTTATAAGGTCCGAAAGTTCGAATTTTTCGCGCGTTTTATACAATAACTTTGGTGGTTTATTACATAATGATAAAATAAGAAAATCTTAAAAAGATTAGTCATCAGACATAACTTATTTAATCAAGATTAATAATCTACTTGGTTTTTGTTATATTTTTGACTACAGCGGTCGTGGTTTACTTTTAGCTATAAGTCGTTTTGAAATCAAAATTTTCGTAAATCTTACCAAATCATACACTATGCACATTGTCTTTTTTGTGGACATGTTGCATCTTCCTCATCATGGAGCCTGTCTTTTTCTTTGAAACACAGAAGGTGCCAGAGCGCTACAGCACGGTTTTGTATAGTGCCCGCAAATGAGTTAGTCCCGCCAGGTTGGGCCACCTTAAAGAAACATTTCTAACTACCCTCACAGCCCGACCTGGAGCAGGAAATGGTCCGATCTTTGCTTTTCATGTCTGACTGAAAGGCATGCTGCGACTTCACTTCTACTAATGGAGCTTACACATGAAATCTCGCTTACTATGTCTTCAAACCAATTTGGCCACCATTGATTTGGGACTGGCTCCCGGGCTACTACATGGGTCTGATAATTAAAGGAAGTGTCTTAACCAGCTCACACATGCCTCTTTATTACTTGCGAGTTTGCTCACTACAACTCTGCAAGAATTATAGTGTTACCTTGATTAAACACATTTCTGCCATCCAATACAGATCCCACATGGCTGTCCACAAACTTCGGCATAATCGTGTGCATCGAGTGCTCGGGCATACACCGAGAGTTGGGCGTGCACATATCGCGGATACAGTCGCTCACGCTAGATCGGCTCAGCACTTCACAGCTGCTGCTGGCGCGGCACATGGGCAACCAGTCCTTCAACGACGTTATGGAGCAGACTCTCGACGAGAGAGACAAACTCGCCGCGGACAGCAAAATGTGAGTGAAGTAATTCTAATCCGCACTTCACCTTAGCAAATTTCATTCAAATCACATATTTTTTATCAGCTCAAAGGTCCTCCTTGCTCCATTGGCTTGATACCTGTTACCAGAGATACTTTTGACATCACAATGCTCTGACCCAATCGACCGACTTGTATACTCAGCGGACTTCAAAAGTTACCTCCATTGATCCTCTATTAATAGTTGGGCGCATTCGTCATCTACGTTATAGTTTAAAGGGGAAGGTATAGATAGCTAACATCATACAACGTAAAAAATTTGCTGAATACTGCTTATTTTCTCTGGTACTATGACATTTATAACTCGCGCCATCTATCTTCACTGCCAGAACTAGTTGAACCGTCATTAAACTGAGCTTGATTCCAAATTTTTGCCTAGGTAGGCATTATGAAAACGTCATATATTACTATGCATTAAGTAATGTCAATGTAATTAAAAGATATCATTAATATTCATTGATTTATATTTGATGTATTCTTAAATGTGAATTGCAACGGCACCTGCGGACTTTTATTATGCCTATTCAACACTGGTATCACGTTACCAATCTATCCCTTCCAATTAATATATGGCCCACGTAGAGTCGTCACGCGAGGGCTTGCCATGTTCCCAGGGACGAGCGACTGAGGTACATCCGCTGCAAGTACGTGTCGCGGCAGTGGGTGGCGCGCACGTGCCGCGACACCGCCGAACGCCTCTCGGAGGTGGAGCACGCCGTCAACAACGGACACCTCTACAATCTGCTGCAGGCCTACGCGGAGGGAGCTGATCTCGCCGCACCGTTGCCGCGTTCGGTCTGTTCAACTTGTTCACATTCAATTGAGTGTAAAATACTTACTGTTATTGCGCTCCGTGGTCCAATGCTTAAGAACATGTGAAGTGATTATTCATAAGACTGTAGTAAAGTCAAAATTTTCTCTGCATTTAAAATTTGTTTAAGAAATATGATTTTTGTCCATTGGCGAAGTCACAATTTTGCACGCCGATTGCGAATAAAACTAGCGAAATCTTCTTCCGGTTTTCGTACCCTTTAAAGTTATCAGATTTTAATCAAACATTTATAATGTCTTAAGAAAGCTTGATTCTATGGCCGTATGTTTTCATTTTTATATGAATACTTGTAAAAAAAATAAAAAATAACATAAACGTTTGTAAGTCAATATTTTTCAATCTAAAAGGCAAATAAAAAAAAACATGTATATTTTGACAATATATTTTAGAATTCAAAATTAAATAAATAAAATACCTTAGTAAAACATTTAGAGCATGCAAACAGTCTAGGCCCTATATCGGGGAATGGATAGGGTGACGTCTGTCTTAATCCTGAGACAAATGTTCCCCATATGGTAATAGTGAATTCGTTCGGTGAACTTTGAAATCTTGCAGGACTGCGGCGAGACAGCGCTTCACCTGGCCATAGCACGCGAGCTAGGGGACGGCTCGCGACTGCACCTAGTGGACTTCCTCATCCAAAATGGCGGGTCGCAGCTCGTTGACATGACGACGACGGCGGGCGTGACGGCGCTGCACCTGTGCGCGGCCACCGACCGCAGCGAGCCCATGAAGCTGCTGCTGAAGGCGGGCGCCGACCTCGGCCTGCGCGACGCCAGCGGCAAGACGGCGCTGCAGATCGCGAGGCAGCTCGGCCACCTGTCGTGCCAGGAGCTGGTGAGTACGCAGCTCGTGGTATGGTGGTAGGTTCGGTGCCCAAGTCGTGTACAAGAACGTTTATTTCAATGGAAAAATAAAAAAACTTAACAAATAAAATAACGTTTCAATATAACTGAAAAGATAAAACAAGTTCAGTAGTTTAGTCATAATGTAATATTGAATAACTGCATATTAAAATTGTTTCATTTTATTTTTCATAAACATAAAACAAATAGTAAATTCTAATGCAAACATAGCGATTTTAACAGTAGGAACCCATTAAAAATAGAGACCGGGTAAAATATTTCCAATAATGGGTTCGGACCGTTAAAATCTACCTATTCAATGATACCCCACTTGACATAGTTTGTTTTTTTTTTCACCATCTGGCGTCTGGTTAAATTTTGATTACTGTCATGTCTTTAATGACACTCGGCCTGCGTGTTTGGTCTCCAGCTCGCCACAAAGGAACAAACATACGTGCATACGCTGATACACATTACTGTCCTTTGCGTCGCGTCGCGTCCCAATATGCTGCACCAGCGTAACACAATGTTCCCCACCTGATCCCACACAATCCGATCATGCATCCTCAGCTCGCCGACGCTGGTTCTACTTAGTAAATGAAGTCATTCGGACGTCCCTACCATTTTAAACGTTCTTGACCATGTAATTCCATATCTAATGTATCAATCATTGTGACACGGTTTTTCTGCTTGCCGACAGCTGGAGAGCGTTGAACGGCGCGAGAAGAGCATCCTGGACAACGTAAACATTGACTGGAACCTGTCGCACGATGATGCCTCCACCGACTTCTCCGATGACGACACCGTCATCGATGAACGGGTGGGTTGAAACCCCACATTAACCTTCAAAAAATAGTCCAGTGTATATTAAGGTTATCATTTTAATCACTAGTCAGCTTGACGGACGGGAGTGGCTTACGAATTTGGGACTCGCAACATCCAATTTTCGTTGTAATAAATAGCGTCATATGGAGTTCTTACGTGTTTTTACATGTCATTGGAACTTGAGAACATCAGTAGTAAGTGAATTTGTAAGCTGATTGGCCGATACTAACATCGGTGTATGTATATTCACTAAAACGTGGCCACACTTGATGGCCATTTGCTAGTACTTTCAAAGTCAAACTTTAAAAGTTATTGGTAAAATAATTTACATAGAAATTTACCAAGACAAAACCGTTTAAGGTCGGCCCGTAAGCATCAGAAAATTTCGCCTCCCATACAAACGTAGTTTACTAATAATTTGTAAACCACTTTTCCAACTTACTTGATATTTGGTATCTAATATTAGGCTACAAATATCTGTGTCTGCATGTCTTTGTTTTTTTGGTAAATGTATTCTGGATCACACCACAGAGAAAACAAAATTCGTATGAAGATTTTCTTTTTGCTTTCATTTCATTCGGTTTGGATTTTTCAAAAAAACAAAAGCATGCAGACACAGATATTAGTCACCTGATATTAGATAGTAAATATCAATTTAATTGGAATAGCTGTTTTCAAATTATTAGTAAACTACGTTTGTATGGGGAGCATAGCTTACGGGCCGTTCTTAAGGTATCTAACTATATAAGATTTCTAAACCATGTTAAAGTGCAGCTGGTTAAACTTGGGGCCTTCAGTAACAACATAGATTAAAGAGGAAGGGATACATTGCTAACGTCATACCAGATAATAAAAGTCCACAGGTGGTTAAATTAAAAAATACAACAAATTTTGTTTTTTGTTTTGTAAAATTTGTTTTGTTTTAATTTGTTCCTAAATTGTGGATATACAATATATATTTTAGTATATTGTATTATATATATTAGTTTATTTTATTCAAAGTATGCTTGTATTGTCATGTAAATTATGGTTTATGTATGTTTATACTGTATGTATATATTTTTATTTTATTTGCTTTATTATTTTCCTTTCAAATTGCTATTGTGTACCTACCTACAGATATTTTAGATTGTCTCTCCTCATCACCCCAAAGGTTGACTGGAAGAAATCACTCCTAGTGATAAGTCCGCCTTTGTGCAATTTTGTTGTTGTTTCGAATTGTTTTTGTAATTGTACTTGTTTTCTATTGCACAATAAAGAATTTATTCATTCATTCATTCATTCATTCATTCATTCATTCATTCAAATAGAAACTCTTTAATCTATGGTAACGGTGAACGTACCTTGCAGAATGGCAGCGTGACCCCCGAGAAGAAGTGTCCACGCTCGCGGCCGCCGTCGTTCGCGGGCGTCGGGGGCGGAGGGGGCGGCGGGGGTGGAGGGGGCGGTGACTCGCCCGTGCCGCTCGCCTGCGACGTTCTCCACCACGCGCCGCCCACCCCCACCACGCTGCCGCGCAAACCCAATGTCTGTACGTAATGAGTCAAACTTATTTTATGTTATCGTAGAGAAATCGAAAAAATAATGAAAGGCTTTGTGCTACAAATTTAATCAAATAATCATGTGTGCCAAACATTCGTAGAAGAGGATATTTTCATGATATAATTTAATAAGCACAGGTTATGTCATTCGTCATTCAAATTCAATGTCCGTTGCGAACATTGAAGGCGGCAAGGTTCTTCTAGCACTTTTTCGAGACCATCGATCTTATTAACCAGATAATATTGCACCTCACAAAGCTGTGCATATCTGCTCTTCGTATCCCGGACATATTCGTCATGTGCTGTGCTTCCATCCACATTAATGTGAAACATGCCAAGACATTAAATAGTTAATAGCGTAGGTGACATCATTGAGCCCTGTGGGACACGAGCCTCGATCGGCAAGCACCATCAATGTTAACAAATATCTCCATATTTGCTCGACCGGAAGCTGGCAATCCAAAATTTTAGCTTGATCCCACTACTAAAAAACTACTTGATTTATCCCAGATGGCCCAGGTGGCCCAGAAATTACTTGCCGTTAACCATCGTCGGCGCAACAAGCTCGACATTAGTAGGCGGTTGAAAATCCTGCACAATAGTTGAATACGGTCGTTTTGCATTGCAGACAACATCGGCAGCTTGAAGAAGCGTGTGGCGCCGCCGCCGCCGGCGCGGTACGACTCGCAACTGCAGACGCATACACTGCCACACGCCCCGCACTCCTCGCACCACCCGCCGCGCTCCACGCCCTCGCCCTCCGCCGACAGTGCACGCTCGCTCCACGGTAACTATAACCTTCCCTCTAGTCGACCAAGCACTACCCAAACTGCTCACTATCCTCTCGCCTTGCACAATCTTAAAAGTGACGATAAATAATAAACTAAAAAACCTCTAGTGTTGTGCTGTATCCTTATGTTACATTTTCTCACTTAGATGAAAAAGAATGGATACGGTACCTCCATACTGACGATAGTTCAAAAGCGTTCCTATTTTTAAAAATACTCACACACCTATACTTTTACATGCACACCAAACTCTACTACGTAAAGGGTAATAGAGCAGGACCAAGGTATAAGGAAATGCATCATGCGAAAAAGTGACAAATAGATTCATCTAATCGCGGAAGAATGAAATGAGACAAAAATTTTCTTAAATTGAATTAGTTATAGCATGAGAAAAAGGGATGGTGACATTTGTGACATCTGGTCGTAGATATAGTGCAAAATTCATCCCAATCCATCATGACACATCAACGATGCGCGCATCCTAAGCCCTTTGAGCAGAATGGCGCGTCAAAACTAAATGAAAAATGAAAGTGAAAACGGCAGGGTTGCCAAAAATGATCACGAAAATAAATAACAATATATTGTATTGTGCATTAAAATATTAAGGTTCCTATTTAGTGATAGTGGTCAGAACAAGTAGTACCATGATTGTATAGTTAACAAGGCATCAAATAATCTTTTCGCGAATTTGCAAGCGGGAAAATGAAAAAAATATTAATGGAATCATTCATTAAACCATCATATTCTGAGTAAAAATCATCGATATTAAGCATAAATTAATAAAGTCGAATATACACAATTTGTAAACATTGAAATCATAAAATAAAATAAACACAAAGAGGGAATCATTAATGTATTGCAAGTATGGGTCAAACATTGCAAAACAAATAATATTGATTATTCTTGAATTGTCCATGTTTGCATTTTATGCATTTAAAAATTTCGTTCAATGCGTTTTAGATGCTAAAAAATAGTCCAAATAATAGTCAGTACAGTGTTATGTAAAACCTGTTGATGATTATTGCCGTTCGCCGTAAATGTGTGATGGTATTTTGATAAACCACTAAGTTCTTTCTTTTTTTTTTTTTTTATTTCCTTCAAATAGGTTCAGTTTATTACGCTTTTGTCCTTTTGTGGCGGCTTTAATCCCCGGATTGGTTTTATGTATATGATAAAGTTTTACATTTACATATTTTTCGATAGTAGCCCTAAGAAGATGGAGTCTATGATTAAATGTAGCAGGTTGAAGGAATGAATACTCATTCAATGACAAAAGGACATTTGAGCCAAGAAACGACTTGAGAATTTTAATCTTTATGGAAACGAGCTGTCTGTCACATGTAAAATTTTGACCATTTTCAAGGATGTACCTTTTTATCACAGCCTCAGAACTAAGACATATTATACAAACATCCTAAACGACATTATAAAAAATAATAAACAGTACGTAGACTATTGTTTTTTGGCAGCCCTACTTGTTTTTAAAATAAAATTTAGTTCAATATATAATACTGAAATGAAAACAAAAATAAAAATCGAACTGACAATTTAAGTTTGCTTGTGCCAACCCTGTTTGCGCCTTTACAACACATAAAAAGTTTCAGGTCAACTAAACTAAAAATATACTGAATATGCTTGCACTTATACGTGGAATGTGATTCCATTGCTCTTGTTGTCCTTTATGGCGTTATTTCCATATTTTTCAACAACACAAGACGACATTTTGTTGATACTTTGAAATCTCGCCCAACTGAATTCATCACTGACGTCTGACACCAACTGAGAGCATATCGGCTGACTGAGCTTACTTTTGACGGACCGTAAAATTTATTTAGTCCCCTATCCATTCCTTTTTCATCTAAGTTTTCTCATAGTTGTTTACCCATATAAACTCCATATAAACCCATATAAAATTTGTGAAATATATTTAAAAAATCAAAGTAAAGTAAACTGTCTTCAAGACAGTTTGTGATTTACGGTGAGAGGACTTGCCTTTCATGCAAGAGGTTATAGGCTCAAATCCTCGCCCCGGTCATGCTCCAGTTTCTTTCGCTTTCTGAGTTGAGTAAATGCATTTCACTACGAATGCAAGCTGTATCATGGTTCGGAACCCATATAAAACTGTAGGTAGTAGGGTTAAGCCCATCCGGGTTGGTGCCACCGCATTGGATGTAATTTGTTTGAGTAGTTAGTATGAATAGGTTGTCCGTGTTTTGAGTGCCAGTTACAGAATACACAGTTACACGAGTAGAGGGGCTGTACTTTGCTATCTGTAGTTATCTGTTTTCACTGTATTAGAAATGTGGTTAGTTTGTGTCGGTTGGCCACAGTTTCAATGTTTTATTGGTTAATTGTGTTTTTTATCGCGTAGCTGAGTTTGCATCTCTATTCTTAAAAAAAATTGTTTAGTTAAAACCAATTATTTTGTCCAAATGTTTATTACTATTTTTGCACACCATATTGAAGTTAATTGGCTTTAGCAGTTTGACGTTCGAAATGACGGTGGTCCCCGTTGTATTCTTATTTGAATCGCATTGTACAGTTGAGTGTTGTACAGGCACGCTCAAGTCGCGGCCGCAGCAGCCGCCGCCGACGCCACCACCGGGCACCGCGCCCCCCGCCCTCGCCCCCGCCGCCGCGCCCGGCCCCTACCTCTCCACGCCGCTGCACAACGGCACCGGCCACCATGCGCTGCTCGACGAACCGACGCCGCCGCCGCGCAAGGTATGCCCTCGTCATGTAAATCTTCAATAGTTTTTATGTAAAATGGACAGATCTTTACGATTAAGATGTCTGCCTCAAGTTCCTTCGTACAAATGTATACTTCAGTATTTTGTTCACCTCTTAACACGTTCAACACAAAAGTAAAAATGGCTTTAAATTATTCTAATTGCTCCTGCAAGAAAAGCAATGAATATGAAATTCCAAGAAAGAATAATCATCTTTTTTTCTTTTATGTAACTGGACAACATGGATAGCTCATACAAATCCAACCGTCATAATATTCGCTTTCCTTATATTGCTCCACTACATTGAACTAGATAGAAAACATGGACAGTTTTCTTTGCCACTTCAACCATTGTTTACTCAATGCAATGGTACCACCCTACCACATAAGGCTTGTGCATAACATTTAATGAATTTTTTTATGTTATTTAAAATAAATTTGGGTGAAAGTAGAATGTCCATATTAGAATTGACACATATGCGAAAGTTAATATTTATTATTTAAACATATTTGTAACTATCTGAATCCCCATTTAAAAGGAGTCATTCACAACTACTTCTTTTCCAACTCTCAAGGAAAAAAAACCTAAATACGTATGTAAAATAATCCCTAGAGCTAATGTGAAGGATTGTTGCTTATGAATTATCAATGAGAACTTAAAATCTGTCCTTTTTATTGCGTTTGGAATGGAGCATTTTTCTCCACGCCGAGCTCTCTGGTGTCTAAGAAATGACCTTTGTAAATAAAAATTATGTGCCACAAGTTTTATTTTTACCATTATATTAACAACATTCTAAGTTTTACTTAAGAGCGCCATATTGGCCATATAAATCGCTCTATATATCTACGGTGTACTACGGTGTCTGACTTGAGGTCACCGGTGACCTGGATGGCGTGTTGGATGAGACTTCTCGTCGATCACCGTTGCCCCCCATGGCTTGGGGGGTTGAACGTGTTAAGCCTTATTAATTTGACTATAACATTTTAGGCTCCAGTTTGCTGCATTTGAATCAGTGATAGAAAGACTGAAAGAATACAAAAAAACATAAATTGTCTTTAGGTAAATAAAATGTCACACTGTTCTAATCATATTTTTCGTAAATTGTATCTTCCGCCAAGTAATGAGTTCATGTAAATGAGAACTCATTACTTGTTCAACTTGTTCAAATTAATTTCGTTGTTAAAGAAAAAAGTATTTTTAAAAGGTTTATTTAGCTTTGGAAATGTAACATATCAGCTATGTGAGTACACAGAACGGTTTGAAGCCTAGATTGCGCTGTATAATGCCCGCCTTGCAAACCAATCACATTTGTGTGTGCAGACACGTTTGGTATAGTGGATTTTGTTTTTGCTTCAGAAGAAAAATAGATTTCACCAGGAAAGGGCTGTGAGACCCAGACCGACAATGGTAAACCGATAAATGTTGCCAACGTTCTAACAGCTTTTCTGCCCAAAGTAATTTTGTGTTTAATTGATTTTCCCCCACAAACATACAAAACCTTCCTGCATGAAACAAAATGCCTAGTGTGATCTTACTTTTTATGTGTTCACTGTTTTGAATTTAGCCATTTTTAAATGCTTTTTGTGCATGAATAGATTTCTATTGATTTATTATATAGCTTAAATTAAAACAATATTACTATTAAACAGTGTTTCGACCCACACAAAGATTTTTACACAGAATGCAAAAGATACTCCATTTTGAACCTGATTCAATGGGGTGCACGACGCAAAGCTTAGCATAGATGGCGCCACATGAACTGTGCCAAGACTATCATGTTGAGGTAATGTTTACCCTACGTCTCTGGATGTTTTCGAGTCCTTAATTATGCATGTTTTAGGAATATTTGAGTAATTTTGAGTTGATTAGAAGCGTTTCCAAATGGTCTTATTGGAAATTTAAAATACCTACCCCTATACTTACTTACTACTTACTTACTATACTTACCCCTACAAGAAACTGTACAATATTTCTTACGACGACCATTTGCTTTCTACGCCGCCGGGGCGATTCCTCTGGCGACTCATATTTATATGAAACGCACATGTGAATCTTTGTTAGAAAAATAAATTGGTGGATCCAGGTTGCAAAACCACGATCTCTTGCTTAGAAAGGCAGTGATTTGCCTCCGAGCTAGCCTCCATGGCTACGGCAAAATATAAACGTTTTTTGTGAGATTTTACCTACATAGCTACCTATACTTAAAATGGTTGCTTGAATCAGTATTAAAAAAACAATCGACTAAAATTTGTTTTGAAGTTATTTACTTATTAATACTCCTCTGAGCTTATAAAATATTCAAAATTAAAAAAAATCCGCTCAAAGGTAATACAATTTTGTTAATGAAATGGCAATAAAATTGTCTGTGTTTTACATATCGTTCAAGGTAGCTATTCTCATTAACTTAGTTAAATTGATCAACAAACTATAACCTGAAATAAAACTGTGGCACAGTTTAATGTGGCACCAACTTTGGCAGCCGTCCTCCACATTGTAAATTTTAAATATAGCCATAGTAATTGAGGCGATTTTTAAAACACATTTAATTTTAACTTATTTTTCTAGCTCACTAGGCCACAGCCTTGGTCCAGGGTGGACATTCGCACAATGTTCACAATATCCACCAAAAATATTACTCAATATATGCATACAGAATTATATTTTTTCCAAATATGTTTTTTTTTCACAATTTTAGATTTATTTATGTATATTATATATAATGGAATAGAACCTTAGGGTAAGTTTATTTGCAATGTAAATGTTTATTTTTGTTTAACTTAGGGGTTTTTTTAAATTAAAAATTCATAGACATACAAATTGACATAAAAAAAAACCAAAAATGCATTTCACATACAGTTTGATTCAAAGGCTGTTTTTTTTTGTAATGGTGGGCGAGGTCTAAATATTGAATAGGTTATTTCATTAGTTATCACCAAATGGAAGTTTAAGGACATTAAGACTATATTTTCAAATCAATATGTATATGAACAACTCTACGACTTTGTATATAATAAAAAATATCGTCATGTTTTTCCACCTTTCCGTGTTTCACAAACTTGTAAGTAAACAGTTTTGATAGCATTTTAGAAGATCAATAGAATAAAACTCGAACATGGCAATATTTGAGGATCATTTTCAAACATCAGCAGTGTGCAAATAGATGTAGAAGATGTGAACCTTCGAGATTGTGTGGAGTAGAAACAATGTACCTTGTAAGTCTTCCAAATTTGGCGCAATCAGCGGGATGACTCAAATAATCAGATAAGATAACTTTTTTTTATGCGACCTGACATGGATGGCTAATATACCACACAACTACCGTTATGATATTAGCCCAATACACCACATTCCCGAAGGAATTAGGTGCCATGCCAGGACCTTCCCTTTATGAGCACGGCTACATTGAACTGGATGGAAAACACGGACAATTTTTCATTGCCGCTTCGACCATCTTTTCATCCAATGCGATGGTACCAACCCGGGCGGGCTTAAACCCTACCACCTAGTAGGGGAAGGGGACCTACAGTTTTACATGGATTCCGAACCATGGAGCAGCTCGCATTCGTGACGAAATGCACTTATCGAACTCTGAACGAGAAAGACAGTGGTGCAAGTTGGTATTACTTTATCATGTCATCTACATTACATGGCAACACATATTATTATGTATCTCAAGAAAACATTTTGCTTGGTTGGCATAATCTTTGCCAATATCTGTTCAATAAGAAGTTGAGTTATTTTGAATCCAAATAAAATCTTTTCTGGTCAAAATAAATAATAGTAACTGTCTAAAATGAAAAACTTAGTTGTTTAAACTAGACTGTGTATGCTTAATTGATTTTATAAGACCTTTAGGGCTTATCACGCAAGTTAGCTCTAACACATCTGGATATCTTCTGCCACCAATAGAATTATTTTAGAATTAGAATATGTGTGGTACATTATAACTAAAAATAAAATATCTTCTCGTTAGTTTATCTTTTCCTAGTCTTTGTGCTTTCTAGATATATAGAATGGTACATAAGGTAAGATCGAAGAGGCTCTGCTGTAATGGCAGTTTCATTATTATTAAAATATTTTATTGTCGGGGTTTGAACGATGTCTTGGCGCCATTTATTCCAAGAGTCCACCACTCCGTTTCACAAAAGCTGCTTCCTTGGATTTGTCGATTATGTAGTTTTGTTTACTTTCTGGTTTTTAAGTTTCCACTGTGGCTTCATTTATTCGCAGACAACTATTAGGGATGTCCGGCAGACCTCTGACTTGTATCTGTGGTTAAATTGCATCGACACGGCCATCGACCTCCTCAAGAAGCCCGTGCCGCCAAGGCAAATTTAAATTCTTTGCCACTATTGTTTTAGTATTTATTTTTCAAAGATATTGTATCGTTACATTGGAAAAGCCTTCCTTCTCACTGACACAACAGAAATTCTAATGGATGCACTGATTTGTACCAGTTTTCGCAAGATAGCTTCATATGTCTGGAATAGGGGATACACGCGGTGGCTGCACCTTCTGCTTCTATACATTCCAAAGATGTTTCTTTGTTCTTCTTGCATTTAGAGGAGGACATCCTATTTTTGAGTAGATTTTCCTTAACTTTATCTGATATTATTATTATTATTCTTTGGTTTTTTGTTTATTTATTTATGGTCTATTTCCCATTTTTGAACCCATTAACTGTTTTGGCACTTATGACTTCCTGTGGTAGTTGATTCCAGGAGTGTACAACTCTGTTGCAAAGAAAATGTTTTCTGGGGTTTGTCCTTGAGGAAGAGTGGTTTAGCTTTAGGCTATGTCCTCTAAGGTGAGTCAATGTGTTTATTGCAAACATTTCGTTGAGCTTGGAGGTACTGTAGTAATTATTGAGGATCTTATAGACTTCGATGAGGTCTCCACGCTGCCTTCGCTCATGAAGAGGTGTGAGCTTTAGTGCCCTTAGTCGTGTAATAAAAGCATATTCATAGCAAACTTTCTACACCATGTTAAGCTTGGAAAGATGGAGATGAAATTACAATCGTAACGATTTTTCATGCAACAGGAGTTGTCCAGCCAACACTCGTCACTGGAACTGTGCGAGCTGGCAGACGATTCGCTGGAGAGCGAGCGGTCGCGCGCGCGCCGCAGCGACAGTCGCTCGCTCGACATCTCCGACACTTCCAGCGTGCACTCGCGCTCTCCGTCCGCCTCCATCACCATGGTCAGTACGCAGGAACGTTTGAGGGTTTCTAACATTCCCAAAAGTTCAGGAGTAGTTCAAGTGTTTATGGCTGTCACACGCGTTTTGTCCCGAATTGTTCTCCAATTTAACCAATATAAAATACCAATATTCTTAGGTACACTTATGCAGCTACCAGTACCAACTCATTACTTTTGCTCAAAACGTCATACTTTTTGAGAAAAAGCTATATATTTATGGAGCGCTATTTTTGTATGAAATTGCAAAATAGTCATCAGTGATAATCAAAGTATTTTTTTAGAGCTTTCTTGAATTAAAGTATCCTTTCTTCATTATTCGTTTTATGTTATTCCCCTATACGATGAACTACCTTTTTATGTCCAATAGTTTTTGGGAAAGTCAACTATTACGGACCGAGGGATGGAAGGATGGGCGTGAAGCCAAATGGTTGAGTTGAACTTTGCTTTCAAGGTCTAAAACCCTATGTGTCTACGCCGCTCCTCACTGCGTGCCGCCACAATTCCGCTCCGCGCTCCGGACCGACCTGCATACCTACTTTTGTTGCTCGTGTCTCAATCTGTGTTATATTAAAAATCAGTAAAACATTCATACCTATACCGTCCAAACCGAAGTTTAATTTAACTAAATCCCTTCATAAAGAAGCTCTATAGGCTCTCACACTATGGCTGGGGGCCGCATTGAGCCCATTTCGCGTGTCGGTGTACGCAGGTGGGCGGGGCGGCGGGCGCGGGCGGCGTGCGCCGGTGCCGCGCGCTCTACGACTGCTCGGCGGACAACGCCGACGAGCTCTCCTTCCGCGAGGGCGAGGTCATCCTCGTGCTCAACGAGCGCACCGAGGACGACAACTGGATGCAGGGCCAGGTGGAGGGCAGCCCGCGCCGCCACGGCATGTTCCCCGTCTCCTTCGTGCACATGCTGCCCGACTAGTCACCTCTCGCTCACCTTCTGCAGTGACGTGCCACTCTGTCGCTTTGGAGGAGTTCTGTGTATGGCCATTGATATCGAAGCTTAACATTTATTTATCAAGGGGCATAGAACTTTCACACGCACACCCACATAATTGTTGGCATCTTAGCGAAAGAAGAAACTTTACGGAAGGTTCTATATCCGCTCACGGTTGAGTCTTAGTGAGTAGATTAGCGTATATAAATCAAAATCACAGCTTATTGTGAGAAAAGCGATTTACGACTCTATCGTGTAGACTGGGGACAAGGCCTAGATATATATTTTTTATTAAACACCATTGATTGTTAAATTCTAAATGTTCAAGGGCTTTATCCCTTAGCTTAGGATGTTTCTTAATTAGCTGAGTTTTGGGTACTATTGAGAATACTGAAACATTTGATTCTTAACGGTGATTTCCTGAGAATATTTGTTTCACATGACGTCTTGAAAACATTTCTTTTATATTTATATTTAAGTCACTCTCAACTGCATGCTTGCCCCGCTCCTGTTTGATTGAGGAAGAATGAAGGATATTATAGCAAGTCCGTCGATATCATAAATGGTATTTAAAAGTATGCAATTTTGAGGATTTTTATTAAACTTACCTAACACATATTATGTAGTTGTTTGTCAAAATAAAATACCTAATCGATGTTTAAGTACTGTAGCTACAGACACTGCTGTTTATTTGTGTGGTTTTATTTAAAGAAAGTCACACTAAGACAAATTAAGAAGAAGCGGAATGTTTTGCATTTTTATTTCTCTTGTATTGATATTCTTACCAAGAATATTTGGTGTATAGGCGTGCCTAGGATTTGTAGAGTGACAGTTAGATTTACGCTCAAAGAGGTTTTTTATCAATGAATAACTTCAGATGTATACATTTTTTTGCACAGTTATTAGTAAGGTGCAATATAACAATATTGAAATTGCTTGCGCTGGCAAATTCTACAGTTGGTAAATGGATTATTTATTGTGTTAATATCCACGTAACCAGCTTAGGACATTTTAATACTCATGAATTTTATCCATTCCATTGAATAATTTTTAATATTGCTGTTGAATTATGTATTATCTAGCTTTAGCTTATTTAAGTAGGCATTCAAAGGTAAAATATATGTGATTTGTCAAAGTATAGATATTCTAAATAGTCGCAACAAAAACAAATATCTTTGTAAATCTTTTGTTGATTGCTTTTTTTAGGGTCGAGAAATTCGCAACGGCTTCGTTTCCACAATACTTATTTCGAAAGAAACAAGAATATTGGACAGGGTCTGTCATTCTTGCAACATGTGCTGCATTAACCGTCAAGTGTCAGCAACTGCCATAATGTAAAATATTTGTGTTAGTAACATGTACGTATGTATATTGTTTACATTGTAGTATTTATGGTATGTGTACTTATAGAACAGACTAGCATGTATGTATAGTAGATATATTATATTATGCGTGTAATTTGCCACCAAAAGTTGATTCTTCTTTTCTGTATTTATGCTGATTGTCTAGTTGTTGGGATATAAATGTGTTTTGCATACAAATATGAAGTCAAAATCTTATTTGCAATGAACTTTTGACTTGTATATAGGAAAGCGCGGTATACTTTAACCATTGATCTGAATTATATAAAAAGATGACACCATGGTGATATTTTGAATTGCTTTGAATTTACTTTCAATTTGATGATTTGGTTTGTGAATAATAAAACCGTATATAATAATAATGATAAAACGATATTGATTACGACATTACCTTTTACGATTAAATTGAGGCTATACTGTGAAATCTGCATCAAAATATTGTAATCAGATTTTAAAAATTATCAGACATCGTCAGTTATTGTAAAATATTTAATTTTCGTCTTTTGCGTGTAGTGGTGCTACTTGCTCAAGGCATCAAACACTGCAACATCAAATCAGGTCTATGAAGCCATCTGTCAGTGTGATCTTGTTGCCATAAAACCCAAGATTTCCTTTGAACACATCGCGTTTTTATTCATTGTGTGAAGAGTTGTTCTCTAGAGCGTAGTACAAGTGAGTGTCTTAGATGTTTGTTCTATGTGCATAGTTTTGTGCCAAAACTGTTCTAATATCTGAGGTGGCCAACATCAGGCTAGTTTATAGAATTGTTAACATATTGAAGATGGACCACAATTTAGAATGATTTTGGTATAATATAAAACACGTCAGAACATGTTTTTATCTATGTGATCTAAAATAATAAAAAATAGGTAGGTATTTCATAATTTACCCGCATCACTGTGAGTTTTTGTTTCTTTTTTTGACAGCAATTTTTTGTTTGGTTGTGCAATTGTCTCACAATCAAAAGTAATTTATTGAATATTAAAGCCGCGTTTTGACGATAAGAGTTGACTCTAACGTAGTGTACTCGGGACCGCCCGCTGGTGGTATTTGTATCATGAAAACCATGCATCAGAGTTCACTCGGACGAGTGTGTGCAATCATAGTGTACTAGGACCGTGCTCAACTTTTTTGAGTATTATATGATTTGAGGGTAAACTATTATAAGAGTGGTATAACCTCGCTTTTTAAGGTTCCGTACCCAAAGGGTGCCAACGGAACCCTATTACTAAGCCTCCGCTGTCCGTCCGTCCGTCTGTCACAGGGCTGTATCTCGGTAACCGTAACAGATAGACAGCTGAAATTTTCACAAAGTGTGTATTTATTTTGCCGCTATAACACCAAAACGGGATTTTTTGTATTCATTTTTTTACAATGTTCGGTTTTTTTAGTACTTGGTAGTACTAAAAAGAAATATTTAATATTTAAAATAACGTAAATATTTAAATGAAATATTTACGTTATTTTAATGTAGCAAAACAGTGTTAAAAATGGCCTATAGTGAAAAAAGTAAGACTAGCAAATGGTCTGGTCGCGAGACTATTCGTTTTGTCGAACTACATATGAATCTGAATAAGTGCTTTGGAACATAATATTGCGCGAGAGTCAGCTTTACAGAAAAAAGCTTTTTGCCTGTCAATTTCTTCAGATTACATAAGAGTGAAATATGAAATGTATAAACCACTATCATAGTACACTAGGACGGAGGCTACTCTGTCATAGTACACTCTTACAAGTCAACTCATATCGTCAGAATGCGGCTTAAGTTGCTGGAAATATTTTCTTGGTGTATAAGTTAAACTCCTATGACACACTAAATATATAAAAGCAATAATTCAGTTATTTAGCTGCTCAACATACTTTATCCATTTAAAATGTAGGTTTGCTGAATCTTTCGAGAATATTACTAGTTCATGCATCATGTACATAGAAATTTAATTTTATTACGTAATACGAAAAATAATATATATTTTTGGGTGTTCGGAATCACTGATTGATTAGTTTTTTTATGAATTTATGAAGTATAGCCTAATTTTAACTATAGTTACCGTTGAACGTAAAGTTTGAAGCCATACAAACAAAACTTCCTTAATTTTCATCCAGGAAAAAGTTTCATGTAATTCAGTTGCATTCATGTAATCTGCAACCAATTATTACTATGTTAGGATATAGAAATATGCTCCAAATTAACAGATTATTTGGCATCCTTCCCGGCGTCGAGAATTCAGTAAAATCCATTTAAACGGTCCCACTCATTTGTAGATACCGTAGAGTCTTAACAATCCGGCACTTTTAAAAAAAATGGGTGCCGGTTTATTGGAATGTTCGAATTACTGGACTGTATAGGGAAATTAAGTAAAAATCACTCATGCAGCAGCAAGTAAGTGCTTAAAACGAGAATGCGCGCGCATCATGCGCGCGCATCATACGCGCTTCTATGGACTACGGCTAGCTGACACTTAGCACTTACTTCTTCCGATGACTAATAGATCCATACTATATAGCATAACATACATAATAGGTAAAATTTTGTTTATAATGTATTCATTTTTTTATTGATCACCAAAAGCACTGTTTGGATGGTTTTTTAATGATTCAGTGCTGGGAAGATTAAAGGTGATAACGTCTGAAAATGTTGCACCTCAAACAAACCTAATTGGAAATAATTTGAAAACTACTGTGCCGATTGATTTCCCATGAGGTTCTGCATCAGTCTATCAATAACTGTATCTGCAAATTTCATTACTTTAAACAAGTAAACCATTGCGAAGAAATGTTATTATAATAAATTTATTTGCTGTCATTTTATTCAGTTTTGTATTGTTTTTTAAACAAAAATATGCAACTGTATCTGCACATTTTTGTTTTAATTTGCATTGACTAATGTTAGATAAAACGGTAGGAAATCGGCACAGCGGTTTTTAAAAATGATTTCCAAATTTTTGTAAAGGGAACCACTTTAAGATTTTTTTGGATGTGCATTCAATCATACATTTTCTTATTCTCACGCCAATTTGTGCATAGAAAAATGTTAGACTATAAGTTTAGTCTGTTTAGGGTGTATCTTATTAGTTTAGATTACTATTTATTAACTTTGGAGTGGTAATACTTCTATAATGCATTTTGATTGTGCATAAATTTCAGACATCAGACCACTGATGATGTGTTATTGTCTAATAGAACATTGAGATTGTTGCAGTGGCGCACGTGAAGGGTTAGGCTCTGAAAGCTTCAGGATCAGTGCCCCAGCAACATTTTCAGTGATGGATGAAAACATGGACTTGAAGGCTGTTCCGACTTTTTTTGCACTTTGAGCCACAAATCTATACTATTCATACTAATATTATAAATTCGAAAGTAACTCGTCTGTCTGTTTGTCTGTTGAGTTTCACGCCTAAAACGCTCAACCAATTTTCATGAATTTCGGTATAGAGATAGTCTGGACTTTGGAAATGGACAAAGGCTATCTTTTGTGGCGAATTTTGAATTTTGAATTTTGGATTCTGTGCATAAACCACTTTGTATGGGTCGGGACAGCCTTAATTGACTTTAATTTACTCCTTCCTGTTAGTCATTATAGAAATTGTCGCAACATTGTAACTGTCGACCAGATACAATGCTAGAGAATGTATTCGCGCATCTAAAGAAGTATTCACCACACCACTCTTATTTATTGGACTACTTAGATAAAATCTAAATGTGATGAGATATTTTAATGCCATTTTTCCTGTTAAATATTAATCATCAGAGTGTTATAACCAAATGAAGCTAATAGTATTAAGAAGTTTTATTCTCAAATGAATGTAAAATTATGAAATCGAGAATCAAGAAGGTAGATTGAGAGTAGGTCGTACTTTTTTAATGTAACTATTCTGTGAGTCGGCAATCTAGAAACTAACTAACGATGAACTAAAATAAATGATTTTTAATTCAATTTACCATGGTATTACTGTTGTATTTAATGAAAACAAGTTTTGATAACCATTTTATTTATACTACATATTTACAATTGGAAATGCAATGAGGGCCGCGGTGCGAGGTGAATTCCTGGGTGGTGGTTCAGTAGACGGAGAAGGAGTTCTCGTAGAGCTGACGGATGTCTTCTTCAGTCTGCGGCCGCGGCGACAGTTTCAGCAGGCGATCCTGCGAGCACAATCACACGATCGTGATATAATCTTATGCGTGCGTGAAGAATCTTGGACGTCGGAGACCTGTCTCGTTGTAGCGTATTTTACTTAAGGCTGTTCCGACCCATATAAAGTTGTTTGCACACATAACGCAAAAAGTATTCCACTTTAAGCCACGAATTAATAATAAAAGTTTAATATAGTCATATTACTTGCAGCGAAAACAATTTCACAATTTCACGATTATTGGTTTTGTTACAATTTATTTAAATACGATTTTTATTTAACAGCGCCATCTAACGGTGTAAAACTTCTAATCGGCAATTACAACGAAACCATTAAACCTGAAATTGTGAATATGTTTTCGCTGCAACTAATATGGCTATATTTAATATTTTTGACAAATTCGTGCCTTGAAGTGCAATACTTTTTGCGTTCTGTGTAAAAAAAAAATTGTATGGGTCGGAAAATCCTTAATTTCCCTTTATAGTGTAAAAATATGAAAATATAAGCAAGAGTTGACGATCCCGAGGTATATGTTAATTGAGATACCCTCTTAACACCGAAGGGATATATTATGTTCTATCGTCTCTACTATGGAGAATACTCATCAGAGCAGCATAAAGCTCTCCTTCCGTTCCCTTCTTTACCACTGCTTAACGCGGAACAGGCAGGTAATGCATGCATAGTCGCATTTCCGAAAATAAGAACGAATCGAACCTCTAGATCCTTTATCTAACGGCCGCTAACAATGGAATCTATCTCCCTGCCGAGGTATTTCCCTCAAAGTACAACATGGTGTGAAAAAGCACATGGCCGGTCGGCATGGTTTTCGCAGCCCTTGTCAAAGTTCGAAAGCCCATGGGCGTCGTGGGGCACCTCTTAATGAGGTACTGACGTACGCCATACGTCGCGCTTGACATGAAAAAAAAACTAGAAACATTTAGGCATTTACCACCCATACCAACATGGAGTTGATCAGTCCTACCTGAGGCAGCGCGCCCTTGACGAGCGGCGCCACGTCGGCGGCCGTGTACACGCCCGCGCCGAGCAGCTCGGCCGCCTCCAGGTGGCGCGCCGGGTGCGAGGGCGCCGTGAACGTGAACACGGGAAATGATTCAGTCTTACCTGAGGCAGCGCGCCCTTGACGAGTGGCGCCACGTCGGCGGCCGTGTAGCCGAGTTCCTTGAGTCCGTTGTCAATCTTCATGGTTTGCATGTATGTGCGTATGGTGTCTGCGAGCACGGCGCCCGCGTCTTCGGCGCGCGCGCGCGACACGTCCGCGCCGAGCAGCTCGGCCGCCTCCAGGTGGCGCGCCGGGTGCGAGGGCGCCGTGAACGTGAACACGGCCGGCGCTGTCAGCACCACGGACAGCCCGTGGGGCACGATGGGGTGGTCCTTGCTGCGGATGGGCAAATGGTTGGTTACCACTACTCGAAAAATTGAGCGTAACCTTGCGAACTAATTTCTTAAAAAAATAACTTACATTAATTCGTTCCCAAGCTTACCTACACTGTTTCTTCCACACAAATACCTACTTAGCTCAAAAAAACTAGAAGCGTGGCCTATTAACGTAGAACTTATTAACGTGTTCCGACCCATACAACAACTATAATGAATTCGTACTTTTGCATTCTTTGTATAGGTCGAAATAGCCTTCATTAAAAGGGGTTCTACGATTTTGTGTAGTACCTAATGACATTTTGAATAACGTTGATACAAATATTCTAATATTGATACAATAGTCTTGTCTCGGTTCACAACTTGAATTTTCCAGCAACGCATGGAATTTTCGAGAGGCATGTCGAACCTGTATCCTTCAGGCTGGAAGGCCTTCGGGTTGCCAGCGATGGGGTATGAGAGGCCGTGGCAGAGGTGGCAACCGGCGTTGCCGAAGCCGACGCCCGCCATTGTGGAGGCGAGGTGCAGGCTGGAGCGGGCCTCCAGGTCTCCCGCGTCGTACACTGCGCGCTGGAAATAGTGCCTCAGCACCTGGAACCGTGGAGATGACCAGAGATGAACCCGTGAATCCGGGTGATTGTGTTTGCCTGTGTCTCAAACAACTTGCTATTTCAGCATGCCTATCAACAGATGGCGCTGACTACTAGCGATATTTCGCAGTAACAAAATATGTAAGATAAAACACAATCATTTTCAAAATCAGTCCTCAATTGACCGAGAAAGCGGTGAACGGACATACAAAATATATAAAGTCGAACATAGAACCTCCTCCTTTTGTGAAGTTGGTTAATCAACATTCATCCCTGTTGCTGTGGTTCTCTAACGACCTTTTCTCCACAAGATGAATTGATGTTTGAGCCACGGAGGAGGGAGGTAGAGAGGAGATGGTCTAAGCAAACTGGGTCTGTGTTCACCAAGTGGGTCTCTACGTCACAGCCCACGTGATAAGACGTGGCTTAGCGTCATTCGCGACATGGCGCTGGCGGTGTTAGGTTGTGGGACAATATAGTGGTCCGCGGCGCAATTTTCGGCGAATAGTCAATTACACAATGAGATTTTGTGTAAAATGTTGCAAATATTACACAGCAAAAAAAAATTTAAGTCTGTAGGTGGAATTACGCTTTATTTGTCAGGAGAACACCTCATATTTTATGATTTGAGTCAATATTCGAACATTGTATCGATGTATCAGTTTTGCTATTTGCCGATAGATGGCACGCTACAATTTTCTTTATACGGTAAGAAATGTTGATGCAAATTTTCATGACATTTTTAAATCAATATTATTTGAATGCATAGATTTAAATTCCGAAGGTTTTTTTATTAAAAAAACGAACGGTAAAATGCAAAAGGCGTCATCTAGTTGTAGTCTAGTCTAGTCTAGTTGTAATTAAGAATAGCTCTCGGAACAGCTGCTAGCAGAATACCGGATCTACCGGTAGATGGATTTAGCAAAAATAGGTGGTGCATGACCCCACCATGGAGTGTTTTTCCCCTCTCCCCCTCGCACATGTGACACTGCGTTTTCTAGTAATATGAGTTAACAACATCTCTCTACCTCTCTCCTTCGTGGTTTGAGCAAACTCAAAATTAGAACTGTGAAAGTTACAAAATCTGCTTCGATTGACTGTCAAAATCAAGAAGGTTGTTAGTTATCATTGTAATTTTTTTTATATTTACTTGCAATCAGTAATGTTCTTAGGGATGGCGACAGGCAGGTGGTGGCAGATGAACAACTATGAAAATAATTTTAAAATATAAATGTTACCTAATTATGAGATTGGTGATGGATTTCTTAATGTTGATTGCGTTCATTATACAATGAATTCGATCAAAACAACATGAAACAGTCTAATATCTCATTGAAAGTTATTTTTTTAACCTGTGACTAGAACCGACGAAGTTAATGGAAGTTTGGTGTTAGCGGTTGTGACTGGAGGACACTACGTTCTGACCATTATTTGGTAGCAGAGCGTAGTTTCGCCCGGTGACCTTCGTTCTACTTGTAATGAATGATTCAAGCAGAACAATGGTGTACCTTGAGCGCGTATCTCGCCCAGACGTCCGAGATGGGGTTGGAGCCCTGGTAGGCGGGGCGCAGTATCGGGTTGGTGGGCGCGGCGCCGCGCTCCGTGTACGGGATGGCGGTGAAGCTCTCGAGCGCGTGGCAGAACACGTCGAAGCCGGAGTAGGCGGTGACGCGCTCCGGCAGACACTTGGTGTGCAGCGGGTCGATGAGGCCGAGCGTGGGCCGGAGCGCGCGGCTCGCGATGCCGGTCTTCGCGTGCAGCGGCTCGTAGTCGAAGATGCTCACGCCGGTTGTCTCGCTGCCCGTGCCCGTTGTCGTGGGTACTGTCGATGGCAAGTGTCACTTGAGTAGCATTCGAGTCTATTATCACTTATAAATTTACGATGATCATTCCATTACAGTTCTATTACAATGAATATTGTATTCGGGAGAGCAGTGGCGATACAAAATAAATAACGGGCGAAAGTTAGGTCATGTGCATGACGATCGATAGGACGTTGATTGAATGCAAGTAGCCATAAAAAATGTAATACTAGTGGTCCCCTTGCATTTATTCCCGTGCATGTCGCATGAAGGGACTAAGGGATCAGATTCCACGTAAAACTGTAGGTACTCTCCTTTACTTAGTAGTAGGTGGTAGGGTTAATCCCGCCCGGGTTTATGAATGAACGATGGTCGAAGCGGCAATGAAAATCGTCGTATTTTCAATCCTGGAGGTTACCATGATAAATTATCTCGTCAGATGAACTGGCAAGTAAGTGATGAAATGTGACGTTAAGTTCTATTTCGTACCATGCTAACTGGTAAATTTAAACTTGGCCGAATAACATTTCGTTTTATAGGTAGCATGGTACATAATGAAACTAAAAGTCAGATTTAATCACTATAATTGCCTGTTCACCAGGCGAATTCATTTACCATGGTAAGTAACTCATGTTCAATATGGCCGTGCAATATAAGGAAGGTCCTGGCATAGCAAAAAAGTTATTATGGTACCTATTATAGATATAAGGGATTTCCGCTTGGGTGAACACTTCGTTTTTTTTTACCATGGTTTTTTTACATACTTAAAATAAGAATTAAAACGCCATTCCGAACTGTAAGATCTTGGCCTCCGAACCAAAACTGGTTACTGTCTTGTAGGCTCCGAGATCGACGTTCTTCTTGTAGCGATGATTCAGGCAGGGTGATAAAAGCAAATATTTTCTAATAATTTCATTCTATAATCATGACGCATACCTATCTTGCTAAAAGTGGCAGTTGCACGCACCCTTTTTTGACAGAGGCAGTGAAGTGTTTGGCCAAGGACTACATGGCATGACCACATGACGGATCCCAGCGTGAGGCCCTGCAATATGTTTTCTAGTCAAAGCATTCGCAGCATCTTCGCCTACCTACAACATGGCCCTCGTACTCTCGTAATAGAGGATCTGACGGATTTATCTCATACTGACTCGGTACTGGCTGTCAATTCCAGATAACAGTGAGTGGTATAAGATTGTGTTATCGGAAGGTTATGAAATGTCTTTACTTAGCATCGGAATGGCGTGGAAACAACCAGCAATGAGCATTATGTAAAGTTGTTTGTCCAAATAATGGTAAGTTAGTTAAATTTACCTGCATGTTCAGAATCTTTACACTCACACATTATCTTATACGTTGCGTTACATATATATATATACTACCTATTATTCCTGGGTATGTAGTTTGTTCCAAGTTGTCCCAAGCTTTGCGCAGAAGAAACGCCAAACCAATTAACACCAACATTCCCCATTCAACATTTTTTGAGTACCTAGTGACTCACTTTTGAAAAGAACGCATCTGCCACAGTGCCAGCAGATCGCTCGAGCGGCACAGATCGCACGCACGGTTTTAAACAAACTTCCCCTAATGTTCGAGAAGGCCACACGTGCCCGGGCGCGGCCTTCTCGAATGTAAACGTACACTTGTTCACCGCTGCCGCTCGAGAAGAGAGCATGGAAGCACGGGAGAAGCGATCGGCAGCGTAGCCGAGATTTAGTCCAAAACGTCTAAGGGCCGTTTTTTCAAAAGTCAGATAATCAGTCAGATAACTATTCGATGAATTTATTTACGCCGCTGCTAAAGGTGTTGAAGTAAGTCCATATTGTTATCCTAGTAACAGCGATATAAAATATAATCATGATTATGACCTATTCGTCTTTTAGCAAAAGTAAATTTTGCTATCAGACCGTAATAGAGGATCTGAGGTACTATCTGAGGATTGACAAATTGGGCCTAACTGTAATTCGTTCGCTTATGAATTCGGGGCGCGCAACATCGAATGCTTGTTGCACAAAATAGCGTCCTGTGAAGTTCTTAAGTGTCCTTACGTGTCTTTGGAATTCGATAAAATGTGTGGTAAGCGAATTCGTAAGCAAACTCAATCGTCGGCGCTTCTGTTTTTCTATGCAAAAGTCGCCGCCCCCATAAAAGAAGTTTCGGTCGCTACTCCCGTCTTTGCGTGCTCGCTGCGCTCGAGCAATCCGCCGGCAGCGTGGTACGCCGGAAGGTGTACTCACTAGCGATGAGCGGCTTGAGCGGCACGGTGACGGGCTTGCCCTTGCCGATGGGCGCGTTCACGTAGTCCAGGAAGTCGGCGTCGCGGTCGCACGAGTACAGGTTGGCTGCCTTGGCCGTGTCCATCACGGAGCCGCCGCCGACCGCCACGAACGCGTCGAACTCGCCTCCCACCGCGAACTTGGTCGCCTCCATCAGGCTGCCCGTGCGGGAGACATGTCACGGGTGAAGAGCGCTCACAGACGAAGGGAATTAGAAATATGCCACAAGATGCACCCTGATTTAGCTCAGCGGTATGTCAGGTGGTTCTAGGCCCCAGTGACGCATGGGGGTTTCAGTCAAAACTTACATATTCGGAACATGAAAGTGTTCAAGTATCAATTTCGAAGTGCAATCGACTGAACACATGCGTGATGCGTCTAAGACTAGGCTGCCTAGAATACATTGCCTCGTGGCAATATGACAAGCCGTCGGGCAACCAAAAACACTGAAAACAGCAACCAAAAATAGAATGAAAAAAAAAACAGTGGATTAATTTATACATTTCTGACTGTCGAGCACGGATATTATGTCTTTGGGTGCCCGCTTAGCACACTACCAAAGCAAGCAGTGACCAATATCAATCATGGCAGTATGAAAAGTAATCTGATGGTGTAATAGGTACCGTAATACATGCTGGTCTAAACATATATCCATTGCATTAGTAGGAAGCTTCTACTCTCCTCGCCCCCCTCCTACTGTCCCCCGCTCGCCCCGACTGCACCCAGAAACCTCTCTCCCCTATATCCAAATGTTCCGGGTGTCTCACCTGACCTCGGTGGGCTCGACGCGGACCCTGTCGTAGACCTGGTAGTTGACGCCGCTCCTGGTGAGCGAGTCGAGGGTCGCCTTCACCGGCGGCAGGTTGACCAGGTTGCTGTCGGTCATCACGCACACCTTCTGCGCGCGCAGGTTCACCAGGTCCATGCCCACCTCGCGCGTCACGCCCACGCCGTACCGGATCGTCGAGCACGCCATCTGACGGAGACGTGGAGTCATAATATCTTTGCCAGGCTTTCAATGCGCCGATTTGTTACGTCCGTCTGTGGTCCAAAGGTACGCAACCCAGCTTTCAAATCAGGGCGGCATAGCACATAGTCGGCCTAGATAGACCCCAGAGAAAGGGGGCAGGGCCATGACCTCAATGACCCCCCTGGATCCGCCTTGGCGTGGTCCACTGAAGAGAAAGGAACAAGTGACATGCCGCCTGACATTGCGTCTGCGCTATTTGTTCAAAATGACCATATAATTGAATGGAAACCCGGCCGCGCGTCGTATGCGCCACACACAGTCGAAACATCGCCAGCGCGCGCGGATGTGCTCTAAAATTGCGTTCGTCAAGTCAGTTCCCACCCGCATTAACCCTCCAATACGTCTGCGACTATGTTTGCATGTGCCATGTAAGTTTATGAACATTGGAGACAGCGGGTCCCATAGTAGGCGCGCTCGATGCCATATCTCCTCTCTTTTTGTCTATGGTGTGGTCACATTGAAATCTCCTTTTCGCTAAGGACTTGCATCTTCGGTCCAATATTCACATTCTTCGCGAACTTTATAGTTTAAAATTAAATCATTTTTTTAATGGAAAACCGGCGTGGGTGGCTGTACTGAGGACCAAAGCTCAGAAAAGCCTAATACACCTCGCCTCGCGAAACCCGCAAATCCGTTGGCACCATGCCAACGGATTTGCGGACTATCGCAGAGCTATCGAGCTTGTTCAAATTGCGCTTGAAGACTCCCAGGTTATAGGTATAAGGAGAGGCACCCGCCGGCAGACAGTTCCATATCCTGGCGGTGCGGCAGAGAAATGAGTTTGAGAAACCGTTTGTTCTCAAAAGGGGGTGTTCTGATTCTTTGCGGCGGAATAAGGGATGCAAGTTCCACAGAGCAACGTCCATGGTAAATCAATATTGCAATGTGTTCTATTGTTTTGGTAAAATAAGCATGATTTTTAATATTGTACAGCGTATTCGTGTTGAGTGAAAATCGACAATTTGAAAGAATTCAGGTGGGCCCTCTGGGCGTGTATTCTTGGCATTCAGTCATTGCGGATTCAGTAGAGTTAACAGTAATGTCAAAGTAAATTCTTCTTCTGTTAACTCTACTGAATCCGCAATGACTGAATGCCAAGAATACACGTCCTGTATTGTATCCCAAGCATGTCGTAATAGGCGACAAAGGGACGAGGTTAGCCCAAGGGTACTACTAGGCGTTCAACGTGCGACGTGCTCGACGACGTTAAGCAACCTCCTCACCGTTCCTTAATCGAGGTGAAGTAACTCTGGGCGCGGTCGGTTTATGGATGGGTGACCGTTTTTCGACCGTTGAGGCTGGTCGTTGTTTGTATTCCACGTAAATGTGTAAGCCCTTCCCTTGCTTACTATAGGAGGTAGAGTTAAACAAGCCGGGTAAGTACCATCGGATTGAATGTAAGATGCTCAAAGCGGAAAATATTATTTTTTAGATTTTTCCATCCCATTCAATGTATCCGAGCAATATAGGGAATGCCCTGGCATATTACCTAATGTCCTTGTGTTGTTGTCCCTTGTTGTGTTGGGTGTTGTTTGGTTAAAATCATGGCAATTGTCCTATATTAGTTATTCATGTCCAGTTCTATAAAAAAAAGCACCTCGAACGCATAGTCCTTCTGCGGCACAGCATCGGTGGCCGTGCTGGCCGGCGCCGCGCCATGGCTGTGAGCCGGGCACCTGCATCTGTGAACAAAAGGTACGATTCATCTTGAAATTCACTATCACCGGTGATGCACTTGCGAGGGAGGGGGAAAATGTCATCCGATATGTGAAAAAAAGTAGGCATCCTTTTTTCTATATTGTTGGCAGTTATTCATGTGATTCTGAGTACCAAGGTCCCAATTTACTCAGGGAAGCGAAAGCGACAAGTTCTCGTGTTCGGTTTTGTCATGCTCTATGTAGAAAAAATATGACTACTTTTAGGGTTCCGTACATAAAGGGGTGCCAACGGAACCCTATTACTAAGCCTCCGCTGTCCGTCCGTCAGTCCTTTCGTCCGTCCGTCCTTCCGGGCGTCCGTCCTTCCGTCCGTCCTTCCGGGCGTCCGTCCTTCCGTCCGTCTGTCACAGGGCTGTATCTCATGAACCGCAATAGGTATGCAGCTGAAATGTATGCAGAGTATGTTTTTTTTTGCCGCTATAACAACAAATAGGTCAAATAAAAAAAATATAAAAATTAAAGGGGGGCCCCATAATTTTTTTTTATTTGTGTTTAATCAAGTACTATGGTACGGAACCCTTAGTGTGCGAGTCCGATTCGCACTTGGCCTGTTTTTTTATATACCGGTGAATTTTTCAAGTGGGCCTTCAGGGCCAAATCAGAAACTATAAGAAAGAGTGAAAAACACTCAAAGGAGTCATGAGGCCGACTTTGATAAAAACTAGAACTGCATTATTCGATTTTCGATCGAACTCGTTGATTTTGAGAAAAAATAAGCAACGTGTATTGTTGCACCAGTCAACAGTGTCGCTTATAAGGAAAAAAACCTACGTGTTATACAGCAAACTAAAGGAAGGCATTTTTAATAAATTGAGTACCCTAGTCCAAGTTATTTTTTTAACTTGATTGTCATTGAAAAAATAAAAAATACAGGTTCTTAAGCAGTGCGTCCTTCTAGTAAAAGAGTTTTCAGGGAGGTTTCCTTCCATATTAGACTACTTAGTTATAACTTTACGTAATTTGTTTGCAATTTTTTAACGAAGTTTAGACAAAATATTTGTGCTACCGTAAGTTATTCAATCTTTATAAAATACGTACTTACTGTAATTCTTGTAAGGAAAGAACGCAGTGCCCTGCCTGGGTTTACCGCACATATACTTGTTTTTGTTTTTCGAATTCTCACAAAAAAAAATATGACCATAAAAATATGAGAAAATATTGAAAGGATTGGACAGCGACTTTTTTTTATAGAACCTGACATGGATGACTAACTCTACACAAGTACGGTAATTATATTAGCCCAATACACCTCCTTCCCGAAGGAATTAGGTGCCATACCAGGATATCCCCTTGATGAGCACGTCTACACTGAACGGGATGAAAAACGCGAAACAACGGCATTTTTTATTGCCGCTTCGACCATTCAATGCGGTGGTACCAACCCGGCGGGCCTAACCATACCACCTATTAGGTGAAGGGGAACTCAAGTTTTACATGGGTTCCGAACGATGGAACAGCTCGCGCATTCTTAACGAAATGCAATTATCCAACATAGAAATAGAAAGAATATGGTACATTACCGGGCCGATGATTTGAACCCATAACATCTCGTATTAAAGGAAAAACCTCTAGCCCCTACACCACGAGCTGCATCTTGCATGCCAAAATGTATTTGAGAGGGATCGAAGCGTGCGTTTCTTGACAGAATAACGGAGTTAACTCGACGCTCTACCAGTGCGAGTTGTAACCCTATTCGTGGAATTCCGTGTTCAGGGAATCTTTCAGTCGAGAAAACCGCTATCATAGCGGTTTTCAAAGCGATTTCCCCGAAAGAAAATCATTAAAATTCCGTGCTTCAGAATCATTCCGTCGAGACAATAATTTTGTTTGACAAACTGCTATGAAAGCGTTTTCTCAACTGAAATCTTTTTAAAAATATTCCTGATTTTGAGCACGAAATTGCACAGAGTGTCTGCTGGGACTCCTAGAACCCAGTTCGGCCCGGAAGCATATCAAAGTGTTATTTATAAAAAATGTCTGTGCATATGTGTCTTATAAAACAGTCTCTATCCACAACATCACGTCAATTCGGTGTTTCGTTGTTGTGTAGTCCCACTAACCAGGAAACATACTTTCGCATTTATAATTCTTATTACTAGCTGCGGTCCCTGGCTCCGCTCGGGACAACATCGAAAACAAACTTGTTTTGGGATAAAAAGTAGCCTATCTTACAAGCGGAAATAAATCATACACGTTCACAAAATTTCATTGAAATCGGTTGGGTGGTTTCGGAGTTTATTGTGTACATAAATACTGACATAGGTTTTTTTATATGCTAGAAGACGAGGATAGAACAGGATTATCAATATCATAGATTAATTTATGCCAATATCTAACATATATTATTAAAAATCTACGGAATATACATATTTCGGCAGCGTAAACCTCATGTTTTTCCAAGACAAAACAGATTTTTTTATCAAGTGTCTAGTTAATTTTTTTTTATTATTGTGTTGGTCTAGTGCAACCATCTACTGTTGCAACCGTGCAAAAGGAAGATTTTGGCATGAAACCTACATTCCAGGTGGCGTGTCAGGCTAATGTAATGATATTAGGTGTGATGTTAGCCATCCGGTTACATGAAACGTTTCCACGTTCTTACGGAGCATTCGATTATTTTTATACTCAATCAATTCATTACTTTGGACGGAAAGTCTTAATTTGTAGAAGTCATTCAGAAAAAAGGTATTATTTTTTTTTGTTTTAAATCGCAATAATCATTTCCCAAATGTTCTGTACTGGTCGTTGCAACATCTGTATAATACATAATTTCATAGTATCTATATTACTATTTTGTCTAATATCTTTTCCGTCCAATGGATTCCATGTAGTTAAAGAAAAACATGTTATATATTATAGAACCACTCCTTACTTATAAACCCAGAACATCCTCGAAATAGTCATACCATGTTTTGCCCCTCTCTATCGAACTTGAAACTGCATGTCAATGCAAAGGACAAAACAAAGTATATCATTTATTGATTATATTATATTTGTTCATTTAATAGTAAAGAGTATTCCAAAGTCTTTGAGCATTCCAAAATCCCTTTTATTCCAATTGTGACATTCAGATATGACAATAAGGCATATAGAATTTTTGTCTACTTTCGGTATAACGCTATTAAAATTCGTTACTGTACCTATTTTCTATTGTCAATCGATTACCCTGTAATGCCCTGCATGTCCAGGGTCCCGAGTTGCGAGTGGCGAGCATGCTGTAAACCAGATATGCGTTGATTGTTCCTCTATTCCCTAGCAGATGGCGCCTTCTTGTTTTGATTAACATCTGATATTATCAGGATATTATCACATCTTTTATTCTGCTGATTCGTGATGAAGTATTTTAGGCATACTATTATTTAAATTGTGCATGACCTTTTAACATTTATCTACGAGGTAGGTATCTACCTAACCTATTTTATGGGTAGCAAGTGGTAGAAGACACATGAATGTTTCACAAGACACGCTTTGTACTCACGATGCCGTGGACATCACTTGCAGCAGGTCCATCACTCGTTTTCTCCCAGCCATCTTAAAATTTTGTGACCAGCTACGAAATAAACTGTCCTACAAAAAGGCGAACGAGGGCACCACTAACTACCGAATCGAACGACCGCGACCGACCGACTGTTTGTCAGACTCTGTTAGCTATAACATTTGTACCTACATATGTGTGTGAGTGAGCTGCGCACGGACATCCAGATAGCAGCCAGATGAAAAACGAGTAGCCGTTTGATAGTAGCAGTTTGTGGGAAAAACGGAAGAAGTGATCACGTGCTGAACAATCTGTGGCTGCTAGCAGGAGCGGGACTGCTATTTCTGAAATGTTTGTCCAATCGATATTTTTCAAATTGACAAATTCAATCACTAAGTAATAGCTCGAAGTTGCTTTTCACTCAGGTGTAATATGATGGAATGGGAAGCAATGTTCAAAACGCCCAAATTAGTATTTAACTATAGTAGTCCTTTATAATTAAGTGTGTAGCAAAAAAAAACATATAATTAGAAAACTACAAATTCAATTGAAAACTATCACCTAACCACCCCATTTACATGTTAAAAGCATGTCATGCTGTGTGGATTCCGACAGCGTTTTTTAAGATTCCGTACCCAAATGGTAAAAACGGAACCCTATTACTAAGCCTCCGCTGTCCGTCCGTCCGTTCGTCCGTCCGTCCGTCTGTCACAGGGCTGTATCTCATTAACCATAATAGGTAGGCAGCTGAAATTTTCACAGAGTGTGTATTTATTTTGCCGCTATAACAACAAATAGGTAAATTAAAAAAAATAATAAAAATTAAAGGGGGCTCCCATACAAAAAACGTTATTTTTTGGTGTGTCATGTGCGAGTCCGACTCGCACTTGACCGGTTTTTTCCCGTGCATGTCGTAAGAGCTGAGCCATTCATCGTTCGTGGTTCGGATTCCACGTTAAACTCTAGATTCCTTCCTTTCTTACTATAAAATTAAAAATGTGTCGGGCTCATGACAGTAGGTGTGGTATTAGCCATCCATGTCTACTCACATAGAAAAAAAAAATACTGTAGCTATGTCTGATATCGCACCCACTATGCCCAACACATTGCATTCTCGAAGGCGTTAGGTGCCATGCTAGGGCCTTCCCTTCATGAGCACGGCTACATGAAAACTAGTGCTTGATGGAAAACAGAAAAAAAACACTGGCGCTTTGACCATATTTTCATCCAATGCGATGTTACCTACCCGGACGGGCTTAACTACTTACACTATATTCATAAATTCGTTTTTTTTTAGCTTTCTTTCTTACTTCTCGATTGATTTTACACACATATCACACTCGTTGAAAAAAGCGACGTAGTTGCTTGGTTCCAAAAACCGGCCAAGTGTGAGTCGGACTCGCACACGAAGGGTTCCGTACCATCGTACAAGATTTAACACAAAATAATCACGTTTTTTCCTTATTATTTTTTTTCCTTTAATTCTTATTATTTTTCAGTTTTACCTATTTGTTGTTATAGCGGCAAAATAAATACACACTCTGTGAAAATTTCAGCTGCCTACCTATTATGGTTAATGAGATACAGCCCTGTGACAGACGGACGGACGGACGGACGGACAGCGGAGTCTTAGTAATAGGGTTCCGTTGGCACCCTTTGGTTTCCTTCATTTCGGTTCAGTGGTTCAGAATCCATGTAAAATCGTAGGTCACTTTCCCCTATGACAGTTACTTTTTAGGGTTCCGTACCCAAAGGGTGCCAACGGAACGTTATTACTAAGCCTCCGCTGTCCGTCCATCCGTCCGTCCGTCGGTCCGTCCGTCCGTCCGTCCCTACGTCCGTCCGTCCGTCCGTCCCTCCGTCCGTCCGTCCGTCCGTCCGTTTGTCACAAGGCTGTATCTTATGAACCGTAATAGGTGGGCAGCTGAAATTTTCACAAAGTGTGTATTTATTTTGCCGCTATAACAAAGAAATTGGTAAAATTTTAAAATAATAAAAATTATAGGAGGCCCCCTATACAAAAAACGGAACCCTTCGTGTGCGAGTCCGACTCGCACTTGTTTGTCTTTTAAAACATGAGAAGTTTGAATTACGCTGCCGAAATGTATTTATATATTGGCCGTTACAACACCTTGTATTTAAATAATAATAATGGATTATTAGCATATAAGCACATTTTTTTTTTGAAACTGAAACATAATACATGCATATAATTAAATAATATTTAATCCAAGCTTAAAATCGAAAGACACTTGCTTTGCTAGTTCACGCAGTTAGTGTTGGGATAGTCCATCTAGAAGTGAGAGCCGCAGCGCAGGCGTAAAGTTATAGAATACAGGTAGGTCGGTAGGCTAAAAATAGTGTCGAAATGCGATGATGCGTGGATATTGATGCTACTGCGATAGGATATTATATGCTCTGTGCGATAACGCGTCGCGCGAAGTCAGTACCCATTGACGTACATAATATATAATGACGTACATATGTTTTCACTGGCTTTTAACTGCAATTCAGTTGAATTTGGGGGTTATGACAAACCTTAGTCACAGCCTCCACCTGACAAGATCTCCGTATTTATTATACGTATTATATTATTAAAATTACCTTTTTAATAATAATTTGTTTAACTAAACTTTGAGAAGTGCGGATTAGCGGTTTAAAGTATTACAAAGAAGAAGCTGCGATAAGACCCAAGCCATTTTCTGGAAATACTATAGTTAGCTGACAGACACTATGCGATGTAACTAATACTTCCAGAAAATGGTATGAACACCGTCATAAGAAAACTCAAAAGCACTTACTGCCGAAATATTAGAATAACAACTTAGATTTTTCTGTAAGAACTATGTTGAAAACCATTTACCATTTGAATTTACGAATGCCAGCATAGTGAAGGATACTGCACTATACCAATCCTTTGAGGATGGAGCAGCAATTTAAATGTGTGTTAGTCTGATTAATATAATCTGCCTGTATGGCCGCGACGCGAGTACTCTGCCACGCTTTAGATTAATCGTGTGAACCAAGATGGCTACCAAGCACATTTAGTGCCGTCAGTACAAGTTTGATATAATAAAAAAACATAGTCACATTTTATTATATTCAAGCATTTTCTGGTTTGTGTGGATACATACAATTATTTAATCACACGCTTTGTTCCATAATTTTTCGAATAATAAATTGTTTACGGGTTGAACATTATATGCGTATTTTGGGCATGTTTATAATTGTGGGTTAAGTACATCAAATTTTTATTTTACTTCCAAATCATATTTTTTATTGTTAATTTGGTTTACGTTAAACAAAAATAATCATATATCGAATTAACACATTACTTCACACTCTTACAAAATCTTGTCTTTTCGCTCATTAGTGAACAATTGCCCACCTGATTTTGATTCCATATGTATCTACGTACAACTTCATTCTTCCTATCAATTATAGGCCATTTAACATCACGTTAAGTTACTTCAAGCAGTGAGAATTATGGTAAATATACGAGAAATAAGAAAATATTCACGCGGGCAGAGCCGTGGGTATTAAATGTTTTGTAAACAACGTTGTTGAGGTTTTTTTTTCATGAGAGAAACAATAAAACATATCTAAATATAACATTTTTAGAACAACATAATAATATTATTTTTAAATGTAAATATATTAAAAACGGAGACGCACGGGGACAGGATTTTTACAAAGTTATATACTTTAGGGCTGGCATAATGAATAATTAGTAGCCACAGCTCAGGCTCTTTTAAGCATTTTGAGAAAAACCATAAAGTCCTAATTTCTCCATAGTAAAAAACGTAAAAGTACTGTAACTCGTAAAATAATGGATAAAATAGAAATTCGTCACAAATAAAACACGTTTGTATTAGGTGTAAGAAGACTTTGGCATACTTCGTTTTCTTCAATTATACAGGATATGAATACAATCGGATGTCCCTGATTTTACAAATTCGCCCCACTGTGGCGCACGCCGCCATGCTTGCGAATATGAGCGAGCGTTAGAACACGAAAGCGCGTGTTCAGCGAGAGAGAATGAGACGACCAATGTTAGGGACTTGCTTCCGTGGTCAGGGATACCAGAATTGAAAATAAAGTTATTTGTTGCTTTTCGGAATTGTTTCTTCGTAATTTGCCCGGTGTTTGCTATCTTTTATTTATTGAATTTGATCTAAAACTATTTTACTAAAGTAATTATAACGAATATCACGTATTTAAGCAATCGTGTTGATAATTAAGAAAACCAAAACGTATTCAATAAGCGGGAAATTAAAAATGGAATAACAGCAACACTCGTACGTTTCCCAATGGTGGTACGGACGTTTGTATGGAGATCTACTCTGATTCTCGGTCTATTGCTTTGGTTATGTCGATGTCAGTACCTAACCTATGTATGTCTGGAATAAAATTAATGTAATCACGTGTTTACATGTTTGTGTAGATTTTCACCAGTGTTCAATGTTTAGCGAATACGTAGATATAAGTAAAAAGCATTGACCTATATATCACTTCGTACCTTTGAAATCGTTAAAAAGCATAATAATGGTGGTCATGATATATAAGGGAATTGACAGACAGAATTATTGGTACATGCCTGACATAGACAACAACCGTGGATAGAATGCTCGGAAAAATTGAAGGATTGCTATTGGAAAGCGCGACCTTTCATTACTTTTTTTATACCTATTTCTTGTTATAGCGGCAAAATTAATACACACTATGTGAAAATTTCAGCTGCCCTACCTATTACGGTTAATGAGATACAGCCCTGTGACAGACGGACGGACGGACGAACGGACAGCGGTGGCTTAGTAATAGGGTTCCGTTTTCACCCTTTGGGTACGGAGCCATAAAAAGTAAAGTTTTTTCTTCTCTAAAGTGTCTAGTTACCGAGATATACATTTTTTTATATTTATGTTTCGTCTAGTTGTAATTTAACGCGATGTTGTAACTGTGCATAAGGAAGGTCTTGGCATGGAACCTAGATCCCACAGGCGTATCAGGCTAATGCCAAGACCATCCACGTCCAATTACATGCAACGTTCCCACATTCTTACGGAACATTCGATTATTTTTACACTAAATTGATGATTTATTTTGCATGGAAAGTCAAAATTTTTAGTTAGAGGATTTTCACAAAAAAGTTTTGAACTCTTTTGTTTATTTCAATCCCAATTGCAACAAAATAAGATTACGGCTGTTAACACTCATGTTAAGGTTTGTAAGAACGGGCTTACTCACGGTTTGTCGAAGATGATGCACGATGTTTCGGTCCAACCATTTGGATCATCTTCAGGTGAGCACCCATGCCGGCGCGGCGGTCAACAATGATCTGTCAGTTTGACGTGTTTCGCTGTTCGTGAAGATTCTAGCCGTCAGTGAGGGTAGACTTCGAAGAAACTTCGGCTGCGTTCCGAAGGTCATATGATGTGCAGTACGCACTGACTGTGTCCAGAGTGGTACTGCTTTTCATTTCTGCTCTTCTTCGGAGCGGAGCTGACACCGGATTCTATACGGATAAAAACTGGAAAAAGTCCTCTCTATTGAACTTTTTGTATTGTGGAGATTTCTATGGACTCACGTACTATGCGGGGCATCGATTTAAAGAAAACATTTAGATCCGTTCTGAGCTTTCCCCTGCGTGTCTAGTCAGGTGCTCTAATTCGAACAATTTAGAGTACCTGAGCTGTCAGTTTCGATACACCCGTCACGGTGTTCGCGCGTGTTTGCCGATTGTATAGGTGCTGATCTATGGTAGAAGAAAGGAAGAATTATGCCGTCGTTTGTAGTGTAAACATGTAAAAACGATTACGGGAAAGCCAAGACGGAAGATAGAATCACGTATCACAGGTTTTCTATCGACATTTTATCAAATGGCGTTATATTATGGTGATATGTGTGGCAAGTATGGCGTATGGCGCGGTGTCGTTATCGTGATATCCGACATTGAACGACAAAACTATCAGAAAAGCCGGTATCTCTTTCTAGCATACGTATATTCTATGAAGTACTTCACTATAGGTCTCTGTCAGTCATGCATTTGTGGCGTGAGTGTGTGTGTATCGCGTTCGCCGGAGGATGGTGTTCTCTCAGACAAGTGCGCGCCCTTTCTAGCAAACATGATTTTCCTATTTAGGTCCCTCTCGCTCTCATGCAACAGAATGCGACGAATAACTGAGTGATACCAGGTTAAGAAAAAGATCTCTGAGGTTAGGATTAATACGAAAGTTGCAATTTTAAATTACCTGATTCGCGTAATGTTTTTTGTATTAATTCAATATTCAAATCTTATATTTGGTGGTTATAAATAGTAATATGAGTATGTTATGAATAATTTAGATGGCAAAACGTTTGTTGATTAAAAATTATAACTGAGAGCGGGAAAATAAAAATTTCATGAAGGCGACACCCATAGGCTAGAGGGGAAAACGAGTTGAAACGGTCTCTTGTATGATTTTTGACTCTGATGGCGCTTCTAGTTGTTTTTTTAGTTCAATGATGCGGGGTAATTACCGAGATTCATCCAGTGATTCGCGCGCGAGTCCATGTGTTCACAAGGGTCTTCTGAAAATCGCCCACATGGTACACTCTGTGAAGCTTTGCTGTGAACGATAAGCTACCCAAACAAATCATCTCGTAAGTAAAAGAAAATGCAGCTATGGATTAGCATATATCGAGCAAACGAAGAGAAGTATTGCAACACGGATTTCTGAACACATTAGAGCAGCGAAGAAACAAGGCCCTTATCAGAGACCAATTACCGCCTTCTTTAGGCCATTTACTGACACTGCGATTTTAGTGCCACAATGAGCTGCAAAATATGTGTCTTTTGGGTTTCGAGGTGTAATCCATGTGATAGTCAGCGACTACTCCGACTATACACATATAAACCGGCCAAGTGCGAGTCGGACTCGCACACGAAGGGTTCCGTACCATCGTAAAAAATAAAACAAAAAAAATCACGTTTTTTGTATGGGAGCCTCTTTAATTTTAATTATTTTTTAATCTTACCTATTTGTTGTTATAGCGGCAAAATAAATACACACTCTGTGAAAATTTCAGCTGTCTACCTGTTACGGTTACTGAGAAACAGCCCTGTGACAGACGGACAGACGGACGGACGGACGGACTGACGGACGGACAGCGGAGGCTTAGTAATAGGGTTCCGTTTTCACTCTTTGGGTACGGAACCCTAAAAATAGTTTTATATTATATCGATGAATAAAATAATTTTTTTATTTAACCACTGTAGCCGCTCGCGGAGGACGCTATACCCCCGTATAGTCCTCACGTTCAGCATGAGGTCGGGCGTGGACCAAAAGCGGTGGTTGGGCAGCCGAGGTGGGTGCTGAACTGAGGCGGAGACACCCGAGTTAACTAATTTGACACCCGTCCTCTTATTTTAGGAGATACATCCCATTCCTACAATCAACCTCTCATAAATTGTATTCCATAACTTAAATATTAGTAGAAAGTACTTCCAGTATTGAGCCACACGCCATATCATAGTGGACCAATGTCTTTATTAGTGTCACGTTTATTTGGGGTGACACCCTGACGTGGATCATGTGAAAATTTGAAAAGGCCATCAGTCAAGAGGACTATAGGCATTTATTGTTAACGTTGGCCTTTATTGTACCTTTATAAAGTAAACGTAAGCTGTTTCTCTTAGGTAGCTGTAGAACCAATCCGAACTAATGGTCTTATGTTCCTCTAATCATGAGGAATACGGAATAACGTACGTGCCTTTGACACTCTTACGCAATTGGCGCTAAGGTCGACATAATTTGACTGCTGCATGTGTTCATTCAACCTCAAGTGTTACCCTCCCTTTGGACAGTCGCCACTGTAAGTACACAACAAGGTTCGTTGACCTTTTAGTTCATTTCTAAGATCGGTTCGCCCTTGCTTCCAAGAGAGTTATTAATTTTAAGAAAATCTATATTATTTAAAAGGGCTTTAATAAAAATCAAATTAATAAAATAGTTTATTAATGTTTTAAGAAAATATATTGTTGAATATTTAATAATCAGTAAGCAAGCATTCAATTGAACTGTCTTAATTTTTAATTATTCAATCATTTTGGACCAAATACACAAAATTTTTGTAAAGCTGCCTACATTAAAAGTTGAAGAAAAATAGCTTTCCTTACGTATACATTTTAATAATAATATTAAGTACATAAAATAGACCTTATTTGTAAACAATATTATATATAGAATCTTAAAAGTAATTTTGTAAAAACTTGACTCCATAACTACACTACTTATATTTATTTTTAAATAAAGATAAAATAAGCGCTAGATTGCATGTAAATACTTATTGTTTTTTTCGGCTGCTGCAATAATTACAGATTTATAAATTCAAATCCTCATAAATGTACACAAACTTTTGTATAAAGTATACTCTACTGTGCATTTGTATCAATTGACTAGCGCTTACAGACAAAACATATCTCATCTACTTTAACTTAAATCAACTACCACAGTTATTAGATTTGTTTGTCTTTTATTTAAAATCTAAATTGAACGAATAGCGTTTGCCATTCAGACGGCCTCCGGAACAATGTTGGTGTGGTGGAAGGGACTGCTCTCGTATGACACATTTGATGGCTTGGTCTCGACGGCGGGCTGGGGAAGCGGGGCGTAGCGGGCCAGCTTGGGGGTCCGCGGGCCCGTCAGCTCCTCGGACAGCTGTTGGTACACGAGGCCGCAGTCCTTCTTGGTGCGGCCCTGGTTGCTGCTCATGGCGGCGATGATGGCGCTGTTGTAGCGGCTCTGGCGGCTGCGGCGACTGCACACGATCAGCATCACCTTGCCGATCACGATGAGCAGCAACAAAGCGCCGAGCACCACGATCAAGATCGGCCACAGGTAGTTGTACCGGCGTGCGAACGCGATGCCGTCGTCCGAAAAGTCGGCCTGCACTATCGGGTCGTACCCCTCGTCCCGGTCTAGAAGATTCACCTTGATATCAATATCGTCGTCGTCTTCGTAGAGAACCTGCTCCTTCACTGGACTCGGGTTCAGCTTCTCCACTTTGTGCACCTTTCGGGGGCTGTAGACCTTCGGATCGTCGATCAGCTTGATCTTTAAGTCGACGTCGTTATCGTAATCATCATCCTCATCTTCGTCCTCGTCCTCGTCATCGGCGTCTTCGGCTTCGTCGTCCTCCTGCGCGTCGTTAATCTTAGCGTCGTCTACTTCTTTAGCCTCCTCGAAAATATTTGTCAAGTCCTTCTTCAAGTTGACAGATTCCGTGTTCTCGATCTTCTCCCAAATTTCCTCGTCAGAGGCAGGGGCGGCCGTCGACGTAAGCTTGTAATTTATGTCTGAGCTAAGGCCGGCTTTGCAAGTCATGCGCGCCAACGATTCCCAACTATAAGAATCATCTTCTTCTTTGAGTTCCTTGCCTAAATTGGCTACCAGGGAATCCTTAACGCTGGAGGACACTTTGTGCTTGCTCAGCCAAGTCATCAGCAGTTCAAATTCGCGGTTGCAAACAAGCGGGTTGAAACTGATGTCCAGTGTGGTAAGGTTTTCGATTGAATCGATTTCGGTCTGTTTAATTTCCTTGATGTTATTATTGGAAATGTTAAGGAAAAGCAGATTATTAAGAAGGGTTGCAGGATGATTGCTCGTTTCCTCCCAGAGTACAGACAGCTGTGCCTGACTGATATCCAACCAAGTCAGTTTTGGAGTATGTAAGAATAATTCAGATGATAACACTTTCAATGGGTTACCTCTTAAATTCAGTTTGCTCATTTCTTTGTTTTGTGCAAACATTTTGCGGCTCAGACTTGTAAGCATATTGTTAGCCAAGTTAACTTCGATAAGGCGTGTGCAGTGGGCGAAAACATTGTCTCCTATACTTTGCAGGTTGTTACCCGAGAGATTGATCTGAGTCAATGCTGGGAACGTTCTTAAAGCATTGTCGGAAATTTCCTCCAAACCGCAGGAAGCCGCATCGAAGAGGTAGATGTTGAATTGGTCTACCGAACAATTAAATCCATTTCTTGGTAGCTGCCTCAGTCTTGGGTTGTGAGAAATTTTGAAAATATCTAATTCAATGTTCTGCGTGATGAGGTAGGTAGACATAATATCCAGGTCATTATAGGAGAGGTCCAAATAGTTGAGATCCACTAGCTTGTGAAAGGCTTGATTGTGGATTTTTTCGATTCCGATTCCACTCAAGTTTAGGTTGGAGATATAGGTCATACCATTAAACATGGAGGGGCCAACGAATTTAATGCGGGTCTGTCCTGCATTTAGAGTTACAATGTCGGGTATTTCTAGACCATAAACAGTATCGATCGGGTTTCTCTGAATGTGAAGCGTGGCGAGTTCCGTGTTGCCTGAGAACAGGTCTCCTGCAAGAGACATGATGTTGTTGTCGCTGAGGTCAAGTTCCTCTAAATCTGGGAGGCTACGGAATGCATCTGTGTCCATACCGGATAAATCGTTTCCAGCTACGTTAAGGTACATAAGACCACGCAGTTGGCCGAACGTGCTCGAGGCGATGTAGCGCATATTACAGTTGGAGATATCGAGCTCCTGCACCGATGATGCGTTCAAAAAGTAGTCCTGCGATCCCTTGGCAGGAAACTTGAGTAAGTTTTCAGAAAGCGTCAACAGGAGGAGCTTCTTGTTATTGGCGAAGGTTTCCGGGTGGAGGCTGCTGAGACCGTTGTTGCTGAGTGTCACCGCATATAACTCGTGCAGCCCGTGGAAGGCGTTCGGGCTCACCGACGAGATGGTGCTGTTAACGATCTTCACGGTGGCGATCTGATGCAAGCCGAGCCTCTTAAAGATGGCGTCATCGAGGCGAATAGGATTGCGGGGGTCGATGTTTTCGAGGACGAGATCGGTAATGTCGTCACCGAACTTTTGCGTGCCGAGCTCAAGGCGGTTGCAGTTAGCTATCCTGTAGCCCTGAGTGGCTGAGCAGATGCAGTCACGGGGGCAGGGCTTGTCCTCGCTGAAGAGTACCTCCGCCTGGTCGGCGGTATCGTAGTCCTCGTACTGGTACATGGAATTGTCGTCGGCGTCCTTGGTGGCGGTGGGCACGGTCGGGGCGCCGGTACTGGTTGTGGCACCTGCTGCGGCGAGAGCGACCGCCGCCGCCAGGAGTAAGAACAGCTCCCGGTATATCACCCCCATGTTGGTGGGAACTCTGCAAATGATAAAACGGCGCGCGTTAGAAATACTAACGCCAAATCAAATCAAATCGAATCGTTTATTCAGCGCAACACCAATGCAACTGTTTTTAACATTATGATAGTTAATTACGAACTCGTTACTATTCAATTTGATATTCCGCGTGGTTTTCCTTGACACTGCACTATATGGTTTTTACGTTCAGATATAAGAATTTTAGTTGTATATGTAAGTTCGATTCACTTAATCATCTAGATCAAACATTACCTACTGCGTACAGCATACCAACTTTCTGTGTTTGCTTACAGTATTGCCTAATGCAGCTATAATCTTTGATTTGAATTCTAGCATTATGTAACTGATTATGGTAACCCTTGTTCCTACTTTACTGAGCGAATATTACACTCTCTAGTTTAATCGGTAGTACCGCGGTAGTATTGATTTTTAATGAGGTATATAATTAATGGATTTCTTCAGCTTTTCTCGCTCAAAACTGCTGAAGAAATAGCATATAATTGAACATAGCTTGTTTTATAAGTCCAAAGGTCGTTTACCCAGGTCCAAGCGTTCTATATGGAAACAATATAAAATGCTGTCGGAAAATGGCTGACCATTGTCTGCAGTGAAACCTTATCTGTCCCATTGTGTGAGTCTGTCAGTATAGGTAACTAGTAATGTAGTAAAGCAGGCCGCACAATGTCCGAGCGTTATGGCTACGCACATCCATGTAAAATAAGCTAAATCTTTGTAATATTCAAAGAAATGTTTGCTGGTGTAAGCCGTGGGAAGGACGGAAACTTTCCGGCGAAAAAAACGGTTTTAGTATCATAGTTGTACAAGTCAAACAAACGCTTTTTGGTTTCTATATTTCTCAATATATTCTCAGGTACATAATATTTACCGACCATGCTTGAAAACACCAACCTCAGTCAAATAGGTATTGATTGAACGCATTGACAGCAACGTCTGGCTTCTGATAGGCTCCAATTAGGCATTCGATCCTTGAACTTAAAAAAATGAAAAAGTTGCAGCTGGTAAGGTCTGGACTGAAAGGAGGACGACTTGATGATGTCCCTAATTTTTATAAACAAAAATGCATTCGTCAAAGTTAATGTCATCCGTCAGCAGAAACACCGATTGGGCTTTGAGGACTGTAACTTACTCTTTTTTTTAGACTTCCCGAAAATTAAGCGAATATCATATACCAATCAGAATTCACATCCCACAAGGCTGCGGTTGTGTGGCAAGGGCGAGAGAAATAATGAAAACATTTTTCTATATCACTAAGACGAATAGGCGCACTTTGGTCTGTCTGGGTTGACGTTCATGTTCAGCATCATTTTGGCAGCAAGTGAGGATGTTAGTTTCATCATTAATTAGTTCATGACTCGGTTTATGATCTTCCGAATTTGACTAACACCAATGACGACAATTGGATAAACTTGTTTGGATCAATCGCTGCTGTATTTCCTGTGATGTTTTATAGAAACATAAAGTTAGCGGTTTTGCAATGGAAATTGCTCCCATCATCCTCTCACGTAAAAGATGTTGAAATACGAACACTTCTTGCAGGTAGGTAGGCACTAGGATCCAAGAACACCAATTCATCAGACCTTTCAACCATCTTTTTGTCTTTGAGACTTCAAGGTTCCAATACTGAGGATGTTAGTGAATGCATCGAGTAAAGCAAACTAACGGGTGATTAACAAATCACTTGTATTCGTATCTCGTCATGCTGTGATACTCTTTTGTTAAAGTGAGCCAGCTTAAACAATATTGTGACAGAGTGGCGAGTACAAGCTAGGAGGCGTCAGCCAGTCGCTTGAGCATCTATCTAGACCTGAGATAAGATTAGATATAAAACAGGTTCTGGGCTAGACTCGTTCGCCACAGCTGCAGGTAACTTCTACGCTGTCCAAGCATGATAGCTAAAAACGAACGGACATATTAAGGATACGGAAACATTTTTGGTCCTTAAGGGAAAACAGATGACTACTTAATTAAAATATGTGAAATAAAATAATAATTTCATATAATAATATATATATTCATAAATATTTTAACACAAATATTTCTGCACAAATATTTGAGCAGTGTAAGAGATGTATACATGAGACATTCCTACGTGCAGTTTCTCTGGCGCCTTATCGCAAATAGAATATTTATGATTTTGTATTCATTACGTGGAACCATCGAACGCTTTGCATACAATAATGTCGACCCACAATCTGCCAACCGACCGTGCAAACATTCATAAACGCTTTCAAATGACAACTCAGATTTTATTCTTTGCTTGGTGGACTCAATCTATGATATAAGCGATCAAAGATAAAGCAATTAACTTTCAATTAATTTTCTTTTAGTTCACGTTGCTCCGATCTGTAGAGTCCTATAAGGATAGTCGCATAATATGAAGACTTTACGTCAGAGGTTTGTTCGGAGATGTCGAAAACCAATATGTTTAATATCATATGTTCTTAGATTTTCACCGTCGCTGTACATAATGTTTAAAATCACCTTACATGGAAGCCCGGTGGCTGTTATCATCGAATTTATACTATTTATGCTATACAACGATAATCGGTAACGGTTGTGAAACCTACGGTAAATACAGTATTTAATTCAATGTAGTTCCGGAATTTGTCGCCAATAAGAGACTGAATTGGTCGGCCCCGTAACTCGTTTTCGTAGCAATGTCAGCGGCTTCAATTCATCCATGCTAATGTAGGCATGTAGATAGATAATATAAACCGCTATCTGCATCCATATAGGTGCTCACTTGTGCTCAATCGTTGGAAAATCACTCGCTGGGTGATTCAAATTATGTGAAACTTCACTTATCAAAGCCAATTCGTGTAATGCCATATAAGTACGTACATATATCAGATGTAAACATGGCATCATTTGATATATGATATAAGATCCCAAACATTTAATTAAACTACAAACATAATGAGATAATATATATTGTGAAGAGAAGCTGCAGTTGCACATGGATGAAAAAAGTAGGGCACATAATAATGATAAACTTAGGGAATGCAATGGAAGGGAAATTTGTAGCCTACTTTGTTATGCGAGGTTCCAAAGTAAATGGAATTACTGTGTAACTGGGTACTTGCTAAAAGGCTGATATACAGGGTGTTCCAAAAGTCATGGATCAAACGAAAAGTGGTGATAGAGGAGGTCATTTGCAATCAATTTCACCCCATATGTAGTTACCCCATTTTCAATGGTTTAGGAGTTAGAGCAAATTTTTTTTTTTTTTTAAATTTCTTCCCGCTCAAACAAAAAATATTTTTTAAGAAAATGTTATGTTTTCTAAAAAAATTTTTTAAAGTTTTGTGCTTACTAGTTATGCTTCTTTCTAGTAAACATGACTTCATGATCATCACTTTCATATTACAATAGTAAATCATATGTTTTATGATTTTTATTTATTTCTTCCGAACAATTTAAATTTGCTCTAACTCCTAAACCATTGAAAATGGGGTAACTACATATGGGGTGAAATTGATTGCAAATGACCTCCTCTATCACCACTTTTCGTTTGATCCATGACTTTTGGAACACCCTGTATATACACGTGATGATATACACGTTTTCAACGATCAAACGTTATATGAATCAATTAGAAATGAGAACGTGTGGCGACGATCACCGACATCTTTGTCATATTAGCCACGATGATGGTGCAATTACAAATATTTGTGTGATTATAGTTTGAGTTGGGGACACGCTTCTTTGGTTTTATTTACCTGCTATCGCGTCCGGGTGCTCAGCAGTGGCGGGGTGCTGTTGATCTGAAAAGAAGAGAACATACGATAAGCGAGCAATACGAATATCTCACTACGACCGGCAGTGCAATTACGAAGCACAAAATTGGGTGTAGGTTGCTGTACTTACAGCAATATGACAGCTTTTGCGATTACGAAATCGATGCATTCACAAATGGTGCGGCACTCAGCGCTACCCGCAGCAATTAGGTCAACTCCATACATTTCGCGTCGAATAGGTATTACGAAACGGCAAAGAACTGTCAAGGGGGGGAGGTAAACGCCTATTTCGTCTGCTCGTCTAGTCAAGTACCTCAAAAGTTGAACTATTGTCGACACAGATTGGTCCGTGCTGGATGTAGGTGGATGAAAAACGGCTTCGTAATCGCGCTTTAGAAATGACGGGGGCGCACCTACACGTACCGCGGCACCATCCTCAAATTTTGCGTAATCGCACTGCGGGGAGGAGTTGCGTGGTGCCAGGCATCATCCGATACGTGCAGGTCTCCCACACACCACCCACAGAGGTGGCATCGGCGTTCGGTCTACGAGGGAAGAGTGCGTCGTTATATCTCGGCAAATATCGTATGGTGCAATTAGTTGAAGCGGTGTATGGAGGCGTGGCGCGTCATATCGTCATATCGATTCCGAAAACCTGTTTGCAGCTAACGCCTGCCCCGCCTGCTGCCCGTGGCGAGCGCCGAGCGTCGTCGGCTGCACTTTGCGAGTGCCTGCCATATGCAAGCTAAATCTTTGGTCACATGACATCCACTGTGAATCTGGGAAACAGCGAAGGAGTATATAAACTTGAATCATTACCGTGCCACAATGCTTTTCATAAATTCACTTTCCTTCTCGACAAAGAGTGTCAAATGACGAGGGTTATTGAGAAATTGCTCAAAAAGTACTAAGTAGTATCTATGTGTGACTTTGGTATTACCACTTTCTTCAAAATGTTCCCATTTGCAGGAATGCGAATGCGTAATCGGTTATAGGAAAAAAATAGTTAGGCATTTTCCCTCATTTTAACCCTTATAAATAATGTAGGTTAACGTATCACAAGGTGAATCACATATCTGAGTTCGTTCTGAAATGGCTCCAGACAGTTCAGTAAAACTTTCTCAAGTGTTGCTTGCGCAACAGATTGACGCCTCCTCGGTACTGAGCACAACCGCGCGCAATCCGAACATCATACCACCATACGCATCACAAACACCAGCCCAAAGACACTAAACCTGTATCAACACTAGGCCCGGCGTTAATTAAAATCAAGGTCTATGATGTAATTTTGACGCATCTTATCCGTAGAAACTGTTAAATTTGTAAATTTTCTCCCATCGAATGAAAGATGGCCGCGATAAAAGACTCGGAATTAAAAACTGGCCGTGTTTCCATCCAGTTGTTTTGAGAATGCGATGGGTTGGGCTAATGAGAGAAGGTGTAAATGTGCTAAAATCGAAATGACCTCGGTTGAGGTCGTCTAGCTCAAACCGTCATATCTTTCTCATATCATTTCTTATCATAACAAGACCTTTAATGCCTCAGAAAAATCTCTTCAAGTACCCTATCGAGCACGTACAGATAATCGATAGCGGCTTCACATCCGATACGGTTCATTTACAATGAAGCTCTTGTTTTTGCGCGATTTTATCGCAGATCCGCTTTCGTGTCGCGGCAGCATCCTCCGAGCGGTTCCCAGAACAGATCTCTAGCTTCATGCAGGGGAAGGCTCACCAACCGTCCATTGCACGCCGCGGTCCGGACCCCTCGCTCCGAATTAGGAAGACGCTCATTAAAACCTATAGAGGCCGCACTCCGAATGATAATGTCGCACTGTATGTAATAATGGCGTTCGTGATGCAACGGTAAATTTATTGTCCCCCCGGAATGGACTTCGGGGCTATAAATCTGAGCGGCTGACGCGGCCGGGTCCTGCCGGCGTCAGGTCCAGAGTACCGGTCCGGGCCGGCTATGAGCGAGGATCGCGCGTCAGGTCACAATTGATTTATTGACGGCATATACGCGTCGCAATGCATCACTCAGGCGATTCACTACAATACATAGCCACGTACTCTGGAAATGTGTCGGGCAGACGAAAAATATTTATTTTTTGTCTTCCAGATGTCGGGTAAAAATATCGGATAAACTCCGTGCATACACACGGGAGGGGATAATAATAAATATTGGAACATGTATGTATGTTTATTGTCCGCATTTTATCAACCGCAAGATGAGCTTCGGCGGTACAGCGAGCATGGCCAAAAATATGTAATTCTATGGCTCTATGCCTCTGTAATTCTCTACGCTTTGTGCGTAAACGTATTTCACGCTATTGTCTGTGGTTTTTGTGATTAGACTTAGAAAATAAGATATGTATAACAATACAATAGGAGTCGGTACACGAATGACGTTCAAATGGAAAATAGTAAAGCTAAAATGATACAGGGACAAACTGTGAACTCTACATTGGTAGAGTCCTAGCAAGATACTTTGATCACTTATGTACCTATTACTCTCGTAAGGTATAGGTATAGTCTCATCTATGAGAAAATACACACTTGGTTATAGACAAAGGATAGTAGGGTAGTCGGTAGAGTAAAGAAAACTATTTTACCTGTGAATGTTGTAAACGTGCACGCATGTATTTTGATTTGGATGCGTTTTGATTAAGTATTTTTTCATCCTAGAACCGGCTCAAAACCAGCGGTTCCTAGTCCTGAGAATAAGTACCTATGTGGGCTCTGAATCGGATGTTTCTGATTCCTTCAACGAGTTAGTGGCACAGAATGTAGTCACTTGATACATCGAACTTGTGCGAGTGTATGCTGGTGTTGCATTGCACTAGTGCGCATGCTCACTAGTGTGTTGTTCGGTCGGAACAAGGTGTTGATCGGCTCAAATTAATGTTATTGTCACACAGGCAAGCGCGCTGCCGCTCCGCGCCCCGCATCGCCCGCCAGTCGTCGATGGACAAAAACTGCATCGGATCTGGCGCGTCGGCGGAACCGGCGGCGGCGACGGAGCGGGAGCAGGCGAGGTCGTGCGTCGGACCGCAAAACACTTCCGCCAAGCACGCTACGCTGCTGCACCCTCTCTGTGTATCTGCTCGAGAGCCAGCAGCGGATATACATTTGTGATTTCGTCATCTGGAGAGAACCTACCGTGAAAAAAATATATCGAATCTTTACATTACATTGTTCACGCTTTAATTAAGTCTTTGAAATCATTGCTTTGAACTTAAATTCCTTAACCATGCTTGGTGACATCAAAGTAAACAGTTATATAGGGGTCCTGCAAACCTGCATAATAATATAAAAAAACTTGTCTTTATATGATGTGGTGTTATGCAGTTTAGTGCTCGAATGACGCAAAACTAAAGAATGCCAGCTTCTAGGCCGTCACGCCTCGCCTCGGGCCGCTTGCCGCTACCAAAATGTGTATTGAGCTGAACAACCCGGATGTGGTACTTTATATATAAACTTACTTCCCATTACTTCCTTACTAAGTCCCTGCCCGTGAACTTCCATAACTTCGAAATATTTATTATAACATTCTGGTGGGCTTGGCCGATTTGTGTTTTGTACTTACGAGTATAGGGTCATATCGATGTTTCTTAGCTTTAGCTATATACCCGGTAGTTGGCGCTTTTATCGAGATCCAGATTTTTTAAACTGACTGAATAACACGCCCGTGCGCGTAGGTTTCTGATTAGATTTTACCGGCCTCCGTTCGGGTGAACGTCCAAAACTAAATTAACCTCAGCTAGATCCTTTGCTACGTAACTTTTACCTCAAATAAGGAAGAAACGAATTGATTAGGCGTAGTTCCTATATGATTTAGCCCTCATGAAAAAACATTGTTGTTTACGGAAAGTATCAATTGCTCCAACCAAAATTAGGTGCCATGCCAGGACCTTCAATTAATTACCACGACTACGTTGAACTGGATGGAAAACACGGACAATGTTTTGTTGCCGCTTCAACCAATTTTTATCCAAAGCGATGGTACCAACCCGGGCGGGCATAATAGTGGAATGGGACCCACAGTGTTACATGGCTTTCAAACCATGGAATAGCTCGCATTCGTGACGAAGTCATAAAGAGAAAGAAAGTGGGGTATGAACGGGTCAGGGATTTCAACCCATGGCCTTTGGCATGGAAGGCAAGTCACGCGCACCTGAGCTACGAGCCGCTTAAGTACTCTCAACTAAAAATTCTGGATTCTTAAATAAATTGTTAAAACCTACGTCTGCATGTTTTAATTTTTTAAATTTACTTTTTAGATTGGAAAATATTACATAATAATATTGGAAAAAAGTTTAATTTTTGTACTGCAAAATGCAGATATTTCACATAAAATTAAAAACATACGGACATACAATCAACCTTTCTCAAGTGATTTTTTAATAAAATATGACATCTTTTAGAGGCAGGGAACCGTTAGGGCCTGAAAGACGATTTCCGCTAGTTTAATTCGCAGTCGTCATGCGAAATTGTGCCTTGGCCAATGGACAACGAATTTATTGTTTTTTAAATCTTAGAGTCCCGCTACTTTCACAACAGTCTTAACGGCGCGGCGCCACAGAATAAGTAATAGGCCGCGCCACCAGTTCAGCCGTGGGGGACGTGATCGCAGGTGCGGGTGCTGGTGGGGCGCGGCGGGAGGGTTGGGGTGGGGGGAGGGAGGCGACCGCGGCTGCGCGCACGCACCGAGACACGCACCCGTCTGAGGATGCCGCCATAGGGCTTCCGAGAAGGGGACGGAATCCATTCATTCATGGAATGTCTGCCTGCTACTCATTCCGTCCGACATGCCGTTTAGCAGTGCAGAACAGGCAAACCACACTGAGGTATGTTATTATTGTAGAGGTATTCATTCGCCCATCCACCACAATAAAAGCCATAAATAAAAGAGTGTGATAACATTATGAACTATTATATGTTTCACAAAGGTAACTAGGAACCCACTGTTTGGAATGGAGAGGTCAACTGGTTATTGTTATTTGATCGATACAAACCCATACATATGAATAGCAAATACGAGTATGTTTATGTTCACAATTCATAACATTTCACATAACGAATGTTTTAACCAGATCGCGAACTAATCATTTCTCTCATTAATTCGAATAAAATATAAGGGAATTCGGGTTTCGAAATAGTTGGTATGACATTAACAAAACAAAAACGAAACTGATGAACCGCCACTAAACCTGAACTCATGCACTTTTTCGAAGATCGAAGACTAAAATGTTCCCAGGGTCGAAAAGTATCCAGTCCAGACTCTGACATTCAAATTCGACGGTTATTCAGGCATCTGTGACAACCGACGCTCAGCTAATACTTGCAATTTCCATGGAATGTTGTACTCGTGTGAAGCCTTCTCACACGAATCACCCTAGTTTTGTCCGTTTCTATTTATGTAATATAATGGGGAAGAAAACTGCTTATTTATCACGACAGGTGGCGTCTAAGCGAGCTCATCTAAAAGATCTGTGAAAGCCGTCAGATGCCATAAAAATACAAAATAATGCATTTCAAAATAAAACAAAACGTAATTAAAATGACTAAATTTTCTCGTTATAAATCTGAAAATTATTTGTTCCAAATTATAATCAAATGAAGTCATAGGAAAGAAAATATCACAATAACATAACCTATAATATTTCATTGGAAACTTTGTGCCGGTCTATTGATTGGTTTGAAGACAAATTAAAGCTCTTCTTTTCCTCTACCTTACTCTAACTGCATCGTGCAGTAGATCTTGCATCTAAAAACTCGTAAAAAATATGAGAGGAACGACACTTTTGACGTTTCTTAGGTGAAGCTTTGAGTTTTTGTCTCCATTGGAGTCTGGTAACACAATATAAAATGACAGCGTTCACTGTTGACGTCATCGAAAAGCGAAATGAAATTGATTCTTATTCACCCGTTCATGTGAGTACAGGGAGTCCATTCAGGACAAGAGTGAGTTCGAGTTCGGGAGTGAGTTAACCTAAAAATAGCTAGGAAATATATGATTATTTAAATAACGGAACCGTTATTTATACTTCCAACGTATTTACGGGACAGACCAGATTTTTTCCTAACTGTAACGATGTTCAAGATGTGTGGAAACATTAACTATTTAAAAAAGGGAGTTGATATTTAGTTGCGAATTCGAACTCACTCTTACTCTGAATGGACCCCCTGGGGTTTCTAGAACATCATTACAGTTAGGTAAAAATCTGGTTTGTCCCGTAAATACGTTGGAAGCATAAATAACGGTTCCGTTATTTAAATAATAATATATTTCCCAGCTATTTTTAGGTTAACTCACTCCCGAACTCGAACTCACTCTTGCTCTGAATGGACCCCCTGGTGCTGTCCTCTGGGATCTCATTCACGTACAAGTAAGTTCGAGTTAGGTGCTAAATATCAACTCACTTTTATAAATATGTCATGTTTCCGCACTACTATAACGTCACTTTAGTTTGGTCAAAATCTGGTTAGTCCTATGAATAGGTTCGAAGGTAAAATAACAGTTCCGTTATTTCAGTAATATTATTTTTAACAGCTTTTAGGTTAACTCACTCCCGAACTCAAACTCACTTTTACCTGAATCAAACCCTTTATCAAAAAGGGATTCTATTCTGTGATCCAGACACAGAACAGCAACGAATCCGTCACGCACAATACTAAACTGTCACTACTGTTGCCGTCCACGACTCCCGCGCTCGTTTACCCGCGCGCCCGCCAGGCCGGGGAACGGGGGGGGGGGGGGGGGGTAGGTCTGTAGGTGGCTGTAGGTCGCAGCCTGTTTACCTGAGGAACTGTATTTGCTTAAAACATTCTCGAACCCGTCGTTGGCAGATAAGATAAGCCACATCAGATGGATTCTTTGTTCTCGACTGAGATGTTCCAAAGCGCATCATCATCGCGGGCTCTATCTATGGCAATAACCTTCTAAATTGCTGTCGACAGACAATTTAGAAGCTATGGCAAGAGGCTAATTATTTGCAAAGGTTAGAACAAGTTGAGAGTGCATAAAAATAGAAGCACCTATAACTAGGAAAGGATCTCGGGATGTTTTATTGTTTTGTGTATTGTGCGACATCCCGTCTCCAGACGACACGCCCAGGGGCTATAACGTCTTTGTGGCTGCGAAACGCAATCGTCCAGATACTTCTTTACATTTCCTTGAAAGGACCCCAGATTGATTTATTAACTTTGTTCTGTTAGCTGAGCGTCTGGATAGCAATAAATACGAAGTATTAACCCAATACAAACGAAATATATTCCAAAACTTAGGCTTAGATAACCTCTTCTTTTTACACGGCTCATTTAACCTGTTCTCGTTGCACCGTCACCTGACTCGAATGGCGTTCCTCTCTCTGTGTTGCCCTAATGAGCACATCCGATTCCTTATTAAAAGGAATGTTGCCATGGGAAAACGATCATAATCCAGGGGATTTTATCGGGGTAAATTAAATAATATACTTACCCTTAAGTTGATATAAATTGTGAAAATAAGTCTAACGCTAACAGTTCCTTTCTATTTTCAATCACTCAATCGTCATTTTTTTCCTGACGGATATGCACAAATGGCGTAACCATGCACATGTATCAATTGTTTGAAAACCAACAGCTTCGTCGCTTAAATTGTGGCATCGCATGGGTGTCAGGTTACTAACCAATAAATTATAATATTTATGCTATTTTAATATAGCGTGCGACGATTCTCGTCCATCGGACTACTAACTAGGTACCTGCCTACTTTATATTTGGACAGATGCTGCTGCACTGCTGCGATCGAAGCTCGAAGTAGGTAAATTTAAATTTAATCACCCACTTCTCACAAACCGGTAAGGCTAAGAGCAGGTCAGTCGCCATATCAAACTTGAATCATTACGTATTATGATTATTCTGCAAAGGATTTCATTCTTTCTACGGTTATTCTGAAAGCTGAAATAAACAAATTTGGTACCACGCTTTTGCTTAAGAAAAAAAATCATTTGAACACTCATTATATTTTGAGGTCAGCAATGTAAAGCAATAGTGGATATTTTTACTCCACCTTCTGCTATAATTATATGTTTACAATATAATACACGGACAAAGGCAATATTCGGCAAATTGAGTTTAAAAACTGCACCGGGGTCTTGCTCATTATTCGCAGGTGGTGCAAGCATCTGTCACGGGCAATGTGTGCTGACATGTGTGATGTGCGAGCCAGCAACCAGTCTCCAGGTTTTTGAACCAGACGGTATCGAAGAAGGCAACGATGATGTAACACACCTAAATTCGCTGGAAACTGAACGTTGTAAATTTGGCTAGGTACTCGTTAATTAGAACAAAGAAATCGAATAGATTTCAGTTTCGTGCAGTCGCCCCGCCGCCAAGTGACGACTCATTTGAGTGGCTGATTTGGGCAATTTGAGGTCTGAATTGGCTGCATCGCCAATTGTAAGGATCAATCGACGATTGGAAAGGTTGAAGGTGAAAGACGGACGCCTCACTATGTTAGCTATTTAATGTGATTGCAAGTCACTGGTTTTTAGGATAGCACGAAGTCAACCTCAATGTCGGGTTGAAGTTTATTAATTGTAAATGTACTTCTTGGCCTAGTAGTCGCTCCTCGAATGTTTACTAAACATACCATAAAAACGTTTCTAAAATGATTTTAAATGTCCCATGTTATTAGGATATCCTATCCAGCAAGCACAATTCCAAACAACACAAAATAAAATTTACGGGCACGTAAAAGGCGCACAGGGGGGTCTACTTTCACATGTATGACAAGGTAGCAAGGACTTGTTTTAATAACGCATAGAATATTGTACGAGCATACTACGAAAGCCAGAGGTTCAGTGTTATGCAGCGACGTTTATAGGGTACTTAAAAGAGACCGTAGGTTGAAACAGAAAACCCGTTAGTGCTTTCCGTTTGTGTGATGCAAAGTCTATCAGTGTATCTTCCCTCAGCAGGTCTATTCCTGGCATTCAGTAATCAGGAACCAGGAATCCTGAGTCTAGAAAACCGCTTTCGTAGCGGTTTTCAAAGTGATTATCTTGACGAAATTATTCCGGAGCATAGTTTTTTTAATCAATCAAGGTTTTCCGTAGAAAAACTCGCTATAAAAGCGGTTTTCTAGACTCAGGATTCCTGATTCCTGATTACTAAATGCCAGGAATAGACCTGCAGAGCTATGTTCCCTCTTATTCGAACTCTACATACGCATAACAGGGTTTTTGATCAGACTTCCCTTTACAATAATGCAAAAACGGACTCAAACTTTTGTCCACGATAATCGTCGATCCCCGTGGATAAAAGTGTGAGTCCGTTTTTGCATGAGAAGGGCATAGGCTATCTTTTATGGCAAAAATGAAACTCGAAGGGGGTGAAATAGGGGATGAAAGTTTTTACGGGGAACTCATATAAAATGCAGGAAATTATTCAGTCCGATATCAGTCAAAAACGACATTGACCCTAGCGGAGCCGGGTACCTAAGCTAGTTGTTTATAAATGTACATTTTTAGTCACAAGAACAATATAGTATTTAATAATTTTCGTAAAGAATGACTTGTATAATTTTTCGAACATAACTTGTAATGCTGGAGTAATGTCAATGCTGGAATTTTAAGAGTTATGGGAAGGTTTTTAATGTCCAAATATGCACCCATGCATATTTTTCACCCAAATAAAACAGGAGATGTTAGCTTGGATTGGAATCCTGGCTGGGATTAAGGTTTTTTCCCACGTCATGTTTTTGTGTCCACAATGTAAAATAAGGGCATTCCTGTTTTCTGATTGACTATATGATTTATTAATGTTTACTTTGCAAATGTTATTTTTAACTAAAATTATGTAGTATTTATTTAAAGATAAATATATTTATAAATTGTTTAACTACAGTATTGCATAATTTTACTATCGCGAACATTTTATTATGTTGTGCTGATACCTTAATACATAGATTAAATAGTGTAATGAAGCAACCCTTGTTGATTTTTTTTCACTCTACATGACATAGATGCCTAACTAATATCGCGCACACTGCCATGATATATTATTAAATTAGCCCCTCACAACGCATTCCCAAAATACTTTCCTCTTATTAAGTAATAATATTTATTATTAACTACCCCAGAATCTTTTTTATGTATTGTTCCATTTGGTAGTAACATAAAACTTTTTCACATTAACGATTAAAAAAACATCATATTTCGTTTTCGGTAATATTGTGCACCGGGGCCAACAATTGCTTCTAGCATTAGCTAGCATACCAAAAAAGAAATTAAGGGACCTTTTTTTTAAAAGGGTCTTTTAGGGACATACAAAAAAGGGACTTAAGGGATTAAGGGACTGCCACTAAAAGCACTTAAGTACATAGGCATATTTGCATTTACCCAACGAGCAAGGCTTTTTTTGGAACAATTTACCCAATTTTATAAAATTGCATAGATTACAATTTCAATGACGCGAAAATATGGGGGTTTTCATAGATTATATATTTACAGATATGTTTTATTATACGTAACATCATGCTGGTTTAGTGAATAATATAAATTATTCACTATGACAATAATTCAACTTTTTTGCAGCAATTTTGTATGGATGCCCTCAATTTGTTTTTTAACGAATCGAATAAGTTTCAGATTATTTTATTACTATGTTATTTCAGTTTATACCCGCAAAATTATTTTGTTGAAAAAATATCCCTACCACCACAACAGGCCACGGCTATGCGTGATCACACACGTGCGAGTGGTTCGTAGGTATATGGGCGGTCAAATAAACCTGCATTCCAAACTCTTCCGTGTGGCAACCCCACCAAATCTTTAACAATTAAATGATCGTGTAGGTAATAAAAAAATAGGTGTATAAGAAAAAATACACCCATCTTTAATCGTAAAAGGAAAAACAAAAGAATGTCTTATCATTTGACATTAGTATTGGTAACATTAGATCAAATTCAAGGGCGAAAAATTTACATCTAATTTATATTCGGATGTAATATACATATGTGCGCACATAATTTAAATCTGTCGGTACCTGATTGGTAGGTAGATACATTATATATTCTGCTACGTGCACGTATATTCAGCAAGCGAGAATAAGATTTATGTTCTTGTTACCTAAATGACAATAAATTGACAAGGCAATTGATTTAATTGTTTTTAGATAATTATTTTAGTTTGAAAAAGCTCAGGTTTCTTACACGCTTGTTTCTTACAAATGCCTCTTTGAAAGTGATATAAAATATCCATCTATTTCATTAAGATCGGAGATATCAGAATGTGAATCTGATTTTAGTGGTTAATATAGATCGAATTCTAATTTCTTCTTTCCCTCCACCATGAAAATGAGAATAATGTAGTCTGCGTCAGTATTAGATTTCAGGAAAAAACAATGTGATCAAGGCGATCAAGTACATTTGAAATATTACAGATGTTGAAACGGCAATGAAAATTGTTCGTCTTTTCCATCCAGTTTAATGTAGCTGAACATAATATGAGGAAGGTCCTGGCATGGCACCTAGTTCTGATGTGGTATGTTAGGCTAATATCATGACGTTCTGTTTGGTATTAGGAATACTTGTTCAGTGATTTAAAAAACCGGCCAAGTGCGAGTCGGACTCGCACATGATGGGTTCCGTACCATCGTACAAGATTTAGCAAAAAACTCTGCTGCCTACCTATTACGGTTCATGAGATACAGCCCTGTGACAGACGGACAGACGGACGGACGGACGGACGGACAGACTTCAGGCAGACAGACAGAGGCTTAGTAGCGGCTCGTAGCCTAGTGGCGCGGGCACTGGCCTAGCGTACCAGAGACCTGGGTTCAATACCGACATGCACCACTGTCTTTCTCTTTCCGAGTTCGATAAGTGCATTTCGTTACGAATGCGAGCTGCTCCATGGTTCGGAATCCATGTAAAACTGTAGGTCCCCTTCCCCTACTAGGTGGTAGGGTTTAAGCCCGCCCGGGTTGGTACCATCGCATTGGATGAAAAGATGGTCGAAGCGGCAATGAAAAATTGTCCGTGTTTTCCATCCAGTTCAATGTAGCCGTGCTCATAAAGGGAAGGTCCTGGCATGGCACCAAATTCCTTCGGGAATGAGGTGTATTGGGCTAATATCATAACGGTAGTTGTGTGGTATTAGCCATCCATGTCAGGTCGCATAAAAAAAATAAAAAAAATAGGGTTCCGTTTTCACCCTTTGGGTACAGAACCCTAAAAAGGTATGGATCGATTCGGTATATTTAAATGTTTGAGCGTACAATGCAATTCCACGAGTACGTGGACTCGTAGCTCAGGGGCCTAATGCCTTTCTTCTCATGCCAGAGGACGTGAGTTCGATCACAGCCAGCTTCACGCACTACCTTTTTCTTGTTCCCATTTGGATCAGTGGAACTAGTCACGAATGCGAATAGTTTCATAGTTCACAATACATGTACAACTTTAGGTCTCGTTTCACTACAATGGGGTAGGATAGCTTGCAGGGTTAGTGCTATCGCATTGAATAAAAATGTAGTAGAAGCGGAAATGTATGTTTTGCAAAAAATAATGTATGTGTTTTTCCATCCAGTCATTGTAGCCATGGCACTTATTTTATACGGGAATCAGATGTATTGGGCTACAATGGTGGTGTGGCATTAGCCATCCATGTCCAGTTACATAACAAATATCTATATTATTGCACATCTTACACCCTGAACAATAGTGAAAGTCTCGCTATGCCACAAAAAGCAGAACGATCTTAAATATAAATACCGACGATTAACTGTCTATGGTCAAGGAGATCCGGAAGAACTTTAAGTACCTAACTAATAGAATTTAACAACAGCTTCATTAAACAGTCGACTGTGCTCGTCCAACCCATAAATTACCTTTGTCGCAGACTTCGACGGTTTTTTGTCGGCCCGACAATGAAATCTCCAGCGGTTACGTCAGACTTTTACGATTAATTCGAACTCAAAGCACCGTTCGTAGTAAAGGCAATAGGAAAACCCAAGAGGATGTAGTCTGCTACAAAATCTGACATTGGTCTAATTATGTACGTTGGAAGTAAAAAAAACGAAATGAAGAAGAGAAAGAAAAGTAGAAGAATCGAAAATCTGTTGAAAGAAGATACCAATGTTACCTGAAGTAGGAAATAAGACAATTTATAGAAAGATAGAAATGATAAATTCCCTCAAAATATGAAGCGAAGACCAGAGATTCGAAGGTCACTTGTGAGAAGTGTTTATTTTGATTTCCAATAATCTGTGCGACTAGGCGATGATAAGTAGTAAAGTCAATACTAGCCAAGTGCGATCGAAGAGCGGACGCGAGGTCTTTTGACTTCAACTGTTTTAAGATCGACGATCTCCGTATATTCCATGGACCCTTTCTATGGAAATTGCTCCAATAGTCAGTAGAGTTCATATTGTAGCTAAGTTATTTGATATAACAGTCGTATAATGTGTCGCAATACTTACGAGTAAATTACAGGGTTGACACGTCATCCAGTAAGTTAGTCATCTTCGGTCAGGGTACGAATAGCATTTACCTATTTTTCTATTGCCTGTTCATAATGGAAAAAATATACCTTAGTATTATTATGGAAATATTTTTTTTTGTGAATTATATTGACCATTGTTAAGAAATAAGAAATACTCAATATTTGGCATCGGATGAATGTGACAGAATAATGTACAAGACGATGAGAATTTGTAACATTATCGTATTCGATGACCACATTCAATGTCAACGCCATTCTGCTGTGTAGATATCACTTCTGTTAAATACCTGTCCGAGAATCTAGTAACACATTGAAGTAGGCTTCGAGTGTGGTAGTAATATTGTCAGTGTAGTGCAGTGAACATGCACGTACTGGCGAGATGAAGTTCAGTTCACTGAGGCTGTTGGTACATTGGCGTTCGTATTTTCGTCGATGATTGCATCCATTGTAGCTTGTACATTGTGTGGCTCGGGCATGATAGGTTTTTAAATCTACTGGAGTGAGCATACAAGACTAGAGTTGAAAGGATTAACATAGAAGAACTCATGATGTTAAAGTCAATGGGATAAAATCATGGCATGCAAACCTTTCACATAAAATTAACACAACGTGCTTTAGTAAAATAATATAAGTTTACACGTAGCCATAGAAAAAACTTTCGCATCCCCTATATTGCGAGGATTGTGAAAAAATCTTATTATTTCAAATTGCAAGAAAATCCGTTTATTTCACATGTAACGCATGATTGTCTCGTCATTGATCGGCTCTATGCAAATTTCTGACTGATATCAAAGGGAGGTTGCGGATTTTATATAAGTATATGACAGACGACGAAGACTGGTCTGTTAGTATTTTGAATTATTCACTGCACTGGAACTAGTGATGAAGATCAACGCGGCACAAGACACGTAGCAGATGTTTTCGCCTAACGTTTCACTAAATCAGATAACTTCTATTGTTAAATAATGTATTGGTACTGTGTTGAACATTATTGCTCAAGTATATACATAGTGTATAGGAATTAAGAAATCTTTGGAATTAAGATGGGCCATCCCGCTCAACTCCCCATACAAACGGGGAAAGAAGATCACGCCCATATTTCTTGTCAGAGATCCAAAATTTTGCTCAAAATAGCTTTATTTGATTGAACTTGATGTCTGATGACCGTTGGCATTGTAAAATTGTGTTTGGTTTCTAAGTTATAAGGTCCGAAAGTTCGAATTTTTCGCGCGTTTTACACAATAACTTTGGAGGTGGATTACGCAATGATAAAGTAAGAACATCTTAAAAAGATTAATCATCAGACTTAGCTTATTTAATCAAGATTTATAATTTATTTAGTTTTTGTTCGATTTTTTACTACAGCGGTCGTGGTTTACTTTTAGCTATAAGTCGTTTTGTAATAAGAATTTCCGTAAATCTTACCAAATCATACACTATGCACATTGTCTTTTTTGTGGACTGGTTGCATCTTCCCCATCACGGAGCCTGTCTTTTTCTTTGAAACAGAGAAGGTCCCAGAGCGCAACAGCACGGTTTTGTACCGTGCCCGTGAATGAGTTAGTCCCGCCGGGTTGGGCCACCTTAATGCCATGTTTGGTAGCTAAAGACATCAGGATCCGTGACCTCAAAGCTCGGAAGGTTACGAATTATGCCAATAGCAATGTTGAGGATGTTTGCGCACGTGCCTGTTATAAGTTATGCTAATATGTCAGTCAGTCAGCGTGTTTGCGTCCACTGCTGGACATACGCCTCTTCAATTTTTCTCCAGTCCTCCCGGCCCTCAGCGGTACGGAACCACTGCTTTCCGCCGACGCACTTGATGTCGCCGTCCCACCTGGCGGGTGGTCTTCCCACACTCCGTTTTCCTGTCCACGGCCGCCAGTGTAGGACACGGTTACTCCAACGGTCGTCGTCTCTTCGGCTGACGTGGCCAGCCAGCCAGGCAAGTCAGGTTACATATGCTAATAAAATAAGCGATGTTATCATAAGTATTTGCTACCACAAGATTAGGTACGCTGGCGCACTGAAATGTATTAGAACTATAAAAGCATTCCCAAAAAAACAATTGAATTAAATGTTTAAAGTTCTGTCTCAATGGTGGCTTTCTCGTGACGAGACCGTTGACTTAGGCTGAGATAAATAATCGTAACCGTAACTAAACCAACGAAAAGTATGCTTTGTGATGTCAGGTTACATATGCTAATATGTAACCTGACTTAATATCGGTTTTCTAATAATAGCCCAACAAAATGTATTAAGATCAGATGCTGTGCAGGTAGATACAATGGGAATAAGATGAAGAAGAATACAAGTAAAATAAATAAAGGAAAAATACTTTTGAGTCGCGACCATCACAATATCGAGTGATAAGGATTATCAATCAGCATGAATAATCTTTTCGTGAAATTACGTACCTAATACCAGTAAATACATACATATCGCTATCTATTTCTAGTATAACGAAAAAAGTAATTTACGTCGTTAAGGAAATCTTGAGTTCAGAATAGGGTAGCATCAGGGTGGAATAAAAAAATGGTGTTCTGTTGAAAGAACAAAACGATCGAGTAGAATTTGAAAGGGAACTTTCGGTCACTAAAATTAAACTTGCAGGTATTTCGTTCGCATTTAGGCCTCACAATGTTCGCAGAAGATTGTTTGCTGAACACATTCTAGCGCGATAAGATGATGGCGCAAAATAGCTCCGAGCGTCCACAAAGTGACGCCACTTTGATAACGATCCAGGCCAGGCTACCTTCATCAAAACAAGCGCAAGGAAGAAACGTTCACCTTCTAAAACATTGAGTGAATCGTTTTAAATTCATTTTACAGATATCCTTCTGTGAAATTAATTTGGTAGCTACCGAGTTTTGGAAAATAGAGTTTAAGATTAGGTAAAATATACTTTTTCATTCTAAACGTCGTTTTTATTCAAATTATTTGTTACATAAATTGTAAAAAGTGTTGTGAATAATCGAATCAAAATTAATTAAAGCAAGAGAACTGTGTAAAGAATTACATTATAAGTATAGTGCAAAGCTGGGCCGAACCAGCATGCAAACCTTTTGCGGGCAGATACTTTACCCTACTTCCTTACAGGAACAGTAGTTAGTATTCAGGGTAGTCGGATTAACTGTAATACGGGATTATCGGCGGACTAAATAGCACATTTAAATGGTTAGTCCGGTGCTAGTCCACGTACTAAAATTTTACAGTTCACTCTGAATACGACGGATAAAGTATACTGTTTTATCTGATTAAATTCTGAATCTGATCGTTTTCTGGCATGATTTTACCTTTTTTCTCAAATATGCTGAAGTTTTGCAAATGTTATTTTGTGAGGTCATAAAAAGTTTCGTCTAGGCTATGGTTTAGGGCTGAGATTATATAATAACAGTCGTAACATAAACTAAGACTAACAAAAAGTAGTACTTTGTGACGTCACTTTGCGTTACTTTCAGATTTCGTCCATACAAAATGTACCAAAGTGACGTCACAAAGTATACTTTTCGTTAGTTTATTTACGGTTACGATTATTTATCCCAGCCAAGTTAACGGTCTCGTCACGAGAAAGCCACCATTGAGACAGCATTTTAAACATTTAATTCAATTGTTTTTTTGGGAATGCTTTTATAGTTCTACTACATTTCGGTGCTCATACGTAGGTACCTAATCTTGTGGGAGCAAATACCTATGATAACATCGCTTATTTGAGTATCTTCTGAAAAATACATTCTTCTTCGTGCCCAATAATATAATTTCATATTTTGGCAATAGAAGCAAACATAAGTCATAAGTCCTTTTCATTCATACGTACACATTACATGTGTACACGTACATCAGTACGTTAACATTAAAAAACAAGAAATAGATAATTTATATCTGCCACTGGTGTGTAGCGACATGAAATGAAATGAAATTGGTCAATATAGAAACAGTTGTAGGTATATGGCTCAGATTTATCTCTAAGCTCGGTATTGGATTTCAAACTATAGTCGAGATTACATATATTATGGGATCTGTGCTTCCGCTATGAATCTCGGTGCTAGCAGTGCGTCGGTACCGGGATGAGTAGCCACCTGGTTCGCTGGTACAAGCGGATGACGACCTCGCTACATTCTCTCGCGGAGGCGGCGCCCGGCGCGGGGGGATGCGACGGCGGGGCGGGCAGCGGCGAGGCGCGGGGCCCGCGCGGGTCACCCGTGCTGACGGCGTTTATTGGCGCGCGGAGCCGGGGTCAGCGCGGATATAAAACTCCGGAGGACTCGGGACGTAATGCTCGCAGTAACGCTTTAAGGCGCTAGGACTAGCCAACTACTCGCGCCATACAAATGCACTTTTTAACAAATGTAATAATATGTAGTGAAACGCTTCAGCAAATCCAAATAGAACTCCAGACTGATAATGGATTGTTAATATTTTTTTATTCCATCATTTATTTAAATAATAATAAAAATAAAAAAAGTTGATTTTTCTCATTAGAAATTTGAAAGTCATTCGATTTCTAGATATAAGCAAAAACAGCATATATGCATAAACAAAAAATTCCATTTACTTTTAGATTTCTACATTTAGTCAAAAAAGTTCGGAAATGGACACCGTTTCCGCAATGTATTTTGTATAGAAAAAGGAAACATACATAAACGAAAATCATTCGATTCCTAGACAAGGAATCATATATTGTAAGGATGACACTTATAATCGTCAGACTTAGTTAGTTTACTTGGGGTGCCTCGTCTAACTTTGCGATTTGGCTAGTACCAGGCCCTTAATCTCGCGCCATTTTGCAGGCGTTGTCTGCGGGCTGGCGATGGGTCATTGGGGCTCCAAATAAAATTAATTTCCATTCTTACTCCACAAGTGCGGAGTGACCTCCGGAATGTTTAAAGGAAATGGTGAACCCGCTAAATCCGGAATGGTTATAATTTCATTCTCCGAAATGGGTTTGATCCGGAAGCGCCGGTTTTCGCCTCCTAAAAAAACTGATTTCGGATCCTAAAAATCCTTCTAAGAATCAGCATCCAGTCTTCCCTTCATGTTCTAAAAATTACGCGCCCGGCGGATTTCCATGTCATAAGTAATAATGGGTATAAGCCCATTCCGGAATGGTGACTTTTAGTTAGGAGTGTGAATGGGAGCGGGCGTAGGTATGAGGGATGTTAAAGAAGTAATTAAAGCAGAAGGCCTCCCCCCGGAATGGGGTGGACTCGGAATGAACCACAGAAATCGGAATATACTATTCTGATTTCTGTGGAATGAACCATCACTGGTGCGGGCGCCAAATTTTACAAACAAGATACACCACCACTGCTATGGACACTGTCGGGGCAATTACCTACCTGTACCGAATTAAAATGGGATGTTATTTTTCAAAAAGCCTGGGATGTCCGTCGGTCTAATGAATGATTAACTATGGGTTCGAAAGTAAATGATTGATACGAAAACCTTGAAAAATGTAGCGCTATTGCGTGCGTTATTGTCGAGGAAATGCGGCCATGTGGCGTTTCTACATGCGGAAATAGGTCGATATGCCAGTCGATACACACACGAAGGGATTACGGGTGTAATACGTGTACCTTTAGACTAGAAAAGTACGGTTAACAAAACAAAGGGAGTAAAATATGTAGTGCTCGATAGATTTGTTACCAGAAATTACGGTAAAATTATCTACGCAGTAAGAGTAGAAGTGTTTCGTGGATCATCAATACCGGAACTGTAAATTTAGTCGCCTAAGAACAAAACAATAAAGTAATGCATACCTAACAAGCTCTCATTGACATTTTCTTGGCTACAGTATCTTTCAATGTAACGATGCTCTAATTTAATAGGAGGCGTTAGAACTTTTTTTTTTGTTTTTAGAACAATTTTCTACGGGCGTCTCTCAACTAAAAGGCGAACAAAGTGACGATGCTAATACAACGTTGCGTTGTGTCCCGATGTTTAAATGTTATACAATGATTATATCAAACAAACCGTTTCTGTTTTGTCATCGTGCATCTTCTCATGAGATTCCACAAGCAGCCTCGAATTCGCCACGCCCAGTCTCTTGTCCGCCCGCCCGTACTTGCCGGGAGGAGAAGGCGTGAAGGAGAGGGGGGGGGGGGGCAGCAGCCGTATTATTTGATTTATCGACAGCCGACGACAACCAAGGCGCTTGCATCCCACGCGCGAAATCTCCATAGAAAAGTGGACGATACCTACCTGCCCGGAACGACAACGAAAACGGTCGACTATGACTGCAAAGGTAATGAAAAATCCTGTGCAGTATTGACGTCTAGAAGCTCCGTTAAGGTGGCCCAACCCGGCGGCCTCAACTCATTTGCGGGCACGGTACAAAACCGTGCTGTTGCGCTCTGGGACCTTCTCTGTTTCTAAGAATAAGACAGGCTCCGTGATGAGGAAGATGCAACCTGTCCACAAAAAAGACAATGTGCATAGTGTATGATTTGGTAATATTTACGAAAATTTTAATTTCAAAACGACTTATAGCTAAAAGTAAACCACGACCGCTGTAGTCAAAAATCTAACAAAAACCAAATAGATTATAAATTTTGATTAAATAAGCTATGTCTGATGACTAATCTTTTTAAGATGTTCTTACTTTATCATTGCGTAATCCACCTCCAAAGTTATTGTATAAAACGCGCGAAAAATCCAAACTTTCGGACGTTATAACTTGGAAACCAAACACAATTTTACAATGCGAACGGTCATCAGACATCTAGTTCAATCAAGTAAAGCTATTTTGAGCAAAATTTTTGATCTCTGACAAGAAATATAGGCGTGATCTTCTTTGCCCTTTTGTATGGGGAGATGACCGGGATGGGCCGCCTTAAGGTGAATGTGCAAAATGAAACAAAGGCGTTGTGAACGATTTTGATGAAATTTCCAGGGATCAACCGATATTTTTTTTGTTATTCGTGATCGCACGCTACTTGGATCCGTGCGTCATATTTCTGCACTTCTTTAACGTCATTTTAGTTTCTTCAAAATCTGGTTTGTCCTTATATATACTTAATTAAATAATTATTATCATACTATCAACTTTATCTCGTTTCGTATTAAGGCGGTCGAATTGAGGGTTGCTGTTTCTTAGTTAGTTAGTTTAGCAGCAACTTTTAGATCGTAAGTGTATAAGATCACATGTGTTATTATAAAGCGAGCAGATCAACCAATTCGTTTGCGACGTTACTTTGTGTAGTTTAACTAGCACAAGTAAAATAAATGAAATTAACTGTGGCGGCTATTCTGGCTCCCGAAAACAGAATATTAGGCATTCTATATTCAAATTGTACAACATATTATCAACGCACGGATTATCTCAACAGTCACTCCAAAGCGACAAGGACGACACGTACGGACCTACCTGACGCTAGTGAGAATAAAAATGACGACACAGCAGCGTTGACAGATATAACGGAAAATGTTGACAACACCGGTCCTGCCTGATTCAACGAATTGAGATTTATTTCCTAGCCGGAGCCTATCTATACTAATATGTATAATAAAGTTGAGAGTTAGCTTTTTGATCTTTTTGTTTGAACGCGCTAATCCCTGGAAACACCAGTCGGATTTCCCAATTCTCGAGGAAGGTTTATCGGCTATGTGACATCACGCCTAGACCGCAAGACCCTTAGAGGCCGGGCAAAAAGAAGAAATATTAGAAAGAACTCTCAGCGAAAACAAACTGATCTGATAGTGCGGTCGGATGATGCGACGCGGTGGATCGGGGGCCAAGGCCAAAACAAAACTGCTGAGCGGAGCTGGGAACCTCAGCTAGCAGCCAATATTTCCCAACCGTGATTTATTTGTTACTTTTGGATGTATACTACGTATATTGGAAGTATACCATGTCGTTTTGACATCATGCCAAAGTGAAATCTTTGAACTATTATAAAATAGTGAATGTTATCGCCCGTCGAATTACAGAATTGAATGGAAGAAGTGAAGTCAATGGCCCTACTGGATCTACTACCTATCCGCCGGCAGGAACTATTCTGTTTGGTTTACACGATATACGATAATTGGTCTCTACCACGGATTATAGTTTCTGTGGTCTCTACAAACTGAAGATAAATTTTCACAGACGGATGAAAACCGCCGAAAATATTTCTTTATGAGATGTAGAGAGAAATGCATGGATATCGCTCGTGTTAGAGGACTTGCATGTCATGAGATAGGTTATGGGTTCAAATCCTCTCTCCGGTCAAGCACTACTTACTTTCTCTTTCTGAGTTGGAAAATAGCATTTCGTTAAGGATCCGAGCTGTTACATGATTCGGAACCCACGTAAAACTGTAGGTCCCTTTCCCCTGCTAGGTGGTAGGCTTGGCACAACCGCATTGGATGAAACTATAGTCAAAGCAGCAATGAAAGATTGTCCGTGTTTTCCATCGAGTTCAGTGTAGCCGTGCTCATAAAGGGAGGGCATGGGACCGAATTCCTTTGGGAATGCGGTAATATCATGACGAGAGTATGTGGTATTAGCCATCCATGTCAGGTTGCATAAAAAAAAGTAAAAAGTTAAAAAGAGCATTTTCAATTCAAATAGGAATTGTAAAGGAAATATGAGTATTTATTGGCATAGAATAATCTGATTAATTGAGCTCAAAGACCAATTAAGATATTGTGGTGAGAGTGGTGGGAGTTGCCATTAGATTCCTTGTTAGCACATCTTGATAGTCCGACCATTCTGCAGCGCAACGCTTGTAGTAGCGCAATGAACGATTGAACTTTGTAGGAAGTTCCTAAATTTAGAAATGCATAGTTTTGACGCGATACATATGTACATGCGTACTACATAACTAAGTGAAGTTATGCTGCCCTCTGCACGCCCGCATCTAAATGTGCAATGACTGACCCGCGTGTTGCAAGCACGCAGCAAGCTTGCGTCAGGTGAGCCGGCAGCAGGACAAGAGAAGAATGTCGAGAGAGTTCGGCATTTCCGAGTCATACAGCAAATTAGTAATGCCCGTTGTAAAGTAATTGTCCGATCTTGATCTCCTTTCGGACCCCGAAGAGGTTCCGCAACGTGAGTACTGTACATATTCTTCTAATAGCAACCTACCTAAAATATCTTTATATTTAGTGTTAACTAGCGATAACGCCAGTGGTCTCTCATTCTGGAGATTATGCAATTTCGTGTGTAATAGGATGAATGAAAGGTTGTTTCACTAGAGTTGCCAGCAATGCATTCTTTCATGCAAAGATCGAAACGGCTAGGGGAATTCCGTTCAGCGGGGAAGGGGTAATGTATGCTGTTAAAAATAATAAGGGAATTAGATTAGTTCCGCACCAATCAAAAGCGTTTATGTCATAATATCTACGCTCTTACTAGGCGGCATGAATGCTATCCGCTAGGTACTGACTGGTGCAAAATAGAAGATTGGGACCCCACTTATTTGCTCACATTTTATGCCGGGTCAATCGTAGCTCAATGTCGCCGTGCCCAAATAAAAGAAAGGTCCTGACGTGGCGTCTCTTTCTTTTGGAATATTATTTAAACATTTTATATCCGCTGACATGGTAAAACAATATTGTAATTTTTGTAACTTTCTGAAAATTGAAAATGTTATATTAAATTGAAATAATTTTCAATTTGAAACCATATGGTAAGGCTCTAAAGACGTAGTTGAGTATTATACCATTTTTGACGTCGGAGAAAAACTCCTCCCGCCACGTGAAAACAGGAAGTTTTTTTTAAAAATCATTACTTGAATTTTGTTGTTGAAACATAAGTATGTTAGATGCAGCTAACAAGTGTGCTATTGAAAGCTGTTTTACATAAAGGCGGTTTTTCCGGCAATTCGCGCTCGTTGTTATCAAAGCCGTTGTCGTGCCAACACATTAGACGAATCCGACGACTCGTTTCGACGTTTTGTTGGGGACAAATCAAGATCACATGATGGACGGTTTGCACAATGATACACGCAGCCTTGTGCATAATATGCGCAGAACGCCACCTACTAATAGCACCTTACGTGTACATATTCAAGCTAAAGAACCTATGTATGTAAGACTCGCGAAATGGCTCACTTGAACAGGACAATGGATAGGTACTTGCGAAATAATTTGTGATCATGCTTTATGAGCTTCGAAGAAACCGTTACGAAATAAGATACATCCATTGGATGTGGTTAGTACGTAGAAAATACTAGTGGGTACTTTTACAATTACGAAAAACCGGCCAAGTGCGAGTCGGACTCGCACACGTACAAGATTTAACACAAAAAAAAACACGTTTTTGTATGGGGGCCCCCTTTATTTTTTATTATTTTTATATTTCACGGATTTGTTGTTATAGCGGCAAAACAAATACATACTCTGTGAAAATTTCAGCTACCCAACTATTACGGTTCATGAGATACAGCCCTGTGACGGACGGACGGACGGACAGCGGATCCTCAGTGATAGGGTTCCGTTGGCACCCTTTGGGTACGGAACCCTACCAATGTAGAGACGATGTCGGACGAAGAGGATGCAAGCAATGCGACTACTTCTAGTCTACTACAGGCAGTAGGAAAACTCCTGCCAGGGTCAGTGCTCATAAACTGTATTTTATAATCTTTCATGGTTCTGGCTTCGAAGACATCCGTCACACCGCACAGCATTGCGGTACGTAACACCGCTTATTCTAAATGTCGTGTGGATTGGAGCCAGCCACGAGCTAGGACATCATTCAGTTAAAGCTAGTTAAGTTATTTTTTTTTTCATGTTTGGCGCTTGCATAGTATGACTAGGTAGTAGACATATTGAAAATGCTTTCAGAAAGGTAATTAACATACTTAAAGGCATGAGTAAGTACCTGAGATTAATTTGAGATTACCGGATTATCTACCTGATTCTATCTTGTATGTGAAAATAGAAATGATCGCAGCATGTACCTGTGTTATCTTTGCTCTGTCAAATCAGTTATCTTGGAAATTCCATTTATAAAGGCAGGATTTGATCTCATAGTGACGACTGTAAGAACCTGCCTTGGAGCCTAATTACCTGTTAGGAATGTCAACGATAGGTATGACAAGCAACGTAGGAAACAAGCCACCAGCTTTCTGGATTGTATGCCTTAAATACTGTTAATGTTAAATGATAAAACAAATTGAAATTTCTTGAATCGATAATTCTGTAATGGCGATACACACCCGACCGCATACGCATTTCCAAACGAGGGCACATTATACATATAGCAGCATCTCTATCTTTTCTACACACCAGGCATGATATTGACAAGCGAAGCGGCATATTCCGTCCATCTGCCAAGGGTACAGTGCCCTGCTACACAAACAGAATCGTTGTCTTCTGTACTGCAGGCACTGTACATATACATATGTGTGTGTGCATAACTGGCTACGCGATGACCGAGTGGAGATCATCCAATTTAGACCAATTTTATTCCATTGACAGTAGGCATTAAGACCTGTTGACTCCACGAATGGTAACTTGCACACGTGAGCCGCGATGGACTCACGTGCAGCGAATTTTACTCTTGAATAGGTGGGTTTTATAGAGTAAGGGTACCCTCGCTCCACTTTGCTGGCTTTAAATCGGAAGTTCCAGAAGAAATACTGAATCTTTACTACTGTGTTAATTGTATGGTTGTTTTATACAAAGTATGACTTTAGAAAGTATTTCAAGAGTTAACGCAAAAAACTTCTGGAAAATAGATTCAATAAATTTCTTTTTTTTTTTAATTATACTGGCTATATTGTGTGATGCGTGTTCGCGTGTGTGAGTGAGTTAAATGGCCATTTATTAAGCATGCATCAAAATTTATATTGTTTTCAATTACTAAATAAAATTACAGATGCAGAACATATCGGATATAGATAACGTAGTTTTTAAAATGTATTTGGCGGTCCCTTACACCCTATGGAAGCCAATTCAAAATCTAATAATCTACATATAGGAAAGGTAAGTACATCGGTGTCCAATGGTCTGATTTTAGCAATTGTACTTTCATCTGAACGTATTCATGTTCTTGAACAAAACGTGCTTACGAACTTCGCCACGAATGTCTGCAAAGCCTGATTTGATTTTGGCTGAAAAAAATGCGGCAAAGAATATACTGGTCGAGGTATAAGTACCTATGCCCTTAGATGAAAAAGGAATGGATAGGGGACTAAAAATATGTAAATGTAAAACTTTATCATATACATAAAACCAATCCGGGGATTAAAGCCGCGACAAAAGGACAAAAGCGTAATAAACTGAACCTATTTAAAGGAATTTAAAAAAAATGTTAAAAGAAAGAACTTAGTGGTTTATCAAAATACCATCACACATTTACGGCGAACGGCAATAATCCTCAACAGGTTTTACATAACACTGTACTGACTATTATTTGGACTATTTTTTAGCATCTAAAACGCATTGAACGACATTTTTAAATGCATAAAATGCAAACATGGACAATTCAAGAATAATCAATATTATTTGTTTTGCAATGTTTGACCCATACTTGCAATACATTAATGATTCCCTTTTTGTGTTTATTTTATCTTATGATTTCAATATTTACAAATTGTGTATATTCGACTTTATTAATTTATCCTTAATATCGATGATTTTTACTCAGAAAAACGATGGTTTAAAGAATGATTCCATTAATATTTCGCGAAAAGATTATTTGATGCCTTGTTAACTATACAAGTATGGTACTACTTGTTCTGACCACTATCACTAAATAAGAACCTTAATATTTTAATGTACAATACAATATATTGTTATTTATTTTTGTGATCATTTTTGGCAACCCTGCCGTTTTCACTTTAATTTTTCATTTAGTTTTGACGCGCCATTCTGGTCAAAGGGCTTAGCATGCGCGCATCGTTGATGTGTCATGATGGATTAGGATGAATTTTGCACTATATCTACGACCAGACGTCACAAATGTCACCATCCCTTTTTCTCATGCTATAACTAATTCAATTTAAGGAAATTGTTGTCTCATTTCATTCTTCCGCGATTAGATGAATCTATTTGTCACTTTTTCGCATGATGCATTTCCTTATACCTTGGTCCTGCTCTATTACCCTTTACGTAGTAGAGTTTGGTGTCCATGTAAAAGTATAGGTGTGTGATTTTTTTAAAAAATAGGAACGTTTTTGAACTATCGTCAGTATGGAGGTACCGTATCCATTCTTTTTCATCTAAGCCTATGCCATGATTTAAAGCTCATGGCTTCAATGGTACCGACGGAATATGCAAAGGAGCTTGGTTTCGGTTTTGCTTGATGATATTGCTGTCAGTAATCAGTTCGAATTCACATCTGCTGCTAATCTGACAGTACACGCCTTGTGGCGCGCCGCCCAGTGAGACATTCGTTCCAACATTTCGTCGAAGTTTGATCGCTGGCCGGGCACGTGGTTTCTAGGCCGACCGCTTTGCATGCGTCGTCGTTCCTCCTTTGTGACTCACGGCTACGCTATAGATCCTCCATGCTCACGGCATATGAGTTAAACTATTTTCGAACATAATTAGGCACATTCTCTCACGTGTGAGCTCTTTTAAGTACATGCATACACGTAATGATTGAAGGCATTTTGCGGTATCTATTTTGATTGATATTCCTATTGTTGTAGCACACAGATGACAATGTTGCTTTAATGTTGTTATTGTTTGTTGTTAAAGTACATTCACGTCTAATTGATATTGCATAATTTTAATGGTAATGGTAAAAGTTTGTCCGCATGGTGGTGAATTCAAAGTTTGTAGAGTCATCGACTCAGTGGTAGGTAGGTATGTCGGTATTGAAAGGTTACCTATAGTGCAGGTAAAAAACGAACCAAACCATTGAAAAAGTTGATCATAGTCACATCGTGAGCTGTTTGAGAAAGGAAGAAGTTGTTACACCAAACGTTCAGGAGTTATTGTCACGTAGTCGAAAATTGCACAGCACCAGTTCACATCATAAAGTTGAAAAAGTGGAACAATGAAAAAGTCGGCACAAAAGGAAAGGTTACACACACATACATACGATACCAACTGTTGAATCCAGGCTAATCACGCGCATACACAAAAACTTTTGAATATTAAAAATACACAAACGTAAATATTTCCACAGTTTTTGTAAATTATCAACCGCAAACACCACTCGCGTTGAATGGGACATTCTGGTTTTCCACCCACCATCCGGGCGCAACCAGAAACACGAACCTCCGACGAATCACCTTAGCTTGCACGCATACCGATGAATTTGTTTGCATAAAGTTGCTAAGAAAATAAAACCTGAAGTTAGTACTTGAAAACTGTTTTAAACAACATCAATTCACTGATTACTAGTGTAAAGAGAACTTCCTTACCTTTTCCTATGAAGGAAGGCGGTATCAAGTTGATTGACGATGAACAGTAACAACAATGCACAGTCGTGTTAGAGCGGTTTCGTCGCACTTGGTAATGGCGCTGACTTGGGATCACGAGAGCGAGAGTATCCGGCAGCAGCAGACGGGTGTTTGCCGTTCGTTGCGCACTTCACGGCGCGGGAAAATGTCGCACTTCACTTGGGGTTGCCAGAAATATCATATTTGCCTATTTAAAGGTGTAATCGCTACCGATATGCATGCGAAAATTACGCGCCATCCAAACGTAGCATAATTTGAAAACCATCGTTCCACTTTATAAGATTTTCGGTACGTATATAATTTTCGATCGATGAATATCTTTGTTTGTACGTTTTGGTTTTTTAGAAAAAATAGTCCTGTGTCGGACTAATACATTAATTAACATGAACATTTGTCAAATTGTCATTTGACTGAGTTTTGGTTTAAAAAAATGTAAAACCAGACTTCAATTAATTAATGTTAAATAAAAAATACTTTTGTACGACGCTAACCGCCCGTCTTAGTCCATTTTTTGTGATTTGTATCTACATTTGCATTGTTAAAAGACGAGTTAAAAGCTATCGCAATTGAAACAAAGAAACGTTAAAACAAAGACTTATATTATTCGTGGACCTTAAAAGCGCCTGTTTTTGATGAAAGCATGATGTGTAAATTAAAATACAGAACACATTTTCACCAATAAAGAGAAATAATGATTAAATCCTTTTACTCTAAGGTGAACTACAACTGTTTTTACAAGTTTTCTGGCAACTTGGAAATTGTTAATTTGGCTACATGTCCAAAAAGCATGATTATTTAGGTTCATGGGACCTTTTCATACTTTGACGCAGAAATTTACCCGTACCCTCACTAATCAAGTTGTTCGAAAGTTTTGAAAAATCAGCCCCATTAGTCCTTTAAGTGTTTTTAGATAATTCTTATACCTAATTTCCGATATGGCTATGAAGGCACACTAAACATTTACCTGTGTAATTAAACCTTGAAATAAAATATGAAGTGAACTAAAACTGGAAAACATTATACAAGTGTTAGAACACTGCACGCAGGCTGTATTTACAGGTAGATATAATGGAATGACAGGACACTTCACCTTTCTCTATTTTTGAGCTCAGCAAGACGTGAGACAGAACGAGATAGCCATATAGACCCGGTGCACTTCCGGTAAAGGAAGGTACACGCTGGTTTGACGCTGGTCTGTGGCTGCATGGCATACTACCACTATTAGTTATTCTGTGATACTACGGTAAACAGTAAACTATACAAATAGGTTTTGTTCGTGCTGGCTGCTTAGTACACCAATGAATAAAATTGTATTAGAAGTGGCGTTGTGTCCGACTTGACCATTTTCTTCGATTAATAAAACTCCGTATATATCCGAGCTCTGTATATATTCTTTGCCGAGGTGGAATAAGGAACTAGGACGAGAATGTCAACCATAGAGTTAGGTAGTATATTGTAGGTAATTACAAAATCGCCTCCGACTTAGCGTCAACAGTTGTATTGGGATTCCCAGTAATTAAAACTGCAGAGTAGAGTTTCAGCAGAAATAAAAAGCCTACATTTACTTTATTAGCAAGAAAAAAAGTTAAGGTGATATATGACTGCAGTCGATAAACTATCATTTTGATTTTCTGGTTTTCTGAATCGGATTCAGCTATCGGAAAAAGATGATATTGAACCATTTTATGATTTAGATTAAAAAAATTGGCCATTAAGATTCAAGCCTTATGTTGATTTAAAAAACGTTGACGTGCGATTAAATTAAATGTACAAATCGATCATCTTGTGTCTTGCTTGAAAATATATTAGATTGTAGCACTCTTACTTATTCTAGGGCTATACAGAGCGTAAACGAAAGTCTGACCGTTTTTTTTTATTGCGTAATCTTCATTCGATATAAGACGTTTTAATTTTTTTAATCGATAAAAATATTTCAATTTTAAATGTATCGAAAAGGTGTAGACAGTTTTTGAAATGCGAATATCTCGTAAATTACTATAATATTATTTTGATGAGGTTTGCAACATTTAAGAGAGTACGTCAAAAATTATGTAAGCTTTGAAAAAATCGGTTTACAGCCTGTATATTATTTACATTATCATCATATACATGAATCATATACAACGCTGACATGAGCGATAATCATTAAATTACAGAAAAAAATCCCTCAAGTTTTAATAATCGTAATCATTAAATGGTTCCATGCCACGTTTTTCCGATAATCATATTTGCATAAACGTGCTTATTAAGAAAATTGAAAATATAAAACGATAACTTATAGGATACTCGTTCCAGTGTCATATGTCCCAATTATTTGCTTTTTTTCCTCAGGACTTCGGGCAGGAGCCCAATGTTCCGCCCAATGATCCCATCCTGTAACAAAGGATAAAATACTGCGTACAAATTTTTTTCGCGGGTCCTATGACATTTCTAACCGGCGCGCGGCGCGGCGCCATCTCCCGTCACTGCCAGAACTAGTTACACCGTCATTAAACTAAGCTTAATTCCAAATTTCGCCTAGGTAGGCGTGATGAAAACGTTTCATTTTAACAATAAATAAAGTAATATCATTGTGATATAAAAATATCATTGATATTCATTGGTTTATATTTAATGTATTCTGAAATGTGAATTCCAACGCTATCTGTGGTCTTACTATCCCTATTCAACACTTGTATGACGTTAGAAATCTTACCCTACCATTATTCATCTATGGTAACTACAGAGCACTCCAAACGAATGACATTTTCTGTTGAACTTTGTAGAGTTCGAGTTCACTGACGCGGATCGAGTCGGCGCAGTTGGTCCAAAATGTCAAAAGATTAACCGTTGGATCAACCTAATTTGATTGCGTCCAGTGCAGACTTTGTACCTAGGAATGAATGAGCGAAAATTTACTAATAAACATTCTGAATCGGTATGTTTATTTGTAGACAAAAACTATAAAAGATTTAGGTTTTTGAGAGATGGTCCTAAAATGCCTAATTTCTAAGGGTTTTTTGAAATATTGCTTAGGTGTATAGTCGAGTAAGTATGTCCATGTCGCTACACCGGAATAGAGACAAATTGGAGATGAGTTTCTGTCGTATTGACTTCGACAATATCCTTTTACTATGGCAATATCATCTAAATGTATTAACTAAAATGATGTTTATAACTAGGGAGAGAAATAGGGAAGAGCATGCAAGTAATAATTAATATAAAAAAAGATGAATTGGCGGCGTAGAAAACTTACACCGGTTATGAACAAGGTGTAAATAAAATAATGTATATGATTTGAGCAGGTTAATTAGTATCAAGAACTGATATTGAAATTCAGTAAAAAGAACAGATTTTAGCAAATTGTTGATATTTTCTAAAACTATTTTGTATGGAACACCATTTTTATTTTCGCTGCCGTTTTTATCAAGAATCGACGTATTTTACGAAACTGAATAACCCTTATAAATAATAAATATTTCCTTGGATTAACCCCGCCCCCTTAGATGCGATAGACAAATTTTATTATAGACGGTAGAGACAAATAGTAAAAAAATAAAGAAAAAAAGGAATCACTTTTTAATATTGAGTAACAGGGGGTCCATTAATGGCAAGAGTGAGTTCGAGTTTGGGAGTGAGTTAACCTAAAAATAGCTGGGAAATATATTATTATTAAAATAACGGAACCGTTATTTTTTTACCCAACTGTAATGATGTTCAAGAAGTGTGGAAACATTGACTATTTAAAAAAGTGAGTTGATATTTAGAGACGAATTCGAACTCACTCTTGCCCTGAATGGACCCCCAGTTGGGGTGGATATGAATGACTTGGGAATGATTTCTCTTCCCAGTTCAACGACATGAAAATATGTGACCGTGCCATGACCCAATTGATTGCGTTGACAGAGTGGTTGATTGCCAGAAGTGAAAAGTTTTAAGAACAAATTGGTAAAATATTAAAAACGAGATATAACTAATAAAAACTAAACTTAACAAAAAAAAGAGTAAAGAACTTGCTTCACGGTCAATTATACATACATCATATCACATTCTTAAAAAAAATATGAGACTAGTGCACTGAATAATTAAAATACACGTATTAGTTTGTAGCTGTTACTGTATATAATTTTATATATTAATAATATACAAATTATAATTGTTATTCCACAAAAATACCTACTACTAATTGGTAAAAAAAAAATACATTTCCTAGCGACCCGCATTATTCGATACCTATGTCGTTGATTTTTTTATGTTTGAAAATTAGTTTTGCTCGGCAGCATCTTATTAGGCATGTTGTTGAAGCGATTTTTAGTAACACAATGAATTAGTTGCGGTTATATTTCAAAAAAATATTTTTGTTTTCTTTTATTTGCACCGAGATGGGTGAGTATACATTGTGAATTGCACGTGAAAATAAAACCGAATTGAAAATGTGTAAATTCGGTTATGTAAAACCGAAGAGACGACGACCGTTGGAGTAACCATGTCCTACAATTGCGGCCGTGGACAGGAAAACGGAGTGTGGGAAGACCACCCGCCAGGTGGGACGACATCAAGTGCGTCGGCGGAAAGGAGTAGTTCCGTTCCGCTAAGAGCCGGAAGGATTAGAGAAAAAATGGAGAGGCGTATGTGCAGCAGTGGACGCAAACACGCTGACTGACTGACTGACTGACTGACTGACTGACTGACTGACTGACTGTTGCTCAATAAATATGTAACGGATATTGATCTAGTTACACTGGAAAGAGATTTTTTTATCCTTTTAAGGAAGACCACAAAAGAGAAAATTAAATACTGTTGTTGCAAAGATTGGCCGGTCTCCTCCAAGCGTAAATGGCTGCGCAGAAATAGATTGCCTGTATCGGATTTGGTTTCTGCACAGCCGCTGGCGCTTGGAGGGGCTAGGCCTCTCTAGGAAACTTGTTTTTCTGGTAGATCTTAGGAAACTTGTAAGTTGACTGAACCTCCTCAGTTAACTATAAGACGAGATATTCTTCGGGTATTTTTAACCTACTGCTGATTAGCTTAATCGCCACATATCAATACCGGTACAAGATAATCAGCACTTTAGTTACAAAGTCCCTGAAAAAACAGCACTTGGTGAAAACCAGACTTATTAATCTATGGTTTTCCTAGTATTGCTTCGTGGCTCCATCTCGGGAGCAGGAGCTTCATTCCTATGCCAGCCAGTCAGCGCCCACTGATCCTACGCTCTGAGGTACAATGGTTCCATGTGTAGGCGATCAGTGGCGCCACCAACGCTTCGTGTGGTGGGAAAAATATTAGTATTTCCAGAAATAAGTGTCGGTCTGTTGCTTACATCATCTCAATTTAATTTCGCAAAAACCCCCTATTTGAATCCAATTCTCTTGAACGAATTCTATTACCGACACATTTTTAACTTTACAAGTACATACAACTGTCAAGGGCATGAGCACTATTCGATTGCGCGCCCTCTTTTAGCCACACATAAGATCATTTTGTTCCAACACTGTTCCATCGCGTATGCGTGCGTGCAAGTAGATGTGAGCAGCGTCAGTGGCAGGGTTGCTATTGTTCAAAGAATTCCACGATTTTTACCAGTTTGGCTATGGATGCCGTATTATTTAAAATAATGTAGGTAATTGTTCAAACCTGCAAATTGTATATGATGTGCAGAAATAGCTAAAATGATGTTACGCTGAAATCACAAACGTTGTTAAACATCCGGGACTAACGTGGCGGGAATTGCTATGATGTAATTTGCCTTGAAATTTTTGCCAGTACCTAGAATGCACGTAGGTACAGACCTGTTAGAGCATAATTCAGAGTTTTTTTTTTATGCTACTTATAAAAAAAGTCAATGCTTCTTATTTGTAATTTATAAAATCGTCCACTATTGTTTTGCAGATTTAAATTGACGGAGATACGTATTTTTTTATATTTTGAGGTTCAGAAATTATTTTGAGGCAGTAATTTTGGCGATATCTGTTCATTCTAGTTGGCAACGTCAGTAGACTGACAGAACAGATGATTGCTCCGGACGGGTGCAGTGTGTTTAGCGTGTACACGCACGATATGCCTGGTTGTGCGATAAAACACTGCAAAAGCAGAAGTGCGACGCACACTTTGCAGACGAATGGGATCACTTTTCACTTGTGAGTACTAAAAGTGTATTTTGTAGATGAAGTCAATGAATTTGTCGCCATTCTACCTATGTTCAGCAATAGCTCTGTCGCCGCGCGGGGGTCGCGGTTACGGCTACCATTGTCCCTTTCTCGTATGCAATATGTGTATGATCTGTCTTTTTCCCTCTTAAATGCCGTTTGCGCATTGGTTGGCGGGCAGCGGCGTTCGACGAAGCCAAGCGAGGCGCTCCGACTAAAAGCGGCATCACACCTTGATGTTTCTTCAGCTTGTTTAATGATTCATCAATAAAATCAATATCAAATAGGTTTATCCGTGTGATACTTTTAAATCATTGGTGTGATATGATAGTCGTCTGCAAAGATCAGCGAAACTTTTTTCGATTCGTTGACAATATATTTGTGTGCTATTTAGTTATCGTTCGCAACGAAACGACCCACGAAAGTACCGATTGTTAGTTGACCGCCGCATCGTTAGTTAATCGCTCAGTGTATCGATTACGTTCGCCGTTGATTCACTGATAACATCCTAATGTTCAAAACTTAACTTTTTCGTTGACCTTGCACCCTCATGTGAGTATCACTTTTTTTACTTCGAAACTGTTTCTGCTTACCCAGATTCACATGTTTCTTAGGTTGTTGTCCGCTTTGGTGTAAAGCAGAATATTTGTCGAAGTTTGACAGTATTTTCAGAGCTAGCTTGGAACAAACGCTCAATATCTAACTTGAGGATGATATTTGGATGCAAGCAACACTTCCGATTTCCTTTGGAGGAATTGGTATCTGACGCGTCACAGATGTGGCTCTTCCGGCTTTCTTAGCCATTTGTTTATGCTAGTAACGATCTCATTGGTAGAATTCTTGTTCCATCACTTGGCAGTTATTTTGAGATCTACTGAGATTTACTGTGGCTCGCGAGATACCACTCTGTCCGAATATCCAGAAAAATGGGACTTACCCTTATTTAAGCAAGTCTTTTAGATATGACTGCCAACAAGGCAACATTATTAGGAGTATCCCGTGAGGAATCAGGAGCATGGCTACAGACCTTCCCTTCCCCACACCTCGGCACACTACTTGATAAAAACACCTTACGGATCTGTGTCGCTCTCCGCGTTGGTGCTAGAGTATGTCAGCCCCATATTTGCATTTGCGGGGCCAGTGTCGACAGCAACGAACACCACGGCTTGGCATGCCAGCGGAGCGCAGGTCGGATATCGAGGCACTCCGCAATAAATGCTATCCGGAATTCCGCTGGTGTACCCAGCTTGCGTGATCCTCCAGGGTTGTCATGGTCAGATGGAAAATGACCTGACGGTATGACTCTCGTTCCATGGAAACGGGGAAAGGCATTGGTGTGGGATGCCACAAGCGTTGACACATTAGCACCCAGTCACGTAGGTGTCTCCTCGCGCTCAGCCGGTTCTCGGCAGCCACTGGAGCATTAAATAAGATTAAAAAACATAATTCCCCAATTCGAACTCTTGCCTTTTGTAGTGGAAACTTGAGACGGAGGCTTCAGGTAACTTACGCTCAAAAGCTTTCTTTATTCGCCGCATTAGCCTAGAGATCCAAAGGGGTACGTACGCAATAAGTGTCTTAGGGACCATTAGGCAGCTACGGCTGACTTTGAAGAACTCTTTTATTTGTGAATGCTGTTTGTTAGGGTTAAGTTGAATTGTCATAGTCATGTTATTTTTTTCATATATATTTGTTTCTTGTTTGTA